>QLOH01000252.1:0-1327299 GCA_026901365.1 Sesbania bispinosa
ATGTTGTTTTATTTTCAAACCGCTCATAGTTCTCTGAAGCCCCGGTCGGTGAACTGAGTACCGTTATCGGTGATGACTGAGTTTGGTATCCCGAACCGGCTGACGATGTTCTTGAAGAAGAACCTTTGTATCCGGGCCGAGGTGATTGAAGCCAGAGGTTCGGCTTCTATCCACTTGGTGAAGTAGTCAACTGCTACAACTAGAAACTTGAGCTGCCCTGGGGCCGTGGGGAATGGGCCGAGAAGGTCGATGCCCCATTGGAAGAAGGCCAAGGTGAGGTTATGGTTGTCAGGGTCTCGGCTGGTAGCTTCTGCATGTCGGAGTGACGCTGGCAAGAATCGCATCTCTTCACGTGGTTTTCGCATTGCCATCCCATGGAAGGCCAGAAGAAGCCGGCTCTGAGGGCTTTACGAGCCAGGGACCGTCCTCCCACGTGGCTACCGCAGCTTCCCTCGTGTAACTCGGCTATGACATACCCCGTTTGTGGTGGGGCGATGCACTTCAGCAGGGGGGAGGAGCAGCCTTTTTTGTACAGTTCTCCATTAATAATGGTGAACTTGGGTGCTAAGCGTTTGATTCTTTTGGCTTCCGTGTTGTCGGCCGGTAACTCTCCTTTTTCTATGTACAGCTTGAATGGGGTCCTCCAGTCGTTCGTTATTGTGATCTCGAGGACTGGGGACCGGGTCCAAGGATACGCTAGGTGATGAAAGAGTTTCCTGAAGGAGTGTTTTGTTGCTCCCGGATTTCTTAGTGCTGGCGAGCCGCGATAAGATGTCGGCTCTGGCATTGTTCTCTCTGGGGACATGCTGGAAAGTGACTTTCTGGAAATCTTGCAACAGGTCTGTACCTTGTCCAAGTATTTCTGCAGGAGTGGTTCTCGGGCTTGGTACTCGCCATTTACCTGGGACACTACTAGCTGGGAGTCGCTGCAAAGGGTGACGTTTTGTGCCCCTAGTTCTCGGGCAAGGGCCAGGCCGGCTAGGCACGCTTCATACTCGGCTTGATTATTAGAGGTTTGAAGTCGAAGCGGAGGGATTGTTCCAGGCATACGCCGTCCCTGTCTCGAGTACGATCCCGGCGCCTCCACCCTTTTTGTTCGAGGATCCGTCGACGTAAATGGTCCAGGCTGAGGGGGTTGGTTGCTGAGGATACAGGGGGGCTGAGCTCTGCAATGAAGTCGGCCAGAACCTGCGCCTTGAGGGCGGTTCGGGGTTCGAATGAGATGTCAAACTCCGAAAGTTCGATGGCCCATCCGGTTAGGCGGCCAGAGAGGTCCGGCTTGTGCAGTATTGTTCGAATAGGTAAATCGGTCCGGACAGTGATGCGGTGGGATTGGAAGTAATGACGCAGTCGACGGGCCGATATGACGATTGATAAGGCCGCCTTCTCTATCTTCTGGTAGCGTAACTCGGGACCTTGTAGTGCTTTACTAAGGAAATATACCGGGAGCTGGTCCTTCCCTTCCTCCCGAATCAGGACGGAGCTTACCGCGTGGTCATTGACACAAATGTACAGTATGAGGGGTTCGCCCTGGGTCGGCTTTGCCAGGATCGGTGGGGAAGTCAGGGCCGACTTTAGGTCTTGGAACGCTTGTTCGCATTCTGGTGTCCACTGGAAATCGGAACCTTTTCTAAGAGCTTTAAAAAGGGGGAGGGATCGAGCCGCCGACCGGGGGATGAAACGATTCAAGGCGGTGATCCGTCCGTTCAACTTCTGCACTTCTTTCAGGGAGCTTGGACTTTTCATTTCGATGACGGCTGAGCATTTTGCGGGGTTTGCCTCGATTCCCCTGCTAGTCAGCATGAAGCCTAAGAACTGCCCGGAGGGGACTCCGAAGGTGCACTTGTTGGGGTTGAGGCGCATCTGGTGCTTTCTCAGTCGGTCGAACACAAGGGCGAGATCGTCGACATGATCTCGACCGGTCGGGGTCTTGGCGATGATGTCGTCTATGTATACCTCTACCTTTTCCCCGATGATGTCACTGAACACCTTCGTCATCATTCGCTGGTATGTCGCCCCTGCGTTCTTCAGGCCGAAAGGCATCATTTTGTAACAGAAGATACCGCGGTCGGTTATAAAGGCGGTTTTTTCCTCGTCCTCGGCTGCCATAGGGATTTGGTTGTATCCCGAATAGGCGTCCATGAACGACAAGCACTGGAAGCCGGCTGCATTATCGACCAGTCTGTCAATGTTGGGCAAAGGGAAAGGGTCTTTAGGGCAAGCCCTATTAAGATCAGTGTAATCAACACACATCCTCCATTTTCCATTAGATTTTTTGACAAGTACAACATTGGAAAGCCAAGTTACATAATCACATTCCCTAATGAAACCGGCCTTCAACAGCTCTTCCACTTGTTCGTCGGCCGCCTTTTGTCTCTCTGGACCGATCTTCCTTTTCTTCTGGGCAACTGGTTTCGCTTGGGATCAACTGACAAGCGGTGGCTGCAGAAGTGCGGGTCGATCCCCGGCATATCCGCCGCGGTCCAGGCGAATAAATCTTTGTTATCTTTTAACAATTTTATGAGCCTGGATTCGGTCGGTTCGCCGAGGTCGGCTCCGATCTTGATGAGATGAGTTGGATCGGAATCGCTTACGGGGATCGACTTGCACTTCCCGGCCGGTTCGACATGCAAGGGTGGTGTGTTGCTGGAAGGCGTGTCGGCTCGGGGATCGAGATCTATCATCATGACGGTTTTCCTGTTTCTGGGGACAGGTTTTTGTTCTGGGATGGTGTTTCCTGGCTCTTCGACTGCAGAGTGAGGTTGTAGCATTTGCGGGCTTCTTCTTGGTCCCCATGGACCGTGATGACCTGTCCTGTTGGTGAGCAAACTTCAGTACAAGGTGTTTAGTAGAGATAATTGCACCGAGAGCGTTGAGTGACGGTCGTCCGACTATAACATTGTAGACGCTGGGGCAGTCTACCACTATGAATTTGGCACTCACCCCTCGACTCGCGTTGTCGTCTCCCAGACGGAGATGGGTGTCCAGGTATCCTCTCGGACGGATCTTTTCCCCAGTGAAGCCGACCAGTTCTCCTTGATAGGGGTTAGGTGGGCCTCGGTGAGTTCCATTTTCTTTAAAGTGCTGAGGAACATGACATCGGCTGAACTTCCCTGGTCAACGAAGACCCGTCCGACGTCTGCATGGCCTATGATCGCTCGGATCACCATTGGATCGTCATGGTCGCTTCTTATTGCCGAAGTCGGCCTCTGAGAAGGAGATTATCGCGTCCTCGGTTTTGTGCTCACGGCCTTGTTGCGGGACCTCGGATGCTATGGAGTATATGTCCCTCAGGCGGCGTTTTCGGGATTATACGAAAGTCCACCACCTGCAAAACCACCTGAAATCATGTTAATTTTCAACCGGGGGCGGAGGTCCCTGGGGTACTTTCCTGGTTAGTGGTTTTTGGGCGTGATCTTGTTTGGCGTGTGCCGACCGTGGTACGACTGCTGTCGTTTCTTGTTGCCGTCTTCATCCCTTCCCGGGCTCGGGGAGCGTTTTCTATTCTCGTTTTTCCTGTATCCCCCTGGGTTTCTTCCCCGTTTGATGAACTTTACGAGCCGCCCATCTTGGATGAGCTGTTCAATGGCGTCCCTCAGTTGGATGCATTCATTGGTTGTGTGCCCGTAGCTCTCATGGTACGCGCAGTACTTTGTTTTGTCCCTCTGAGCCTTGTCTGGCAAGGGTGGCGGTTTGGAAGCTTTCCCGATGTCAGTGCTCATTACCTCTTTCAGGAGGTGTGCCGGGTCAGAGTTCAGGGGGGTGTATCTGTTGTACCTTCCTTTCTTCTTTGGCTGGTCGCGGTAGGGTGATGGACGTCGGACTTATAGCTGTGGACTCTGTCATTTCGGTTGGAGTGGTGATTACCGGTTGTACGGTCGAGATGTATTTCTCGGCCGATAAACTTCGCCGAGCGGGTCTGAACTCCTCCATCGCTAACGCCGGTTCCTCGGAGAGAGAAACCGCGAATGGTGAGCCGGGAAGAAGGGCGGTTACAGCGCATACGAGCTGCACGTTCTCCGCTAGATCCGGGATTCTAGCGCACTCCTTATAGAAACGGGACAGGAAGTTTCGGAGGGACTCCTCCTTTCCCTGCCTCAGGGTTGCCAGTGTGAACTGGTTGTGGGGTACCTCTGATACGACCGTGAACCTCTTGATGAATGAGTGTAGCTCGTCCCATCGGTCTATGGACCGAGGTGGAAGGGTCTTGAACCAGGCCAGAGCCTCTCCCTTCAGTGTACGGGGGAAAGTTCGGCATATGACGGCCTCGGGTGCTCGATAAACAACATCTCGTTGCAAAACGCGTCGAGGTGTTTCCCGGGGTCTGTGGTCCCGGCGAAAGATTCGATGGGAAGGGGCGAAAAGCTTTGGGGATCTCGGCAGACGCTAAGCGGTCTGTGAAAGGGTGTCTGAAAGGCGTGTGTGCCTGTGGGAAGAGGGGTTTGGCTTCTTGCCCCCCAAGGTGTGACTGGTTGACTTCGAAATTTGTGTAGTGTGATTGTTGGTGGTGGGGTGGAACGAAAGACCGCTCGAGGTTCCTGATCCGGTCCTCCAACTGCCTGACGACCGGATTTGACCCGGGGTTCCCGACGGTTGGGGGTTCTTGGGCTGCGAGGTGTTCCGCTCTTCGAGCTCCTGTAGCCGCCGTTGCAACTGCTCGATTATGGCGTCCCTGGGGTCGGGGTAGCCAATGTGGTGGGATGCTGTTACTCTGGGGGGTTCCCTTGATGCGTCGTGCTCGCTGTCACCCACGCCCTCCTGCTGGGAGGTGTCCTCGACCCATCCATCAGGAGTCGGTTGGGGTCGCGGGCCGCGGTTCATCTGTCGGGTGGTGACTGTCATGAGGGGAGGCCCTCCTTCTAGCGCCAAATGTTCGGGGGTGGACCGAACTGGATGTCGTCCCGGTTGCGGGTTGAGCTGGCTCCCGGATCCTACTGCAGGGACGGGACGAGAGGTGGTGCACCTGCAGAAGACACTCCGACGCTCAAGTCAGTTTTTGGTTTAGACAGGTGGGGAGTAATTATGGAGTTAATGATCTTACCTGTGCGTAACTTACTGTAACTTTTATAGGAAGGAGGTGGCGTGTGGGCTTGGAGAAGCCTTGTGGCAGACCGTCCGTACGTTGCAAAGGAGATGGAGGGGCCACCCGTGGGCGACCGGTTTCCATCCTGCCATGCTGATGTCGGGTCGGTCTAGTCCTCCATGTGGGTCTTGGTGTCCTTGCGGCTATTGGGCCCATGTTGCTGGTTTGCTTGTGGGCCCATAACAAATATCCTTTTCGTTTTCGTCTTTTTTCTTTGGTTGAATTCCTTTTCTTCAATCAAATGATACTACAGAGCCAATAATTCATAAACCAAAGCCCATACGTAATCTTAGCCTTAAAAATTGACCATAAGCAAAAAAAAAAAACTTGCTGAAAAAATAACTTAGCCAAATTCTACCCCATAACCCGCTCCAATCCACCCGACTCACCCGATGATCCGCACAAATCCGATACCCGATTAATCCGATGCTTAATATGGACGGAATCGGTCCATATAATATAGGCTACAGTTTTCAGCGGATTGGGCTTTTTGGGCCGAATCCGATTGAAACCGACCGATGCCCACCCCTAATCAGGAGGTTTATGAGCTATTTTCCATATCTTCTTTAGCTTTTTCTTGATTGGACGAAAGATAAATTATCATTATCTATATGCTTCACGTTGTTATCCAAAGTTGTTGCCATCTCACGCTCCAAATAGAATTGATCTCTCTGAGCTTGTTTTAAAAAATTATTTGTTGAAAAATTCATTCCCTGACGGCACAATTTTTTTTTTGGAGTCATTCATTCACACCATTTGAATGAAGATATTTTATGTAAATGTTCTATATATTTAATTTCTATAAAGGAGTAAATGAATTAATATAACGGTAAAGTATAAAAGGAGCGCGAAAGTGAATCGCAAAATTGAACAAAGAAACATACTCCATTGTTTACTAAAATTTGGTGATCAGATTTCATACATACAATTTAACAAACATGACATTGAAGTTTGCTATACAAAACATAACATCTATTATCTATTATATCTATCTATATAATATACAAAAGTTGAGACGCAGACTATTGTGTTGACACATTAGCTTCAACATTGCTACATACATCTAAATCTATTATAATATATAAAAGTTGACACAGACTATTTTGTTGACACATTTGCTTCAAAATTGCAACATACATCTAAATTTGCCACATAAAAATTAATATGAGGTGTCACCTCTCATTCATCTCTGCTGCAATATCCACTTGAGAGACTAGCTAACAAAATTCTCACTGTTACACATAGCTAGGAACTTAATTACTTCATAACCCACTCTTACATAACCACCTTATTATTTCATAACTTACAAAATTTTTATACTTGATTAAGTTACAAAACTTATCCCATCCTTTCTCCCTTGCTAATTGTACTCCTAAAGGCCAAAACGTATTTCTTTGTTATTTTGCACGTGGTTGATTATTTTCTTCTATTGATATCTTGTCACTTCCAAAAGCTATTTTATATAGACCGTTGATAGTGTAAACAATAATTTAAATATAAATTTAATGAATACAAAATATTTAAAAAATAATTGTTTTGTCAAAAGAACAAATCATCCATGAATTATTCTACTTTATAATCACGTCACTAATTTTTAGTTTTTCATAAACTAATCAGTATTTGACAAAAAATAAAAAGACAAACTAATTAGTATCAAAATCATATTTTATCATTATCATAATAAACTATTATAATATATAAAAGCTTAGACGCAAACTATTGCGTTGACACATCAACTTTAAAATTGCGACATACATCTAAAATTGCCACATAAAAATAACATGAGGTGTCACCTCTACCATTCATCTTTGCTTGCAATATCCACTTGAAAGACTATCTAACAAAATTCTTACCGTTACACATAGCTATTACTTCATAACTCACTCTTACATAAGCACCGTATTACTTCAAAACTTACAAAATTTTTATTACTTGATTAAGTTACAAAAACATGTCCCATCCCTTCTCCCTTGCTTTTTTGAAGGCAAGACTAATGTATTTAAGATTTGAAATATCTGAAATATTTAAAATATCCTTCTCCCATGCTAATTGTACTTCCAAAGGCCAAAGCATATTTCTTTGTCATTTTGCACGTGGTTTGATTATTTTCTTCTATTGATATCTTTATCACTATTTACAATCCCAAAAGTTATTTTATATTAGATCGTTGATAGTGTGAACAATAATTTAAATTTAATGAATATAAAATACTTTTAAAAATAACTATTTTTCCAAAAGAACAAATCATCTATGAAATTGTTCTACCTTATATTCACGTAACTAATTATTAGTTTTCATAAACTAATCAGTATCAAAATCCTATTTTTATCAGTATCATAATAAAATGTCAAATCAACACGAAAAATGTAAAAAATATATATAAAATCAATTATATATATAGTATTGTATCAATATTTAATATTATATTAATCATTATTTTAATATTATTAAATAAAAAATTGTATAAATATTGTAACTAAAATAAATCTAAATCAAGTATTAATCTCCAATAAAAATTATATGATGCCTAATATGAAGTTAGTTTCCAAAATCAATTACCCTTACAATATTTCTGTTATTTAATTCTTCCTTCCACAATTAAATTAATTTAAATATATAAATAAATAAATGTCGGCATACTAAAAGTCTTTTATATCACTGATCAACCACTCTGTAACGTCCTAATTTCTAAATTCAAGAATTTAGCTTGTTGGAAGCCAAATTCCCAAAATTCTGAAATTATTTCGCGCCATTTTAAATATCGTCTAACAAAAGCCATATAACATTTAAGCGTCCAACGATTACTCAAACGATATATGAAAATTAAACTGAATACATAACTACCACGTAGGCTCAACATAACAATATCTGAATACATCAACTGGGATACCCCCATACATGTGCCCCTAAACAAAATAGAAAGGCCCGAAGGCTGCACATGTACAGTCATATCCCCAAAAATATCACCAAATATAACCTATAATCATTAATTAATCCAGTATAATACATAAGTATGTCAATACATCAAAAGAACTAATCTCTTGCCAGCCTCCAAGCTCATTGCCCTAAACGGGAGGTACCCTGTTGCATCTAAAATAACCACAAAATGTGTGGTGCTGAGACAGATGTCTAACGTGAATAAACTATGCTCATGAAATGTAGGGAAACAAGCATTATGCTATGCATCAGACAATAAAATCCAAGACAATTTACATAACCATTCTCAACTCAATATATGAATACACATAACATGCTTTACCCGGTAGACGGGGTCTTTTCACTAATTCTAAGGCTAGACATGAGCTCAGATTATAAGAACGTCTTTCTTGGGGTTAATACCCGCCACTTATTCTGGGACCGAAGTCAAGGTTTTTCATACATAATTTTGGGCCGAAGCCAGGCAAAAGCCAATTACTTTAGGCTTGCAGCCCAAACTCTGGGTCGAGGCCAAACTCATTTTATTCTTATTCTGAATCGAAGTCAAGCTTGATTAATTAGGGTTTGGTAGCCATAAGCCAAATTCATTTTCAAACTTTCAAAACCAATGCACCATGAACAATCAAACATTAAGGAATATGGAGTCAACCCTAACATACAAGCCCTAATCTATGCCATAAATCATTATATAGAAATCAAACCAAATGGAAAACAATCAACAATCGACAATCAAACATAACAATTAAAGCTAAAGAAAAGGATGGAAGGAATTTAGGGCTCATCCAAGAGATTCAACTAAATGGAGGTGGGTGTGTGAGCTATACTCACCTCAAGAGCTAAAATGAAGAAGAGGAAGAAGGTTGGGTGGTGGGATCCTTGGCTTGGAAAGCTTCCCTCTTGCACTTGGCTTGATTCTCTCTCTAGAACCCTTCTCTCTTTCTCTCCCTCCAAGGTAGTAAATGAGTATATTAATGGGGGAGAATTAGGGTTCTGCGTGTTTTTAAAAAACTGAGTTCGCGTTCGCTCGCTCGAGCGAGCATCAGCTCGCTTGAGCAAGCAAAAGAAACTGCTCTCTGAGTTGGGGCTCGCTCAAGCAAGCATGGGGCTCGCTTGAGCGAGGAACGCCCAGTAAAAATAACCTTGCTTTTTTACTTTGCGCTCGTTCGAGCGAGCACCCCTAAATTTCAATTCCTTGCTCGCTTGAGCGAGCATTACAACAACCAGAAAAACCTTATTAGTAAACCAGAAACACAAACTCTCTGCTGATATGCTCGCTTGAGCGAGCATACCAGAATGCAATTTTCTGGTTTGCTGCAAAAACAAGCCCCTTTACCTCCCAAACATTACCAATTCAATTCCTTTCCTCCAAAAACCTATTTCATGACCATTTTAAAACATAACATGATTGAAACTTGGGATGTTACACACTCTTTAAAATTATTAGTATAAATATAAGTATGCAACAACGAACTAAATCACACATTTTATCAACAGATGAATCACAATTTTGTAGACATGCAACCTAAATATTTACTCAATTGTTAATTGCTAGTGAAAAAAACAATAATCAATATCTAACAAATTATGTTATTGTATTTTGTGTTTGACATTGTAAATTTCAATTTCTTCATTTTAATGAGTGTCTAGGTATGAAATTTATTTTTAAACTTTTTAAATTATTTAAAAAATGCTACTTAAAAATGACGAAGACGTTTAATGAAAAAACTTCTCTTTAATCTCTATTTGCAATCAAAGTGATATTTCAATGATAAGGTTTTTTGGTTTTAAACCACATGTATCCTCCACGGGACCCAATTCTGCTCGAGCCGGGAACATCCACATCATGATGGGACTAACTCTTCCAGCGCAGATTTTTTCTATCCACAAGACTCGAACCCGGAAATATAATTAAATTAATTTAATAAATTAAAATATTATTTAATTAAATTTAACATAATGATATTTATTACCTTATTACTTAAAATCACTAAATACATCAATATCAAATTTAATTTAAAAATAATTGCGCATCACGCAGGTTAGAATATAGTTGACAAAAATTTGGTGGTACAAATGAGAGTGTTATGATACCCCGCCAATCTTGCCTAATGTCTTATACTTGATACTCCTACATTCCTAAATTCATTTTTATTGATGAATTTTTGTTGATTCCGTTGAGTTATAGTGTAGTAGTTTTACAAATCGGCTATAATATGTGTGCTGGATTTTGATTTTTGCTGTTGGTGCTGTTTGGTGAATCATATACTATATCTCAACTGCTGCAATTGTTGGTGATTGGCTTAGTAGTTATACATTTGTTTTTGAACAGGAGTTATAATGCTGGGGTTGGATTGAAGTGGTGTTGTTTAGCTACTGGTTGTAGTTATTTGATACAACAAGAAATATTTTTGTTTGGTTTTATCTGATACAAGTTTGTTTTCACTTGGTTATTCAGTTTTGGTGCTCTGCTGAATTTGATTGGGTTCGGGTATAATGGTGCTTTGCTGGATTGAGAGGCTTTAGATCCAACTACTCTTATGGTGTTCCCATTTGAACATTATTTGCATTCCGAACTTATATAATTACATGACTTTCTTTTATTTTATTTGCTTGTACTTGGTTACTGGAGAAAGTTTTAGGATTTGGTTTTGTGTAGTATTGATTTTGGTTTGGTGTCCATTTCCTTGTATTTTGTGGGCATATTTACCGTCACTTTTGACCAAAAAAATTGTTTTCTTTGGATTTAAGCACCCTTAGTGCTCCCATTAATTTTATCTTGCTTATCAAGAAAATATATTCATCTTAGTCCATAAAACAAAGCATCAAACTCCTTTGGAAGTATTGAGTCTAGCCCAATCAATTGCTATTGCGCTACAAATTCGAAGAAAAAAATAATAAAAATAAAATTGGAACCTATCAGGAAGTACGTAAGTAAGGTAAAATTTTAGAAACAAGAAATTAGAATACTATTCATTCTAATAGGAAGAACAACAACTAAATGTATTTGTGAGCCCCGTGTGTTGCACGGGCTCCACACTAATTTTATACAAAGTTATAGAATCAAAATTTATTATCACTGTCATATTAATCAATAATATACACCATTTATTAAATTATTAAATAAGTTATAATTTTATTTCTTACAAATGAAAATTTTATGTATTAAAATATTTTTTTATAAATAGGATTGGTTTGGTAGGCTGCGTTTTAAACACGTTTTAACACGTTTCCTAGGTACCCCTACTAGACCAAAAACGAGCATCAAACCACTACCTCGTGATTTCAATATTTCATTGAACAATGAACAACTACAACTCTACAACAGCAGGTCAGCAGCATACTGAATTCATGACCAATGCAAATAAAATAAAATACAATACAATACGATGCCCAATAAATGACTCCGAACATGTTTGGTTCTAGGATCCTCTACAGTCCTTCAACTCTCTCCAACCAATTTAACTAGGGAATAACTACGGAATAACTACGGATTTTAATTTCCTAGTTATCCTGCCATAAAATCTGTTGGAGGGAGCTGGACCGCTGGAGAGGATCCAGATCCACGTGTTTGATTTATACAGATAATGGTGCCTTTGATTTACTATTTGACTGATTGATTTTGATATAAAATCAATAGTAAAAATTAAATGATATACGATGAAATACGTTTAACAGGAATAATTTAAAATTAATTTTATCAAAATTAATTTTTACTATTTACAACAGGAAACTAAACGGGCCAACACTAAATAGAGTTGGTTTGATCCACGGTAAACAATATTAATATTTTTAATAAACTATTTTAATTAATTTGAAAATGTCTCATTTTAAAATTTGCTTTAAGCATTAATATGTGTTTAGGGTGGACTTGTAATTAGGTGTTGTTTTGATTTTACGTAATAAAATTGATTTTGAATTACCCTATTAAGTAGTTGACTTAATAATAGTTTTGGTACCAATGAGATTGGTTCACCTTAAATAAGGTTTCGGATTCGAGTATTGTGGAAGAAAAATTTTCTGCTTGTATAATTAGCCCCACCAGAAAGTTAATGTTCTCAACTTGAGCATGATTGTCTCCAATAGAGCATACCTCTTACTCACTTTCTAGTCTTCCGGATTACTGCCACACATTATATTCCAGCCACAAAATGTTTGGCTATGTTAAAATTCGAATCTGATATATGGCTAAACAAGATTTGTAATCTTGTCCATATCGCAAATTAACCACAAAAAAGCTTTTTGTTTTGGTTTAATGAAGATGACAGCACATGGTGGGCCAATCCTTTTTAAAAACTGTTTATTTTATAAACACATTTAGGACAACTAGTGTTAATCCGTGCTATGCACAGATTCTAAAAAAATTAATTCAATAACAATAATTGATACATTAATATTTTATTAGATTAATTAATAATTACCATGGTTCCATGAATTTAGTATGGACTACATAAGATCTATATTTTATTAAAGACTTCTATATATACAATGTTATCAGTTATAGATGTCAAACCTAAATTGTCATCAACAATAAGAATTCTTAGACCGCCTTTGACTCTCACCCTAGATATTGCCACATATAATTGACCATGTTTGAATACAGGTCGTGGCAAATAGAAACCTACACGAGACAAAGTTTGGCTCTGGCTCTTATTAATGGTCATTGCAAAGCAAACACAAATAGGGAACTGACATCGCTGAAACTTTACTGAAGACATGCTGCCAGTTGGAATCAGGTTCATGCGAGGAATGTATACCTTGTCCCCTTGCCCCCATTAGCATCAACAACAAATGCTCCAATGACATTGACGACAAGCTCACTAACTATTAATCGCGCATCATTGCATAGTCCAGCAAATAGTGAGATAAATGAGATATTAAAAAGTTACATTAAATTTAATGTAAATCACTAGATCAACACAATTATTATATTTCTTAGTTTATGTTTCTATGTAATAAAAAAACTTAAATGGATGATTACAAAAATTGTTCTAATAATAATAATAAAAGAAAGCTAATGCGTGAGGAAAAAAAAGGTAGTGGTCATATTGCCCCAGTGTACTGTGGGAACAATTTTAATATAGAGTAAATAGAATAAATAAATCGAATAAATAAGAGGGATAATAAGTTAAAACATTAGTAAATAAAATAGAGAGATAAATAAAAATTGAAAAATCACATTAAACTTAATATAAATCAATAAATTTATTATATTTTTTAATTTATGCTTTTTATGTAATGAAAAATCATGAATGGATGAAGACACAAATTGTTTTAATACAATAATAGTAGAATAATAAAATTAATGTGAGAAAAAAGAAAATGGTAGGAGCACAACTGCCTCCCGTGGATGATACCCCCGGTTCATAAAAAATACTTTTAAAATGAAACATATTAATAGAAACGAATAATGAGAGAAAATGTTTTAATATAATAATAAAAATGAAAATGAAAGTCTGATAAAAAAACAAAAGAAAAAAGGGTAAGAGTAAGACTACCTCCCGTGGAGGATACTCGTGATTAAAAAAATTAGTTTATTAAAGTGAGAATAATATAACTAAAAAAATATGAAAGTTTGAACACACGAAACATGTATTGTGGAAACAATTATAATATAGAGCAAATATAATAAATAAATCAAATAAAAAATTCTTTTATAATGAAACATATTAATAGAAACGAATAATGAGAGAAAATGTTTTAATATAATAATAAAAAAATAAAAGTGTGATAAAAAAACAAAAGAAAAAAAAACTGTAAGAGTAAGACTACCTCCCGTGGAGGATACCTGTGACTAAAAATAATCACTTTACTAAATTGAGAATAATGTAACTAAAAAATAAAAAAAATGGAAGTTTGAACACACGAAACATGTATTGTGGAAACAATTATAGTATAGATTTGGATGAAAATTCGCTAGAAGTACTTTTAGATGAGAAAAATATAAGCCCTATATAGATGCACTTTTACAGAAGAACTTCTGGGTAAAAGAAAATATAATGAATCAAAGAAATTAAATGCATTTAACTTCTCCATAAGATGAAATTAGTTTTTATAGCTCACCATCTCTAAAAGCTCTCACATTTAACTTCTCCATAAGTAACTTATTTCAACTTATGGAGAAGTTAAATGCATTTGACCTCTTTGATTCATTCTATTTTCTTTCACCCAGAAGTTTTTCTGCAGAAGTGCATCCAAAAAGGGCCTAATAAATCAAAGAGGTCAAATGCATTTAACTTCTCCATAAGTTGAAATTAGTCTTTAACCCACATACTGCAAAAAACTCTCCCATTTAACTTCTCCATAAGTAACTAATTTCAACTCATAAAGAAGTTAAATTCATTTGACTTCTTTGATTCATTCTATTTTTATCTTCTAAAAGTTCTTCTGCAGAATTGTATCGAAACATGCCGTTTTCCTATGTAAAAGAAAAAAACACATGTAACATGAAATTAAACCGATTCCATATCATATCATACCATATATAAATACCCAAACCCAAGCCTCTATTTTATTATCATCACTCAAGTAGACTTCTCTGTTTTTTTATCAAGCAGATATGATGTTACCTCAAACAGTAGCTATCCCTGCATTGCTCCTTGTTATATTCATACTCCTTCTATCAGCCACTGTGCTTCACTTTCATCCAAAATGGTATCAATATGATGGGAAAAAAACATCCACATCCACCAGGTCCCAAGGCCTTACCAATTATTGGTAACCTCCACATGCTAGGAAAACTCCCACATAGAACCCTTCAATCTCTTGCCAAAAAATATGGACCCATAATGTCCTTAAAGCTAGGACAGATTCCAACCATTGTTGTTTCCTCCCCTGAATCTGCTGAGCTATTCCTCAAGACCCATGACACTGTTTTCAGTAGTAGGCCCAAAACTTTTGCCTCAAATTACATATCTTATGGTAACAAGGGCTTAGTGTTCACTGAGTATGGTGACTACTGGCGCAATGTGAGGAAGTTGTGTACTATACATCTCCTACATTCATCAAAAGTTGAGATGTTTGCTTCTTTGAGGAAAGAGGAGTTGAGATTGTTGGTGAAGTCACTCCAAAAAGCAGCAACCTCACATGAGGTTGTGGACATCCACAACATTGTGGCAGAGCTTATAGAGAATGTCACATATAAAATGATATTGGGACGCAGTAAGGACCAAAGATTTGACTTAAAGGGCCTTGTTCATGAGGCACTCAAATTGAATGCAGCTTTTAATCTTGCAGATTATGTGCCTTGGCTAGCTGTTTTTGATCTTCAGGTATGATATATATGTCTTCAACATATAAAAAACTTAACTCTAAACTATTTATGGTGTGTTTGGTTTACCCTTTATCTCGACAGAATAGCTATTGGCGTGGCCAAGGGCAGGGGCCACTGCCCCCAAAAAATTTTCAATTTTTTTATTAACTATATAGGTCTTGTATAATCTATTTCATAAACTATTACTTTGGTCTTCCTAAATATTTTGCTCTTTTACTATTTATCTTTATTTAAAAAAAATAAATTTTAACTTTTTATTATTTCCTTTTGTATATTAATTATTTTTTCTTATTTAGAGATGACGAGATGATATTCAAAATTACATATAAGATTTTATTAGAAATATTTCTTATAAAAAATTTGATTAGAAATTAATATTAGTCTATAAAAATAAAAGAATCAAATGGGGATACATATGAGCATTACATAGAATAAAAAATAAGGGAGAAAATATCGTTAGGTAAGATAGTATAACATTAAAAGGGATTTTGTTTGATTTGAATTTATTTTTTAGAATTACATCAAAGGAAAAACTAAAAATTTTATTTCCAATTATGTGAATTAAATAGAAGAATTAACGAAAAGACATTTGAACTTCTAATACTCAGCTCAACTTTAGATCCCAAAGATTCTTTCAAATCAAATTTTTACAGCAATTTTAATGATATTGAAAAAAATTGCTTGTCGAGAAATTTCATGCAGATGACTTTTCAAATCAAAAGAAGATTAATCATTTCAACTAAGACATTATCATTATAATATTTATCGGGATCCTGATTTGGGGAAAGTGTCCAATCTGTCTTAGCTTTATCATGGATTAGTTGAAAGTGGAAAGTAGTGACATTTCCACTTTCTGGTAGATATTCAAAGGAAATAGTTGAAAAATTCAGTATTGATACATTAATAGAAAAATTTAGTACTGTGAAGAAACGAAGACTTTTATTTAAATAAAATCTACTATTCTTAATTAAAATTATATAATATTTTAATCATAATTTTTAATATTTTATTCCAGCCCCCAAAAATAAATTCTTGGCTACATCTTGTCAGTAGCGTTTGCCCGTATCCACGTTTAAAACGTGGTTTTACGGGAAACCAAACACACACTTAATACATATATTAACTAAATATTAAGATACATGAATATGCCAATTTAGGAATAGAAAGTTAGAAACCAACTGAAAGTGTCAGGTTATTTAAATTTTGAACATGTAGGCCTAATCATGAAATGAAATATTATATATGCTACTCAACATGCTGTGTCTATTATCATGTCAGGGACTAGCAAAACGGTTAAAGAAAACAAGGAAGGAATTTGATGAATTGTTGGAGCACATCATCAAAGAGCATGAGCATCCTTCAGGTACAGAACAAAAAGGGCAGCACAATAAGGACTTTGTGGACATTTTGTTATCACTTATGAACCAACCAATGGATTCCCAGGAAGAACAAAAATATGTGGTTGATAGAACTAACATCAAGGCAATTATAATAGATATGATTGCAGCAGCATTGGATACATCAGCAGCTGCAATTGAGTGGGCTCTTTCAGAACTCCTCAAGAATCCAAGAGCTATGAAGAGGCTTCAAGATGAGTTAGAAAATGTGGTTGGGATGAATAGACAGGTGGAAGAGGCTGACTTAGCAAGGTTGCCTTACTTGAATATGGTAGTGAAAGAGACCTTAAGGCTATATCCTGTTGGACCTTTGTTAGTACCTCATCAGTGTCTTAAAGATGTTATTGTTGATGGTTATTACATAAAGAAAAATTCAAGGATCATCATAAATGCATGGGCAATAGGGAGAGATCCTAAAGTTTGGTCAGATAATGCTGAAATGTTTTGTCCAGAGAGATTTGAAGATAGCAATGTAGACATTAGGGGACATGATTTTCAGCTCATACCATTTGGTGCAGGTCGCAGAGGATGTCCTGGAATTCAATTGGGTCTAACTACTGTGAAACTTGCTCTGGCTCAGTTAGTGCATTGCTTCAATTGGGAGCTTCCATGGAGAATGTCACCTGGTGACTTAGACATGTCTGAAAAGTTTGATCTCTCCATGCCAAGAAGTCAAAACTTGCTTGCTGTGCCAACTTATCGCCTGCTTAATTAGTCAAAGCTTAAATACACAAATTCAAGTAGTTGGAGTTCATGGTCCAAAATAAAGGTCACAATATATTCTTGTGAATCTTTCTTATCTAATAAGATGTAAGCTTTGTATAGAGCTTTTCATAACATGTTAGGTTTTAAGATCATCTTTAGTGGGAGTTACTTAGAAGAGTTGCTTAACATAAAAATTATTATTTTAATATGGGTCCTCCAAGTTGAGTTGCTTAAAAGTGGATAAAAGTAAACAACTCATATTAAGCACAACTCACAACTCCCGTTGGAGTTACTCTAATAGCTTGTCAAAAGTTATGATTAAGTTGTTAGGGTTAACATCATTGATGAAGTCAAATAATGGTTTAGTTCAGTGTATTGCATCATTTTAGCCCATGTCATCCAAATCAAATAATGTAAGCTTTGTACCACATCATGGGTTAGTTCAATGTATGAATGTATTGAGTTGTAGAAATCTATCTATCTACTATTTACCATAAGAAAATCGTTCCCTTTCATACTCTCCTTATTCTTTTTTTTTTATCATATGCTTCACTCTTTACGTTTCACTTGATTCTAATAAGCGCGATACGCGATTATTTTTAAATTAAATTTAATATTAATATATTTAGTGATTTTAAAGTAATTAATAAAGTGATAGAGTAAATCCTCAATTTGATTTTAGAAAGATTTGAGGTCGGTCACATTAATCCCTGAAAGATGGAAATTATATTTCCGTCCTTGAAAGAAGAAAAATTCATTCAATTTAGTCCTTTTTGACTAAATTGACATTTTAAAAAATCTTTCAAGGACTAGAGAGAATGACTTTTTATCTTTCAAGGACTAAATTCAACAACTTTTCATCTTTTAGAGATGGAAAATATAATTTCATTTTTTCAAGGATTAATATGATCAATACCAAATCTTTTAAGTACCAAAATGAAGGTTTACTCAAAGTAATAAATATCATTATGTTAAATGTAATTAAAATAATATTTAAATTTATTAAATTAATTTAATGATATTCCCGGGTCTGAGTCTTGTGGATGGAAAAAAATCTCTGCTGAAAGAGCTAACCCCACCATGATGTGGATGTTCCCGGCTCGAACAACATATTATCTGTGGTTTAAACAAAAAAAAAAACTTATCATTGGAATATCACTTTGATTGCAAATAGAGCTTTAAAGATAAATTTTTTTATTAAAAGTCTTCCTCATTTCTAAGTAACATTTCTCAAATAATTAAAAAATAAAAATAAATTTCATACTTAGACACACATTAAAATGAAGAAATTGAAATTCACAATGTTAAACACAAAAGACAATAGCATAATTTGTTACATATATTTATTATTGTTTTTTCATCAATTAACAATTGACTAAATATTAAGGTTGTCTATAAAATGATGATTTATGTATTGATAAAGTGTGTGATTGAGTTCGTTGTTGTATATTTATATTAATAATTTGAAAGGGAGTGGTTGATCAATGATATAAAAGACTTCTAGTATGCCAAAATTTATTTAATTTGACATGTTATATATTAGGCATTATATAATTTTTTTATTGGAGATTAATACTTGATTTAGATTTATTTTAATTAAAATAATGATGCAGATAATATTAAATATTGATATATATTTTTTACATTTTCTGTGTATATTTGACAATTTATTATGATAATGATAAAAATAGGATTTTGATACTAATTAGTTTATCTTTTTATTTTTTTTACCAAATACTGATTAGTTTATGAAAACTAAAAATTAGTAACATGATTATAAAGTAAAATAATTTCATGGATGATTTGTTCTTTTGGCAAAATAATTATTTTTTTAAAATATTTTGTATTCATTAAATTTATATTTAAATTATATTGTTCAAACTATCAATGGTATAATATAAAATAGTTTTTGGGATTGTAAAATAATGGCAAAGAAAATAATCAAACCAGGGGCAAACCGACAAAGAAGTGATGTTTTGGCCTTTGGAAGTACAATTAGAAAAGGAGAAGAGATGAGATGCGTTTTGTAACCAAATCAAGTAATAAATTTTTGTAAGTTCTGAAGTAATAAGGTGGTTATATAAGAGTGAGTTATGAAATAATTAAGTTGTTAGCTATATGTAAAGGTAAGAGTTTGATTTTGCTAGCTAAACTTGTTCCCTCACTACACATGTCATGTAGGTAACACATGTAGGTAGGCAGTTCTACTCCATTCGTTTTCTTTTTCCCTTTTTTCATCACACGTTCATTTTCTTTTTTTATTATTTTACAACATTTTCTATCATTATTCGTTCCTATTAATTTGTTTCATTATAAAAGTTACTTTTTTATGAACTACGATTATCCCCCACGGGGACAATCCTGCTTACTGCTTTCTTTTTTTTATCACACTTTAATTTTCTTTTTCTATTATTATATTAAAATATCTTCTCTCATTTTCATTTATATTTATTTGTTTCATTATATAAAAACAGAAATTAAGAAATTCAATAATTATGTTGATTTATATTAAGTTTAAATTGTTTTTTTAAACATGTTATTTATCTCTCTATTTTATTCATTAATGTTTGATCTCTTTTATCTATTCTATTTATTTATTCTATATTAAATTTGTTCTTTTACACATGTTTTATTTTCTCACTTGCGTTTTTTTAATTTTTTATTCTCTTATCTAAAAAGTGATGTTTTTACATGTATCCTCCGTGAGAGGTAGCTTTGCTCCAGCTTTTTTCTTTTTTCTTTATCTCACATTTATTATTATTATTATTATTATTATTATTATTATTATTATTATTATATTGAAACATTTTCTCTCATGATTCGTTCATATTAATCTGTCACATTACAAAAGTATTTTCTTTTTATGAACCATGAGTATCCTATACGAGAGTAGTCCTACTCTTATTGTTCTTCTTTTTTTATCACCCTAAATTTATGTTTTTATTATTATATTAAAATAGTTTCTCTCATTGTTTATTCATGTTTATCCATTTCATTATATAAAAACACAAATTTAAAAATATAATAAATGTTTTTTTGTTTACAAAGGAAAGAAAAGCAACAAAGAAAGCAAGCTAAAAAGAAGAATCAGAGTTCAAAATATGCAAGGCCTCAGCAGGAGGAGTCTTCCAAAATAGAGTGGTTCTATCCCTTCTAGAGCTGAATTTAGAGAGGAAATCTGCAAGGGTATTAGCTTCACGCAAAATGTGTGAAAAGTGCACTTCCCACGGCTTCTGCAGCAAAGATTTAATTTGACCAAGTAACAGTCCAATTAAACATGTAGACGAGGAGCAGGGGCGATCATCACTGAGGAGATGAATAACTTCCAGAGAGTCAAATTTTTGCTTTTATGAAAATTTTCTTTAATATTTTTCAAAGTTTATGAATTCAGTATTTGATAAATATTTTACTATTAAATGATAATATAAAAATAAAAACATATTCTTAATATATGTTATATATAGTTAAAAATTTAAAAATATTATATTTTTCGAAATTCAATTCATAACTTTTTGACTACTGTAAAAAATATTTCAATACTTATTTTCATATATATATATATATATATATAGAATAATTATTTTACTTTATTATTTTATTATTTATTTTAGAAATAAACTAATAACGATATTTTTTCTTTTTATAAATAATCTTACTTCAATTTAATTATTTATATCAATTAATTATTATATATATAATAAGCGAGCTATTTACGAACTCTTAATGTCGAGCTTATAAAATTTGGGTTTGACTTATTTAAATAATCGAGTCCAACTTTAAACTTGGGCTTGTTTATTTAATTAAACATATGAGCTTGATTGAGTATTTAACGAGTTGAGCTCAAATAGTTTATGAATGTGTGATAAAGTTTGATCTCTCGGCATTGCTTCAATTGGGAGCTTCTAGGGGGAATGTCACTTGATGACTTAGACATGTGTGAAAACTTGCTTGCTGTGCCAACTTATCGCCTGCTTAATTAGTCAAAGCTTAAATACACAAATTCAAGTAGTTGGAGTTCATGGTACAAAATAAAGATCACAATATATTCTTGTGAATCTTTCTTATCTAATAAGATGTAAACTTTGAATAGAGCTTATCAAATAATGGTTTAGTTCAGTGTATTGCATCATTTTAGCCCATGTTATTCAAGTCAAATAATGTACGCTTTGTATCACATCATGAGTTAGTTCAATGTATTGAGTTGTAGAAATGTCATCCAAAGCATGCACAACCTCATATTCATGTTGGGTTAATAATATCCTAAACGAAATTTCTATACAATCTTCTGATTATTGGCAAGGAAAAAGCAGTTAATTCTCACCGTCATCATATTTGATTATTGTTCTGTTTATTTTACAGTTGAGTATAATTGATTTTGATAAATTTAGAGAATTAATGACGAGTAATGAATGATGCACGACTTATCAAGCACATTATACGAAAGTGATATAAAATCAATTCCACATAATTGATTCTATCTGTTTCCAATGCTAACTAATGAGTGACTATGTCTTAACTTATATTCTTAATGAATATTAGCCTGTTTGGTTTGGAGTTGAAAAACTCAAAATCATGGTTTTGCAGAATTGATTTTAAATCACTTCCGTCCAACGTGCTTCGTAAAGTGTGCATCACTCATCTCAACCATTGATTTTCGAAATCAATTCTACTCAACTGTAAACTAAACGGACCCTATGTCTATATCCTATTGATCAAGTAAAGCAAATCTATTTTTAATTGATTATTATATACCTAAATATAGTGCAACAAGGTAACCTCAGCAGCCCTCATATTTGACCAAACTTTTAGTATGATATGTTCTTTAAGATTATAGATCTTCTTCACCTTGGAGCGTTTCCTGCAACATGTTTCCTTCAACTTTAGCAATCTCATGGATTATTCTGGCCTTCATATTCATCCTATCAGCCACCCTTTTGTGGAAACAATACCAACATGATCGGAAACAACCACCAGGTCCACCAGCTCTGCCAATTTTGGGGCACCTTCACATATTGGGGAACCTTCCCCACTGCACACTTCAAACCTTGTCCAAAAGATATGGCCCCATCATGTCCCTGCGATTGGGGCAGGTCCCACTCATTGTGCTCACATCCCCTGAAGCTGCTGAGCAATTCCTAAAGACCCAAGAATCTGTTTTTGCAAGCAGACCAAAACTTGAAGCCTCCAAGTACCTCTCTTATGACTACAAAGGCTTGGTGTTTTCACAATATGGTGCTTACTGGCGTAACATGAGGAAAGTGTGCACCTTGCAGCTTCTGAGTGCTTTGAAAGTTGAGTCCTTTGCTCCTTTGAGGAAGCAAGAGGTGGAAGCAGCAGTTAAATTGATTCAGAAAGAGGCAAGGGTGGGTGAGGCTTTGGATCTCAGTGAAGTGGTGCAGGGGGTTTTGGAGGATATTGTGTATAAAATGGTGTTGGGGTGTAACAAGGATGACAAGTTAGATTTAAAGGGGCTTGTCCAAGATGGGTTGCTCCTCGGTGGAAAATTTAATGTCACAGATTATGTGCCTTGGCTTGGGATATTGGATATACAGGTTTGAATATCTGAACTGATCTAAATGTTTTGTGTGTTTTCCCTAGTTCTGTGCTTCTTTGAGTTGAAGTCAAAAGAATACAATTTTGATGCATGTTTCAGTACTTTTAGTTTTCTTTTCTTTTCATTGGATTCTTCAATATAAATGTGAAAATGAGTGATGATAAGATATAAGGGATCTTAAAAAAACAGAAATTTGAAGAATTGTCTGTGGTTGGGTGCTGTATGCTCTCTGGCTCACTGTTATGGATCTTATGGATCTCATCCTTTGGTGGGTTTTCTAATCAGTCAAAAGGATCTCCTATAACAAAATGCAACTTGATTTGAGTGAATATTTACTATTTAGAAGAAATACATCTTTTGGACTTAAATAAGTATGTCTTGAACATTTCATTCTTTCAAATTGACAATGATAAAGCACAATCTCTTGTTTGTTTTATATGTTCAACATTAATTGCAAAAGTCCTGTTTTATAGACCTGATGTAATCCCTCTCTTTAGATCAATATACACTTGTAATCACTACTCACTTTATTTTTTGCTAGGGAACACATCCTAATTTATATATGTAGCACTTTACTGGTGTCTTTACAATCTTACTACTAAATCATTTATCTTTGGAAATTATATTATAAGGGTCTAAGACGAAGCTTCAAGAAAACAAGTAAAGCACTTGATGAAGTGCTAGAAAAGATAATCAAGGAACATGAAGAGGCTTCCAATGCACAACATAAGGACTTCATAGACATATTACTCTCAATGATGCACCAACCAATTGATCCTTATGATGATCAAAATCATACCATTGATCGAACAAACATAAAGGCTATTGTCTTAGACATAATTGCTGCAGCATTTGATACTTCTGCTACTGTTATTTTGTGGGCTTTATCAGAGCTATTAAGGCATCGAAAAGTGATGAAAAACCTTCAAGATGAGCTAGGTACTGTGGTAGGAATGAGCAAATTGGTTGAGGAGACTGATTTAGTAAAGTTGAATTACTTAGATATGGTGATTAAGGAGACCTTAAGATTGCATCCTGCTTCATTAATTACCCGAATGTCAATAGAGGATACTATGATAAATGATTATTACATAAAGAAAAATTCAAGAGTCATAGTAAATGTATGGGCAATAGGGCGAGATCCAAAGGTTTGGGGTGACAATGTTGATGTGTTTTATCCAGAGAGATTCATGAATAACAACATAGACATTAGAGGACATGACTTTAGGATGTTACCATTTGGTACTGGTCGCAGAGGATGCCCTGGAATGACCATGGGTCTTGTTACTGTTAAGCTTGTTTTGGCTCAATTAGTACATTGTTTTAATTGGGAACTTCCACATGGCATGAGTCCTGAAGACTTGGACATGACTGAGGAATATGGCATAACAATGCCAAAAGCAACGCACTTGCATGCTGTGCCATCATATCGCCTTCTTAGCACAACCTTCAATTAATATTGAATCAAATTGATACTACTTGGAGGTCCAATGTAATTTAATGTACTCACAAATTTATTTTATCTTTATTTTTCTCTATCTATTTATCTATATAAAAAGTAAAGTAATCTTAGGTTGCCTTAAGGATAAATTTTCCCATCCAAATTAGAGTAATTAGGTCATTTTACTGAAATAATTTATTTTATATATTTCTAGTACAATTTATTGAACGCCTTATCATTAATTATAATAATGGGTATTTTTTTCTCTTATATTTACTAGTTTATAATAGTGTTATTTGGCCATCTTTTCAAATTCCAACATTTTCCTATTTCTATCGCTATAAAAAAAATGGGTTTTATTTATACATTAATTATTTCCATCAAATTTTAATGAAATTTGCCTTTCACTTCCAAGGTAAATTATCTGGATGCACACAGGTATATTTATTGTAGAATTAATTAAAAGATAAACTATTTGATTATATTTAGTACTTTTTTTAACTTTAGGCGCTAAAATATGATGTAGCTTTACTAGAAGTGAGAACACATTATCAACGGGATTGATTCAAGTGCTACATGTTTGATTCTCTTAAGCAAGGTTTCGTTTTCGAGACTTGTGTAGATGTAAAAAAAATCTCCGCTGGGAGAGCTAGCCCCACCATGATGTGGATGTTCCTGACTCAAACAAGATTGTCTCCCATAAAGGATACATGTGTTTTAAAAAAAAGAAGTGAGAACACGTTATTCATCCATTTATGCCTAACAAGTAACAAAATAGGAAATGAGAAAATTAATAAATTTTTGTTTTGAACATGGATTCACATTGAGATATAGTTTATATTTTGTAACGAATTATTTCATAGTTGAGTGGGATGTAATTCACAATAACAAAAAATTATTATTTTTAACATTTCTTCTATAAGTCATAAAAAAGATGTCCTTATGATTATTAATAAAACAAAAAACGAAATAATTAATAGTGTGTTTGGTAAGCCATTTCAGCTAGCTGAAAGCTAAAATTAGTAGTTGAAATAATTCCAGTTGTGTTTGGTAAGGTAGTTTTTTTGGGTAGTTACTAGTTTTTCTTGAAAATGTACTTGAGGTAGCTTTTTTAAAAAAGCTCCAATTTTCAGCTACTAGCTGAAAATTAATTATAAGTTTATCCCTCAACGACTCTCACTTATCATTATTTAATAATTAATGATGTCCTTATATGTTACTTTACCATTTTCAACTAGTTTTACCAAACACGTTCAATCAAATCAGCTCGTTTTTTAGTTTTCAGCTAGCTTTAAGATTTTAGCTAACTTTTCAGCTAGTTTTACCAAACACACTCTAAATAAAGTAAAACCCCAAATGTCTATGTCAAAGGTAATGTGATATATAACTCTTACTCTTCAATAAGATTTTGAATAATGAAAAATATAAGGGTAAAATATGTTTTTGGTCCATGTAAATATAGCGAGTTTTGTTTTGAGGAATTTGGATTCTCTGCAGTCGACTTCACTGCATTCAATGAATCTGGACCGTCCAATGGAGATCAAACGGTCCAGAGGCCGAGATGGTGTAATAACCATCTCGGTCTCTGGACGGTCCGGATTCGCTAAATGCGTGAATGCAGGGGAAAACCGACTGCAGGGAATCCGGGTCCTTGTTTTGAGTCATTGTAAAAAAAATTCTATTAAAGCATCCTCCCAAAATATATATTTTTTAAATTAGTCTACTCTCTCAATTGGCATGTGTCAAGTGCTGATGTGGGTCACGCTTATTATACATCCTTCAGAATAAGGATGTAAGTTACATCCCTCTATGTGAGCCGTTAGATATATTATATTTTTAATTAAAGGTAAAGATTAAGTCCTTTGAATCATGTTGCCCATTTTGCAGAACTAAATCATGGAACTTGCAATTGTATCCTTGATGTATTATGTCATAGACCGTAAAGTGATGATGCCGTCATCTCCTCTATACCATCAACATTTCTCCCTCGCAAACTACCCCATTCAATCACATTTGAAATCCTTACCAACAATTTATACAATAATAAAATAAAAAAGGAATAAACCAAAACTCAAAACAAGAGGCTAGTATATACTAATTAAGATCTGTTGGGAATTTTAAACACCCAAATATAAATTCATTATGCCAGATTATTGGGAACTATGGGTTTCAAGGAATACCTGGATCCGTTACGCTTTATCACAATGCAGCGAAAATCTTTGGGTAGGTAACGAACGTCACAAACCTCCTCTTGTGATTCAACGCCAAACAGAAGACACAAAATAAAGGGTTAGATAAAGATGGTGTTGTGGCCTTCCTCAACCAAATCTCTTGAGTTCCCAAAACGGGACCTTAGTGCCAGAATCCTGATGGGAAGGAATATGGAGGCGGTGGTTGATTTGGTGTCCTGGGGACCAACACCTCTAAAGGGGCTTATTTATACCAACCTATTAGGGTTCCCACTATGCCGAAATAGGCCAAGCCCAGTGTCCACTCATATAGGCCCACATCAATGCCTACGATAGTCTAAACGAGCTCACTTAATGCAGATCACTAGCGATCAACCCAATTGATGTAAATAGCTAATATAAATGTTTTAATATTTAATATGTAGCCAGCAAAAATAATTATTAGAAATTAAAATTTCTAACAATCTCCCACTTGGGCTTCATATTAACTTTAGACATTTATATCACAGAAAAAACTTTAGGCGCGCAACTGTACGCTATTTACTTTTAGACTACCACTTAACAATCTGGTCCATCTCATATATCAACTGAGAACCACCACGGCTTTTGACTCTGTAGCGTGACGAAACCCTGATGATCATTGCAGCCAATATACTTAATGACATAGATCAAATATGGATGAATGGTATGGAAATTGCATGTTACGTGATCTAATACATGCCTATTTCCAATTGGTCCAAAATTTAATCTTTATAGAGGTCAAATAAAGCAATATAAATATATTGCACTAAATGAGTTCATAATAATTGAAAAATAATAGACGTCAATATTATTATGCAGAAAATCCAAAATATCCAAAATGTGCACAAATTAATACAATTAGGACTCCCACTAAACTAAGGTACTATCAGGAATTACACCCATGTGAGCAACATGCTCATGAATTACTTTAGGTACCAAACCTTTAGTAAGTGGGTCAACTAACATACAATTAGTCCCTATATTCTCTATGGAAACCTGCTTATTCTGAACTCTCTCCTTTACAACCAAGTACTTAATATTTATAAACTTGGACTTGGTTGCACTCCTATTATTGTTGGAGTAAAGCACTGCTGAGTTATTGTCACAATAAATTTTCAATGGCCTCTCTATGCCATCTACTACATGTAAGCTAGTGACAAAATTTCTTAGCCACATACGATGGTTGGACGCCTCAAAACAAGAAATAAACTTTGCTGCCATGGTTGAAGTAGCTATGAGTGTCTGCTTAGCACACCTCCAGGAAATAGCTCCTCCAGCCAACATAAAAACATATCCTGATGCAGAGTATTTGATATCTTGACATCCAGCCCAATCAGAGTCTGAATACCCAATGACCTATAAGTTCTCAGATCTCTGATAGGTGAGCATGTACCTTCTCCTTCTCTTCAAATAACGCATAACGCGTTTTACCACTTTTCAATGTTGCATTTCAGGATTACTTAGATATCTACCCAAAACTCCCACTACAAATGCTATATCAGGCTAGGGCATACTTGAGCATACATCAGACTTCCTACTGCTGAGGCATAGGGAATCTTTTGCATCTCATCTCTTTTGAGATCATTTTTAGGGCACTGATTGAGTCTAAATTTGTCTCCTCTAGCTATTGGGGTATCCCCTGGCTTACTATCTTTCATGTCGAATCTATCTAAAACTTTATCGATATAGTTCTTTTGTGACAATTTTAGGATATCACGAGAACGATTGATAAGTGAAATATATATGATAAATTAAAGTACTTTTTAGTGCACTTATCAAGGGTAAAATGGTATTTTATGCCCCAAATTAATCCCTTTTTATTAATAATTAGAGAAATTGTATTTATTAGCCTTGAATTTGAATTTGATGCTATTTTAATATAAATTTGGCTGATTTTTGCAGATTATGGCAAAGATCTTATATGAAGAGAAGATAGCATTAAATAGGGGAGATATTTGCAAGATTTGAAGTTTAATTGAAGACAATTAATGAAGATTTTAAGTTTATTTGATACCAATTAATGAAGATATCAACTGCAATTAAACTAGGATTCTGCAGACAACCTTCCCATTTAAATTCAAGATGCTCAATAAATGCAAGATTTCATCAAGAAAAAGGGAAACAAGGAAAGATAATCAACCAAAACCAGTCTCGGGAAGAAATCAAGTTAAAAAGAGAAATATTGAAGCTGTGCAACTCGTGTTGCTCGCTTCACCTGCGCTGTAGCGCAGGTGCAGCGCATCAATTCTGACATCTGCGCTTCATCCCACGCTGTAGCGCAGGTGAAGTGCAGAACTCGTAACTCTTGCCTTGTTGCCGTTTTTAGATAGATTTCTTCCCAATTTCTTTTGTCTTTCCTTAGCCTATAAATAGGACCCTCTTACACCAGATCAAGGTGTGCAGGGAGTAGTACAAGATTAGTATAATTTCATGCACCATATCTACTTTTAGAATAGGAGAGGCGAAGCGTTGCACGAGGATTGAAGAAGATGACAGATTCTTCGATGGCTTGTATGGCTACCATGGGTGGCTAACTCTCCAGTAGGATTGAATGTAGTTGATTCTATCCCCAAGTGTATGTAAACTCTATTCTATTATTTATGATTCCCTATTTTGTAATTTCAGTATCCTTATTCTGTGCTTAATTCCTAACTTCCGGCTAGGACTGAGGATGAGGGAGCCTAGACCTAGGGAACTCAAACTCTGATTGTTTAAGGGTACTCGGTAGTCATATTGAAATATATTCGGAGTCTCGTGATTGACGAGGTAGTGATAGCCCCCGAATGAAGAGCGTCTATAGGAAGATATGGTTATTGATAGTAACATAATTGAAAGTTAATTGTATGTGAGGGATAAACGGGGTCTTGTGATTGAGGGGGTAGTGACAGCCCTTGAATGAAGAGCGTTTATAGGGAAGTATAATTAATGGACGATTCAAACGAACGGAACAATAATTAATTAATTACGAGCTTAATGAGTCGAGGGTAATTTGTCGCTTGGGAGAGCCCGCATGGATTATCTTTGAGTGGTAGGCTGCTGGTAACTCAGGGTTTTATCAATTCAGTTTGGCTAAGTCATTACAAGAATATAGTCATAAATAATAAATAGTTTTTACATACACGAAGGGTGAGATGATACGAAGTTCAATCCTAATCCAAGTAAAGTGCTCTCAACTCCTCCTTTTCATTGTTTTTATTTATTACTCTGCAATTTCTATTTTCCGCATAATTATTCTCATAAATCCGTCATTCTCACTTGATAAATAGATCATGAGTACACGCAAATTGACTGTTCCCTGTGGATACGATATCTTACTTACTATTATACTGCTGGACTTTTGGTTCGCTTGCCAGAATTCCATCAAGTATCTTTGGCGCTGTTGCCGAGGAACGGTTTCCAATTCGTGTAGACCTTGGCAGGTCTAGTTATCAAGGATATTTATCTTAGGATTTCTTTTATTTATTATTCTTATTATTTTAGGAATTTTTATTATTTAGGAAATTTATAGTTTTTCTATTATTCTTAATTTTTCTTCCACACTTACCTTTTTCAAAGTTTCTTTTTTATGTTTTTGAGAGGCCAGGTGTCCCCCAATCAATTACAATTCGACCCGGAAATAGAGAGGACATCTAGGAGGAACAGAGGCAGAAACGGGAGAAGGAGAAGAAGGATAATTGTAGAAGAACCCAAAAACATGGCTGAGGAAACTCCTAAGAGGACTCTAGGGGATTATGTCACTCATCAAGGACCACGTCACTTTTCAAGCATTGTGTTACCTATAACTGCAAGAGCTTTAGAGTTGAAAATTGCTCACCTCAACCTAATTAGTGCACATCAATTTGCTGGATTGGATCACGAGGATCTAAATACTCATCTCTCTAACTTCTATGAATTAATTGGCACTATAGGTTTCGAGGAAGGTAATCTAGAATCTGTTTACTTACACTTGTTTCCTTTCTCTTTGATAGGTAAGGCTAAGGAATGGCTGCAATCACACCCAAATCAAAGTCTAACCAGTTGGGGTGTGGTTGAGGATAAATTGTTGACAAGATTCTTCCCACCAGGGAAGCATATTCAAGCCAAAACAGATATTTCTACATTCAGACAAGAGATAGATGAGCCACTATGTGAAGCATGGGAAAGATACAAGTCTTTGCTGCGCAAATGTCCCAATCATGGCTATGACGATATAGCCCAACTCAACATATTCTGCAAGGGACTCCGATCAGATTCAAGGTCATTCATAGATGCTGCAGCGGGAGGAACTATCTTATTCGTAGATGCTGATCGAGCAATAGCTATCATTTATAACTTTGCACAAAACAATCAACAAGCTCAATGTGGAAGACAACCTGCTCAATTACCAAAGAAATGGGTGCTGGAACTCAATCAAAGTGATGCTCTCTTAGCCGAGAACAAGCTCATTAAACGACAAATAGAAGCACTCACTGAGACGCTGAAGACACTTCCTCAACAACTAAAAGTTGTCTACTCACAACCTATCCAAACCCAACCATTGATTTGCGACTTTTGTGGAGGTGATCATCCAAATGGTCAATGTGCTAATCAAGGGATACAATCAGAGCAAGTCAATTTCATGGGAAACCAGGGGAGGCAAGGTAATTTCTCCAATAACAATAACCAGTACTCACAAGGTTGGAGGAACAACCAAACCAACTCTGGTTGGGGTCAGAATGGAGGATCTAGAAAAACACCTTATCAACGGCAACCTTCAACCTATGACAAATTAAATAGTTTGGAAGGAAAGATTGATGATCTCATACAAGGATTCAATGGATTTAAGAAGAATATAGATGCATCAATCAAGACTTTAGAGAATCAAGTGGGTCAACTAGCAAATGAAATGGCAGAGCACAAGCAACATCACTTCTCAGCTGTAACCCAAACCAACCCAAAGGAACAATGCAACTTAGTTGTTACTAATGGCAACAAGTCAAAAGAGGAGGAACTTGATGAGGAGGAGGAAATCATCTTTGAAGAACAACTGCCCCAGGAAGAAATATCCAAAGAAATTGTTCATCAAGATGAAGAAGAAGCAGCACAAGAGAAAGAAGAATATCATGAAGAAAAGGTCTATATTACAAGTAAGTCACTTGATCAAGGTAAGTTTACTATACCTATCTCTATTAGTAATCTACCCCCTACTCAAGCTTTATTAGATATTGGAGCGAGCATCAATTTGATGCCGCTGTCATATTTTAACAAGTTGGGTAATGTGAAGGTCAAATCTGCAAATGTAAAGTTGTTTCTTACAAATAAATCCGCCCAATGCCCTTATGGGATAATAGAGGATATACAAATCAAAGTGGACAAGTTTGCATATGTCGTAGACTTCTACATTGCAGAAACAGAAGAGGATGATACTGATGTCCCCCTAATATTAGGAAGACCTTTCATGAAAGCTGCAAAGATGATAGTTGATGTTGATCGGGGAAAATATGAACTAAGTTCAAAAGATGAAAGTATTGTGTTTCATATTGATAGAGGAATCCCCAAATTATAAACTCCTGAAACGATAAATCCTACTGATGGGATTTTCAAATTTCAAACAAAGCTGCCAGGTTCCGAATTTCTGAGGAAGCCTAGAATGAGAGTAAGGCAGCCAGAATCCATATGGGAGTTCAAGTTTAAGAAAAGGAAAGGATCAACATCTGATACTGAGGATGATAGTGACAGTGATGGAAGAATCAAGAACTGGCATGGAGGATGGGAGCTTAAAGGAAGAACTGGAATGGAGCCAAACATCATCCTTCATCTGAGGCCACAATAAAAGATTTGAGTAACCAGGCGTCGAGCTAAAAGACGTTAAACAAGCGCTTACTGGGAGGCAACCCAGCCATTGTAAGTCTTAAATTTTCCTTTAATTTAATTTTTTTAATTTTTAGTTTTTAGACATTGCCTGTGTAATTAGGAAACTGTTAAGTGAAGAATTTAATTTAATAGGAATGCATGAAAATAGTTAGGAGTAGGAAGTAGCAGAAGCAGAAAAATATAATTATGTATCTGCGCTTCACCTACGCTGTAGCGCAGGTAAAGCGCAGAATTAAAATAATTAAAAGTGGTTTCTGACTTCTGCGCTTCACCCTGCGCTGTAGCTGCGCTTCACCCTGCGCTGTAGCGCAAGGTGAAGCGCATGCGGCGCGCTTCACCCTGCGCTGTAGCGCATGCGGCGCGCTTCGCATTCCAGGGGAGAACGCGCTCCACCTGCGCTGTAGCGCATGTGAAGCGCAGCGCGCGGGAGGCTTTAAAAGCCTACGTTTGAATCAGGAAAGTTCATTTGAACTTTCCCTCGTTCCTTCTCTTCCATTTTCTTTGAGTTCCTAACCTTTTGCTTTCCATTTTTCACTCTTATAGCCTTCCTTTTCACATTTCTGAGCTTACACCAGGTATGTATTTATAGTTTTCTTTACTTTTAACCGATTGAAATTTTAATTTTTTATTTGAGCAAAAATCTTAGGATAGGAAACTTAGGATTCTAGGAACCTTTAGGATAGAAATGATTGTCCATAATGCTTTAGTTTATATTGCTGCTGCTAGGAAATGATTGTGAATATTTTTGGCTTGCTTAGGTGGTAGTTTTCAAGTGCTCAATAATTTTTGCAAATTATTTTTTCGGCGCATATATGCTTAATGAATTGTCATGATATTTTTTCATGCCCATGCATAAATAATTGTGTCTTATTACATGTTACTGATGACATGATTTTTTAGCATGATTTTTATTATCAATTTTGCTTGTTTAGAATTGTTTAGGACTTGCTTTAATTGATCACTTTAGCATGATCTTAATTAATTGGCAATTATTGGTAATTTTTAAAATCAAAATTTTTATGCAAAATTATTTGATTAGTTGATTATTCTAATTATTGAAATTAATTGGCCATTTATTTCATTAATTATGAGTAATTTAATATTATTATTTTACATAAATAATTTTGTTTTGCATTGGTTTTTTACAGATGGCACGCACCAAGACAGTTAATGCTCCTAGCACATCTAGGAGAGGCACAGGGGTGCCTAAAGGAAAGCACCCCAAGAGATTCCTGAATTCGATCCTCACCGCTTCAAGGACCTCAAGTCCTTTGAAGCCTACACTGCTATTGAGGGGTGCAACTTCATCAAGGATCGCCCGGTCATTCTCAGGGAGGACGAGTATGAGGAGTTTAGAGCTGAGATGCAAAGGAGGCGATGGGAACGCCTCAGTCGCCCTGACAACTATTTTGACCCAGACATAGTCAGGGAGTTTTATGCCAACGCCATTGGAGACCACATCGTTAACATTAGGAAGGAGTCCTACGTGCGGGGGCGAGTCTTCAGGTTTGATTGCGATGCAATCAACGCATTTTTAGGCCACCCATCCAGGAGGACAGGGATCTCTTGGAGTGCCAGTACCACGAGAGGATGCAAGTTGTGGGGATCCATGGTAATGATCCCCTTGATATACAGACTGCAGAGGCACTTTGTCTTCCAGGGCGTTCCTTCGAGAGGAATGCATACAATGAAGCTGCTAGGATCTACAGGCAGCATATGAGGGGCATCGCTCAGATGTGGACAGTACTAATACTGGCCAACATCCATCCTACCGGGCATGTTTCTGATGTAGTTATGCCCATGGCCCACCTCATCTACACCATCCTCACAGGAGCTGACATCGATATCTCACGGGTTATCACCCAGAAGATATCAGACTTCACATCTTCTGTAGGGCGCAGGAGTGCCAACTCCAGGATCAGTCTTGGCTTCCCTTCTCTCATTACCGCACTCTGCAGGTCTAGGGGTGTGGATGTAAACCCCAGGGTTCGCATCTTACATCCCATGACTAGAGTATATATTAAAGCCAATTGTATCCCAGCCGAGGAGTTACAGGTTGAGGATGAGCAGCAGCAGCAGGCACAACCACCACCAGCAGCAGACATGGATGCTCCGGTCTGGGCCCAGCAGCTATTGGCCCAGAACACTCACATGATGGCACAGTTGTCCACTCTTCACCGAGCAGCAGTTCACTTTCAGGATATGCATTATCAGGCTCGCGTGGACCCATACCCAGGCATGACCCCTGAGCAGTTTCAGGCGTATCTACAGTGGCCTGGGGAAAGGCTTATTTTTCCAGGGGGGATGGAGCAGCCGGAGCTGGAGCTGAGGATGGAGCTGCTCAAATGGACCAAGATGACTGATTTATTATCCTATTTGGTGTTTTTCCTTCTTTTTCTTTTTATTTTTCATTTGTATTTTCTCTTATTTTTCTTTTTCTTCTTATTTTTCTTGTTAATTTTCTTCTGATATGTACTGTATATTTTTGCCCACTGATACATCGTTTATATTATGCAGTTCATATTCAGTTATATTCTGATTTTTCTATTAAATTTAAAATTTTTAGGATTTTTTAGGACCTTAGGAAATTAGAATTCAAGGTAAATTTTTTTCAAATTCTCTGTAATTAGGTAGTTTAACTAACCAGATTAGGAAAGATGATAGGGTTCTGTGATTAACTCCATAGTCAGTTGGGATTAGGATACTTCGCAGGAGAACCTATCAGAATAGTTAATTAAAACCAATAAGTGTTTTATCAAGGAATTTTAGCCGTTAACCGGTGAGCTGAGAGCCTAAACACTGAAATTGAGAGTTTTTCACCGCTGCTTGTCAACTGTTATTGCTTAAGTTTCTGAATTTTATCTTGCTAGTGGAAAATATGGAAGTGACAAAGGCATATTTTGTGATTATAATATTTTGCTCAGTGCCAAACAGCCAACCTTGATTAAATTTTTCCAATTTTTTATTGCCCATTTGAGCCTTTAATGTTTCTTTGGATGCACCCAAGCCATACTCAATGATTATATCCTGTTCCTTCACACTTGGGATAGAGAGCAAGGTGCAACACAACAAAATGGGACAAAAGGTTGGTGAATTGAAAGGTCAAAGAAATTCAAAGAGTAGGCACAAGAAATCAAAAAGAAGAGTACTCCTTCATGAATAAATTCTTTATTTTGCTGTAAAAAAAATCTGCACAAAAAGTGTGGAAATTGAATAAGTTGGGGGGAGTACTTCTTCAAACAAAGAGGCCAGCAAAAAAAGGATGACAATTCAAGAATGACATGGTAGATGGAGAGAAGTCCCAAGCACAATCACAATATGCTCTCTATTCAAAGTGTTCATTGCATATCTAGAAAAACCACAATTTCTTGATAGCCCAGCCTCATTACAACCAAAGAAAAGACCTTTTGATCAATATTGACTATTTGCAGGTTTAGAAGTTGGAAACAACTATCAATTCGAGTTGCTCAATGGTGGTGAAAAAGATTGAGGGAAACACTTACCCGTGAGAATGAGAGATTTCCTTGATTTATCACTTATTGCTTTAATTTCTATTTTTGAGAAGTTTAACTGATGATTGTGTTATGTTCTAATTGAGGATTGGTAAAATCTCTTAATCCTGATTTTTTCTAACATTTGGAAAGTGACTGCTGCTTAACAAGGAGATGATGAAAAGTTTTCCTTGAGTTTGTTTTTGTTTATTGAGTTATACAGGGGATTGGATTGATTTTTTTATTACAAAGAGATCTCATGCTTGAGGACAGGCAAGAAGTTAAGTTGGGGGTATTTGATAAGTGAAAAATATATGATAAATTAGAGTACGTTTTAGTGCACTTATCAAGGCTAAAATGGTATTTTATGCCCCAAATTAATCCTTTTTTATTAATAATTAGAGAAATTGTATTTATTAGCCTTGAATTTGAATTTGATGCTATTTTAATATAAATTTGGCTGATTTTTGCAAATTATAGCAAAGATTTGATATGAAGAGAAGATAGCATTAAATAGGGGAGATATTTGCAAGATTTGAAGTTTAGTTGAAGACAATTAATGAACATTTGAAGTTTATTTGATACCAATTAAAGAAGATATCAGCTGCAATTAAACAAGGATTCTGCAGACAACCTTCCCATTTAAATTCAAGATGCTCAATAAATGCAAGATTTCATCAAGAAAAAGGGAAACAAGGAAAGACAATCAACCAAACCCGGTCTCGGGAAGAAATCAAGTTAAAAACAGAAATATTGAAGCTGTGCAACTCGTGTTGCTCGCTTCACCTGCGCTGTAGCGCAGGTGAAGCGCAGTAATTCTGACATCTGCGCTTCACCCCATGTTGTAGCGCAGGTGAAGCGCAGAACTCGTAACTCTTGCCTTGTTGCCATTTTTAGATAGATTTCTTCCCAATTTCTTTTGTCTTTCCTTAGCCTATAAATAGGACCGTCTTGCACCAGATCAAGTTGTGCAGGGAGTAGTACAAGATTAGTATAATTTCATGCACCATATCTACTTTTAGAATAGGAGGCGAAGCGCTGCACGAGGATTGAAGAAGGTGACATATTCTTCGATGGCTTGTATGGCTACCATGAGTAGCTAACTCTCTAGTAGGATTGAATGTAGTTGATTCTATCCCCAAGTGTATGTAAGCTCTATTTTATTATTTATGATTCCCTATTTTGTAATTTCGGTATCCTTATTTTGTGCTTAATTCCTAACTTCCGCGCGTGCGCCGGAGTTATAGGCTAGCGTCTGTAACATAGCGTGGATAGAGACTTCCGGCTAGGACTGAGGATGAGGGAGCCTAGACCTAGGGAACTCAAACTCTGATTGTTTAAGGGTACTTGTTAGGACCACAGGAAACACTAGAAGGGGGGTTGAATAGTGTTTTAAACTTTATTGAATAATTTTGGAAATCTTTAATTTAAGATAGCACTTAAAAAGAACAACGTTCAAAGACCATTCTTAAGATCAGAGTTTAATTGAAACATGCGGAAGATAAAAAAAGATAAAATTGATAATCTTTCTAAAAGCTTAAGATTGTTTTAAACGAAAGTTTTTCAAAATATCTTCTGAGGATTATTACAAAGAGTATCTTTAGAACGGTTTCTAAAATACTTCAGCAGACTAAAGATCATTTGAAGTCTGATTCTAGTTTCTGAACTGAGTTCTTTTCAGACTCACTTCAGACACTTATTTCAGAAGTTCTTTAAGGTACATTCTTTGTAATACCTCAAATGATATGAGAGAGACTTGAGGTTTAATTATCTTTGAAAAACTTGTTTGATTGAAATTGTTGTGTTATGTTGATTATGAAAATACTTTTCAATCCCCTAAGTAAATGCAAAACTGAAAATAAAAGAGATTAAGGGAAAGAAAACTTAGGCACAAAATTTATCCTGGTTCACCCACATCACCGTGAGTTACATCCAGTCCCAGTGGCAAACCACCACTGGAATTTCCACTAAACAAAACCACACACAAGTATTCTTCACAGCCTCTCCAGACCCAACCGAGTATGTCTTTGTTTTCAACTACCTCTCCAAGCAAGACATGCAGTAGTCTTTTCTATCGAGCCTCTCTAAGCTCTACAACAAGTATTCTTTCTTCCACCAAGTCTCTCCAGGCTCTCAGACACTTATCTAAGTGTTTACAGATAAAACTAAGTTTAAGTTTCCATGAAACATTAACTTAATCTCTTCTTGTACTAGAAGTTAACTAAGTACTACTCAGAATACAATGTATGAATCTAAGTACAAGGGTAAGACAGAGACACAAGTGTTTAAATTAAGTACAATCTCGTCTCTAATAAGTGAGGTACTTCTCCCTCAACTAGTTTGGCCTAAGTAAGATATGAAATTAAGCTCCAACCTCATTCTCCAACCATTGGTTTCCATGGGCTAAATTTTCACCCGTATCATTGGAATACCAAGGTATGTTCATGGCTTCAAACCGTTCCTAGTTTGATAGTCATTTTGCTCAGCATGGTTGTCTTCAGACCAATCGACCAACTTAATTGATCTAACAGATCAACTGAACAACATGACTAACTGACGAGCTAGTCAGTAGCCTGATTGATTCAACAGAGACCAACTTGATCCACTCTGATCGACTTGATCCTCTCTGATCAATCCTTGTTGACCTATTGGCAATTCGCCTTAGCTCAGGTCAACCCTTGTTAACTATTTGGCACTCAGCCTAGTCAACAACACTCATCCTGATTGATTTCAAGAACCAACTTGAAAAATCAACCACTTCAAATTTAATCTTGAGGCTATTTATATGTTCTTCTTGAATATAGCCGTTGAAGATGATTCATAATACCGTTGAGCTGATGATGATGTGGCTCATATAGCCGTTGTGTAATAGCTTCTCAAATGGTTGCTTTTCCTTAAGCGAATAGGTGTTCAAACGATCCCGTTCTGACACTTGTTATGTGCTTCTTTATGAGAGATATTTTGATATGTTTATTCTACGTATTCTTTCTTTTGAATTTCTTCTGCTTTCTCCAGCTTTTTTCTATTTTCCTTAGGAGTGTGTATGAGGAAGTATCTGTTGGATTTGTCTCTTAGCCTATTCTGTATAAACTCCTTTTCTATATTTGCTTCTGACACTGGTTCGGGATTTTATTCTGACAAAAGCTGATACTGTTCCTCTGCAAGAACTGCGTTGCAGAGATTTCCTCAGTGGTGTATGTAATTCAAAAACACCAGGAAAGGTCTCTGTGTTTCTTGCCATAAATATGTTGAAAAAGAAACGTGTAGCAGAGAACGATATTTCTCAGCATTCTTCAGAGAGCAAAAGGTCTTCATAGTCTTCAGCAAGGAGTGCCACGTCAGAATTCAGAAGGCTTCAATACTTTAGACGGATTGAGACTTCAGACAGATTGAAACTTCAGACAGCTTCAACACTTCAGACGGGTTGATGCTTCAGACAGCTTCAATACTTCAGACGGGTTGATACTTCAGACAGCTTCAATACTTCAGACGGGTTGCGCCCTTCAGAAAACTTCAATCCTTCAGACGGGTTGCGCACTTCAAATGACTTCAACACTTCAGACTGGTTGAAACTTCAGAAGGCTTCTTCCTTCTGATAAGAAGATTGTAGCTTCATTCTTCTTTATATCTTCTTCTTCTGAGATTTAGATAAATAAAGATGTTGAATTGAATGTACTTTATTCAACCATCTTTCTTGCTTGCCTTTGTTCAGTCTCCTAATACATTCTGGACAGCAGCAGGTGTAGATGCAGTAGGTCTGCGCACACAAATCCTTTTGTTGCAGGTGCAGCAGGCGTTGCAGAAAGTCTTTGCAGTATTTCCTTATTTGTGTAAGACTTTGATCGAGGTAGAAAAACATGTCTAGCTTTATCTGCTGAATTGAGTGAACTCCATTTGATGAAGTGTGCTTTACGCTTTGCAACGTCTCCAAGAGATCATTTCTTGATTCTGACACGTTCAATCTTCAGATACATAGACTGCTTCATATTGTCTTCATTTCTTCAGATGATAGCTGTTCTTTAGATAGTTGCGTCTTCAGATGATACTTCTTCTTCAGATTTATGAGCTTCCTTATAACTGTTCTTCATATGATAGCCAAGCTTCCATTACATTCTTCAAGTTTTCAGATACTCTTCGATTCTTCAGTTCTTCAGTCGATTGCTTCTTCAAATTGCTTCAACTTAGTTATGGATTACTCTTCTTCTTCAGATAATTATTCTGACCTGAAACACGATCAACAAACCAATACCTTTCTCAGTAGAACCTGTTTACGTAATCTTATTAAGTTCTTATACAAACTTATTTGTCCTTAATATAATCTTATTTGTTAATCATTAAAACTTAAGGATGTTAAGTCTTATAGTTATGTTTAAATACTTAAACTGATTTATAGACTTCACAGTACTCGGTAGTCATATTGAAATATATTCGGAGTCTCGTGATTGACGGGATAGTGACAGCCCCCGAATGAAGAGCGTCTATAGGAAGGTATGGTTATCGATAGTAACATAATTGAAAGTTAATTGTATGTGAGGGATAAACGGGGTCTTGTGATTGAGGGGGTAGTGACAGCCCTTGAATGAAGAGCGTTTATAGGGAAGTACAATTAATGGACGATTCAAACGAACGAAACAATAATTATTTAATTATGAGCTTAATGAGTCGAGGGTAATTTTTCGCTTGGGAGAGCCCGCATGGATTATCTTTGAGTGGTAGGCTGCTGGTAACTCGGGGTTTTATCAATTCAGTTTGGCTAAGTCATTACAAGAATATAGTCATAAATAATAAATAGTTTTTACATACACGAAGGGTGAGATGATACGAAGTTCAATCCTAATCCAAGTATCAACTCCTCCTTTTCATTGTTTTTATTTATTACTCTGCAATTTCTATTTTCCGCATAATTATTCTCATAAATCCGTCATTCTCACTTGATAAATAGATCACGAGTACACGCGAATTGACCATTCCTTGTGGATACGATATCTTACTTACTATTATACTGCTGGACTTTTGGTTCGCTTGCTAGAATTCCATCAACGATCTCTTAGAGCATCTTTATCCCAGCAACTCATCAAAGTTTCTTAAACCAATATTTTATAATTCTTCACACTTTCCCATATTATTTTTATTACTTTAAGTAACTCATTCACTTTTTATTTCCAACCCAACAACTCTCAAAAGATTTTTTAATGGACCCCACAACCTACCCCACACTTATATATTTTATTATTAATTTAGTTATTATAAATATATATTATAATATTATTTAAAAAAACTGCAGCAACCCGCTTTTGCGGGTGCTGCAGGCAACATCGAATTTTCGTTTGCTTCCTGCAGACTGAATCTCTCCATCGCCGAGCAACGCATCACATTCGACTCTACACTGACAGCATCACATTCAAAATAGAGTGATGGAGATGCTCTTAGTATCTTTATCCCTAGCACAAAAGAAGCTTCTCCAAGATCTTTCATCTCAAAATGCTCGTTCATAAATTTCTTGGTTTCACCGAATAAGCCTATTCACTGCTTGCAAGTAGTATATCATCAACATATAACGCCAGGAATATATATTTACTCCCACTGAACTTATAATATACACAGTCATCTACAATGTTAGCCTCAAAATCATAAGAGGAAATGACTTGATGAAACTTGTGATACCATTAACGGGATGCTTGTTTAAGACCATAGATGGATTTCTTTAGTTTGCATACCATAGACTTTGGATCACCTATCACAAAATTTTCTGGTTGCACCATATAAATCGTTTGCTCAATGTCACCATTGAGAAACGTAGTCTTAACATCCATCTGATGGAGCTCTAGGTCATAATGAGCTACAAGTGCCATAATTGTCCTAAAAGAATCCTTCGAAGACACCGGAGAAAAGGTTTCTTTGTATTCAATGCCTTCCTTTTGAGTGAAGCCTTTAGCAACTAAGTGGGCCTTATATCTCTCAACATTACCCTTCGAGTCCCGCTCAGTTTTAAATATCCATTTGCAACCAATGGGCTTCGCACCTTTAGGTAATTCGATAAGATCCCAGACATTATTGTCTTGCATAGACTTCATCTCATCCTTCATGGCATCAATCCACTTTTGAGAGTTGGAACTTTGCATGGCTTGGCAGAAGTTGATTGGGTCATCCTCTATTAAACCAATGCCATCCTCATGTTCTTGGAGAAACACAATATAATCATCTGGAATTGCACTTCTCCTTTTTCTAGTGGATCTCCTTAATGGCACTTCTTGAGGTTGCTGAGCTTGCTCTATGGGTATTTCAGGGAGAACCTCATTGTTGTCTTGTGCTGGAACAATTCTAGGAATAATTCCATCATTGTCATCTATTACTGGGGTAGGTACTAGAATAGTAATAGGCACGAGGACTTGATCACTGTCAATGGCAGGTTCTTCCTCAAAGACAACATTTCTTATGTTCTCTTCCTTCCCAAACTCAACATCCTCAATGAATCTCGCATTCCCCGTCTCAAAGAATGATTTAACAGTGGGATTGTAAAATTTATAGCCCCAAGAGCGTTCAGGATAACCAACAAAATAACAGCTAATAGTCCTAGATTCCAATTTGCTTTCGTGCGGCCTATAAGGACGCGCCTCAGTTGGACAACCCCAAATGTGTAAATGCTTTGGGCTTGGCCTTTTACCAGTCCATAGCTAATAAGGAGTTTTGTTAACTGCTTTACTTGGTACCCTATTTAGGATGTAAACTGCAGTCTTAAGCGCTTCTCCCCATAATGACTCTGGCAAGGAAGAATGACTAATCATACTTCTCACCATATCCTTAAGAGTCATGTTTCTACGTTCTGCAACACCGTTCATGCTTGGTTTGCCAGGCATAGTATACTGAGGAACGATGCCACATTCTCGTAGGAAAAGCGTGAAAGGCTCTGGACATTGTTCACCTGATCCATCATATCTGCCATAATATTCACCTCCACGGTCATATTTGAAGACCTTAATTTTCTTTCCAAGTTGAAGCTCAACTTCAGCTTTAAAAGTTTTGAAAACGTCTAGGGATTGGGACTTCTCATGAATTAAAAATAGGTAGCCATACCTTGAATAATCATCTATGAACGTAATGAAATATTGTTGTCCATTCCAAGATGCCGTAGGGAATGGTCCACAGGTATCCGTATGAATTAATTCCAAAACGTCCTTAGCCCTTTCGGCACCTAATTTTCTAGAGTTTGTTTGTTTACCCTTAATACACTCAACGCAGACCTCAAAGTCCGAAAAATCTAAGGGTCCAAGAATCTCATCCGACATAAGCCTCTGAATTCTCTGTTTAGAGATATGGCCTAAACGCTTATACCATAAGTTGGCCGAGTTCTCATTTAATTTACATTTCGTACCACGAGAATCAATGTGAAGAATTTCTTTATTGGAACTAACTACATCTAGAAAGTATAGATTATCAATTAAAGAACCAGAACCAACAACATTTGAATTTTGATAGAGACTAAATTTATTATTTCCAAATGAACAAAAAAAACCAAATTTGTCCAAACTAGAAATAGAAATTAAATTCCGCCTAAAAGACGGTACAATAAAAGTCTCAAATAAATCCAAATGAAAACCAGTTTTTAACTGTAATCTAAATGTTCCAATAGCCTCCATTGTGCCCTTGTTGCCATCGCCCACATAAATAAATCTTTCATTATCAATTGGCGGGCGACTCCAGAGGCAACCCTGCATGGATACACTAATGTGAGTAGTATCACCAAAATCTCCCCACCAAGTATCATGTGGTACAAAAGCTAAATTAACTTCAGAACAAACAAAAGAGAGAAAATCATCTTTCTGTACACGCCAAGAGGCGTACTTGGAACACTCTTTCTTCATGTGTCCATGCTTCTTGCAGAAGAAGCAGGTATATGTTTTCTCATCCTTTTTAACTTTCTTTTGCTTAGAAGTCCTTTCTGTAGCATCCTTATTGCTCTTTCTCTTTCTATTCTGAGAGTTTGAGGCCAAATGAGCACTTTCAATCCTCTCTCTTTGATGCCTTTCCTCCTCTTGCACACAATGAGAAATGAGTTCATTCAAGGTTCATTTATCCTTTTGAGTATTATAACTTATCTTGAACTGCCCAAAGTGTGCAAGAAGGGAAATCAAAACTAAGTGCACAAGCAAGTCATCAGACAACTCTAACATAGTGCTTTCAGTTTTGACGCGAGACTAGACATATCCATAATGTACTCCCTTATGTTTCCTTTGCCCTTGTATCTCATAGAGATAAGCTTGGCAAGCAAATTGCTTGCATCAGCCTTCTCATTACTGGTGAAATACCTTTCAACAGCATTAAGGAAACCTTTAGCACTCTGGCTCTCAGAAATAGAGCTCCGAAAAACTTCTGGAACAGATCGTTTCATGATCATTAGGCACATTCGGTTTGAGCGTTCCCACCTTTCAACCTTATCCTCCTCCGGATTTTCCGGAGTTGGAGTGGGTTTCTCAACCCGAAGTTCCAAATCAAGACCTATGCAGCCGAGAATTATCTCGACTGCTTCCTTCCAGACCTTAAAGTTTGTCCCATTAAGCATAGGGATACAATTAATTTGAGCAGACATGTTAATAGCACTAGCAGCAGCAACTGTAATAGAACATAAATACATTTAAATACATACTCACATACAATAAACATGGAATAAGTATAAAATACATGTTAAGATATATGCAGACAATTATAGATCCAACAAGATACCAAGCACTCCACCAACCCCAATGCCTTTGGGCATGCAAGTTGGTTTGTAAACGGTACTCTCACGCAACGATCAAACATTGATCGTTAGTTCTGTAAGGTGAAAATCCATGTTTGGATAGAAGATCACCCACATGAACAATTAGCTTTACAACTATCACACGTTTACCATCACAGGTATAAGATTATTCGGTCAAGTTGTGTCACACCTTTGGGTGGGAGCACAGCCCACATGAATAACCCCACACTAACATCTAAGTAACTTTAATTAAATCAATTTCTACAACAGTGATTGCTTTGAAAATATATTGCATCAATTAATTTAATTAAAAATTACTAGACAATTATAAATAAGGGGATCTATAATATGTCAAATTTATACTCAATTACAATAACAGTTAAAAAAACATTGAAATTTGAATTGCATAATCAAAATAATTCAAATTTCATAACAGTATAATTTTTATAATCAAAATTCGTACATTAGGCCAAGAACTTCATTTTGTGTATTGATTTTTATGCGCGCCCCTTATTCTCAAGACCAACATTCGATTCCCATCTCCACCATTATTTTTTTTCAACATAAGGGATACTAGATCTACAGAATTACCACCATACCAATTCAGCGTTCTTGTTAGCTTATGCGGTTAAAAACTATTTGAATAAAATATATGTACATTTCAGATTCCAAAACAAAAAATGCATCGCGAATAGTACACCGATCAGGAAAAAAAAACGAAACGGTGGAAATACGTTTTTTTTTATATTTTGAAAAAGACGATCATCGCACAGAATAAAAAATGATGTCATCTACAAACAAAAATTTATTCCAATAATCTAATCATAATGTTGGCTCTGATGCCAATTGTTGGGAATTTAAAACACCCAAATATAAATTCATTATGCCAGATTATTGGGAACTATGAGTTTCAAGGAATACCTAGATCCATTACGCTTTATCACAATGCAGCGGAAATCTTTGGGTAGGTAATGAACGTCACGAACCTCCTCTTTTGATTCAACGCCAAACAGAAGGCACAAAATAAAGGGTTAGATAAAGATGATGTTGCGGCCTTCCTCAACTAAATCTCTTGAGTTCCCAAAACGGGACCTTAGTGCCAGAATCCTGATGGGAAGGAATATGGAGGCGGTGGTTGATTTGGTGTCTTGGGGACCAACACCTCTAAAGGGGCTTATTTATACTAACCTATTAGGGTTTCCACTATGCCGAAATAGGCCAAGCCCAGTGTCCACTCATATAGGCCCACATCAATGCCTACGGTAGTCTAAACGGGCTCACTTAATGCAGATCACTAGCGATCAGCCCAATTGATGTAAATAGCTAATATAAATATTTTAATATTTAATATGTAGCCCATAAAAATAATTATTAGAAATTAAAATTTCTAACAAGATCAAGTAACAGAATCAAGACATTAGTCATAGTGATCTCCATTATCCACCGCCGCCCATGGTCATCTTCATCATCGGAGAAATACCAACAACCTAGAGCCTCCATGGTCGCACACTCGCACTATGAGCGAAACCCAGCCACCGCGATGAAGCTCTCCAAGTCAGTCTCATCGTTGCTATGCTTGGCCACACTGCGCTCTCGTTCGAGCGCCGCCCCGTGGTCGTCACACGTCGTTGCAAGCATGCGATGGCGTCGTCGTTCCACTACGAAGACAACCACCAGGCCATGGCGCGCACCAGTAGCCACCCTGTCGTTCGCACAGGGCCACGTCACCGCTTCGTTAAGGGGTGCTTGATCGCACCACGCATCACTCCTAACCATCGCCCAAATATGTCATTGTCCCTACACCCAAACCATAAGATTCAGCAAGCTTACTATGCTTCTTGGGGACAATCCCTGTAAGAAAAAAACTAAACAACACATCGGCAAATCAAAAGAAAGTTCAAATTTATGAAATAAGAAGAAATTGAAAGAGAAAGGAAGTAGAGTCGAGAAGAAATAAAATGAGGAAGAAGTGTCATGGCCACTGCTGTAGGTTGTAGCACAACCTCTCTCAAGAGCCGTGTTGGCCATAACCTCCACCTTAATCTAGTACCAAACAGCAAAATATGATATTTATTAATTTTACTAAAATTACACTTTTAGTGCCCATTAAACCTGTTATCTCAGGTAAAAAATTGGGTTGTAACTTACCTCCATTTTTCTAGAGATGTGTAATAGAGGCCACCGCTAATTTGACATCTTTTCTCTATCATAGGTGTCATTATTGAACTTCTGGCAGTCTTAAACCACCGGAAAGCCCCCTAGAAATTCCAACCCCAGGTTTCCCCACATTATCTTCTCCTCTCCTTCTTCAAATGGTTCCAGAGATGTGCCCCTTCCTCCCTCTCCCTCACCCTCCTCCCTCTCCTCATCTCTCACAGCAAGTTCCAGAATCCTGTGATGACTCCTATTATTGTTCCGCTGCTCTATATTGGTTTGATTTGAGACAAATTCAACGGTAAGGAAATGGTGTTTACAAAAATATCAAAGGTTACTATTCAAAATTTCACATCATGACATCACAATTATAATTAAATAGCCTGCCTCAAATTTTTTGTTGCATTATTAGTGTATTATTTTGTCACTGACTCGCGAAAATAAACCAGACCCTTGTACAAGCTATTATGCATTTCATGCTTTTCTCAATTGGTTGGAATATTAAAGTGGATCTGGATCAAAACTCTACCAAAATAAATGGCCACATATGTTATAGAAATAACATGAATGGTGGAGCAGGGAATAATGCATATCCTTATAGAACCCATCCTTATCTTTGACACTACCAGTGCCTCCAAAATACAATGAAGCTATTGAATCCTTAGTAACATTATCCAATGTTTTATGATGGAATAAAATCTCCTATTTGCAAGCAATTTTTCTTTAAGACGGGCATAACACTAGCAGGTATGAAATAGTTTCAGTTTAGCAGGGATTCCCCCACATCCATAATCAATTTAGGAGTCTCAATAATACAAAATACAAAGACGCGAACCTGAACGGGCTTGAAATATTCAAACTCAACGACGTTGGCTCTAGCAATCTACCTGGACTCGCTTCAGCTTCCACCAAACACGCTAGTTCAAAGCAAAAGTAAGAGCAACAGCGGAACGACAATAGTTTTCATCGCAGGACTCTGGAACTTTCTGTGGGAGATGAGGAGAGGGAGGGGGGTGAGAAGGGGTTGCGGGGAGAGGGATAAGGAGGGGGTGAGAGAGAGGGAGGAAGGGGCACATCTATGGAAACATTTGAAGAAGGAGAGGAGAAGACGGTGTGGGGAAACCATGGGCTGGATTTTCTGGGGGGTTTCTGGCGGTTTAAGACTGCCAGAAGTTCAATAATGACACCTACGATAGAGAAAAGATGTCACATCAGCACTTGACACATGACAATTGAAAGAATGGACTAATTGCAAAAAAAAAATGAGAGGACACTTTAATAAAAAAATGCAAGGACTAAAGTCAAAACTCGTTATATTTATAGGGGCCAAAAACATATTTTATCCAAAATATAATTATATTGAGAAGTTGATTGGCGCCTAAAGCTAGCTACAAATATGAGCATGTTTGGTAAGGTATTTCAGCAAGATAAAAGTTGAAATTAGTAACTGAAATCATTTAATCATTGTTTGGTAAGGTATGTTTTTCAGGTAGCTACTAGTTTTTTTTGAGAAGCTACTTAAGGTAGTTTTTTTTTAAAAAAAAAATCCTCTCTTTTCAGCTACTAGCTGAACATTTATTACAATTTTATCCTTTAATAACTCCCGATCTCACCATTATTTAATAATTAATGATGTTTTTAATTGTCATTTTATCATTTTCAGGTAATTTTACCAAAACACTTGCAATCAAATCAGCTAGTTTTTCAGCTTTCGGCTAACTTGTCATCGATCTTTCATCTAGCTTTTCAATTTTCAATAGTTTTACTAAACACTCCCTAAATGAAAATAATTAAGGTTTCAAAGAAAGTTGTTGAACGATGAACCTAAACTAATTAAGCCCTTTAGTCCTGCTAGGTTTTTGTCGTCATGCTCCTTCTCTTTCTCTTTCCTCATCTTCTTTGCCCAATCGGCTAGACACCTAGACCTCCTTCTCCTAAGCCCCTCGCAAGTCACAACGATCATGCACGAGACCACTCAGGTCGTGCTCCAACCACCATGTCGGACGGTGACAAAAGGCAGAAACATTCACCTCACCTCCTCCTTTGTTTTATATTTATTTGTCACTCTTTCTCTTTTCTATGATTCCTCTCTTGATTTTAGTTTTGTTTATGGATTTTTAGTTTCTTCCTCTCTGTATTTGGTTTTGTTTACCGGTATTTAGATTTTTCTCTCCTTTGATTTTGACCTCGTTTTGCAGGGATATTAGATTGGTTGTGATTGTAGGTGAAACAAAACTTCATCATCCTCGACCACCAAGGCTTGCGGTGCCGAAAAAGGATGACAATCGAACCCAACCCAGTGGGTGCCCATAAAAGTTACCCGCTATGGGTATTTACCCACCAATGGATTAGTGTCCAGGTCTGGGTAATTACCCGCCTTTTTTAATGGGTACGGGTACTATCGTACCCTACCCATACCCGCACTTATATAATATATATAATTAATTTAATTTATATACATATGATTAATTTAATTTAAATATATATATATGTTTATATTATTAACTAATATTTTTCACAGAAAAATAATTAATGTTATATATTATAGTCACAAACAAACATTATTATATATTACTAATATAATTAATTTAAATGTTATAATTTTGTATCCCAAAACACTAAAATAACAACCCTAATTATATTTTACCAAGTAGGACATTTTTTTAGTATAAGCATGACCAATGTATCCTCCAATGGAAATAACACTGCTGGAGATGTTTCTAATAGTGTTAGTTTTCTAAAAATTCCAAGGGATTGGTCGAGTGGAGCAAGACAAGATCCCAGATCTGATAGGTCGCAGGTTCGAACTCTCACTCGTTTTCTTAGGGCGAGTTAAATGTAAATATCTCTTTAAGTGCTCTTTGAGCTAAGAGACTTTCCCTGCCTTGGACTGGGGCACCATCCACTCACCTTTAATTTTTCATAAACAATTTGAGTTTTCTAAAGGGAATTTTTCCATCCATTCACAACACTTAAATCGAAACTTTATTTAAGGGAAATCATGCATTTATCACTTTAATCAATCATAATTGGTTTAGCAAGTATGACATGATGTATCGATCTATCTAAGTAAAATAGACATGGAATTAACTTCAAGGGGTTAGTCAAGTGAAGCAAGACAAAGTCTCGTATTTAACAGGTCGCAGGTTCGAACATGTAAGTACCTTTATAAGTGCTCAAAGAGCCCGGAGACTTTTCCTGCCTTGTACTAAGGCATCAACCCCTCACCCTAAATTTTTATCAATAAAAAAATAGACTTGGAACTTTTCATTAATGATAAATAATTAGTTACTAATGTCATTTAATTATATTATTTATTATATTAGCTATCAATTCTTTTAACAATTCAATAGGTATTTTATTATATTTCAGGAACTGTTCATCGCTGGGATTAGTGCCTAACACTACTTAGTGGGTTTTTAATTATATTTGGTGCACTATTCATCTCCTAATTATGCTTTCAGCGTGTATATTAAAGTGTGATTAATATTTTTTTAATGTTTGTTAATTTGAACTTATTGTTGAGAATTGACATACCGCCAAAAGTGACTTTTATCCACTGCTACTGCCAATCATAACCTTTCTTTAATTATCCAATAAATTGTTCCCTCCGAACCTATATGCAGGTAATGTCCTTTGCCTTGTGTTCATCATTTGAAATTTGAATTTCAAATGAAATCAAATTTTGGAGCGATTTTTAGACCAGCAAAGTTTCAACCAAAATCAATAAATAACAAGTAATTCTTGCTTTGTAAAAGCCTTTCTTCTCCTTCTGAGTATACCCTAATTTCCTGGACTTCATCTTAGCCTTTCTTCTCCTTCTGAATATACCCTCATTTCTTTAACGTCATCTTGCCACGACAATCGTATCAACTGGATTCCATTCTTTGAGTGCTTTTGGTGGTAGAAGAAAAAATTGGAGGCTGAAGGTGAAGGTTATTAGATTGTGGAAGATGTGCGCCGTTGCGGCCTCTGACGATCCATTTGCTCTGTGGATGCTTTTTTTTATGAAGAGGTCATGATCGTATTAGTATTATCAGTGTTCCAAATTTATCAACGGTTGTTATTTCTTCACATTATATTTCTTCCATTTCAAGTATGCTCATGGTATTCATCTTTATGTATTGTGCAGGGGAACAATTTAGTCGCATGTTCAAAAGAAAAGTACGTAGAAGTTTGCACAGCTAATCGTGGAGGACCATGCTTACAAAATCACAAACTTTGTTGGCAGGCCGAACACATGTTGAGGCCTAAAGCAAATTTTTGAGGGGGCCTTTTTTAATTAACTAAAATAAATTATTATAATTTTATTAAAAGTTTTTTTAAATTTTTTTAGATATAAAATTACTTATTAAATTATTATTATATATAATTAACATTTATATTAGTATTTTGGTGATTTTGATATATTACAATATTTATTATATTACATAATATAAAAATATGTCTTATAATTAGGATTAACATAATAGGAAAAATCAACTAATAAAATAATTATTAATTATGAGGAAAAGTTAAAGTAAGATGAGGCCTATTATTTTAACCAAAAGAGAATTTTATTACGAATTTAATCACTGAACATTAAATTTTACACTGTCATCTAATGATGCATTGCCACATTATTTAATGAGCATGACACATAATGTATTATTAGCTCATTAATTGATATGGCAACACATCATTAGATGACAATATAATTTTTTTTACACTATCAATATATATACATAAAATCCTATATTTATATAAATTTTAAATATAAGTATAATTAATATAAATATAAAATTATGAGGCCTATGTAATATTGGGGCCTAAAGCGATTGCTTTAGGAGCTTGGCCCTCTTTGTTGGGATGTTCAGGGCCTCTGAGCATGATTTCAAGATATTAAAGTTTATACAAAAGTTGTCCCCTGCAAAAATTTCTCTTCCCCATCTGAGTTTCTGCTTACTTCATTGACGAAATAACGAAGACTAATGACTTTTCTGAATATCTTTTAGGTGAGTGTTTAGCATTTCTCTATTATTGGCTCACTCCTTGGAAAGTCTTAGCATTATGCGCTCATGTCTATTTTAATTGGTCAGACTTCATGGTCGTGTTGACTGTCGTATGAATCTGAGGAGATACTTTTGAACAAGGGTGGAGCGAGAAGTGGATTATGTTGCTGAATTTAGTTTATGAAATATATTTTGTTTTTCCACTCACTCATTTCGTTTTTATTGACTTATATAGTGTTCATGTCTTTGTGGAGGTCTTCTTCGATGTGAAGATGGACAATGGCTTTGTGTAGATTCATCTTGCCTTGGTGTAGATTCATCTTCGTCCTTTGTTCGTCTTCAAGAGGCCCCTCATGACATTCTTCCCTTTCTGCAAGTTGATGCTTCAGGGACTGCTTACATGAGATTGTAGTTTTTTTTGTTTCTGTTTTCTTTGTTTCACATTACCAAAAAAATAGTGTTCATGTTTTTGTTTCTCACTTCCATTAATTTAACCCAATCACATGTCTAGCCATGTCATTAATTTATTTGATTCGATGCAGGGGTGGGATAAGATTTGATGTTTTTTGGGACATGATTGACGCAGTATATGAGTTATTTTCTCAGCCGCGATTTTGTCTTCATGTTTGGATCACACCAAAACTAGCTAGAGTTATCCTTAACAAAAGATATAATTTTTCTTACTTTGTATATCATTTAGGGGTTTAGATATATTACTTCCAACAAATCCCCAACCTCATGGGGGTTTCATTCTGTGTGTTTCTTCATCCTCTTCACTATCATCTATTATTTCTAAATAAGTTCAGGATGAGTTGTGTTAACTTAATCAGCACCTAATCTTGATGCATTTTATCTGAGTTTTACATCACATCTAATTTTTTGGATGCTAAATAAACTGGTCTTAAGGTCAATATATCAATTACAAAACGATTTAGCAACCATTGATTGCATTATTGGAAAGGAAAAACCAAAAGGATACTTTTCTGATAGAATATGAAGTTTACAGGAAAGGTGATTTTGTTGAGGTTAAGGTAGAGTGCCCGTTAAAACTACCTATAGCCTTATTTTATGTTTTTCCTCCTTTGTTTCATAGTTTGATCTTGGTTTTAAATTTCAATAGTATGTTGAGGTTTATTATAATATGTGTAAATATCAAATCACCATGGCTCCTACCTAAAGATTAAAACGGTTGGTGTATGACTTTTATATGGGTTCTTATTGCATTAAACATAAGTGAAGCTGTTTATAAACAAGGTTCATTATGGTTTTAAGATTGATAAATGGACTTCAAATTCTAATGCCTGTGGTTGCTCCGGTTTTTGGAGTCATAATATCTCTGTTGGTTTTGCATTTGTGGCATAATTGACTACTATTATGATTTAGTAATGTTCATATCCTACATCTTCAATGTTAATGCAAGGAGAGGCTACTAAATCTACTTCAAAGGCAATTGCAATAGGAGAAATGGTTGGATTCTTTGGCCTTAGGAATTTCAGGGGACCTTATTGAAGCTGTCAATGTTGCAACAACACCTACAATTACTCTCTAGCAAGTTCCTTCTTTTCCTTTCTTCCATTATGCATTCAAATTCAATGGGTTATAAATTGTAATTAGATGCAGTTTGAGGACTCATCTAAATGAATCAGTAAAGTTTCATTTTTTTATCATGTATTCAATGGGTTATAATTTGTAATTAGATGCAGTTTGAGGACTCTTCTAAATGAACTGTTAATTAATCTTGTATTTAGTATTTGGCAATCAGCTTCACTTAAATTGAATATTTGCGGGTTCTTTTAACTGAACATGTAATGATTATCACACTGTATGGACTTTGGTGTCTCATTGATTGTTTCATGCCTTTGGTTTTAAACATTTAACTTCCTTCATATTGTTCTGAAGTTTTTTGTGCTAAATTTTGTGTCTTAGAAGCTGTGTGCAATTTATATTTACTTTAGTTTTGAAATTGACTCTTACCTTTGATTGTATAAAATATTATCCTAAAAAAATCTATCAATTTAAAATAAAGTAACATATAAAAGGGTAATATGACAGAGGAAAGACATAAATGATTGATAGAGGTATCTACATCAATATTTATAGGTATGCATGAGAACAACTTTCACAAGTTGTGCGATGCTACCAAAGATTTTAATAATAAAGACCCCACCCCCTCCCAATGTAAAAATGGAAAATAGTTATAATTAAACTAAAGTCCTTTCAATGAAGGAATTCTAAATGATAGTAATGTGAGGAGATCTCTGTTGGAGGTACAACATTGCTGGATATACATTTTTGCATCTATTTGAGGAATATTTTATTTTTCTGATACTAATGGATGTTCTACTTAGGGCAATTTTTAATCTGTTGTATCATCATTGCTTTGCTACATAATTTTGGTACTATTATTTTGTACAATTCCCGGAGCTTTTGTTTGCCTCTGATGTGGTCGTCTTAGGATGATTGAAAAGTTGAAATGGTGCTAATTAACAAATTATTATACTTACTGCATGTATACTAATTCCCATTTTTTTTTTCTTTTTGCTCGAAACTTTTATTTCACTTGGTGGTGGTACAATCTAATTGGCAATTGGACTTCTTCTACAAGTGTGGTTCTTATCTCTGTTATGATGTATTCTTTGTATGTATCCTTCTATGGTATAGATGCAAGCATTTTTTTCTTAGAAAAAAAAAAAGATATCTCCAAATGTTGAAAGTCTTAGCTGAGTTTTTTTATCACTTTTTGTTTGTCTCTATGTTTTTGTTTAACATTTATTTCTATTTTTTAATTTAAAAATTTAATATTTTTTATGAAATATAAAAAAATTGATTTAAACATATTTTTCAAAATTAATTTAATGTATAGGAATTATTTTAATTTCAAAACATATTAATAAAAAAATAAAGTTAAAGAAAAAATTTAAACTATAATTAATTAAAAATTACTGTAACATCAATGTGTGTCTTATATTATTTCTCACATTACTTTCTATTTTTACCTTCTTTCTTTTATTTTGTCATTAAACTTACAAGTATTCCTTGCATTGCATAGTTAAGTCTATGAAATATAGAAAATTGAATTACATAATTTAATTTGATTATTACAAATTATTTTAATTATAATTTATGCCATATAATTTTATACATATAATTTTTATTTGTCTTTCTCATTACATTTTAAGTAAATCAACAAGTTTAATTCATGTGTTTTATAGGAGTATTTTTTATGAAATAATTACGTAATATTTTGTCAAAATTGAATATTCTTATGTAAAAGTGGTTGATAAATTTTTTTGTTCTTTAAGCCACCACATTGAATTTTGAGTACGTAAAATGGTTAAATACTCCATTTTTTATATTGAAATGATTTTGAAATTTGATGCATAAAATGAAACTTTATTTTTATATCTATATGTAATATTAAAATTGTACTAAATGAGATTGCCTATAATAGGAAAAACAGAAAAATAAATTGATAACATCAAACTAAAAAAGAGTGGAGAAATTCAGTTTTTCTCAATTTTATACTGATTTACATGATTTAAAATATATAAAAATATTAATATGTCATCTATATGGCGGACCCGGATCGTCTCCTGCCTCTCTTGCCTCTGCACATCAGCCACAGAACAACTACGGAATTAAAATCCGTAGTTATTCCGTAATTGTTCCGTAGCTGATGTTGGCTGCAGAGACGAAAGAGACGGGAGACAATCCTTACAGCTATATGGCCCGTGCATGCACGGGTTCCATACTTGTTAATCATAAAACTACATATACATATAATTAAAATATTAAATATTAAAATTAGTTAAACATTGTATTAATTATTAATCATAACTTGAGAAAAAAATTTCAAAAATAATTAAATAAAATTTTAAATTATTAAATTATTATTAAATATAAAATTTTTAATGTTTAATATTTGGAAAAAAGGTCTTTTCTTTTTTTTTATTTACTATATTCAAATTCGTTTCATGACCTGATAATATCAAACAATAAAAATATCATGTTTCTAGAAGACGTGTGCATATAATATTAATATTATAATTATAAAAAATATCATATAATATTTATATATATATATATATATAATATCATATCTTATAATATATATTATAATTAATATCTATATTATATTAATATGATATAATATTATGAGTTAATATATTAAAAAAATATCATTATAAAATAATATAAAATAATCATGATATGTTAATATATATAATAAAAAAATATTCTAATGAATATGTATGATGTGCATTGTGTATATCTACAAGTATTCAATTTTTTTTTTCTATATTTGAGAAATCTGAGAGTGGATGAAGAAATTAAAGTCTAACTGGACTCCAAGTCATTTACCTTCTAGTGTATATGGTATTTAGCATTAGACTATAAAACATTAGATCTTAAATCGTGAAGCATATCCTGCAACATGTTTCCTTCAACTTTAGCAATCTCATGGATCATTTTGGCCTTTATATTCATCCTATCAGCTACCCTGTTGCGGAAACAAAGCCAACATGACCGGAAACAACCACCAGGTCCACCAGCTCTGCCAATTTTGGGCCACCTTCACTTATTGGGGAACCTTCCCCACCGCACCCTTCAAACCTTGTCCAAAAAATATGGCCCCATCATGTCCCTTCGATTGGGACAGGTCCCAATCATTGTGGTCACTTCCCCTGAAGCTGCGGAGCAATTCCTAAAGACCCATGAATTTGTTTTTGCAAGCAGACCAAAAATTGAAGCCTCCAAGTACCTCTCTTATGACTACAAGGGCTTGGTGTTTTCTCAGTATGGTGCTTACTGGCGTAACATGAGGAAAGTGTGCACCTTGCAGCTTCTGAGTGCTTTGAAAGTTGAGTCCTTTGCTCCTTCGAGGAAGCAAGAGGTGGAAGCAGCTGTTAAATTGATTCAGAAAGTGGCAATGGTGGGTGAGGTTGTGGACTTGAGTGAAGTGGTGCATGGGCTTTTGGAGGATATTGTGTATAAAATGGTGTTGGGGTGTAGCAAGGATGATAAGTTTGATTTGAAGGGGCTTATCCAAGATGCATTGCTTCTTGCTGGAAAGTTTAATGTCACAGATTATGTGCCTTGGCTTGGGATATTGGATATACAGGTTTGAATAACTGAACCAATTACCAAATGTTAATTCCTTTAATTATTTCTTTCTTTTGCTAGGTTCTGTGCTTCAAAAGGAATATGCTTTTGATAAATGTTTCAACTTTCAATACTTGTAGTTTTATTTTATTTTCTTCAATATATAAGTGAAAATGAGTAGGGATATAGAAGTTCTGGAAAATAAAAACTTATAGGAGCTCTGTGAAAACCAGAGACTTTCTAGAAGTAGAATTTCATTCTTAGGTAGTGTTTGGTCATGACAAAATAGAACATAACATAACAAATCAGGATGTAACGGGACGACAAATGTTTTATGTGGTGTGTTTAGTAACTATAAAATAGAACAAGATAATATGTGTTCGATTACATATATATCTTTATTTTATTTATTATTTAATTAAGTATTGAAAAATTGAATATGAGGTGTTAGGCGATAGTAATAAGGGGTGTGAGGTAGCGGCGGTGGCAATGACAATTTATTTTGAGGAAATATTGAAAACAAATTCTCCTATGAAAGAAGCAGAAGAAAAGTTACATGAATTGAAGAAGTAAATTTTTTGGACATAAAACATTTCATTCTATTGTTAGTTTAAAATTTGCAAATGTTCTATTATATAGACATGGTTTAATCCTTCCCTTAGTCCCTTTGGAATTTCAATATTGACTCATAGTCATTACTCACTTTGTTCTTTGTGAGGGAAAGGGAACACATAATGATTTATGTAGCACTTTTTGGTATCTACACAAAATACTGAATAATTTATTTTTCGAAATTATATTATCAGGGTCTAAGACGAGGCTTCAAGAAAACTAGTAAAGCACTTGATGAAGTGCTAGAGAAGATAATCAAGGAACATGAACATGCTTCCAATGCACAACATAAGGACTTCATTGACATATTACTCTCAATGATGCACCAACCAATTGATCCTTATAATGATCAAAATCATACCATTGATCGAACAAACATAAAGGCTATTGTCATAGACATGATTTCTGCGGCATATGATACTTCTACTACTGTTATTTTGTGGGCTTTATCTGAGCTATTAAGGCATCCAAAAGTGATGAAAAACCTTCAAGATGAGCTAGGTACTGTGGTAGGAATGAGCAAATTGGTGGAGGAGACTGATTTAGTAAAGTTGAGTTATTTGGATGTGGTGATTAAGGAGACATTAAGATTGCATCCTACTGCTGCAACATTGATTACCCGAATGTCAACAGAGGATACTACGATTAATGGTTATTACATAAAGAAAAATTCAGGAATTTTCATAAATGTATGGGCAATAGGACAAGATCCGAAGGTTTGGTCTGATAATGCTGATGAGTTTTATCCAGAGAGATTCATCAATAATAACATAGACATTCGAGGATGTGACTTTAGAATGTTACCATTTGGCTCTGGTCGTAGAGGCTGTCCTGGGATGAACTTGGGTCTTGTTACTGTTAAGCTTATTCTGGCTCAATTAGTACATTGCTTTAATTGGAAGCTTCCACAGGGTATGGCTCCTGAAGACTTGGACATGAGTGAGGAATATGGCATAACAGTGCCGAGAGCCACACACTTGTTTGTTGTGCCCACATGTCGTCTTCTTAGCCCAACCCTGGATTAATTGATAATACTAGTTTGACTATGTGAGGTCCAATGTAGTGTGATATATAGTCACAAACTAATAAATTATAGTGTATAGTGTGTGTTTGGTTTACTCTAAAATTGTGTTTCAAATGTAAATCCAGAACAACGATACCGAGAATAGCATTTGTCCAGATTCACGTTTGAAACGTGATTCCGAGGTAAACCAAAGATAAAAAAAACATATCATGTGGGTTGTGACTCGAGTTATGATTTTCAATTTCCCATGTCAAAATAATATCATGTATCCTTTACTAAAGTCAAAAAGAATATTTTTGTGAATGTATTTGTCTATTTGATAATATTAGATGTCAATATCTGGATCGCTGTTCACGTGCCATTTTGCGTAACAACTAAGGATGATCGACTAAGATTAAGCTCATAAAGCAACAGTCTTAGGTCCCATTATTTTATAGATTTCATAATTTTATAGTTATATTAATTATAATTATATTAAAAATATATAATTGATCCCTAAAAATACTTCCAATTCCTAATATTTTCTACTAAAAATGAAAAAAAATAATCAATGGATAGTATTAAGAGTTTATAAAAAAAACGATAGTATTAGAAATAAAAGCTCTCCTTCTAAAAACAAAAATAGATCTCATCTTAATATGACTTTTTTTCTTAATTAATAATTATCTTATTTATTTTATTTATTGAATTTTTTTATTATATTAATTCTAATTAGTATTTTATCCCGTACAATGTATGAAAAATACATCTTTATTTATATTAGTATTTTGTAATATATAAATTTTAAAATATATGTATATGTATACATATATATCCATTTTTAATAATAAATAAATATATTAAACATATAAAGTATATGGTGGATTTAAAATAAATAATTTAAATTTAACATGTAAATATTATGGTATAATTAGTTTGAATTTATGTATATAATTTAAATTCAATATATGAACATTAAGAGACAATAAATTTGTGTTAGATATTTATTTGGAGTACAACCCCGCTCCCTGTCCCTACCCCCAGGGTCCTCGCCCTTCATCCTCGCCTCGCCATTATTTCCCCATCCTCGATCCTTGTCTCAGACTCTTGGGGTAAATTTCTCCCCCATAACCATTCCTCACATCTCCATGAATCCCCATAGGGACCCATACTTGTAAAATTATTAGGAATTCACCGTAATTACGCGCATCGGGCTTCTACATGATTGATTCACATGCGCTGATAGTATATAAATAGGCTCTTTTACCCTTTCAAAGGGGAATTTTTATCATTCTTTCTCATACATTAGAGTTGGAAAATATATAATTCTCTCATTTGGACATTGAGGCTTAAAATCTAATGGATTCTACTTTAGACTTTGCTTCCCCTTTCTCTCTTTTCTTTTCTATTGTCATGAATTTCTAAATCTCTTAGGTTAGGGATTAGGGAATCCCAGTTCAAACCATATGTGAATTTCTTTTGTTATATCAATTTAGTGAGTTTTGATTTAATTCCATTGCTTTCTTCTACTCGTAATGCTTCAATTGTTTTAGCCACTCAATTGCATGAACTTAGAGTGATTATCACAATTGAGAAATTAGGGAGGAACTTGGAATTGAAGTAAACAACATGATTGGCTAATTACCTAGGGATAGGAGTTAGAGATTGTGTGATTTCTATCAATTATTGATCTTAATGCAATTCTTTCTTAGATTCATCTAAGGAATTAGGGTTTTTGAATTAGGATTAGGGTTAAACCACCAAGGAATTGTGATTTAACTATATTTGTGAATTGAGTCATAAATTGAATCATAACCACTGGATTGGATATGTTATTGAATTCCACAGAGGAATCAACCCCTAATCGCTTTTGATATTGATTTTCACAACCTTTGTATTTTCCCTTGCATTCTAAACATCTTGATTTAAAGTTCATGGTTTTATTTTCTGAATTATTTTCTTATTACATTTGTATATTTGTGATTCTTTTATTCAACTAGCCAAATTCTTTGTATTTTGGTACTTGAATTCTCAATCAATGTGGAGATGATACTCTAATTATCACTTGTCTATTTGATACGATTGGTACACTAGCCAAATCCTCATCGACATTCACATTACATTTGATCCAAGGGTGTTGAGGGAACTCCTAACCCATATTTCTGTGAGTGTACATTCTGGTTTTTGTAACCTGATTCTTAGATGATTCAACCCAGATGTGAAGGACTGTAAAGTAAAAGTTATTTCGCAAAATACTCAGATCAGGAATTTCAGCATCATTGAAGATGTAAGCATTCCTGTCTTGCCATATAATTCGCACAGTAATTGCAAACACAATGTCCCAAGTAACATGAGCCCTCCAAACGCTATAATTAGACAAATTATCAATAAGCCAATCAATTAAGTTCTGGCTAAAGAAATTAGCATTAAAAGTTGTAGCACCCAGGTTACTCCAAATTCTATGAGATTTTTTACAGTTCCTAAGAGCATGGATGGTGGATTTAGAAAGCAGGTTGCATCTAATGCAAGAATCTGAATATGTGAGATGCCACTTATATATATCTGAGCTCATTTTTTTTTAGCCCTTCCTTGGAGACTGACCAAAGAAAGTAGTAGACTCTCTAGGGAAGATTATTTTTCCAAAGCAACTTCCAAAGTTTATTATCATTAGGATAGTCTTCCATAATCATATGATAAGTTGTTTTAGTACTAAATTGTCGATCTTGACTCAGGGTCAGATATTCTTGTCTTCATCTAAAGCCATATTAACATCCCTTGTATGTAGCTTGAATTTTATGAACAATTTCTTGAGGCAAAAGGTGACTAAATTTATAGAAAATCCAATTTCCACCTCCATCTAACATGTCTGCAATCGTATCCAAATCAGTCCTCCAGATCTTGGATAATAGAAGATTTAAGAGCAACACCTGCTTTAAGCCAAGGATTCGTCCAGAATTTTATTGATGCTCATGTACTAATGTTCCTTTTCCATGACATGGTGAGAAATTTCCATGTTTTTCCTAATCCCCGGCCATATAGTAGATTTATAACCTTTTTTATTAACTTTTAGAATAATATCATTCCCAGCACCATACTTGTTGAGTCTGAAGACTTAATAATTTTAAGACCCTTCATACCCAATTTTGATGACAACAAACTAAGTGCATGTATTATAGAAAATATAACTTCTGCACTTTGAATATTTCAGATGATAGTATAAGAATTGTTCAGACGACTGAAATTGTCTGAAGCATCTTAACCATCTGAAGTATACATATCTACCATATGAAGAGCTCAACCTTCTGAAGCAAAGCCTGTCTGAGGAGATAAAATTTCACACTTTTCCAAAATCAAAGTTAATTTTCCTCATGCAAGGAGTCTTTCTTGAAGATGGGAACCTTCTTTGAAACTCTGTGAAAGGTTCAGAACAACATTGCTTCCTCGCACCCAGTTGTCAACTTGTCTCTCAATGACTTCAATGCATTTAATGTTGCAAAAACATCTCTGTTAATACTCTGATATTCTTTATACAACAAACTTTCATATCATGTATTCATTTACAGTTATATATCCTTTGTACAAACTTAGAACAGGAACTTATCTGATGTTTAAGTTCAAATATTTGTTTACACTTTTTAGAAGTTGTTGATCCTGAAGATGCTAGGTTGAAAATAATACTTGCTTTTGGTTGGTTGAGTCTGAAGAAGCTTGTAGCAAAAGAATACTTGTAATCTTGCAAGATTAGTTCATAAATCCAGTAGCATGTTCGTGCTGGGACTGGATATAGATCACAGTGGTATTGAGTGAACTATGATAAATCATCTTGTTAAGTTCTCTAAGCTCTATCTCTGCGAATTTGTTTATACGTTAACTCTAAGGGGTTTAATAGTGATTGTGAGACTTAACGTCATTTAGAAAAGCAACTTTTCATACGAAAACCTCTTGTCTGAAGTTTCAGATAAGAGAGCATATTTTCAGAAAACGTTTTAAAACTTGTCTGAAAGATTTTTAAACCAGATTTTCATAAGTTCCATAAAAAATGAAAAGTTTTTCATAAACACAAATCAACCCCCTTCTTATATTTACTTGTGTTTCTACAATACTTACTCATAAACCATTTATAAGACAAAACACACAAATTTAGAAGTATTAAATATTTTTTCTCATATTTATCCATGTTGACCATTAAAGGTTTTAAATTGACACAATTATTGTGGTAGTGGAGTTTAATTTTAAATAAGGGTAAGCTTGTAATATTCTAGAGTATTTTTAAAAAATTAATATATTAATTACTTTTATTAATATGTGTGATTTGGTCTGAATTTTCTTATAAATAGAGATATGAGTGAGTATTTTTCTTACATTAATTCCAATGACATTTTTTTTTGTATAAACGCTTTGTAATTAATCCCAATGACAAAATATGTTTCGTTATATATTACTAGTATACTTCAAAGATCAAATGCCGAACCAATTGGGGTTGGTTCAAGTGGTACATACTTGATTCTCATTAAGCAAGGTGTCGGGTTCGAGTCTTGTGGATGAAAAAAATTCTCGTTGGGAGAGCTAACCCTACCACGATGTGGGGATCTTAGAAACCTCTATCTCATTTCTCTGTCCCCTTCCCTTACCTCCACTTACAATCTGACACGTGGATAAAAATTTACATGTTTCATGTATCCTCAAACACCGTTACCATTCTGTGGAGTAACACTGTCAGAACTTTTGAAAGGAAAGCGTTGTCCACGAAGGGAAAAGGAAACCATCTCATTGTGGTCTAGTTTGCGAGTGAGAAGATGAAAATGGAATATTTAAACCTTTCTTATCATTTTATGGCTTCCATAGATCTCACCCCATAAACCATTTTTGCAAAATTATGACTTTTGTCATTCATATGCATTATATCAATCCAAAGACTCCTTGCAGCAAGATCTATTCACACATTCTAAAAACTAAATTTATTCCAAATGTTATTATTTTCATGAAAAATACTCATATTGTACTTAAAACATAAAATATCACACCAATTGTTTGATGATTTGTGGGAAAATACTTTTTTTTGTCTCATACACAAGAAAATGAGTATGACACACAATATAAGCTTTGTAACAGACATTTAGGAAAGAGGCATGTATATAACCTAACTATTTTTTTTCGAATAGTCTGAGATTTATATATAACATATGCCATACTACAGGTTATGTGAAAAGTTTAAGAATGCAAACATGTAGGCTTTATAGTTTATAGCTAAACAATGAGAAATATTATTTAGTATTTGTATTTTGAAATATCCTTGTAGTGTGTTAACTGTTGTACTATCCTGTCATCTTTGTTTTTAAATCTTTCCACATAACATTTATTAACTAATTCATGATGCAAATTAAAAATTTTCTCACAAAAAAATGAAGAAAAGTCAAATATTTCAAAATAACATGGAAGAGTGGTTTGGTGCTTGAATCTTTTAAGATCTTTTGTCTTATGGACCGAAATATGATGGAGATATAGGTGACAAAAGTACAACTTCTTTAGTAGGCATTTTAACCTATAAGACATCAAAGTTTTTATTTCATTTTTTTGGCTTGTGGAAGGTTAAGTCGTGACTAAGTTTTAAATAATTGATCAATTTTAAGTCAAATGTATATGAAGAGTTTCAGATGTAGCAGATTCTAGGTACAACATTTTTTAAATAAAACGTTGCCATGCCTTTTGATATATGAAAGAAAAAGTTCTTTTCATGATTAAATACAATAATTACAAAAATTTAGGAAGAGGTAAAGGCATTGGAAATGCTAAGTTTGAAGATGGATTGTAAATATTTTTTCTGAACATTTGGCATTGATTTTAGTAACCCTTGCATGTTGTAGTTGCACCCCTTGGTGTGAGTGGTGCTAGATTTAGCATAAGTGATTTATGTGTTGTCAATTGGTTATTGACTTACTGAAAATGTATCTTGCAAGGTTCAATTTCAATAGCTCCAATTATAAAACAGAGGAAAAATTAAGAGGATATATTTCTCCTTCCAAAATCTTTTCACATACAATTGGTAAAAAAATGTTTAATTACTCTAAACTTAGCCATGGCTTGACATTATATTCAAATAGCTAGAAAAAAATATACGAATGAGTAATTAATTATGTGTGGTGCTCATATTTTATCTTGCATGCATCATCGAACACCTAGCCTGCATAAACAATTAAATTTGAAGTACAATACTGGACATCCTGAAATTTAATTAATTGTTTAAGATAACAACACTTTTGATAATTAATAACATCTCCTCCAATAAGTAACTCATGCTTGTTTCATTATTTTTAGACATTGCTCATAGCTGCGAGACTCAAAACACAGAAGTTATATATTAGAAAGATGATACATATAGGAGGAAAGTGAGGAAGAAGGTACGTTGAACGCGTATAACATATACATGACACATTTCCACCATAATTCGAGTCCTAAGAGAGGTTATTTTTTTTTTGTTTATTTTTTTTATTATGGAAAAAGAGGTTGGAAAGAAGAAGATGCATAAGACGTGGTGACTAGTGAACCTGAATATAAAACTGAGGTGTTGTTTTTTGGTGCTTGACTCATGGCTTTGGATGTATGCGGGTGATGGTGATTATTATTTCTTGTAAATTGTAATCGAGTTTCCTTAGTTTTTTTTTTAATGTCATGTAATATAACCCTTATTTTTTGTAAATCATATTGAGATTACAATCAATGTTATAAAACTCGGACCGGTGATCGACTCGGTCAGACTACTGAGTTATTGGGTTACTAGTCGAACCAGTGAGTCACTGGTCAAACCGGTTAAATCGGTATATATAAAAATATATAAATTTTATACCAAAAATTTGATATTTATAAAAAGTAAAAGTCATAAAATATTATTTTGATAAGTCAAATGTTTTAATAATTGTACTAATAATAACATTAATTTATACTTTATTAATAATTAAATATATTTTAAAATTTATATATTTATATTATATATTACTAAAATAATATTCATGTTTCATAATTAAATTATACAAAAGTATAAACACGTTTAATAGTATATTATAAATTCAAACAAATATTCTATATTATATAATTTGTTTGAAATAAATATTTTGTCATATAAATTAAGAAGCAGTGCTTCTCTGAATGAAAACGTAATAATAGGTTATAATTATATAATAAAACTAGCACATATATTATATCAAGACAATGTGGTGCAGTGTAGATACGCATTCCCTTGACTGACAGGATCCGCGTTCAACTCTTCCTTGTAGCATTTTTACATTTTCCGCAAGAAGCAAATGACGAGGACCGAGCAAACCAGTCCGGATGAAAACGAGTCTGGGCCGAGTTGCTGATGTCATGCCTGAGTCATATGTAATACCGATCTGTTATGCTCTGACCGGACATGGGCCCGATTCTCGGTTGAACCGGTCGGACCGGCCGGTCCGAGTTTAATCGCACTGATTACAATCCCCCGTGCCTGTCTAAATTTCCTATCTTACCAATTAAATCTCAACCAGTGTTATTAAACCCAGACCGGACCGGCCGGTTCAACTGATTGGACCGAAAACCGGGCCTATGGCCGTCAGGGAGTTAGACCATTTATGTAATTGACTCGGATATTATATAGTTAAACCGGTCAGAACCGGCCACTCGTTGAACCAGAGCGAATGGAACTCGACGCGCGCACAGCTCGGTCAGATATATATTTGTTAATTGGGATAAAATTTTGCAAAGACACAGAAGGAAGATTCGAACTCGGCAAACAAGACAGCGCAGCTTTTCCTCTGAACCATTACACCAAGAATGCTTCTTGCTTATATATGACAACTTTTTATATATAAAGAAGTAACATTCATGCACTCTATAATTTTTTTATTAGTTTTTCACGTTCTATTTTCATAATATGATACTTTAAAATATATTGAATGATATTTTTATTTTAATTACTTTCAATTTAATTTTATGAATATCATATTCAAATAAATTCCTTCTTATTATGTGAATATTTTACCCTTTTTCTTATTATTTTGTGTCTTATTTTTTTATAAGTCTTAGAAATTTTAATATAAAAATTATATAATTTATATATACCGGTTTAACCGGTTCAACATGTGACTCACTGGTTGAACCAGTGATCCATTAACTCAGTGTCTCAACCGAGTCGATTATCGGTCTGAGTTTTATTACGTTGATCTCAACACCTAAATAAAATTGACACATCAGCATTGAAGGTTCGCTAATGGCGTGTTTAGCTCTGCTACACCATAACTCATTTTTTTCTTTTGCAATCTGTTACAACGTTATTGTTACGTGAAGGAGTCCTAGTTCTTTCTGATTGCGTTTTTTTACCTCTGTTTTTTGCTCCGTGAATCCCCGGTGATTACATCTCCCTTTTCATCCATTCTTGATTTCATCACTTTCATCTAAATAATGCCGCCATTGTTTGCTCTTCTTATCTATTCAATTTATTCTTTTTAGTTTAGTAACATCAATCTTAATTTTTGGTGTCCTAATTGCCTTAAGGATAGAGTTGCTTGTTCCCAATTTTCAAAAGAATCCATCTATCAGATATAACCAGGAAAATGTGAGGACATATTAAGGTGAATGAGGAACAAAATATATTATGTATACATGAGAAATGGTATTGAATTAAATTAGACTATAGAAATTGAATAGAAGAAAAGTCCTTTGGCTTCTCTTTGGTTCTCGGCACACAGTGTCTTTGAGAGCTTTGTCACTAACTTTGAAGATTAAACAAATTAATATTCCTTGATGAATCATAGTACAAATATATTTACATTTAGACTAACGTACAAAAATTCTAATAACTTATAGCCTAGAAATATAGGGAATAAAAATATCCTAATAACAAAAATTATGGAAAAAAAATTTGTACAAATAAAAAAGAAATAACATACACAAAGTAAGACATAATTGCACAACACTAGCAATTTTCCCTGCAATGTTAATCGAATGAAGAAAAAATATAGGCGAACAGAGATTTAGAAAATGGAGAATTGTCCAGAAACATTCTTCTGTAAGGTCCACTTCTACCCATAGGGTTTTAGGGGAAGGCCGCATGCAGTGGATGAGAAAGAAGAACACTGCCATCAATGGCAGCGCCGCTGCGCATCCATGATGCAACGAAGGAGATACAATGGTGATGGCATACTCCTAGAAGGGTACAAGACTGCTTGGGGCTGCAAGATCAAAACTAAAGAATATGAACCATCTTCAAGCAAAGAAGAGATAAAGAAATTAGTGTCCTATAAATTTAGGGACACTACCCTACAGAAGGGCACTACCCTACGGGAGGACACCCATGGCCCAGGATAGGACCCTAGTCCTCTGTACCACCCTTAATTAGGACTCTCTTGTATTTTCTTTTATTTTGTAATTTTCCCTTTCATTTCCCTAAGATGGGTTGCTAGGCTAGTTGGGGTAGGAGTCATGGGTTCAACACCCAAGTTAGGAAATTTTTAATCTTCTTTATTTCACCCTTTTCAAAAGTGGCCGCCCCACTCTCTATATAAGGGAGGCTCCCCACTCTTGTAACACTTAATCTTCATTTTGATATAGAGCATATGCTTGTATTATCCCTTAGGTTGAGAGGCTTGATGGTTCTTGCTTAAACCATTGTGATTCTTATCCGGTTCCACGAGCTGGTGACGAATCTACATTGTTGGCTTATCTGTTGAAGGGGTTTCCTTCCTCAGTGGCACCTACACCACCTCTAATCTCTTCCATTTTCTCTCTGTTTCTCTCATGTTCCTTTACTTTCTCACGCATGTTTACTTGTTGTCCCAGCCGAATTAATGCTTATTTTTCACTTCTAATCGGTTGAATTTGCTCAATTCTAGATCTGTAACCTTTCTGCTATCAAGTGGCGTGGTAGCACAACGCACACGGCAGCTGCGGTGCCACGACCGGAACGGCGTGGTGGCATGGCTCAACTGGAGAGGGGGTTCAGAACGGTGAGGAAAGGGAGTGGTTGGGTTTTATCATACGTGCAGTAACGTGTGTAACGACATTAATTTGGTGTGGTGCTGACTTGTCTATTTTAGTTGAGGTGTCACTCAATGATTGGTGGGACATGAATAGGAACAAGAAAAGGAGACCGAAGATTTTAATCCTAAGTGTTGATGTGTCTATTTTTTATTGGTGGGACAGGAATTAGGACAAAGAGTGGAGACGGGTGATTTTAATCCATAATGTGGATGTTCTCGACTTGGGCAGGATTGTCTCATTCAAAAATTACTTGTGGTTAAAAAAAAAACAAATGCGGGAAATTAATATGACGTAATGGGAAACCAGATTTTGCATTGGAAAATGTCTTATGTACCGCAAACAGTGCGGCCCACAATTTTACCGCACTGTTTGCGGTTTTGGCATTTAGTGCCTTTAGCCCCCCTTTTGAGCCTTTTTTTTAAAAGAATATTAGTTTTTATTTATTTTTATTTTTTATTTTATTTATATTTATTTATCTCATTAAATACAAATATATATCAAGAAATACAATAAATGATCACATAAAATTTGTGTCAATAATTCATGTTAACACGAGGTTAATTATGTGTACAGAAATGGTGAACATATTAAAAACGAGGTTAATGGTGTTTCCGTTTGTGGTTAACATAATAGGATTTCTGGTTAATTGCAACTCTTGTTAACACGAGGTTAATTATGTGGCCAGAAATGGTGAACATATTTGTAAATGAGGTTAATGGTGTATACATTGGTGGTTAACAGAGTGAGATATTTGGTTAATTGAATTTGTGAGGTTAATTGTGTGCACAGAAATGGTGAATGCAGTAGTATATTTGGTTAATAAATTAAAAAATAAATAAAAACAATTTAAAAAAATGAGGTTAATGGTGTTTCCATTTGTGGTTAACGAAATATGATTTTTGGTTAATTGCAACTACTGTTAACACGGGGTTAATGATGTGGCCAGAAACGGTGAACATATTTGTAAATGAGATTAATGGTGTATACATTGGTGGTTAATAGAGTGGGATATTTGGTTAATTGAATTTTTGAGGTTAATTGTGTGCACAGAAACGGTTAATTCAGTAGTATATTTGGTTAATAAATTAAAAAATAAATTAAAATAATTTAAAAAACAAAAAGAATTAAAAAAAAGGAGAAAAATGAAGTCAATGGTGTATACATTGGCGGTTAACAAAGTAAGATATTTGGTTAATTGAATTTTTGAGATTAATTGTGTGAACAAAAATGGTGAATGAAATAATATATTTGGTTATTAGTATCAAAGTAGAATGATGATAAAAAAAACTTATGTAACCATTCAAAAAACACACATTTATTATATTTCTTAGTCTATATTTTTATTTAATAAAATAAATAAATATAATAAATATAATAATAAATTAAAAAATAAATAAAACTATTTTTTAAAAAATAGGGGCGAAAACAAGAAGAAAAAAAAAAATCCGCTACATTGCGATACTCACAGTGAGCGGTACGTTTATCACCGCTGTTTTGCATTTTGAAATATGAGCAGCGTAAATGCCACATGGTTCCATGTGCTCTGCCAACTTATCACTTTTTTCTAACTAATAAGATGTAAACTTTGTATAGACTACAGAGCTTGTCATAATGCTTATTAATAGTTATCATTAAGTAACATTTAACATCATATTATTGAAATAAAATAACGGGTCAATTCAGAGCCGGATATTCAACAAGGCAATTAAGGTCACTGCCTAGGGCCCCCAAATTTATAAGGCCCTCAAAATTTTTTAATAGTATTATTATTGATATAAATTATTTTTTTAAAAAATTAATAATGCTTAAGATAGGGTCCAATATTTTATAAGACAAATATCTTACATTTTTTATATCTCTTTTTTTCTTATCAATTAAACTACTTAAAAGTCCACAACCCATTTATTAGTTTTTGCAAATGAAAGTCACTCAACACTCAAAAGTGAGTTTCCTTGTATCAATAGTATTGTTGAGCCGATGATCTATTGGCTACTTATACGGTTACCACTTCAATGCAATTTGCTTTTCTTTGACAAAAAATTTTGAGTTTTGAGGACCATTCTGATATTGATTTGTTTTCAAAATTAAAGTTATTGAAAGAAATTCTAACAAATGAAATTAACACACCATTAAAAATGTTGAACTATATATAAAAAGATTAGGTTTTTTTTTCAAATACATACATTGCTTATAGAATACTATTAAGATCAACTATGCTACAAGATAGATTGAATGTGTTAGCTATATTATCTATTGAGAATGAGATGTTAGAATTAATTGATTATAAAACTTTAATAATTAATTTTGCAGCTCAAAAAGCCAAAAAAATAACATAAAAATTATTAGTCTATATTAACATAGACCATTATCTTAATTTTTGCCTAAGGCCCCGAAATTCCTAGATACGTCCCGGGTTAATTCAATATATTGCACATCATATCATTTTTACCAAGTTTAGGTGAATTCAGGTGTAGAATATGTCATCCAAATCTTTCACGATCTCATATTCACGTATTTAAACAAAATTTAAATACAATCAGCTAACAACATAGGAGGAAAAAGCAGTTACATCTTTAATTAAATATTGACTTTACGTTTAAAAAAAAAAGAGATATTGACTTAGCCGCCCTAAAGAATATTTATTATTTCATATTCGTAGCAAATATATATGCATATATCTTATTGATCGAGATTGGAGACCCCACTCCGTTTTGAATTAACTAGGCCTTTTTGTGTGCATATCAAGGTTATCCGATAGCTAGAAATTAATTAGACCAGGAATCTAATGTAACGAGATTAGATTAGCAGCCCTAATTATATTGTAATTTTTTAGTATAAACAACATGACCAATGTATCCTCCCCAAGTATCCAATTTTCTTTTTTTGCTATCCCTATGAAACAGAGCTATTATGTAAAAACAGAAAAACTATAATAGGAGAAATCTGAGAGTGAATGAAGAAATTAAAGTCTAACTGGACTCCAAGTCATTAGCATTAGATAACATTAGATCTTAAATCGTGAAGCATATCCTGCAACATGTTTCCCTCAACTTTATCAATCTCATGGATCATTTTGGCTTTCACATTCATCCTATCAGCTACCCTTTTGTGGAAACAGAGCCAACATGACCGGAAACAACCACCAGGTCCACCAGCTCTGCCAATTTTGGGCCACCTTCACTTAATCGGGAAACTTCCCCACCGTACCCTTCAAGCCTTGTCCAAAAGATACGGCCCCATCATGTCCCTTCGATTGGGACATGTTCCAATCATTGTGGTCACATCCCCTGAAGCTGCTGAGCAATTCCTAAAGACCCAAGAATCTGTTTTTGCAAGCAGACCAAAACTTGAAGCCTCCAAATACCTCTCTTATGACTACAAGGGCTTGGTGTTTTCTCAGTATGGTGCTTACTGGCGTAACATGAGGAAAGTGTGCACCTTGCACCTTCTGAGTGCTTTGAAAGTTGAGTCCTTTGCTCCTTTGAGAAAACAAGAAGTGGAAGCAGCTGTTAAATTGATTCAGAAAGTAGCAATGGTGGGTGAGGTTGTGGACTTGAGTGAAGTGGTGCATGGGCTTTTGGAGGATATTGTGAATAAAATGGTGTTGGGGTGTAGCAAGGATGATAAGTTTGATTTGAAGGGGCTTATCCAAGATGCATTGCTTCTCGCTGGAAAGTTTAATGTCACAGATTATGTGCCTTGGCTTGGGATATTGGATATACAGGTTTGAGTAACTGAACCAATTACCAAATGTTAATTCTTTAATTATTTCTTTCTTTTGCCAGGTTCTGTGTTTCAAAAGGAATATGCTTTTGATAAATGTTTCAACTTTCAATACTTGTAGTTTTATTTTATTTTCTTCAATATATAAGTGAAAATGAGTAGGGAGATAGAAGATCTTGAAAATAAAAACTTATAAGAGCTATGTGAAAAACAGAGATTTTAAGAAGTACAATTTGATTCCTAGGTAGTGAAAGTCTTGACAAAATAGAACATAAGTAACACAACAAAACAAGATGTAACAAGACGACAAATGTTTTTACGTGGTGTGTTTAGTAACTATAAAACAGAAAGAGATGATATGTGTTCGATTACATATATATCCTTATTTTATTTATTATTTAATTAAGTATTGAAAAATTGAATATGAGATGTTAGGCGATAGTAATGAGGGGTGTGAGACGGCGGCGGCTGCAATGCCAATTTATTTTGAGGAAATATTGAGAACAAATTCTCCTTTGAAAGAAGCGGAAGAGATGTTACATGAATTGAAGAAGTAATTTTTTTACTTAAATATGTATATATGTCTGCCTTAAACATTTCATTCTATTGTTAGTTTTACATTTGCAGATGTTCTATTATATAGACATGGTTTAATCCCTCCCTTAGTCCCTTTAGAATTTCAATACTGACTCATAGTCACTACTCACTTTGTTCTTTGTGAGGGATGGGAACACATCTTGATTCATGTAGCACTTTTTGGTATCTACACAAAATACTGAATAATTTATTTTTCGAAATTATGTTATCAGGGTCTAAGACAAGGCTTCAAGAAAACTAGTAAAGCACTTGATGAAGTGCTAGAGAAGATAATCAAGGAACATGAACATGCTTCCAATGCACAACATAAGGACTTTGTAGACATATTACTCTCAATGATGCACCAACCAATTGATCCTTCTGATGATCAAAATCATACCATTGATCGAACAAACATAAAGGCTATTGTCTTAGACATGATTTCTGGGGCATTTGATACTTCTGCAACTGTTATTTTGTGGGCTTTATCAGAGATATTAAGGCATCCAAAAGTGATGAAAAACCTTCAAGAAGAGCTAGGTACTGTGGTAGGAATGAGCAAATTGGTGGAGGAGACTGATTTAGTAAAGTTGAGTTATTTGGATGTGGTGATTAAGGAGACATTAAGATTGCATCCTGCTGGAACATTGATTACTCGAATGTCAATAGAGGATACTATGATTAATGGTTATTACATAAAGAAAAATTCAGGAATTTTCATAAATGTATGGGCAATAGGACAAGATCCGAAGGTTTGGTCTGAAAATGTTGATGTCTTTTATCCAGAGAGATTCATCAATAATAACATAGACATTCGAGGATTTGACTTTAGGATGTTACCATTTGGTTCTGGTCGTAGAGGCTGTCCTGGGATGAACTTGGGTCTTGTTACTGTTAAGCTTATTTTGGCTCAATTAGTACATTGCTTTAATTGGAAGCTTCCACAGGGCATGGCTCCTGAAGACTTGGACATGAGTGAGGAATATGGCATAACAGTGCCAAGAGCCACGCACTTATTTGCTGTGCCAGCATGTCGTCTTCTTAGTACAACCCTGGATTAATTGATAGTACTAGTTTGACTAGGTGAGGTCCAATGTAGTGTGATATATATAATCACAAACTAATAAATTATAGTGTATAGTGTATAGTGTGTGTTTGGTTTACTTTAAAATTGCTTTAAAATGTAGATCCGGGACAACGATACTAGAATAGCGTTTGTCCGGATTCACTTTTGAAACGTGATTCCAAGGTAAACCAAAGATTATAAAAAAATATCATGTGGGTTGTGGCTTGAGTTATAATTTTCAATTTCCCATGTCAAAATAATATCATGTATCCTTTACTAAAGTCAAAAAGAATATTTTTGTGAATGTATTTGTCTATTTGATTATATTAGAAGTCAATATTTGGATCGCAGTTCACATGCCATTTTGTGTAACAACTAAGGATGACTAAGATCAAGCTTGTAAAGCAACGGTCTTAGGTCCAATTATTTTGTAGATTTCATAATTTTATAGTTATAATAATTATAATTATATTAAAAATATATAATTGATCCCTAAAAATACTTCTAATTCCTATATTTGCTACTAAAAATGAAAAAATATAAATTAGTTGATGGATAGTATTAAGAGTTTATAAAAAAAGGTAGTATTAGATATAAAAGCTCTCCTTCTAAAAAAGTAAATCTCATCTTAATATAAACTCTTTTTCTTAATTAATAATTATCTTATTTATTTTATTTATTGAATTTTTTTATTATATTAATTCGAACTAGTATTTTATCCAGTATAATGTGTGAGAAATACATCTATATTTATATAATTAATATTTTGTAATATATAAATTTTAAAATATATGTATGTATATACATACATATCTACTTTTAATAATAAATAAATATATTAAAAATATAAAGTATGGGGGGATTTAAAATAAATAATTTAAATTTGACATGTAAATATTATGGTATAATTAATTTGAATTATGTATATAATTTAAATTAAATTCATCAGTATGGACATTAAGAGACAATAAATTTGTGTTAGAGATTTATTTGGAGTACCTCTCCGCTCCATGTCCTTGCCTCCCGCACTCCGTCTCCGCCTCGCCATTATTTCTCCATCCTATCCCTGATCCTTGTCTCGGGGTAAATTTCTTCCACATCCCCATTCCCCACATTTTCATGGGGACCCATAATTGTAAAAATAATACAAAATTAAATATAAAGAACAAAAATAGTATAAATACTATAAAATAATTAGAATTTTAATTTTTAAATTAGAAATTAGGATAATACAAAAGTAAAAAATTATATTATATATAATAATGTTTTATATGTATGCGGCATGGTGGAGAGCATGATCCTCGCTCCCAATTCCAAATATGTCTCAGGGGATTTTAATCCCCATGGGAAAAAATTTCTCATTCTCGAGACCCCAAATGGGACAATCTCCATAGACATTCTCATATGCAACACAAATCTGCCACTCGTACTTACAGTTTGTAGTGCTACAACAGTCCTAAAGGACCACTTTAGCCATAATTACAAGCAATATCTCACAAATCAACTATAATACAATAAAATGTAATCAAACACAATAACCGCCAAATGAGGTGAGAAAAAGTAGAAATCATACTTATACACTGTGTTTGGTTGTATTAGAGAAATAGGGAAGAGAGAAGTAGATGAGAGAGAAGTAGAGAAGAGAGAAGTAGAGATGAGATAGTGAAGATCTTTAGGTTATTTGGTGTGAGAGAAATAGAGAAGAGATAAAAGAGAAATGTAAAGTTGAGTTGTTTGGTTGGATTGAAGAAATAGTAGAAAAATAGTAAAATGTTAAAAGTTAGTTAATTTTGTTAACCCCCAAAAGGAAGTAATCGATTAATGATCCTATTGAAGTCAATTGTTTTTCAGACATAACAATGAGGAAATCGATTATCCCAAACCGATAATCGATTTTTCTGAAAACAAAAAGCAATTGGATTTTAAAAATGAGCGACAAGAATACTCCTTTAGGGAAAACTTTAGTCACAGGGGCGCTTGTATTGTGCTTTCTACCTAAAATTAAAACTTCAGCAAGAATACTCCTTCAGTCACAACCATTTGAAAATCAAACTTCCTACTATGATAACCAAATTTTTTTCCCCTTCCTATTCACACACAAACAACACAACAGTGAAGAAAATCGACCATTGCACAGCAGATCACATTTTTTTCGCAACTATACAAGTGAAGAAACAGAGAAAGAATGATACCATAGCACAACGAGATCACATTTTTGGCAAATATAGGTAACTCGCCGGAGTACGCAGATCGCCGTCGAACTCCTCCACCGCCAAAAGATCGAGCAGAACAGTGGTTCACGGACGCCGGACGCCGGTAGCCACACTCCGTCACAGTGGGAGAGCTTCTAAACTCGGCCGTGGACGGCAGCACAGTCGTCAATCCTCGCCACCGATGATGACTACGTGGTTCCGCTCGTCTTCCTCACCTCCGGTCAATAGATTTCCTCTTCGTTCTCAACCATGATCCACAACACAGCAAATACGCAGGCAGTTGGAGTTGCCTCATTTCTTCGCAATCTCTCGGCTATTTTGCGAAGAAATGAGTCCAACGTGGGGCCCACCAGTTTATTTCACTTCTCACCCATCTCTCTGCTTTGCCAAATGAGGTTACTTTCCAACCTCTCTTCTATTTCTCTGCTCAAGCCTATTTCTCCCATACTTCATTCAAACCAAACAGAATGATAGAGCGGAAATGAGATTAAGGCTAAACGAATATAATACATACACACATATTTATTCACATGGTCTTTTAAAACATACAATCTGTTATTTTTATTTTTAAGTTATTTTAGAAGCATCAATAAAATAAAAATATTATAAGATATACCAACAAGCGTCCTTAAGAATTTTTATTAAAATATATAACATTTAATATTATAAATCTAATTAGTATCATGATTTTCAATTAAAAAACGGTTTTTCTAACATGTGCAATGTTGCGTAAATTAATAAATCAAAAGTGGAAAGATTTTATTTAAAAATTACAACTATCACAATATTTCATGCATTGGTAATATGAAATGTCATATTTTCCCATAAAATCTTTCCATTTTAAATTTATTGTGTAACATTGCACATATTAAAAAAAACTAATAAAAAAAATCTATTTATTAATTTTTTTAACCAATATTTTTAGAGCATTCCTCAATCAAACTCAAATACTAATTATCCATTAGGTTTTAGTTAAAATGCTGAATTCCATTCTAATTCGTTCTTCAAAGGGTTGGCTTATAATAATATATTCATATAACATAAAACATACAACAACTTATACAACACATTTTTTTTTCTTTATATCTCTCCATTACATCACCTATCATATCTCACATTTCTTTCTCTTTTCTATCCTTTATCTCTATCTTTCTCCTTGTTGTAGATTGTTTTCGTTGTAAAAACCACATTTCTCTAAATTTAATTCGTTTTTCAAAGATGGCTGGTTCTTGGAACCTTCTATCTGCTCCCTCTGCACACGTCTTCTCCCGCTCCCAGTCACAGTTCAGAGGGTAATATTATCCTATTGAGTATTGACCCAGTCTTCTCATATGGTAGACTCTGCTATCCCTATACTTGGGGCAGAGTCTCTTCACTCTCATTTTCATTGCTCTGCTCTCCTTCTTCTTAGCCTGATACAGACATGGAACCTGATCAATCACCCCAGATCAAAGGTGTTGTCATAATTTCCCTTCCACCCCCAGATAACCCCTCTTTGGGCAAAACAATCACTGCTTTTACTTACACTGACCCTTCTCCTCCTCCTCCATCCCAAGGTTCTCTGCAACCCGATCAACAGCAAACTCATCATCATCACAATGCCCAAAACAATAATCCTGCTCCTCAATTCTACCCATCAAATCCTCCACTTCAATTTTCACTCAGAAGACTCTTCCACAGCACCCCAATAAAGCTCTTTTCTTTCTTTGGTATTCTTCTCTTTGCCCTATTTCTTTATGGTTCTGTTTCCCCAACTACCACTCTTGAACTACGTGGCCGCAAGAATGATGATGAAGGACCCAGTTCGCTTATCTTCCCTCTGTTTCCCAAATATGGTATTTTTGGGCAGAAAGATGTGAAGCTTCAACTGGGGAAGCTTGTTGATGTTCAAAAAGAGAACCTTGTGAACCAGAAAAACGCTGATGTTGTTTCTGGTTCTTCCGTTGACTCATCCTCCGTTTTGCCAGTCAGTGGCAACGTTTATCCAGATGGGTATGTTGAAAGTCTTTGCTTTTGCTGATTTGATTGTTGGATTTAGAAGTTCAACCCTGTGTTGTTTGTTGTTCAGTTAAAAGGAGTAAATGTTAACTTTTCCCCCCTTTTTGGATTTAGAAGTTCAACCTTACCTTAACCAAAGCAATAAACTTCCTCCTTTTACAAAAAGTGACTGGTAACATGCCTTCTGTTGAGAAAAAAGTATAGCTAAAGAGGCTAGATATTTTGCTTTAGAGGGGCATCAAGTCTTAATTGCAGCCACATCAGCAGCATCTTTTCACTATTATCCACAATTTCTGTAATTACACCATGACTGCAACCACAATTTATAATCACTTTTTATAAGCAATATAAGGGGTAATCAAATCCTTTATGCAATTTATAATCATGTTTTTACCAAACAATGCCTTCATTACCAATTAGTTGTGCATTTCCTCTAAATGGGGATCTCTGCAGTGAGTAGTCTGGTTGTTGAACTGGGGTCCATGTTAAATATGCTTCTAGGATACTCCAATTATATGATAAACTAGAAAATGCTGATTTGTAGTTATTCCAAGTTTCCCATATTGCATTAATATGATGGCTTAGCAACAGTTTCTTCCTGCAGATTGTATTTCACACATTTACGTGTTGGAAATCCTCCAAAACGTTATTTTCTTGACGTGGATACAGGGAGTGACTTAACATGGATTCAGTGTGATGCTCCATGCAGAAGTTGTGCCAAGGTAATGTCTGACTGTACCTCTGTGGGTTTCTGAATTTTTTTATATATTATTTATCAATCCACCTAAATTTGAGGCATGTTGAGATTGATTATATGCTTGAAGAAGTTACTTTAAAAAATATTCACATTATTTCTATCTAGTTAATATTATGATGTCTCAAGTTACAAATTGAATTGTCCACATCGCATCATGCTTATATAGATATACTCCCTCCGGTCCTATTTATAAGAACTTTTTGAAGGTGAGCCTTGGTCCTTTTTATAAGAACTTTTTCAGATTGTCTCATGCATTAATTATTATTTGACAAAAATACCCCATTAGTGGAGGTAGGTGAGTAATTAATTAGTAGAGAGAGTATAACACAATTGAGTAGTTAAATAGAAAGAGAAAGATAATGGATCTCAATAAATTCATGGGTAGTTTAGTAAATGTGATACACATTCATGACAAATTTATTGTAATCAACTAAATTAACCAACTTCCTTAATCCATGTGAAGTGGTTAAAATGTTCTTATAAATAGGACCGGAGGGAGTATATACCTCTCTCCAAGATGCACTGTAGATATAATCTGACTATATGTTTAGAAATTTTGCTATAAGTAAATCTTTGAGATTAAAAATCAGTGTTTTATTCAAAAACTATGATTGATATAGGGAGCACATGTCCCATACAAGCCAACAAGATCCAATATAGTGCCATCTATGGATTCTCTCTGCTTGGAAGTTCAGAAAAATCAGAGGAATGGATATGATGAAATTTTCCAACAGTGTGACTATGAAATTCAATATGCAGATCACAGTTCTTCCTTGGGGGTTCTTATTAGAGATGACCTTCATCTTATGACTACTAATGGTTCCAAAACCAAAGTAAATTTTGTTTTTGGGTATGAATTCTCTTTTTGCAACTGTCTTTTTCTTTAACGTAATATATTCTATAAAAGTGCTGATTCATGCTATGCAATATTTTTGCTTTAAGGTGTGGATATGATCAAGAGGGCTTACTTTTGAACACATTGGCAAAAACAGATGGAATCATTGGACTGGGCAGGGCAAAAGTCGGCCTACCTTACCAGTTGGCAAGTAAAGGGCTTATTAAGAACATGGTTGGTCATTGCCTAAGCAATGATGCTGTTGGTGGTGGATACATGTTCTTGGGTGATGATTTTGTGCCATATTGGGGTATGACATGGGTGCCCATGGCCTATACCCACACTACGTGAGTATGATTTTCTTAACACCATGCTTCTTTCTCTGCTGTGAATTGTGTTTGTTTTTCTTTTAGGAAAACTAAAATGTAAGTTCCATTGTGAGACATTTATTCCCAAAACTGTTGTTTTATATTGTTTTCATTGAGAACTCCTTGTTTTAGAATGTAATTAATTTGTATATCCACTTTTCCTTCTGATTTGCTGTGCACTATTTGCATTTTCATTTCTTATCATCATTCAATTTGGAACACCTGCTATTTGTTATTCTGAATCTTCTTTAACTTATATGTGGCATATACTCTATACAGAGATTTATACCAAACTGAGATTCTTGGAATAAATTATGGAAACCGGCTACTCAGTTTTGATGGCCACAGCAAAGTAGGAAAGGTGGTTTTTGATAGTGGCAGTTCTTATACGTATTTTCCAAAAGAGGCATACACAGATCTTGTTGCTTCTGTGAGTTTTTATATCTAAACATCTTGAACAATTTTGTACATTTTTTTATTTAAGTCCAGTATTGAACTCTACAGATTCATTAATTATGTATACATTGGTACAGCTTAATGAAGTTTCTGGGATGGGGCTCATTCAAGATGATTCAGATCCAACTTTACCCATTTGCTGGCAAGCTAATTTCCCAATCAAGTAAGAGAAATTACTCAAGGTGCAATTAGTTTTTGCTTTTTATAATATGGTTGATAATAACTAACAAGGTAATATGTAAAGCTTTTCAAGATATTAATGAGCTCAATTACTCAAGTTGCAATGCACTGGTTCTAACGCTCTTCCTCTTTAATGCCTTATGTTATGGAGAAAAAAAATAAGTCTATTATTTTCTTGCATTTGTTTGACCAACCTTATTGTCAATCACAATGGAGCAGGCTGTTCTAAAATCCATGTTACATGCATGCAGATCTGTCAAAGATGTCAAGGATTTCTTCAAGACCGTAACTCTTCGTTTTGGAAGCAAGTGGTGGATTTTGTCCACATTGTTTAAGATACCTCCAGAGGGTTACTTGATCATTAGTGTAATCCTCTCTTTCTAATACAACTTTTATTTCCAACTGGATTTGTTATTGCCAGGCCTCCTAATGAACTCCTGTGCTGCAGAACAAAGGCAATGTGTGCTTAGCTATCCTTGATGGTAGCAATGTAAATGATGGATCCTCAATTATACTTGGAGGTACGCTCACCCTCAAGGAAAACCTGAAAGCTAATTATTTTGCAATTTTGCCTGCTATATTTTTCTAATAATTTTTATACCTTCTGATGAAGTACATATAAATTTTTTGCCTAGTTAACTGTTGTCATCTCCAATTTATTTTGTTTGCCCCTCACTACTTCACTTAGCCTCATCTTTATACATTCCTTTCTAGTGCTTTTGATGATGAATAAATCATCTAGTCAGCTCATATGTGCTGCAGAAGAAGAGGTGTCACTGATTAGGCCATCTTTGAAATAAAGTGTTATTGAGGCTCTATCATTATAGTAATCTGAGTTATGATAAGCTAGTTCACTGACCTTTTCAGTTTTGGAACTTCTTTAATGGTTTGATTCATGTTACTAACTTTTTCTAGCTATATTCTCTTACAACACCCTCCTAATCACTGTTACTTAATAAAGAAAATATTAAATGAAAATGTGGATACATTTGATATTTTGAAAACACAAAACATTAATACTTTCTTTATTAATAATTTCAAGAATGATTAGGAAAATTTTAAATTATTCAACTTTTTATTTGACAACACAAGTAACATGCTATACTTTTTCAGTTCTTATAATAAATTTTGTTCCCACACCCTTTATCCGGGATCCTCCATTGCCAGAAACTTGAAACACTACCAAGTAGAAGATAGCAGATTGTGTAATAGTACAACTAACATTTTGATTTTGGTGGTCCTCCCTCTTCCCTATCTAACCTCTGGTTGGTTCTTGTAATCATCAAAACTTGTAAACTTAATCATGTGCACCTTTTCATTCACATAATCATATTTTGAGTGGTGGTTTTTTAACACTTTTTTACCCTCACTTTACCCTCTCAATCTCTTCCTTCCGCACCTGTCACATGCCTCATCACATCTTTCTCTCTTTCTTTCTTATCACACTTTGAAGTGGAAAATTATAAGGAGTGTGAAGCACTTTTTTTCCCCTTATGTTGATTATGCTTGTTCAGGCTATGTAAGTAGTGAAATTTAACTACCCCTGTTTGACATCTTGTCTTTTACACTATTTTGCTCTGCTTGGTTGATCAAGATTTTTTTTTCTCATTATGAGTATATCTGACCTTTGCAGACGTTTCATTGAGAGGACATTTGGTTGTGTATGACAATGTGAACCAGAGAATTGGTTGGGAGAGAGCAGATTGTGGCATGCCAAGCAGAAGATTCAGAAAGATCCACGATTTCTCCACTGATAGCATGTTATAAAAGTGTCCACAACATTTTATACCTTGCATTATTTTGATCTTTTTTCATCCCAAAATCTAAGATGCCATTCACAGCATAGGTACAGGTACAGCCAAAATATAGGAACATGGACGAACAATTAATCAGTATCATAGATAATCTTATGCAACCATAACTATTTGACTTGTTATTGTATAAAAATAAATAAATAAAACAGTTCATTGGAATGATCACTATGAAGGCAGCTCTAAATACCAAAAACAAAAATTTATATGATGAATCAATTAAAAGATTTCACATTATGATGAATCAATTAAAAGTTTATTTTGGTTTATTCCAAAATCACGTTTCAAACGTGGATCCAGGCCAACACTACTCTCAGTGGCGTTCGTCCAGATCCACGTTTGAAACATGGTTTTGGAGCAAACCAAACAAGCTATCGTCTGTCTGGATTCATGTTTGAAACGTAATTTTGGAGCAAATCAAACACACTTAGTTTGTAGCTTTATGTTTTGACTTTGATCCTTCAAACCTAGGAAGCTCTTGCTTCCATTTGTTACAGATTTGTATTCACTTTGCTATGCAAAGATGAAAAAATGCAAGCATAAGCCAATGAAAAGGTATTGGAGTGGAAAGACTTCTCATTTCTCAGTAACTTGATTCCTTTTGAGGAAGTTTATAGATGAATATATGCAACTTGATCAGAAGAGCAAGAATCAGTCAATCAGTGTTTTGTCTCATTTGAAGTTTTTATCATTTATATAGTGTTTAGCTTTGTGTCATTTACTATATTCTTTGAATTATAGTAAAATGGTTTTCAACTTCCGTTCATGACTCTTATGATTCATATTCAAGTATTAATATTTTGAAGTAATAAGAATTAACATGTTAAAGATTCAAAATATACTTTAGACAAGACAATAAATAAAAATGGTTTACAGTTGAGTAAAATTGATTCTAGAAATGAATGGTTGAGATGGATTATGCACGCTTTATGAAGTACGTTTGACGGATGTGATTTAAAATCAATTCTGCAGAATCGATTCTGAATAGTGCAAAATTTAAACCAAACGGGCACGTTAGTGTTACAGACTGCACTATATAATCTATAGCATATCATGAAAAGTTTCACCGAGTATATTTTGTTTGCTGTCAATTCATTTGAAGCATACAAATAACAACACCAAGCATTCATTTTGTTCTTCTATTCTAGTTCAAGATTCTCAAGTGATTTTCAATCAAGAATTCTCTTATGTTCATAAATAAATTATGGGTTAAATATTTTTTCAGTTCCTGAAATATAGTTGAAATTTGATTTTAGTCATGGGAATTCAAAATTGGTAGATTTGGACCCTTAAAAAGTGAAAATATGTTTCTTCAGTCTCTATCCATAAAATTTACAGCAAATTTATAACAAAATTGTGCAATAAGGACTAAATTATTGTAGTTTCAATTTTTGAAGGATCAAAATCAAATTTAAATTAAAGTGACTAAAACCAAATTTAATTATATTTCAGACTCTACAAACATATTTAACTCATAAATCATAGTTTTTTTTTTGTGTAAACCATAGGTATCCCCTATTACCAGAGGCAATCCTATTCGGGGCTTAGTCACAGTTAAGGCTCTTCACCCCTCCCGAAGAAACAGTTAAGGCTCTTCACCCCTCCCGAAGAATGTGTTTAGTGGGGATCGAACCCGGGAGCTCTTCCCACAATCTCAGCCCGTGTTGCCAACTGAGCCACAAGTCCACAAGTCACTCATAAATCATAGTTGATTCTTAGTATTATTAAACATAGAATGAAATGTCTTTTTCTAACTTAATAAAAAAAACTCCTGACAGTTTAATGATAATAAAAAAAATAAAACAACTTTCATTGATTCATCCACGTATAAAAAGCATTGCGTGGATTTACATCTAGATCAAGTCATTCTTATAAGAGTGATAGATTGTATTGCTCTTATCCCAATAGATTCGTATTACAAGCAAACTGCTTAAAATGTAACCGAAAAAAAATAAATTTCTCATTAATTATGATTCGTATTGTTCATCATAATTATTTGTTAACCATTTTAGGTTATATAATTATCATTAATTATTTTGTTTTTTTAATAATTGATAATAAATTTATCAATTATAGGTTTAAAGTGTTGTAGTTGTGGGATCTCAATGTATTTAATTTCATTATTTGAAGTTATTTAAAATATTTTTTTATGCATGTATATTTTTTGTTGTTATGAAAATTAATTATAGTATTAAATTTTGAAAGATAAAAATGTATTGAGATTTAAATTAAGTTTCTTTGCTAATTGAAAAATCTATTGTTATAATTAAGATTTTAAAACTATTTCTTATACAGGGTTAAATATGTTTTCAGTCCCTTAAGTTTGACTCGAAATTAGTTTTAGTCCCTAAACTTTAAAACCGTCGGTTTGGGTCACTCATGTTCTGAAATCACGTAACTTTAGTCTCTCCCCTTAACACCGTTAACTTTGACACTGGCAAATAAATTTGTGTCATTTTGTCCAATCAGTTACAATGATCATGTTGTGTGGTAGTTGAATTACACCTCAACTTATTTAGTCAGATTTTATTTAGGGTTTTATTAAATTTAACTTCACACTTTTCATGAACAAGGAAGACCACAAACTGACTAGATGAGCTGAGTTGTAATCCAATTGCCACGTCATGGTCATTGAAAGTGGCTGGACAAACTGACACATAAATTTGTTTGTCACATCAGCCGTGATTTCAGAACATGAGGAACCCAAACCAACGGTTTTAAAGTTTAAGGACTAAAACCAAATTCGGGTCAACTTTACGAACTAAAAACATATTTAAACCATTTATATATTATGAAATTATTGTTTAAATACTAAAAATTAGAAACACTTTAAAATTCAACATTTTAAGTTCTTACAATTGGATATTTTAAATAGACTTAAAGCACCAAATTTTGCTATTTGAAAAATATCTAAGTTATTGATATTGATTTATAATTATTGCTTTGTAACTATTGTCAAATTTCTTTTACAATTATATGTATTATTGCTTTATATACGCAAATAAGTTTGATTCATAATTTATGTATGATTTGGTGTAAATCCTATTATTCTTGAATTAATTGTGTGTTCAATTTATCATATAATCTCATTAAAGAATACTAAAAAACATCATTAAAATATGTAATTATTTTAACTAAAGAACAAAGTCTCAAGTCCGAGTCTTGTGGATGAAAAAATCCCCGTTGAGAGAGATAGTTCAACCATGATGTGGATGTTTCCGGTTCGAACAAAATTTTCTCCGGTGGAGGATATCTATGATTTCAACAAAAAAAACTATGATATTTATAACATTTAGTTTTTATCTGAGTTTCTAAATAAATATTTATTAATACATTTAAATCAAAATTAAATAAATAATATAAGTTCATTTTTAATATATATTGATTCCATTAAAGCCTTAAGCGTTAATTTATTATATCAGTAGGTTTCATATTTAGTGAATTTATTTTAATGACAAGATGCTTGTAGCATGTTCGGAAAAACATTCAACATAGTTATACACGTGTTCAACTCAACTCTACAAAAGGTAGAGTTTGCATTTTTGACTCATCAACGCGATTTTTAAATGCGTGTCCGGCCTCACATTTAATGAATGTTGTTGTTCTGGACCGAGTTTCAACATGGTTGTTGCCGTCCTTAAGGAAACCTCTCCGACTTTAGAAGAATCGTTTTTCACTATCAAACGTAGTGCACACTCGCCCGATTATGCCAATGTATGCTTTAAGGACAGTTTAGGGTAAACGTGATCGTTCAATCTTCGCCCCAGAAATGTATAATCCCCAACGTGTAACTGTACACTCAAGGAGGATATGTAGTTCATGTAACGTTCTAATTTCTAAATTCAAGAATAAGGCCCGTTGGAAGAACTATTCTCAAATTTGTGAAATTTTTCCGCTTCAGTACTGATATCGTGACAAACAATACAATAAATGCTTTATGGAATTCCAACGTTTACATAAGCAGAACTTTCCAAATATAAAGCAATACAATAATTGCCATCAACTGGATACAATACAACAAGAACAACTAACTCATTTACTATCCTCTTTCCTATACAAAAGAGTCTAGCTATTCTAGTCCATATACTTCTAGGGGAACTTATCCATCCCTAGGCGCCCAGTCTACCTTTCCACGCTCCAGCTGGTCATCCTGCATATCTAAAATGTTCCACAAAACGTGTGGTGAGACTTACGTCCTAGTGAGTGTGATAAAACATGCAGTGTATGGAGTCACACACATGAAATGCAGCAAACGACATAGTACATAACTTCATCATGAATATAAATGCAATGAATCAATCAACATGGTTGTGACGTGTTTTTACCCGACACCCATGGTCTTTTCACTATCTGTGACTGTGATTAAGTACTCGGCCATGTGACCAATGACTATCGTCCAGGGCCACCTATGATTAAGTTTTATTAAGCATACATGAACAATGACTGTGATTATTTTTAAGTTGAGAATCCCCCATCTTCCCCTTGGCCGAGAGGTCGATGCGGCTACCTCGTCTTTCTTAAACATGATTGCCCGAAAAAATGTGATGGTCCGGAGACCTTATGATGGTCTGAAGACTCTATGACATGTTCTTTGATGGCCAATGGCCCATGAATGCTTGAAGGTATTGGAAATATAATCATCAATGGGTATGAATGTCATAGTATGCACAAATAACATTTCCTTGAAGATTAACAACCTAAAACACCAAGTATAACCTAGGGTTTCAAGACATCAATACATGCAATTCAAGAAATTACTCACTAACCCTAGATCAAACAACAATAATCACAATCAAGGTACGGAAGAAGGGGGAATAGGAATAGGGGACATACAATGGGCCAAGCAAGATGAAAGTGAGTAGGTGACCACACTCACCTCAAGAGTAGGAAATGGAGATGATGAAAAGGTGGAAAGTGATGATCTCAAGCTCCTCTAGTGATTTGAGGCTCCAACCAAGCTCCTTTCTCTTCTTCCTCTTTCTTCTCTAAGCTCCCATAGCTTCCTCCTTTCTCTAGGGTCTTCTCTCTCTCTAAAAGTGAAAGAATGAAAGAAAATGAGAGAAATGAGCCCTAATTATGTTTTTAAGGTGCCCTAAAATCGCGCTCTCGCTCAGGTGCGCTCAAGCGAGCCTAAGCAAGAGTATCAGGATTTCGTGCTTGCACGCTTGAGCAAGACTGAGCGAGAAAGCCTCTCTCACTCGAGCTCCATCCTGAGCAGAATTTCACACAGAAACCCCCTATTTTCATTCTGTTTTCTCGCTCAGTCCTCGCTCGAGCGAACCTGAGCAAGAAAACCATAATGAAACTTCCCCTCATTGTTGATATCCTCGCTCAGGCGCGCTCAAACAAGCCTGAGCAAAGGTATCAGGTTCCAAAATCACGTTTTTAATTCCTCTTCGCTTCTAACTCAATTTTCTCTCACTCATTCTTAGTTCTTTTTTATATAACCTCTTTCTAACTTAGCACCTTTCATCCGAATCTCTTCCCTCATTTCCGTTAATCCTTTAATTAATCCTTTCCTCCTAAATCTAATTCCCTCGTTCAACACCCCTACTTTCAGTCTCATCTTTATACTTATAATCCTTTCCATCTTAAGTTGTCTCCTTCTAAATTCTCTTAAAACTCATAGCTCTTAATTCATTCCCTAATTCTTGTCGAAATTCACTCTCGAGCCCCTAAGTTCTCATCCTACCTCCAACCTCCCTTTCCTTGGCCGGATTCACAGCCTAAGGCTTCCGCTACATTTTCTAGGCCCTAATTTTCGAGATGTTACAATTCTACCCCCTTAAATAAATTTTGCCCTCAAAATTTGTCATACCAATCCTCCAATTTACCTGTCGAGTACTTTATTGCAATAAGAATCTGACGGGATACAATCATACTTGTATCCCTAACACTGAAAGATGCGCTCTGTTACATTTCTACGTCTTAAGCCATTACTATGGATTCCCTCTACTTCCCCTTATCCTCTAGCGCTCCCACTCACCTTACGTCTATTCTGACAACTCCCTATCGGTCTCGAATCGGACATATCCCTCTTAAACAATCATCAACCTCAACTATGATTAGCGGATTGGTTTTCTAAACTGAAATGTGTGACTGTCGGTTGCACTCAAAGGATTTGTTCGATCACATTCATTTCGAGATGTTTGGATTAAACTTGAGGGAGTCAAATCTGGTGTGTACGGTCATCTTTCCTCGCTACCCCCTCCTGGGCAGAGTAGAATGAACACATAAGGGGCGTTGGAACGATTGGAGTGAAATAAAGATCGAGGCTTATTGATAATCGTGCTGATGTCAGGCACAAGCCACATCTTCTAGCCTCAGGAACGGAGCGAATGGAAAGTAGGCCGCAATAGAAAAGGGTGACCAGTGTTGGCCCTCCCTAACTAATCACCATCGAGAATGATCTCACCTCCTTTGTAGAAGGGACAAAGAGGACATACTTGAGTCGGGCGGCTACTGCCCTCGCCCTCCCTAGAATTGAGAAGGTAGACATCTCTAAGGCTGGGATTTGGGTTATAGAGATTGATGATAGGGAATCTAAATGTCCTCTACTCGAGAGTAAGACTTATGGCGTACGAGTTTCTAGGTATGCGCGAGCTTACGCGCAGCTGGTAGAATGAGAGGTATGACAGCTCTAGGTGTAGTTGGGTGGTAAGGAAGTATACTGGGGCGAACCATGATTATCTCATACCCAGGAATTCTTAGAGGATGCAAGAGTTCTGGAGATTTTGGTGCTCCATCCAAGCCCGTAAATCTAACGGGTTTGAATGTACAAACCTAACTGCTCGGTCAAGACTAACTACCTACTCTTTCCCTCTTTTGTAACATAAGCCCTTCCCAGGGTACTCTATCTCTCCCGACGTTTCTGAGCTTATTGGCAATCGGTGGTGGTTTCTGCCGTGCACTCTGACCCTCCTAACTTAGTGGTACATCATATCCTCAGTGTATCCCATTTGGTTTCTTTTCACCTACTTTTCCCCAACTTCGGGTCTGCAGTTTGTATCTCTCTCAGTACTCGCTGTCTCTCAATCTTATGGGGTTCTTCTTCTTAGAACCTTATATCGAAGTCTCCCTAAATTGACCCTATAAAACTCTTAACCTGATAGGAAGGGTTTGCTAACCAAATATCGTAATTGGTCATCCTCGTTACTTACCCATATCCTTAGCGTTCTGAATTCTCTCTTGTCCACTCACGGTTCCTTTAATCCTATCAATGACGACTTCCGATACCCAAACTAAAAGTTTGGTTCTAAACTGTACTATATTTCCCGCTCTTTAACAGGGGCTACAACTATACGATGAAGACATGAAAGGGTTTGAACAAGAAAGTCTCATTCCTTGTCAGAAAGTGAGGAACTAAAAAGATTAACTGATTGGGATCGGTATGCCTAATGGGGTCCGTGAATCCTTCAAACATTCCCGGAGGAAGACTCAGATTACAAGAAAAGGGGACAACTCAAGTCATCATCGGAGGTCCTTCTCGGAATGACAGGAAGAGCGCCAACAAGAAAGAAGGAAGAATGGAATAATGAAATGATAAGCATTCAGGTGAACCATATATGGGGTAAGAAACTGAATTGGTGTATGTAACCTTTGGATGGATTGACATGGAGAGGAACTTCAAAAACAAAATAAGGCACTCGTTCATAAACCGAAATCATTGAACTTAATATAAGGAAAACCAAACAGTTACTTGATAATTATAAAGGAAATAGAAGAATAAGGAAGTATACTATACTTATAATAGGCATATAGAAAACCAAGTTAATTAGTATAATCCTTCAAGGTTTCAAATTCATTTCTCAAGTCTAAAGTTCTTTCCTCATAGATAATCGAATATGGGTTGAAAGGTCAATCGTATAAGTCCCTTGAATGTTTTGTGGAAACCAAACCTCAAATGTCAAAATCATTGGCTAGAAGGAAGCATAATATTGTCTAAAGAAAGGATTAAATAGTTATCTTGACATAGATATGGTAATAAACTTGAGAAGCTAAATTTGTAGAGAAAACATAGATGAGGTTTAGAAAGCAAATCCTCTAGCCAGAATAAGCCTGCCAAGAAGGTTGCTAGTTTAGTGCTTTAAAATTACCAAAGTTCAACTCACTGAGACCAAATCTCAAAACAAGATGAAAAGGCCATAGATAAAAAAAACTAAATCTTCCTTAGTTGTTCAAATCATTTCATTAGAATAGGAGAGACGTCAACAGCAAGTTTTCCAACAATTTTCAAAATCATTATAGCATTTTAGAGTAGTAGGAAAAAAATAGTAATATCTGTGATAAGTGCGAATCAGGGAGAGAGAAAAATGAAAATGAAGGAATAGGATTCAAGGCCACAACCCAAGAATTTTCAGGTTGTAACTAGATTACATCCATTCAATCATAAACAAACAAACAATAGGGATTTAAGGCCTCTCCCCACTCAATGGAAGCTAGATCTCCCCTAGCCTTCCATAAAAAAAAATCAATTCTCCCTACACTCTAAGCAACCAACACACTTCTTCATCGCTCACTAGGCAGTCCACTTAGATCCATTTACTCTAAATGATTCTTATGTTAACTAGGCTACAAAGGTGACTCACTCCTAGGAGCCTGGGCTAGGGGTCCGGTTCTAGGAGATAGGTTTGTGCTATTCTTCCTCCCTAACAGGTGGTTGACACTAACCTGGCTAGGGAAACATTCTAGACTCCCCTGACCAAGGTTTCCTATTCATATTACTAACCATAATCCTGCATACAACGCACACTATATAGGAGAGATCAGCCCTTATAAGTCGTACGACGTATTTAAGGATTACAGGAAGTCACAAGAAACTAACCTAACCATAGACCAATTGGATTGAACTACTCTGATACCATAATATAACGTCCTAATTTCTAAATTCAAGATTAAGGCCCGTTGGAAGCACTATTCTCGAATTTGGGAAATTATTTCGCTTCATTACCGATATCGTGACAAACAATACAATCAATGCTTTATGTAATTCCAACGTTTACATAAGCGAAACTTTCCCAATATAAAGCAATATAATAATTTCCATCAACTGGCTACAATACAATAAGAACGACTAACTCATTTACTATCCTCTTTCCTATGCAAAAGAGTCTAGCTATTATAGTCCATATACTTCTAGGGGAATTTATCCATCCCTAGGCGCCTAGTCTACCTTTCCACGCTTCAGCTGGTCATCTTGCATATCTAAAATGTTCCACAAAATGTTTGGTGAGACTTACGTCCTAGTGAGTGTGATAAAACATGTAGTGTAGGGAGTCACACACATAAATGCAACAGACAACATAGTATATAACTTCATCATGAATATAAATGCAATGAATCAATCAACATGGTTGTGACGTGTTTTTACTTGACACATAAGGTCTTTTCACTATCTGTAACTGTGATTGAGAGCCCGACCATGTGACCAAGGACCATCGTCCAGGGCCACCTATGATTAAGTTTTATTAAGCATACATGAACAACGACTGTGATTATTTTTAGGTTGAGGATCTTGTTAGGGCCACAGGAAACACTAGAAGGGGTTGAATATTGTTTTAATAATCTTTACAGATTTTTGGAAAACTTTTCTAAACAAGCAAAACTGATTTGAAAATATTTGATCAACCTTCCGAAACTAGGAAGTTCAGCAACTTGGTGATACAACTCGGAAGGTTGAATAAAAACCTTTTTGAAATTATTTTCCCTTTAAAGAAAAGATTGTTTTCTGTGCAAATTAATAAAACAACTTTTCTTTCACCCTCCTTGGTTAGTTTAAACAGATATCAGCGGAAAGTAAAGAGGTGAGGGAAGAGAGAACTTAACACAAAGATTTATACTGGTTCACCCACTAACCCAGTGAGCTACATCCAGTCCCAGGGCAAAAGTCCAGTGGATTTTCACTAATCCTGCAAGATTACAAGTATTATTTTACCCCAGCCTCTCCAGGCTTAACAACAAGTATTCTTTGTTTTCAACTGCCTCTCCAGGCAACTCATGCAGTATTCTTTGCACACCTGACCTCTCCAGGTCCAACGAGTATTCTTTGTTTTCAATTGCCTCTCCAGGCAACTTAAGCAGTATTCTTTTACAGACAAGCCTTTTCAGGCTCAACGAGTATTCTTTGTTCCACCAAGCCTCTCCAGGCTCTCAGACACTTAAGAGTGTTTACAACATAAACTAAGTTTAAGTTTCTGAGAAACATAAACTTAGGTTATTCTTGTACAAAGGGATTACTGAGTATAACTTAGGATACATGAAATGAATTCTAAGTACAAGGATAGGACAGAGATACAAGTGTATGAATTTAGGTTCAATCTCGTCTCTGAATGAGGGATAACTTCCTCGGAGAATTGACTAGATAGGATGTTGAATTGAGCTTCAGCCGGTTCTCTCTTGGGCTTGACCATTGGCTCCCTTAGGCTACATTCTCGCCACTTCACTATGGGTTTGCCAATTCATATCTTGGAATTCATGGCCTCCAATCTTCATAATCCTTCCTTGAGGCTATTTATATGTTCTGGAAATATAGCCATTGAAGATTGCTTAGTATACCGTTGAGAAGGAATGATTAATGCTCTTAGAGCCGTTGTGAAATAACTTCTCTTTTGGTAGCTTCTGACTTAAGCAGATTAGGTATGTAGATGAATTAGTTCTGACACACAACAGATAGGCTCTTAATCTTGCTTTTGCTTGAGAGATTTTCTTAGCACTTCAGCAGGTTGATATTCTTCTCTCTCTATTGTTCCTTCTTTCTCTTTTTTGTGAGTGTAAAGGAGAAAGGACGATAAGATCCATTAGACTTCTCCTTTGTCCCGTTATGAGTTTAGCTTTTCTTCTCACTTGAGGTGCACGCCTCTGATAGCGTATTGCAGAGATGGTACAGGAGTAGGTGTTGCAGCAGCGCTGACTCTATCTTTGACCTATATTTGCTTTTCTGCAGTAGGCTTCCTCTTTTGTGACGGGAAATGAAGTTGTGGCCGAGGGCCTTTGTTTTTCTTTGCACCAATTCAACTTCACCATTAATATTTGCTGAGACGTTGGCCTCACCCCATTCCGTGGAAACAATATTTCAGTTGTGCAGGATACTCATCATGATGGAGATGATCAGTAGGAGTTGTATGGCATGGATAGTTTAGCACTTTGTTATGTTCTATGTGTTTAGTTACTTGTTATGTCATGTTGGAAATTGTCTTGACTGGAGCCTTTGTGGCGAATATAGGTTATGGTTATTTTTTTGATTTATGTATGTAATGTTTGGAGTTTTAGTAATTGTTGGGTTACTCAAGCGATTGTATTGAATATTGATACGCGAAATGAACGAAATGATTTAACGAATTTGGAAATAGTGCTTCCAACAGGCATTATTTCTGAATTTAGAAATTAAGACATTACATCTTCCCAATGTACGTTTTTCAAAAGGTGTCGCTTCTTGAAAACGGACATTGGGATGTGGTATTTTCACATCTCACCGCCTACTCAAACACACACTTAGGCGTTAATTAATTATATCATATTTAGTGAATTTATTTTAAGGACAAGACATTTGTAGCATGTTCGGAAAAGCACTCAATATAGTTATACACGTGTTCAACTCAACTCTACATAGAGTAGAGTTTGCGTTTTTGACTTATCAAAACAATTTTTAAACGCGTGTCCAAACTCACATTTAATGAATGTCTTACTTAATATTTTAGTCAGCAACTTTACAATGATCCTCAATGTTTTTTGTAAATAATTTATTCAACTCACAAAAAGAAATATTTAATAATATGAAAAAAAACAAAGCCATAACCCGTGCAATCGCACTTGTATCATACTAGTTACAAGAAAATTGCTTAAAATGTAAAAAAAAAAAAATATATTTAAAAAAAATCCAATAATACTAGGATATCTAGAACAATTACCCCAACCAGAAAAAGTACCAAATCAAGAATAGAGTTGTGATTTGTAAAGTTTCACAAGTCACAAGCTACTCGTGTTATAAATAAATAAATAAATATTTAAAAAACTTTCCAATTATATTAGCCATTAAATAGTTTTTTATAGTGGTTTGATACATGCGTTACACAGAAACCAGCAAATTAGGAACTTAAACCAATGATTTTAAACATTAGGGACTAAAATCAAATTCGGGGAAAACATTAGGAACTAAAAACATATTTAACCCTTACTTTAACTGAAAAACAAGGTATCGAATCTGAGTCTTGTTGGTGGAAAAATCTCCGCTGGGAGAACTAGCCCCACCATGATATGGACGTTTCCGGCTCGAACAGAATTACCTCCCGCATAGGATACCCGTGGTTTATACAAAAAAAAAACCTATGATATTATAACATTTAGTTTTTATCTGAATTTCTAAATAGATATTTATTAATACATTTTAATCAAAATCATTTAAATAACATAAGTTCATTTTTTTATATAAAATGATTCTATTAAAGGCGTAGGCGTTAATTTATTATATCGGTTGGTTTTATATTGAGTGAATTTATTTTAAATATGTTCAACTCAAATCTACATAGAGTAGTGTTTGCTTTTTTTGACCTAACAACCCGGTTTTTAAACATGTGTCCAAACTCACGTTTAATTAATGTCTTACTAAATATTTTACTTAGAAACTTTACAATGATCCTCAAACTTTTTTGTAAATAATTTATTCAACTCACAAATAAAATTATTTAGTAATGTGAAAAAACCAACGCGATAACTCGTGCAATCGCACATGCATCATACTAAATGTAGTAAAAAAAATAAATAAATGTTTTAAAAATTTTCCAATTATACTAGGATGTAGAACAATTACCCTAACCAGAATACAGTACCAAGTCAAGATTAGGGTAGCAAATTGTAAAGTTTCACAAGTCACCAGCTCTTTGTATTATAAATAAATAAATGTTTTAAAAAAATTCAAGTATATCAGCCATAAAATAGTTTTTTATAGTGGTCTGATACATGCGTTACACAGGAACTGACAAATTAGGGATTTAAACCAATGATTTTAAACATTAGAGTCTAAAACTAAATTTGGGGGAAACATAATGGGACTAAAAACATATTTAACACTTATTTTAATTAAAAAATAAGGTCTCGAGTCTGAGTCTTGTGGGTGGAAAAATCTTCGCTGGGAGAGCTAACCCGGCCATGATATGGATGTTCCCGGCTCAAACAGGATTGGCGCCCGTGAAGGATACATGTGGTTTATACAAAAATAACAATGATATTTATATCATTTAATTTTTATCTGAGTTTCTAACTAGATATTTATTAATATATACATTTAAGTCAAAATAATTAAATAATATAAGTTCATTTTTAATATATATTGTTTCTAATAAAGGCTTAGTGTGTGTTTGGATAGCCATCTCGGAGTGGATCCGCATCTTTCCAATGTACGTTTATCAAAAGCAACATTGTGTTGCTTCTTGAAAACGAACATTGGGATGTGGTATTTTCACATCCCACCTCCTACTCAACCACACCACTTAGGCGTTAATTAATTATATCATATTCAGTGAATTTATTTTAATGACAAGACACTTGTAGCATGTTTGTAAAAGCATCAACAAGGTTACACACGTGTTCAACTTAACTCTACATAAAGTAGAGTTTGCATTTTTGACCCATCAATGCGTGGAGAGCTAGGAGAGTTAACCCCACCATGATATGGGTGTTGTCGGCTCAAATAGGATTGGCGCCCGTGCAGGGTACCTGTGGTTTATACAAAAAAAACTATGATATTATATCATTTATTTTTTATTTGAGTTTCAAAATAGATATTTATTAATACATTTAAGTCAAAATAATTAAATAATATAAGTTCATTTTTAATATATATTGAGTCTATTATAGGCTTAGGCGTTAATTAATTATATCATATTTAGTGAATTTATTTTAATGACAAGGCACTTGTAGCATGTTCGGAAAAGCATTGAACATGGTTATACACGTGTTCAACTCAACAATACATAGAGTCGAGTTTGCATTTTTTACCCATAACGCGTGTCCATACTCACATTTAATAAATGTCTTACTAAATATTTTACTGAGGAACATTACAATTATCCTCGATCTTTTTTTATAAATAATTGATTTAACTCACAAATAAATAAAATCATTTAATAATACAAAAAAACCCACGCAATAACCCATGCAAATGCACTTCTATCATACTAGTTACAAGCAAATTGCTTAAAGTGTAACAAAAAATAAATAAAAATTTTTCAATTATACTAAGATCTAGAACAATTACCGTAACCAGAATAAAGTACTAAATCTCGATTCGGATTGCAAATTGTAAAGTTTCACAAGTCACAAGCTCCTCGTATTATAAATAAATAAATGTTTTTTTAAAAAAATTCAAGTATATGAGCCATAAAATAATTTTTTATATTGGTCTGATACATACGTTACACTGGAACTAGTAAATTAGGGATTTAAACCAATGATTTTAAACATTAGTGTCTAAAACTAAATTTGGCGGAAACATAAGGGACTAAAAATATATTTAAACATTATTTTAACTAAAAAATAAAGTCTCGAGTCCGAGTCTTGTGAATGAAAAAATCTTCACTGGGAGAGCTAACTCCACCATGATATGGATGTTCCAAGCTTAAACAAGATTGACGCATGTGAAGGGTACTTGTGGTTTATACAAAAAAAATATCATATTTATATCATTTAGTTTTTATCTGAGTTTCTAAATAGATATTTATCAATACATTTAAGTCAAAATAATTAAATAATATAACTTAATTTTTAATATATATCGAGTCTATTAAAGGCTTAGGCTTTAATTAATTATATCATATTTAGCGAATTTATTTCGATGACAAGACATTTGTAACATGTTCGGAAAAAAACATTCAACATGGTTATACACGCGTTCAACTCAACTCTACATAGAGTAGAGTTTGCATTTTTTATCCATTATCGCGTGTCCAAACTCACATAATGAATGTCTTATTAAATATTTTACTGAGGAACTTTACAATGATCCTTGATATTTTTTTATAAATAATTTATTTAACTCAAAAATAAAATTATTTAATAATATGAAAAAAGCATCGCGAAAACCCATGCAAATGCACTTCTATCATACTAGTTACAAGCAAATTGCTTAAAATATAATAAAAAATAAATAAATTTTTAAAAAATTTCCAATTATACTAGGATCTAGAACAATTACACTAACCAGAATAAAGTACAAAATCAAGATTAGGGTTACAAATTGTAAAGTTTCACAAGTCACAAGCTCCTCGTTTTATAAATAAATAAATAAATGTTTTTAAAAATTTTCAAGTATATCAGCCATAAAATAATTTTTTTAAATTTTTCTTATTCATGCGTTACACAGGAACTAGCAAATTAGGGATTTGAACCGATGATTTTAAACATTAGTGTCTAAAACTAAATTTGGGGGAAACATAGGGGACTAAAATCATATTTAACCCTTATTTTAACTAAATAACAAGGTCTCGAGACTGAGTCTTGTGAATGGAAAAATCTTCGCTGGAAGAGCTAACCCCACCATGATATGGATGTTTCCGGCTCAAACAGGATACCGCCCGTGGAGGGTACCTATGGTTTATACAAAAAAAACTATGATATTTATATCATTTAGTTTTTATCTTAGTTTCTAAAAAGATATTTATTAAGGTGGAGTTTATGGTACACAAGTTTAAAACTTGTGTACCGGTACACAAGTTATGCAGTGTACACGTGGCAGTGTGGCTTAACCGGTAAACGCAATAGGCATAGGGGGAAAAGTGAAAAAAAAATGCTCGATAGTTCGGGCTGTGTTAATTCTAGTTTTAAGTGTTATCCATCCCGGTCGATTAAGTTATTTCGAGTAGAGGGTTGAAACTGAGGACGACGCCCATGCGTGCAGAGGCAGCTTGGTCGTATCGCGGGCTTGGTTTGTGAAAGGGGTATGTTCTTGTGGGTGTTGTGATTGTGACGCGAGTTAGAAGAAAGATTTGGGGAGCAGTCAAGGTTTGGTATTGTAGGAGGCATTTGCTATTACAAACGCGCTTCCGGCACCGTCAATCATCTACCTCATCCACCATTCACAACATTTTTCAATACACGCCATTAACGCGTTGAAGTTGAAGTTTCAATCACAAAAAGGGGGGTTGAATTGTGATTGATTAAAATTTTCTGCAAATTCTTTTAATACTTTGTTTGCTCAAGTTAAACTTGGCTTAGTACTGAAAGATTATCCACCAAAAGATAGAAGTTAGGTGTAATGCAATATGCAGAAGATAGAATTCCTTCTTGGAATTTTAGTGAGTAACACTTACTTAGGTATTAGATAGTTTTCAAAATAGTTTCATGCACATGCAATAATAAAAGATAATAGGGAAGAGAAGATTGCACAGGGATTTTATACTGGTTCACCTCTTCTAACCTAAGGCTACGTCCAGTCCCTACTCCAAGTAGGATTTTCTCATTCAATAAACAGATTACAACTTCCTTGGGTACACACTACCACTAGTATTCTTTCTCTAGCCTCTTCGGGCTTAACACTATTTCACTCAACACAGTTTTCAAGTTTTATGCTTACTGCAGAACCTTCTGCAGAAGATTCAGCCAATACAGAATGTTGCAGAACTCCTTCTGCAGAAACTGTGATCAACTCATATCAACCTAACCTGACAATCCTCTCTGTAAATACTCACACCTCACTGTCACAAGAGGCACAATCAATCTCAAGCCCCCTTGTGACTTTACAATATGAAATAGAAGAATAAAGTAAGTACAAGGCTCAAAATAATTACATATAAAGCACAACAGAAGATGAGTAATGAGCCAGCTCCCCCTCAATGACTTGTAGAAGCAGAAACTTATGAATCTGAGGAGAGAGAAATTGTTCCAGAAGATTGAGACTGTGATCTGAGCTTTTTTCTATCTTCTGGAGAGAGGTGTGTGTCTAAATGTGAAGAGAACACTTTCTTTTATAGGAAAGGAGAGCAACTAGTCGTTGGAGAGGTTGCTTGCATCTCCAACTATCATTTCATGAGTTGTCTCTGTCACATGCAGGTACAATTGTTACTTTGACTGGTCTCACCTTCTGGAGACCTATCTTCTGTAGAATACAATTCTAGTATTTTATGTGGCTCTTTCTTCTGTAAACATATGAATAACATCAAGTGCTTGGATATAAACTATTTTAAGCTCATTTGTCTCAGATGCAGCCTCAGAAATGAAATAACCAAGTTTTGATGGATTCTGTATCTTCTGCAGAAAGTCTATCATCAGGTTTCTTCTGCAGAACTGTCTTCTTTCTTCTGCAGATGATTTTCATGACTTTATAGACTTGTGAAAGTCTCCTGATCTTTATTTTATTAATTGAAAACCTCAGGAAGTCATGGTCCTTAAAAAGTACTTCTTCTTCACCTTTTCCAAAAGCGAATATTCCTTCTGGAGTTTAAATAACAGAAGATTTCATTTGATTTTCTCATCGGCTTTTTTGCTTTCATCCACTGTCTTAATAGTTTGAACCATCTTTCCAAAGTTGATATAGCAATTAAGACTTGTTTCTTCCTTCGGCACATGTCTTATATCTTCTGCAGAATGATACATGTATCTTCTTGACACAATCTTAAGTGAAATGATTAGTTCCTTACAAATCAGAATTATGACAAGTGAATTTTGATAGTTTGTCATTATTAAAACCTTTTTAAGAGGATTCTTGGACCTTACACGCGCCCCATAAACAATGTTCCTTGCCAAAAAGCACTTTTCTTGATTTCGACAATGCAGACATCCAATCTTTCCGTTCTGTCATCCTTCCCCCATGGCCTTCTCTTCAACCACCCATACATGATTAGCAATGAAGCCCCTTTCCACCAATTCAAACTGAATGGCCAAGTACATTCTCATCACTATCATTACTTTTATTTGCCCCACACTACTATTCAGTACCAAACACTAAATATTCCAAACTTTAACAAACCTTCTCTATCGGTATTCTAATGACTTATCTCAACCATTGGTAAAAAGTTTCCTTTCATCGACGGTCTGCAATACTTGTGTACCATAAACTCCACCATTTATTAATACATTTAAATCAAAATTAATTAAATAATATAAGTTTTTTTTAATATATATATTGATTCTATTAAAGGCTTAGGCGTTAATTTATACCAGTAGGTTTCACATTTAGTGAATTTGTTTTAATGCAAGACACTTGTAGCATGTTTGGAAAAGCATCAACACGGTTATACACATGTACAACTCAACTCTACATAGAGTAGAGTTTGCGTTTTTGACCCATCAACACGTGTCCAAACTCACATTTAATGAATATCTTACTAAATATTTTATTGAGGAACTTTACAGTGATCCTCGATTTTTTTTATAAATAATTTATACAGTTCACAAATAAAATTATTTAATAATACAAAAAAACCAATGTGATAACCCATGCAATCGCACTTGTATCATACTAGTTACAAGCAAATTACTTAAAATGTAACAAAAAAATAAATAAATATTTTGAAAAAATTCCAATTATACTAGGATCTAGAACAATTACCCTAACTAAAAAAAGTACCAAATCAAGATTAGGGTTGTAATTTGTAAAGTTTCACAAGTCACAAGCTCCTAGTATTATAAAGAAATAAATGTTTTAAAAAAATTTCCAATTATATTAGCCATAAAATTAATTTTATTGTGGTTTGATACATGCATTACGCACGAACCAACAAATTGCAGACTTAAACAAATGATTTTAAATATTGGGGGTCTAAAACTAAGTTTGGGGGAAACATAAGGGATTAAAAACATATTTGACCCTGATTTTAACTAAATAACAAGGTCTTGAGTCTGAATCTTGGGGATGGAAAAATCATCACTAGGAGAGGTAATCCTGCCATGATATGGATGTTCCTAGTTCAAACAGGATTGTCGCCCGTGGAGGGTACTTGTGGTTTATACCAAAAAACTATGATATTTATATCATTTAGTTTTTATCTAAGTTTCTAAATAGATATTTATTAATACATTTAAGTCAAAATAATTAAATAATATAAGTTCATTTTTAATATATATTGAGTCTATTAAAGGCTTTAGCGTTAATTAATTATATCATATTTAGTAAATTTATTTTAATGACAAGACACTTGTAGCATGTTTGAAAAAGCATTGAACATGGTTATACACATGTTCAATTCAACTCTACATAGAGTAGAGTGTGTGTTTTTGACCCATTAATGCGTGTCCAAACTCACACTTATTGAACGTCTGACTAAATATTTTACTGAGGAACTTTACAATAATCCTCGATCTTTTTTTATAAATCATTTATTAAACTCACAAATAAAATTATTTAATAATACGAAAATTCCAATGCGATAATCCATGCAAATGCACTTCTATCATACTAGTTACATGTAAATTTCTTAAAATGCAACAAATAAATAAATAAATATTTTAAAATTTTCCAATTATACTAGGATCTAGAACAATTACCCTAAACTGAAAAAGTACCAAATCAAGATTAGGGTTGTAATTTGTAAAGTTTCACAAGTCACAAGCTCCTAGTATTATAAATAAAAAAATGTGCTTTAAAAAATTTTCAATTATATTAGCCATAGAAAATTAGGAACTTAAACAAATTATTTTAAACATTATGGTCTAAAACTAAATTTGGGTGAAACAGATAAGGACTAAAAATATATTTATCCCTTATTTTAACTAAAAAAAATAAGGTCTCGAGTTTGAGTCTTGTGAATGGAAAAATCTCTGTTGGGAGAGCTAGCCCCACCATGATATAGATGTTCCCGACTCAAACAGGATTGCCTCTCGTGCAGCGTACCTATGTTTTTTACCAAAAAACTATGATATTTATAAAATTAGTTTTTATGTGAGATTCTAAATAGATACTTATTAATACATTTAAATCAAAATTAATTAAATGATATACGTTCATTTTTAATATATATTGATTCTATTAAAGGCTTAGGTGTTAATTTATTATATCATTAGGTTTCATGTTTAGTGAATTTATTTGAATGACAAGACACATGCAGCATGTTCGGAAAAGCATTCAACATATATACATGTGTTCAACTCAACTATACATAAAATAGAGTTTGCGTTTTTTACCCATCAACGCGGTTTCTAAACGTGTGCTTTTAAACGCGTGTCCAAACTCATATTTAATGAATGTTTTACTAAATATTTACTCAGGAACTTTACAATGATCCTCGATCTTTCTTTATAAATAATGTATTCAACTTACAAATAAATTTATTTAATAATATGAAAAAACCAACGCAATAAGTAACATCCCAAATTTTAAACCATTTTTATGAATTAAATTAGTAATGAAGTAAGTTTTATAAAAGGGAACTAGGTTTGAGTGGGAGAAATTAAGTTAGAATAAGTAAAATAGAGAAATCAAGATTCTGAGTTCTGATAGCGAGAATGGCTCGCTTGAACGAGTATATCAGTAAAAGTTTCAAAATTCTATTCTGGTTTTCTCATTTGAGCGAGGAGACTCTCGCTCAAATGAGAAACATGGGAGCAAATTGAATGCTCTCTAGAAGAATTTCGCTCGAGCGAGAATGGTCTCGCTCAAGCGAAATTTGACCAGAATAGGGGTGCTCTCTAGACGTTTTTCGCTTGAACGAGCAGGACCTCGTTCAAGAGGGGGGGGAAACTCTCTGAAGTATTCTCGCTCATGCGAGTGAGAACGCGAAAAGTGAGAATTCTCAGCCCTCTCGCTCATGCGAGAATATGCGTGACAGTTTAAAAACCTTAATTAGAGCACAGATTCATTTAATTCCTTTTCTTCCCTTCTTCATCCTAGAGTGAGAGCAATGTTTTTAAAACCGGACCGGTCATTGAACCGGTCTGGCCACCGGTTCAAGGTTCAATGGTCGGACCGTGGTCGAACCGTGATCGGACCGGTAATAATTAAATAATACATTTTTTATATTTTATATAATATATTATGTAATATTAATAAATATAATATTCTTAAATAAAAATAAATAAATGAAAAAAATAAATATATGCATATATTATAATACAAAATAGTAGAAAATAATAAAGAAACATAAAATAAGAAATAAAAAATAAAGTTTAAAATAAGAAACTAAGAAAAAAATTAAATAGAATAAAAGTGCTTGCCAGCTTGTTTTTGGGACTTGCACCCAATTTCAATTTCCCACCACTCTTTCTATTTTACGTTTCATAACTTTTCAGGTCCTGGTTCCTTTTTCTTTTCAAGCTTTGACTCAAAAGACAAAACACAAAACACTTACCATCAGGGCAGGCACAGGTAGAGAATCACACTGTGAGTGTCGCAGCTTACATAGCGACGTGCAAGGTATGAAATCTGAATAAGAGTGTGTTGCAGCGAACGGCGACAACAATGAAGTCGCGAACGGTGACAGTGCTTCAAATGGCAGCGGTGGCGGAGGCTCCTTCACCTTTAACGACAGTGCATAAAGGTTGAGGACAGTATAACAACGAAGTTTTTTTTCATAATCTGCTTGCAGCCCAGCAAACTGATAAGTGAAAATTAGTTGATAAATTAGAGCACTTTTTATTTCACTTATCAAGGATAAAATGATAATTTTACCCCAATTTAATCCCTTTTTATTAAATATTAGATAAATTGTATTTATTAATCTAAGATTTGAATTTGATGCTATTTTGATGGAAATATTGCTGATTTTTGCAGGATATTGCAAAGATTTGATTTGAAGGATAGATAACATTAAATGAGGGAGATGTCTGCAAGATTTGAGATTGATTGAAGATATTTAATGAAGATTTAAATAAGAATTGAAGCCATTAATGAGGATATCACTGTCAATCAATCAAGGATTCTGCAGACAAGTTTCCCAATTAAATCAAAGATTGCTCAATAAATACAAAGATATTATCAAGAAAAGGGAAATAAGAAAAGACAAATCTGCTAAAACCAGTCTCGGAGAGAGATCAAGATTAAAAAGAGAAAGTTGGAGCTACAGGACGCTACCTGCGCTTCACCCCGCGCTATAGCGCAGGTGAAGCGCAGACTCTCTGGAAATTGCGCCTCATCCTGCGCTGTAGAGCAGCCTGGAGCGCAGGTTACGCTGATTTGGTCTCTGTTGCCGTTTTTAGATAGATCTCTTCCCAAATTGTTGTGTCTTTCCTTAGTCTATAAATAGGAACCTCTTGCACCAATCCCGGTGTGCATGATCATTGTAATCCAGTCTATATTTCAGTGATAATGTACCAAAGTTAAGTTTAGAGTAGGAGAGGAGGAGCGCTTCACAAGGATTGAAGATGGTGACAACATCTTCGGTGGTTTGAATGGCTACCTCGTGTAGTTAACTCTCCATTAGGATTGGATGTAATTGATTCTATCCCCAAGTGTATGTAAACTCTATATTATTATTTCTGTGCTCTCTGTCTATAATATTGGTAATCTTATTTTGTACTTAATTCCTAATTCCCGCGCTTGCGCCTGGAGTTATAGGCTAGTCTCAACTAACTAGGTTAGTTTTGATTAGGACTGAGAGTGAGGGAGTGACTTCTAAAGAGACTCACTCTCTGATTGAATAAGAATACTCGGTTAACCACTGACCGAAAAGAGGTGTTTACTAATGATTGATGGGTAGTGTGAGTACCATAATGAAGGGCATCCGACCATTAGGCTTGGTATTGATAAACCGATAGCAAGGAGTTAGTTGATTGTGAATCCAGGATTCGAACATAGGTGTATCCTTATGAGTGAGGGTAGTGATAGTACTTGAGGGAAGGTGCGTCTACAGCTATAGGCCTCGTTTATCAACTAAGTTCCTTTACAAACTGACTAAAAAAAGAGCGAAATAAGTCGAGGGTAAGTCTGTCGCCTGGGAGAGCCCGCATGGATTATCTTTGAGTGTGTGAGGCCGCTGGTAACTCGGGGTCTTAGCAATAAAGTTTGTCTAGGATACTATAGAGTAAACCTAAAATAATAAATAGTTTTTACATGCACAAAGGGTGTGATGATATGAAGTCCAATCCTAATCCAAGTAAAGTGTCTCTAACTCTTCCTTTCTAATTCTATTAATTATTAATTTGCTATTTACAATTCCACAACAATATTATCAAACCGTTGTTTCCCTTGATAATTAGATCACAAGTTTACGTGAATTGACCGTTCCCTGTGGATACGATACTCTTCTTACTATTATACTACTGGATTTTTGGTTCGCTTGCCAGAAACCCATCACAAACAAATCCCTTCTTTCTTCTCATAATTCTTCATTTTTCTTTTCTTTATATATATTAAGAGTGAAACGATGCATCAGGCACTTGCAAAAAGGAGAATCGGTTTAAACCGGTTAACCACCGGTTTTTACCGGTTATTGACCGGTTTTTACCGGTTATTGACCGGTTTTAGCATTTGTTGACCGATTTTTAGTGGTACCGATTTTGAGGGTCAATAGGACCGGACCTGGGACCGGTTCAACCGGTTGAACCGGCCGGTCTGGTTCTTACAACCATGAGTGAGAGAGAAAGGCACCTTGGGAACTAGAGGAAGCTTGAGGCAACTAGGAATCTTCAACACCACCCTTCCTCTTCCTCATTTCCCCTTCTTTGGAGTTACTTTGAGGTGAGTATAGCTTACACACTCTCACTTATGTATTGTGATTCTCCTTCCATGAGTCCTACTTTCCCTTTCCTTTTTACCTGTGAATGTTTAATTGTTGTGGATTGTTTATCTATTAATTTGCATTTTGTTGGTGGTAAGGAACTAGAGATGTATGAAGGGATTTTCCCCAAGTTAGGGTTTTACCCATACTTAAGCATAATGACTTATATTGCCTTATCCATGGAATCTTGTGTTTGAATGAGCATTACCCCATGGCCCTTGGCCCTAGTTAATTATTCAGAAAATGAATTTGGACTTTGGTCATTGGTTTAAGATGCGAGTTTCGGCCTCAGGTATTAAGGGTGATTAGTACCCAGTGGTGGTGATTAGTACCCAGTGGTGGTGATTAGTACCCAGGGGAGACGTTCCCTATAGTCTGAGCTCGGGTCTACTCACACAGTTATATAGTGATAAGACCCAGTCTACCAGGTAATGCAGGTCATGCATATCCATGTTTACAGTTGAGATGAGTTATCATGATTTAGTTATTCCATTGATTTTGTTGCATTCATTTGCCTGCTTCCCCCCACACCGCGTGCTGCATAGTTATATTCACTGAGACTCTTGTCCCACCACACATTTTGTAGACTACATTTTAGATGCGCAGGTTCCACCCTACACTGGTCCTTGAGCATGGAGCTTAGGAGCATCATTTTGATGTATTTTGAGGATGGCTTAGGATTTCATTTTCTTGATATGTATGCCATGACGCTTAGACTAATGTATTAGTTATGTATTCTTTTGAGGGGATATGACAATATATGTGTATCTTTGAGCCTTCCCTTTTGTTAGGACACCTGTATGGGTGTATCCCCGGTTGATTACTATGTGTTGGACAGATTGTAGCCGTAATGGCATTATCATGAATGTTTATTCTCAGTTGTTGTTTTCATATACTGTTTAAGCGATCGTTGGCAACTTAAGCGATATATGATGTTTGTTTTCACGATATTAAAATGGCGCAAAATAATTTCATGGATTCGGGTATTTGGCTCCCAACAGGCTAAATTCTCGAATTTAGAAATTAGGATGTTACATGATAACCCGTGGAATCACACTTAGTATCATACTAGCTAGTTACAAGCAAATTGCTTAAAATATAACAAAAAAAATTCCAATTATACTATGATATCTAAAATAATTAGCCTAACCAGAAAAGGTACCAAATCAAGAATAGGGTTGTAATTTGTAAAGTGTCATAAGTCACAAGCTCATCATGTTATAAATAAATAAATGTTTTTAAAAAATTTCAAATTATATTAGCCATAAAATAATTTTTAAAGTGGTTTGATACATGCATTGTGCAGGACACAACAAATTAGGGACTTAAACTGATAATTTTAAACATTAGGAACTAAAACTAAATTCGGGGGAAACATTAAGGACTAAAAACAAGGTCTTGAGTCTGAAAAAATCTCTTATAGGAGAGTTGACCCCACATGATATGGATGTTCCAGACTTGAGTAGGATTACCTCATATAGAGGATACTTGTGATTTAAACCAAAATCTATGATATTTATAACATTTAATTTTTATTTGAGTTTCTAAATATATATTTATTAATACATTTTAATCAAAATTAATTAAATAACATAAGTATATTTTTAATATATAGTAAAACCTCTATAAATTAATAATGTCGGGACCACATAATTTTATTAATTTAAAGAGCAATTAATTAATCGATAAATTAATAATTTATTAATTTAAAAAGATCTTTTCCGATTCAACGAATCTACATTATTCTTCATGAATAAAACATATACATTGTATTGACTAATTGAATTATGTTCATGTACAATGTGACTAATTAAATATATAATACATCCCCCTAAAAAAATAATGTTCATTGTACTGTAGTACGTAGTACTAGTTAAAACTTAATGCAAGTTCATGTATGCTAAGGAAATCGACCACTATATAAACAACATCAATTATTCCTAATTAGTCAATCCAGATCAAAACCAACCAACCATGGCTTCATATTTTACTAAGTTGTCCTAGTTATATTTGTAATTTTATAGAATTATTAATTTATAATATTGAAGGGACCTTAAATTCATACAAGGGTTTTTTGGAAAATTGTTATCTTATTAATTTATCGAAATTATTAATTTAGACCTTGGCCAAATCAGAACCAAGAAAAATTATCATTTTAGAGAAATTATTAATTTATCGAGTATTAATTTATAGTGGTTCTACTGTATATTGATTCTATTAAACGCTTAGGATTTAATTTATTATAACTCTTTATTATATAAGTAGGTTTCATATCTTATAGCTTGTTTAGAAACACATTCAACGTAATTATATTTGTGTTCAACTCGACTCTACATAAAGTAGACTTTGTGTTTTTTACCTATCAACGCAGTTTTAAAGCGCGTGTCAAACTCACATTTAATAAATGTTTGACTGTACATTTTACTCAACAACTTTACAATGATCCTCAATCATTTTTTATAAATAATTTATTCAACTCACAAATAAAATTATTTAATAATATAAAAAAACCAACCCAATAACCCATACAATCTCACATGTATCATACTAGTTACAAGCAAATTGCTTAAAATGTACCCCATATAAAAAGTTTTAAAAAATTTCCAATTATACTAGGATATACCCTAAGCAGAAAAAGTATCAAATCATAGGGTTGTAATTTGTAAAGTTCCATAACTCACAAGATCTTCATATTATAAATAAATAAGTAAACATTTTAAATAAATTTCCAATTATATTAGCCATAAAATAATTTTTTATATTGGTTTGATTCATGCTTACGCAGGAACCAATAAATTATCTTTATCAAAAAAACGCCAAAAATTGATATAAAAGTAGGAAAGGAGCATGACTGAGACAAACTCAGCAACACTCTCACAGTCACAACAACCCATGGAGACGACGACGTCGGAACCGCCACAACCACCTTCACCCCAAAACGACGTCGTAGTTTCCCCTCAAAACCCCATCCTCCTCGACCTCCAAAACTCCTCCGAAGACCAAGACTCACTCCCCAACCAAACGACACCGGAGCCCATCGTTTTGGACTCCCCTGACTCCTCCTCCGAACAGCAAAACCCCGTCCTCTCCCGACCCGACCCGGGTCCACCTCCTCCTCGAAAACGACGTCGTCGCAAGAAGTTCTTCACAGAGCTGAATGCCACAGCATCGCTGGCGAAGAACCGCCGAAACGACGTCGCGAAAGACTCCGACGTCGATGCCGTAATTGCGATCTCGGTAGGGTTCCCTGCGGATTCACTAACGGAAGAAGAGATCGAAGCGAACGTTGTGTCAACGATCGGAGGGTCAGAACAATCAAACTACATCATTGCTCGGAACCACATTTTGGCTAAGTGGCGGTCCAATGTTTCGGTTTGGTTGACCCTGGACCGCTTAGACCGGTCCATCATGTCCGGGCAAAAGGGTTTTGTTGAACCGGCTTACCGGTTCCTCATAGAGCACGGTTACATCAACTTCGGCCTTGCGCCGGAGATAAAAGCGGCGAAGAAGACCCCCTTCGACGGTTCCGAAAGGGGAACGGTGATTGTTATCGGAGCTGGGCTCGCGGGTTTGGTTGCCGCGAGACAATTGGTGTTCATGGGTTTCAAAGTTGTGATCTTGGAGGGTAGGACCCGACCCGGTGGACGGGTCAAGACGAGGAAGTTGGCGGGTGATGGTGTTGAGGCTGCAGCGGATTTCGGTGGGAGCGTCCTCACTGGAATAAATGGAAACCCTCTTGGTGTTCTTGCTAGGCAATTGGGTCTGCCTCTTCATAAGGTTAGGGATATTTGCCCTCTTTATATGCCTGATGGGAAATGTGTTAATTCTGAGATTGATTCTAGGGTTGAGGTTTTGTTTAATAAGTTGTTAGAGAGGGTTTGTAAGCTTAGGCAGGCCATGATTGAAGAGGTTAAGTCTGTGGATGTTCCATTGGGGACAGCACTTGAGGCTTTCAGAAGGGTGTATAAGGTTGCTGAGGATAAGGAAGAGAGGATGTTGTTGAATTGGCATCTTGCTAATTTGGAGTATGCAAATGCTACTCTTATGTCTAATTTGTCAATGGCTTATTGGGATCAGGATGATCCTTTTGAGATGGGTGGTGATCATTGTTTTATTCCTGGAGGGAATGAGAAATTTGTCCGTGCCTTGGCTGAAGATCTTCCCATTTTCTATGGGAGGACTGTGGAGTGTGTCAAGTATGGAAGTGATGGGGTCATGGTTCATGCTGGTGGGCAAGGGTTTCGTGGTGACATGGCGCTTTGTACTGTGCCATTGGGGGTGCTTAAGAAAGGGTCTATTGAGTTTGTCCCTGAACTTCCTCAGAGAAAGAAAGATGCAATTCATAGGTTGGGGTTTGGGTTGCTAAATAAGGTTGCAATGCTGTTTCCATATAATTTTTGGGGTGGGAACATTGACACATTTGGTCATTTGACTGAGGACTTGAGTATGAGGGGTGAGTTTTTCCTGTTCTATAGCTACTCTTCTGTGTCTGGAGGCCCGCTTCTTATTGCACTTGTTGCTGGGGAGGCTGCAATTAGGTTTGAGATGATGTCGCCGGTGGAGTCTGTCAGAAGGGTGCTGGAAGTTCTAAAGGATATTTTTAATCCAAAGGGAATTGTTGTTCCGGATCCTGTTCAGGCGGTCTGTACTCGGTGGGGAAAGGATCCCTATGCTTATGGATCTTACTCTTATGTTGCTGTTGGATCTTCAGGAGATGATTATGATATACTTGCAGAGAGTGTTGGAGATGGGAGGGTGTTCTTTGCTGGAGAGGCAACTAGCAAACAGTATCCTGCTACAATGCATGGAGCATTTCTTAGTGGAATGAGGGAGGCAGCAAACATTTTGAGAATGGCAAAGAGGAGGTCTTTGACACCTCACACAACAATGAATATCACTCAGGAGAATGATGATTTGAACAAATTATTTGCGAAACCTGACCTGAATTTTGGGAGCTTCTCTGCTTTGTTTAATCCAAAGGTGAATGATCTTGATTCTAGTTCATTACTAAGGGTTAATATTGGAGGAGCTGTCTTGGACTCTGGTGGCAGTCTTTATCTTTATGCCTTGCTTTCAAAGAAACAGGTCATTGAGTTAAGTCAGGTGGAGGGAGACGAGAACAGGATGAGAATTTTAAACCGCAATTTTGGGGTGAGTTTGGTTGGGAGGAGAGGTTTAAGTAGTGATGCTAAATCTCTTATTGCTAACATAAAATTGTCTAGACCCGACCTTAGTGAAACAGAAGTTGTGTATGAGAAGGCAAGTTCTTAATAAGCATCATGGAGATTAGAAAGTCCTTGCTCTTCTTTACTTTATTTAACTTATATTTATGTTAGATTTAATTTAGTTTGTGAGTATTTTTTTTCTCTCATATAGCCATTTTTCCTAATGATTCCTAATGATGTTCTATATATTAAACAAATTGAATTATCGTGCTATATTCTCTTTTTTTTATAAGTAAATATGAACGTAGAAATGTTTAGTTTTAATGTTTAGTTTTAAGTGTTATCTATCAATATTCCTTAGAAATTAGTTGAATTTGTCTTTACCAAATTCAATACTTTATATATATATAAATATAAATGTAAATATAAATATAAATATAAATATAAATGATGTTATGTAATCTTTACATCTCTTACTAATTAATAAGTAATAAATTTACCGTTGAAGCAACTTAAAGTTGTTAACTTTTGCTCCTATTGTTGTACCTCAAGTATAATTACTCTCAAATGTGATTGTCATTTCAATTTTCCAGAATTGAATCTACGGGTGAGAATAGCCCGAGCCGAGCTAGGCTTTCCGAGGCTTGAGTCTGGCCTACACCTTAAATCCATAGCCTGAGCTTGGCCTGCCTGACATAGGCTTTATTTTATGGCTGAGTCTGGCCTATTTAAAGCCTGACAAGGCCTGAAAGCTTGTTTAAAAGCATGTTTTATACTCCCTCTGGTCCTTTTTATAAGGCATTATTAATCGAATTACACATACCAATGAAAGTGGTTAAAGTTGGTTAATTTTATTGGAGTTTTAAAAAATAGGGTAAAATATGAAATTGGTCCCTGTAAAATATGCCAGTTTTGAATTTAGTCCCTGCAAAATTTTTTCTTTTTATTTTGTCCTTATAAATATTTTTTATTTTGTTTTTGGTCCCTACCGTTATTTTCGCTGTTAAACGATGATGTGGCAGACGGAAAACACAGTCAGCATGATGATGTGGACTCTCATTTGCCTATGTGTAAATCTGATGTGGAATATTTATGTTTTACTTATTTTATTTCTTTATATAAAGTTGGAAAACAAATTGCACCGTTAGATGGTCTTCATCTTTTTCTTTCTTCTTCATTTAACAAAGAAGGGGGGAGAGCACACGACGGCGGGGATGCTTCCTGGATTAGGGCAGAGGCGCAGCTGCAATGGCTTGCAGGAGCGCCGCGACGCAGATGAAGACGGGGCTGTCGTGGGATGAAGAAGCTACTGCAGTAGCACGACGCGATCTGCAGGTTTCACGACGACTGAGATGAGAGAAGGCGTCCGTGATAGCGGCTTTCTGCAGCCGAGAAGAGGGCCACACTCCGCAGTGGCAGTGATGGTCGTCTCGATTTCTTGCAGCGGCCAGTTGGTGATGGGGGAGGAAAGTGATATTCGGTGGCCGCTAAACAGTGGCGCACAAGGAAGAGAAACAACTCCACCACGCCGTGCAACTGCAAGTCTGTTGGAAAGCTACACTTTGCGGTGGCGGTGGTGGATTCGATGGTTGTTGGTCGTGGATTCGTTATGGTGATTGCTGGAGGTGGTGGTTTAGATCTGAGATGGTAGTGGTTGCTCACGAACTGGTATGACTAAATTGGAATAATGATGGTGATGACCGCCTATGTGCCCCTTTCAATCTGGATTTGTTTCGTTTCCCCTATTCTGTGTGTTCTTCCATTTGATGGTGAGGGGTTAGAGATTATTGAGAGATTGATCCAGATTGTGCGACTGTGCAGGGAAGCTGTTGGGCAACCGCGGCGACGTGCACAGGGGACTGGGTAGTAGCTCCGGTGATGAGAAGAGGTTGATAGTGGTGCTGTTTGTGAAGATGAGTGGTTTTTTTTTTGGGTTGTGGTGTGTCTCCATAATGAATTGGGAAGAGTTTCCCACGCAGATTGTTCCCCAATCTAACGGTGCAATTTGTTTTCCAACTTTATATAAAGAAATAAAACAAGTAAAACATAAATATTCCACGTCAGATTTACACATATGCAAATGAGAGTCCACATCATCATGCTGACTGTGTTTTTCATCTGCCACGTCATCGTTTAACAGAGAAAATAACGGTAGGGACTAAAAACAAAACGAAAAATATTTATAAGGACCAAATAAAAAGAAAAAAAAAATTGTAGGGACTAAATTCAAAACTGGTATATTTTACGGGGACCAATTTCATATTTTACCCTAAAAAATACTTTAACTTTCTAGTTTTACCCTTATTTAATATCATTGACTAACTCCACTACTATTTGATAGTTGCAAAGACATTAAAGTTATTAAGGGCAAATAAGGAAAATAATAATAAATGCTTTCTTGAAATTGTAAAGTGCCTTATAAAAAGGACCATAAAAACTTGTGAGAAGTGCCTTATAAAAAGGACCGGAGGGAGTAGTAAGGTACTTGAATATATCATAAGCATATATATGAATAGACTTATAGGCTCAAGTTTTTAACATACTTCAATGTTTATACAAGCTAATAAGTATATAATTATAAGGAAAAGTAATAAAATATCTTTATAATAATAATAGCAACATAAAAATATTAGTATTTTATTTATATTTAGTTAAATAGACCGACCTGATAGGATCAAAAGACTTTTTCGATGGCCTGAAGTCTGACCTATTTTGCTATATAGGATTTTGAAAAAGTCTTGACCTGCTCTATTTAATAAATTGGTCTGGCCTGGACCTGATGTAGACCGGGGTAGTAGGCCTCTAACGAGCGGCATGACCTGTTCCCACCCCTAATTGAATCCTATTGAGTCCATGAAGTTATGTATTCTCATAAGACACTTTTGATATGTCCGCATACAATTCTTTGAAAGAAAATAATATTGTTATTAGGTACATCTCTCAATAAATTTCGAACATGCACAGGTCCTCTAGAACGTGCACCAGTGTTTAAATTGAATACTTAACATGTATTATCATACATTTCCCATGTTTAATTAGAGACAAAAATTGAAAATTATCATATATTAAAAAAGAGATTATTGAGTAATGGGTATTTTAAGAGTAAATTTGTTCCTCTTTTATGTGAATAGAAAAATATACTACCTACGGTCCTATTTATAAGAAACATGATTAAATCATCAAGAGTAAGGAAAAGTCTTGTAATCTGATAATTGTAATAAATGTAGGGGTGTTCGCGGTTCGATTTGGATCGGTTTTGAGGAAAAAATCATCCGATCCGATCATTGCGGTTTTATCATTTTATCATCCGATCGGTTTTGATATTTTTTCCAATCCGATCTGATTTAAATTGGATTGGATTGGATTGGTTTTCAGTTTTTTAAATAAACAAATATTAGATAAAAGTGATAAAATTATGAAATAATAGTAAACATTTTTTTAATGGAACATACATTTATTAAAATAAATATAAAATTATATGAAAAGATGGACATGAGATATGAAAACTAATTTAAAACTAGTTTTAAATTGATATATTTATAGAAATGTTAATATGATATTAGATAATAAAATCATAAAATATATATTTGTATAAATATTTTTATAAATATATATGAATACAAGTATAAATATATGATTATTTTATAAGTAATAATATATGTATATATAAGTTCGGTTTGGATTGGATTGGTTTTTAACATAGGATCCGAAAATCAATTCAATCCAATAAAAAAAATCGATTGTTATAATTTTACATTTTATTTCACCAATATCGTTAATATTAAATAATTAAAATATTGACAAAGTTATTCCTAATTAAAGTAATTATTAGAATAGTAACTCATGCTCTAATAGTTGATCATTGAAATGCATTAACTATCATAGAAAATGGGTGGATAATGGACAATAAATTAAGGGTATAAAGAGAACTTCATAATTAATACAACCTAAAATAATACTATGTTTCTTATATCTAAGACTAAATAAAAATATCTTTTTTTATAAATAAAACCTGAGATAGTAATAATTTTGTAATTATAAAAGAACATTTATGTAGTATCACTCATTACATTTTATTTTGTTCCCAAACACATGTCAGTTTTTCTTTTTCCAATGAAAACTATTCCATATGAGCATGTGAACCAAAATGCACATGTTGGCACCTTATTTCCTTAGTGATCTTTTAAATTTGCTTGCATGAACATCTCATGTAACACAAACGCGCAATAAGATTTATTAATGTACATATTTTAAGCAGATCATTAATATATCCTTTGTATTGGTAAATAAAAAATTCATACAAAATGTTCACATTGGTAAATCATAGAATTAGCGGTTGCATGTCAAAACTCATCCCACTTCTGGACAGTGTATCATCACTACAAAGAACCTGGTATATATCAGATAGAACGAAAGCAAAGCAGAAGGATCTTAACGATGATATACAAAGGATTGAGCAAGTTGATTTGACGGCAATTACATAAGAAATTTTAAATATTATAAGTAAAAAATTACTAAAAGACAGTATGCAGATTGATCTAGCTGGACATCTTGACTTGATCACTAGATTGCAGCGCTTGGGAAGCGAAAAACCTAACATCAACATCTGGATCCTCACTGAGCTCAACCAGACAGGGACGGATGGTATTCTCAACAACCTTCATTGTTCAAATGGCATTTAGTTAAGAGACAGTAAAATAATGTTGCATTCCGACAGACACAGACATAATGGTATTCTATCAGATAATAATGCTTTTCATGTCATTCCTTAATCCTTACAGCCATAAGCTTTATAAAACAAACAGAAGTCTGGTAAAAAAGGTAAAAAGGGGAAAAGTTTTTCAAGAGATGTCATTACCAAACAGCCAGATTAGCTTTTAGCTAGCAGGATTTTTAAGCTAAGCTTGTTCAGTACGTAAAAAGTATGAAATTCATTTTAGAGAAAATAATTCAACAACCAATTCAAAGTAGCATATAATGAATTCGAATCTACAATAATCAAGATTTCAATATTTCTAGACCAAATTAATATCATATAGCTCATCTGAATAATTTTAAAGATATAAGTTTTATAGTTTAGAAATTCATATATTATAATCAGAGCAACTGTGGGAAGTGTATTAAAAATGAAATCTTAAACGGAAGCTACTTACAGACTGATCAACAATTGGAATGATAGACTGCAACACTTTAGCTACATTGAATTTGATATTGGGTACCCTGCAAGACATGCTATGAGCACTGGTTCAAATAAAGACGCAACAAGAGTGAGGACCAAATAATTTTACCTATCTTTTGATGCATTAATGACCAGAGGGAGCAGCTTTGAAGAAGTAATCTCTGAGCCCAGAACAGGAGCTAACAGAGAAATTGCTTGTAGAATTGTCATCCGATACAGATAATGTGGATCGTTAACCATGTCCAAAACCTGTAAAGGATAAGATAGTTGTTTATATTTAATAGTGAATACACACCGAACATATTTAACATGAGCATTCAGGGCGTATTTTGAAAAAAAAACTTACAATCAGTATTGTAAGTGGTAACATAAGAAATTTTTCAGAGCAGTTTCTTCCAATTGATACTTTTTTATTTCATTCTCTTCAACTTTCAGAACATTTCATTTTGCTTTTTTTACTTTCTTTTCCTTTAATTTTTTTTTTTTTCAAAATCACTATCATTTTGGTTTTTTAACTAGGCTATAGTCAATTGTGGACTTCATACCTAGGCTAAGATGTCAAATTGTCAATGAGACAATGACTAAATATTTAAGAATTATGAAATGCATCAAGAAACCCAAACATTTTTTGTATTTTTTTTAATTTATCTTTGAAGTTATTTTTTCATGGTATGGGCAAAATTGGGTGTTCACAGAGGCCCTACAAGTTTGAGTCTAACATTTTCAAGGCATTGGTTTGGAGGATGTTCTTGATATCCCTGGTATTAGAATCCTTTCCTAAAGTTTAAGGCAAAATATACTTCTGATGTACATCAAGAAATTAGGTTCATCTGCTAAAAAAACCTGGGGAATAATGTGCTGCATTGCCCAATCTGGTCCAAATTCTTCTGCCAAGCGTTTGATGTTATTAGCAGCTGCATCACGGATTGAGTATACCTGTAACCATAACCAATACAGCTCATGAAGTCAATATGATGCATTTAATTTAAATAACAATATAAAAAATAGAATAGCATTGAAACCTCCCCCCAAACAAAGAAACAGAATAGCAAGCTTCCTGACTAGATAAGTTTTAAAACATTTTTTATGACTAACTTGGTCAATGGAGGTTTCTACTTTTTGTTTAAATCTTTCATCAAACGAACGACTTGTAAGCTTTATATTACACTTAGAGACTGTTATTTTCTGTAAGTCATTTTACAGCTTTAAAATCACCAGTAAAACTGAAAAAATGCACATCAAACAGAAAATAACTGCACCGTTTAACATTTAATTCCAAATTGGTCCTAGCGCTCTAATAAAATAAGATCAGTGATACCAGATTTTCTTCTCTTTCCTTTCCATGCAAAATTTAAAATAAAATAATTCAGCAAGAGATAATAGCCAAAGAGCCACATTTTCAAATGCGTATCAGAATATAAGCAACACAGAGAAGCCAAGTACGAAGAGACATCACAGTAACCAAAAGAGGAAAAACAAATCAGCATGGAAAGTTAAGTTTCAAGAATTATACTAGTCTCTGAATAATTGATAATTTTCTGTAAAATAGACTTAAAAAATAAGAGTAGAATTAATTTCAACATATGTTTAGTTGCTTCACAAACCTTGTCCTTCAGCCATTGCATGCAAAGAGCTCCAAGCTTATCATCAAAAAAACCTACACCCAACTGACTTGCTAATAAGGGTATATATTCTATAATTGCAAGTCGAACTCTCCAGTGCCGATCCTCAGCAAGCTCAACGATAGCTGGTAACAGAGATTGAGATAACAGATCAATACCAATAACCTGCAATACATTCATTATAAAGCTTCAATAGATGGAATGTATGAAAGGTAATAATATTTTAAATGCACATTGCCAATCTGAAAGAATGAATTTTAAGCCACAAACCTGGTTCACTTGATCAAGCTTGCTGATAATATTTAGTCTGACATCAGGAAACTCATCTTTCAAAAGAGAAAGGAAAATAGGGAGAAGTTGCTCAATTGTTGCGTCCTGCAACCACCAATACAGTAATTAGTAAAAGCAAGACACACGCATCCTCTCCTTTTTAACAAGAGTTGAGTTACATTTAGAAGGGAACAGTTTCAAGACTTAAAGAATAGAAGAAAAGGTTGCTCACAGAGGAACATTGAGTATAAGAAAAACTACTGACTACCCCAGAACTTCCTATGTTTTAGGTTAAGGTTTTACACATTGGAAAGAAGATAGACCAAACCCATATTGTAGAGATGAGTATGACTATGTTTGTGGACAATGATAGATATATAATCTTAGGTTTGTGCCATTGCAAGAATCATTGGAAGATCCAGAGAACTTGTACAGTGTGAGTGGGAGCAATATATATGTGAGCATACAAAAAATATTTTTTATTTATATCTAAATTTAACAGTAGTGTAAGTAGATACAACTCAATCTATTAGTCAAGAAAAATCTTGCAAGAAATAAAGAAAACATGCCAATGAGGCGTCTGATTAGAAATATAATTGTCACCTTTTGATGGAAAAAAGGAATTAAATTAAAGAGAAAAGTATAAAATAATATTATAAAATAATATTTTAAACTAATTTTGTAATTTTTTAAAAAAACAAGGCTAGTTTATTTCTCCAAAAATAGATTTTCTATTTTGAAAGATGGTTATGTGAGATAAAGATACATAAATAGAGTCATCTAGGCATTGCTTAAATGATTGAGGGTGTGTAGTGAGGGGATCAAGGATTCAAGATCAGAATCATATACAAAAAGCAAAATACACAAGAGAAGGGAGGTTTCTTAGGTTTGGGGTTCAAAATAGTTACTTTGTAAAAGAATTTTAACTTCTCTCATGTTTTTACCCAGCTTATAGATTAGTGAGGGCAATTTAAAATAGGTAGTGGGCGAAGAATACATATGTCTCGTAGAGCCTGTTTGGGTGGAACTTCTGCAGGAGTACTTATAGGTGAAAAAAATAGCATGAATCAAAGAGGTCAAATGCATTTAACTTCTCCATAAGTTAAAATTAGTTTTTGTAGACCACCTACTCCAAAAGCTCTCCCATTTAACTTCTTCAAAAGTAACTAATTTTAACTTATGGAGAAGTTAAATGCATTTGACCTCTTTGATTCATACTATTTTTTTCACCTAGAAGTACTTTTGCAGAAGTTGCACCCAAACAGGCTCGTAGAGAGTGTATGGCTAGAAAGGGCTTTTCCCCAAGTCCTAACATACATCTGCCACTAGAAAGAAATCATAAACAAAATACAGTTAACTATCCCACAGATTTCAACTTTATCACCAAAACTCACCACACTTTGAAACACTATCTTATATGCAAACCATTGGTACATAAAATAATTTAAGTCATCTGATTTTTCTCCCTTCCCAAACATTTGTGTAGATACATTTTTAAATGTGTTAATTTTATGTTAGTACAACTTATGTGCTTAGATGAAGGGGAGCCTTGACGTAACAGTTGGAGTTGGTTCTGTGTGACTAGGAGGCCACAGGTTTGAGTCATAAAATCAGAATCTTGCAGATGCAAGGTAATGCTGTCCACAATAGACACACAATAGACCTAACCCTTCCCTGAACCCGGCCATGGCAGGAGCTTTTAGCTCCAGGTTGCGCTGCTTTTTTCAGAACTTATGTGCTTAGATAGAGATTCATACCTTCCCTAACACTGGTGCCATTCCCATTATCACTGAAGCCAATGCAGAGCGCACATGTTGAGATGAATCTGACGATAACTCCTAAAGCATGCAAACTTGATCAGTTGTTAATAATATCACATCTTTAGCCATCAAAACTGAATAGGTATCATAAATGTTAATCAGTGATTCTTTTTAATAGTAACACATACCTTCACACATGGTAGTATATGCTGAATGGCAAGTTCAGGATTTAATATGCGGGAAAACTTAGTCACTTTCCCAGCAGCAGCAATACGTACTTCAGCCTCATTATCACGCAGCAGCCGAACATATGCAGGAACCAATTCCGTCCTACAAATGAATCACCATCATTTTAAACAGTCAATTAGAATTTGGGAAACATACATTTTAAATCTTGTCATGGATCATGAAGAAATTAATATGCAGTTATAGCTTTTATACACTTGATGCATGAGAGTTTTTTGACCAACTGGTTGATTAATATCAACTTCAAAAACAGATTTTCAGATAGCACCAGTGGAAAAAAAAATAAACACAAGATTATAAGAAAATAATGACAAGCAATCATTTAGTTAGCAGGTAGGAAAGGTTACCTGGTGGGGTCAGGTCCAACAGCCTCACATAGCTCATATAGTTGATTGGCAACCATGTAACGAACACGCCATGACTTATCCTGGACAAGAAATAATTTAACTATGTAATAAAAAATTAAGAACATCATTTTGGAAACAACACAAGCCAGCAAAAACATTTTTTTGTTTTTAATTATTAAGAATAAAAATAAATTTATTCAAATTGAAAATTAAAAGGATGGCACTATGAACATCAAAATCATGCTGACAACCAACTAGAAGTAATACTGGAAGAGAATCCACCATCTACAGACCTGCAGCCAAGGCTTAAACTCATTCAACAGTCAAAAAAACTCCCAATGTAGTTGTTACTCATAAGCCAACTAGAAAACTCATGCAAATGCAACTGTCAAAAAACTCAATATGTAGTGGTGTGTGAGGATTATCACTCAATAGTGACTGACCAAGTAGGTCCACTTCCAATGTTAAACAATAACAACAGTCTATTCCCATGAATCAAATGATGCCGTTGTGTTTTGTCAAAAACCAAGTCTTTGCAGAGGCTATTTAGATCTAAGTCTTACTATTAGATTATCCTCCATTTACTAAACTCTTCTTCCTGCAGCTTCTACTAGTCTTCTCGCATGGCCAAATCCTCATAGCATCATTCTGTTCTCTTTTCCTCAATAGGAGATGCCCCCACGTTCTTTCTGTTAGGAGCAGTGTATTAAGCACATTTTTAATGTGCTTGAGGGTAATAATGTCCTATGTACTATACTGTGTATATTGCACTACTAACCAAGTTAATATATGAAGTGTCATTTGGTTTATAGTTAGATAAAATTGATTTTAAAAATCAAACGGCTAAAAATGAGTGATACACGAGTTACTATGCATGTTTAATGGAATTGATTTCATTTCAATTATTTGAAACCATGGTTATGTACTGTAGGCCTGTAGCAACGTTTTTCCAAACAAACCTGAAGACATAGATTGGTTAGGTACCAGAGAAGGATGAGCATGACCTTTGATGGCCAGTAGTGGAACTGGATTGTCGGTTTCAAGTGCAGATCACATAAATAAAAACTCTTTGGGAGAAGACATATGTAATAACAAGGCTCTAGCAACTTCCATGAGATGTCTATTTTTACTTTAAGCAACCTTTTTTGTTGAGGTGTAGCCACACAAAAAGATTGATGGATCATCCCATGCTGACATATGTAGGAATTAAGCACGTGGGATGCAATGTTACATATCTGGAGGCATTTTAAAGGAGTTCCAGGACATGGGATTCTTTATAAAGACCATGGCAATTGCAGATTGGAAGGTTTACTCATGCAGATTAGGCAAGGCGTCCGGTTGATAGAAAATCAACCTCTGGTTATTGCGTGTCCCTTGGAAGAAATTTGATTTCTTGATAGAGCAAGAAGCAACAAGAACATATTAGAAAGGTCAAGTGCAAAGTTTGAATATCGACCAATGGCCCAAACTTCCTGTCAATTACTATGGGCGAATCATTTACTTGATGAGATCAGATTCAAGGTAGTTTCACCTATGCAGCTGTGGTGCAATAGCCAGGCTTCCCTTCACATTGCCTCGAACCGGCTTTCCATCAAAGGATCATAGAAGCCAATTGCCACTTCATTCAAGAAAATATCTAGCAGGGACTTATTATATCCATAGAACATGTTCAGACTGGAGAACATATTGTTCATATTTTCATGAAGACGCTTAACAAAAGTAGGGTTAACTATCTTTATAGCAAGATAGGCACGATTAATATCTATGACAAAACTTGAGGAGGAATGTTAAGAGTAGTGTATTAATCACATGTTTTTTACTTGAGGGTAATTATGTCCTTTATACTATTCTTTACTATGCTGACTACAGGCCTCGTTTACTGTATAATGTATATAAATACATGCACACCCACATTGAGTATAGCTTTCTCTTATTTCATACTCTCTAATACATTCTTTCCTAATCCTATCTATATTTGTATCTCCACTTATCCATTGCAAGATTTTCATCTATGCAACATTTAGCTGATGCTCCAGTTGGTACTTTAGAGCCCCAACATACCATAAAGCACTGCTGATCTTATGACAATGCTGTAAATTCACACTTGTGCTCTGAAACAATTTTATAAGATCCCCCAAAAATAAATTGCACTACAAAGTGTTCACGCACTTCAAGTGTTCACTTTCAGTTCATGTGTTTTTATATTAGAAAAAAGAAATCTTAAGCTGATACATCTTTTACATATGCATTTTCCAGTGAAACGAAACAAATAGATTAGTGTCCATAAATATGGACGCATAGTAATTATCACAGTGCAACATCGTTGGAGGGCAGTAACAAACCATGGGCTCAGCCTAAGGATATTCTCATATCATAGTCAATTAAAAAGCAACCCCAAATGTTGCTGGCAAGACAACCCCTCAATGTGTTGGCCACAAAATGGCTACAGCAGAAATACATATCTCTGCATGTTTAAACACAAATCCCATGCATATGTTCATGTGAAAGGGTATCTAAAGCTATATTAACACAGACAGGAGACTTGAAAGAGATGTAGTTCAACCATGGACCTCTTATAATTGTTGAACAAATTTGTTTTTTCTTTCTTTTATTTTGGTAACTTAAATGTTAGTAAATCAACAAGACAAAGGGTACAAGAAGCATATATTCCCACATAATATGATTAATGCTCAATGTACCTGCGAAAAATTGACTATGACAGGAAGAATATGTGTCACACAATCTTGAGGCTCCAACAATTTTCCAAGAGCTGCACAACCCTCAACAGCAAGAAGCCGAACAGAATCTTGATCTGCAAGAACAAGAGTCAAGAAGTTATCAGTTAATATATATACATCCAGCAGATCATGTTGAAAAAGAAAAGCAGAGTATCATAACACTATTCAATAAATGAGCATGACAAACTCAAACTGCATTCATTTATCGAATTGATCAGTCACATATGCTGACAATGACTTCAGTTTGTAACAAGGAAAATAAAATTAATGTCAAGAAAAAAAGAAACTTAAAAGTTTTATCTGAACCACAAATAATGTCAAGGTTTTGAAGCTGCATTGTCTTAAAAAATATTAAACAAATAAAAAATCTATCAGAATGTAAATTTTTTTAATAAGATTACAAGTAACAATAATTTTTTGTTTTATTGGTCAATTATTCTCTATGTGAATGTCCAATTGAGAATTTCCTTCATATGGTTTCTACTTGTTTGGCCTCTCTGGAATGAAATACATGTGCACTGTTTCCTATATTGAAAAGGTCAATAACAAAGTCAGTACATCAGGCGAAGTCTGCATAAATGAAAAACCAGCCTCTAAGAGTGTGTTATTGAGAAAACTAAGATCTAGAGAGATTAAATATGAACAGTTGAAGGCTAATAGATACTGATAATTGAATATTTCTTGTATTTTAGGTACTTTACTTTGGTGAATAACTTTCAGATTCACACCATGCATAACCTAGTTGAAATTTATCTAAGACTCCAAAAATGTCTTAATGATATTCCAATCTTCTTTTCCTTTTCTGGTTTCATTCTTGTTGATCTTCTGCACTTAAATAGATCTAATTCCAAACCCACATGAAGTGATCACAGTCAAACATAAAATCCCATTATCCAATTCTCTTAAAGCCCTACAGGAAACAGACTGAATGTAGAACATCATTCACATACATAATTAGAATATCAGCTATCTATCGTGTTCCCCACCTTAACTAAATATACTAGAAACACTAAAACTGTTGTGTTTATCATTATGTTTCACCTATTTTTTTTAACAGATCAATGACAGGGTCCTGGAATTACTCATATCAACTTCACATACCATCCTGTGTGAGATCCTCGAATACAGACATGATGTCAGTTTTCAAGTGAGCAGCTTCAACAGTAGCAGCATATTTTCCCAGGTTGGTGGCAGCAGATCTCCTAACCATGGGCATATCATCTTGACACAGCTGACCATATATGGCTCTCAGCTCAGTCTTCACTGCCTCTGGTGCACTAGGATAAGCAATATGGAACAACCCGCATGAGGAAACCCGTGCAGTGAACCACTCACCAGCAGCCAGCCTCTACACGTTGAAGATCATAATAAAACAAACAAATTGATAAATTTGACAAATTCCACTCTTACCACCACAGATTTGGCTCATCTGAAGAGAGCTGTACACTTTAGAGGGTAAATTGCAAAGTTATAACTGTAGATTTAATCAACAATTAAGATTTTATCAACTTCATGGTTTATTATATATATGTACATGTATTTTATCATAATTCTCAAGTTGTTATAACATGGACTTTACCTTCTAAAGTACATCCCTCACTTAAGAGAAGCCAAATCCTCTAAACACAATCAGCTCAGGGATTACAATAACATGAGGAAAATGAAATGCAACAAAGTACTACCTTAACTAAAGGAATGAAGTGTTCAACCAAGTCTTGTTCTCTCATCTGAGCTCCAATTCTACACAGTGACTCCACTGATTTGTCCCGGACACAAGTTTCCTCAACGGTGCAGAGAGTTTCCAACGGAGGAAGCAGCACGTTAGCATGCTCCACGCCCCCAACGTAGGGAATAAAAACCCCTAATTCCTCCGCCATTGCGAGAAGCACCTCATCGTCATCATCGTTGTTCTCGCTCAGAAAAGGAATCAGCTCCTTCCTGGTCCTCTCTTCCCCCAACGCACGCGCGATCGTGGAAAGCCTGCGGATCGAGTTCAGCCTCAGCTGAATGTCCTCGTTCTTCAACTCATCGATCAGAACCGCAATCGGATACAGAGGTTGGTCCACCATAGCCATGTCGTTTCGCCGAGATCCTCAAAACTGCGATCGGAAACAAGTCGTTTTGATGCCAACGCATCAGAATCTACGATTCGCTCGATTTCAAACGCAAAAGCAATAAAAAAAGAAGAGAAATATTGAAATCTACAATGTGCTCCTTGATCTGAAGCAATGGAGCATAGTTCAGCGAGAATTTCAGACGAATTAAAAATTAAAAAAGAAAGGGGAAAAAAAAAGATTTGTGTTGCGGCAACTAGAGAGAAGGAGAAAGAGGATGGAGAAGTGTTGAACCTGAAGGGGTTTGATGGTTGAACGATGAAGCGGAATGAGAATGAAGCGCGGATCGGATCTCTGCTGTTTGGATAGAGAGAAAAATGGTTTTAAAATTTTCCCAGGAATTTCACCATTCTCGAGGGTGTAACTGATTTGTTTGCCTTGTATTGTATTGTTCTGTTCTGTTCATCATTGGCTGGAAATTTTCAAATCAAGCTTGGCCCGAAAATGATTGTGCCCGACCCGAAAATAAATACGGGTTATACATTTCTAGTTTTGCTTTGGAATTTCACTTCACGATTCACGACTTGCTTTTTTTTCCTTAATTAATTAACATAAAATTATTTTAGCAAAAAACTCATTTTAATTTATTATCTACCAAACGATCAGTCACAGTGGAAAAAAATTTTGAGGTAAAAAAATCATCTGATCTTATCATTATGATTTTATCATTTTATCATTCGATCGATTTTGATATTTTTTTAAATCAGATCCAAATTAAATTAGATTAAATTGAATTGGATTTGATTTTTTAAAGATATGATAAATATTAGGTAAAGATGATAAAATTATGAAATAATAGTAAACTTTTTTATTGAAATTTATATTTATTAAAAAATATAATATTATATAAAAAAGAAGGACATAAGACATAAAAACAAATTTAAAATTAGCTTTAAATTTATATATGTTTAGAAATATTAACATGATATTAGATAATAAAATCGTAAAAAGTAAATTTTTTTGACGCCATAATAAAAAGTATATTAGTATAAATAATTTCATGAATATATACGTATATAAGTATAAACATATGATTATTTTATCAATAATATACGTATATATAAGTTCGGTTTGGATTGTAATGATTTTCAACATAGGATCCAAAAATCAATCCAATCAATCCAATAAAAATTTTCGATTGCTGCAGTTTTCGATTTTTTTTTGGATTTCGGTTTGATTCGATTTTGATTTTTCAACTCGATTTATGCGGTTTGCATTGGATTGAATATGAACACTCCTACCAGGGGATATTACATGCAAGGTAGGAGTTTGAATACTTGAGTCGCCACTTTTTGGAAAGCTTTACCTAACCACCACCCTCGACCCGAGGTTAAACTCACAGTTATATTGAGTTTTAACTTACCATCCATAGAGTTAACTTACCACCCATAGAGTTTTAACTGAATCAGTAGTATCGAGTTCGAGTCCTGAGTATGCAGTTGTGTTAAATACTCAAAAAGAGAGTTTTACTATCCATAGAGATCCTACATGGCTCACGCATGATTATCTACCGTGAATGATAAATATGGTTTTGTAAAAAAAAACAATTTAATCTAATTCAGAATGATTTGGTGAGATAAGATTTTTTTTCAAATATAAATTATTTATAGTCCATAATTAAACAAATAAAAATATTAGTTTTAGCTTTCAAAATGGTTAGGGAAGGAAGTATATAATTGGGGTAAAATGAGAGACATTCTGAGAGTGGTATTATTAGCTTCCACTTTGATATAAACCCTTTTATGATACAACAACCCATATTACAATGGAAAATTAATTATACTGATAATAAATTAAAAATATATATATCGTCATTTATATATGAAGTTTTATAATGTAGTATTATATAATTATATAATATTAACATTAATAAACCTTAATGATCTTTTTTTCCGTATTCTTTTTAAATAACTTATCTTTGTTAGGGAGGGGAGAATGCATTTATGGCGATTCAGATTAATTTGTAATGTATATTTTATTTTTTACGTTATAGTAGACACAAAAATATATCTCAAGAAAATTAAGAGCTGCTGCATGTTGTGGAAAAGTTCAGATGATCTAAAGAATCAGCAATGCATATTTTGATTTTTGGATACCACCAGCATTTACATTTGTCCATGATACATGTGACCGTGTGAAAGTACACATCTCAATCCTTGAGTTTGAAGCAATTAACCAACCTGGTCCAAACCCCACCAGATGTTACTGGTTGCTGCTGAAGAGGGTCCTTAAAGTTTGCTTTCTCACCTAACTCTTCAAAAGAATCCACAAGGTTCTGGAGCCTTGCTACAAATTCAATCAGAAGGGATGTAAATGTTGCAAGAGAAAGTGAACTAGCACTCTCATAGGTCCTTGATTCTTCCTCTTTTGTCACTGCATCAGCTTTAAAGGAAATATGAGCAGGCCAAGATATCTGTTTCCTGAACATGTTCTCATCAGTAACAGCTGCAGGCACTGCAGGGTGAATAATGTCAGGTGAAACCTGTCCTTCCCAACTTTTTGGAATTTGGACTGTTCTGAGATCAAGCACAGCTTCACTCAGAGACTTGTACTCCAAAAATTTTCTTTCCTCATTGAGGTCTATGAGGTCTTGGGGATCACCCTCCTTTCTTGGCCTATTTCCAATTTCCCAGCTCTCTGCATTTACAAGTAGGAAAGATTTTTTATCAATCTTCTGCTGCAATTCTTCTGCTGCCTCGTGTACTTCATATAGAATGTCTTCCTGGCCTAGTTTCTCCATCTTTTTAACTTTGTTCCCAAGTTCCCTTAGAACTCTAGCCCCTTCAGAACATACCTTCTGAAGCTCACTACGGAAAACTTGTCTCTTCTCAGCTGGAGCCTGTTTATTAAAAAGGAGGTTATGTGCATGTGTATTTGCATAGATTGAAAAAACAACCACTAAACACACTCTTCGGGAGGGGTGAGGAGCCTTAACTGTGACTAAGCCCCGAACAGGATTGCCCCTGATAATAGGGGATACCTGTGGTTAATACCAAAAAAAAAAGGAAAAAACAACCAAAAAATTTGAATTTTCTAGCAATTAAACTAATATCTGCCAATTGGAAGATTTCTCTATCTTCAGGGAAAAGGATGGTTTAAAAGAAATTTACTTCCATGTATTAGAATCAGAGTTTTTGGATTGTAGAACTTATTCCACAAGTTACTGCTTGCAAATGATAAATTGTTCTACTTAAAGTGATGCAGATGGTACCACGTAGCAGTATTCTAGTTACTTCATATGATTAAGGAACAATAACATCATATGTAGAAGCAAGACCAAGTAGTGTCTCACAGCATCTCTAATTTAGCACTACTAAGAATATTCTTGAGTTTGAGACTGAAAGGGCTAGTAGGGAATAAAAAAAGTTGAAGACAAGCCAAAGCAAAATATTAATATGGGGTTTGAGAACAAAGGGGTTAGTAGTGGATTATGAAAGGTGAAGCTAAATTTCAACATGGCAGAGTAGTTTAATCCAAGTTTGTGGTTTATAATCAGTAGGCATTTTTCTATAAAGCCAAATGGCTAAATTTGATGGGATATCTTAGTTTAGATGAACCCTCAAGTTCTGGCCTCTTATACTCCTAGAACCAAACACAACTTAACTCAGTCATTTCTGGCAACATATTATCAATTATTATTTAAACCAGTATATTGTATGGTTTCCCTTGAGAATTTTCTCTTCTCTAAATTTTAAACTAATTTAAAGCACGCAATAGAACTAATATGTTCTAGTGAAAGAAAAAACCTCAAGGGCAATAAATCAGGAATGAAAGCAACATTTTAAAAGAAATAGATAATCACGAGATCTGTATACACAAGCCATTTTCCTGTGACATTAAAGAAAAAGTAAATCCCAATTACTGCCACCCACCATAAGAAAACACAAAAAAAAATAAAGTGAAGACTCATGCTTTCAAACATAAAAGTTGCCAGATAAGAAGTACCTGTATTTCAGAAAGTATACATCCATGCATAGCCATGACCATAAATGCACAATGCCTGAGTGCCCCACTTACTTTGACATAATTTTGCCATGGATATCTAAGCATTTTGTAACGGCCATGAGGTGGCTCCCAAACAGCAAAACCCATCTTCAATCAATAATATTACATAACGATGAGTCAGAAGATGATCAATATTTTTTCATGAAACAGACAGAAAACAAGTAGATAATACCAATGTATCCTCTGTGCTTGTAGATTCAACAGCTGATCTGTAGCCACTGTAAACCACATCATCAGCAGCTTGGTACGTGAGAATTTTAGAAGGCACCCTCTCATATCCAATACAACTGAGGTAGTTATTGACAACACCTGAAAAGAAGCATAATAAAGTTTTTCAACCAAGGAAATATGGTTATGAAGCAGCAAACCTAAATGGTAGCGGGTAGATTAATGTGATAATCAAGAAAACATTGTATACAACCTTCTAATGATGTTGCAACGTCCATGAAATTTTTTGCCACAAGATTATGCAGATCCTCACCAGCCCAGATTGGATATATGCATACATTTACCCCCACAGATAAAGCAGCACCAATTGCAATGAGCAAAAATCTATTTGTAGCTGTTTTAATGAATTCTCCTGTTCGATATCCAGATACAATAATGTAGCAATAGGTGATCAAGAACACACGGAAACCATATTCATAAGCCTTCATTGTCGGGTATAGTTTTGCATATGTGGCACAAAGTCCTACCAATCACACATCATACCATCAGAAAACAAGGCATAAGCCAAACAAAGGAAAAAGGAGATCAAAGGAATATCCATTAACAAGATAAGAAATGGAAGTGATTAAAAAATCAGACCTACAGTGAAGATGCTAACAATTACAATGATTTCTTCCCATTGTCCAGCCAATTTTGCTAACACTCCCATTCCCAAAGCAAGTCCTCCGGCTGACAAAGTCCCCAATCCTCTGTTAAGCCCTTTGCTGAGAGTTGCCCCTGCAGGAGTATATATTCTGACCAATTATTGCTTATAATTGAAAGGTTAATACCTATGCCCTTGTTAACCCTATGGAAAGCATGAAACTTGGAGTTTACAAATGAAGGGTGTTTTCCAATCAAAGACTAATATAGAGACACTTTAAATCTTTAAATGATTAATTTGGTGACAAAAATATTTAGAGGACTCATGTTGACACACCCTAATCTTTAAAAGACCAAATTGAGGATTTATTCTTGAATTTAGCAAAAGACAAAATGCATGAACAAAACTAACTTAAATGAGAAATGGCTTTGGTACGAAACTGGATTTGCTGCAGTCATGTAATTCCACAGTTACTGCAGTCAATGAATCTCTTCACTATTTGACCCATCTAAGAGTTCAATTTGCAACACATCATCACTTATAATTTGATCAATACAAGAGATATATTGATCGATCCAAATGCCAAATTGATCAGTCCCGCATCATTCACCAATCCTAGCACAAGATTGACCAATAACAAAACCATATGGACCAATCTCAGAACTACAATAACCAATGACAGAGCAGTTGACCAATCTCACATTCTAATTAACTAATCTCGCCTTTTCATTGACCAATCCCCAAAAATAGATTGACCAATCGAAGAACCAAATTGACCAATCCCCAGTCAATGATTGATCAATTCAAAAATAAGATTGTGTGACTGTGTGCTTTACTTGATTGTAGCAAATCTGTATCTCTTTGGAACATGCAGCAGACAAATTTATAATCTGTGGTTTCGTTCATCACAAAGCAGAAGAGACTAGAGAAAATTAGATGTTTTCTTTCTTTAATTAACAGTAACAAAACCAACAATTCACTGTCCCATGCTCAAATTATTTAATCAATTTTCGTCCGGCTATTCCCAACGACTCCATGACAAAACCAACAATTCACTAATCCATGCATATTCTTCGCCAATTCCACGCCAGGACAAGGAGTTAAAAACCCCAAAAGAGAGGGGGAAATTAATACTAAACTTCATTTTTATCCATCAGAGATACGGATAACATTAATATGGTATTGATTTCATCCTTTAGTCATAAAAATTAACATCAGTTCACTCACCTAATGATAAAAACTAATGTCAATTTAGTCTCTTAATCACATTTTTCTTTTTCTTTTTTTTTTTTTTTGAGCCAAAGCTATCCTTTAACCGATAGTCATAAACTAATCTCTTTCATTTCAACACACATAGAGATAATCGTAGTGGATTTTACCTCTCCTCACACGTTTCATTGATATTGTTCTCACAGCAAAATTTTACTTATGTTACTTTTTTCTCAATAAAGGAGAGAATTATATTATTTAATACCAGAGGAACTATATAAATACATGATTAAAAAAACGGAAATCACCGTACAGCAGAAAAAGCGTAAAATTACTTTGCAATAAAATATTGACGAAAAATTACAAATTGCTTTATCCTAAAAGCAAGTGCTATTTAAAAAGAAATAACGAAATTCAGATGAGCCAAACCCAGAAATGTTACAGAAGGAAACCGCTTGGAATACATGGATAGTGTTGATTTGAACACGTAGTTTTTGTCACTTATCATACTAAATTAATTCGTACAATCAAGCATTTCTCTTATCCAAAAAGAAAAAATTAATGTAAAATTTATCCAATTAATGCCACGTGTAAATTTGGAAACTAAAAATGATTGGTTACTAGGAAAAAAATAATGAAAATTTGCCATATAATAGGGAACAGAACAGGGGAAAATAAAAACAGAAGAGAAGCAAGTTTGAATATACCTATGCTGAATTCGAAGACGACAACGACAGTGAGAATAGCCCACACAGAGTATCTACTAACATCCGCAAAGGGTTTCTTGAGGAAAATCAAGAGCGACATTAGGCTAAGAGCGAGACCCATTTTCGCTGCGAACACGATCTTCCTTGGATCAGATTGACCCATTTCCCACGCCTTCGCGGTCACGCGCTTCACTGTTTTCCACGCGCTCACGATCCCGTCGGAGAAAGCGCGGTAGGAGCAGCACCGCCGCCTCTGCCGCCCTTCCTCGTCGTATTCCGGCAGAGGGATCCCTATTTGGGAGTAACCGCCGCCTTTCATGGAGAGAAGCCTTTCTTTCTTGAGCTCCGCGAAACTGTGACGGAAGGACCCTAACTTAGGCACTCTCGAAGCCATGCCTTCCCTTCTTGCTTGGTTGCTTGAGATTGAAATCGATGATGCGTGCGGGTAACGATTCCCCTTTGGGAAAGAGAGTTTGGTAAGTGTTAGTTTAACTTGGCGAGGTTCGGCGGCGGAACAGTGAAGAATGAAGATCGATGCGGTTGGTTGAGTCGTGCTGCCAACCAAATGGGAGAAAAGTATCCGTATTGATTTGGGGAGGTGATCATGAACGTGAGGACATGTATGTACTGTACTTGCAGTTGGAGATTTTATTTTGTGTTATTAATTAAACATCATTTATTTAAGTTTCCGTTTGATTTAAGTGGAATTAATTCTTAAAATTTATAAACACAGAGAAATGATACACATTTTATAAAATACAATAAATGAAAGTGATTTAAATTATGATTTTGCAATATTTATTATTTAACGTGAAACCAAACAAGCTATAAATCATTTTAGCCTTGTTGGTAGAATATGAGACATCATCAATATTAAACATCATTTTAGTTTTTTTAACCAAATAATGGTTGCTCTCGATCTCATACATACTTTACCTATAAAGTCAAATATTATTCAAACTCCTAAGTCATTATTCTTAAAATGGATTTTATTTAATTAACCATTATTATGGACATTCCTAATTAAAGACCACAAAATTTTAATCTTTTTAATTATTTTTATCTGTGACTAGAATCCCATAAGTTAGGGGTAATGTAAGATAACAAGCTCTCCTAATCCGGGATTCAAACCTCACATTTAGAGCCGACAAAATGGGCTAACCCGACTGGACTGGTCCGTAAAAGCCCGCAAAAATGTAGGGCTCAGGCACCTATTTTATAAGCCCGAATAATTTCTGAGCTTTTTAACCTAGTCCGATAAAGCCCGCTACCCGCAAAAAGGTCGGGTAGCCCGCAAAAAGTAGGGCTCGAGCACCTATTTTAGAAGTTTGAATAACTTCCGGGCTTTTTAGCCCAACCCGATAAAACTCACTACCCGCATCAAGGCGGGCCAGGTAGCCCGAATTGCCAACTCTACTCACATTACAGGTCAAATTGGTTTTGTGTCACAACTTTCATGGCAAAGTTTATATTTCTTAAAAAAATTCCTAATTATTTTTTAAGATTTTAAAATTTGTCTCAACATAAGAATATTATAATGCATAAAGTATCCGTTAGTTTATTGAAAAAAATTTGTTCATATCAATTAGTGTACATGTGTCTTATGTCATTGCTTATATGATTGGAAAAAAATACATAAGTAAGATTTTTTTTTTTTTACGGCACATAAGTAAGAACTTTCATGTTTAATGATCCAGGCATAATTGTGTAGTTTTTATAGTTTTTATTGCATTTAACAACTGTCTTTGTATTTTATAAAAAAAATTGAATATCTATTATCTTTCTACCGGCCATACAGCATGTCTCATGTGATCATGGACTTTATTTTTAACGGTATTTGATTATGGACTTTGATATTATATACCTTTTATCATTTTTTTTATATGGGAAATTAAAGATAAAGATGGTATATATGCATTAGATTTTTCATTTTTTGCTTTATTGTCTAAAAATATAGGATCAAAATGACATAAAAAATCATGAGTAAATATCATTATTGATATGATTATTTACTAGTATGATTCTATCGTGTTATGCACGGACGGATGTAGAGGGGGCAAGTGGGGGCTTTGGCCCCCCTCCCTCAACAATAACTATATACATGGTATTTTTTTAAAACAAAAACTTATACATTACATATTTTATAGTCATTCTTTACATTTAAATTATATTTTTTTATTGGTGTAATTTTATGTCCATATAAAGTATCTTTTATTCTTTTTTATTTGACTTGATAAATAATTTTTAAACTAATATTATTTCTATAATTTACATATTTATAACCCTTTTAAATTATTTTGGCCCCCCTCCCATGGTTTATGGATCCATCCCTGGTGTTATGGGTCAATTTAGATAAAACTTCTTATAAGAACTTTTAGGATAAAAAATATAATGAATAAATAAGATAAAATGAACTCACATTCTTCCATAAGTTGAGATTAGTTATTTGTGGAGAAGTTAAATGGTAGAGTATTTTTGAATAAGTTGAGTTGTAGAGACTAATTTCAACTTATGGAATAAATTGAATTCATTTTACATTTTTTTTCATTCTAATTACTTCTTCTAAAAGTTCTTCTAGATAAGTTTATCCAAACTAATCCATATATGTATAGAATCAATACGATCTTCCAGAAATCCAAGAATGGTTGCAGACGATGAACTCCACAGCGGATTGACGACAGCGAACAACGGTTGGTGGTGGTGTACCTGCAGTGACTCCGATACTTAAGTCAGTAAAGTGCTCGAGCAGAGTTTCAATATATCAGAATGAAAAGCGTACCTAAAAGGATGCACCACCGTGGTATTTATAACTACGTTTTGGCGGGAAAGACCGTTGAACGATTACAACAGATCCCTAGAATTGTGGTCACGCGCTTGTCCGAGATTGGGAACACGCGCCATGATGTTGGTTATTGAGGTCGTGATGTATTACGTCGACGCGTAGATGTCGGTTATGCTTAGAGTGCATGCACAAACACTACGGCAAAAGTTATCTTTAACGGCAAATATTTACTGGCCATAATATATTTGCCGTGAATTTCATTTTCAAATTAAATTTTAGTGACTAATGGATAATGGCCGGTAATAATTTATTTTATACTGACAATTTTCAAATTACCATTAAAACCTTATTACAGTAGAGGCCTTTTTTAATCCACCAGTTTATTTTGTGTTAGGATTATTTTAAAAATATTTTTATCCAGCCCGATTCTGGAAACCTTCCTCAAACACTTCTGAGCCATGTCGTTCACCATTGCTATTCTAGAATTACTCTCACTCTCTTCCTCTCTCTCTGAGATTTGCGCCATTGCAATTCCTAGAAAATGATCCTTGAGTGTCTCTCTCTGTAGTTGGTTCATTATACAATTTGTTTGTTCTCTCTAATCTCTATTCATTGCTCCATGTAGATTTGGGATTTCTTTGTCACGATTTGAGGTATGTATTGATATGCTACTTTTTGAATCTGCTATTGATCGATTTTGGTACCTCTCAAATCTTGCTATTGAAATCTTGTTCCTCTTTCCATTCAAATCTATTGACATCTCTCTATTCTCATCGTAACTGTGACCTAGTGTTTAGATGAGGTTTGCAATTAAATTTTTCAATATATTTGTTTAGATTAAGGATTTCAGCTGAAATTTCAACTCATATTAGGTAATACTTTACCATAGTAGATTCGTATACCCCTTGGAAAATTAGCATAGCTGTTGCACAAAACGAAAAAATTCAATCCGAGCCTCTGATGCTAAGAAGAAACCCATATGAGGTCAAGAGCAAGAATTCAATTCTCATCCCACTAGTAAACTTATGATGGTTAGATCTTATGCTTTATTTTTCATAGAAGGGCTTCATGTGCTGACTTGACTTCTTTGTTATGAATCAAAATGCTTTGAATGAGAATCCAACACAAATTTGTCTATGTTATTGATGTAGTCATTGTGCACATTGGAAATATTTTTCATTACATTATGAAATCAGGATATTTGGATATTGAAGATTATTTGATCAATGTAGGAAGAGATGCAGCTACAGGACGAGGAGTCCTCTTTGCAACTAAGGCTTTACTTAATGAGTATGGGAAGAGTGTCTCTGGACAATGATTTGTCATATAAGTTCTGCAACAACTTTCTGGTATCAATGGAGTTTTCTTCTATTCCAGTAAGACATTTTCAAGTGCAAGTAATCAATTAGAATTTTTTTTTCTAATAATCAATTGTCAATTTTTATGACCTATTTATCTCTGATAGTACGTAATTAAGTGAAATTGGTCCTCATGTTTTAATTACTGAGATTTAAATGTTATGCCATAAGTTATCACCATTTCAAAATAGAGCATGAAGAGCATCATTTCCTTTGCAATTGTGTTTATGGCACCATAAGTGGTCACCATGGTTGTGAAGGGTGTGGGTGAGAAACAGAATTTCAACAAAATCATCAAGAACCAAATTTTGGCTTGTGGTTGTTTCTTTGTTTTCTTCCCCTTTGTGGGTTTCTCTTTCACACACTACTTCATGGAATTTAATGAATCATTAGTCTCATTTTCTGGTGTCATGTTTGAATGTTTTTTTCAATTGGACTCATTGAATTATAGACACAGTAAATACTGAGATAACTACAAGATGGACCATGGTTGTGAAATTTGTGCTACTTCCCTGGAAACCAGAACTGGTCTTTATTGGAACCTCTGTTATGAGCATTAACCAAGAAATGACAAGTTCTGTAACCACGTGGTAGGTTCCAACAATCAAGAAATTGTGTTATCAAATGTTGAGTTTTTCAATGGTCAAACATATTACTGGTTGGATAGTGTATTTAATTAATTGCTTGTTCTTCAATTTCTCGGGACTTTGGGAATCAATAGAGAAAAATGACTATTTTCTTTTGAAGGTTTGTGGGATGTAATCAAACAGGTACTCTTCTATTACACTCTTAATGATTCTTTATTGCATTCCTAGTTCGGTTCTTTCCAAGCAATTTATTTTAATATAAAATAAATTATATTAATTATACCGATAATTAGATTAATTAAGCCTCTTACAGAATTTTAAGTTATGGACACCCATTTCACTGGCCATATAAATTGCCAATAATAATTGCAGCTGTAAGTTAGGACTTTTCCCGGCAATTATTTACACTTTTACCAGCACTCATTATAATTGCCGGGAATACTTTTACCGACCCTGTAACACCCTAAATTTCACAAGTCAGAATTTGATCCGTTGGAAACCAAATTCTGAACTTAGAATTTAGAATCTTTCATTTTTAATATCCACCTGTTCTAATTTATCACAAATCCAACATATTCAGATAATTTAAAACAAACATTAGGAATTAAAATCTTTTAACTCATCAAGCTTAACTACCCAAAGGCTATGTAACAAAGTCCTTAATACAATGAAGTCCAAAAGGGATTAACTACAAGTCTTTAAACATAACTCTGATTTATATACATATATACAATACTCAAGTCATAACAAAAGAAATACATATATACACATATCCATGATTCTAAATACAATAGTAATCCAAGTCTCCCGCATCCACAATGTCACTCCCGAGGCTGAGTACTCCGAGGGGGAGGAACCTGAACATCTAAAATAACCACATATCGCGTGGTGAGATAAAATCTCAGTGAATAAAACTCAATGCATGAATGCAGGGAACATTTATCCATGGCATCTATATCTATTAGAAATTATCATTCACTTCTATACACAATAATCCATATGCATCATGATGCAATATATGCTTTGCCCGAAGGCTATGTACACAACACAGTCTAGAGTTAGACCCGAGCTCAGACTACAAAGGATATCTCCCCAGGGGACGAATCCCACCCTCCAATAATTTGACCGAAGTCATCATTCTTTCGAAAACTTAATCGGTTAATCAAGTTAGATATTCAGAATTGATAAATATCGCAATCCCGTTAGTTTCGACAATTTCGATAGTTCAAACCTTTCGAAACTAAGGAATGTCAAGAATCGATTCATTCTAACCGATTAAAACCATCACCAATTGTTCAATATCGTTCACAAACACAATCAATCATCAATATTCAAGATATAATCAGAGAAAGGGGAGGGAGAAATGGGGTGCATACAATGGAGACCAATCCCTAATCTACTCAAACAAGTGAGGATTACTCACCAATGTGTGGAAATCCAAGCAATTAAGAGAAGAGAAGATGATTCCTAGCTTCAATCCTTCGTTCCCGCTTCGTTTCGTCAATTTCTCTCTCTAGAATCCACACACTCTCTCTCTAGGTTAGGGTTTCTCTCCAAAATTCTGATTTTTAAAACGTCCTGGGTATATATATTTTCGCTCAGTAATCGATTACCAACATATGGTAATCGATTACTCACAGCAAAAATGCGCCTGGAACCCATCCTGGGAAACTGGTAATCGATTACCACCTTTGGTAATCGATTACTAAGAACCCAGGTTGCTGGTAATCAATTACTTAATCCTTGTAATCGATTACCATGGACCAGACTCTCTGGTAATCGATTACTTAGCTCTTGTAATCGATTACCAGGGGCCAGACTCTCTGGTAATCGCTTACAAGCTCTTGTTATCCCTTTCTACTTATTCCTCTTAATCCTTAATGAAACTTACAAGGTTTTTGACCTATTAAACTCACAAGTTATCTTATCCTAACATTGGGATGTTACAGACCCCAAATACACCCGTTAATAATTAATTACCGGCAAAGGTATTATTGGCCATTTATATGGCCGCTAAATAATATAAAAATTGTTGCTAAAAGCAATTTTTTGTGTTGTGAAATATCATACCCGAACTAAACGATTCCTAGACAATCCGGGAAACGAGCATGTTGGATAATCTCCAAATGGATCCCGGAATTCATGTATGAAGTCGAATCTGACCGTGTATTATCTTGGTCCAGAACACAATCCAATATATATTTAGACTTAAAATGAATTATAAGATCAGCCCAATATATATTTGTAAGAATGATTGTTGTATCAATTTGATTTTGGGGACAATTAACTGAAAAGATTTAAAGTTCCTTAAAAAAGATTATACATGAGAGAGAAGTCCCCAAACATCAAGAAATTTCTAAGATAGTGTTTAATAAACAAGTTAGAATAGAAAAAAAAAACATTTAAGTTATGTTCTATGTTTAGTCCTATGATAAGTAGAATAAAACATTATAAAGGTTTTTAAAAATTAATATATTTTAATTCCACTAAAAAAGATAGAATGAAAAGAGAATAAAAAGGTTATCCCATTTGGCTTTGTCCTAATGCAAAGCTCTACCTTAAAAATTGAGTGGTTTTAATAACATTAACCCTTAGAGTTGAGGATAAGAGTGTTGAAAAAAATGTTTAATCATATAGATATGAGGAGGATTCAGTTGACCATGTCTTTGCCCATGGATCTAGGAATATTGGTTCAAATCACCTCTCGGGAACCTTTTCCAAGTTATTCATGATGAGAACTTCTCAAAATGGATGTTGGAATTTATCTCCAAAGTGCCACCAATATATTGAGTTTAATGGTAGGTTTTTGTTATGGATTATGGCATATGAGGAATAGAATGTACCTTGACAGGAAGTACGTGAAAATTCTAGATGTAATAGCATTAGCATCATCTAAAGCCTTAACAATATTGAAACCAACCCAGGGCAGTGAGTTAGATCTCAATGGAGAGCATGTAGAGAATCATGTGAGGTAGGCACAATCTCCAAGAGATGGATTCAAAGGCCACAAAAGAGCCCAAGTGAATGGGTTACAAATTACTAATGTTTGGGACTCAAATATGCTCGTATCGGCTACTACATCTAGATGTTAAATTTCATGGTTTCAAATGAGAGAATTGAGATAAAAAAGAAATTATTATTTAATTGAATGAGAAAATGTGATTTTATAAGAGGAGTATGAGGCTTGTGTAGCCAATGTAACCAATTAATCTCTAACTACTTTTTTTAGTAAGGAGTCTCTAACTACTTTCCTAACAAATGTAACTAACTCTAACTAATTTTACATCTCCCACAAGTTGGATACTTCAAGTTTGAGATGAACAAAATAATACAACCAAAAGAGAAAATTACAATAAAATTGATGCAACCAATTCAATGAACTAGGCTCTATAGGCCTATAAAGATCAATGACAAATTGAGACATAAGCTTTGTTAGAAAAAGATTGTATCATAGTATGAAATCTCTAAGATTTCATGAATAACAATCTCAAGAATTTTTGATAGTCTGAAGATCAAACGGAAAAGCGTATAATTGTAGGAACGAAGACGGACTGAAGTCTAGAATAAGTTTTGGACTATGTCAGTCTAAAGGGATCAAAGTATGAAGCATCGTGACGCAAATCTAATTATGTTATACAACTAGAGTCTGAAGCTACATCAAGTATTGTACTTTTATCAGACTCAGAGAAGCAGCTCAAGCTTATGTAGACCTACATGGTTCAAATTTTAAATAATGTTGTCTCGGTCTACATGTTTTTTAAATAAGAAGTTATCGGAAGCTTTTTGTAAGAGCGTAAAGCATATCAACGTGAAAACAGAAAGAATGTCAGAGAAAGGACAAAAGAGGTCTGCACAAAAGAATTTCTAGCCTGCTATCTGTCACATTGTTACTGTAGAAAGGACAACCAACAACTCTATGCATTAAATGCTAAGAGACAACATATATCTTCTCACACTCAACGTCTTTGTTTCATGGAGTCTATAAATAGAAGGAGGAGGAATGAACAAAGTAGAGAACTTTTGAACAAGTGCTAAAACGTTGCTATTTTCTACTCTGATTCTTTTATTCTTTCATTCCTTCACTCTTTGAGCAAGTCATTTCAAACAAGTTTTCATTTGAACTTTGTCTAGATAAATCTTCGTTTCATCTTCTTATCCACACGATGTGTGTAAACCCAGAGTTTTATCTCTTACCTTTTATGATTTTACCCATTGAGCCTGAGAAGGCTTGTTAGTTGTAAAAGAATACATGTGTAAGGCTTGAGAAAGGTTTTGAAGAATATCTTGTAATCTTAGAGAAGCAGTGGAAAGTTTTTGCGTAGGTACCTTTGATATAGTGGAAATCCTAATTGTGTTAGGGAATGGACGTAGCACCTGTAGTTGGTGTGAACCAAGATAAATATTTGTGTGCTCCTCTCTACCTTATCTTGTTTTATCTTGTGTATCTAATTGAGGTTAAATATGTGATTATCTAATAAACTAAGTATTTGAAAACATTTTTGTGAAAATTGTTTACATGAGTCTGAAAACTTCAGACTCGGCCAAGAACTACTTTAGATCGAGTCTGAAGATTTGCAAAAATAACCATTTGTGAACTTGTTTGTGAAAAACGTGTAAGTTTTGAAGAAAACACAATTCAAACCCCTCTTCATGTGTTTTACATGTGTATTTCAAGCTTAACCGCTCAATGCATAAGCTACAATTTTGTAAATGCTTTTAAAATTTTGTAAAGTATTTTTATAAAAGATGATTGCTATGGTACCTTTATGTTTTGTTGGGTAGTTGTATCCTTCTTAGTTGTACCAGTTTAAAAATGGCAAGTGTACCACTTTAGAACAAGTAGGATAAACTAGTTTAATTTTATATTTTGCTAAGATGTCCTTCTTTTTGTTTTTTACTTGAATTATATTTTAGTCATTGAATTTGTATTTTAATTTACTTATTAAATTTGAATGATCTTTCATGTTTCCAATATGTAGCAGTGAATGGAATAGCTGATGAAAACGCTTGGTCAAAGCACAATTGAATGGCTTTTGGTGCTTTACCATACCCTCAATTCGGCAATCAAATTTGAAGAATCAATCAAACAAAAACTATGGGAGGAAGGTTATACACACAGGAGGAGATGAAAGTAGATAAAAGGGATGAAAGGCGGTGACAACAATGAGAGAAATGCTATTGAAGGAAAAGAGAATTATCGACCAATTTGAATTACCAAGAAAGGAAAATATAAGACTCCAACCCTGCGTTGTTGTGGGTCACTGTGACTGCGGGGCTCACGTCATGTGTGAGGGCTAAAGGAAATGTCAATTGAGTGGCGTGGCTGGTGTAGGCGTAGAGGGAGTGGGCAGAGTCAACGATGATGTAGAGTACAAGGTGTCAATGGTGGTTGTAGGTGTTAGGTGGTGGTGGGGGAATTACTATTTTTGAAGGAAGATTAGGAGAGACAATGGTAATTTTGTTAAAAAATTAATGATAAGACGTTTTGTTCTCTTTGATTTCACCATTTTCATGAAACTATGTTGTTCAACTCTTTTAAAAATATGTCATGTTCTATTCCACTTTTAAAATGCATCAAATATAAAATGAAATTTAAATGGGCTAGGCTATAGTCGTTGACGGGTAGTCTAACATATTTCCTTCCTCACGCATAAGGCTCTCAGAATCCCTGGACCCATTATCATTCCAAAAGGATATATATGTTGTTTTCTCTCTACTTAAAGGGAATTTGTTTTAACACACCCTTTTTTATCCCACACATCCCCTTCCCCTTTTTATTAAATTAATTTCTTTTAATACCCTTAATTTAAACTCCCCCATACATGGTGACAATGGCAATAATGCTCGGATAACGAGATGGAGGGACATGGTGGTCGTCTATAGATCGTGACACTGCATGATGAAGGCAATGAGTGAAATGGTTGTGACAGCAACAATGATGTATGACAGTGGTGCGCTGCGGTTCAGGTGCGCAATTGAAATGGCTTTGAACTACGCATTTTCGCAATGGCTTCGAGGTTTCAAGTACACCTTCATAACATTAAAGATAAGGTTCTTGCAGACACCCAGAAATTCATCTTCTTTGATTTTTACCGTGAAGCATTGAAGATATTTTTAATTGGTGATGGTACAACACATTGGTTAGCAATGTTATTAAACTCTGACTGGACCGGCCGGTCCGACCGGTTGAATCGATTTCCTGGCCAATCTGGTCCTTTCAATGGATCGTTTATGCTATCAAACCGGTCATGAACCGGTCAAACTGGTGAAAATTGGTCCAATCCGAGTTGACTGTGGACAGCTGATGCCAAGTCACCAACGTGTGTAGGTTGCCTTACTTAAAAAAAAATATTCGGAAGTGCCAGAGATTGAATTTAAACACGCCACCAGGTGCAACAGGCAACAATGCGCTATTAGTCTACCACTAATCCAATGCGTTGTTTTGATATATAAGTGCTAAACTTTATATATATATATATGACATACGAGAATCTGTTTTATCCTTCCATCCACACTATTTTTTTTTTCAGTTTTTAAAATTTAATACATCATTCACTAATTCAAAAAGTTAAAAATAATAAATTTTAGAAGAAAGATGTATGATATATATTACATTATACTAATATTTTTATTTTTTAATATCAAACTCAAATATGAATTTATTTATATATTTAAAAAAATTACATATATCTTTATATATATATATATATCATATTTTTTGGTATAAATTTGTAGATTTTTATATGTACTAGTTTAACTAGTTCAACCAATGATTCACTGGTTCTACCAATAACCTATTAACCCAGCACCTTGATTGAGACGATACCTGGTCCGAATTTTAAAACACTATTGGTTAGTTTGAAAAAAAAATTGAAAAGGAATGGAAGTGGTGGAAAAAGTCTATGTGCACTGACATAGTGCCATTCTTGAGAGACTGAGGGATATGTGGGAGAGGAAAGGAGGGAGGTAGAGATCTTCTTTTCTTAAAAGAGAAAATGGATTGGAGAAAGGGATGTGTGGAATAAAATAAGGATGTGTTAAAAGTAATTCCTTTTACCCATAGTCTACTTGATATTCTATTTTTTTTTGTCAAAAACTTGATATTCTGCTGGACAATACTGTTTTTAGTGGGATGTGCTGGGCTTTTTGTTCTTGGTCAAAGTATTGGGCTTAATTTGAGTACGATATTCGACTTTGTTAAAAAAAGAGGTAAGATATTCGGCAATAGCCCATAAATCAGATTCTATTTGAAAAGAACAGCCCAATCCAAGTTACAGCAATATTAATAAGCCCACTGTCTCTAGTATCAACATTCAAGAGGATATCTTTAGAGAAAAAAAAGATTCAAGAGGATATAAGAGTTACTTATATATATTTTAAAAAACGATATGGAGAAAAAAAAAGAAAAGGTGGCGAATTTCAACTTTGATTTTTCCACGCTTAATACTAATACACTCCCTTTTATACTATTTTTTTCCTCTTTTCATATACATCAATTAACGTATCTTTTACTTCGCTCTTTTACTTCAATTTTTTTGTTATACTTCTCTCTTTCATACACTTCTCATACTCAAAATTAAATGGTGAGAGTTTTTTTTTTTGGAAAAACTTATCTGAGTTTGTATTTGTAATAATAACTAACAAATATATCGTATATTGCATATAAAATAGAAAATGTTAAGCTAAAAAATAAATTAAAATGTAGAATATTTAAACTATATATTTTTAAAAAATATCAGTTTAATTCATATAAAATAATGTATAATTGTTATATTTTGTTTGTTATAAATTGATTTAAAAAGTATAAATTAATAAGTTTTTTTTATTAAATACTACTAAGTAAAAGTTAACTAATTTATGTTAATTAAAAATATTAGTTAAAAATATAAATTTAAAACTAACAAAATTGAATTTTAAACTATTTATATTTAAAATAAGAGGGAGTAGCTACTTTAAAGATAATTAACATTTATATATTTTATTCAAAACTAAAGCTTAAGATACATAAGAAACATCACAATTCACAAGTGATTTTGTGTAAAGTAATATCTCAAGGTTTGATGGGATTCAACTATGAGGAATCGTGTTTAATATGTTTTATGGGTACTTCTAGGGTATGATACCTTATGGATGACATACCAGTATGACACCTCTTTTTACTAGCAATAATAGGCCACTCAATTATTTAGAATAAAATAATCAATCAATCAGAGCTGTTAATTCAAAAATGAAAGTGATCCAACGGTTTTTAATAGGTGTCATACCTGTATGTCACCCACCCTACACGGAGCCATGTTTCATATGTAAGAGTAGATTCGTTATTCAGTCTAATCTCACTTATAAGTTCTTATGGATAATGTTTCTTGCACACCAAACAGTGAACACACCACTTATACCACACTCACCTTTTCTTTTTGCACCCCTCCTTTTCCTTTTTACACCCCCTGTTTTTAATTTTTTAAAATTGTTTTTTATCTTTTTTTATTAAAAAAATAATTTTATATTTTTATTTTATTATTATTTTATTTTTATTTATTTATCTTATTAAATAAAAATATAGATCAAGAAAATACAATTAAATGATCATATAAAAATTATGTTAATTAACACGAGGTTAATCATGTGTCCCGAAACGGTGAATATGTTAAAAAATGAGGTTAATAGTGTTTTTATTTGTGGTTAACAGAGTAGGATTCTTGGTTATTGCAACTCCTGTTAACACGAGGTTAATTATGTGACCAGAAACGGTGAATATATTTATAAATGAGGTTAATGGTGTATACATTAGTGGTTAACAGAGTGAGATATTTGGTTAATTGAATTCGTGAGGTTAATTATGTCCACAGAAACGGTGAATATATTTGTAAATGAGGTTAATGTTGTATATATTGGTGGTTAACAGAGTGAGATATTTGGTTAATAGAGTGAGATATTTGGTTAATTGAATTTGTGAGGTTAATTGTGTTTACATAAACCGTGAATATATTTGTAAATGAGGTTAATGGTGTATACATTGGTGGTTAACAGAGTGAGATATTTGTTTAACAGAGTCAGATATTTGGTTAATTGAATTTGTGAGGTTAATTGTGTGCACAGAAACAGTGAATATATTTGTAAATGAGGTTAATGGTGTATACATTGGTGGTTAATAGAGTGAGATATTTGGTTAATTTAACATAAACGGTGAATATATTTGTAAATGAGGTTAATTAACATAATATTTATATGATCATTTAATTGTATTTACTTGATCTAAATTTTATTTGATGAGATAAATAAATAAAATTAAATATAATAATAAAATAAAAATATAATTTTTTTTAATAAAAAAATGGTAAAACAATTTAAAAAAAAAGAATTTAAAAATGGGGTGTGAAAAGGAAAAAGAGGGGTGTAAAAAGAAAAAAGTGAGTGTGGTACAAGTGGTGTGTGCACTGTATGGTGTGCAGAAATCGGGATTGAGTTCTTATACTAATATGTTTTTCCTTACACTTTTTGGTGAACAGTACTTTTTTTTTACTTTTATTTTTTTTATTTTTTGAATGAACAGTAATTTTTTTTCCATGAACAGTGACTTTTTTTTAAAATCTATAATTAACCAGACTGATAACATAGTTAACCAGAAAATTGTATAGCATTAACCATAAATTCATTCTCAGTGATTTTGTGTAGTAATCAATATGATCAAATAACTGTTCAAGATGAACTTTGTTTTCAAGTGAACATGTGGTTAATACCATATAAGTTGGTGGTTAACTGTGTTATTAATCTGGTTAATAATTTATTTTCAAGTAAGCATGTGGTTAATACCATATAAGTTGGTGGTTAACTGTGTTAATAATCTGGTTAATAATTATAAGTGAGGCAAAAAATGGTTAAATGTGAGTTATTATGTGGTAAAATAAGTTGATTGAGTGGTTAATAACAAAGTTAACCAGATTAATAACATAGTTAACCACAAACTTATATGGTATTAACCACCTGTTCACTTGAAAACAAAGTTAAAGGTTTGTCTTTAATAACTGTTGAAGATGAACTTTGTTTTCAAGTGAACACGTGGTTAATACCATATAAGTTGGTGGTTAATTGTGTTATTAATCTGGTTAATAATTTGTTTTCAAGTGAACATGTGGTTAATATCATATAAGTTGGTGGTTAACTGTGTTATTAATCTGGTTAATAATTTGTTTTCAAGTGAGCATGTGGTTAATACCATATAAGTTGGTGGTTAACTGTGTTAATAATCTGGTTAATAATTATAAGTGAGGCAAAAAATGGTTAAATGTGAGTTATTATGTGGTAAAATAAGTTGATTGAGTGGTTAATAACAAAGTTAACCAGATTAATAACATAGTTAACCACAAACTTATATGGTATTAACCACCTGTTCACTTGAAAACAAAGTTAAAGATTTGTCTTTAATAACTGTTGAAGATGAACTTTGTTTTCAAGTGAACACGTGGTTAATACCATATAAGTTGGTGGTTAATTGTGTTATTAATCTGGTTAATAATTTGTTTTCAAGTGAACATGTGGTTAATATCATATAAGTTGGTGGTTAACTGTGTTATTAATCTGGTTAATAATTTGTTTTCAAGTGAGCATGTGGTTAATACCATATAAGTTGGTGGTTAACTGTGTTAATAATCTGGTTAATAATTATAAGTGAGGCAAAAAATTGTTAAATGTGAGTTATTATGTGGTAAAATAAGTTGATTGAGTGTTTAATAACAAAGTTAACCAGATTAATAACATAGTTAACCACAAACTTATATGGTATTAACCACCTGTTCACTTGAAAACAAAGTTAAAGGTTTGTCTTTAATAACTGTTGAAGATGAACTTTGTTTTCAAGTGAACACGTGGTTAATACCATATAAGTTGGTGGTTAATTGTGTTATTAATCTGGTTAATAATTTATTTTCAAGTGAACATGTGGTTAATACCATATAAGTTGGTGGTTAACTGTGTTAGTAATCTGGTTAATAATTATAAGTGAGGCAAAAAGTGGTTAACTGTGAGTTATTATGTGGTTAAATAAGTTGCTCGAGTGATTAATAACATAGTTAACCAGATTAATAACAAAGTTAACTACCAACTTATAAAGTATTAACCACATGTTCACTTGAAAACAAATTATTAACCAGATTAATAACACAGTTAACCATCAACTTATATGGTATTAACCACATGTTCACTTGAAAACAAAGTTCATCTTGAACAGTTCTTATTTGATCATAATGACTACTACACAAGTAATCACTGAGAATGAATTTATGGTTAATGTTATACAATTTTCTGGTTAACTATGTTATCAGTCTAGTTAATTGTAGATTTAAAAAAAAAAGTCACTGTTCATGGAAAAAAAATTACTATTCATTAAAAAAACACTGTTCATTGCAAAAAAAAATAACAAAAGTACTGTTCATCCAAAATATACCGGCCGTACACTTTTGGGTGTGGGAAAATCGAGATCGTAAATTTTCTATAAAACTATTTTGAGGTTCAAACACTTTCTTTATCGCAGTCTAGACAAGTGTCACGTTATTTCCGCGTTATGTGTACCCTTGACACAAAATCTAAAGTCACTAACTTCATTGAATCCACATCCATTGATAGCCTAGGTAGCTACACAGACCTGTGTAAATGTAATCAAGGCTTCAAAGTTCAGGCTTATCCATATTGGCATTCTTCAGGCTTCAACTTCTAGTCATCCTTGTCGCACGTGTCAACCTATGAATTTGAAAACGACGCATATCTTTCGGTTAACACAAAATTATCTCCAACACGTGTCCCCCTACGTGGCATGTGCAACACTGACTCCACTTGGCACGTGTCAGAGCATGTGAATGCACCGACTTGCCCTTCACCAGATTTTTACTCTCCAATTTCACTATATAAACACAATGCTTCAATCCCTCTTAAATTCATCATCAAATCAAACAACTTCTCAATCTACACATCTAAATCATCCAACAACTTCAATTTTCCAAAATGGCAAGTTTTCAGGGTCAGTATGGTGGTGATCAAGGTCGTAAGACCGATGAGTATGGCAACCCTGTGAGCCAACTTGACCAATACGGCAACCCAGTTCATCACAGTGGTGTCACCGGCGGTACCGGTGGTGGGTACACCGCTGCTGACACCGGTAGACATCATCATGGTACCACCGGTGGCACAGGGTTTGGTACCACTGGTGGCACTGATTTTGGAAACAGAACTGGTGGAACAGGGTATGGAACCACTGGTGACACAGGGTATGGAGGTTCTGGTTATGGAACCACCGGTGGTGACATTGGTTCTGGTTATGGAACCACCGGTGGTGACACTGGTGGTAATTATGGAGGCACAGCTGGCACTGGTTATGGAATCAACACTGGTGGCATGGGAACAGGAATGGGAACAGGGTATGGTGGAACAACTGGGAGAGAGGAGCGTCACCATGGACAAGGACAATCTCATGGGGAGCAGCATCATGAGAAGAAAGGGATAATGGATAAGATCAAGGAGAAGCTTCCTGGAACTGGACACAGTGACCGTTAGATATATTGTTGCATATACGTGTAACTAATAAATGTATTGTCTTTGAATAATTTGCTGCATATATACATACATTATGTAACGTGTACTATCATGTCATCTAAAAATAGAACACATACATGTATGTTATGCGGTGTTCAATAGATAGATGGATGAATAAAATGTGCATGATGTACCAGTAGAAGGACATGTAAAAGCCTGCACAGTTGCTGTGGTGCCCTATGTATGTTGGTGCTTCACTTGCTTATATTATTATATTGTGTTACAGCTAGCTACTTTTCCGTTTTTTCTTTGTCAATCTCTGGTTTTTTATCATCTCTAGCTGTGGGTTTCTCTTTACTCATAGTAATTCAGGGGAAGAAATTCTAGAACTACCTCCATTCCAAATTGTTTAAGGTTATGCAAGGAAAGGAAACTAAACTCTTGTTGTTTAAGGTTATGCGGACAGGCCAAGGAAATGATTGATGTGTCTTAATTTAATACTAAATTTACTAAAATAGCCTCATTTAATATCCACCTATATCATTTAACTACCTTGAAAATATAAAGACTTATATATTAAGAGAGAAATAATGAAGTAGGTGTTAGTTGATGTGAGTAATTAAATAAGGACATAGTTGAAAAAATCTTAATTAATTTTTCTTGGATATCTAAAATAGTAAGAGTTTTGGAATTTAGGAGTATCCTAAAACAATGGAGGGGTAAAGAGGAGGCAATATGATCATCTCTAACTTTTTAGTTAATAGTTAAAAATAAACTTTTTTAAAAATAAGTTACCTAAGCTTTATACACGAAAATTATTAATTTTTGTTTTTTTGATACATACACGAAATTATCATTCAAGCTGACAAAATCTATTTTTTTGATGTGAAGTATTAAATACAGAGACATAAACAGCATAAATTAGGAGAATTGTTAGAATGATTGGTTAGAGAGAATCTAGAATTATTCTAAAACTAGATTAAAATGTGCAATTCACATACAGCATTATTTTTGTGGCTGTGGATTAAATACAGGGAAGTTCTTTGTTGAAAACATGTTTCCATTTGATTCTGGGTGGCTAGAAGAGTCCAATTATTAGTCATTGCTGGTTTCTGTTCTTCAATTTCAGCATTGTTCTCGCTTAAGTCTTGTATGTCCAATATCTCAACTCTTCGGTTAGTCTTTTCTTATCTTGATTGCAACATCTTGTGGGATGAACCTTCCACACACTATTACCCTTGTCTGATTCTTCTCTAGGAGATGGCTCTCCCAATTCTAGCAGAATCAAAAGAAATTAATTAAGAAGCTACAATCAAATAGTTCTCAATTTCAAAAATTAAATGACTTATGAATGGAAAGGTTAATCGATGTGGTACCAAATAAGAAAAAACAGAGTGGTCAATGTGGTCTAATTAACTAACCTGGCATATCAAGAAGGGCTCTCTTCACTTTTCTGTAACAACCATTGCAGTCAATATTGATCCTCATTACCATACAAAAATACTGCAACAACAAAGGGAAACAAAAATGATTCAGATGGTATTTATGAATAGCTTCAGAAATGGACCAAAAGGATGGTGATTAGAGCTTTGCCTTCACTGTCATCAGTGTCATGAAATCAATGAGAGAAGAGAGGACAGAGAGAGAGAAAGATCGCACAGTTAAAGCCACTTATGCTCCAAATATCCAAAATAGTATGAAGCAAAATAAAAGTGGGTCTTAAAAGGCAGCTAAGAAAACTTTGAGAGGGAAAAAAGGGTTTATAATGAGCTGGTTAGCATTTCGCCCTGATGACTGATTCTCCTTTTAATTGCAGCATCCGATTCTATTTGAAATAAGGTATGCTAATGTAGCGTAGTTCCTCACATTATTCTTAGCTTCTTTGTTCTTGTTTTGTGCATGCCACTGCATAAAACAAGGAAGAAAGAGCATACCTTTTTAAAAAACGGGCAGAGTGATTTAGGTCGGATATTCAATAAGGCAATTAAGGCCACTACATAGAGCCCCAAATTTATAAGTGTCCCTAATTTTTTTTAATAGTAGTATTATTGAATAAATTATTTCTTAAAAATTAATAATGTTTGAGGTAGGACCCAATATTTTACATGACACATATCTTATATTTTTATATCTCTTTTTTTCTTATTATTTAAACTACTTTAAGTCCACAACTCATGTATTATTTTTACAAATGAAAAGTCACTCAACACTTAATAATGATTTTCCTTGTATTAATAGTATTGTTGAGCCTATGATCTATTGGCTACTTGTGCGGTTGCCACGTTAATGCAATTCACTTTTCTTTGACAAAAGATTCTGAGTTTTGAGGACCATTCTGACATTAATGGTCTAGATTTGTTTTTAGAATTAAAGTTATTGAAAAAATTCTAATAAATGAAATTAACACAACCATTAAAAATATTAAACTATATAAAAAGATTAGGTTCTTTTCCAAATACATACATTGCTTATAGCATATTATAACATTACTTGTAACTGTCCACGACCGCTCAAAGAAGTTTTTCAAAATTAAAATTGATTAAATCATATTTAAGATCAACTATGCTACAAGATAGATTGAATGGATTAGCTATATTATCTATTGAGAGTGAGATGTTAGAATTACTTGATTATGAAACTTTAATAAATAATTTTACAGCTCAATAAGCAGAAAAATAACATAAAAGTTATTAGTTTATATTAATATGGGCCCTTGTCTTATTTTTGCTCAAGGCCCCAAATTCCTAGATACGACGCTGTAAAGATCATACTTTAAACTATGACAAAAAAAGAAAAATGAGGAGGGTTTCCACATTAATTTTGAGCGCGTTTATCAACGTCTTGTTATTCCATGCCTTTGTAAGCACGGAAAAAGGACATAACAATCCTAAAAAATAACATCAACGAGGTCTCTTTTATTTTCTTTAAAAATACTCCCTCCGGACTCATTATAAGCAAAATAACCATATTCACACTTATTAAGAAAGTTAGTTAAACTCGTTTAATTTTCTTGATTTCATCTAAAAAGTAATTGTATTGCCTAAATTACCCTACATTCAACTTTATTGAAACTTGTTTCAAGTGGACATACTCTCCTTCTATTGACACATGATGCATTAAATAAAGTGGTTGGAAAACTAAATATGAATACAATAAAGGACAATTTGGGATGATGGTCATTTAATATGGTGAAATTAGTTAACTTTTACTTATATTTTGGTCCACTGTATGTGGTTTTTTTGCTTATAATTGAGTTCGGAAGGAGTATGTTTCATGTGACAATGATTAACATGGAGGAATCGGCAATTGCCCTAACTAAAGTAGATCCAGTAAGGGTGCTTGCTTCCTGTTAACTCCTCTTTGAGAAATATTTATACTTATCAATTTTGACAATTAGAAGCCACCACAAAAATGCATTTCTACATTACTGGCGGTCTTTGACCCACCACAAAGTGCATTTGAAAATTTTCACACAAATTATGATTTATTATTGGCGGTTATTGACCGCCACGTTTATTTGTTTTGGCGCTTGAAATTATAAAATCATTATTTCATAAAATTGATTTTAAATCACTTTCGTTCAAACCTATTTCGTAAAATGTGTATCATCCATCTCAACTATTGATTTTTAGAATTAATTTTACTCAACTATAAACCAAATGGACACTTCAACTTCAAAATTATCATAAGAAAATCCTCCTTTGACTTTCATTATATATGAATATATTAATATCATATTTCTATTTTACTTCCTATGTTATCATATTGGCTTACCTTGTTTTTTCTAATGTAATTTTTATTGTTAGGGAAGGTGTTGTCGCGCCTATAATTATTGGTTGACATTTATTTAATCCACCTGGATACGTCATAACCCATATAAGATGGCATAAGATCATGTGACAAGAATGACGTGTCTCATTGTTAACCACGTTAGCAATTAAGTTGACATCCGGAGCAAAAAATATTAGCTCTAAAAATTTAGAAATTGAAATAATAAAAAAGTAGGAAGGGGACCGAAAACACTAAAACATTAAAAATCGATGGTTTTTGGTCCTTCAAAAAGGAAAATATATCAATTTAGGCCTTATCGATAAAAATTCGTAGCTATCAGTAGCAAATATGTACCAAAACTATGTAATAAGGACTAAATTGGTGTATTTTCATTTTTGAAGGACCAAATCACCGATTTCAAATGGTAGGGACTAAACCAATCTCAACTATATTTTAGGGACTAAAATCATATTTAACCCTATTATATATTTAATATTTATAACACTCCCCTCATGCAAGAGTCCTTTAGACTTGAAGAATGCAATGCTCAGGGTCTACCTTGTGCTGAAATTAAACTCTTTTTATTCTTATTGGAATGATGGGGCAAGAGATCCAACTCTATGACCAAGTGGAATAATGGGGGCAATAAGAACTAAACTCTTGATCACTTGATCATAGAGATTCCATGTCATGAACCAACTATCCCAAAATCTTAAGTTGTTGGATGAACTGACACATAAATGATTTTATGTAATGTATTTCTAACAATCTTAATGCTACAATAACAGTACAAACTTCTTATCTTTGAGTATAACATGTTAGAGCATCTCAACGATTGAAAACTGAGTTGCTCATATAAGAGATGCAATGATAATATTTTTGGGTATTGGAGAGCACAACGGGCCCTTTTATGCTGAGTTGATCTCTTATAGTAACTTAGTGTACGTTTGTTTAAAGATGAGTAGAATTAATTCTAAATTAATAGTTGAAAAAGAGTGATGCATGTTTTAGAAATACATTGGACGACAGTAGATTTAAAATCAATTATGTGAAATTGATTTTGTAGTGTCAAATGGTTAACAAAAGGGCACTTAAAAATGATTGTTACAAGTATTTTATTTTAAAAAAAGATATTTATTGACAAAGATAAAAAAGACTCATAAATTGTAGGGTCCATTTATTTATTTATTTATTTTGGAGATGTTAGGTTGAAGAAAAAAATAATTTAATTGCTTAAAGTAAAAAAGATGATATGTAGTGTGAAAAATGATAAAAAGATAATTTATTTAACACTCATATGGGTTTATTTACCAACATTAAACATCTGTTAATTAAAGTGAGTAACTAAAAATATTTTTTCTTAAAATAATCAAATTTAAACCTATTATTTTAAAAAAATATTTTAATATATAGAATACCTATGCTTCTTTATTAATTCAGTTAAGTTTCTAAAAGAGCTTAGCATTACAAGAACAAACAAGAAGTGCATGTTTTGATGAAACTCACACCCTGTGCATGTAAGTAACCACTCACACACCAAAGAAGGACTATTTTGTCTATTTAGACACATTGGTAAATATTTCTCTCTTCACACCACAACACATAACATAATGGTTTCTATGACTTATTCCACTTATGTTCCTCTTTTCTGCCAGATTATTCTCTTGTTGATATTTCCTATCCACCCACATACTCTCACAGGACCCCATTTCCTCAAGTCCCACCATAGGTCAATGCACATCAAATCTCCTTCCTCTTATTCCATGCACACCATTTGTGCAGGGTACTGTTCGATCTCCAGGGCTGCAATGTTGTGCAATCTCAAGCAACTCTACAGCCAAGAGCCACACTGCCTTTGCCTCTTGCTTAATGACACTACCCTTGAGCTCTTTCCCATCAATAGGACACTTGCTTTGCAGCTGCCAGCTCTTTGTACCCTTCAAACCAATAGCTCTAGCTGTCCAGGTTACATAAACAATCACATTTACTTAAAATTATCCAGCAATTGTATATATTTGACTTATCATTACATTCAAAATGTGTTTTGTGCTAGTTTTTTAACTCCTATTTCTAAAGCCACCACTTTTACCTTATTTGGTCCAATTCTGGATATATTAGTAGCATACTTGAGGAAGTTTTTAGTTATTATTCATTGAATCAGTTTTCACTCTAATTTTGGCCGTAGGGGAACAGTAAGCTTGCCCCAATTTCACCAGATTCTCAAGTTTCCTTCGGGACAAAGAACAACTCTACTGTTGCTGGTATAAAAGCACTCTTTCTCTCCATTAGTATTAACTATTCCTCTATAGCTGTATTGTTATGAGAAATCCTATAGTTTCAAAATGAATGGAAAATATAAACCTTTAGAATACTAGGTTAGCTTTCATATTAATTGCATAGAATTATAAGATCCTTTAATAAAAGTTCCTCTGTCCATGTCCTGGAAGTTGAATTAATCATGCTTTAACTGACCCTCTCCCTTTACTTCATCTGTAGCTTCTCCAGCATTCTCAGTTCCACCAAGACCTAGTATAATGGGATTTGGGTTTGGAAGAAGTGGAGCCATTAACTTGAAGGCAAAGAATGGATTAATTGTTGTTATGACTCTAGCAATTTTATTGTTCACATTAGTGCCTTACTAATTACAATTGAAATCATATATTCATTCCATATAGTTTTATGTTACTAATGAAATTAGGTTAGCAGAAGATTTTCATAGTAGATTGATTATGTCATTTCCCTTAGAGTTTGTAAGGATTATTGTTCTATCTATGTATTTAAAAAGATAAACAGCATTTCACTATATACAAGTTGTTATACATTATAAAACTGTGATCGTCCATTTTGTCCAATTTTGTCAATGACCTTCGTACCTCTCTGTTTCAGCAGTTAAAGGATTAAAGGAATATAGTAATTCCATCCATGTTTGAATTGTCTATGTGATTGACTAGCAATTCCTGCTATAATAAGTGAACTGTAGCTTTCTTTTGTAAGAAATTGTAGCAAAATTCTAAACAAGTGAAGCAGATAATAACACATTAAGGCCATTCCCCTGTATCCAGCAATGTGCCCAATTTAAACTAAGCATTACCTCCAGATATTTATCTGTAAAATACTTGATTTCATGGTTCTGTTTTAATAACGGAGATAAAACATCAACAATGATTTGGCCAATCCGATGCAACTTTAAGATTTAAAAATATAACACAAGCACCAATGTGATATTCTTTATAAAGATATGAAATTCATACAACAACTCATACAACACACTTTTATCTCTATCTCTTTCCATCACCCATCACATCCCATCCACATATCCTCTCTTTCTCTTACTATATTGTATGTTGTAATGTTGTATCAATAACATTACTCATCTTTATAAGGAATAGCATCACATTTCCACTTACAACTAATTCACTTGGTTTGGCTCAGAATCATTACACTTGAGAGGGTATAAGTAAACAAAAGCATTGCCTTACAAATTCAGTGCAACAAAATCTGAACACATTCACCTGGATTTATATGCTAATAATGTGTGTTTGCAGTATCTATGGATGTACTAATCCAAACTGGGAGCCACCTCTGTTGGATTAGATTCAAATACATCTGAGTCAGATTCCCCAGGCTGTTCAAAAGTTCTTTAGACTCAACAGATTCCTTGTGCAGGAGTATCCTTAAAATCTGTTGCTCCTTCATTATATGTATGGCACCATACGCACCAGCAATTACCTACAAACATGGTGAACATAAAAGAACAATTAAAAATGAATCTAAATGTGCAAAAAGCATGAGTAGACTAGCCAGACTCTCCAGACCAGACATTCCTTGGCAACAAAGAGGACAAATAACAACATAAGAACTAAAAATTGGAACCAGGCCAACTATGGCAAGGAAAGCTTACAGTGGTTTAGAAATATAAACTAATCCAACAATTGTTAAGAAAGCCTTAGGAGTAATGGCCAGTCGAACCCTTAAATGTGGAAGCAATTGAAGGCAGTACAACGTGTATGTGCCCGTTTGGTTTATAGTTATAAAACTGATCTGGAATAAGGTTGTAAAATGAATGATCATGCTTTACAAACATATCGGATGGAAGTGATTTAAAATCAATTATGTGGAATTGATTCTGCACTGTAGACAACTGGAACCAAACAGAACATACTCCGGAAGCACTACCATTAAATAATGTTTGCTTCAGAACTCACTACCATTCTCACAAAACCACTTCAGGGAAAGTTGCAACTCAAGAATCAGAGACATCAAACAATGGTTAGGCAAATACACGACATTAGAAATTATCAACACAAATTAAAACTAACAGAAATCATTTTAAAATTAGTAACGCAAGGTAGCAAAATCCACGGGAAGCACACGCAAAACTTATGCAACAAATTAAACAAAATTGATGTATCTCGCACCAAAAAGAATCAAAAGATTCAAACACCATATGCAGCTAAGAGCTCCCTGATATTTAGGGTTTAGGGTTTACTGCGTGTGTTTGGTTTAGCGTTAAAATTGGTCAAATTCAAATTTGAATTCCTCAACACATTTCTGCAATTATTTAAAATTAAGTTTCAACCCTAACCCTAAACCAACATGTTTTTCAGTTTTTTTTTAACCCATGAACAACAAAATCAACAAAGCCTTATCCAAATTCCATTCCATAACTACAAGGCATGCCTAATCCACTTGTATAAAAGAAAGAAAGAAAGACATAGACAATTTAGCAACTAGAAAGGTGGAAAAGTTGAAGAGAGAGTAAGTGAAATGGAGGTTGGTTTTGTACCCCTATAACAAAGCCAAAAACCCAGAAATACTGGAGGACGAAGCGAATGTGTCCCACTGGGGCCCTTCAAAGAAGTCCGGCTTAGTACCGGGAAGCTCCGGTAGGTAGTCTGCGTTGCGGAAGTATTCTTCGATCTCAGCATTCTTTTGGCGTCGCCACTCCTCTTCGGTGGTAGCGGCGGCATAGGTGGTTATGGTGGTGTCAGGTAGGTCTTTTCTAGAGCGAGAGGAGGACTCTTTCTTCGCAGAGACTAGGTGAAGGTTTCTTTCTCTGGTTGTGGTTGAGGAGGACGATAGGAGGGCGAGGTGGGAGAGGGAGGTGCACGGAGTGCTGCCGGACAGGATTCTGCCGGCGACACAAGCACCGTCGCTAAGATGGCTACGGTGAACGCCATTGGTGGATATGCGGAAGAAGTTGGATAACAGATCGGATAACGTTTGCGGTTTTGATTGCATGTTCAGATTCTGTCTCAACAAGTAACATTTATTAGAAAATAATATCTTGATATCACTTTTCTTAGCAAGAGAGATTAATAGAAAAAAAAGAAAACAATGACGGGAGAAAAATGTAAACAATATGAAAGTGAAAAAATCACAACCCTTATTTATTTTTGCTAGGTTAATATAAATAATATTTGCTACAATTAAGCTTTGTAAACATATTTTTTTGCTATGTGTTGTATTTTTCAAAAAAGTTTTAAAAAACACAATTCAACCCGTCTCCCCATTCTTGTGATTTCCTATGTATTTCATGATTTTGTTTAGCCTATTCCCACTATAAAAGAAACTCTAACACTCTGGTCACCATTTTATGAGAATAATGGAATAAAAATACCGTAATTTCCAAGACAATATAAAATTTGATGTCTTGGGATTATTAAGGGCAGGCACAACTTAAATCATTTGTATAAATTTCCATGAATTGTTACAACAAAATAGACAATTTGAAAATTCCCTTGTGATTGGAATGACGAGTAGAATGCTAATATTTTAGGTTTAGTATAGGTTTTAAAGTGGTTTAGAGAGTCACATGAAGGGGGTTGAATTGTAACCCTTGAAAACTTTTGGTTCAACATACAAGTACTTTGACAAACTTTATGATCTTTGCTCAAGGAATACCTTGGCTATCTGAAATTACTTCTAAAAGATGGTTGTTAGTGTAATATGCTAATTATGTTGATCCAAACTATCTTTTTAGATACGAACAATATCACATGGATTAATATCAAAAAATTTATTCTTCCACATGGTGTAATTAATGTAGATAGAGCTTAAATAAAGTTCAGAAGACTATAATGCTTCTATAGAAGCAAAACAATGAAACTACATTTTAAAACATGCTTCTGAAAGGTCAAACGAGTTTATATTTTAATAAAACATTTCAGAATACATATTTAACCAATAACTAATCATATTGTATAAGAAAAGATTTTTAGAAGCAAGTTTATATCAATATGATATTTTTAAACCATTATACGTGTGAAATATGATAGATGAGGCTTCTGAAGTATCAAGAACAATTGAAACTAGATGAAACTTTCTAGATCAGATATTCAACTAATAAACAATTAGAATATATGATAAAATCATTTTAAATCCAAGTCTACAAAGATCTGATATTTACCCAAGTTTCAATGTTAACTATGAACAAAATTTAAAAAAAAACGTGCTTCTGAAGTACCAAATAATTTCATAATTTAATAAAACTTTCCAAATCAGTATTTGAATTGATATGGACATGATTCATGTGAAAATATCAGTTTAAAAACAAGTTTATCAAAATCTGGTTTTCAGCTTGCTAGATATTCAAGGTATGAACAATAACTAACAAATCAATCATATAAGTGCATAAAAAAATAAAGAGAATAAGGGTAAGAGACATTGCACAATGATTTTTATATTGGTTCACCCCGACAATCCTTAAGCTATGTCCAGTACCTACCTTAGTAGGATTATTCACTAATCAAACATGATTACATGGTATTATTTTCCCATACTCTCCCCAGGCTTAAAGCAAGTATTCTTTCCAAAGCCTCTTTAGGCTCCTCACAACAAGTATTCTTTCTTACAAGCCTCTTAAGGCTTCTTACAACAAGTTTTATCTCTTACAAGATTGTTTTAGCTTTACAACCAACACTAACTCTTCTAGTTAGCTTGGAATACGACTACTTTCTTTGATAAAGTTGGTGTTTGATATTAGACTCTCTCTCAACACTCAAGGAGTGGATAAACTATGCAATACAGAGCTATATGAAACACTTATATGTAGAAAAATAATTATATGTATTTGCAGAAGCATATTGCAAAAGAAATGTTTCTCCAAAAGGAGAATGGTAGTGCAGAAGTAGAAATTTGGGAGCTTTTTGTCTTAGGCTGTTGTGTAATGACTTCCTTCAAAACCCCACCTATTTATAGTACCAATGAGTCCAACTAGCCTTTGGGAAGAACCAAATTTGGTCAAAAAGTGAGCCTTGCTTTTAGTTATGGAATAAACCCTCAATTTCATCCCCGAATTAGTCATCCCTTTCCTAATTAGTCCCCAAAATAAATTAATTGCATAAGTAGTCCTCGACCTTTCAAATATCCATCACAATAGACCTTGATCTTTCACATTTTCCTCTAACATTGGTTCCTATTAGAGGACTAATGTGATGAATATTTGAAAGTTCGAGAACTAACTTTTATTTCTGTTTACTTTACGGACTAAGTAGGAGAGAGAGTGATAATTTGAGGACAAAAGTGGCGGTTTATTCTTTAGTGATGTGTCACTATCACTTATGACTTTTCTCTTTCATCCTTGGTCCACTTTTGACTAGTTGAGTTGTTTCTATGCTTTTGAAGCTGATTTTTCTTTCTGGAGCATCTGAAATATTTGCAATATTCTGAGATGCATATTGAGTTATATCGTGCTTCTGGAGAACAATGGTGATTCTGAAAAACTGCACAAAGTTGGCTTTCTACTTTCGAATGTGAACTTGTCATTCTTGTAGATTCTAAATCTCTTTTACAAGATTGTTCTTCTTAATTAATCTCAGTAGTGAATTACTAAACGATCCAATTTAGATTCCTACTTCTGAATAAACTTTGGTAGATTTGTGTTTCTGGGCAGCACTTGCGCTTCTAGACGGGATTTCGTTCTTCTGGAACTATAACAGTTCTTATGATAATTAATATGGAATCACATTTTTGTCCAATAAGAATTTTATCCATGCTAAATATTGAATCTTCATTAAAGGATTAGTCCTTTAACTTGAAATATTCAAGGATAATAGCTTGAGGAGGGTGCGAACTTGTTCAATGCTTCTAAAGATACTTTGAACATTTTTATAGCTCGAAATTTGAATTTGATGCTTCTGGAAATTGATAACTTTACTATAGAAACACTAGGTTTTTCTTCTAAAGCAAAAATTGTGTTTGTACTAATATTGACCTGCTCCAATTGCTTTGTTTGCATCAGTAACTCTTGGAATGAATATGCTTGAACTACTTAAGTGATCTTTCGTATTAAGGTGTCAGGTTTCATGAAAAGCTCTTTCTCATGCTTCTAGCGGTCTTGAATGATCCTTCTAAAGCTTCACATTTGCTTTGAAGCTTGATACGAATCATTTTAATGTTCCTGGGATTTTAAATAAATCTTCTTGATTTTCTTGAATATGCTTAAACTTGTTGGGTCCAAGACCCTTTTGAACAAAGGGTTTAATGATAACAAACTTTCATAACAAAGTTCTAAGTGCTATGAATACAGAATGGGTTAAGTTTCTGAGAAACCTAAACCCAGGTTCTTCTTGTACAAGGGGATAACTGAGTTAAACTCAGAAAAACACACGATAAATCCTAAGTACAAGGCTAGATAGAGATACAATAGAGTGTTTAGGCTAAATAATTCTTTCTTTTGACTTGACCTCTTTTACTCTTTCTTCTAAGCTCTTCTCTTCTTCTTCTTTTCTTCCTTTGGAGAGCTCTACTTACTTCTTTCTTCTCTGTATCACTTGCTCTCTATTTTGTTGGTCAACAACTTCAAAGTATGATTTTTCAGAATTTTTGCCGATGATTTCAATAACTTGAGACAAGCTATTTATAACATCCGGTGAGATAGCCGTTGAGAAAAGTAGTCGTTGAGGAGTAAGCAAAAAGCTCTTTGATAGCCTTTATCTTGAGCAGAGTAGGTGTACAGAAACTGTACCGTTCTAACACACAGCAGGCATAAAAGTTCTTTTTCATGTACTACTTTTCTGTTGGCACAGAGAAGGAGCTTTATAGGCTTCCTTGTTGCGTACGCTTTGTAGAAGACGTTTAGAGACCTTTAATTCTGTAGAGCATAGGTTCTTCTGACTTTGTTAGTGTTTTCATTGAGCGTCTTTCAGAAGGTCTTCTCAGCAACTTGGATGAGGTACCTTTTCAGAAGGTTGATTTTATTCTTTAGTTGAGCTTCACATACTTCGAAGAGTTCTTCACTAGCACATGTGTTTGTGTCATCACATGTTGATTCAGTGAGTATGTGTTCGGTAAGTCCACAGACTTTAGTAAGTGTTGTTTTTAGTACACACATACTTCTAGAAACTCATGCGTTTCAGTAGGTTGATCAATCTTCACATGATTGCTTTAATTCTTTCGCAAGTTGATCAATCCTCTTAGATAGATTCTTTAGCTTGAATGAATTCTTTTTAAAGTTCCTGAAACAACAAAAACAAACTGTCTTTCTCAGCAGCATCCACTTCTTTGTAATAAATTTGTTAGACATTAAAACTATGGGAAATGATGACAAATCAAGACTCAACATTCTCCCCCTTTTTAATGATGACAAATTTGATATTAATAACAAATATCTGAAGAGTTTAAGAAAAATTCTAGAGAGATTTCTTAAGAGAAATTATTCTCCCCCTCATTCAGATGCTTGATTGCATTTTAAACTCCCCCTGAACACAAATCTTCTTGAACTTAGTCATGTATTAGATTTTGTTATGCATTTACATTTATGCATTTTTCTCTCTTCTCCCCTATGTCATTATTTAAAAAGGGTTCAAACAACTTAAGCACTTGATGGCTAAGTAGACTCAAGCATTAGATACAAGCAACCAATAGATAATTTTAATGAAATCAAAAATATGCAGTAGTAAATAGCACAGATAGAATGTGAATTCATTGAGGAAGTTAAAAAAAATTCATTAATAATTTGAAAACCAGATTTCTTAAATAGAAGATAAGAATTGTGATTGGCTCCTTGAAGATTAATGGCTATCAACAGCTCAGTCTCAGCAGCATTGCACCATCCTTCTTTGCCTTCAGCTTCAGTAACTCCTTTTGAGTTTTCTTCAGCTTTTTTGGCTATCCTATCGACACGAGCATGTAGCCTTTTCAGGTTAGAAGCATCTATCACCACCTTCCTTATCCTACATGAGCACCAAGGGGGCGTGAGATTCTGGTTCTTCTTCTTCTGATCAGGGGTGACTCGGAAGGGTTTTCAGAAGTCTCACTACGTCTCCTTTTCTTCTTCAGCCACTTCAGAAGTTAAATTCTTCATGCGTTCACAATCAGCAGGGGTGAAGAAGGAAGGAGGAGCTTGATTGAGAAGTCCATCCATTGGAAGCCCTTGTGAATCAGAATTTTCATAATTAAGGTATTGTGGGTGAAGAGATTAGCCACATCTAGTTCTTCTCTGAAGATCATTTGATATTAAAGGACCCACGATAAGTTGATCTTGTTATTCTTTAATAAATGACCTAACACTAACCTTTCAAGTTCTTTAATATGATCACTTCCCTTTCGAAAGGATACAACAGTTAAGAACAGCCAGAAGGAATTTCTTGGGATTTCCAGAAGTTGGAAGGGTCAGAAGGAGGAAACATCTTCTCTTCCAAACAGCAATAGATCAACGGTAGGAAATCCTCCTCCATACCGTGCTTCCCAGTTTTGGCAAACAAGTTCCCCTCTTGCATAAACCCCCAATTACTTTAGCTATTAGCTTACAGTCCACAAATAGTGATCGTCTCATCACTGTAGTTCCGATTCCTGTAGAATAGGCGTCTACAATGACTTGAGAGTTGTTCAAGAATTGCCATCACACTTTCCTTATGCCATGAAGAGGAAATGTTGTTGAAAAAGGGGGGTCCACCCTACAACATCAAAATTACTCTCGAGATGTGGTATCCAGCTTCATCGAACTCTGAGAGATTTACCACCTTAGTGGGAATTAATTTGTTCTCATATGATGTTGGAATAGAGGAGCATGAGGCACCAAATTTGTTAGCCATTGGTGTGGTCATTTTGTACTTTGATAGACTTTTTGAGGTTCTTGGAGAGAGAGGAGTGTGAGTTCTCAGAGATATACAGAGAATCTTCTTGATTGGCAGGGAGAGTGTAGTCCTCATGATCGTCTTCAGATTCTATATAATAGGCACATTGAAGCATTGAAGATAGCAGTTACAATAACGGTGCAAACATGGAGAGTCGTGCGGTCGTGCCTAGGGGTGGGAATCAGGTAGCCAGGCCAGGCTTTACATAAACAGGCCAGGCCTGTTTCTAAATTTTAAAAGCCTGAGCCTGGCCTGTGATAGGCTTAATTAGTACCATAGGCAATGGTTCGTTTAAAGTCCTGGTAAAGCCTACGAGCCTATTTAAAAGCCTACATGTTATGAAGGCCATGTAAAAAGGTCTAAAGCCTATTTATATTCTGACTAATAGGAGGGCAGGCCTACGAGCCTATTTATAATATTCAAATCACAGAAATATTGCCATTGGCAGCAATTTCACTTCTATAATATCACAATCACAATGTAGCATTGTAGCATCAATATGGCACAACAATAAGATATATACAACAAATTAGCATTCAGCAATATGGCAACAACAATAAAATTAACATAAAGGGGCAGCAACACATTCAAAGTACTATACATACTGTAGTGAACATACCACTGATCTGTACACTGAAGGATCAGATTCATAACGAAGTCTCAGTTCTAACAGAAAGCTAATTTCTCTATAATAGAGTGCTAACTACTTAAACACAGATTATTACATGCACAAATTAGAAACTAACATAAGCGGCTAACTACTCTATTCGCCTATGATTGTAGAGAGGTAGAGAAATACATACTGTTCGAGAGACTGCAAAACCTTTGGTTTAGGACGCAGAACGGAGACAGGGAGAACGAACGGTGACGGGCAAAACGGAGACAGGGAGAACGAACGATGACGGGCAGAACGAACGGAGACGGAGCAGAACGAACGAACGGAGCAGAATGAAAATCTCGATCAGAACGAATGCGACAGGAACGAACGATGACGGAGCAGAATGCGACAGCACAACGAACGGCGACGGAGCAGAACGAACGGCGACGGAGCGCGGAGGTAGAACGGTGAACGGAGCGCGGAGGCAAAACGACGACGGAGCGTGGAGGCAGAACGACGACGGAGCACGGAGGGCGGAGGCGGCGACAGATAGACTTGAGAGTTGAGGGAAGAGATATGGATCTAGGGTTTGGCTCAGATAGTTTTAGACTTTAGTCTTCTGAATGACTATTAGTAAAAAAAGGTTTAAAAAAAATAAAAATAAAAAATATATTATAATAAAATAATTTTATAAAAATAATATATAAATATAAATATATAATTATATTAATTAAATGTTATTATATTTATGCAGGCCGCCTGACAGGCTAAACATGCTTTTTACCTACCTGAGCCTGGCTTGTTTATATAAATAGCTTATAAAAGCCTAGGCCTATCTTTCTAATAAAACAGGCCAGGCCAGGCCAGGCTTTAATCAGGCCAGGTAGCAGGCCCCTACCAGGCGGCCTACCTGACTCCCACCCCTAGTCGTGCCGCTTTGAGTGGGCAAATGATGAGCCCATTAGTTGCCAAGAGTCATTTTATGCAATTTCCCAAAATAGTTGAGCTTAAAACTTTTCAAATTTCTTAGAAAAATAATTGTTTTAAATATTTATCAATATATACAAGTTTCAGGAGGGTATTTCAGAGAATATTTTCAGAGACCTTTACAGTTAAAAAGTCAAAAGGTTCATATATCAAAGAAATGTATAGATTCTCAGAAAGTCTCCGAAGATAGGAAGGATGTTACCACATAGGAGTATCTTTGATATGATTGAGACTCAACATTTCTCTCTAAAGGGGTGATGATTAACCTTTGCAGGTTGCTTAGAGCCTTCAACATGTACACCTTCTTCCTTTTAGTTCTCCACTCATCCATTCTTCCTTGGCTATTTTGAGTTTCTTTGGTTTTGTAAGAATATCTGTAAGAAAAACAACAGACAATTTTGGTACCCATACTTTCTGAGAACCAGAATCTTGTGGTTGATTTGCCCATGACGCATTTGGTCTCTTCTTCTGATGAATTCTCTTCATTACGATGGGCTTGTTCTTCTGACGGCTCAACATCTTCTTTTACATTAAGAGAGTATGAACCTAGCCAATTCCATATTTCCCTGGTAGAGTTAAATCCTTTAACCACATTCATACTCATTTTTGTTCAGAGAACAAACCAAGTAGAGCTTGGCTTGAGCATTAAGTTGAACGTTGATCTTTTGCTCAAAGGACCACTCATTTTTGGAAATTGGTATCCCATTTCTCATGGGAATATAATTACCACCAATAACTATATCCCAGAGATCTAGATCATTGGAGTCCATGAACAACTTCATATGCTCTTTCCAGAAAGACAATCTTTTCTGTTGAAGATAGGTGGTCTAGTTACATATGTTCCTTCCAAGATGTAGACACCATAGCTTGTTGAGGTTTCCATTTGGATCTTTTTCCCCTCATCACCTTGTTAGATGCTCAACCCGAGGTTGAGCTCTGATACCAACTGTTAGGGGCCACAGGAAACACTAGAAGGGGGGGTTGAATAGTGTTTTAACAATCTTTATAATTATTTTGGAAACCTTTCAAAACAAGCAAAAGAGTTTTTAACATTCAGATAACTTGCTGAAATTAAGTTTTCTAAATCGTGTTGAAATACTTCAGCAGGTTCAATAAAATTTTCCTTTAAAGCGATTTGGAAGATAAACGGAGATATTTGCAGCATAAGTTATAAATTCACTTTTCCGTCCCCTCCTCCAGTTAGAAATAAACAGATAAGCAGCGTAAAATAAAGAGTAGAGGGTTGAGAGAACTTAACACAGAAAATTATCCTGGTTCACCCACTAACTCAGTGAGCTACGTCCAGTCCCAGGGCAAAACACACCACTGGATTTTCACTAATCCCGCAAGATTACAAGTATTCTTTTACCCAAGCCTCTCCAGGGCTTAACTCGCGTATTCTTTGCACACCTAGCCTCTCTAGGCTCAACAAGTATTCTTTTATAGACAAGCCTTCCAGGCTCACAAGTATTCTTTTACACACAAGCCTCTCCAGGCTCAACAAGTATTCTTTTACAGACAAGCCTCTCCAGGCTCAACACCGAGTATTCTTTGTTCCACCACAGCCTTTCCAGGCTCCCAGACCCTTAATAGTGCTATCAATACATAATGGGTTAAGTTTATGAGAAACCTAAATCCAGGTTCTTCTTGTACAAGGGGATAACTGAGTTAAACCTCAGAATACACAACGATAAATCCTAAGTACAAGGATAGATTAGAGATACAATAGAGTGTTTAGGCTAAATAATTCTTTCTTTTTGACTTGACCTCTTTTACTCTTTCTTCTAAGCTCTTCTCTTCTTCTTCTTTTCTTCCTTTTGGAGAGCTCTACTTACTTCTTTCTTCTTCTCTGTATCACTTGCTCTCTATTTTGTGGTCAGCAGCTTCAAAGTATGATTTTTCAGAATTTTTGTCGACGATTTCAATAACTTGAGAGAAGCTATTTATAACATCCGGTGAGATAGCCGTTGAGAAAAGTAGTCGTTCAGGAGCAAGCAAGTAGCTCTTTGATAGCCTTTATCTTGAGCATAGTAGGTGTACAGAAACTGTACCGTTCTGACACACAGCAGACATAAAAGTTCTTTTCCATGTACTACTTTCTGTTGGCACAGAGAAGGAGCTTGTAGGCTTCCTTGTTGCGTACGCTTTGTAGAAGACGTTTAGAGACCTTTAATTCTGTAGAGCAGAGGTTCTTCTGACTTTGTTAGTGTTTTTGTTGAGCGTATTTTAGAAGGCCTTCTCAGCAACTTGGATGAGGCACCTTTTCAGAAGGTTGATTTTATTCTTCAGTTGAGCTTCACATACTTTGGAGAGTTCTTCACTAGCACACGTTGCTTGTGTCATCACATGTTGATTCAGAGAGTATGTGTTCGGTAAGTCCACAGACTTTAGTAAGTGCTGTTTTTAGTACACACATACTTCTGGAAACTCATGCGTTTCAGTAGGTTAATCAATCTTCATATGATTGCTTTAATTCTTCCGCAAGTTGATCAATCCTCTTAGATTGATGCTTTAGCTTGAATGTATTCTTTTCTGAGTTCCTGAAACAACAAAAACAAACTATCTTTCTCAGCAGCATCCACTTCTTGCAATCAAATTTGTTAGACATTAAACTTGGGAAATGATGACAAATCAAGACTTAGCAAGTTACCCATAAAATGTTGTATTTTCTCAAACGCTATTGTCACGACTTTTCATTTTCCAACTGCAAACAAAATCATGACATGTGGTTAATAGCCAAGAAACTGGAGCAAAAACAATTATTTGTACGTGTTATCTCATATTAACAATTACATAAATCAAACATAAGAGTTTTAAAATGACTCGATTAGGGTGAACCACAATCATTGTTTTCTTTTGACATTGCCTTCAAATTGACAATATTTCTTGCCATTGGACATTCTCACTAGATTATCATGTCTCTGGCTCTCCATTATTGGTAATCCTATCATGTATTTCTTTCTTACAATGTCTTATTTTTCATGTATTTAGCTCATGGTGAGAAGGTACTTAATTTTTTTCATAGTTGTAGTTTTTTATTGATCGAACACCCTAGGGTTTCAATTGATCATGTTTCCATAAGAGGTGGAAGGATACCCGATTGCTCGGGGACTACATGTTGTTATTAGTGGAGGAGAATGGATTTGGATAAATTGATATGCCTTTTCTCTCTCTCTAGATATTCTCTCACTTATATGATTGTGTTGTTGATATGTGTTGATTTTGATCTAATCGAATTATGTAATCGTTCTCTTTGCATAATCTTTCTAATTTCTCTCATGTTATCCTCCTAATCTCACGTCACCTCACCAATCTTCCTCATCTGGATAGGGGTGTTCACGGATCGGTTTGGTTCGGTTTCAGAGGAAAAACGAATCCGAACCAAACAAAAGTGTTCGGTTCGGATTGGTTGTGGATTTCGCTGTTTTTTTTGCATTGACCCGAATCAAACTGAACCAATTAAATATACGGGTTGGTTCGGTTCGGTTCATTCGGATCCGGAACTCAAAAAATGCCATTTTTACCAGTTCGGGAAAAAAACTCAAAATCATGATTTATACATTCAGAAGCTTAAATATCAAGAAGGAGCAGGGCAAATTGCCAATCCTTCGAAAAGTAGTGTGAGGTTAGGCACCAACCTTAGTCTGCGTATCATATCCTAACATGTAAATATATAATAATTGTTAAACAATGACACTACTGTTGGGATTTGATTTTCAATTGTTTCGAATTCCACAAGTGACAAGGATATGATGCCATTTCGAATTTACAGAAGAGGTTAAAATTACCTTATTTCGAATTTTGATAGTAAGTCTGTTAACTTAGAAAAATTCTTGAGTGAAGTTAACACAAAAAGACTTTAGAACTTCGAAAAGAAGATAAATGTAAATTCGAGAAATAATACATTACAGGTATTCCAAAAAGGGTAAATGATAGTTCCTTTTATTCATGATCCAAATTCGAATTACATTAGTTCGAACACATTGGAAATACATTAAAAAGGAACTATCCTAAACTAGAATGAGTACTTGACTCATGCCTAACATGCCTTTTTATCTCATCCTTCCCCACAAGCTTTAATAGAGCACACAAAAAGAAGAATTCTTTCTCCAATCTGTTGAACTACTACCTTCGGCTGGGGAAGAAATCAAGGTCAGCATGGGGACTAATAAATAGATTCATTTATTATGTAAATGAACCTATATTTGGCTACTACGTACAATCCAAAAAAAAACTTTCAAAGAGGAAAGGTTGGAAAAGCCAATAGCTTTGGTTATTTCGTCAATCCCATAAAAAATGAAATCATTCCAGATTGGATTGTATACAATAGCCAAAGAGATTACTTCTTCATATTCTTTGAAGAGATTCTTTAGAGAATTTAGAAAGAAAGAAGAAAGGAATGAAGAATTGTGAAGGATTATGCAAAGTACTTCTATTTATAGGAGTAAAAAGAGTTAAGTGTCATTACTAAGACCAGTTTAACGTCGAATGAGAAGGAATTCTCTATAATAGTTGAGTGGACGGTGGCCGGTGGTCTTTCATGACTTTGAATAGCCAAAAGAGAAATTTGACGACATGGCACAGAGAAGAGTATAATCAAGTCTCGAAAATGAGAATAGATTCATTGAGTTCAGGTATCAGAAGAAAAGACCAAGTCTTAAAGTTAAAGAGTTCTCGAATCAATGAAGCCAAGGATTCCAGAAAAGAAGATTTCGAGAAACCAGAAAGAAGATTTCGAAATAGCAGAAAGGAGATTTCGAGAAATCAAGAAGCAAGATTTCGAGAAGCAGGACAGAGAATTCAAAAACAAGATATCTGAGACTTAGAAGATTTCTGAAGAAAGAAAGAGAAAGTTCGAAAGACTGAAGACAAAAGAAGGCAGTTATTGAAGATCAGAAACGGTTTTCTGGTTAATAGAAGACGTGGCAAGCATGCATGCTGCCAACACATAGGGCTAGATGATGGTCACATGTACATTAGTTAGCCGTTAGAATTAGGAAACTACAAATAGGTGAACTCTTAATGTAATAAGGGTTGGAAAATCACTTATACTCAAATTCTCTGAAACACCTTATACGTCCAAACTCACTGCGACAAACAGGTTACAAGGAAAAGCAAGTATGTGATGAACCCATCCATTTACTTTTATGCAATTGTTCTTATCAATTCTTTTTCTTTCTTGTTTACATTCTGCAATTTATTCTTGTATTGATTTTCTTGGAAATTTCGTTATGTTCTGTGAAAGTTAAATCTCTAAGAATACAGTTTGAAACTTGATAAAATTCTGAATCAAATAGTTCTAAATTTTGTTGAAAGAAATAAGTTCTTTGATAAAATTCTGAATCAAATACTTGAAAATCATCAGTTCTGGATTTCTGTAAAACTGAAATTGACTTGGTGAAATTCGTACCAATTAGTATAATTTTCCATAAATTGAACTCTTGAAAGTCTTTATAATCAGAAGCACCATAATCTACTTTTTTAAAAGAGTCCCCGTAAGAGGATCTGATTCTAATCCCCAGATTGTTCTTAGAATCAAAGTGATTAAAATTTAATTTCGAGATTAGATTTTTTCACCACAACAATACAATGCAATTCATTACGGTTGCAATATTAACCAGCCTGTCGGAATCCCATTTCATGTCATGATTAATTTGCCGATTAAAAAAAATCAATTCAAACCCGAAACGAATAGAAAATTCAATCAACGAGAATATAGCCTCAACAAACAAAATGAAACACTCTGAATGTACCATAGAATCTATAGGTAATAATGGCTAGATTGAAGTAAATGGTTGGATCACAAGAAGGGGGGTTGAATTGTGATTCCTTTAAATTCTGCAGTTATCTTCTAATAAAATTCTGCTCAAGATAAGTTCTTGGCTTTATTAGAAGATGGATTCCCAAAAGGTTAATTTTAAGTATAATGCTTATTATGCTGAAAATAGGATTCCTTGATGGAATCAATTAAGTTAACACTTACTTAGGTATAGGGTAGCTTTTAAAATCTTTTTATGATCATGCAATAACTAAGAGTGTAAGGAAAAGAAGAGAACACAAAGGATTTATACTGGTTCACCTTTTCCAACCAAAGGCTACATCCAGTCCCTACCTTCAAGTAGGATTTTCTCACTAACCAAACTCAATTACAACCTTGGGTACTACACTACCACTAGTATTCTTTCCCACAGCCTCTTCAGGCTTCTTTCAGAAACACCAAACACTTAGAAACAAGTTCTGTCTTCTTACAGTACTTTCTGCAGAAGAAGCACAGAACCTGAAATCTGCAGAACTTGCTTCTGCAGATTCCCAATCTCTCACAGGCTCACACTTGAGCCTTTACAACCTCTCAAATACTTCACCTGATCAGTCCACAAGAGATTTTTACAGCCAACCAATCTCTCTGACTCAGTAGAAGCACAAAGCTACAAAGGTAAAGTACACAAATCTCACAAAGCTCACTAGATTACAATCAGAACAGCAACAGCAGCTTCTAGTGAGCAAACTCCCCCTCAACAATGTATATTGGACAATGATAGAAAACTGAGGAGAGAGAAAAAATGTTCCAGAAGCTGGCAATGTAAGACCAGATATTGTTTTATGCTTCTGGAGAGAGAGGTGTATCTCAAAGTGAAGAGAGCACCTCCTTTTATAGGTGAGGAGCTTTGTAGCCGTTGGAATGAGCCTCAGATGGTCCAGCTGTGTTGTATTGACAGGTCTCTTTCAGGTACAGCTGCAAAAGCTGACAGGTACACAGCTGTCCAGTTGACTGTCTTTGTGTCTTCTGCAGAACTTGCTTCTGCAGACAGCAAAACTAGCTCATTTCTTCACCTATGCTTTTGTGGATAAGCTGAGGAAGATTTCTGGATTATTTCAAGTGTATGTTGACTTCTGTAACTCAGCTAAATCATTAGAAGAATCATTTCTTATTTTTGCCTTAATCTGCTGCTTTTGGCAGAATTCATATGTGTATGTTGCTTCTGCAGAATTCTGTTAATGTGCTGCTTCTGTAGAATTCTGCTTCTGATGAACTGCAGATGTTTCTCATGCTTCTGTGAACTATTTGAGGTTCCACAGTTGATATGTCTTGAGTATAAAGTGCTATTATTGCTTTGTTTTCGAAATCTTCTCTTAAAATGAATCTCCCTTCTAATATGTCTTCATTTGATGTTCTTTGGAAGCTTCTTCATGCTTCTAGAAGATATGAGAAGTGCTTAACAGCTTCTGATTACTTTGAATGAGTTATCTTGAATGTACTCATTTTAATTTCAAGTTGTCCTTCACAGATTTGTCATTCCTATTTAGTTTGCTGCTTCTGTTAGTTATTGGAATGAAATCTCTCATGTATCTCATGCTTCTCATGTTTCTCATGTTTTCTCCTTCTTCAAGATTAGACCCATTGCTTCTGGATACATACTCAAATGAAATGATTAGTCTTCTTTGAAATCAGAATTATACTGAGTTCCATTTGATTTGGTTGTCATGATTAAAACCATTTGAGGGGATATTTGAACCTTACAATCTCCCCCTTTTTGATGATGACAACTTATTCAAATTTTGCTTAGATAATTCTGATTTTTGATACCAAACTCCCCCTGAATGTTGGCATTTATTATAGTTGCAAATTGTATGAAAGAGTTGTAATTTGGATCAATTAATTTGCAACAGAAGCATGTATAATCAACAAACATATGAATATGCAGCAACTAATATCAATATGCATCAAAGAACATCTTTTGTCATTCATAATTCATGATTAATCAGAAGTACATTAAAATGATATTGATCACAGTCAGATCACAAAAAAAAAATCAGCCAAGTATCAGCCCTGAATCCCTAAAATTTAGCCTTAACTTCCTAGTACTACTTCTCCCCCTTTGTCATCAATCAAAACAATCCTAAGGGAATGTATGGAGAGAAGCAGGATCATCATTAATCACTTGGATGGGGAGGAGTGATCAGATGATGAAGAGGTAGAAGGCTGAAGCAGATTCTGTGGGGGCTGAAACTGTGAGAAAGGCATTGGAGGAGCCTGAGGTGCTATGACAGGAAGCACGAAATTGTTAAACCAAAACTGATGTTGTGTGAACCTCTCAATCATTTCATTTACTGTGTTTTGGAGAGTGTTCACATTTGAGAACAGTTTCTTCATGTCAGACTTGAGCTTCTGGATATCTTCTCCATGGATTTTGAAGGAGAAGCAGCTTGAGAAGGTTCACCAGAAGCAGCAGCATCAGGTTTTTGGAGCAGCAGGCTCTTCAGCAGGTTTTTTCACTGCTCAGTTGCTGGATGAAGGTGTTCATTGAGGAAAGATGTGAAGAGATAGCAGGCAAATTATCCATAATTGGTTGCAGCAGCAGGTAACACTGAATCCATTATTGGAGTAGCAAGGAACTGATTAACCATATCAGTTCCAAATGTACCTGCTGAGGGAGCTGAAGCAGTAGCTTCCTTCTGCACTACTTCCTTCCCTTTCTTCTCAACTTCTGGAGTATCAGCAACTGGAACTGTTCTTGTGGGGGATTGAATTTGTTCAGGTGATGCAATGTGAAGGGACTGAGGAATATGGAGTACCTTCGGGCAAGGTTAGCCAATGTGTCAACTGCCAGACCCTCTGCAGAAGCACTGATAGTTTCTTCGGGAGTCTTCTTGCATGGATGCTTCTGTTGGTGGTGATTTGGGCTGAGAAACAGCTTCTTCATCTGAGATGGGATCTAAAGACAGTGAATTGGAGGATGAAGTTTTGGCAGACATCTTTGGAGTAGGAGAAGGAGAGGAAATCCTTAGGTTCTTGGTTGAGGGTTCTCCAGAAGCACTGATAGTGACACCTTTCCTTTTTCTGGAGAAGGTTTGGAATTTTTTCTTCTTTGTCCTAGGTGTTGTACTCTCCTCTTCCTCACTTGGACTGGAATAGTCAAGAGAAGGCTCAGGCTTCTTAATCAGCATTCTTTGCACATTGATCTTTCCAAAGAAGCTACAATTATCACTAGAAGCTTCATCTTCTAGGGGAATGTTGTTTAGCCTAAAAATTCTTGTAAGAAGCATCCCATAAGGCAGACTTGCGTATGCCCTCTGAGGATTTGCTGATGAAATCATGCTTCTGAGGATGAGATATGGCAGGGATAGAGGTTTTCCAATGAAGAGATGGTAAATAACCATTAGGTCTTGATCAGTGACTCTTTCTAGAGTCCCAGCTCTAGGTAAGAGTGAATAGCAGCAGAGTTTATGAAACAATCTGCATATGGGGATGAGCTTGCTGGACTGAAGTTGGGAGGAGGATTGGTTAGAAATTCTTTTCTTAACTTCTTCCTTGGTCACTCCAACTGCAGAGAAACCAATCATCATAGAGGTGAGGATGATTATCTTCACATCCCAAAGCTTCTGCAATGGTCTCAGCAGTAATTACCATGGTTGCTTCTTTGACTTCTACAACCAAAGAGTTGCCATCACTTCTATATTGACTTGCAGAAGCATAAAATGCTTTTACAAGTCTTTCATAAACAGGTTCCCTTAAAAGCAGGAGGTAATCTCCCCAATCCTGCTTCTGGACAAAGTGTCCAATGTCCCATCCACATTTTCTGATTTCTTAAGGAGAAATATCTTCCCAGGAATGATAGCCTTCCATTCCCATTTTTCATTGAAGATTTTCAGCATCTTTTCATCTTCAAAAAGATCACAGTTGGAGTCTTGTGATGCTTCTGAAGGATCACTTTTCCTCATTTGAGCTTTCCTTCTCTTTTCTTTGTCAGCTTTGGGGCTTTCATTTTTGAGAGGAGAAGCAGCTGGTGGGAGATGGAGGAGTAGCTGAATGAGGGTCTATTTCTATGGGTTTATTGGGGTCATTTCCTATGGTTTGAAGCTAGCCTTGTTCCTATCTGACCTTCTAACATAGACTACAGAGAGAGCTGGTTCTTTAGAGATGGTTTTCACAGAAGGCTTTGGGCTGTAGTAGGAAGCTTTGAGGGTGAAGGCTTAGGTTGTGGTTCTGGTTGAGGTTTAGTGGCTTCTGTTCAGTTTGGATATGATATGAGGTTCAGAGTCTTGGGGTTTTGTTTGGGATTGAGGTTCAGCAGAAGAACAGAGACTTGCTCTGTGGATTGACTGAGTGCAGGGGATTCAGCTGTTTTTGGATCTTCATGGGCACAATCTCATTTCCCATTACGATGAAGTCTTCAGATTCTGAAGAGGAGTGGTCTTTCTTTTCCATTGCAACTTGCTTAATTCTCATGGGGGCGAGGAGCTTAGAAACAGAGGAAGAAGAATGTGACAGAGTTGAGGAGAGTTTATCGTGGAGGAGAATGAGGATGTCTTTCTCAGCTAAGAGGTATTTTAAAAGGGAAGCTAACTAGCCGTTGTTCCTTTTGAGAGGAAGAGAGAGGAGAGAGAGATGTGTGCGCAACTTTTTAGGAGTTGGTTAATGACCAACGGTCATTTGCTTTAAATTTCCCTAATTATGCAACAACTGCTTTGTACTCTTTCAGCTAGAGACAAAAGTTAGCTTTCCATATTCCTTTTGTAGCTCTTGAAAAAGGCTGTGGATGTAGTTTGACTTTGCATAGAAGGGATAAACAATGTTGTACCCAGACAAGGACATTTCCCAGCATATGTGATGTGACTATCCACTCTTAGTTAGTCAACAATCACTGTTTCATGTTTTTCTAGCTAAGTGGTTTAACAGAAGCATTTTTGCCTTAGATCCTTGAAGAATGATGATATCAGAAGCTGAGAATTTATCTCTTGCAGAAGCATCTTTTTATGCAGATTCTGCAGAAGGAGGGATGTTTCTGTAAAGCTCTCTTAGCTTTGCTTCTGCAGAAGGAGAAGTGATAGTTTCACTTTCCAGAAGCAGTACATGCAACTGTGATCCTTACAGTTTAGTGCTTCTGCAGCTAATGGATCTTATAGATGTTCTTTTGTTAATCAACAAACACAGACATTAATCATCAAGGTTCTTCATATTAATTTTATTTCTAAGAAAATACAAATCTATCTTCCACAAGAGGTTTTGTGAATATATCAGCAAATTGAAGCTTAGTTTCAATAAATTTCAATTCAATGTCATGCTTCTGGACATGATCTCTAATGAAGTGATGTTTCATGTCAATGTGCTTAGATCTAGAATGCTGGATTGGATTTTTAGACAAGTTAATTGCACTAGTATTATCACAGAATATAGGGATATTGGTGTACCTTAAGCAATAGTCCTCTATTTGATGTTTAATCCACAACATTTGGAACAGCAGCTTGCTGCTGATATATATTCTGCTTCTGTAGTGGACAAGGCTATTGTGGGCTGCTTCTTGCAAGACCAGGAGATCAATGATTTCCAAGAAATTGGCAGCTTCCACTAGTACTTTTTCTGTCCAATTTGTCTCCAGCATAATCAGCATCACAATAACCTGTGAGCTCAAAATCTGTGCCTTTCTTGTACCATAATCAAGACTTGTGGTTCCAGCAAGATATCTAAGAATTCTTTTCCACAGCTGCAAACATGTGATTCTCTGGGACAAGATTGAAATCTTGCACAATAGACTTACAGAGTAAAGAATGTCAGGTCTACTGGCAGTTAGTATAGCAAGGATCCTATCATTCCTCTGTATTCTTTTTCAGAAACATGTTTACCATTTTCATCTAGGTTTAAGACAGCAGAGGGATGCATAGGTGTCCCCATGGATTTTGAACTTTCCATTTATATTTCTTTAATAGATCTTTAGTGTATTTTTCTTAATTTATGAAGATACCATGCTTCTCTTGTCTGATTGAAGTCCTAGGAAGAACTTCAATTCACCCATGAGACTCATTTCAAATTCACCTTTCATAAGATCAGAAAACTCTTCTCACATTTTAAATTAGTGGATCCAAATATAATATCATCAACATAGATTTTTGAACTATGAGAAGATCCTTCTTGAATGTTTTTCTGAAAATAGTGGTGTCAATTTGACCTCTTGAAAATTGATTTTGCAAAAGAAAAGTGCTTAGCCTTTCATACCAAGCTCTAGGGGCTTAGTTTAAAACCATATAAAGCTTTGGTTAGTTTGAAAACATGGTTAGGATACTTTTTTCTTTCAAAACCAGGAGGTGGATGTACATAGACCTCCTCATTTATGAAACCATTTAAAAAGCCACTTTTCACATCCATTTGATAGAGATTAAAGTTTTTAAATGCAGCAAAAGCAAGAAGGATTCTAATAGCTTCTAACCTAGCTACTGGAGCAAAAGTTTCATCAAAATCAATACCTTCTTGTTGGTTGTAACCTTGTAGCTACTAACCTTGCTTTGTTTCTGATCACTTTACCTTCTTCATTCATTTTGTTTCTGAATACCCATTAGTGCCAATTATGGTGTGATTATTTGGTTGAGGCACAAGAGTCCAGACCCTTGTTTTTCTCAAACTGATCAAGTTCTTCTTTCATGGCATCAACCCATGATTCTTCATCAAGTGCTTCTTGTACATTTTTTGGCTCAACTTGAGAGAGAAAAGCAGTGTCATTTGTTCCTGTTAATTGTCTTCTTGTTCTTACTCCTTCCTCAACATTTCCAATTACTTGATTATGAGGATGGTAAGTTACAGATTTCCAGCTTCTGCGGCAAATTCTACTTCTGACAGGTCAGAACTTCTCTAGAAGCACCCACAGCTTCTGTAGGATCTGCAGGCTTCTGCAGATTCAGCATCCTTTCTGTAGAGCTGTGATTTTCAGGAGGGCATATTCTTTGGCTGACTTTCATCATCAGAATCTTGCTTGTCACATGCTTGAGAAGGAGAATTAGCATCATTGAAAATAATATGCATGCTTCTTCTATTGTCTGATTCTTGAAGGTTATAGATTCTATATGCTTTGGAAGTGATAGAATACCCAAGAAATATTCCCTTTTCAGATTTAGCATCAAATTTTTCAAGGTTATCCTTATTGTTTAATATGTAACATTCACTTCCAAATATGTGAAAATAAGCAATGTTGGGTTTTTCTTCCTTTCCACAGTTCATAAGGAGTTTTATTAAGGATGCTTCTGATAGAAACTCTGTTAAGTATGTAGCAGTAGTGGAGACAGCCTCTCCCCAAAAGTATTTTTGAATACCACTATCACTTAACATAGTCCTTGCCATTTCTTGAAGGGTTCTATTTTTCCTTTCTACAACTCCATTTTGTTGTGGAGTTCTAGGACAGGAGAAGTTGTGAGAGATTCCATTTTCATCAAATAGTTCTTGAAAAGGTAGTTTTCAAATTCCCCTCCATGGTCACTTCTTACAGAAGCTACCTTTTGGTTTCTTTCATTTTGAACTTTCTTGAGAAAGATCTTGAAAGACTCAAAAGTTTCATCCTTAGTAGCTAAAAACAAAACCCATGTGAATCTAGAGTAATCATCTACTATCACAAGCCCATATTTCTTTCCTCCCAAGCTAGGTGTTTTAGTAGGACCAAAAAGATCAATATGTAGTAATTCTAGTGTTCTTTTGGTGGTTATTATATTTTTAGGATGAAAGCTGGATTTGGTATGTTTTCCTTTTACACATGCTTCACACATTTTATCTTTATCAAATATTAGTTTTGGCAATCCTTTGACAAGTTCTAGTTTGGATAACTTAGAAATGGTCTTCATGTTTAAGTGACCTACTCTTTTATGCCAAATCCATTTTTCATTTTCAAAAGAAGCAAGGCAGGTTTGATTTGGGAGTTCTTCTAGACTTATGCTATATAGATTTTTGCTTCTAGTGCCTGAAAACAATATCCTTTTAGTAGATGATTCTCTAATCTCACAGAATGTAGGTTGAAACATAACTTCATAGCCACTATCACATAACTGACTTATGCTACGAAGATTATGTTTTAACCCTTTCACATAGTATACATTATTAATTTGGGTAGAACCTTGCATACCTATTTTTCCAATACCTTTGATTTGAGCTTTGTTGTTGTCTCCAAATGTTACTGTTCCTCCTTCTATCATGTGGAGTTGAGTGAATTTGCTCTTGTTTCCAGTCATGTGTCTGGAGCAGCCACTGTCCAAGAACCATAGCTCTTTCTTTTTGTATCCTTTTGCTTGTCCCTACATCAGAAAACAATAATGATTTAGGTACCCAAATTTTCTTGGGTCCTTGGATGTTAGATACCTTTCTTCTGGTACTCCTATTTCTTTTGTAACAGTTTTGATCATAGTGTCCAAATCTGTTACACCAAGAGCAATGAGGAGGTTTCCTTTTGGCTGGGACAAAAACTGTTTTATGTGTTTTTGTGTTTTTGTCTAAAGTAAATCCTAATCCTCTTTTATCAGTAGTTTCCCTACTGCTTCCTATCAATTGATTTAGGTTATGAGTGCTGTTAACAAACTTGCATAAATCATTCTGAAGTTCATCAATCTTCTTCTGCAGAAGCATATTTTCCTTCTGTAGTTCTGCAGTTTTTCTCTGCTTCTGCAGAGTTGCTTCTTACATTTTTGATTTGTTCAGATAACTTAGAATGAGATTGTTGAAGACAATAGTTGGTTTTAATTAACCTATTATTATCTTCTCTAAGCTTGTCATTTTCTTCTTTTGATTTTACTAATTGTTCTTTAAGAGAAGCACATTTTTGTGCAAGTGTGTGTGAGTCAGACAACAGATTTTCAAAAGCATCTTCAAGTTCTTTATATGCAGAAGGAGTATAGGTAATTACCTCTTCTTCTTCAGCTTCTCCAGCCATGAAGCATAGATGTGCGGTTTCTACTTTATCTTCTTCTTCTGCAGAGCTTTCAGAATCATCCCATGTAGCCATCATAGCCTTCTTTTTTCTGGAATGGCCTTGATTCTTTCAGCTGTGGACATTCTGCCTTTATATGTCCTGGTTTGTTGCATTCATAGCAGATGATAGGACCTTTACTGTTTTCTAATTTAGATCCTTCCTTCTTGAAATTGAAGAATTTCTTGGTTTTGCCTTTTCTTCTAATTAGCCTTTGTATTCTTTTAGATATGAAGGCTAGTTCATCATCATTTTCAGAAGATGATGATTCTGTTTCTGAAGGTTTATCTTCTGCAGAAACACTTCTTCTGGATGTATTTGCTTTTAGAGCTATTGATTTGTCCTTCCTTGGCAATTCATCCATGAGCTCCTATTCATGAACTTTTAGAGAGCCAAGAAGCTCATCTAGCTTGAGTACTGCTAGATCTTTTGCTTCCTGAATTGCTGTGACTTTTGGTCTCCATATTCTTGGGAGACTCCTTAGTATTTTTCTTACTTGTTCTTGGTTAGAATAGCTTTTTCCAAGAGATTTCAAATCATTTATAATGATAGTAAACCTACTGAACATTTCATCTATAGATTCATGTTCAACCATATTACACATTTCATATTGATGAATTAGAATGTTGATTTTAGATTCTTTTACTTGGTCTGTTCCTTCATGAGCAATTCTTAAGGTATCCCGTATTTCTTTTGCTGTATTGCAGCCAACAACCTTATCATACTCACTTCTACTTAATGCACAAAGAAGAAAGAATTTAGCTTTGGAGTTTAGAAGATACCTTTGTTTGTCATCTTGTGTCCATTCTTCTCTAGGTTTTGGCTTTGGTGCTTCTTCAACCACTTCGAAGTCACCTTCTGTGAGAGGACCCAGAACTCTGGTTCTTCTTGCAGTAGGAATGTAATTTCCAGTTTCTATGATATCCCACAAATCAATATCTTGAGATTCCAAAAACAGTTTCATTCTGTCCTTCCAATAGTAATAGTCTTTTCCATTAAATGCTGGTGGTTTGTTTGTTGATGATCCTTCTGGAATAAACATTGCAGCTCCATGGTTTGCCATTCCCTTGATCTTTTTCCTCTTTCACTGTTAAGTGAGTTCAACCCAAGAGGCAAGCTCTAGTACCGATTGAAGTAAATGGTTGGATCACAAGAAAGGGGGTTGAATTGTGATTCCTTTAAAATTCTGCAAGTTATCTTCTAATAAAATTCTGCTCAAGATAAGTTCTTGGCTTTTATTAGAAGATGGATTCCCAAAAGGTTAATATTAAGTATAATGCTTATTATGCTGAAAATAGGATTCCTTTGATGGAATCAATTAAGTTAACACTTACTTAGGTATTAGGAAGCTTTTAAAATCTTTTTATGATCATGCAATAACTAAGAGTGTAAGGAAAAGAAGAGAACACAAAGGATTTATACTGGTTCACCTTTTCCAACCAAAGGCTACATCCAGTCCCTACCTCAAGTAGGATTTTCTCACTAACCAAACTCAATTACAACCTTGGGTATACACTACCACTAGTATTCTTTCCCACAGCCTCTTCAGGCTTCTTTCAGAAACACCAAACACTTAGAAACAAGTTCTGTCTTCTTACAGTACTTTCTGCAGAAGCACAGAACCTGAAATCTGCAGAACTTGCTTCTGCAGATCCCAATCTCTCACAAGCTCACACTTGAGCCTTTACAACCTCTCAAATACTTCACCTGATCAGCCACAAGAGATTTTACAGCCAACCAATCTCTCTGACTCAGTAGAAGCACAAAGCTACAAAGGTAAAGTACACAAATCTCACAAAGCTCACTAGATTACAATCAGAACAGCAACAGCAGCTTCTAGTGAGCAAAACTCCCCCTCAACAATGTATATTGGACAATGAGAGAAAAACTGAGGAGAGAGAAAAAATGTTCCAGAAGCTGGCAATGTAAGACCAGATATTGTTTTATGCTTCTGGAGAGAGGTGTATCTCAAAGTGAAGAGAGCACCTCCTTTTATAGGTGAGGAGCTTTGTAGCCGTTGGAATGAGCCTCAGATGGTCCAGCTGTGTTGTATTGACAGGTCTCTTTCAGGTACAACTGCAAAAGCTGACAGGTACAGCTGTCCAGTTGACTGTCTTTTGTGCTTTTGCAGAACTTGCTTCTGCAGACAGCAAAACTAGCTCATTTCTTCACCTATGCTTCTGTGGATAAGCTGAGGAAGATTTCTGGATTATTTCAAGTGTATGTTGACTTCTGTAACTCAGCTAAATCATTAGAAGAATCATTTTCTTATTTTTGCCTTAATCTGCTGCTTTTGCAGAATTCATATGTGTATGTTGCTTCTGCAGAATTCTGTTAATGTGCTGCTTCTGTAGAATTCTGCTTCTGATGAACTGCAGATGTTTCTCATGCTTCTGTGAACTATTTGAGGTTCCACAGTTGATATGTCTTGAGTATAAAGTGCTATTATTGCTTTGGTTTCGAAATCTTCTCTTAAAATGAATCTCCCTTCTAATATGTCTTCATTTGATGTTCTTTGGAAGCTTCTTCATGCTTCTAGAAGATATGAGAAGTGCTTAACAGCTTCTGATTACTTTGAATGAGTTATCTTGAATGTACTCATTTTAATTTCAAGTTGTCCTTCACAGATTTGTCATTCCTATTTAGTTTGCTGCTTCTGTTAGTTATTGGAATGAAATCTCTCATGTATCTCATGCTTCTCATGTTTCTCATGTTTCTCCTTCTTTAAGATTAGACCCGTTGCTTCTGGATACATACTCAAATGAAAATGATTAGTCTTCTTTGAAATCAGAATTATACTGAGTTCCATTTGATTTGGTTGTCATGATTAAAACCATTTTGAGGGGATATTTGAACCTTACATAGATTTCTTTATTGCTCAATAGTCATAATAGAACGAACAGAGAACGAAATAAACAGACGAACAAATTGCTTTATTGCTCATACCTTAAAGAAGATCGGAACCGGACGGACGCGGGCGCGCGAGGGATGCCGAAGAGAGGAACAATCGAACAAAGAGCGTTGGTCAACGGAATAGAGAGTGCCAGAGAACTGAAAAGAGTGGCCGGAGAACGGAGAGAGACGCGGAGGGAGGTCGGAGACCGGAGGGAGGCCGAGGAGGAGATGCCGTTTGAGAGAAAGATGGAGAGGACGCAAGGGGTGAGTCTCTCACTCTCAGTCTCTGGGTCTGGGCGCCGCGCGGTACTATGATTGAATGAGGAGGAAGGCGAATGTGAACGAACATAACACAACAAACCCTAAAAAAATTAGTTTTTTAATATATATGGTTGGTTCGGTTCGGGTAACGGGTTTGGATTACCCAACCCGTTACCCGAACCAATAAACATCGGTTCTCATTGGTTCGGTTCGGTTCGGACCCGAATTAATAAAACATCCGAACCAATTTAATTGGTTTGGTTTGGTTCGGCGAGTTCATCGGGTAGATCCGAACCAATGAACACCCCTAATCTTGGATATTATAATCCTTTAAAAATTTCAAAATTGTTTTGAAAATTGAAGAACTTTTCAACTCTATTTACCCTTATTTGAGAGTTTTTAAGTTAACATTAACATTTTTCCTGTTTTTCTAATATTCTATCATATGTCATCAACATATTGATCTGCTTGCCAAGCCCCTTTTTACAAAATGTCACAATTTTCTTAAAACAAAGATTTAGAGTCATAGAACCTTGCTTCATCTTTGCAGGGACGTATAAAAGTGTTGATGTAGTCTTTAATGTACATTTTATTTTACACATTAGTTACACATGTAATCAATTTATGATCATCTTCTCTTGTAACAAATTATTTACTTGTGTTATATATATATATATATATATATATGAACATATAATAAAGATTTAAATAGAAAATGATAGGATAAGACTCATATTAAGGATTACCATTTATTAGCATTTAAAAAATTTAATAGGAAGATAGAGAAAACTAATATTAAGGATAAAGTGAGAATCCCACTCTCGCAAGTAGTGTGTGGAATTTGATGAGTGCATAATTAGAATATATTATAGGCTTAGTCAGTATCTAAATTTGTATATAATCATGTGTTCTCACCTCATTTTATTTAGTTATTTTAGTTCAAGTTACTAGTTTTTGGCGTTTTATGTGTAAGAGGATGGGTTTTGGGATTAAAAGACTGAAGAAAATAGGAGCCAAAGAAGAAAGGAAGTAGTGGAAGCAAATTGGAATCATGATTGCTAGAAAAATGGTCCAACAACAAGAACCACTGTCTGCCAGTGGTTTAAACCATGGGTTTGGTGCGGCCCAAAGAGTAGCGTTTTTAATTTATTTATTTTGATTTTGATTGGGCCCAAAGAGGGATTAAAGCTTAGCCTATTTAATCCAAAGTAGGATACTTTTCTAATGGTTCAGAGGTCATTCTAAGATATGGTTGAGTAGATTTCTTATTCTAGGAATTGGGAGTATCCCAATGTAGGATTGACAATTATGTTTTGATTTCTTCTATTTTATTAATGTTATTCTTGTTTTGATTTAGTTTTAGATAATCCTAATGCTTGTGATGTTGTTAGGCCTCTTCTTTACATGATTTTAGATATTAGGGGAAGAACTGAAAGGTGAACCTTAGTATAAGAAACTCTAAAATTTAACCTAAGATTCTAAATCACGAAGGTAGGTTTGATCCCTTAAGGGTATGTTTGTGAGATAGAAAATGAAGGGGAGGGGAAGGGAAGGAAAGGTTTGTAGGACATCCTGAAGTAAATATTATAATCACAAGAAGGGGGTTGAATTGTGATCTCTTTAAATTTCTGCAATTATCTTCTAATATTTGTTTCTGCTCAAGTTAAATACTTGGCTAATATTAGAAGTTCAAAGGTTAATCCTCATAATACGAGTTATATGTATTATGCAGAAAATATGGTTCTTGTCTTGAACCTTGTTAAAAGAAAACTTACTTAGGTATTAGATAGATTTAAAAAGTTTCATGCAAATGTTATGTCAGTTATAATGCAAATGCACAACCAAAAATGAGTAATTTAAGGGATGAGAAGATCTGCAAACAATATTTATACCAGTTCAGATCTTAACCTTGAGGCTACATCCAGTCCCTACACTCAGTAGGATTTTCCATTATATCAACCTTGATACAATGACTTCTTGGGTGCTCCTTACCACTAGTATTCTTCTGCAGCCTCTTCAGGCTCAACCAATATTCTTCTGCAATCTATGCAGGCTCACCAAGTATTCTTCTGCAGCCTCTACAGGCTCAACCAGTATTCTTCTGCAAATAGCAGGGCACACCTTACTCTTGCAGACTTAACTTATCTATCTCTCAAAAGATATTACTTTCTTTTGAGAGTTACAGATTTGTTTGATTGAAATATAATGAACAAAGGCTCAAGATTTATAATAATTAGTATACAACTAATATTCTTTTTTTTTGGTAAACGGGAGGGGAAAGCCCCCAAACTACAACACAGATCTACGATGGAAAGCTACACCAACACTATCATCTCTAAGAATAGGAATAATCCCACTAGGGGGAGAAGAAAGAGTGTGAAATCCTATAGTGAAATTAAAAGCAAATCCGCAAGCCAATCAGCTACCCTATTCCCCTCACGGAAGACGTGGGAGATTCTAGTACTTGGATATTTAATCAGAAGCAGCTTTATCGCCTGTAATATAGACCAACAAGGATGAGAGGTAGGAGCTCCTTTGTCAATGAGAGACACTGCAGTTAATGAATCCGTTTCAATCCATACATACTCAAAATTCCTCTTATCAGCTAAACTCAGAGTAGAATATATCCCTCAAAGCTCAGACATTGTGATAGTTGCTTGGCCAATGTTTCTAACAAAGCCATCGATCCATATCCCAGCTGAGTTTCTAAACAGCCCTCCACACGCTGACTTCTGGCCACCATCTCTCAAGGAAGCATCGACATTGCATTTTACAAAAGGAAGCTTTGGAAATTCCCATCTGATCAAGGGAGAAGTCTGACTTTGATTATTTGCTGAAACCACACTCCCTCTAGCAAAACAATGCTGAAACTCAGACGCTTTCACCAAAATATGACGGGCACACTCATTTATATTCGGATCTTTCCCCATAAACACCTTTTGATTCCTAGAGAACCATATGGATGACAAAGCAATTATAAAAATAGAAGACCAAGGCACACCATTAACATAAGAATTATTAGAGATATTTCTGTAGACCCAATTTAAGATATCGTGATAGAAGAACTGTTGATCAGAAGAATGAAGGATCAAATGACTCCACACTGACTTTGCAAATGCACAATCACGCAAGATATGGATAGATGATCCTCATGAATTGAACAAATGGGGCATTTTGCATCATCAGTCAATTTCCTAGCTGCCCGAAAATCATTGGTCTTCAAACCCCCCTTTAATACCAACCAGCCAAAACTTTTATACCTGTGAGGGACTTGGCAATTCCACAGGACCCGCCAGACTCTATGCATTGGGCCAAGGTTGGAATGGGCAACAAAATGGTAAGCTGACTTGGTAGAGAATTCTCCATTGTCAGACAGACCCCAAACTAACTTATCTTCTCCAGAATCTTGTCTATGTGGGACATTTCCCATAATCTCACCCAAAATCTCATCAGGAATAAAGTCCCTGAATTTACTGGTGTCCCACTCACCATCAGCTGACACCATATCTCTAACAGTAGCAAATTCCATAGAAGGTTGAAGGGGTTCCTTTACAACTGAATTTAGAATAATACCTGATCTTAACCAGGGATCTTTCCAGAAATCTATCCGGTACCCATCCCCAATATTCCAGCGCCAAGCTTTCCTTAAAGTATTCCAGATAACACAAATTCCTTGCCATATGGAAGAGCTACTATTTTTCCGAGAAACAACAGGTATAATACCTGAACCTGTTTGGTACTTGTTTCTGAGAACCTGAACCCAAAGAGAATTTGGAGAACTAATAAGACCCCATCCTAATTTGAGGAATAAAGCTCTGTTGAATGAATGTAAATCACGAAATCCCATCCCACCCTCCTGCTTAGGCTTAGTAAATTGGTCCCAAGCAACAGAATGTAACTTCCTCTCTTCATTGACAGAGCCCCATATAAAGCCCCGAGTCATTTTCTCCAATTTATGGCAAACAGATTTAGGCAACAACACAGACTGCATAGTATAGGTTGGAAGAGCGGCTATGACAGCTTGGACTAAGGTGATTCTTCCTGCAAAAGACAGGGACTCCGCCCTCCAAGATATGAGCCTTTGTTTAGTTTTTTCAATAAGAAAATTGTATTTAGCTCTAGATTTTCTTCCATGAAGCATTGGAACTCCTAAATATTTACCCATATCAGGGGTTAATTGGAAGCCTCCAATAGAGCTCAGCTGAGTAGCCCTGTTGTAACAAACATTCTTTGATACAAGAAGGAGTGACTTCTTGGGATTTACCTTCTCTCCAGACGCTGCACAGAAAGCATTGAGGCACTCAATCATTACATTCATCTGGTTTACAGATGCTTCACCAAAAAGAAGTAGATCGTCTGCAAAAAAAAGATGACTTAAAGGAGGGCCTCCTCTATTCAAAACAATAGGCTTCCACTCATTACAAGACAACTTCTGAAGGATGAGATGGCCTAGTCTCTCTAAGCACAAAACAAAAATATAAGGCGACAGCGGATCCCCCTGCCTCAGGCCCCTGCAAGGGGAAAAAGACTCAGTTGCCTCACCATTGAAAAGAATCTTCATCACAGGAGAAGAAATACAATTCATGATAAGGGTGCATAAACTATCCGAAAGACCAATGTCTTTGATTGTGCCTTTAATAAAAGCCCAACTCAGTCTATCGTAGGCTTTTTCAAGGTCCACCTTCAACGCCATGTAACCTACTTTCCCCTTCTTAATGTGCATAGAGTGAAAGACTTCCTGAGCTATGACAATGTTATCCGTTGTCTGACGACCAGGAACAAAACTTGATTGGTTTGGATGAACAAGAAAAGGCATGTGCTGCTTCAACCTCTGCACCAAGCATTTCATAAGCATCTTGTAAGACACATTGCAAAGGCTTATGGGACGGAAGAGGGTCATTCTGTCTGGAGAATTTACTTTGGGGATCAAGACAATAAAAGTATCATTTATATACTTCACCTTATCTGAATCTTGAAAGATATCCCTTAAAAGCTTACAAATAGAGGGACCAACAGTAAGCCAATTATGGTGAAAAAAGGCTGGATTCAAACCATCGGGACCAGGAGCTTTAGAAGGGGCCATATTAAAAACAGCTGACTTAATCTCCTGGTCTGACAGAACACCCTCAATACTCAAAAGAGAATTTTGGTCAAGTCTAGGAAAACTATTACCATAGCTCCAAGGAAGGTCCAGGTCATCTAAGGAGAAGAGGTTTTTAAAGTACAAAACTGCAGTTTGTTTCAATGAGATAGAGTCTGTTATGAGCTCATTTCCATCATTTAACAATGCCTCAATTTTATTTCTTTTCCGCCTAATGAGGGTAGAAATATGAAAAAAACTTTGTGTTCAAATCACCAAATTTTATCCAGTTGCATCTGGATTTTTGGCGCCAAAGTGACTCCTCCTGGGCCAAAATATTCGAATATTCCTTCCAAAGATTAGATTGAAGATGCTCCAAACCCCTGTCATTTCCCATTTTCAATCTAGCATTTATACCTTCCAGCCTAGCCATCACTCTTTTTTTCTTTTGGAAAATATTGCCAAAAACATGTTTATTCCAGTATAATACCCTTTCTTTAAAATCAGCAGCTGCATTCAACCAATCACCAAAAAGACCCCAAGATTCTTTGACAATTGAGGGGAAAGATTTATCAAGAAGCCAACTCTCATGGAAACGAAACGGTTTAGCACCCTGAGGAGAAGAGGTTTCCACATTTAACTTCAACAAAAGGGGCTTATGATCAGATTTCAATTTAGGAAGATGTAACAGGGAGGCTTCAGGGAAACCGATTCTCCAATTCAGATTGGCCACAGCCCTATCAAGTCTCTCCTTTACCCCATTCCACTGCCAGGTGAAAGGAGGGCCTTTAAAGCCAACATCAACAAGTTGACACTCATCCAAACAATCTTGAAATTCTGACATAGCTGTTTGATTAGGAGGAGCACCACCACTCTTCTCGGAAGGGAAAAGAATAGCATTAAAATCTCCTAATGCCACCCAAGCATCATTGTTAATTCTACTCAAGACTTTTAATTCACTCCAAAGCTCCCTTCTAGAAATCTGCCTAGGACTTGCATACACAAACGTCATCATCGAAGAAAAACCCCCCAATTTGATAACCGTATGAATAAATTGAGGGTGAGAAGCAATTATTTGAACATCAACATTGGGCCCCCAACAAAGCCACAAACCACCCAAGAAACCCACTGAATCCACTTTAAAAAAATTAGGATAGCCCAATTTCTTTATGACTTGGTCTGCAAAAGTACCACTTATTCTGGGTTCACAAATAGCCAAAACATCAATATGATGTCTAGAAGCAATATCTCTAATTAAGGAAGGGAAGGTTCTTGCACCTGCCCCTCTGACATTCCAGAAGAAAACAGACATAAAAACAAATAAGAGAGGGAAGAGGAAACAAAACCCGAAAAGGGCTCAACTTTGTCTGGTAGATAAAACCACGTTGCTTTGGGCCACTCTGTTCCCATCAATCCCTCCTTGAGTTGGTTGCTTTGGCTCATCTACAAGCATTAAGTCAGGTGGGCGCCTGTTAGACACCACCAATTTCCCCTCCAAGTCAGAATGGGTAGTTGGACTAGTGTCTGTTTGGGCCTTCCCCATAACAATGTTGGTACCCAGATTATGAACTTCACTAACCTCCATAGGTTTGGTCTGTTGGGCTGCATCATGTTCCATAATGGTAGGCCTTTGAATTTCAGAACCAGGATTATGCGCACCCAAATTTTGGGTTCCTTGCCAAGCTTGTTTTTTATATGAGCAATTGTCTTTGGGCCTTCTAATTTCTGTTTGGGCTTCTTAACAGGATCCAACACCACTAAGGGAGTCACCTGGGCAGATTTCATAATAACATCCGTAGGCTCGGCCGCATGGGAGCAGTCCCTTTCCGCTATTTCAGCATCCACCAACGCTGCAAAACGTGATCCGCTCTGCTCCCCATGATTGGGAATCTCAGGAATTGTGCCTCTACCGACTTTGTCTGCTCCACTAACTAACTTTTTTGGGGCTGTTTGTCTTTTTCTGAACGGTTTCTGTACAAGCATCCAGGGGCCAAAACATTCCTCGTCCTGTACCTTATCTGTTTTGTCATTGCAATCCACCCCCTCCTTTTCACCAACCTCTTGTGCCTTCCCCTGGGATCCATGATTGTTGCAGACACCACCATCCTTATTAGCAGGGCAAGCTTCCTTGCGGTGGCCATATTTGCCACAAGTAAAACAAACCAAATGTAAACCCTCATACTCAACAGGGTAACATCTTCCATTAAGCTCAAATTTTGGAACTAAAACTTTACGTAAATCAATTTCAACACATAATCTTGCGAATTTACCCCTCTCCGCCGTTGTCTGACCCCAAAATCCCTCCCTGGGTTTTAGAGTATTCGAATCAACTCGAACAGTTCTGCCAAGAGCATTTCCAATACGCCACAAAATCTCCCTATCATAATACTCCAATGGTAGAGCTGGGATACGCACCCAAACAGCAACTCTGGTGAGTTCATCCTGTAATGGAAAAAAATTTGGCCGCCACCTTTGTATAACCAAATAGTGTCCTGAAATCATCCAGGGACCAGCTTGAAAAACCATCTCAAAATCATCTGGATTCGAGAACCTAACCAAGAAATAGTCATATTCAAGGTCAATGATCTCCATGTCACCCAGCGGACTCCAAAGCTTCACCAACCGTAGTTGGAGAAAACGTAGACCTACTTTTTTACCCAGCAGCTTCACAATAACTGAGGACTTCCAAGGTTTGCACGCATCACGGAATTCCTCTCTGGAAATCTGGATAACTGGACATAATGGATCCCTATTCTTCTCCGAACTAATTTCCTCTTCACCATCAGCTTCTATTTCCTCTTCCTCTGACGAATCCTCATCTGAGCTCTCCGAACCAGAAGAAGATGAAGTGACTCCTCCTAGAATGACGTCTTTATAAGAGACCACATTTCTATTTAAAGCCATTTCAGTTGCTGTCTCAACCATGGGAGCTTTCATTATATGGTCCTGGATAGCCTCCATCGGTGTCTCCATAACTACTGTATCTTGTGACTTACATGAATCTTCCTCCATCTTTGCTTTTTTATTACTCCTAGACAGATTGTCTGCCTCCTCTGTTGAAAGACCCTCAGGAGGGCTATTTTCCACAAGCCCTAGCACAGCGTTTTCCATCTAATTCAGTGAGTCGTTTGCCAAAATAGCACTTGGTGTGGAGGAGCAACTCCCATCCTGGACAGTTGATCAGCAACCATATTAGCCTCTCGGTACACATGTGTAATAGAAGCGTTCCAATCTCTCAAAAGGATATTCATGATCTAGGAGATTAGCTCGACATGAACATGAAGAGTGCAGTTCCTGTCTTGTGAAAAAAGCTGAACCACGTCCATGCAGTCAGTTTCAAAGAGAAGAAAAGTAATTCCTCTGTTCCAAGCCAAAGACAAACCTTCTTTTAATGACAACATTTCTGCACACAAGGGATCTCCACCTACTGACCATGCTGAGAAGCCTACAATCCACCTACCTTCCTTCATGATCACGCAAACTCCCACCATAGCCCATACGTGGAGGAGTCTTGGACCAGCTTCCATCCACGCTCAACTTTGTGATGTTGAGTCTCAAAAATGTGATTTTAAGAACTCACAAATCCTAAGTTTTAATGGACAACAAATTTGATTTAAAAAGGAATTAATTATTTATTATGAGAACAGTATCACTTGAAGGTATTTTGCTTTAACTGTTTCAGCAAGACTCTATATATAGCTTCATGAAAGACTTTGAAGGTGGCGAAGCCCAAAAAGAGATGTCGTCCAAGCTCAAAAAGAAAATCATCAAGCCAACACTCTGCTGAAATTACTCTGAATTTCCTTGTGCTTAGAATTTCTCATTTGTATCCTGCGTCTTACTCAGTTAACCTTTGTACAGGAATTTTTGTGTTTAAGTTTCTCTAAAACTTAAACTTATTATCATTGTAAACACTGTAAAGTGTCTGAGAGCCTGAAAAGGCTTGGAGGAACAAAGAATACTTGTGTTTTAGCCTGGAGAGGCTGTGTCCAAAGAATACTTTTGTTTTAGCCTGGAGAGGTTGTGTCCAAAGAATACTTGGTGTTTAGCCTGAAGAGGCTGGGAGCAAACAATACTTGTATCAGATCTGAGATATTGAAAATCCAGTGGTGTGTTTGCCCTAGGACTGGACGTAACTCACTGAGTTAGTGGGTGAACTAGGATAAATTTCTTGGCTAAGTTTTCTCAACCCTTATCTCTTTACTTTTTATTTTAACTAACCAAGGAGGGTTCTGAAAAGTGATTTTATATATCTACGTAGCAAATCAACTTAGTCTATCACTTAAATCTATTTCAAAATCAACTTACCCAACCTGCTGAATCATTTCAGCGAGTTGCTGAAAACTCAAGTTTAAGAAGGTTGCTCAAATCTTTGTATATCACTTTGCGTGTTTTCAAAAGGTTTTAAAAAATTCTTAAAGAATTATAAAACACTATTCAACCCCCTTCTAGTGTTTCCTGTGGTTCTAACATGTGACACCTATAGGAGGAGGCATCCAGGAGGAGTTGACTGAGTCGTTCAAAGATAACGCACCAAGATCAACATTCTTACTATAGTCCACGACAGAAGGATAAATATGATGCATAACATACGAGATATCCCAAGGAGTAGGATCCATAGTTGTATTCATTCTCCATCTCCAAATCCACCAAATAGTAGAAGTGAAAAGAATCCCCAGATTACTATTAGCCAGATCCTTCAACCAAAAATCCAGACTGTTTAAATGAAAGAAAGGATGGGAACAGATATTTAGACGCAGCCAAATTTCCTTCGCGTGGGGGAAACCACAAAGACAATGGAAATATTTTCTAAAAGAGCCGAACAATGGTTGCAAAAGGCTGAGGTAGTAAGAATGCAATGAAGTCTCATCTATTTGGTAGGAAGGGCTTCATGCATAATCTTCCCAAACAAAGAGTTTCACCTTCTTAGGGATATTCAGTTGCCATATCCATTGCCATTTCCTTTCACCTATTGGAGGACAATTATTAAAGAAAAGCCAAATACAAGTAGATTTGGAGGTGAACTTTTCGCCGCTATCCTGAGTCCATCTCCAAGCATCATAAGAGTTAGGATGTAATATTGGATCAACTTGTAAAATTAAATATGTGATATTAGCAGGAAGGCTAGTAGCAAAAGTAGAAAGGTTCCAATGACCATCCGCAGAAATCTCCTTAATAGCTTGTTGAGTATCACTTATATTGACATAAGGAACATGTTCGCAAAGTTTACCTATAGACAACTACACATCATACCAAAAGGAGGAGTTTCCTTCACCAATACGAAATGAAAATTCATCCTGGAGGGAAGCAATAAGACCTTTCCAGAGATAAGAATCTTAGCACCTAGATGGAGTTTCAAAAAGAGATCAGTCAGTCCCTGAGGTAGGGGTGTTCAAATCCAATCCATTCCAATTGGAACCGCAATAACCGATCCAAAAAACCGCAAACCAAAAAAACTGCAAACCGCAAAAAAACTGAAATTTTTAGTTGGATTGGATTGGATTTCGGATCTGCCTATGAGAACCAATCCAATCCAAACCGATCCAAAGTTTTCTAAACATTTTGATATATTATCATTATTGATATTATTTTTATGTGATGATGTAAAAAAAATTAGGCTTAAATAACTTTTTAGTCCCTGTAAAATATATGGTTTTTGCTTTTGGTCCTTATAAAATTATTTTTATTCTTTTGGTCCTCATAAAATTAAGATACTTTGAAAAAGGTCCTTATTTCCACTTGTCATGCATCCAACCATGCCACATAAGTAATCATATTGAGGTGGCATATGATGTGGCGTGTCTAGATGCATGACATATCATCAAAAAATGATAATAAGGTCCATTTTCAAAATTTTCAAATTTTATGAGGACCAAAAGAATAAAAATATATTTAACAAGGACCAAAAAGTTATTTAAGCCAAAAAATTATTATTATGCAACTATATTTAACGAATAACATTAAACTATGGGATTAGAAGTCATCAAGTAATTTGTATGTTATAAGATAAGATAATTGCATGATTTTAGCATGTTGGATTTACTATAAGCGGATACTGTTATATGGGCTATGGAATTGAGATCGACTCTCATGTCTAATTAAGTATTTAAAGTTACAACTTATTTGCTTTCATTAACAATTTAGCAAAGCATAACTTTTCGGTTTTAAATTTATAAATGATTAACGATTTCGGAAACTAGTAATGATGTCATAATTTTACTTTCATAACTTCATTTTTTATTTTATTTGAAAAAGCAAAATCCAATCCAATCCAAACCAATTAAAATTGGATTGGATTGGATTTGGAGAAAAATCAAAATCGATTGGATGATTAAATGAGAAAACCGAAATTATTGGATTGGATGATTTTTCCCTCAAACCCGATCCAATCCAATCCGCGAACACCCCTACTGATTAAGTGTAAAATTAGCGTTAATTTCATATAGTTTTTATTACACTTATCAAGGATTAAATAGTAATTTATGCCCCAAAATATCCCTTTTTGTTAATATTTATAATAATTGTATTTATTTGATACAAATTTGAATATGATGCTATTTTAAATAGAAATTTGCTATTTTGTGCAGAATTATAGCAGATTTGGGACAAGAGTGGAAAAAGCATCAGAATGGAGGATATTGCAGATTCAGAAATTAAATTAATAAAAGAAAATAAGAGAATCCTGCAAAGAATCTTTCCAATTCAAATACAAAGCAGATAAGTACAAAATAATTCGGATAAAGGGATAATGGGAAAACCAGATAAGATCTGAAGGAGATCATGAGGTTAGTTCCACAAATCAAGGAAAGCAGCAGCGCATTCCACGCTCCACACGCGCTAAGCGCACGTGGAGCGCATAACCAGAACGGCCAGGCTTCATGTGCGCCTAGCGCACATGAAGCGCGTGTCCTGATTAATGAAGTCGCGCGCTGTGACGTCATTTAGTGAAGGGGAAGCTTCTAATTGGTCAAGCTTCACACCAGTGACGTCAATTAATGAAAAGGCAGCCTCTGATTGGATTAAACACTCACTAGTGACATCACAACCTGATCCCTTGAAGGTTTTCCAACTCTATAAATAGAGCCCTTTGCAAAGGTCACAAACACACACGGTCCTCGGGACCATAAACACTGATACAGAGAGAAAGTAGTATAGGATTGAGAAAGGTGACAGATTTCTCAGTAGTTTGTAATGGCTACCATGAGTAGCTAAGCTCTCTAGTAGGATTTGATGTAGTAGATTCGATCCCCTTGTGTATAAGAATTCTCTTTTCTATTTTATTTATGATTCTATGCTTGTAATTTATCGGTATCTTTATGTTGTGTGTAATGCATCAACTCCGCGCGTGCGCCGGGATGGTAGGCTAGTGCTCTGAATACAAAAAGTGGAACTCCGACTAGTATCAGAGGTAGGTGAGCATGGAGCTGTTCATGAAGCTTATTCTCGGATTGCTAAAGGTACTCGGGTTAGTCATATCGTAGCATAAGGATTGTATTCTAACAATCGGAGGTTCAGTGAGTGACACACCCCTCCGTAGGTGCCTTATGTGAAAGTATGGTTAATTCGATAGCGTTGATTGCAAAATACGGGGAATGTTCGGGGTCGCCAAATGCCACTTTGAATGCCTGTAGAAAATAGCTTTTGGCGTTTATTTATGATGTTATAGGGGAATTTGCGGGTACGATAATTACCAGACATGCCTTATAATTATTGTAATTAAACAATGCTAAGGTGATTACAAGTATGATCATAAATAAGGGAAAAGGGATTCGAATGCACAAGGGGGGAGATGAAACGAAATCAAATCCTAGTCCTAAATACTATTATCTCATGTTATCCTTGCTTATTTTATCATTCTGTAAAACCAACCTTTTTGCGAAAACGTTTTATTGAAAATACAATTACTCTAACTTTACAAGTTAAAACCGCTCCATGTGGATACGATACTCTACTTACTCTAAAACTATTGGACTACTGGTAAACTTGCCAAGAAACCCATCACCTACCCTGAGGTTTTTGTGTGACAGAACTTGAACCCAGAACTTATCTTGTTCCTTGATGATATTCCGGGCTAATTTACCCAACACTACTAAAAAAAATTGATTTTAGAGAAGGATTTTAGAGAGGGATTACTATCCCTTGCTATTTGCGAGGAATTTTGTGACGGATTCCAAAATTTGTCACTAAAGTTGGGCCGGTGAAATTTTGCGATGGATTTAGAGAGGGAGGCTTAAATCCCTAACTAATTTTCCACCAAAATTTCCTCCTCTGGAAATTGAGATTGGAAGCCACTTTCAATCATTGACTTCTTGTTGGATGAGGAGGCTTAAATTCTCCATACACAAAAGAAAGAGATATAGAGATATGGAGATATGAGATCCCCTTAGCGAAGACCTTTACTAGGAATGAAGCTACTTAGCCTGGACCCGTTCTATGGGATGGACAAACTAGAGGAGCGAACACACCACATAATAATCTTAATTGTAATAACTGGGAAGCTAAAATCCATCAAAGTTCTTTCCAGGAAGTCCCAATTCACCCTGACATACGCTTTCTCCAGGTCCACTTTAAAGGCCATAACACCTTTTTTAGATTTCATTTTTTCATATAGTGGACAATTTCATGAGCCAAGATAGCGTTTCCTGCCATCTCCCTGCCTGGTATGAAACTACATTGTATAAGACCAACGAGCTCAGTGAGGTAAGATCGTAGTCTATTCACTAAAATCTTGGTAACAATCTTATACACTATGTTGCATAAGCTAATCAGGCAGAATTCTTTAAGACGTACAGGATGCTCCACCTTTGGAATTAACACTAGCAGGGTCTCAACCAAGGAATCCTTCGAGTAACCCAGAACAAAAGCTTAATCCACAAACCTATGAACTTCATCACCCACCAGATGCCAATATTTTTGGAAGAAAAAAGGTTTAAATCCGTCCGGACCCAGAGCCTTGTAAGGATGCATGCCAAACAAAGCAAAGTGCACCTTTTCTTTTTTAACAGGAGTTAAAAGAGCGTTCACTCCATTATTGCTTATTTTAGGCATAGTGACATCAATGGAGTGATTCCAGACAATTCCATCCTGCTGGTCACTAAATAGGTCCTGATAGAAACGCATGGCTTCGTCACACAAGGTATCATCTGTTGAAACAAACTCAATCACATAAAGTTTTTAATATGCCAAACCTGTAAAGAAAGTCATGAGCTAAGTAAAGAAAGAAACATGAATACTACATCTTGTTATTTGCTAATCAAGCTGTTCAAGTCTTTGGCAGATTCCTTAGTAATTCTTGCAGGATCCTTAAAGGAATAATGATCAGAATAAAAGAAAGACAAGCCAAGAATCTTAAGACCTCACTGAGCATCAAGAGAAGAGCTTTGTGAACAGCTTCTGGAACAGCTTGAGACGACAGCTCAATAGAGAGATACGAGCTCAAGCCATGTAAACTTATCTGATCAAAGATACAAAAGAACATCATCATGTATCAAAAAGGAGATTCTCAAAAATCTGTAAAGACGGTACAGTCTCTTAAGAGAGATCCTAGATCAGCTTGAGACGCAAGCTCACCAAACAGATGAAAGCTCACTGAACAGATGTAAGCTCATCAGAAGAGACACGAGGAACAAGAAGAGATACAAGCTCTAATCATCTGAACAAGTGATGAGTCCCACGTAAAGTCAACCTACGAAAAAGCAAAGAGCCAAGTCAGCACAAGGACAAGGAAGTACACTGCAAGCTGTCAACAGATCACATCATCCAAAAGCTTGTCCCTTGTCCAGAAAAGAGCCCTGTCTCTAACAGCTATATTCCAACGGCTCCAAGGAAGTCTCATCAACAAATAACGACTACTTTGCACCCATATAAGTAGCTGAAAGCTACTGTGACATAATAGAGACGTGCCTGAAAAATCATCAGTTATCACATCTCATCTCATCTCAGACAAGAGCTCACGTCTCATCTCAAGAGCCTAAAGAACTAAATAGATCTCAACAGAGAGCTCTTGAAGTCGGATTACCTTTCTTCTGTTTTCTTTACCAATCTGAAATCATTGTAAGAAGAAGGTTCCTCTAGCTAAGATTCATTGTCTAAACACACCTCATGTGCTAAAGCTAGAACACACTCAAAATATCAATTATTGTATCTGTATCTCATCTGAGATAGGAGAGAACCTAGTCTTGGATTGAGAGCGTGCGTCCTGAAGAGGCTGTAAGAATACTTGTATTGACAGGTTGTCAATAGTGAAAATCCCACAGGTGGTGGGGACTGGACGTAGCCCAAGGTTGTGGGTGAACCAGTATAAATCTGTGTGTGCATCTCCTTACCTTCATCTCTTACTTATATTGCATATCTATTATTAAGTTGATAAATTAAATTAAGCAATTAACTATAAATCTATCAAATCTCATCTGATTATAATCACACTGTTGAGACAACATCTCTTCTAACTGAGACTCCAAGTATCAACTTGAGATCACGTCTCAACTTAAGTTTAAGTCTGCACTTTCAGGAAAAATATTCTAAGTCTCTATTCAACCCCCCTTCTAGAGACGTTTAGCCAACTTCAGTTGGTATCAGAGCTCGGCCTCTCAAGGGGTTGAGCACACCTACGTGTGAAGAGGAACAGATCCATGGCTGGACCTAGTGCTAGTTTGTTTATTCCTGAAGGAGCATCCACTAACAGACCACCTGCCTTTGATGGAACTGACTACTACTACTGGAAGGACAGGATGAGATTATTCATTGAATCTCAACATGTTGATTTATGGGAAATCATAGAAGAAGGTCCCTACATACCATACACTACTGATGAGCTTGATCAAAGAATAGTCAAGCCCAGAACCAGATGGACTGATGCTGAAAAAGCAAGGTACGTTCTAAACTCAAGAGCTAAATATTTGCTGACCTGTGCTCTTAGCCGCAGTGAATATGATAAGGTAGCTGGGTGCACAACAGCAAAAGAAATTTGGGATGCACTTGAGATAGAACATGAAGGAACTAACCAAGTCAAGGAAGCAAAAATCAACATTCTGGTAAGACAATATGAGCTCTTCAAAATGAATGAGGATGAAGGCATTGAGGACATGGTGAGACGCTTCACCATCATCACAAATGATCTAAAATCCTTAGGAAGAACTTACTCAAATCAAGACATGGTCAGAAAGATCTTGAGGAGTTTACCCAAGCCTTGGAGACCTAAGGTCACTGCTATCCAGGAAGCAAAAGATTTGAGCATTCTCAGGTTGGATGAACTTCTTGGATCATTAAAGGTGCATGAACAAGAACTGATGGAAGAAGATCACATCAGAAAACCCAAAACAATTGCACTGAAGGCATCATCAAGTAACACTAAAGGTAAGAAGGTAAGCTCGTCTCATCAAAACTCTCTCACCTCATCTCATGAAACAGAATCAGAAAATGAAGATGATGATGAAAGTGAAGTAGATGATGAGCTGGCCTACATCTCAAGGAAGATTAGACGCATGTGGAGAGCTAGAGGAAGTGGAAGAAGGAGCTTCCCTTCAAGAAGAAAAGAAATCAAGTCTGATAGAAAAGGACAGTTCATCTGCTTTGAATGCAACAAACCTGGACACATGAGATCTGAATGTCCACAACTCAGAAAGGATATAAAGAAAAGTCCAAAGAAAAAGGCAATGATGGCTACTTGGGATGATACTGATGAAGAAGAAAGTCAAGATGATCAATCAGCAAATATCTGTCTCATGGCAAATGGTGATTCATCTGATGAAGAGGTATATGAATCTGACCCAGAATATTCAATTGATGAACTTAAGTCTGCTTTTGAAAACCTCTTGTATGATTCAAACCTTTTAGCCTCTAAGAGCTCACTGCTAAAGTCAGAATTAAATACAGCTCTTGAGAAAATAAAATTTCTGGAAAAAGAAAATGAAAGTTTGAATCATAAAAATAGCAGTCTCATGTTGTCTCACATGAAACTATCTGAAATGGTTAAAGCTAAGACTCAAGTTCAAAATGAGCAAGAACTAAAAGAGAAATCTGAAGAAAACCAGAAACTCAAAAGACAAAACAGAATTCTCATAGATGATCTGGCAAAATTTGTAAATGGAACAAAAAACCTTGAGAGACTCATTGGATCTCAAAAAGGAATCTTTGACAAAGCTGGATTAGGCTATGAAAAATCATCTAGTGAGGTCTGGTATAAAGATTTCTTTATTCCTGCTAGAAAAAGAAAGAGAGAAAGGTGCTCTTGCTGTAGTAAGTATGGCCATAAGACCACAGAATGCTACATGAGACGAGTAGCATCTGACAGAAAGGTAACTAACCATGAAGGACCCAAATATAAGTGGGTACCTAAAATTAAATCTCTTGATGAAACAGGTATGCCTAGCTGCAGCAAAATCAAAAAGGATATGGGTGCTGGACAGTGGATGTTCAAGACACATGACTGGGGACAAAAGCAAGTTCCTATCACTTGAAGAAGGAGCTGCTGGAGTTGTCTCCTTTGGAGACAACAGCAAAGCCCAAATTAAGGGCATAGGTAAGATTGGTAAGGTAAACTCAGCTCAAATTGAAAATGTCTATTTTGTTGAAGGATTGAAACATAACTTGCTAAGTATTAGCCAATTATGTGACAATGGCTTTTATGTTAATTTTCAACCTACTTTTTGTGAGATTATAGACTCAAAGACTGGAAAGACTGTCTTCTCTGGTGAAAGAAATAAGAATCTTTACTCAGTCACACTTGAGAGCCTATCTGATCTCACCTGTCTCATTTCTCATGATCAAGAAAAATGGTTATGGCACAAAAGGGTTGGACACATTAACATGAGAACTATTAGTCAACTTGCAAATCAATCTCTTGTCAAAGGATTACCAAAGGTAAAATTCGACAAAGACATGATTTGTGAGTCTTGTGTAAAGAGCAAACACAGCAAGTCAAGTTTCAAACCAAAATCTCATATATCCACCACCAGACCTCTTGAGATTCTCCATATTGATCTCTTTGGCCCAACTAAGACTCCAAGTCTTAGTGGCAAAAAATATGGTTTTGTAATTGTGGATGACTTCTCAAGATTCACCTGGGTACTGTTTCTATCCCAAAAGGATGAATCTTATCAATCCTTTAAAACCTTTTGTAAAAAGATTCAATCTGAAAAGGGATATGGAATTGGTACTGTGAGAAGTGACCATGGGGGAGAATTTGAGAATGCCAAATTTAAAAAATTCTTTGATAAAAATGGCATTACTCACAATTTCTCCTGTCCAAGGACTCCTCAGCAAAATGGAGTAGTGGAAAGGAAAAACAGAACTCTACAAGAAATGGCAAGAACTTTGTTATGTGACTCTGGTATTGAAAAGTATTTCTGGGCAGAGGCTGTGAATACCTCTTGCTATATAATAAACAGAGTCTCTATAAGAAAGATCTTGAATAAAACTCCTTATGAACTATGGAAAGGAAGAAAACCTTCAATATCTTATTTTCATGTCTTTGGATGTGACTGTTTCATCCTTAACACTAAAGATCAACTTGGGAAGTTTGATACAAAATCTGACAAAGGAATCTTTCTTGGGTATTCTCTTACTTCTAAGGCATATAGAGTATTTAACTTGAAAACTAAAACCACTGAAGAATCCATGCATGTAGTTTTCAATGAGATGCAGGACAGCTCTGAGAGGAATCTGGACGAGGAAATTGATGAAATGATGAGGGATTTAAGGATCTCTACACTAGAAGCTGATGAGAAACTTGCTTATGAACAAAAAACAATGAAAACATCCCAAGCTGAAGACTCACATCAAAAGACACTCCTAGAGAGCCCAGACGTACCTCAAAGTGAAAATAAGGCTGAGGAACTGAATGAGAGCACAAGAGCTGTACATGGAGCCTCTGAAATTCATAATGAGCATGCATCTCAACTGCCCAGGAGCTGGAGACTGGTGAGATCTCATCCTCAAGACCAAATAATTGGAGAGACCTCAGAAAGAGTAAGGACAAGATCATCATTTAGAGATGCTGAGAATCTCATGGCTCTACTATCTGAAATAGAGCCTAAAGACATCCATGAAGCTCTTAATGATGACTACTGGATCAAAGCCATGAAGGAAGAGCTTAACCAATTTGACAGAAGTCAAGTCTGGGATCTAGTTCCCCCTCCATCTCATCAATCAGTAATTGGTACTAGATGGGTATTCAGAAACAAACTAAATGAGAAAGGAAAAGTCATGAGAAATAAGGCAAGATTGGTAGCACAAGGATATAATCAACAAGAGGGAATAGACTATGATGAGACCTTTGCACCAGTGGCCAGACTTGAAGCCATCAGAATCCTTCTAGCATTTGCTGCTCACAAGAACTTCAAACTCTATCAAATGGACGTTAAGAGTGCATTCCTTAATGGGATTATTGAAGAAGAAGTTTATGTGAGACAACCTCCTGGCTTTGAAGACCCTCACCATCCAGAACATGTGCTCAGACTCAAGAAAGCTCTATATGGTCTCAAGCAGGCTCCAAGGGCCTGGTACGATAGGCTAAGCTCCTTTCTAACAGAAAATGGATTCATCAGAGGAAAGATTGACACCACACTATTCAAAAGGGAACTTAACAATGACTTATTAATTGTTCAAATTTATGTAGATGACATAATTTTTGGATCTACTAATCAATCTCTCTGTCAAGACTTTTCAAATCTCATGCAGGGAGAGTTTGAGATGAGTATGATGGGTGAACTAAGGTTCTTCCTTGGTTTACAAATAAAACAACTGGCAGATGGAATCTCTATCAACCAAGAAAAGTACGCAAAAGATCTGCTGACCAAGTTTAACATGAGTGAGGCGAAGCCAATGAAGACTCCTATGCATCCATCATCTCAACTTGACAAAGATGAGACTGGGAAAGCTGTGTCAGAAAAACTGTACAGAAGAATGATTGGGTCTCTCATGTACCTAACTGCAAGCAGGCCTGATATTCAGTATGCTGTAGGCATTTGTGCAAGGTATCAATCTGATCCTAAAGAATCTCATCTAACAGCTGTCAAAAGAATCTTCAGGTATTTAATTGGAACTACTAATCTTGGCCTATGGTATGAGAAAGGCTCCAGTTTTGATTTAATAGGATATAGTGATGCTGATTTTGCTGGAGACAAGATGGACAGAAAAAGCACAAGTGGAAATTGTCAATTCTTAGGAAAGTGCCTTGTCTCTTGGACTTGCAAAAAGCAAAACACCATTGCTCTATCCACAACAGAAGCTGAATATGTCTCAGCTGCAGCCTGTTGTACACAAGTCTTATGGATTAAATCTCAAATGGTAGATTATGCACTAAGGTACTCCAAAATCCCTATATTTTGTGATAACACTAGTGCAATAAATTTGGCTAAAAATCCCATTCATCACTCTAGATCAAAACACATTGATATAAAGCACCACTTTATTAGAGATCACGTGCAAAAAGGAAATATTGAGATTATCTTTGTTGATACTAAGAAACAAATAGCTGATATCTTTACCAAACCATTAGTAGAAGATAGATTCTGTGAAAATTTGAAAATGCTAAATATGTGTGCTCTTAGCTGAAAGCATCAGTAAAAATACTCTGCTGAGTAACAAAGATGAGATCAGCTCTTTAACTGATCATGAGACGGGTCTCTTGAGAAGAGATAACGTCTCATTAAAGGAGGCATGAGATGCAGTCTCATGTGTCTGTACATATGTCTCACATAGAATGAGTGGGAAAGAAGCTGCCGTTAAATAACGGTCAGTAACTCCCCATAAATTAGCATACTAGCCGTTACACTATAAAAGAATGTGCCAACCACTTTCTTCAGTTACAATAACTGCCCACTCACCAACACTCCACGTTCCATTTTCTCTCTCTTTCTCTCTCTGATACATCTCTCACTACTTATTCTCTATTTATACCTAAGAACAAAACCCCTGCTCATCTCTTCTCTTATCACTCATGCGTATTAAGGTTATCGGGTTGAAACTCCCATATTCTGACAAATCATCCTCGTCCTCCTCACCTGAAGCCATCATGTCTTCCAACTCTGAGAAATCAAACTCCATAGAAGTAACTTCAAGCCAAGAGCATCTCAGTCGCTCTCCTTCCCCTCAACCCAGCACAGAGTCAGAACCTTCTGAAACTCAATCCTTGCCATCTCAACCTTCAAAACCATCACCCTCATCAAAAGATACCCCACTAGTCAGAAGACCAAAATCCCAAAGAATAGCCTCAAACATCGTCCAAACCTCTGCTCCAAAATCTCCCATTCATATCGATCTCACCAAACCTGCTCCCCAAAACAAAGGAAAGAAACCTGCTACAGAAGAAATGAAAGGAAAGAAGCTTTCCTTCAGGGCTGACCTCTTTGAAAACAAACTTGTTGAGGACAAATTTGTATCAAAATTTATTGATAAAAAGGTTGTTCTAGGAAGGTTGATAGATTTTGGAAGTCTGAAGGAAGAGAACTGGGACATTTCTCCATATGTCAAGAAACAGGGCTGGGAGAAATATCTGTCTCTCAAAGAGCCCGTCTTTCCAAGAATGACAAGAGCATTCTATGCCGCATGCTCAAAAGCTAAAGGTGCATCTCAGGGATTGCCTCATGTGATAGCAAATCTCAAGGGAGTTCACATGGAGCTCACTGAAGAGGTTCTGGGTTCCATCATTCAAGCCCCTGTCTCTGGCAACAGGCTTTACAATCAAGAAGATTGGTGGAAACAAATTGGGATCACCAAGGAGAGTGTAGGATCCTCTCTATTCAAGGATGCCAAGGTAGCCGACTCCTCCTCCTCTCTGAACTATTTCGGCAAGTTCCTTTTTCATCTGGTGGCAAAATGCATCATGCCTAGAGCAGGCACCTTCAACAAAATCTACACTCAGGACTTGATGGTGATGTATCACCTCAAGCACGGTATCCCACTGAACCTCTCCTTTTTAATTCTGAAGCACATGGAACATGCATTTCACAACCCTAAGATCACCTCATCCCTACCCTTTGCCATGCTTACCACAAAAATCATGAAACACTTTAAAGTTGATCTGAGTGGCTGTGAGCAAACACCTGAGAGACCTGGGACTATTGGAAGGTCAAACCTCAAGTCACTAGGACTAGATGACAAAGTCATTCCCTCACCCACCTTCCATCTTGATAATCCTGCACCTATCCCTGCCACCACTCAAGCCTCTCCATCATCAAAGCTCTCTGAGACTCACCAGAAAAAGAAAAGGAAGAAGGCTGTTGAAAACCAAGCAGAAGGATCTCAAGAAGGGCATGAGATCAATGTTGAACAAAAGAAGAGAAAAGATCAGCCTCAAAACGTTGCTGGACATGAGCACAAAAAGAAAAGAAAGAAGCAGACAAGGTCTGAGCAAACTTTCTCTGAAGAGACCCAAGCTGATCAGCAAGAGATCAATACTGAAACTCCTGCACCAGAAGCACCAGCTTCAGCTGTGGTGGCACTTACTGAGCAGACTCAAGAGCCCTCTCCCTACATTGAACCTGAAAAAGAACCCTCATCTCCACCACCTCCTCAGCAGCAAGAAGCTCCATCAGCTGACGTCTCTCCTATCACTAAGATAGTCATTGAGACCCTTAAGGATCTCTCCACCTCTACCCCAGATATTGCTCAAGAGACATCTCCCGAGAACATTGAGACTGAGCCTGCTGCTAAAGCAACTGAAGAAATTCATCACTCACTATCTCTATCACCATCGAGGAATACTGCCTCCCACTCTTTTCCAACTCCATTCCCCACTCCTGGCAAGTCGTTCGTGGACAACATTTTACTCAACTCACCTCAGCCCAAGTATGATCAATCTGTCCCACCAACAGAACGCCCTCAAGCTCCATCTTCTGATCCGTCTATTCCAACCCATCTCTCTGACTCTATCAACACCTTCATTAATCAACTTCATGAAGAACAACAACAATCCCAGCAGTCTCAATTCAACAGAATCGAGAAGACTCAGCAGAAGATTCTGAAGAAGATTAACCATCACAAGAAGAGACAGGAAGCATTATTTGATGGCTTTGACACTGTGCTACAGGCCCTGCATTCTTCAAATGATTTCCATAGAAAGATGAACCTTCATCTCTCTAATCTTCCTCCAATGCCTGAAATACCTCAATCTGTCAGACGTCCACTTGCCTCAGACTCAGACTCATCCTCTTCTCCTTCTCCAAAGCACGCATGAATTCCATTTTGATAATGGCAAAAGGGGGAGAGTTGGTTAGATGTTGCCTAGCTCATCTGATAAGAGTTTAGTCTAGGATATCTTTAGCTGACATTTTGCTAGGACCTTTTTTTTGTGATGATGTAATAGATGCAATAGCATCTTTTCTGATGAATGACGAGATGCAGTGGCATCTTTTGCTGTTTACTTAATTTGTAATTGCATCTTACCCTTTGAATGAAGAAGTTCAGCTTTTCTTCTTACAATATTTACTCTTAATTCATAAAAGAGATCATCTGTTCTAATTAATTCAGGGGGAGTTCTTTAAAAAATTATATATGTGTGAGTATTTCTTTTTCTTCTTTTTCTTTATGAAGTTATTCTCTTACATGGTTTGCCATCATCAAAAAAGGGGGAGATTGTTGAAACAAACTCAATCACATAAAGTTTTTAATATGCCAAACCTGTAAAGAAAGTCATGAGCTAAGTAAAGAAAGAAAAATGAATACTACATCTTGTTATTTGCTAATCAAGCTGTTCAAGTCTTTGGCAGATTCCTTAGTAATTCTTGCAGGATCCTTAAAGGAATAATGATCAGAATAAAAGAAAGACAAGCCAAGAATCTTAAGACCTCACTGAGCATCAAGAGAAGAGCTTTGTGAACAGCTTCTGGAACAGCTTGAGACGACAGCTCAATAGAGAGATACGAGCTCAAGCCATGTAAACTTATCTGATCAAAGATACAAAAGAACATCATCATGTATCAAAAAGGAGATTCTCAAAAATCTGTAAAGACGGTACAGTCTCTTAAGAGAGATCCTAGATCAGCTTGAGACGCAAGCTCACCAAACAGATGAAAGCTCACTGAACAGATGTAAGCTCATCAGAAGAGACACGAGGAACAAGAAGAGATACAAGCTCTAATCATCTGAACAAGTGATGAGTCCCACGTAAAGTCAACCTACGAAAAAGCAAAGAGCCAAGTCAGCACAAGGACAAGGAAGTACACTGCAAGCTGTCAACAGATCACATCATCCAAAAGCTGTCCCTTGTCCAGAAAAGAGCCCTGTCTCTAACAGCTATATTCCAACGGCTCCAAGGAAGTCTCATCAACAAATAACGACTACTTTGCACCCATATAAGTAGCTGAAAGCTACTGTGACATAATAGAGACGTGCCTGAAAAATCATCAGTTATCACATCTCATCTCATCTCAGACAAGAGCTCACGTCTCATCTCAAGAGCCTAAAGAACTAAATAGATCTCAACAGAGAGCTCTTGAAGTCGGATTACCTTTCTTCTGTTTTCTTTACCAATCTGAAATCATTGTAAGAAGAAGGTTCCTCTAGCTAAGATTCATTGTCTAAACACACCTCATGTGCTAAAGCTAGAACACACTCAAAATATCAATTATTGTATCTGTATCTCATCTGAGATAGGAGAGAACCTAGTCTTGGATTGAGAGCGTGCGTCCTGAAGAGGCTGTAAGAATACTTGTATTGACAGGTTGTCAATAGTGAAAATCCCACAGGTGGTGGGGACTGGACGTAGCCCAAGGTTGTGGGTGAACCAGTATAAATCTGTGTGTGCATCTCCTTACCTTCATCTCTTACTTATATTGCATATCTATTATTAAGTTGATAAATTAAATTAAGCAATTAACTATAAATCTATCAAATCTCATCTGATTATAATCACACTGTTGAGACAACATCTCTTCTAACTGAGACTCCAAGTATCAACTTGAGATCACGTCTCAACTTAAGTTTAAGTCTGCACTTTCAGGAAAAATATTCTAAGTCTCTATTCAACCCCCCCCTTCTAGAGACGTTTAGCCAACTTCATCATCATCGGTACTCCAAGAATCATCACTCAGGAAAAGATCGTGCACTTTATTATGTTTTCTTCGCACTAAGGTTTGAGTGAGGAAGAATCTGGTATTTCTATCACCCAAATGGATCAACTCCTCTCTTTAAAGAGCTGTGAATATTCTGCAAAGGGTTAGGTTTGTATTGAGTGAGACAAACTGCAAAATATATATTGTGTACTGTGTTAGGAGCCTGCAGGGGCTACAGAAGAATATTGTGTAAGAGACTGCAGAAGAATACTGGACAGGAGCCTGCAGAGGTTGTAGAAGAATACTGAGACGAGCATGTAGAAGCTGCAGAAGAATACCAGGTAGTGTGTTGCACCAAGGAGCCTGAGGAGGCTAAGAAGAAGAAAGAATACATGTGTATCATGCTTGATATAGTGAAAATCCTACTGAGAGTAGGGACTGGACGTAGCCCTAATGTTTAAAGGGTGAACCAGTAAAAAATCCTGTGAGCATACTTCTTCTCCCTCTAACTCTTTATATTTGAAGCTTCTTACTAATCATTCAAACGATAGGATAATCTTTTATTGTTGCATATCAAAGTATTTTCAAACCTATCTAATACCTAAGTATGTGATTTCAACAAAAAAATATTACTTGTGGTATTTTCAAAGAAGTCTTTCAAAAGAGAAAGATTCTATTTTCATAATACTAGTATTACTTAAATCATAAATTAAATAATAAAGGTCATATTTGAAATATCTAGTATTATTGTAAATTGTCTAACTTGAATACTAAGCTTCTAATATTAGTGAAGAAGATATTCTTGAGCAGAGATTACTAGAAATTCCTACATAAATCACCAAAATTTTTAAAAGGTCACAATTGAACCCCTATTCTTGTGACTACAACATTTACTTCAATTGGTACCAGAGCTTGCCTCTAGGGTTGAACACACTTAATAGTGTGAGAGGAAAAAGATCAACAAAGGGAAAATGGTGAACCATGGAGCTGGAATGTTCATTCCAGAAGGATCTTCTACAAATAGACCTCCTGTATTTGATAGGAAAGACTATTACTATTGGAAAGATAGAATAAAACTCTTTCTAGAGTCCCAAGATATTGATCTATGGGATATTTTTAAAAAGGGAACTTCGTTCCTACCACTAAAAGAAGCAGAATAACATCTCAACCCAAAGAAGGAGATGAACCTGTCCAGATAGTAGAAGAAAAGTCACCACAACCTAAAGCCAAAGAAGTTTGGACCTTAGAAGAAAAACAGAAATGTCTTCTGAACTTCAAAGCTATGTTCTATCTACTATGTGCTCTTAGCAAAGGAGAATATGGTATAGTAGTTGGATGTGATACTGCAAAAGAAATATGGAGCACTCTCAAAATATCACATGAAGGAACAAATTAAGTTAAAGAATAAAAAAATAAACATTTTGATTCGTCAATATGAAATGTTCAATATGCTAGAACATGAATCAACTGATGAAATGCTCAGCAGATTCACCGTCATTATTAATGACTTAAAATCTCTTGGAAAAGGCTACGCAAATCAAGAGAAAGTCAGAAAAATACTTAAGAGTCTACCAAAAATTTGGAGACCCAAAATAACAGCAATTCAAGAAGCAAAGGACCTCATTGTCTTGAAATTAGACAAATTTTTTTTATCACTCAAAGTACATGCACAAGAACTCATGGATGAAATATTACCAAGAAGAGGAAAAAAATAACACTCAAAGCTAACACTTAAAAAAGAATTAGTACAAGTCAAAGTGCTAACTTTTCAACTGAAGATAAAGAACAGGAGTACGAAGAAGAAGAATCAACCTCTAAAATGACGATGAGCTTGCATTTATCTCCAAGAGAATCCAGAGAATGTTGAGAAGGAAAGGAAAAGGAAAAGGAAAAATGAAACTTTACACCCAAAAAAGAAGGACAAAACTCAGAAGGTGAAAAAAATACAAATAATAAGTTTTGAATGCAATAAACCTGGACATATAAAGGATGATTATCCACAACTAAAGAAGGAACCTAGACACTTCTTAAAAAAGAAGAAAGCCATGATGGCAACTTGAGATGAATCAAAAAGATCTTCAAAAGATGATCCAAAAGAAGAAATGGCCAATTTGTGTCTCATGGCAGAGAAAGAAGAAGATGAGGTATTTGATTCTAGCTCACCTTCTTATAAAGAACTAGAAGATGCATTTGAAATCTACTTTCTGATTCACACACTGGCACAAAAATGTGCTTTACTCAAAGCATAATTAACAGAAGCACACAAAGCAAATGAAGAATTAAAAAGTGAAAATGAGAAATTGTTTAAGACAAATCAGTGTCTGCAACAATCTTATTTTAAACTTTCTTAGCAAGTAAAATCTTTGAGACTTAATTCTTTAGAAGATACAATTCACAATAGTCATTCTCAACAGAAGAATAATAAGCTTTTGAAAGAAAAAATAAATGAATTAAATCAAGATCTTGCTATGTTTGTTAAAGAAATTGTTAGCTTAGAAAAACTTATTGGATCTTATAAAGGAGTCTTTCACAAAGCTGGAATAGGATTTAATAAATTTCAGAAACATAAGGTGTACAAAAATTTATTTGTACCAGCCAAAAGGCCATTCCTAAATGTTCTTGGTGTAACAAAATTGGACACTTAGTTCAAAATTGTTACAAGCAGAAAGGATTTTTTAGAAGAAAGGTAACTAACCACAAAGGACCTAACAGAACTTGGGTACCTAAATCTTTGTTTATTTTTTATACAGGAACCAGTCAAAATCACGAGAAGGAAAAAGCAATGATTTTCGAACAATGGCCGCTCAAAACATATGACAGGGGTCAAGAACAAATTCATTCAACTACAAAAGGTAGAGGGTGGTAAAATCACTTTTGAAATTGTTAAAATGAACTTTAATATTGATATTTGATATAATAAAAATAAGTATTATTAAATAATTACTATTACATAATTATAAAATGATTTATTTAAGTGTTTCAACATGTTTCAAATTCTGTTTTATATTTTTTGTTTTTTCATAATTAAGTCTTACCTTTTTCTAAAATTATTTTAATATATTTTAAATTTCATATTGTATTTTTATTTATGGTATAAAATATTTTTAATATTAAAATTGTTTAAATGGGCTTTAACATTGATATTTACTATAATAAAAGTGACTATAATTAAATAATTTTTATACATAATATTAACATAATTATAAAATAATTTTGTAAGTGTCTGAGCATGTTTTAAATTTTTTATTATATTTTTAAATTTTTTATTTATTAAATATGTTTTAAATTAGAAATGATAATTATAATGAAATAATTACTATAATTACCATTGGGTGGGGATCAATTTAATCGAGTAATTTTGGCAAAGTTACTCCTCTTAATAGCTACTTATAGAATGTGAATTTAACAAATCTAACCGTTGAATAATGTGATATTAATATGATGATTATGCACACCAATTGATCTAGTTAATGAAAACTTTTAATATGACGGTTGAATTGATGAAATTCAATATTTATAAGAAGTTATTAAGCGGTGTAACTTTACCAAGAGTTACTCCTAGAGTAAGTTGATCCCCACCCATTACCATTAATATAATTATAAACAGTTTTTTACGTGTTTGAGCATGTTTCAAATTTATATTACAATTTTAGTTATATGAAATCAGTTTTTTTACATTATTTGAATATTTTTAAATTTCATATTATATTTTTATTCATGTTATAAACCTTTTTTAATATTGATTGTTAAAATTGACTTTAATATTGATGTTTGATATAATAAAAGTAACTATAATTCCTTTCTGCTCTAGTGAAAATCGGTTAAGATGGTCAACTGTGTGGATAGTTGTACTTTGGTCACTATGGATTGCTAGGAACGAGGTTGTTTTCTCCAATAAGGTTACTTCACATTTTGACCTTTTGGAGTTGATTAAAGTTTGTTCATGGAAGTGGCTTAAGGCTAAGGACCATTCTTTTCTATTTCCCTTTTCGGTTTGGGCTGTCTCCCTGGTGCATGCCTTAATTTATCTGCTCATCCCGCTGGTTTGTGAACTGTTATTGTTGCTATTTTGGTTTTTATACTACTTTAGTTGTATGAAGTAGTGCTCTATTGTAGTGAACTGTTGGTTAGATGTTGGTATTTTATGTGATTGGTTGGAGTACCCTTTGTACTCTATTTTAATATATTTTTTGCTTGTTAAAAAAAAGTAACTATAATTAATGGGTGGGGGTCAAGTTACTCTAGGAGTAACTATTTGTTGAGTTACTCCGCTTAATAACTTGTTATGAATGTTGATTTTCATCAATCCAACCGTTGAATTGAATGTTCTTATTATGTAAATCAAGTATACAAATTTTCATAAATTTTGAAAGCATTTAATATTTCATCAAAATATAATTTTCAAAATATAAGTAAATGTTGACTATAAAATTACATACCTATAAATGTCCAATTTATCTAAAATTTGGTAAACATGATCATAATGTTAATATCACATTATTAAACGGTTAGATTTGTGAACTACCATTTCTACAAAATGTTATTAAGCAGATCAACTTATCAAGAGTTACTCCTGGAGTAACTTGATCCACACTCATAATTAAATAATTAATATAATTATTATTATTATAATTATTAAATGTCTTTTAAGTGTTTGAGCATGTTTTAAATTTCATATTATATTTTTGTTTATTTTTAACTAAGTTTTACATTTTTTATTATGTTTTAAATTTCATATTAAATTTTTATTTATGTTATAAGCCTTTCATTTTAATATTAAAATTGTTAAAATGAGTTTTAAATAATATTGATATTTGATATAAAAAAGATAACTATAATTAAATAATTATTATAATTACTATAAACATAATTATAAAATACATTTTTAAGTGTTTGAGAATGTTTTAAATTTTATATTTTATATATTTTTTAGTTATTAGACATGTTTTAAATTATTATTATTTATATTTTTTATTATTTTAGTTTTTTTATTTTTTATTGATATTCACTTTAATATAATTATTATAGTTAATTAATGGTGATGTATAATATTAACCATTTAAAATGTAAAAGATACTTTCTATTTATAGAAATTTTACTTAATAAAAATTTCAATTATGTTTTCACTTTAAATTTTATAGGCTATTTTCACTAACTTATTTTTATATATATAAATATTTAATTGGGGTGGGCACACGGTTAAAATGTGTTTGGTAAAATCAGCTAAAAGGTGAAAACTGAAAAGGTAGATAAAAGTTTAAAAGCTGGGTGAAAGCTAAAAGTTAGCTAAAAGTTACAAAGCTAGCTGATTTGACTGAAGGGTGTTCGGTAAAAGCTGAAAATAGTAAAATGACATACAAGGAAAATATTAATTATTAAATAATGATGAATGGGGGTGGTTGAAAGATAAACTTGTAATGAATTTTTAACTAGTGACTGAAAATTGGAGTTTTTTTTAAAAAAACTACCTCAAGTAACTTTTAAAAAAAAACTAGTAGCTACAAAAAAAACTACCTTACCAAACACAATTAAAATAATTTTAGCTACAAATTTCAATTTTTAACTACATGAAATAATTTATCAAACACATTCTTAATACTTAGTAGGACTTATTCTTCCTTTAAAAATTTATAAAATCCTTGCGTGGTTGATATACACACTATGCCAAAAAAGGGCACTCTCGTACACCATAAAAGGGCGCTTTCGTGCGCACTAATATAAACTGCTTTTGTATGGTCGTTCAGAAGAGGGCGTGTCTGGAAACGCCCTGAAGAAAGACATTTAGGGCGCTTAAAAAAAACACGGAAGCGCCTTAATCGTTTTGGCTACACGGAGCGCAGTGGGAGGGCGCTCCCAGGAAGCGCCCTAATCTGGGTTTACAAGGGCGCTCCTAGGAAGCGCCCTAAAGTAGCTCAAAAACAAAAAAAAATAGTACGAGGGCACTCATGGGAAGCGCCCTGGTTTTCTTATGGAGGGCGCTTCCTTGAGCGCCCTCGTACTATTTTCTTTTCGAGCTACTTCATTTTGTTCCTAATATTTTTAGCATATTATTTTTAATTGTTTTCATACCAATGAGGTACCTCTAAAACCATGCATATTTCTTATCATTCAAACAATTATTAGATGTATAAAGAACCCTTTCATTCAATTTACACATTCACAACACAAACCCAATTAAGTTAACATCAATACTCCATATTAAGAATTCAAGACATGTAATACTTTGAATAGTTTCCTATACAACTACATATAGAAGCAACCACAAATCATGACATGGAACAATAACTCAATTGGTAAATATATAACATACATGACCTATAAAAATTTCGGCAGAGTTTCCTCTGTTTATTCAACATTTCCCAATTTAACAAACACCTGTAAAACATCCATACCAGCAGGCAAAATTTATCATTCAATAGATCTAAAAAGTTTTGAATAGAATATGTTTACCACTACTAGCTACTAATCTAAATTTACCTATAAAAATTTCGGCAGATTTTCCTCTGTTTATTCAACATTTCCCAATTTAACAAACACCTGTAAAAATCCACACTAGCAGCCAGAATTTTTCATTCAAAGTGTTATAATCAGTTCAGAGTAGAACATCAAAGTATACAAAATTTCTAGAACTTATCATTAATACACAATTTTGTACAACATTTTTAGATTACAAGTACATGTGTTTACTTACCATCAACAAGTACAAAACAATCACATACAAGTGGTTACTACATGTTTTTCCAATTCTTCTCTAACCTCATCAAGTTGTTCCGTAGTGTAAGTCGAGCATCGGTGTTGAGGAAATTACTATAAAAGTCAAAAATTGATTTCATTAAAAGAAGTGATAAATGAGGAGAAAAATACTTAATTGTTATAACAATTCCAAATTACCTCTTTTGGTATAATGAGTGCATTTTGATTGATTATCTCCTTCATAAAACGCATAACAAAAGTTCGCAGCCATTGTTGTTTGTTTGCAGTGAACACTACAAAAATAATTTATAATCAAATTCACTTACGTAATGATAAGTTACGAAGGAAAACAAGAGTTCGCGTAACATTACCTATATGCGGCACCAAATGGGATCAGGGATAATCCTATTCCTTGCTTGCAGAAAACCGCCTAGCTTTCGATATTCAGAAAAAGATCTAAACCAATATAACAAATAATGTGTATGAGAACTCTAATTAAACAATGTAAGTATGATAGTATAAAGTTATTTGACATGGAATACTTACCTATTAATCATACTCTTCATCGGTTCATAAAGTGTAGGATCTTTGCGCAAGGAGTAAAAAAAGTAAACTTTGCCAAAATCCCTTAAACTCAAGGCCATAAGAACCCAATGTCGCCTACAACCATATTGCAAGATGTGTCAAACGTACATTTTTTTAAAAAACAATAATAATGAGAAATAAACATATACTTCACATACCCGTCATGATTGTAAGAAACAAGAAACAACTTATCTTGCCCGCGATTGTTATACAACACCCTACCCACAACTTCGTCTTGCTTAGTTGTTGCAACAAAAGCTATGGTGAGTTGTGGAGATATGAAAGCATATCTATCCATGCGGGCAGATGGAAGTAATAGCTCCTTGTACAAGTAACTATATGCAATAAAAAATTGGATATTGTTAACTAACTTTACAATGGTTATCATAAAATTAGTGTCAAGTACGCATCTATATCATTACCCGGTTGTCTGGGCCCCGATATCAACATAGATAACATCATGTATTTGCGCTTCATACAAAGTCATGGAGGTATATTATATATCATCAATACCATCGGCCATGTGCTATGGGTACTAGATTGGACACCATGCGGATTCATTCCATCTGTTGATAATGCAAGTCGAAGATTTCTTGCTTCCTCCTCAAAAGATGGGTACTCATCATCTATCTTCCTCCACTGCGGAGAATCAGCAGGATGCCTCAACATGTCATCCTTGACTCGTTCATTTGCATGTCATGTTAAGTGCTTTGCATTGACAACACTACGATACATCCTTCGAAACCTTGGAATTATGGGAAAATATCAAACCACCTTTGCTGGTGTAGTCTCTTTCTTATAACGAGACATATTGCATTTAGGACACACACTTAATGATGCATACTCATTTTTGAACAAAATGCAATCATTGGGACAAGCATGTATCTTCTCATAGGTCATCCCAATAAAACGTAACATCTTCTTTGCCTCATAAGTTCGATTAGGTAGCACATTGTCCTCCGGCAACATCTCCTTCAACAATGTGAGTAGGTCTATGAAACTCTTGTCAGACCATCCATTTGTTGCTTTTAAATTATACAACTTAAACACAACGAACAACCTCATGTACTTGGTGCACCCGTTGTACAGTGGTTTTTCAGCATCACTAGCTAGGGTATCAAACATTTGGGGACAATCTCTAAGGTCCTCTTCAACCACATTTCGAATCTCATCAGTTTTGTCACAATCCTCCCATCCGGTCTCAAACTCATCATCGGTAGGTTGTACGTTGACATTTTTCTCTCCTATACCACTATGTTCACTTCTAGTCTCACCATGAGATGTCCAATATGTGTAACTATGATCAATTCCAAAATAGAAAAGATGATTCCTCAACTCTGCTTCACTTACTCACTTAGAACAAAAACATTTCATACAAGGACACACAATTCTACTAGAATTTGTTGCATGGTCAACGACAAACTTTATGAACATTTCTACTCCTTCCTCATACTCATTTGTCAAACGATTTGCAAACATCCAAGAACGATCCATATTCTACCAACATAACATCAAATTATTTATAATTAGCTCAAAAAGGAACACATAATTTAGATGTAATAACAAATTTACTATATGCTTACCTACTTCCTTCTAAAAATTTGGTCATCGTTTCACCTATTTTTTAAAGTATCATAAATTTATGCAACACATTTCCAACCCTAATATCAACAACTACATCAATATGAATAATAATAGTTCTATCACAATCATTTTAATAAAAAATAGGATGCAAAAAAAAGGGGTGCAACTAGCAGAAACAGTGGTGCAGTTAGCAGAAACTATAGTGTACTAGAAATAGTGGTGCAGGTAGCAGAAACAATGGTGCAATTAGCAGAAACACATATGCATCAGAAACATGGTGGCACATAGCAGAAACAGTGGTGCAGGAAGAAACTACATTTCAGAAAAAAAAAAAAGAAGTGCAAACAGTGGAAAATGTGGTGTCAACAACAACTTAATTTTAGAAAGAAAGAAAAAACCTGTATGTAAAGAAAAACGACGCGGACGGAGAAGAAGCTTCGCGGCGAATGGCGGTTGCAGCTGCAGAAGGAGAACGGAGCTGCGGTGCTGCTCGTGGCGGAGGAAGACGCTTCTCGCAGCCGAGGAGAGCTGCTCGCGCGGAGGAGGAACTCCGTAGATCTGCTCGCGCGGAAGACGGAGGACACAACGCAGCGACAGCGGCGTTCGACGGAGGGGAAGGGAGGCAGTAGCGGCAGACGAAGGTTGAGGGAGAGAGAGGGCTCTGGTTTAAAGAGATAAACTTAGGGTTTAGAGAGAGAAAAAAAAGAAATGTAACTGAGCGGGAGGAAAAAACTTCATTTTCACATATGTATCAAAAAAGCAGGGCGCTTCCTGGAGTGCCCTCAACAGCAGTGTATTAAAAAAACTTGTTATTTTAGGGCGCGTCTAGGAACGCTCTAAACAGAGAAGGTAATTAAAAATTCAGGGCGCGTAGATGAAACAAATAAATAGTAAAAACTATGAACAATAGGTATTCTCCACAGGAGTCAGTCTTGCTCCTACGATTTTAAATTCTTTCTCTCTTTTATATCACACTTGCACATTCTTTTTGTTGTTGTTGTTGTTATTATTATTATCATTATTATTATATTAAAACATAATAATCTCATTATTCATTCTTATTAATTTATTTCATTAAAAAGTGATTTTTTTTTCCAATATATCATTTATCTCTCTTTTTACCATTAATATTTTTACTTATTATCTCTCTTATCTATTCTATTTATCTATTTATTTTCTATCTTAAAATTGTTCCCGAAGTACATGTGACACGTTTTCTCACTTGAGTATTTTTATAATTTTTTATTCTCATATTAATAAAGTGAATTTTTTATGACCACAATCTATGGGATATCCTCCACGGGAGGGAGTCATGCTCCTGCCATTTATTTTCTTTTTTTAAATCACAATTTAATTTAATTTAATTATTATTATTATTTAAAACAATTTCATTCATTATACATTTCTGTTTATCTATTTCATTACATAAAAACACATGTCATGTAAAGTGATTTTTGTTTATGAACCACGAATATCCTCCATGAGAGATAGTTCTGCTCATGTCATTTTTTTTCATTTTTTTTTATCATACTTTCATTTTCTTTTTATTATTATTATTATTGTTATACCAAAAGTTTTTCTTTCATTATTTGTTCTTATTAATATGTTTAATTATAAAAGTGATTTTCTTAAAATATATCATTTATCTCTCTTTTTATTCAATAATATTTTTACTTATTATCTCTTTTATCTATTCTATTTATTTTCTATCTTAAAATTGTTTCTGCAGTACACGTGTCACGTTTTCCCACTTGAGTTTTTTTTAAATTAATCTCATTTTAAGAAAGTGATTTTTTTTTTATAAACAACTGTCTATGAGTATCCTTCATGGGAGACAGTCCCGCTCCTGTCATTTTTTAGTTTTTTATTCTCATTTCAGTGAAATGATTTTGTTTATTAACCACGGGAATGCTCTTATTATTTATTTTTTAATCATACTTTAATTTATTACTCCCTCCGGTCTTTTTATAAGGCACTTCTAACCGAATTACACAGACCAAGAAAAGTAGTTTAAGTGGTTAATTTTATTGGTTTCATAAAAAAATAATATGACATTCTATTTTTATCCCTATTTAATATTATTAGTATATTCTCTCACTAAATAAATGAGATTAAATTTTGCACTAAATATAGTACTATTCCCACTATCAATTGTGTTGGAACACACAAATGAATATGGGAAAATGCAAAGACTCAACTCTCTCTCATGGTCACCTGTGTAACAAAATTTATAATACATCGTTAATGAACAATTAGCAAAATACATGATGGAAGAATTTAATAAGGGTAAATCAAAAAAAAAAATTAAATGTTTCATAAAGATTATCAAGTGTCTTATATAAAGGATCGTCAATATCTTCTAAATGGTGTCTTATAAAAAGGACCAGAGGGAGTATTATTATTATTATATTTAAATCATTTCTCTTGTTATTCATTTTTATTTATCTGTTTCATTACATAAAAACACATATTAAGAAATACAATAAATGTGTTAATTTAAATTAAATTTAATGTGATTTTTGTATTTATCTCTCTATTTTATTCGTTAATGTTTGCACTTAATATATCTTTTGTCTATACTATTTACTCTATATTGTTCACTAAGTACACGAGTCGTGTTTTCTCATTTGTCATTTTTTTTATTTTTTTAGATTTTTTTATTCTCACTTAGTGACTATTTGATGAACACCAAATATTCTCTACAGGAGACAGTCTTGTTTCTTCGGAAGTATCCATATAATGACGGGGAAAACTCTCCCAACAAAGATTTTTTTATACATTTTATATTTAGATTTAAAGTGATTGGGTTGTGCGGTCTCAAATCTAAATATATTTTAAATTTATAATTATATCAATGATGTATTAGTTATTATATTCTATAAACATAATAACAATATACCGATGTATATGTTATATTATAAATTAATTTTATTATAAAAATTTAATAATATACATATATAAATGAAATCACTCACTACTCAACGTTACTAGTATAAATTTACATATACTTTGTTGGAATAATTTTAGAATAGACCTTCTAAATTTGTGTCTATTATAAACCCCTATATTTTATTACTATAAAAAATAAATTTAAATTAATAAAATATATGTAATATAAAATTTATACTATTTATTATAAATACCTACTATAAACAAAAAATATAAGGCTCTATCCTAGAATTCCTCAACTTAGTTACAATCTAAAAGTATGGAACATTATCAATGCATGCTCTACTGTGCATGAAAGACATGTGTCACCAAATATCATCAATCACCTCGGTATACGAGACAGACGCTTTATCTTTGGATACCCTGTGCTTATTTTTACTGTACACATGATATAGAGTGTCATTGTAAAAGTTAAAATTTATAGAAAAAATAATTTTACATGTGTCTGATAACATAATTTTTTTATAATTATTAAGGTTTTAGTGGTTTTTTTTAGAATCTACTCGAGCTAATAAATTAAAGCTTATAAATTAAAAGTGAAAAAGTTTTATAAAAAAAATATAACTATCACAACATTTAATGAATTGATAATAAAAAATGTTATATGTTCTAATAAATCTTTTTCACTTTTAATTTATTATCTTATAAACATTGCACAAGTTAAAAAATCGTTTTAATAAAGTTCATATTTTTAGGTTTAATTACTAACTGAAAATTTATTACAATTGAATTTTTGAGCAGTTCTCAATTATCATTATTTAGTAATTAATGAGTATTTATATATCATTTTTTTCATATTTAGCTAGTTTTATAAAATATTTTTAATCAAATCAGCTAGTTTTTTCAATTTTCTACTAGTTTTTAACTTTCAGCTAACTTTTCAATTAATTTTACTAAAAACACTCATGATAAAAAGGGCAAACTATCAATTTCATTTCTAATGGATTTCCAACTTTAAATTTGTCCCTAACACTATAGTACCCTATTAATAGTCTCTCAGTTATATAAAAAATTATTAAATTGATCCTGTATAGGGAACTAATTAATTTAATAATTTTTATGTAGCTTAGCAACTGTTAATAAGTTATTGTAATGTTTTGGAAAAACTTGAAATTGAAAGAATGCGTTGAGGATGAGAGTAGTTGTTTATTAAATACTTCCTCCGGTCTTTTTTAGAAGACATCATTTTAAAAATATTGACGGTTCTTTCTATAAGACATTTGATAATATTTATAAAGCATTTAATTTTTTTTTTCAGATTTACCCTTATTAAATTCTTTCATTATTTAATATTGTTACACAGATGATCAATAGAAAATAAACCTTTGCACTCTTCCATGCATATCCATTTATTTGGGATGTTGTATTCACTATGTAAACCTTTTCACTTTGCGACTTTCCAAGGATTTGTTATTATTATCACTTTTGCTTCTCTTAAAAAGATTAAAATTTCAAAATCCCTGGTTGTTAATCTTAATTTGGCGGGGACCAAATTTTTCATTTGAATTTAGAATTTTCCAATTAACCTTGAATTTCGGTTTATGAAATCTTTTTTAACTTTTTCATGATTTCTGTTATTTTTATTTAAATTTTAAAATTTTTTAGTTAAAATATGATGCTCCCACATTTTACGTTTATGAAATCGTTTTCTTAACCTTTTCATTTTCTGTTTGAATGGCAAATGAGATTAGTGGGAATTGGGAAACCGAGAGAATTAAAATTTTGGATGTTCTAATATGATTAATAATGGAAATTAGTACTATATTTAGTGTAGAGTTTATTCTTAATTATTTAGTGAAAGAGTATACTAATAGTATTAAATAGGAGTAAAAATGGAATGTTATATTATTTTTTTATGAAACCAATAAAATTAACCACTTAAACTATTTTTCTCCGTCTATATAATTCGGTTAGAGGTGCCTTATAAAAAGGACCGGAGGGAGTATAAAAATTATGAGTGTCCACTAAAGAGAAATGAAATATTTTTTTTCACAGGTATACCCCAATGCCATTATGACCCAACATCCGAGATTCAGTACCCAAACCCGAGTTCGAGATCAAGGACTCGAGTCCGAGATTCATACAAACAAAAGCTATATCATAAATGTTCTACAAGTTCAAAGTCTTAATAAATGTATTCTTTATATTTTAAAAAAAATTATGGTGAGAGGTAAGAAAAGGAATTCATTTCATTAAAAAATGAGATATATTAAATGCATTAATAAGAGAAAGAGAAATGATATATTTTGGAAAAAAATGGTTAAAAAGATATAGTTATTATATTCTTTAATCCGTGTGAAAAAATCTTAAACGACACATAAAAAACTGTGTGCAAAACCTTAAATGACAAATAGACAAAAACAAATGGAATACAAGTTAACTATATTTAAAAACTAAACTCCACTAATAAAGTAATTGTGTCATTTTAAAATCTTTAATGGTTAACAAAGACAAATATGAGGAAACAAATAATAAATGTTTCTTAATTTGTGTACTTTATTTTATATATAAATAGAACAATAATAAAATTTCAATTGTTATCTTATAAATAGGACCGAGGGAGTACATTATTTATGTTTTCAATAAAAAATTTATGATAAGATCACCAATCCTTCTCTATTTATAGGACAAAATTTAAAACTTTTCCATGATACTATTTATAAGACAAAATACACAAATCTAGAAACATTTATTATCTTTTTTCATTTATTAAATATTAAAAGTTTTAAAGTGACACAATTAACAGTAATAAAATTTAATTTTAAATAAAAATAAACTTATAATCTCATAGATATGTGTTTTTATCTACAATGTTTTATACTCCGTCCGATGTTTTTTATAAAACACACTTAACGATACTTTTTATAGACACACTTAACCGCACCAATAAAAATGATTAGAGTTACTTAATTTTATTAAAATTTTAAAAAAAAACTTTTTAATTTTATTCTTATTTATAATATCATTAACTAGTTCCATTAATATTTGATAAGTGAAAATATATTAAAATAAATAAAGAAAAATAGTAATAAATGTTTTTTGAAATTATAAAGTGTTTTATAAAAGGATCACTAAAACTTGTAAAAAATATTTAAAAAATATATCATAAAAAGAACAAAGTATAGAGGACCCGAAAAAGCATTTTAAATACATAAAGAAAAAAGAAAATGCATATTTTAAAAAATATATAATTATTACATTTATTAATCCTTTATAAGAAAACTTAAATCACAAATAATGAAAAACTTAAACAACATATAAAAAATAAATGGAAGGAGTAACATCTTAAGAGAATTTTGCATTTTTTCACCATTTACAAACTTCCATGTTGATATTCAACTTTCTATTTAAAAAAAAAATTAATGAAAGAACGTTCAACTATGCTGGAAAATGACGCAGTAAAACAAAACTGAAACGGCACATCTGGGTGCCAGTTTTTTGTTTCCCATAGAATTCAACCAAAAAACCCGAAACAACAAATCCTAATCCTAAAACCTTTTCACATCTATCATCTACGTTTCTGTTCTGCCCTTTTCTTTTGTCATCCTTCTATTTTCAACCCAACATTTCCTTAGATTTACATTTTCCACCTCCTACATAGCCTGTAACGACTCCGACCGCCACAAAACATCCCCCGCCGGCTCCGGATAATCGAACAACCCATCCACCGTCACAAACCCTCCGGCACCGTCACAATCCGCCACAAACTCATTCCCAAACCCGAACTCATCGTAGCTAGGGACATCATCTTCAAACCCCATGAACGCGGTCAAGTCCACCCCTTCCGGGCCAACCCGGCCCGACTCCTCACCGGCGGTCACCGTCGGCGGCAACCCCAGTTCGTCGTCAGAAGCTTCAAAAAGGTACCCAAGGTCCGTTTGCAACTCACCGGCACCGGGTTCCGGCACCGGGTCGGCTTGACCCGATTCCGAACTCAGGGCGAGTATTTCCTCCTCGAAGCTCTTTATCACTGAGTCGAGACCCTGCATCGAGTCACGCTCTGGAACATTATCTGTATCGTCAAGTATGTTAAGAATGTCATCTTGTAGCTGAACATCCGAGTCAGGACACGATTCCACCGAGTCAACTCGGACAAGCTCAGACTCGGTTGAGTTAACAGTAACACCCGAGTCGACTCGGCGAATCTTAGACTCAGGCGAGTCGACTCGGTTAATGTTGGAATCGGGCGAGTCGGACACCGAGTCAGGTGACTCGTCCCGGACTCGCTTCCTCTTGTCGTTGCAATCCTCCATTGAGGTTGAGAGTGGGGGAGAGAAGGGTTGAGAGTGAAGAGAGAGAAAAAGAGAAGTGTTTCGGTGAGAGGAAAGAGAAAGGGTAGAGGGTATATATAATGGTTGGAAAAGTGGGATAGGGTTTGTCTACTTTATTTCGCAATGCCAGATAGTGACAGGCGCGTGCATATCGGAAAATAAATAAAAAAACGACTCCATTCACGGACGTCTCGTTCTTTCTTTACTTTTCTGTTCTTATTTTTCCAAATATCTTAAAAGCAATAAAATATTAGTAAATCGTTTGAATATTAAATTAGTATTAAAAATTTAAGAATTCATCTTCTGTCTGTCATTCTGAATTTTCCTTTTTTTGCGTGTGAGATCCGTTGGCCATTACTGCAGACAGAGGATTTTTCTTTTCTGGCAATTAACTAAATTTAAATGTGGTGTGGAGTCCGGTGGTGAGGGCCCACATACCTAGGAAACATCATGTGTGAGTATTTTACTATTTCTTTTTTCCGTAAAAAAAATCAACTTTCTTTTAAAGGCTTTGGATTTGGTACTATTGGAAATTTTGGAGTGGTCACTGGGTCAGCAGTGGTTAGGTCACACCACAGGTGGTGGTGGTAGATTCTTGGCTTAGATTGATTTTGTTTTGCTGTCTTTTTTTTTTCTCTATTTATTATTATTTTTATTTTTAGACATAGTTTAGTTTTGAAAAGTTCTTGCTTATTGTTTAATCAAACGCAAGAAGGTTCCATGTTTTCAAACTACACATCGCTGTTGGATTGTCGTGGAACCACCAATTGTTTGGCTTTCCCATTGAATCTCTCACCCTCTTGCCGGTTTTATCTGTTCTCATTTACTTTTATACTTTTTGACAGTGTTTGGATAGAATATTGATTTTCCGCCGAACCACAAATTTTTTTTTCTGTTTTTTTATTTCCTTTTTCTTTCATTTCCTCACACATCACATTTATAAAAAATGGTAATAATAGTAAAATGATTCAGCTAACCAGGGGCACACTACGTAAGGAATTCATATAAAAAATATATTTATTAGAAATTAAGATACTAATTGGATTTATATCATTTAGGCTTTCTTTGGTGGAAGTAGAGAAATGGAGAGAAAAGAAATGAATAGAAGAGAAGTGGGAAGAAGAGAAGTGGGAAGAAATAGAGGAGAAATAAGGGTTGTTTGGTGTGAGCGAAACGGGTGAGAAATAAAAGAGAAATGTGAAAGTAGGTTGTTTGGTGTGAGTGGAATAGGTGAGAAATAGAAGAGAAATGTGAAAGGGGTTGGTGTGGACCCACCATAAAGTGCATTTCTCCTCATTTCTCTGCATTTCTTCACAACTTTGGAGAGAAATACAAAAGCCGTGAGACCCACCGAAAAAGTGCATTTCTCCACATTTCCACTGTGCCACCAAACAAGGGAAATAGGTCTATTTCCCTCCACTTACACTCATCTCACTTCTTTCTCCCACATTTCTATTCTACCAAACAGAGGCTAAATGTTATACTCTTAAATATTATTATCTTCGTTCCTATTTAATTATCCACTTTTTTAAAAAAATATTTCTATTTAATTCTTCACTTACAAACCCAATGCACCAATAAATACATTTTCCTTCATTTTACTCTTATGTTAATAAATGATTCTTTATTGAAAACTAATGAAAGCCAATAGTAGTGAGAGAGATAAAAGGGTAAAAGAGAAAGTATAATAATTGCATTTCTTAATATGTATGATTTTAGACAAAATGGCCAGTTAAATAGGATAGGATGTAGTAGCTAATACAGTATTAGTTTTTTAATTACTACCTCCGGTCCTAATTATAAGAACATTTTAACCACTTCACCGAAATTAAGAAACTTGGTTAATTTAATTTATCACAATAAATTTGTCATGAATGTGTACCATGTTTACAGAATTACTTTTGAATTTATTGAAATTCATTATCTTTCTCTTTCCACTTAATTACTTCATTATGTCATTCTCTCTCTATTAATTAATTTTTCATCTACCTCCACTAATGAGGTAATTTTGTTAAAAGTTAATTAATGTAAAAGACAATTTGAAAATGTTCTTATGAAAATGACTAAGAGAACTCTGCAAAAGGATCTTATAAGGGTTTTTCTAACCTATGCAATATTGCACAGGATAATAAATTCCAAAGTAGAATGATTTTATTGGAAAATACAATCATCACAATGCGTTGATAATATTACTACTTGTTACAATTTCCAATAAAATATTTTTATTTTTAATTTATTATCATGTGTAATGTCTCACATGTTAAAAAATCTGTTCTTATAAATAGGATAAGAGGTAGTATTACTTTAGGACGTTAGTTAGAATTTCTTATAATAAAATATCAGTATTTTGAACCGATAAGACATTGAGAAATTCTATTTGTATATTTAGAATATATAATAAATGAGAGAAAAAATTATAAGTATAATGAAAATAGATAGGAATATAAATGTAATTTGCACACAAATAACAGGTTGTTAGAATAATCATTTATTATAATAAAATGTTAATGATCTGTTTGGCTCACAGTAAAAATGGTGGTATATAAAAATAAAAGTAAAATAAGTAAATATTTAAGTTATTTAAATTGGAGGCAAAAAATGAGTTCAGTGAATGAATAGCTGGAAAGGAAAAAAAACAAGTGAAAATCAATTTTCACTTTTCACCCACCTTGGGAGTCAGAATTCTTTTATATCAAAACTAGCAGGTCACCAGTGCCTTCGCACGGGTAAATTGATGGTATGGTTTAGGTTGCTCGTGCTTCGCACGGGATAAAATATTAGCTATCATAAATATTTATATATTAAAAAAATATGATTTAATATAATAATAAAAATGAAAATTAATGTATGAGAAAAAATAGTAAGAGTAAGACTGTCTCCCGTAGTTCATTAAAAAAATTACTCTTATAATAAAATAAATTATAGGAACGAATAATTAGTGAAAATGATTTAATATAAGAAAAAAAGAAAATAAAAGTGCGCTAGAAATAAAAGAAAACGACAAAAGCAAGACTCTCTCGTGGATGATACCTATGATTCATAAAAAAACCACTTTATTAACGTGAGAATGAAGAAGAATGATATTATAAGTGAATAATTAAAAACAAACAAAAAAGAGAAAAATACCTACAATAGAAGCTAAATAAAAGAAGATATGATTTTGATAAAAAATGAAAAAAAAGTAAAAATGATAATACAATTTTTATCATCGTCCATTTCTGATTTTTTATTATATAAAAACAAACATTTAGAAATATAATAAATGTGTTGATGTACATTAAATGTAATATAATAATAAAAAAATTTAAATTAATGTGTGAGAAAAAAATGGTAGGAATAGGACTATCACCCGTGGAGAATATCCGCAGTTCATAAAAAAATTTCTTTTATAATGAAATATATTAATAAAAATGAATAATGAGAGAAAATATTTTAATATTAAAATAAAAAAGAAAATGAAAGTGTGATAAAAAATAAAAGAAAAAAAATGACAGGATTAAGACTGCCTCCCGTGGAGAATACCCGTGATTCATAAAAAAACACTACCATAGAAGCTAAAATAAATGGAGATATAATTTTGATAAAAAAACAGAGAAAAAAGATTGTGCACTGACAGTGTAAAAAGTTTTACACTGACAGCTAATCACAACCCTTGACTTATGGTAAGTTTGTTGACTTTACTAATTAATATTTTAAAGGTCATATAAATGAAGAATCATAATTAAACGTCAGTGTAAAACTCTTTTACACTGTCAGTGCATACTAATTAAACTCAAAAAAATAAAAAAGAAAGTAAAAAGGATGATGTGATGTTTTATAGAGGGAAAGAAAACTACAGGATTAAGACTGTCTCCCGTGGAGGATCACTTTACTAACGTGAGAATGAAGAAGAATGATATTATAAGTGAAAGATTTATAAAAAACAAATAAAAAGGAGGTGAAGATATGATTTTGATCAAAGAAATGAAAAGAAAGTAAAAAGGATGTGATAAAGTTTTTGTCATCGCCCATTTTGTGATTTTTTTATTACATAAAAACACAAATTAGGAAATATAATAAATGTATTGATATACATTAAATAGAGATACAATTTTTGATAAAAAAAATAAGAAGAAAGGAAAATGGATAATAAAAAAGAAAAATAATGTGTGAGAGAAAGTGAAATTAATTGTAGGGACAGGACTGTCTGCCGTGAAGAATACCCGCAAAACATAAAAAAAATATTTTATAAGAAACATATTAATAAAAATGAATAATGAGAGAATATATTTTAATATCATAATAAAAAAGAAAACGAATGTGTGAGAAAAAATAAAATGGTAGGAACAGAACTGTCTCCCGTGGAGAATACCTGCAAAACATAAAAAAAATCTTTTATAAGAAACATATTAATGAAAACAAATAATGAGAGAATATATTTTAATAGCGTAATAAAAAAGAAAATAAATGTGTGAGAAAAAATAAAAATGGTAGGAACAAGACTGTCCCCGTGGAGAATACCCGCAGTTTTAAAAAAAAAATCTTTTTTAGTGAAACATATAAAGGAAAAATATTTTAATATCATAATAAAAAATAAAATGGAAGTGAGATAAAAATAAAAGAAATAAGAAAACAGGATTAAGAGTGCCTCTAGTGGAGAATACCTGCAAAACATAAAAAAAAATTCTTTTATAAGAAACATATTAATAAAAACGAATAATGAGAGATATATTTTAATAACGTAATAAAAAGAAAATGAATGTATGAGAAAAAATAAAATTGTAGGAACAGGACTGTCCCCGTGGAGAATACCCGCAGTTTAAAAAAAAATCTTTTATAGTGAAACATATAAAGAAAAAATATTTTAATATCATAATAAAAAATAAAATGGAAGTTGGATAAAAAATAAAAGAAATAAGAAAACGACATGATTAAGACTGCCTCTCGTGGAGGATACCCGTGATTCATAAAAAAAATACTACAATAGAATCCAAATAAATGGAGATACAATTTTTTTATTTAAAAAATAAATAAAAAAGTAAAAAGGATGATGTGATATTTTTGAGAGGGAAAGAAATTGATTGAGAATAGAAAGACTGGGTGAAAATTTGGGAGGGAAAATTTTTGCTTAGAAGCTGACACGTCATAAAGAGAAAATATTTTAATATCATAATAAAAAATAAAATGGAAGTGAGATAAAAAAAATAAAAGAAATAAAAAAACGATATGATTAAGACTGCCTCTCGTGGATGATACTCGTGATTCATAAAAAAACACTACAATAGAATCCAAATAGATAGAGATACAATTTTTTATTTAAAAAATAAAAAAAAGTAAAAAAGATGATGTGATTTTTTTAGAGGGAAAGAAATCGATTGAGAATAGAAAGAGTGGGTGAAAATTTGGGACTCCCAAACTTTTGCTTAGAAGCTGACATGTGGCAGCATGTAATGAATAAAAAAAAATAAAAAGGATGATGTGATTTTTTTTAGAGGGAAAGAAATCGATTGAGAATGGAAAGAGTGGGTGAAAATTTGGGAGGAAAATTTTTTGCTTAGAAGCTGACACGTGGCAGCGTGTAATCAGTTTTATATATAGTAAATAGAGTAAATAGAATAGAATAGAATAGATAAATAGATAGATAGATAGAATAGAATAGATAGATAGAATAGAAATAGATAGGTAGAATAGATAGAATATATAGTAAATAGAATAGATAAATAGATATAGTAAATAGAATAGAATAGAAGTAAATATGATAGATGAGAATAAATTTTTTTAAAAAAATTCAAGTGATTAAACATGACGCGTGTATTCGGAAATATTTTTTAGAGAGAAAGTAAATAGATATATAGAATAAATTGAAAAAACACTTTAAATTCAATGTAAATTAAACATTTATTTTATTTTGTAATTTGTATTTCAATGTAATGAAAGTGATAAATATAAATTAATAATGATATAAAGATTTTTTAAATAATAATAAGAAAATAAAAACGTAATATAAAAAAACATAAAACCATTGTCAACGTTAAAAAGAGTTAGCATTTTTTTCTAAGCACAGAGTCAATATATAGAAGAAGTAAATAGATATATAGAATAGATAAAAGAGATAATAAGTAAAAACATTGATAAATAATAAAGAGATAAATTGAAAAGATACTTTAAATTCAATGTAAATTAAACATTTATTTTATTTTGTAATTTGTATTTCAATGTAATGAAAGTGATAAATATAAATTAATAATGATATAAAGATTTTTTAAATAATAATAAGAAAATAAAAACGTAATATAAAAAAAAACATAAAACCATTGTCAACGTTAAAAAGAGTTAGCATTTTTTCTAAGCACAAAGTCAATGTTAACTGAACAGTTTTTGTATGCAAAGTTACAGAAAAAAGTAAGGTTGGAAAGAGAGCGGGAAAATATGGGGCATAAGAATTGGACACGTGTCCAATTGGCGGAATGATTTTATATAGAAGATTTCCTCTCTTTTACTACGGATTGTCTCCTAATTTCCGTCGTCTATTTTAAAATACTTTTTATGGGTTTTCTTTGTCTCCTGTGATTATTCCGATTGATCTGATGACATTTGATTGTGGCGTGCGGGTTAATCGTTTGCCTATTCAATGAACCTGAACAATTACAAGAGTTAGGGGGCGAGGGACTTCCTACAAGGGTCGACCTTTAAATCAATTACCTAGTTTGTCAAGCCTCAATTGGGTGGCCAACCTTTTACCTTGGCCGATTAATAGCTCGGCCTGGTATGGTGCAAAGTTCATTCTTCAAATCTTTTAATGCCATTTTTTTATTTTTAATATACAATATCATTTAGATACCAATATTATCGGATGATTGATTCACGTGATACATGTTTAATTTTTTAAAAGTTAAGCTTCGAGTTCTAATTTTGTATTAAAAAATCACACTAGGAAAATTATCCACGTTAGTTCAAATAAAATTGTCTTTCGTGACAATATTGTGATCTAAACAAAAAAAATATTTTTTTGCTAAATAAAAAGAAATACAAACCAGATAAAAGATTGAGATAATATTTATTTATTTTTATTTTGGGATAATTTTACTGACGATAACGTTAATGGTCTGTTTGGTTGAGGAGAAGTTTGGAAGGAGAGAAGAGAAATAGGAGGAATGGAAATGGGAATTGGGTTTGATTGAGTGGAAATTAGGGTAGATAGAAATTGATATAGTTGTATTTCTAGTCTGTAACTTTTTTCTCTCATTAGTGAAGAAATGTGCGGAAATGACATTACACATGAAAGAGAAGGAGAAAAAGACAAATGTGTTAGTGGTAGTTTCTCACTTTCTTGCACATTGTAGGTAATAGCATAGTGATAATGAGGGTATTTTAGTTTTTATTCATTATAATCTAAATGTCTGTTTAATTTACAGTTGAGTAGAATTGATTATAGAAATGAATGGTTGAGATAGATGATGCACGCTTTACGAAGTACGTTGGACGGGAGTAGAGGTGTAGCGGGCTTTTACGAACTAGGATAAAATACTCGGCTAAAATTTGGTTCTGTAAAATAAGAGCCTGACCCGGATCGGGTAGCAGGCTTATGCGGGCCGGTCTGGTAAAGCCTAATTTATTAAAAAAATGTAGCTCATTAAAAGTTATAAAGAATTATACTTTTACAAAACTAAAAAAAATTACAATATAGTTATAAAAAACATTAAAAAAAGAGTTAATATACCCTAATAGAAGTCATTCAAATAAATTTAAAAGTCATTCTAAATTCCCAAACGTATTCATCCATCAATCCTATTAAACTAAAATACATTTAACGCATTCAAATAAATTTAAAATACATTCCTAAGTTCCCAGTCCATTCCAAAACACATCAATGGTCTGTTTGGTTTATACAGAGAGACAGAAAAGAGAGAGATAGGGAAGAGAGAAATAGTAGAGAAATAAAGTAGAATTAGAGACTGTTTGGTATTTGAGAGATAGGAGAGAGATAGAAGATAACTTAATTTATATAGTTGTTTGGATGTGGAGAAATGAGAGAGAGTGATGTGTAAAAATTAAAAAGACTAATAGACCCAACCTTTTCCAATAGCTTATAAAATGCACAGGGGGTAAAGTATACAATTCACAAATCTACCCCTTCTCTCACCCATTTCTCTTCTGCTATGGAGAGATTGCTGGAAAGTGGGACCCATTCACAAAAAGTATGCTCAAACTCTCTCTTCGTTGTCATTCCAAACGCGATGTTGTCTCCATTTCTTCGCTATCTCTCTCTTCGTTGTCTCTCTCTTCGCTAACTCACCCCTAACAAACACAGGGTAAAAGATTTTTCTCAACTTTTCATTCTTACTTTTCTAAAATTGTCCTTAACCCTGTGTTTGTTAGCCGAGAGTTTGCGAAGAGAGAGACAACGAAGAGGGAGTTGTCCGAGAATTGAGTATACCATCGCGTTTGAAATTATAGAAAAGAGAGAGTTTGAACATATATTTGTGAATGGGTCCCACCAACATCAATCCCTTCATAACAGAGGAGAAATGGGTGAGAGAGGGCCGAGAGTTTGTGAGTTGTCTATTTTAACCATGTGTATATTTGTAAACCGTTGGAAAAGGTTTAGGGTAGCTCGGTCTTTTTAATTTTTTACACATCACTCTCTCTCATTTCTTCACATCCAAACAACTATAAAAATTAATTTCTCTTCTATCTCTCTCCTATTTCTCAAGTACCAAACAACCTCTAATTCTACTTTATTTCTCTGCTATTTCTCTCTTCCTTGTCTCTATCCCCTATTTCTCTCTTCTCTATCTCTCTATATAAACCAAACGGGCCATTACTGATAGAAAAATAGACAGTTTGTATCACAAAGAATATTCAACGACGAGTATTCGAAATAAAAGAAAGAAGTGAATACATTCAATATATTATAAAATGTAATTAATATAAGTATTTCATTTATTTGTATTTTACGAACTTTGTTAGTATTTTTTTATGATTATGAAAAAAATCAATATTTTTAATTGAAAGTTCTTCAAGTGGTACTTATATATTATAATTTATACTTTGAAAATAAGTGTTATACTATGCTTTGAAAATAAGTCAATTTGGCTTGACCAAAACATAAGAAAAATGTGAAGTGAACATGACTTTGTGACTATGCATAAAAACATGTGTTTACTAATTGTAAAAACGTATACTTTGTTAGAAAAAGATATATACCCTGTAACATTTTTTATTTTTTATATATATACGGGTAGCCCGAAAGCCCGTCGGGCTACCCGACTCGAACTTGGATTGTTGCGAGCTTTATTTATTTTGGGCTAAAAAACTCGACAAAATTTCGGGCTTCAAATTTCAATACCCAAGCCCTGTAAAAATGCGGGTTCGGGCGGGCCGACCCGGTCGGGCTAGCCCATTTTTCCGGCTATAGACGGAAGTGATTTAAAATCAATTCTGCAAAACCATGATTTTGTTGTCAGAATTTAAAACAAATAGGCTATAATTTCTCTCACTTCTATTTCTCTTCTACCAAACAACTCAATTTCTTCATTATTTCTCACCTATTTCTTTCTACTCAATTTCTCTTTTCTTTATTTCTCTTCATCCTATTTCTTTCCACTTTACCTAACACACCATACGTTCTAAATTTCTAATACCAACACTAATCAAAATAAACATTCGTTTGAATTGTTAGCTAAAAATTAATGAATGGTTCCGAAAGTGGTTGGTCTTTTTCAGTATTAAAAAAATGATAATATTTTTCTATACGAGACTCTAAGTGAGATAGAACTCTATATTAGTAACTATGACTTCTATTTATCAGATAATTAAGATCAAAATACACATATTAAGAAAAATAATTAAGGTATAAATTTTTAAAAAATTACTCTACAAGTTTACAAATTTACCCTTATTTAAAATTAAACTCCACAATCATGGTAACCGTGTCACTTTAAAATTTTAATCGTCAACAAGGGTAAATATGATAAAAAAAATATTAAATGCTTCTAAGTTTATGACTTTTATCTTATAAATAGGACTGAATAAAATTCTCAAACATTGACTTGTAAATAAGACCAGATGGAGTATAATTTTAAGACATCGCTTTGGAGAGTATGATACTCACTCTACTCTCTTTCTCAATGATTTTTGACATTTTCTCTCATTGGATGGTGAATTTCACCCACACATGTAAGAGTGAGATTCCCCTTCTCAATCATTAATACTAATTTTCTTTCTTACTATTTAAATTTTTAAATATTAATAAATGTTAATCTTAAATTTTGAAATTTATTAAGATTCAAAATTTTAACATATTATTTTTAGAGTTTCAAACTTTTTTTAATATATAAGTCTTTATTCTTATCTTGGTGATTTTAATTTTTTTATTATATCTTATTATTAAATAATAATGTAAATTAAAAGTTAATAATAAAATATAATATATTATTAAAATTTCAAATTAAAAATTTGATCATATTTTTTTAAAAATTTATTATAAATTTAAATTTAATTAAATATATATTTATCTGTGTATTACGCGAGTTAATATACTAGTTTTATTATAAACATACTTTAGAGAGGAAAAATCTAAGTATAATTATTCAGGTTTGTAAATTTTCACCCAAATAAATACATAATTTTATAAAAGTTTAATGTTTGATTGCTTTAAATTGAAATTGTTGTTAGTCTTTAAATTTTTGTTTAAATATATTGAAAGGTAAAATATATTTTTAATACTTATATATAAAATAAGTGAGTTTTAATTTTGTTTCTTATGAAAAAATTACGTGCATCCTTTCAAAATCGAAAATTTCAAAAAACGTTTTTATAATGTTTTTTTGTGAAGAAAAACGTTTTTATAATGTGATGTAGCATGTCAAAAATTGTCCCATAACATTGACTAATGCTTAGATTGCAATTTCTTAACTTGTCACTTCACTAATGAAAGATGTAAATGCAAATGAAAATTTCATAAGAAACAAAATCAAAACTCTTTTTTTTGCGTAAGGGAAAATAAAACAAAACCCGAAAAGACAAAAAAAAGAAAATAAATAGATTAACACCTACTAAACCGTACTCCCATCACATCAACAAGAATTAACTTTTTAAAAAATACTTTAACTTTTTAAATTTTTATTTAATATTATTAACGAGTTATATTATTATTTAATAGTTACAAATATATTAAAGTTAATAAAATTAAATAAAAAATTGATAATAAATACTTCATGAAATTATAAAGTGACTTATATAAGAAACACAAAACACTTTTAAAATGTGCCTTATAAATAGAAACAGAGGAAATACATTGCACGAGAAAGATGCTTAAGTTAAGTATGACAATCAAAACCCAAGTTCGATGAGTGCCAATAAAAAGTACCTGCAAATACATGGTAAAAATCTGTTAAGCTTGTACCAGTACGGATATGGGTGTTTACCCGCAATATTTTATATGGACTAGTGCGCTATGGGCCCACCCCATACCCACACTATAAATATATATTAATTTTATTAAAATATTTATTATATTCATATATTTTTAAAATCGATAACATATTTAAAAAAATAAAAAAATAGATACATATCACAATAAGAATAAAATCTTAAAGCATTTCATGAGAAGCCTCACCACAAGTTAGATTAAAATTGAGCCGAGCCGAGTTGGCTCACTTTTCCTGTGAACTACTGAAAAAATATCAACCCGACTCAACTCATCATGGGTTGCTGGGTTAAGTGGGTTGGTTCATTTGGCTCATCTAATTTAAAAAATTATAAAAATAATTAAAAAGTAGAAATATTCTTAAAAATATATAAATTAAAAAATGACTCGACACACCTTAACCCGACTCGAATCCACTTTGGTCCATGAGTTAAGTGGACTTTGACCCGCGAAAAAATGTGAGCCTAATTTATCAATTCAACCATCCGGTGAGTCAGGTAGGCTCACCGAGCTCAACATTAGTGTTTAATAATAATTTTTTGTAGATCTTGGAGTATTCTAAGAAATGAAGTCCACATTTATAAAATATAGTTTGACTTGCATGTTTTAAAGTGTTGTGTTATATTAGTGATATTAAATTATTATGAAGTCCAACTTTAATAAGTTGTTATGTTGGTGATATTTAAGTGTTATGCTTGAATGATCTAGGAGAATTTTTCAATTGAGTTATAATTTTCTTAAAATAATATTTTTTTTATTGAGTTGTTAATTTTTCACCTAATTAAAATGCAGGTATGGACATATAGGTGCCCAATAAGTATATGACGAACATTAAAATTATTGCTCATACAAGTATGGACATGGGTATGGGGATGAACGTGGGTACGAGAACAAATATTGCTCATATAGTGTGACTAGATATACAAATGAAATCCCTAATTCAAATTAATTACCTCTTAATATTTATATATAAAATTCAAATTATAGAGATAATTTAAATTAATTATACTATATTATTTCAATTTAAATCTAATATATACTTCATATCTAATATATTTATTTAATATTAAAAATATATATATTTAAAAATATTAATTATATAAAAGCATATTTTCTGAGTATTGTACGAGATAAATTATTTTTTTTATTGGTTAAGAGGAGGGGAAACCTCTCCCTAAAAAAAACTACACCGAAACAATTCTTGGGTAAGAAACCCCTACCAAATCCTGAATCAAAATATGATAAAGACCATGAGGTGGATCACTAAAAGTCTGCAACCCCAGGGGATAAAGAAAGGCATGTGAAGCCATAAAATCTGCAGCTTGATTTCTTTCCTTATAGGTGTGAGAAATGTGAACTTTCCAAGGTAAACTAATAAGGTTGTTAATTGCTGTCACCAAACTGCAACAAGGGTGAGATCGGGTTGGGCATATCAGGTTGCATAAAAAATTAGGGGAAATAAAAAAGAGATCCAACTTCCTTAGTAGGCACCACCTTGACTAGGGTTTGTATTACAAAAAAATTCTCACACATACACCAGATCTGAAATGCAAACTATTTAAACTTGAACTAGAAGTCTAGCAAAGGGTGAAAACGATCTATAGACCATGGATCTACATAAGTACACTTGAAGTTGAACAGTTGTTGGGTAGAGGAATAATGGAAACAACGCGGTCAAGGGAGCTCGCGGTGGTTGCACGACGCGTGTGTAACAAAGGCGCTCAACCAAAAAGGAAGTGCGTGTGGGGGCAGACTGAGGCACACAACCAAACGTGCTTCTCGACAATAAGGGGGAGATTTAGATCCACAGAGCTAGACTGGGGCATACACTCGTGCTTCACGATAACAGAAGAGGCACACAGACGGTGATGACGATGTAGACAATGAATGGTTGTCACAAAATTTAAAGATTTACTAATACTAATACAATAATGTATATCATTTTTTTTTCATTTTTATTGTTATCACAAGATTTAGAGATCTATTTCATGATTATTTCTAACTTCAAATTCATGCATGTTTAGTTTTAAAAATCAATTTTTTTTATCAATGATGTTATATGATAGGAATATAAAAATTGTTATGTAAAAATTACTTATAAACAACAACATATAAAAAAGTTCCGTGTTAGCTCAATTTCCGGATCCATCTCGGGGTATAATTAGCTAAGTATTATGAGTGATTTTCATAACATTAATGATATATGTAATCTAATATAAAAAAAATCACGTAACACGAGAAAAATAATGTATTACATGTGTAAACAGATAATAAATAATGTGATAACACATTATTTATTAAATTTAATAATACATAAAGTGTCATATTTATTAAATAATGTGGCGATAAACCTCGGACGTCTATGTAAATTTTTTTATACCTATATTAATTAAATCCAAATAATAAATCAAAATAAATCCGCAATAAACTCGAATATCAAATACGGTTTGATTATTTAAATATTTTTTCTGAAGCACTCAATTTCACTATACCGACGCGGCCGGTAACAGTTGTATCCTCGTGGCATCAGAAAAGTTAGATAGATGAGACGGACTCATCTTTTTCTGATACTCCTCCTACCCTAATCCATCCATCGCATTCACACAACCCAACCCCATTTGCAGCCTTTTCTTTCACATTATCTCAACCCTTTTCTTATTTGTTACAAAAAAAAAACCCTTTTCTTATTTCTTTTAAAAGGAAGCATGAAAAAGCTCGCCTGTTTACTTTATATCCTATGCATTGACTCTTAAATTGTTCAATAAAATAAAATAAAAATCTATATCTTTTATATTAAATAAAAATAAATAGTTTTTTATTTATTCAATTTCAAAACAAGCTTAGATTAGAATTAATAAGTTTATTAGGTCAGGCAGAAAAGTTACACGAAAACTCAATCTGTTTCCAAGGCAGAACCAGGACATGTTCCTTGCCTTGTCCAACGCACCTTGTTGAGTTCCATGACCATGACTTAGGAGGGAAAAAAAAAACACATAAACATGTGAGGTCGCAGTTAGATATGTAATATATGCTCTTAGATAGTGGGCCACCAAAAGTACTATCGCATCAGTACGTCCCTGCACTAATTGCTCCCTCTTTTAACCTATTCAGCAACTTGATTGTTGATAGTACATTATTTTTTTTCCCAAAAAAACTTATAAATATGGATTATTTTATTTTTAGTCCTCATAATTTTTTTTTTAATTTTTTATTCTTATATTTTTTTTTGTTAACCTTTTAAATAGGGTGGTAAGTGAGTAAAATCGAGTCGAACATCTGAAACTCAGACTTAACTTATAAAAAAATTGGGTGGTTCAAACTTGACTAATTTATTTAAACGAGCTAAATTTAAAGTTTAATTAAGCTTGGTTTGTTAGAGAAAAATAAAGTTTGAGCTTGACTTGTTTTGTTTAGCTTATATATAAACTTCATTATTTTTACTTTTATGAAATTTTTCTTAAATTATTTTCAAATTTTATGAATTTAGTATATAATAAATATTTTAGTAATGATAATATATGTAACATCCTAATAATTTCTAAAATAAATAAAATAAAATAAAATTTATGTAGAAATAATAATATTATTATTATTCTTATTATTATGCATCAGAAACACTATTATTTAATTAAAAAGGGAGATAGGTGGGTCGGAGTAGGCCCAATCCAGTTAGATATTTAAATAGAGAGGGGTCACCTATTTCACCCTATCTTTTTCAAACGTCAGATAATCAAACTCTAGGGAGGAGAGAATCGACTCTACAATATTGAGGGGGTGCCGAAGTGTAGATCATCGGAAGAGTTCTGCCATTCATCCTTGATCGTCACTCCTAAGGTACGGGGGGAAGGGGTGCAACTATATGTATATGCTAGAGTGCTTGGGTAGTGAGGGCAACCATAAGTCCCTCTAGGATCTCTAAATTTTGAAATATGAACGGTGAATCATATGTTTTATAATTGAAATTATTCTGTGTGATGCATAATGGCATGTTTCTTGATGAATTTGAGAGTTGTGAGCGAGGTTTTCGAAAAGGAGTCGAATTAGGATTTAGCGGTGAGAACTCATAATCGATTAGATGTTAATATTATGGTAATCTGTAGGAATAATTGATGATTCCACTGGTTTTAATCGGTAAAAACGTGCCTAAATAAGTTAGGAATGTAAAGACTTGAGTAAAGATTGAAGAAAAGAGTTAAAAAGGGGGAAAAACGCAGGTGCAGTCGCGTCTCGCGACGCTGGTAATCGATTACAGTGGTTCGTAATCGATTACCAGGTGTTTCTGGGCAAAATCATGAAAATAAGCCTCTGGTAATCGATTACAGGCTTGTTGTAATCGATTACCAGGCTACCAGGTGCTCTAGTAATCGGTTACAGCTTCTGGTAACCGATTACCAGGCTCAAAATTTGTGTAATTGCTTCTGGTAATCGATTACAGTCTTCTGGTAATCGATTACCAGGCCAAAAATTAGATTAGTGTGTTATGTTTATGTGATATTGTGATCCTCTACTTATATGATGGTGTTTATTTGAAATATGAATCATTTTGTGGAATTGATTGATTGAATTGGATGTACAATGTGTACTAATTGTGGCATGAAATATTGTTAGGTGATTATTCTATGTGATTGGGGTATTATGTGTGTTTTGGATATGATGAGATAAATGAGAATGTGAATGTTCTATGTTCATAATATTCATGATGTGATGTGGAATGATTAGAGTAGAGAAGATTGTATGAGAAATATGTGAAGTGATGATGATGCATTGAGCATGAGCATATGATGTATGAGACGCATGAGATGCATGAGAAGCCAGACGTGGCTAAAATATCCTGGCCCTAAGAGGGGGTGATGAACAGGGTGGACCATGATGGGGGGCATTCGATGCATGGCCCCAAGAGGGGGTGTTTTATTATGCGACTCACCGGCCCATAAGAGGTGGGTAACGGTGGGAGGGGGCGAGTGTCTTTGCACGGGCCCAAGTGGGGGTGTTTAACTGTGCAACCTACCGGCCATAAGGGTGTTTAACGGTAGGGCCATCATTGGTAACAACTAAGGGGATTGATGAGGTGCGCCCATTGTGCGGAGTTTCAAATCATGACTCTTAGGAGAGATGTTGTACATGTGCATGGTGTGAGCATACATTTGTGATTGTATGAGAAGTATGAAATTATATTTGTATGAACCTAATGTGTGGAAAGTATAGTGTGTGAATTGAGATAAATGATGTTGTGTATGGTGATGGGTGGGAACAAAGGCAGCCTTCTGTATTGCTTGTATATGTCTGTATTTCATTCCTCATTGTACTCTCTCTTGTGGTTTTCTTAGGTGACGAAGAGGGCACTTAAAGTGCTGAATTTTGAAGGGACAGGATCTCGCTCTGATATATGTGACATCGGGGCTTAGTGTCTAGGAGTTTATATTTCTTATTTGGTTATGTAGAGATTTAGAAAAATTATTTCCAAGGGTCTTATATGGCCAAGTTATGTCTTTATTATGTTGATAATTTAGTTTCTTGAAAACCTTGATTTTACTCTTTTATGGAGTCAGCATTGGATTTGGATTAAGTACTTATTTAAAAGAGGATTTGTGAACCTTTTTACCTCGATGTTAACTGTAATTTTCCTCATAATTTAGCTTGATAATTGTTTTATTATTTGGGGTAGATGGGTGTCACAATATAAAAATAAAAATATATTCGTAATATATGCTATATATAGTTAAAAAATTCTAAAATATTATATTTTTCAAAATTCGATATATAATTTCTTGACTAATATATATAAGAAATATTTCAATACTTATTTTCATATATATAGAGTAATTCTTTGACTTTATTAATTTATTATTTATTTTAAAAAAACTTATAACTTTGGGCCCGTTTGGGTGGTTTTCAGTTTCCAGTTTTGAAAATTTTAAAAACAAAACCAGATTTCAGTTTCAAAAATTTTAAAACTAAAAACTAGGCACGACAAACAAACCCGAACCCGTGGGTACCGACCCACCCCCGCCCCGACTTTGACGGGGAAAACCCGCTTTGACCGGGTTTAAGTAAATCCTGACCCCGAAACCGACCCGCCTTTAACGGAGACGGGGGAGGGTTTGGGGGTGTAAGAACCCGCCCCGCCCCGATAAAATAATTAAATAATTTTAATATACTAATAGTTAAATAACAAAGGTAAATTTATATATTTTCCTTAAAATATAATATAGTTGTTAAGTTTCTTATTTTTCTAGTACTATCAATGTTTATATATTTACATGTTATTTGAATTAGAGTATATTAGATATATATAACTGATTTAAAAACATATATTTAAGTTATTAAAAATAGAGGAAAAAATGGAAAATAGAGAAAGTGAAATCCTTGCGGGTTTCCCCGAATCCGACGGGGACCCACGGGGATGGGGTTGGGTTTCATAATTTCATACCCGCTCTCTCTAAACCCGAACCCGAACCCGCCCCGACTTTCACGGGGGCGGGGATGGGGAGAGCAAAACCCGACCCCGACCCGACCTGCCCTCGTTGCCATGCCTACTAAAAACCAATTTCCAGTTTCAGTTTTATGGTTTCCAGTTTCATTTTTTTAACATTAGTTTTCAGTTCTATGCATTACAGGAATAATTCTATCTCCTCTCTCTCTTATGTTCCTCTCTCATCTCTCCTTTGTTTCTCTCTTGTCTTTCTCTCCATTGTTTCTCTCTCCTCTTTCCTATATTTCTCCACTATCTCTCTCTCCTCGCTCTATCTCCTCTGTTTCTCTCTCCTCTCTCCTCTCTCCTATGTTTCTCTACTATTTCTCTCTCCTCTCTCTCCTCTTTTTCTCTACTGTTTATCTACAAAGGAGAGATAGGAGAGAGGAGAGGGAGGAGAGAAATAGAGGAGAGATAGGAGAGAGGAAAAAGAAACAGAGGAGAGAGGAGAGAGAAACAAAGGAGAGATGGGAGAGAGAAACACGAGAGAAGCAAAGGAAAGAGAAACAGAGAGAGAAACAGGAGAGATATGAGAGAGAGATGAGAGATAAATAGATGAGAGAGGGGAGAGAGAAATAGGAGAGAAACAAAGGAGAGAGAGGAGAAAGAAGCAATAGAGAAACAAATGAGAGAGGAGAGAGAAACAGTAGAGAAACAAGGGAGAAAGGAGAGAGAAAGAGAGGGGAGAGGGGAATAGAGGAGAGAGAAATAGGGGAGAGAGAGGAGAGAGAAATAGTAGAGAAATAGAGGAGAGAGAAATAGGGGAGAGAGAAAGAATGAAACTGAAAACAGAAAACATAAACCTTTTCTTTTTGGTTTTGAAAAGTAAGGGGAATTGGTTTTGAAACTTGTGTAAAAACCATTTTAACCCCATTTTATCCAAACACGTTTTATTTTCTATTTTTTTACTAATCTTATTTTACTTCGGTTATTTATATTAATTAATTATTATATATATATAATAAGCGGGTTATTCACGAGCCCTTAATATCAAGTTTATAAAGTTTGGGATTGACTTGTTAAATAATTGACCCAAAATTTAAGCTTGGGTTTGTTTGTTTAATTAAATAAACAAACTTGATCGGGCATTTAATGAGTTAAGCTCAAATAGTTTACGAATAGGTTGACTCATTTACAGTCCCACTTTTAAATTTCTGCTTTTAACTTTAAGTTGATGTAATTAACGGAGTGTCACAGCAGCATGCCACATGTGTTATTTCTGTCCAACTTAAATTTATTTATAGTCCTATAAATATTATTCTTTTGTTTTGAGTCACTACCATGTTTTTTATTTTTTACCTCAATCTCATTGTCATCCAACATCACACTGTCCTTTTACTTATACTGCATTGTTATACTTGAAATTCTGGAACTTCTCGTGGGTCTAAGAAAATAAATTATTTACGTATTCAATTATTTGAAATTTCAACACACTTGGATTTACTATATAATGGGAAAAAACCTGTAACGACCTTTTTTTCATTGTAATTCTTTTTTTTGATGATTGATTGACAAAATTTTCATTTTATTTACGGTTACAAGCCTTTTTGTTAGTCAACACAAATCTCATCAAGTTATAGGTCAATAGACATAAATCTAATGAAAATTTTGTTAATGAATAGATAAAAAAAAAGAATTGCAAAAAAAGGTCGTTATGGGTTTTTTTCCTCTTTATACAGTGAATCCAAGTGTGTTAAAATTTCAAATAATTGAATACATAAATAATTTATTTTGTTAAACCCGCAAGGAGTTAAAGAAGTTCAAGTGTAACAATGCAGTAGAAACAAAAGGACATTGTGATGTTGGATGAGGATGAGATTGAGGTGAAAAACCAAAATAATAAATAAATTATAGGGACTAAAAATAAATTTAAACAACATATGTGGTAGGCTGATGTGGCACTCCGTTAGCCATATTTGACCCAGTTACATACTCAAGGCTCGAACTTAAGATCACTAGTTAAGCTGGAATAACCCCTTATCCACGTACTCGGTGGTCTTTTGTTATTGATTTAAACATGTTTTTCCGCCCCGTTTGTGGTGATAAAATTTAATCTCGAAAAATTACTTTTATCACTTTTAATTCTAAGAACAATCTGGGGATTAGAATCAGATCCTCTTACGGGACTCTTTTAAAAAATAGGTTTATAGTGTCTTTTTATGAAATGGTTTTCAAACAGTTCAATTTCTGGAAAATTTATACCAATTGATTCAGAATTTTACCAATTCAATCTTAAAATGCAGAATTTCAGAAATTGAAGTATTTAAGTTATTTGATTCAGAATTTTATCGAAATAACTTATTTCTCAAAAGTTTAGAACAAATTGATACAAAGTTTCATCAAACAAAGTTCTAAATTGAATTTTTAGAAATAAAAGAAGAATCAAAATTTCAAAGAAGTAAGGAGCGGAAAAGTTTGAAAGAAAGAAAATTATACTGAATGTAAACTGCAGAATGTAAATTGCAGAATGTAACAAAGGAAAAGAAAATCAAATTGTAAGAACAATTGCATAAATGAAAAGTGGATGGGTTCATCACATATTGTTGCTCCTTGTAACCTGTGTGTCGCTGCAAGATTGGACTTTTAAGGTGTTTCAGAGTTTTAAGTATAAGTGATTTGCCCACCCTTATTACATAAAAAGTTCACCTATTTATAGATTTCTAACCCTAACGACTAACTAATGTACATTTGACACATCATTTATCCCTATGTGTTGGCAGCATTCATGTCTGCCACATTTTCTACTAACCAGAAAACTGCTCTTTATCTTTGCACTTTTCAAAGTACTTCCACTAGGATGTGGTCGTCTGTCCTTGATCAGCAAACTTCTGTAACTTCCATTAAATGTTTTCTTCTGTCTTCTGTTTCCTCGAAAAAATCACTTCTTTATTCAAAAATCTTCTAAGTCTTCAGGTATCTCGTTTTCGAGTTTTCTGCTTTCTGTATCTCGAAATCTTTACTCTTCAAGTTTTCAAAATCTTCTTTCTAGAATTCTGAAATCTTAACTTCATGTACTCGAAAATTCCTTTCTCTTTGACACTTAGCTTTTTATTGATACTTAAACCTGCTAAGTCTATTCCCGAATTCGAGATTTGTTCATATTCCCTTGTATGCCACGTGTCAAGCTTCATTTGGTCGAACCAAAGGTCATGAAGACCACCGACCACTGTCCATTCAACCCCATTATGAGGGTTCTTCTCATTTGATGTTGAAAGAGGCTCATTTATGAACCTTAACTTCTTTGGCTCCTATAAATAGGGATTCTATTTGGATTCAATCTTTCAACCTTCTAATTCTTCTTCTTCTTCTTTCTCTAAATCCTTCGAAGAATATGAAGAAGTATATTCCTTTGGCTGTTGCGTTCAACCTAATCTGCAATGATTTCATTTTTGATGAGGTTGACGAAATAGCCAAAGCTATAGGATTTTTCAATCTTTCTTCTTGAAGGGTTCTTTTAGGTTGAACGTAATAGCCAAATATTAATTCATTTAGAAATAAATGAATTTGTTTGTTAGTTCCCCAAGTACACCTTCATTTCTACTCCAAGCACCAAGGTGGTTCAACCAATTCAAGAAAAAATCCTTTTTGCCTTGATTCAATCAAAGCTTGTGGGGGATGAAGAAGAGAAAGAGGGTTTGGAAGATATGAGTTAAGGACTCATTTTAGTTTAGGATAGTTTCCTTTCTAATGTATGGAACACATAAGATAGTTTCTTTTCTAAGATATATTTCCAATGTATTCGAACTTGTATAATTCGAATTTGGATTATGAATAAAAGAACTATCTTTTACTTTTCTGAGTACTAGGAATACCATGTTCTCGAATTCACCTTTGTCTTCTTTTCGAATATATAAAGTTCTCTTTGTATTAACTTCAACCAAGAACCTTCTAAGTTATCAAACTTATTGTCAAACTCGAAAAAAACAGCTTTTAACGTTTTCTGTGAATTTGAAAAAGTATAAAGAACCTACAAACTTGTTGAATTCGAAATATTAGAAATTCAAATCCCAACACGCCCATAAAAAATACATGTTTTTTTTTTCTCAATTTTGTCCATGTAATTTTTTAGCTTTTCATCATCACGAAATCAATTTTTTTTCATAATACTTATCGTCATTAGTCTAGGTCAATATCATACTTATTTGTTCGTTAGTGAGTTGCTAATATGGAAGAGATCAAACTTATTGCAATTAATACTAACTTTAAGAGCAATTCTTATGTGAGCACAACCTTACCACATCAAATTTAGGCACAACTATTGAAAAAATTACACATCATTAAAATGAAATTAAAAAATCCACCGTGTAAAATTAGAAAAAGAAAGTGAAGCCCCTCTCTCAACACTTCCATATTTCTTCTGGAGAGTCCCAAAAATGAAACACATCTCAACACTTTCATATTCCATTATTCTTCCATTATTCTGGTGAGCGACGACTATTCTACACCCCAATAAGCACAATGGCGATGGTGGCTCTACAGAGGTGCTCTGTCTTTTATTTTCAATATGATTGTGCGACTTTGGCGGAATGAGAGTGGTTATGGCGGCAGCGATATATGGCAGTGGCACTATGTTGATTAGCTCATACAAATGGTTCACGACTTCGGCGACATGGAGATGGGATGGGGGTGGGAGGAGGTCGTTTGTTCTGGTGAATTGAAATAGATCCGGACCGGTACGATGTCGGAGGAGGTCGTTTGGACATTTTCCGGTGATGGCAGTGGGCTCATATGGTGGGGACGACACCGTTGATGGCATCATGTAGCAGTGAACCTCGATTATGACTATGGCAGAATGGTCAGATTCAATTTTGATTTACAACGGTTGGTTTGGGGAGACGAGTGATGAAAATTGATGGTGAATGGAGAAGAGAAATTTTGCTATAGTGCCATTGTTGTCTTCTTGCTATGAGAAAAGCCACGAGATGTTTCAGAGAATGCTTTGAGTAGGAGATGAAGGAGGAGGGAAAGGCAATTAAGGGAAACAAAACTTGCATATTTAATTTGAAAATGAGGGGTGACTCGGGTGAGGAGTGTTTTTTTTACCACGTATATTTTATTTATTTATTTTTTATTTGTTATAATTTTATGATTTAGTGTGTCTAAATGTGATGTGTTGGGTTGGGTTTATGTGCATATAAGAATTACTCCTAACTTTAATAACCAACTTTACCACATATTAAAAATAAAATTGAATTAGAACTTATTTTAAGACAACAAATTAAAAAAAGGTTTCTTAACATTGTTTATAGTCCATATCTTCTTCATTCTACCCCTTTGTGCCCCAATATTCTCTACTATTTGCAACAATTGGTGAGAGCCAAAATAGTTACAGGTTCTAGATGTTTGTAATGAAGTGCGCAGATCAAAACCAAAGAGGTTGTACGTAGGATAATCACAAAAGAATAGAGATGATTTCTATTTTTATATTCCAATTTTTGAACCCCCAAGAAGGTTTCCCAAGATTTGCACTTGTCTTCTATCTTAGCATAATCACTTAATCCTCACCACATCTACACATTGTTCGTTTTGAAAATGTTGAAGAGAATGACAATTTTAAGTTAAATTGGCAGTGATTTTGGTGAGGAGAAATAAAATTAAGAAGAGGGACGAAAAAATTTCACCTATGGTGCCTCATGCCCTCATTAAGGTTTAGGTAAGGAGAAATAACAAGTAAGGAGGAGTAACACAAAACTTCACCAATGACCACTTAGGGTTTAGATGGGGAGAAATAAAAAGAGGGAGCACAAAGGCCAAAGCTTCACTAAGGGCAGATACCGGTTCAGGTGAGGAGAAATAAGGAGATGGACTCTTCCGCATCAGCAACTCATGTAATGGACACATCAACAAGACATTAGTCCAAATTAATAGCGAGAACTATTTTGAAAAAAAAATATTTTGTGAGGATGATGAGTTAAAAAAATTATAGGGATGAAAAAATGTGTATTTTACAATGAGAAAATATACATAAGTCTTTATTATTTTTAAAATGTTTTATATAAAATAAGCCCATAAAAAAATATATGTAACTCATGAAAAAATATTAATTTAATGAATATACACCGAGAGTGTAAATAAATTTTATATTGTCATTCAATTACATGTTATCACATATTTTTTTCATTAAGTTTAATAATATAATAAAATTATGCTTATTAAATGATTAAATGATGTGATATATATAATAAGCCAAGATTTTTTCTAACAAACATCTTAAGTAGCAATAAATAAAAGTCCGTTAATTAATTATTTATTAACAAAATTGTGTGCTTTTGATTGTTCTTTTTCGGTCCCAAGAAAACGATGAATCCCATTTTTCTTAAAGTAATACGTATCCTCTTTCTAAATTAATGCGACGATAATGAAAATATGAAATATAAAAGATAAGGAAAATAAAACCCTCACGCAACCGTGACTCATGAGCGATGGTTATGATGATGTTGGACCCACGATCCATTTCTTTCCACGTTTGACATCCCAATCCTTGTTTATACTTGTTGGGAGTTAATAGTTGATTATCATACAGAAAAAACGAAAACGAATGCGTTATGCGTGTTGATTTGATTTAAAAAGAGGGTGAGTAATAAAAAATTTATTTGTGTAACAAAAATTATTGTGACTATATTAATGAAGAATGGAATAGAGAAGAAAATAAAAAATATTTGGCGAACCGGCGAACCGCTTCCATAAGTGGCGGCTTTTACGGGTCCAGTGACAGGAGTCGGCGTCAGCGGCTTCGATTCATGCACGGCGCCAACTCATCTTGCTCCGCCCGACACGTGCCGTGCATGGACCACGCTTCATGCTAAATGACAATAAGATTCTAGGGGACGGATCGTAAAAATATTGATTTGGCAGACCAAACATGAAAAAAATACCTATCTATCGTGTACTCCCTCCGATCTTAAATATAAGCAACAAAAAATTCACTTGTGTTGGTCTAAATTATAAGCAAATTTCAACCAATTTTACCTTATTTAATGACCTCGGACTAAAATATCCTTTACTTAAATTCAAATTGTTCTATCCAATGACGCTATTTAATGAAACATGTAGAGATATTGTTTCCACTTAGAACAAGTTTCAATAAAATTGGAGTCTCCTATAGAGAATACAATTCATTTTTAGATGACATCAAGAAAATTTAATGAAGTTAACTAACATTTCTTAATTAGTGTGAGTTAGTTTTTTTTTTGCTTACACTGTATTTGAGACCGGAGGGAGTACTAAATTTGGATAATGAAAATATAATATAAGTTAGATTTGAGTCCGCAAAACATGACTTGGTTTACTTCTACCCCCAACTCTAAAAGACAAATCGTAAAAATATTTGAAAATAAAACAAAAATCATGTAATTAAAAAATAATTTTGTTTTTTAAAATTACGAAGTACTTTTTACTATTCAAAATTATCTAAAATTTTTAAATATTGTTTACAATGAAATATTTTTGAAATAAAATTAAATTAAAAAATAGACCTTCTGATAAATATAAATTTTAATACTATTTGCAACAAATAATTAAATTATTAAACACACACACCGCTTTAAAAGAATCGTATTAGAATTAAATTATAATGTCGATATAAATATATGTTTAATATTATCTCAAAGATCAAAATAAAAATTAAGTAAAAAAATAAAAAAAGTAATACTCTCCGTATTTTGAAAAAAAAATAATCATATATCTAAAATAATTTTTTTTGCGTAACGTATCTCTTAAATAATACAAACACTCATTGTATATTTGTATGTCTATATTATATAATTAATATTTCGTATAAAATATTAATTTTATTTGACATGTTCTCAAGTACACATTTATTTATAATTAAAAAAAAGTTAAATCAATTGACATCATGGTCAGAATTCAAGAATTACACCAATTAATAACTTTTTGTAAAATGTGAAATTTACTAATCTTTGAATTGAAAGATATTATCACCATGATCATGTATATTAAATTTCAATTGATAAAATAATAAAAATTATTAAAGTATTTAACTCTATGTTAATGAAATGACATATTGCAACAATAATAGAAGTTTAAGGGTTAATTAGGATAAAATAAAAGTCCATGGTGCCTATTTACAAAAGGGTGGAAGTTTAGGATGATTATATACTCTTTTTCCTTTATTAACAGTAAAAATCAAGTAACTCGTTAAAATTATACTATTTAATATTGCGTTTTGAGTAATGAATTTTACTAATTCACTGAATTAAAATTACTATATATAAATTAATTTTATAAAAAATTATGTGATTTTAAAACTAATTAGCACTTCATCAAACAATTATATTTTAATATATAATATGCTTTTTAAAATATAATTAATTATTAAATACAAAATTACATTTTCATAAATATTTTATTTATATAAAATAAGATATGTATGATAATATGTTTATATATTATATTATTTAATAATTAAATTTATATAAAAGTTGTTGAGTAAAATGATTTTATAAAAGTTGTTCCTAGCTAAAACAACTTTATAGTTTATACCCACTTTCTCGTTAGATAATAACGCAAAATTACCTTTTAAATATAATATAGATCACTACGACTACCAGCGTCGGTCTAGTTAGTGAGGGGGTTTAGATAGTTTAATATGGGTTTTAGGTTGAAACTTTATTGTTTTTTCTTGTAAAAAAAATATAGATCATTACTTCAAAATGTCTATAAATTTAATATTTAAAATCAGCTCCATTCAATATGAAAAATGATATTACCCATGGTTACTCATTCTTGCTGTACAGCCTAATTTTTATGAGGTAACCATAACTCCGTAAGGAAAAGAAAAATGAAAAATCATAACTCATAAGAAATGCCTACCAACCCGGTCGTTAATTAGAAATTACCATTATCGCATATTTTGGTTTATAGAGACTCGGCATCCACCTTGTTTGGTTTGTTAATAAGTTAAGAGAGTGTCATTTTTTCTGGTGGGACCCATGGAATAATTAACTCTTCTCATGTGACTAGAGAAATGGGAAAGAGTTGAGGTTTGAATGTAAAATGATATTTTAATCTGAAAAATAAACAATAATTAAGTTTAATATTGAGGGTATTTTAGTAACTTGTAAAATTAATAAATCTTTCTCTTTTATTTTACACAACCAAATAAATATTTAAACACATTTCTTTTCTATCTCTCTTCTATTTCTCTCAAATCAAACAACCTTTATTTCTACTCAAATTCACCATTATTTTCTCTTTCTTATCTCTCTCCTCTTTATTTCTCTCTTCCCTATTTCTCTCCATAAACCAAACACAGCATATGTATCTAAAAGAAAGATGTATCCTTCAATAAAATCAATAATCAATAAAATAACTGATAAAACGTGATCTCATCTCATGGATTTTTGATAATGTTGTCGCAGCAGTGTGAGAGAGTAACACCTGTACTGGAAAAAGAACCCAATCAGTCACATGCATTGCAGGCGCAGGTGTTATTGACTTGTCAGTGAGGCAAACCGGAACCGTACCTTGTCAAATAAAATAAAATAAAATAAAAATCTAGATAAGCAATGCTCGTCGGTAAGATTCAGATTTAAATCAAGTTTCCAGGAATAGACATTTTTAATTAAAGATAAGTCGTAGCATTATCTTTAAACATAATAAGTGATAAAAATCTCGGTTACGGTAATAATTCACACCATGTATGGTATAGATTTTTCTTCAAGTAAATAGTTGAATTTAATAATGAGTGATGATTAAAAAAAATTAAGTATGAAAACAATAAGGGAAAATTGCACTCACCTCCCTTGAGGTTTGCCTAAATAACAAAGACCTCCCCTTTAGTTTTTAAAATGCACCCACCTCCCTTGCCTAAAACAGAATGATAAAAAAACTCGTACTTATGGATATTCGTAGATATACCAGTATTGAGTACCCGCATATTTATTAAATGAGTGGAGATGGATATTATATTACTCGTTCCGCGGGTACCCACATACTCATTAAAATATATTTTCTATTAAATATATTAAAATATTAAGATATTTTATTATTTTATAATAATATTTTCAATACATTGACTTGTAATAATATTATATAATGTTAATTTATATTATATAAAATTGATATAATATGATACCATAATATATTATATGTCATTTTTTATTTATTTTTTCTATAAATTCTTAATTCTTAGATAATAATGGATACTCGTGAATATCCGTTACCCGCTTGGGTAGTTGTTAATTTTAGTAGGTATGGATACATGTAGTGTATAATTCATTCCGCTCCGTTAATATCCCTAGATAATCCTCACGGTGTCAATGAGAAGGGAGGTTTCTGCATTTCAAAAACTAGAGGGGAGGTCTTTGTCATTTAGACAAACCTCAGGGGAGGTGAGTGCAATTTCCCCAAACAATAATAAATATTTTAAAAATTAAACATAATAAATAAATTTAAAAATTCTATCTCAACATGTATCATTTGAAATTCTTCACATTATTATGAAAATTCAATCAATTTATTATTTGAAATTCTTTTTTTAACTATTATAACAAATGAAATCTTGCAATTTAGAATTACAAAAACAAAAGGTCAAAGAATGAGGTCAATTAAAATGCTTTTTGAAAAGAAAAAATAAATGAATGCCCAAAAGATATTTACGCCAATCGATCACTTTAGTCTCTAGTCAGTGTTTGTTTGATAATGTTAATTGTTCTTACAAAGATCAAAAAGCCTAACTCTATACAAGAGGGTTACAATTGAACAAGTAACAACTTAGTCTTTGGGGATACAAGAACGTGTCTGCCTCTATCCGGGGTAGCTTCTTATATAGGCTCCGCGGTTGACCTATCAGGCGAGTAATTCTCTTCCAATCAGTGTGATCTTGTCTGCCAGATTTATCTTCAGCTTTAAAGTTCTTTCCTTGTTGGGTTTCGTCTGTCTCCTGTAATTAACCCGATTGATATGGAGGATCCTTGATTACAGTGTATGTCTTAAATGGGTGTCTGTTCAATGAATCTGGACTTTGGGAACGAGTGCTAGGTGGAGTATTAGTCAGCACTTATTAGGGCCTAGGCTGGTTGACCTTAAGATCAGCCAGATGTAAGATATAAGGTCGGCCTGACACGATACATAGTCCCACAAGCTACAAGCTTTGTAAAGCGAAGTAGGTTTGAAAGCTTATACTTACTTTTAAGTCGACCTGATAAGGTCGGCCTGGTACAGTACACAGTCCCACAAGCTACAAGCTTTGTAAAATGAAGTAGGTTTGAAAGCTTATACTTACTTTTAAGTCGGACTGATAAGGTTGGCCTGGTATTGAGCGGAAACAAATTATTTTATTCCTTTGAATTTTAACCGTGGGATGTCATGGCTTGTTTTGGAAGCTTCAATTTCGCCACACCTTTTCATTTTCTCTCTATACTTGCTATTGTCGTGTAACTGCTTCGCTGTCACAGTTGAACAGGAAAAGACACTCATTTGTGGGGAAAAACAAAAGTGCATTCCTTAAAGCTTCCGCTTTCCTGCATTCATTCAAGGTATTTCCCTTCTACCTTGTTTTCTCTGGATTTTGCGTGTGTTTTGCACCTCACTTCCCACATCTTTAGATCTCTTCCTCTTTTTGGAGGACCCGGCGAACTAATCCAAAGATTGATCTCCCTCTCCCTGAACTTTCGATTGATCTGGCCTATTGACTTCTTCAGTCAACTTTTTCTCCCCCAGCACCGACAGCTTGTTGTTCATATTTCACCTTAGCGACCCTCCTTTCTCCTCTCGCCAATTCATTGGGCCATCGCCAATTTTTCCAACTTTGGAGACATTTTAACTACATCAACAATCAGGAAAATCTTGAGTACATTAAAATAAATTCATTCTACAAGCATAAAGTAAGAATTTTCATACCAATGTATTTCTTTAACTTCTCGGGCTCCTCCTCAAACTCGATAAGCTTCGAGCATTTAAGAGGAACTCGACCCTCCGAGAAAAGAATCTCCGCTAGATTAGAATCCGAGAAATAACTCAGGTCAACTCTAAGCACAACATTTGGATGAGGGGACCAATACAATGGAAAAATAGTAGACCCATCCTTATCCTTGTAAAAGGCAATTGTACCCTCCTCACTTCGAAGCCGAAAGAAATTATGATCCTTAAACTTTTTGTAAGATGAGGTTCAAGCCTCAAGGAGTTTCCTACCGGGATGGCTAATAATAGGAATGATACCTAGAGGATGGGTAAATCTAACTTGAAAGAAATAGAAAATTTTCAGGGTAGTAGGCACATAGTTATAGTGTTTACAAAATATTTTAAAACTCCTAATAAAGGCCCAAGAATTAGGATGAAGTTGGGTTGGATAAACATTCAACAGTTATAGTATAGAACATTGAAAGTCAGAAAAAGAAACCAACACCTTAAGACTGTTGGAAAACACAGGGAAACACTGGAAGGGGGGTTGAATAGTGTTTCTATAAAACTTAAATATTTTTTAAAGCCTTTTGCTGAAAATAAGGTTTTCTGAAAAAGTTCAGACTGTCTGAAGTATTTTCAGACAATTCAAAAATATGTTTTCTTAAAAAACTATTTTGCGTTTAATTTTTATAGCAATAGATTCAACTCCCTTTGAGTTAATTAAAAACGTAATTGAAAGAGTTTAAGGGATGAGAAAACTTAGCCAAGAATTTATCCCGGTTCACTCACTACCGCTGTGAGCTACGTCCAGTCCCAGAGCAAAAACACTACTGGATTTTCCACTATTCGATCTTGTTTCTTTGCTTAGAATGATTGGATCCGTAAACTAACCGATGTAATGGTACATTCTCCGGCTTTTGTTTGTGACCATCCTTCGTCAATACTTTGGGTGGAAGAGATGAATCGTCGTCATTGTGGTGGTTGGAAAAGTAAGTTGCTTTGGATGACATGAACTAACTGAATATTCGGGCTTCTTTGGGTCATGCAGTTTCCGAAGGGTGTAGATTCTGGTTCCTCTGCAGAAGCAAGTTTTTACATTCTTTTAGCGGCGTTCAACCTCACAAGGAAGCAAGGCTTGCAGCGGGAGGTCTTTGACAAAGATAGTCTTCTGGTGTAAGCAGGTGTGACGACCCGGGTAATATCCGACAAAATCTCATATTCCCAGTCGTCTTGTGACACCCACCGTTGCAAGGAAGCAAGACTTGAATCTCGCAAGGAAGCAAGATTCGAGTCTGATTCAGAAGGTGAGGTGCTATTGTTTCTATCTTTTGTATTTTTATATTTTGTCCCGATAAAGTCATATTGGGTGACCTTGTGGGTGGTTGGTAGCCTTTTGGTGTAATCTTGATCCATAATAAAATTTCTTTTGAATTAATTCAACTTAAACCTCCTGAAACGATAAAAAAAAATCTAACTGATCTGTCGAGTTTTAACTTCGATCTACAATGTATTGACAGATCGTTTTGACGAGTTTCTTAATTTGGGCCCGTTACCTCGAATTTGATCTCGGTTTTTAGGGTATTGGCAAATAACTTGGTGAAATTAACAAATTGAATCCGTTACCCCAAGCTTGATCTCGATTTTTAGGGTATTGGCGAATAACTTGGAGAATTTAACAAATTGAACTCGTTACCCCGATATTGATCTCGATTTTCAGGGTATTGGCGAATAACTTGGTGAATTTATCAAATTAAACCCGTTACCCTGAGATTGATCTCGGTTTTTAGGGTATTGGCGAGTAACTTGGCGAATTTAATAAATTGATGAATAATTGAATGACGTCTTCGCAAGGCTTTGTTGAAAAGAAGATTTCATTTATTCTGGTTTATAGTCATAGTCATGCCTCATTAAAACCTTCTCGGCGAAAACACTCCTTAGGGATAAAACACCAGGTCAGGAAAAAGAGTACATTAACCGACTTTCTTTTGTTACATATTAACTGAAGTAAAAATGAAGGTGAGTTGCGTTCCAAGTGTTGACTCTCAGAATTAATTTAAGTATTTAAATTAGATTCAAGACTTATTATCCTTGGTTTTAATGAGTAACAACTTAGATTAGACTTTAAGAAAACAAGTGCTACTAAGAAAGGTATTTGTCTGTGTGTTTCAGGAATTTCGTAGAAGCAACCTGCTAAAAGGAGAAACCTGCTGAAGGAGAACAAAAGATCAAGAAGAAAAAGAAAGCATTGGAGCAACTCTCTAAAGATGACCAACCAAAGATAAGAAAAAGAAGAAGAAAGAAGCAACGAGCTACAAGGAGAAAGAAGGTGAAGAGCTACAAGAAGAAAGAAACAGCAAGCCAAAAAAGAAGAACAACACAGCAAGTCATCTAAAGAATTGATCAACCTGCTGAAAGCATATGAACAGAAGAAAGAAGCACATCTGCAAGATGAAATGAAGACTTTCTTCAAGAAGATAGCAAATCAGAAAGAACACAGCTAGCTGACTCTCAACACTCTTAAGTGGCAATACATAAATTCAGTAAGAAGGAAAGTAATCCTCCATCATAGCAATTATCTGAAGATAATCAAGGGAAACTGAGAAAAGATCAAACATGCTGAATCAACTAATGAACATCAGAATCAGGCTCATGGAAGATCATCAATAACAAGGAAGAACAACGAAGCAACTATATGAAGAATAGAGAAAGCAAATCTAGAAGAAGCAATCAGAAGGAGAATCAATCTATGCTGGAATAACTCAGCTCTCTGAAAGTATGTGCATAATAGAAATGAATCTACCAAACACATACTCTATGAATACAATGACATGGCATTTCAAACTATCTGAAGAAGAAGAAGCCAGTCATGTCATATAACATTCTGAAGATATGAAGAATCTCAACTCTCTGACTACGTGGACAAAACTTGAACGTCGAGAAGTCTCAACAAAGGCAAAGACCATTTGATTAACAACTAGAAAATTGTCTAAATATCTTGTGCCTTCATCCAGAAAGGAAATAGAAATAAAAGCTATTTTCTTTTTTTCAAGAAGCTCTGTTCGAGAAAGAAAAAGGAGAAAAAGGCAGAAAAGCAAATAGTGATCAGAGATAGGTCAGCGCTGCTGTACACCTACTTCTGTACAAACTCTGCAACACGCCATCAGAAGTCAGAAGTCTTTTCGGGAAGAAAAGCTAACTTCACCTTGGATAAATAAGAGGCACAACGGCTAAAAATCATCTCTATTTTATCCACAGACTTCACACAGTGAAAAGAAAATAGAGAGAGGTTAAGCCAACTTGCTGAAGTGGAAATTTCACTCTCGGAGAAAAGATAAAGAAGAGAGAAAAGAAAAGAAGAAAGACCAAGAGAGAGAAACATCAACTCACTGAAGATCAAGGAAAATCTCTCAAGATTAAAAGAGCTCATCTGTAGTGTGTCAGAACTAACTCATCTGCACACCTAATCTGCTTAAGAAAGAAGCTACCGAATGAGAAGCTATTTCACAACGGCTTGAAGACCATCACTCATACCTTCTCAACGGTAAATTTAAAACATCTCTCAACGGATATATTTTATGAGAACATATAAATAGCCTAAGATATGAATTTGAGAGAGAGCTCGAAGGGTGAAGAAAAAGAGCTTTTGCCTCAAGCCTCTGACCTTTGAAGAAATAGTGAGCACAGATAAAACTAGGAGAGATCCCAGAGATACCTCAAGAGTGGAAGAAAGAAGGAAGTCAACCTTAACATGAAAATGATATATTCATAAGGCATTGACAACAAGGAGGCAACCATGGATATTAAATCATCTATCCTTATATCATGACATAAATCGAGCTCACAAAAGAAATTGGCCAAGCTCAATACAGATCATATACTGCCAACCTTCTGAACCAACAGAGATGAATTAGAGCCTAAATTTATACACTTGTATCTTTGTCATTCCTTGTACTTAGCACTTAATCTTTGTATTCTGAGTCTTACTTAATAATCCCTATGTACAAGAAAACTGAAATTTAAGTTTCACTGAAACTTAAATTCAACTCTTAATTGTAAACACGTTAAGTGTATGAGAGCCTGGAGAGGCTCTGTGGAAGAAATAATACTCTGGAGAGGCTTGGTGGAAGAAATAATACTCTTGAGAGCCCGAAGAGGCTTGGTGGAAGAAAGAATACTCTGGTAGAGCCTGGAGAGGCTTGATAGAAAAGAATACTTGTGTAGAGCCTAGAGAGGCTTGATAGAAAAGAATACTCGGTTAGAGCCTGGAGAGGCTTGGTTGACAAAGAATACTGCACTGAGTTTCCTGGAGAGGAAGTTGATAACAAAGAATACTTGTTAAGCCTGGAGAGGCAGTTGATAACAAAGAATACTTGGTAAGGCTGAAGAGGCTGGGATAAAAGAATACTTGTATCTGTGTTCAGATAGTGGAAAATCTAGTGGTGGTTTGCCCTGGGACTGGATGTAACTCACTGGGTTAGTGGGTGAACCAGTATAAATTCTTTGTGTAAATTTCTCTCTACCCTTAACTCTTTACATTCTATTATTACTTGTTTATTACTAACTGAGGAAGGGTCTGAAAAGTGAATTTATATCTCGCACAACAAAACCTAATTGGTTCAAGCAAAATTGTTTTGAAAAAGGAGTATTTACTGAACCTTCTGATATGGTTCAGCAAGTTCTCTATTAACATAATTTTTCAGCAAGTAACCAAAATCAATGATTAAACTAAGTGTTGAGAAATATTTTATTAAACTATCTGAAGGATTGATAGAACGCTCTTATGTTCTATCAAAGTCAGCAAGTGTATGAAAAAAACGAATGTTTATAACTTCCGCATAACTCTGATAATCTTTTCATCACCCAACTAAGTTTTTCACAATAACTTGTTGAAGTCCATTTGATATCTTTTGCGAAAAGGTTTTCATAAATAAGCGTAAAATTTTAAAACACTATTCAACCCCCTTCTAGTGTTTCCTGTGGTTATTACACCAAGTTCTTGGAATTTTCCTTCCATTGAGTTTTTCTAACTGATATGCTCCTTTTCCGACTTCCTTTATATCTCTGAAAGGTCCTTCCCAGTTAGTTCCGAGCTTTCCTTCTCTAGTATCCTTTCTAGCTTGCTAAAGTTTTCTAAGTACCAAGTCCCCTTCTTCGAATCTCCTTGGTAGTAATTTGTTGTTATATCTTCTCGCCACTCTTGACTTACGTGCTTGTTCTGAGAGATGTTCTTTTCTCCGAGTTTCTTCAATTAGATCTAAGTTTATTATGATCTTGTTGTTTGACTTAGAGATTTCAAACCGCTATACTCTGGCACTAGATAAATTAATTTCTATTGGGATCATTGCGTCCGACCCGTATGTAAGTCGGAAGGGTGGCTCATTAGTTGTTGACTGTGGAGTTGTGTGATGGGCCCATAAATTCGCTGGAAGTTCTTCTGCCCATAATCCTTTCGCATCTCCTAACTTCTTCTTCAATCCTGTTGAGATAACCTTGTTTTCTGCTTCAGCTTGTCTGTTAGATTGAGGATGTTCTATCGAGGTCTTGATATGCTTGATGTTATATTTATTGCAAATTTCATCAAAGTTCTTTCAATCGAATTGCTTACCGTTGTCAGTAATGATGGAAGTCGGAATCCCAAGTCGGCATATGATGCTCCTCCATGTGAACTTCTTTATCTTTTCGGCAGAGATAGTTGTCAAGGGCCCAACCTCTCCATTTTGTGAAATAATCTACTGCAACCACCAAAAAATTTAGTTGACCAGGAGCTAAGGGGAAAGGGCCGAGAATATCCATCCCCCAAATAGATAAAGGCCAAAGAGAGATGACGTGATGTAGTTGTTCTGGACTAGTGTGATGCAAGGACGTAAACTTTTGGCAAACATCACACTTCCTGACGAATTCTTGGCGGTCTGCTCTCAAGGTTGGCCAATCGAGATCGACCCTTAGAAATTTAAATGCTAGAGATCTCTCACCGATGTGACTCACGTAAACTCCACCATGTACTTCCTTCATTACGTACTTAGTTATATTTTTAGGGATACATTTGAGTAGTGGAGATGAGAACCATCTTCTATATAGTTCACTGTTGATCATTGTGTAAAAGCTGTCTTGGTGGACAATTCTTCGTGCTTCAATTTTGTCGTCCGCAAGATTTCCTTGTTCAAGATATTGGATGAGAGGGGTCATCCAAGAGTTCTCCTGAGAACTTGTAAAGATTTCATCATGATCAATGGTAGGCCTGGTTAAAGTCTCTTGGATGACAATCTTATTTCTCCCAGGCTTTTTCATGCTAGCTAGTATTGCTAACAAGTCTGCCCTCAAATTTTGCTCCCTGGTGATATGCTGAATTCTGAAGTTTGAGAAATCCTGTTTTATGGATGATACCTTACGCAAGTATTTGGATAAAAACAAATCTCGAGTTTGGTATTCCTCATTGACTTGGGATGTAACCAACTGTGAGTCGCTAAAGACCTCAATTTCTTGCTTTCTGATTTCTTTTGCTATTAATAACCCGACAATTAAAGCCTCGTATTCCGCCTAGTTGTTGCTCGCCTTGAACTCAAAACGAAGTGATTGTTCGGGGATGATCTTATTGGGTCATTCCAAGATTATTCCAACTCCGCTACCTTTCATATTAGATGAGCCATCAACATAAAGAATCCACCGTTCCGACTTTCCTGGTTTTTCTGTAGGAGTGAGTTCCACTAAGAAATCGGCCAAAACCTGGGATTTTATAGGTCCGTGAGGCTGATATTGTATATCAAACTTGGATAATTCTACTGACCATTTGATCATTCTTCCGGCTAACTCGGGTTTCTTTAAGATTTTCCTAATAGGATGGTCGGTTAAGAAGATCACCGGATGTGATCGGTTAAGGCTGATCGGGTTTCTCTCTTGTTTGCCTTCCATCATATATGTACCGACTAAGGTGTCCCAATTTAATCAACTATTCAGTTTGGTTCTTTAAAGTCCAACAATCCTCTGTATCATGTACGAAGGCTCAATGGAATTCACACCTCTTTGTTTTATCTACTCCTTCAGGGTCATGCTTGGGAGGTGGATGTAACTCTATTTTTCTGGAGTTGTAGAGTTCTCTTAAAAGTTGTTCTGTCTAAACATTAAGTGGTGTGAAGCTGATAAAGGTCGGTCCTGGCCGGGGTGGTCTCACTATCCTCCCACATTTTCTTCCATGATCCCGGTTAACCCGAAAAAGTTGCTTGTTGATTTGGAAAAGAATTAGGAGTGTTTACCTGAGAAGAACCCTTGACCGTTTTAGATGGCATAACTCTAAGATGCCTCTTGGCTACTGCTGCTTCTTCAATGTCAATTTGTCCTGATGCTTTCTTTCTGAAGTTGGCTAAGTCGATAGGTTTTGACTTTGCTAACTCATCGGGGAACTGCCCCTCTTTGATGCCATTGATGATGGCCCTAAGGTGAACCTTAGGGTCTAGTTCCTTCACCTCCATATCGCTTCTTTATTGAACCAATTTTCATAATCCTTAAATGGTTCTTCATCTCCTTGGAATATGCTAAAGAAGCTATGTTTAGTTTTTCTGAACGGGTAACTTTAGGAGAATTGATTTACAAATGATGTGTTGAATTCACCGAATCAAGAACTGCCTTCAAGGACAACATAGAGTACCAATGCTGAGCCAGCCCTGTGAATGTTCCTGGAAATATCTTACACAGAATTGGGTCAGTAGCACCCGTTGTTAACATGCCAGTATGGAACCTAGTTAAATGAGAGTTAGGATCCGAGGTTCCATGATACTTTGGAAATTCAGGATATTTAAAATGCTTAGGTAAAGGAACTAACATAATGAAATCAGAAAACGGGTGAAAATACTTATCAGATTATGCATTTTGTACTGGTTGTGGTTGTTCTTGATTTACTCTTTTTTATGTTTCTGAGGAGCTAGAACCTCCGTCATTCGTGTCCTCAACTTCTTCAGTTCTGGCCTTTTGTGATTCAGAGATTTGTTCTTACATTCTCCTGTTTTTCTCCTGGACCCTCTCGTTTTCTCTGCGCAGCAGTTCCATTTATTGAACAAGTTCCTGCAAAGTAGGAGTTCCAACATCGTTGTTGCTTGATCTAGTTCATGGCATATTGCTGAGTAAGCTTGTGGTTCTCTAGGAATGTTTTTCTAGAGCCCAAGGGTGGGCGCCAAATGTTCTTACAAAGACCAAAAACCTAATTCTATACAAGAGAGCTACAATTGAACAAAGTAACAACATAGTCTTGGGGGAGGGGTACGAGAACGTGTTTGCATCTATCCAGGTAGCTTCTTATATAGGCTTTGCGGTTGACCGATCAAACGAGTAATTCTCTTCCAATCAGCGTGATCTTGTCTACCAGAATTATCTTCAGCTTTAAAGTTCCTTCCTTTTTGGATTTCTTCTATCTCCTATAATTAACTTGATTGATCTGGAGGATCCTTGATTGTGGTGTATTTCTTAAATGTGTGTCTATTCAATGAATTTGGACTTTGGGAACGAGTGCTAGGTGGAGTATTGGTCGGCAGTTATTAGGTCCTAGGCTGGTTGACCTTAAGATTGACCTGATGTAAGATATAAGGTCGGTTTGGTACGATACATTAACAAAAGCGAGGATTTTGCACGTTAAATGTCGTGTTGGACTCTTATATGGCAGTGCCATGTGTCTATAATACATATAAAATATCTTAATGACAGTAAATGATAACTTTGAGGTACTAGTCAACTAAAACAAAACTTTTTAGATGTGACGCAAAACCAATAAATAGTTTTTTTTCTCCCATATTTCACCCAAATTCATGTAAACACCTAAATCATAATTCCATTTTAAAGAAAATTAGACAAAATTGGAAGCATAATGGGTTGGGACCAGAGAATTCTCACTAGCACCACCAAATCTTTGTCAATGTTTTGTTTTATATAACTGACTTTAATGTTATGTATTTTGAATATTATATGTACGAAATCTGATCACTATATTTTAGTAAACAATGGAGTGTGTTTCTTATGTCTTCTAGAGCTTGCTTTCCTCGGCAAATGAATGGAGTTTGGACTTTGATTGGGTTGTCATGGTGATTATGTTTAGTATTATATATCATATGCAATGTTCATTGGATTAAGTGGATTGCTGAAATCAGTGTGAAAAGGAAAGGTGTTGCTTTTTGATTAGGCATATAGTTAAAATCTTTTGGAGGAGGGAGTGATGGAGAGATAAAGTTGGCTCTTGTTCATTGAAAAGGGAATGAAAGTGAGGGCGAGTTAAAGCGGTTGGCCGCATAGAGGCGAACAACACAATGTCACAACAAGTATGGGAAAGACGACAGAGAATAATGGCGCGAGGTGACACAAGAGGTGATTTGATGGAAGGGAGAACACTAGATGAAATTATGGAGAAACAAGGTGAACCATGAAAAGCAGTGGCTCGTGGTGGAGTTGGTGAAGGGAATCAAGCACGGGCAGGGTGCAAAGGCCAAATTTGGATCCCCCTTATGTATTGATGTGAAAACATGAATTAAGACTATTTAAAATAAAATGAGTAGATATACCTTTCAAATCACGAAGGAGACAGTTGTAGCCCCGTCTCTAGAGGTATCCACGCCAACAAGCGAACTAGGAAGCTCTCATCACTTATGCTAGTAGTGGTTAGAGAGAAGGAGGACAATTACTCATACCTAGGGTTGTATACTTACTTATAGTGGGAACTAGGTTTTGTATCCTATCTTATGAGTCTAACCCATTCTGCTAGTATTCTATTCTAACTAGACTTCCTTGTTAGGAATATGCACTAGAGACTTATATGTTTATGAACATCCATCACTTATATCATGTTATTTTATAAAGGCAACTTATTCTTTTAGAATATAATTATTGTCCTTAGAATAGTAATCTTAAACTTCATAAGAAATCAAGTAGCTGACTTGATCGTGAGATCTTGTGAAGAACTATTCTTAAAATAGTCCCTAGTCAAGTATCATCTTAGGACAAAGATGCATTTAGACTAGTATGTGAGTTCATTGATGATCATATCTCACAGATCATGGATATGAGATATCATGTGCTCACATAGGTACACATTAAGAGTAATGGTGTACTGAACAAACCCACCTTAAGAACGTTGCATGGGTTGTCACATAAGTGTCATGAACGTTTCTTAAATCGATAAATGTTATATAAAGTCCTTTGACCTGAAATCACTACGATTCCTACATAAGGAATTATGTGTTTTGAATATCATCAAACGTTGCCTGTAACAGGATGATCATAAAGTTGGTATTTGAACATATAATAAATTATGTGGAGGAATGTGAGTGCCCTAGATGGAATTTGTCCCTCCTATGTAAAAAGGAGTTATATCTGTAGGCCTCTTGATAAAGTGAGACTGCAAAATGCATGGCCATGCTCAGGAGGATATACATGAGATGTTTATTTTTTGTACAGTCTACTTGGGGATCAAGAAAATATAAATTGAACTATACAAGGTTGAAACAATCCATGCCCTTGTGTTTAATTAGATATTTGGACAAAGAGACAGATCATATAAATTATTATCATAAAATAGGATTTATCAAAGTTATTGATAATCTCAATATTTGGATAGTGATGTGTTGCTAGATACCGCTCACTATTTATGATATTAAATATAAAAGGGTTTTATTTTAATATTATAACCAAATATTAAAAGCCTATTGGGTCACATGCATACAACAAGCCAGTAGGAAAGGATAATAATTCTAATTTAATTTAATTAGAATTATAACATAATGGACCGGGCTCATAAATGTGAGGGTTAAGTGAGTGAGGGGATAAAACCCTAGCCACCACTATATAAATAGATCATAAGATACACTACCCCAGAGACACGTGAGCAATCGCTTCTTACTTTCTAAGGCTACTAACAGAGCTGAGGAAGGTTTCCTAGTCCCGCTGTTGGCGTGGATACCAATAGAGACATGGCTACACTTGCCTCATTTATAATCCTAATAAGGTACGACCTTTCGTTTCAATACCTTTTATGCCTTGATTCGTGTTTTCGCAAAATGATTATAACAAGGGAGGGAATCCATTTATTTCCGCTGCACCCTGACCACATGCTTGATTCCCTTCAATTGGTATCAGAGCTTTGGTTTGCGATAAACACGTTTTAGGCTTTTAATCTTATGAAGATTATGATTTTTTGGTTTTTTTCTGCTGAAAAAATGTAGCGCTGATATCTGGGCTTCAACCTGCGCTGCAGCGCAGGCTGAAGCGCAAATCTGATACTTGCGATTCTGATACTTGCACAGTTTACGTATTTTCGATTCTGATACTTGCGCTTCACCTACGTTGTAGCGCAGGTGAAGCGCAGGTAAAGCGCAAGTGAAGCGCAACTTTCAGAATCTGTTTATTTTGTTCCCTTTATTGATTGTTTTATGTGTGATGTATATATATGTTTATATGTTCTATTATTGGAGGGTCCCATGGAACATTAAAGAGTTCATGTCTTGGGGGTCAAAGGGTTCAATTGTTGAAACCTTGTCTTGACTCAAATATTGGTTGCGATAAACATGCCACTTATCAATTTGCTGATAAGAGCGTATTTAAATGATACGAAGGACTTACTCGTTTATCGGTTCGTGAAGTATTCGTTTGATGCGAGACACTTATTGATGATTGGTTAAATGTTTATCAAATCAAATTTTGTTTCGAGACACTGCGTAATGTTTTATTTTGTATGCGCGTAATCACACCTCGCTTAATATATACATCTCATTATATCACTCATTTTACAATCAATGGATGCTTAGTTTGCATGATAGTTGGTTATGGCCTTAGTTGTTTTAATTTAAATACGACCAGCGTGTCGTGCCTTACCTCTAAACATTCCTCTTGTAATTCTTTTCTCATCTCTATCCCCTTGTATGTTAAACGAGGTTTCTTCTTGTTATGTAATGTAACTTGGAGGACATGGAGCATGGATTCAGTGGGAGATTTGGAGAGCTCAAGATTATGTACAAGATTATATAGTTGATGTAATTTTGTATTTGGTTTTAGGAGGCCATAACCATATCATGTGTTTGTATGAGATGCATGCTTGTATGTTAAATGGTTTAACAAAGGAATAAAATTAAAGCGATCAAATCCCTCAAAGGGAATGTTAAGTTATGTTTTTCATTCCAATGAATAACACTCGTCAAGGCTAGAATGGATTAACCGTGGGTCTGCTAAAGCAGGGTACATTTATCTATTTTAGTGAGGGGCGATTATGTTTTTGTTAAATGGTTTAACAAAGGAATGGAAAAATAAAGCGATCAAATCCCTCAATGCTTATTATACCTTCCAATAAATGACACTCGTCAAAGCTAGAATCGATGAAGAGTGGGTCTGCTAAAGCAAGGTACCTTTATCTATTTTAGTGAGGCGTGATAGGATAAAAGTGATATCCAATTGTCAAACCATTGGGTTTTGATTGGGTATATTCAATAAGATTGAAAAACCTAAAGGCACCGATATTAAGTCATGTTTTGCCTTCCAATGTATGGCACTCGTCAAGGATAGAATTGATTAAATGTGGGTCTGCTAAAGCAGGGTGCATTTATCTACTTTAGTGAGGCGCGATGGGATAAAAGTAATATCCAACTATCATCCGTTGGATTTTGACTTAATTAGGTATATTCAATAGGATTGAAAAACCTAGAGGCACTGAGTTAGGCATTGATTCATAAGATGAATTAGAATAAGAGTTATTCACCTAACTATCCAAGAGTTGTATGAGATACAATTAGAAGTGTGTTCCTACCTAAATAACCTTTTCTTAAGCGATCAGCTAAAGCTGACTTAAAATTAGGTGAAATATGGATCTTGGCCCACTAGAAAATCTGGTGATGGGATTTTCTGATTCTTTATATTGAGGGTACTTGTTTTGAATCAAAAATAGTGGGAGACATATTTATTTAAAGACCTTATTAAATATGTTTGTTATATGATACTTACGTGCATAATTTTTGAACACAACAAAATAATTTTTTATTGCGATCTGTCCTTGAGAAGGACAAACTGTCTGGAATTAACTTTCTAGACTGGTATAGAGACCTAAGGATTGTCCTTAGGCATGAGAAAAGGCTGCATGTCCTAGAAGGGCCTATTCCTGAAACACCCGTTACAAATGCTTCGAAAGCTGACAAGGATGCTTTTAAAAAGCATCTGGATGTTGCTCTCGATGTAGCTTGCCTTATGCTTACTACCATGAATGCTGAAAACAACATGAGAACATGGAGACATACAATATGATTGTACACTTAAAGAGACTTTATCAAGGACAAGCTAGGCTTGAACGATTTGAAGTCTCAAAAGCACTTTATCAATGTAGACTGGCAGAGGGAGCCTCTGTTGGTACTCATGTACTCAAAGCAATTGGGTACATTGAAAACCCAGAAAGGCTTCGATTCCCATTAGGCCAAGCGTTGGCCACTGATCTTGTCCTGCAATTGTTTCCAGACAGCTATAGTCAATTCTTCATGAACTATAACGTGAATGAATTTGACGAATCACTGTCAGAATTGCTAAGCATGTTGAGAACAGCTTAGCAAAACATTAATAAAGGTAAAGGGAAGGCCATGTTGATGGTCCAACCTGGAAAAGGCAAGGGCAAGAAGAAGTTCAAGAAGCCCTATTTCAAACCAAAGGACAAAGGCAAGGATAAGCCCAGTACCTTTGTTTTCGAAGCCTATGGGTGGGATAGTTAAGGAAGGAAAATGTTTCCACTATAGCCAATCAAGACATTAGAGACTGTGTAAAGTACCTAGAGGAGATCAAGAAGAAGGGAAGTGAGACTTCCGCTTCAGTTATCTATGTTATAGAAGTCAATTTACCTACTTCTGCATCTTGGGTATTGGATACCAGATGTGGATCTCACATTTGTATGAATGTGTAGGATCCAAATGGAGTAGGTCATTGGCTATAAAGGAGAAAGTCGACCTACGTGTGGAAATGGAGCAAGAGTTGTTGCCTTAGCCGTAGGAACCTATTGTTTAACTTTGCCAACTGGACTAGTTATTGAACTGGATGATTGTTATTTTCTGAATATTAATTCCGTTTTCTTATTTTGACAAGAGTGATTTTTCATTCATAATAAAGAACAATAGTTGTTCAATTTATTTGAATGATATATTTTATGGTTGTGCAAAGTTAAGATGCCTATCTATAACATAAATGCTAAGAGGGTCAAAATAAATGATTTGAACCCGACTTATATTTGGCATTGTCGCTTAGGCCACATAAATGAAAAACGCATATCCAAACTCCACCAAGATGGTTATTTGGACTCATTTGATTTTGAATCAATTGAGATATGTGAATCTTGTTTATTGGGAAGATGACCAAAACCCCATTCATCAGAAAAAGGATGAAAGGGCCGGTGATCTTCTTGGTCTCATGCATAGTGATGTATGTGGGCCCATGGCATAATGGCTAGCGGAGGTTTTTAGTACTTCATCACTTTTACTGATGATTTTAGTAGATATGGATTTGTGTATCTGATGAAACGCAAATCTGAATCCTTTGAAGAGTTCAAGGAATTTAAGAATGAAGTATAAAACCAACTTGGCAAGACTATTAAAACACTTCAATGAGATCGAGGTGGAGAATACTCAAGCCAACAATTTGATGACTATCTAAGAGAGTGCGGGATAACATCTCAACTCACTCCTCCTGGAACACCTCAATGGAATGGAGTTTCAGAAAGGATAAATCGAACTCTATTAGTTATGGTTCGATCTATGATGAGTCAAACTGATCTCCCCGACTCCTTTTGGAGTCATGCTTTGTTAACAGTAGCCTTCACACTAAACCGTGTTCCATCTGAAGCTATCATAAAGACACCATATGAGATATGGACTGGGAAATGACCTAGTATGTCTTTTGTGAAGATTTGGGGTTGTGAAGCTTATGTGGAACTCCTAGTTTCGGATAAGTTAGGACCCAAATCAGATAACTGCTTATTTGTGGGATACCCAAAAGGAACTGTGTAACATCCCGCTTATTAGGCTAATATAACTTGTGAGATTAAAAGGTCAATCCATGTGTGTTTCATTGAGAATTAAAAGTAACAAGTAGTAGGGGGTAAAAATCTAAGTTTTGGAGTCCTAATAGAACAAAATCTAGGAGTTTAAGTCCCTGGTAATCAATTACCAAGAGTTAGTAATCGATTACCAGAGAGTCAGGTCCCTGGTAATCGATTACCTAGAGTTAGTAATCGATTACCAGAGAGTCAGGTCCCCTGGTAATCGATTACCAGAGTTAAGTAATCGATTACCAGAGAGTTAGATTTCTAGTAATCGATTACGAGGGTTAAGTAATCGATTACCAGAAGTCTGGATTCCCAGTAATCGATTACCATGAGTGGTAATCGATTACCAGGTTCCCAGAAGGGGTTCGTAAGTGTATTTTAGCTGTGAGTAATCGATTACCATATGTTGGTAATCGATTACTGAGCGGAAAATATATATACCGGGAACGTTTTTAATATCAGAATTTTGGAGAAAAACTAACCTAGAGAGAGAAAGGGAGGAGTTCTAGAGAGAGAAAGTGACGAATCGACGTGGGAACGAAGGATTGAAGCTTGCATTCATCTCTTCTCCACTTCCTTGCTTGAATTTCTAGTTTATGTGAGTAATCCTCACTTGATTGAGTAGGATAGAATTGGTCTCAAAGCATGCTCCCTACTTCTCCCTCTCCCATTCTCTGATTATACTAGATATTGATTGATTGTTTGTGTTTGTGATTGATTTTTGAACATATCGTGATGATTCTATTCGGATTGATTGAATTGATTTTCGACGTTCTTTGGTTTCGAAACTTTCGAAACTATCGAAAGTTTCGAAACTATCGAAATGTCGAAACGCTTCCTTTTCTTCGATAAGAATTGTTCCGGATTGGAAAATAAGGATCGATAACTGATTTTGATATGGGAATTGATAAATATGTGATATGGTTTTAATCGAGCGTTGAATCTCTTTGGTTTCGAAAGGTTCGAAACTATCGAAATTGTCGAAACTATCGAGAACGCTCATTTTATCAATTTTGATTATCTAATGGGTTATTCGATTATGTTTTAAAGATTAAGGACTTCGGTCAATTAAGGACTTCGGTCAATTATGGACTTCGGTCAAAATAAGAGAGGGTGGGATTCGTCCCCTGGGGAGATATCCCCTGTAGTCTGAGCTCGGGTCTAACTCTATAACGTGATGTGAACATGGCCTTTGGGCAAAGCATATAGTGTATCATGATGCATATGGATTATTGTATGTGAGAAGTAATGATTAAGTATAATTTGATATAATTATCATAGATATCTGTTCCCTGCATTCATGCATTGAGTTTTATTCACTGAGATTTTTATCTCACCACGTGATATGTGGTTTAATTTTAGATGTTCAGGTTCCTCCCCCTCGGGATACTCAGCCTCGGGAGTGATTAGTTTGGATACAAGAGCTTTGGATTTTGATTGTATATTGACCTATGCATATGTGTTTATATTTCTAAGTTATGTTTGGAAACTCATGTATTATGTTGTATTTGGAATTTATATGTATCCAGGACTTTGTAATATAAACTTTTGGGTAGTTAAGCTTGTTGAGTTGAAAGATTATTTTTATAATGTTTGATTAAATTATCAGGATATGTTGGAATTTTTGATAATTTACAGAACATGTCGATATTTAAAATGAAAGATCCTAAATTCTAAGTCTTGAATTTGGTTTCCAACGGATCAAATTCTGACTTATGAAATTTAGAGTGTTACATTTTGGTATCAGAGCAGCTCAATCCAATTGGACTGTGAAATTAGGATATTCTGTTGTTTGTTGATAATTTCTCATGTATTATTTTGTGAATTGAGAGACTGATCACCTCGATATTTACTTTATGATATGTAGAGAGTTATGGCAGGCAACAGGAGGGGTAGGCCAAGGGTTATTCGTCCCTCTTCACCTTCTCCATCTTCTCAAGAACCTACACCGGACCCCATGGTGGCAGCACTTCACGCTCTTACTCAAATGATGGGAGACCAAGCGACTACCAATACAACAATACTTCAAGAACTAGCTAGGCAACGCCCCGAACAACCACTACCTCCTACTGTGGATTTCTTTTCAGTAGGATTGTCTGAGTTCAGGAAGCATAATCCTCCACAATTCAACGGGGTATATGATCCTGACGTGGCAGCTGGTTGGCTTAAGGATCTGAATCGAATTTTTGATGTAATGAAGTGTTCCGATGAATCTAAGGTGGGGTTGGTTGTTTACATGATGAGAGGGGAAGCTGAATATTGGTGGAAGACTGCAAAGATTCAGGCTGCAGAGGCAGAGGCTCCACTAACCTGGGAAGTATTTCAAAGTATTTTCCTGGAGAAATATTTTCCAGCCACTATCAAAAGGCAGAAGGAGGCAGAGTTTCTACAACTCAAGCAAGGAGATATGACAGTAGGACAGTATGTATCGAAGTTTGAGGAGTTGTCAAAGTATTCACGCTACCTTAAGGCAGTCAATGACGAGGAGTGGAGGTGTACTAAGTTTGAGGGAGGTTTGAGGCCGGAATTGATAGATCGAGTTGCAGCCTTGGAAATCAGGAACTTCTCTACTTTAGTTGGTAAATGTTACATAGTTGAAAAGAATTGCAAGGGAGCTATACCATCTTCTATACCACAAGAGACCAAGGGAAAGAGAAAGGTAGAAATTAATAATCAAGGTAAGAATTTCAAACCCAAGTGGCAAGGTAAACAATCTGTGGCAGTTCAATCTTCTCAGCGTAAGGATACTAGAAAGTGCTCGGAGTGTGGGAAGGAACATTTAGGGGAATGTTTAACCGGGAAGAACGTTTGTTATTTCTGCAAGCAAGCTAGTCACTTCAAGAAGGATTGTCCCAGAATTAAGGAACGCCAGAAGCCTCAATCAACTGGAAGAGTTTTTACCCTCAGCGGTCAAGTAGCAGCTTCGTCAGATAATCTGCTAAGAGGTATATGCACCTTAGGGGAGAAGACTTTAATTGTATTGTTTGATTCAGGAGCATCACATTCTTTCATTTCTTTTGATTGTGTGAATGAGTTGAAGTTACCTACTGTTTATTTACCCTATATCCTTAATGTTATAACTCTAGCTAAAGAAGCTATTTCTACTTCTCTTGTGTGTCTGAATTGCTCTTTGATTATTCAAGAAAGAGCATCTGTGATTGATTTAATTTGTTTGCCTTTGACTGGTATTGAGATTATTCTGGGAATGGACTGGTTATCTTCCAATCAGGTGTTATTGGATTGTCTTAATAAAAAGGTTATTTTTCCCGATCTTTCTATTCCTTCTAAGGAAAAACCACCCATTCTTTTGTCTAGTATTGCACAGATTTCCCAAAGTATCCATGACGGGGGTAAATGTTTTGTTTTGTTACTTTCTTCAACTTTAGAATCCAAGTTAGATTTGAGCAGTGTAGCTACCGTCCGGGAGTATCGAGATGTTTTTCCTAGTGAAGTTCTAACCCTACCACCTGAGCGAGAAATAGAGTTTACTATAGATTTGCTACCAGGTTCAGGACCTATTTCTAAGACACCTTACCGAATGTCTCCTTTAGAGCTTAGTGAACTTAAGAAACAATTAGAAGATTTGTTAGAAAAGGGGTTCATCAGGCCTAGTGTTTCTCCTTGGGGGGCTCCAGTGTTATTGGTGAAAAAGAAAGATGGGAGTATGAGACTATGTGTAGATTTTAGACAATTGAATAGGGTTACAATTAAGAATAAATATCCCTTGCCCAGAATAGATGACCTTTTAGATCAGCTTAGAGGTGCCTCAGTGTTTTCCAAGATAGATTTGAGGCCAGGATACCATCAGATTAGGATAAGGAAGGAAGATGTTCATAAATCAGCTTTCAGAACTAGGTATGGGCACTACGAGTATTTGGTGATGCCATTTGGTGTCACTAATGTGCCGACAGTGTTCATGGACTACATGAATCGAATCTTCCGACCTTTCCTAGACAAATTTGTTGTTGTATTCATAGATGATATCTTGATCTATTCCTATAGTTTGGAAGACCATGAGCGACACCTAAGGCTTGTACTAGAAGTTTTGAGGGAAAAGAAATTATTTGCAAATCCGAGGAAGTGTGAGTTTTGGTTGAATAGTGTCCATTTCTTAGGTCATGTGATTTCAGGAGAAGGAGTGTCAGTTGATCCCATTAAGGTAGAGTCCGTTCTTAAGTGGGAAAGGCCTAGGACCGTCATTGAGATTAGAAGTTTTCTAGGTTTAGCTGGCTATTACAGGAGATTCATCAAAGGATTCTCCCATTTAGCATTGCCCCTCACAAGATTGACTCGAAAGGGTCAAGCCTTTGTGTGGGACAATGGTTGTGAGCAAAGTTTTATAGAATTAAAGAATAGGTTAACTAGTGCCCCGGTATTGGCATTACCTGATGTGTCTAGAACCTTTGAGGTGTTTTGTGATGCCTCTGGGAAGGGACTAGGGGGTGTTCTTATGAAGGATAGGAGAGTAGTAGCATATGCATCTAGGCAGTTGAGGCCTCATGAGGAAAATTATCCTACCCATGACTTAGAATTAGCTGTTGTGGTATTTGCCCTCAAAATTTGGAGGCATTACTTGTTTGGTGTGAGGTTTGAGGTCTTCAGTGATCACAAGAGTTTGAAATATCTTTTTGATCAGAAAGAACTCAACATGAGGCAAAGGAGGTGGATGGAATTTCTTAAGGATTATGATTTTGAGTTAAAATACCATCCAGGTAAAGCCAATGTAGTGGCTGATGCTCTCAGCAGGAAATCCCTGCATGTGTCATCTTTGATGATACATGAGATGAGTCTTTTGGAGAAGTTTAGAGATTTGAATCTAAGGGTAGAATTGGGAATAGGTAGCATTCAGATGTACAGGTTAGAAATTTCTAGTGAGTTTCAGACTCTGATTAGGGAAGCTCAGGGTTCGGACCTTGACCTTCAAAGTAAAAAGGGGCAGTTAGGATTCTCGGAGTCAGATGAGGGAATGATACTTTTTCAAGGGAGAATCTGTATTCCTAAGGGGGGGTAGAGTAAAACAGTTGGTGTTAGAAGAGGCCCATAAAGGTAAGATGTCTATACATCCTGGTTCCACCAAGATGTATCAAGATTTAAGGAAGAAGTTTTGGTGGGTAGGTATGAAAAGAGAGATAGCTGAGTTTGTGTCTAAGTGCTTGACTTGTCAGCAAGTGAAAATAGAACATCAGAAACCATCCGGTATTCTGTTACCTTTAGAGATCCCTAAGTGGAAATGGGAGAGCATAGCTATGGACTTTGTGGTGGGACTACCTCGAGTCCAAGCTGGGTTTGATACCATTTGGGTTATAGTGGATCGTCTAACTAAGTCAGCTCATTTTCTTCTAATTAAGAATACCTTTTCCCTAAGTAAATTAGCTGAACTGTATGTTAGGGAGATTGTCAGATTACATGGTATTCCTTCCAGTATCATTTCTGATAGGGACCCCAGGTTCACCTCAAGGTTCTGGAATGCACTACACCAGTCACTCGGGACTAAGCTTAGGTTTAGCACCGCTTATCACCCTCAGACTGATGGTCAGTCAGAGAGAACTATCCAAACCTTAGAGGACATGTTGAGAGCTTGTGTGCTAGAAGAGTCGGGCAGTTGGGATAGATACTTGCCACCAGTAGAGTTTGCCTACAATAATAGTTTTCATAGCAGCATAGGCATGGCACCATATGAGGCCCTGTATGGTAGGAGATGCAGATCTCCTTTGTGTTGGCATGAGGTCGGTGAGAAGGCCCTTTTAGGTCCAGAAATGGTTCAGGAAACCTCAGAGAAGATTAGAACCATTAGGGAAAAACTTGTTACTGCCTAGAGCCGTCAGAAAAGTTATGCTGACACCAGAAGGAAGGATTTAGAGTTTGAGGAAGGGGAACATGTGTTTTTAAGAATAACTCCTGTCATTGGTACAAAGAAGTCTGTGAAATCTAGAAAACTGAGTCCCAGGTTCATTGGTCCATTTCAGATCATGCAGAGGGTTGGCCCTCTTGCATACAAAATTGCACTTCCACCTCATTTGTCCAAAATTCACAATGTTTTTCATGTGTCCAAATTGAGAAAATATGTGTATGATCCTTCTCATGTGCTATCTTTTGAACAAATACAATTAAAGGACAATCTCACCCTACCTGCAAGACCTGATCAGATTATTGACAGAAGTTCCAAGACCCTGAGGAGTAGAGATATTCCTTTGGTTAAGGTGGTTTGGCAAGGTTTGTCTGTGAATGATGCTACATGGGAAAAGGAGGATGTTATCAGAAAACACTTTCCTAGCCTTTTTGAATAAGGTAAGATCATTTTTGCCTTGTGTTTACAATTTTAGGGACAAAATTTCTTTAAGGGGGGTAGAATGTAACATCCCGCTTATTAGGCTAATATAACTTGTGAGATTAAAAGGTCAATCCATGTGTGTTTCATTGAGAATTAAAAGTAACAAGTAGTAGGGGGTAAAAATCTAAGTTTTGGAGTCCTAATAGAACAAAATCTAGGAGTTTAAGTCCCTGGTAATCAATTACCAAGAGTTAGTAATCGATTACCAGAGAGTCAGGTCCCTGGTAATCGATTACCTAGAGTTAGTAATCGATTACCAGAGAGTCAGGTCCCCTGGTAATCGATTACCAGAGTTAAGTAATCGATTACCAGAGAGTTAGATTTCTAGTAATCGATTACGAGGGTTAAGTAATCGATTACCAGAAGTCTGGATTCCCAGTAATCGATTACCATGAGTGGTAATCGATTACCAGGTTCCCAGAAGGGGTTCGTAAGTGTATTTTTGCTGTGAGTAATCGATTACCATATGTTGGTAATCGATTACTGAGCGAAAAATATATATACCGGGAACGTTTTTAAAATCAGAATTTTGGAGAAAAACTAACCTAAAGAGAGAAAGGGAGGAGTTCTAGAGAGAGAAAGTGACGAATCGACGTGGGAACGAAGGATTGAAGCTTGCATTCATCTCTTCTCCACTTCCTTGCATGAATTTCTAGTTTATGTGAGTAATCCTCACTTGATTGAGTAGGATAGAATTGGTCTCAAAGTATGCTCCCTACTTCTCCCTCTCCCATTCTATGATTATACTGGATATTGATTGATTGTTTGTGTTTGTGATTGATTTTTGAACATATCGTGATGATTCTATTAGGATTGATTGAATTGATTTTCGAAGTTCTTTGGTTTCAAAACTTTTGAAACTATCGAAAGTTTCGAAACTATCGAAATGTCGAAACGCTTCCTTTTCTTCGATAAGAATTGTTCCGGATTGGAAAATAAGGATCGATAACTGATTTTGATATGGGAATTGATAAATATACGATATGGTTTTAATCGAGCGTTGAATCTCTTTGGTTTCGAAAGGTTCGAAACTATCGAAATTGTCGAAACTATCGAGAACGCTCATTTTATCAATTTTGATTATCTAATGGGTTATTCGATTATGTTTTAAAGATTAAGGACTTCGGTCAATTAAGGACTTCGGTCAATTATGGACTTCGGCCAAAATAAGAGAGGGTGGGATTCGTCCCCTGGGGAGATATCCCCTGTAGTCTGAGCTCGGGTCTAACTCTATAACGTGATGTGAACATGGGCTTTGGGCAAAACATATAGTGTATCATGATGCATATGGATTATTGTATGTGAGAAGTAATGATTAAGTATAATTTGATATAATTGTCATAGATATTTGTTCCCTGCATTCATGCATTGAGTTTTATTCACTGAGATTTTTATCTCACCACGCGTTATGTGGTTTAATTTTAGATGTTCAGGTTCCTCCCCCTCGGGATACTCAGCCTCGGGAGTGATTAGTTTGGATACATGAGCTTTGGATTTTGATTGTATATTGACCTACGCATATGTGTTTATATTTCTAAGTTATGTTTAGAAACTCATGTATTATGTTGTATTTGGAATTTATATGTATCCAGGACTTTGTAATATAAACTTTTGGGTTGTTAAGATTGTTGAGTTGAAAGATTATTTTTATAATGTTTGATTAAATTATCAGGATATGTTGGAATTTTTGATAATTTACAGAACAGGTCGATATTTAAAATGAAAGATCCTAAATTCTATGTCTTGAATTTGGTTTCCAACGGATCAAATTCTGACTTATGAAATTTAGAGTGTTACAAACTGAGGGTTACTACTTCCATAATCCTAGCAAAGGCAGAGTGGTTGTCGCTAGGATTGTTGTATTCTTAGAGAAGGAATCTGTCTCCAAGAAAATAAGTGGGAGGAAAGTAGAACTTGAAGAAGTTCAAGTACCACAGAGTAGCAATGAGCCAATAATGGAACAATAGCAGATACCACAGAGTGTTGTGGAACCACCTGCTCAAGTAGCGCAAGACTTGCGTAGATCAGATAGAGTACGTCACCAACCTAAGAGATATGGTTTCCTTGTGTCTCAGGAAGGGGATGTATTGCTAATGGATCAAGGTGAACCAATGATCTACCAAAAGCTCTTTTGAGTCCAGAATCTGAGAAATGGCTTGATGCCATGAGATATGAAATGGATTCCATGTACACTAACAAGGTATGGACCTTGATTGATCCACCCGAAGGGATAAAACCCATAGGGTGCAAGTGGGTTTTCAAAAGGGAAAACTGACATGGATGGTAATGTAAGTACCTTTGAAGCACGGTTGGTGGCTAAAGGGTTTCACGCAAATTCATAGTGTAGACTATGACGAAACCTTTTTCCCCAGTTGCCATGCTTAAATATGTTCGGATCTTGCTTGTTGTTGCAGTTTACCATGATTATGAAATCTGGCAAATGGGTATCAAGACAACTTTCCTAAATGGAAGCCTTCTTGAAAATGTGTATATGACACAACCTGAAGTTTTTGTTATACCTGAAATACTGGAAAGGTATATAAGTTGCAACGATCCATTTATGAATTAAAGCAAGCTTCTAGAAGCTGGAATCTTCGTTTTAATGAAGCTATAAAGCAGTATGGTTTCATTAAAAGTGAAGATGAACCTTGCGTCTACAAAAATGGTTAGTGACAATATAGTTGTTTTTCTGGTTTTGTATGTAGATGACATACTCCTCATAGGAAATGACATTCCTACCCTACAGTCTGTAAAGACTTGGTTAGGAAATTGTTTTTCTATGAAAGATTTGGGCAAAGCGACCTATGTGTTAGGTATCAGGATCTATAGAGATAGATCTCGAAGATTACTTGGCCTAAGTCAAAGTACATACATAGACAGAGTGTTAAAACGGTTTAACATTCAAGATTCTAAGAAGGGATCTTTGCCTATGTCACATGGTATAAGCCTATCTAAGGCTCATTCTCCTTTCAGTGAAGAAGAGAGAGGTCGCATGAATAAGATTCCTTATGCATCCGCTATAGGATCTATCATGTTTGCCATGTTATGTACTCAACCAAAAATATCATATGCTTTAAGCATGACTAGCAGATACTTGTCTGATCTTAGTGAAGGTCACTAGACAACAGTAAAGAACATCCTTAAGTACTTGAGAAGAACTAAGGATTCATTCTTGAAATATGGAGGGAGGAAGAGCTGCTTGTAAAGGGTTACACTGATGCTAGCTTCCAAACCGACAAAGACAATTGAAGATCGAATCGGGTTATATGTTTTGTTTGAATGGTGGCGCTGTGAGCTAGAAAAGTTCGAAGCAAGAAACAGTCGCTGTTACAAACCCATTAAACCCCTTGTGCAGCAGAAGCATGAAGGGCACACTAGATCGTTGGGCATAAGAGTTATGTCTGAATGTCTCTAGTGCAAGTGGGAGATTGTTAGGAATATGCACTAGAGACTTATATTTTTATGAACATCCATCACTTGTATCATGTTATTTTATAAAGGCAACTTATTCTTTTAGAATATAATTATTGTCCTTAGAATAGTAATCTTAAACTTCATAAGAAATCAAGTAGATGACTTGATCGTGAGATCTTGTGAAGAACTATTCTTAAAATAGTCCCTAGTCAAGTATCATCTTAGGATAAAGATGCATTTAGACTAGTATGTGAGTTCATTGATGATCATGTCTCACAGATCATGGATATGAGATATCATGTGCTCACATAGGTACACATTAAGAGTGATGGTGTACTAGATAGACCCACCTTAAGAACGTTGCATGGGTTGTTACATAAGTGTCATGAACGTATCTTAAATTGATAAATGTTATATAAAGTCCTTTGACCTGAAATCACTACGATTCCTACATAAGGAATTATGTGTTTTGAATATCATGAAACGTTTCCTGTAACAGGGTGATCATAAAGTTGGTATTTGGACATATAATAAATTATGTGGAGGAATGTGAGTGCCCTAGATGGGATTTGTCCCTCCTATGTAACAAGAGTTATATCTGTAGGCCTCTTGATAAAGTGAGACTGCAAAATGCATGGCCATGCTCAGGAGGATAAACATGAGATGTTTATTTTCTGTACAGTCTACTTGGGGATCAAGAAAATATAAATTGAACTATACAAGGTTGACACAATCCATGCCCTTGTGTTCAATTAGATATTTGGACAAAGGGACAAATCATATAAATTGTTATTATAAAATAGGATTTATCAAAGTTATTGATAATCTCAATATTTGGATAGTGATGTGTTGCTAGATACCGCTCACTATTTATGATATTAAATATAAAAGGGTTTTATTTTAATATTATAACCAAATATTAAAAGCCTATTGGGTCACACGCATACAACAAGCCAGTAGGAAAGGATAATAATTCTAATTTAATTTAATTAGAATTATAACATAATGGGCCAGGCCCATAAGTGTGAGGGTTAAGTGAGTGAGGGGATAAAACCCTAGCCACCACTCTATAAATAGAGCATAAGATGCACTACCCCAGAGACACATGAGCAACCGCTTCTTACTTTCTAAGGCTACTAGCAGAGCTAAGGAAGGTTTCCTAGTCCGGTTGTTGGCGTGGATACCAATAGAGACGTGGCTACACTTGACTCGTTTATAATCATAATAAGGTACGACCTTTCGTTTCAATACCTTTTATGCCTTGATTCTTGTTTTCACAAAACGATTATAACAAGGGAAGGAATCCATTTATTTCCGCTGCACCCTGACCACATGCTTGATTCCCTTCATTCCTAACACTCCTAGTGGACTAATTGTATGCATGTGACCCAATAGGTGTTGAATCTCAAGACTTAAAAAACTTCAGACCCTACATAACTAATTTTTATGATAACAAACTGAGTGCATTTACTATAGAAAATATAACGTCTGCGCTTTAAATATTTCATATGATGGTATCCGAAATTTTCAAATGACAAGAAGTGTCTGAAGTCCTTACACCATCTGAAGAGCTCTACTATCTAAACGCAAAGCCTATCTAATGAGCTAAAATTTCAAACACTACAAAGTCAAAACTGCTCTATCTCGCGCAAGAAGACATTGCTGAAGATAGGAAGACAAAATACAACTTTCTGAAAGCTTTCAAGAGTGAAGCACAAATATGGAAACATGCTCTGCAATACTGCTTGGTTCAGAACAATGTTGCCTCCTTGTACCTGGATGTCATATTGTCTCACAATGGCTTTAATGCATTTAGTGCTATTTTCTAAAGGGGTATCTCTTGAGAAAGAGAATCTTGAAGCCCATAAATACTGGAGCTCATTCAAGAATCGACAGAAGAGCCTTTTAGCTATGTCTAAAAATGTTTAGTAAGATATTTGAACAAAATAAAAATTGGAATTAGTATCTGAAATCATTTCATCAGTTTTTAGTTAGGTAGCCTTTAGGTAGCTACTAGCTTTTTTAGAAGCTACTTGGGGTAGCTTTTTTAATAAACTCTCTTTTTTCAACTACTAGCCGAAAGATTTTATAATTTTATCTCTCAATGACCCTCACTCACCATTATGTTTCATCTTTAATGATGTATGTTTTTTTATTTTACAATTTTCAACTAGTTTTACCAAACACTTTTAATGAAATCAGTTAACTTTTAAGCTTTTGACTAGTTTTTCAGCTTTTAACTCTCATTTCAATTAGTTTTACCAAACACATTAGTGGGGTCGGTTTGGTTCGGTTCAGTAAGAAAAACAAATCCAAACCAAATAAAATAGTTCGGTTCAGATTTTTCAATTTGTCTGTAAGTGACCCGAACCAAACCAAACCAATCAAGAACGAGTTGGTTTGGTTCGGTTTAATCAGATCATAAATACAGTCACAATTGTTTTTCAATTTTTTTTAGAAAATAATAGAAAAAATCATTCAAGAAAAAGATAATCTCTAATAAAACCTCATGTTGATGTTTTTCTATGATAAAAATTCATGTTGATATTTAATCTCTCATTTCTTTCAATTTTTTTAATATATTTTTTTTTATTTAAGGGTTCTTCGGTTCGGTTCGGATATGTCTTTAATTCGTTACCCGAACCAATCATTGATGGATTTGATTGGTTCAGGTCTAACCCGATTGAGCAAAAAAATCCAACCCAATCAGTCTGGTTCGGTTCGGATCATCGGGTTCATCGGATTGAACCAAACCAATGATCACCCAAGCTAAAATGTCTTACCTTGACAAAACTAGCTAAAAAGCCAACTAAAAGATGAAAGGTCATTTGAAAGCTAAAAAACTAAATGAAAGCTTATAAGTTAGTTGATTTCATTAAAAGTAATTGACAAAATTAGTTGAAATTATAAAATGACATATAAAGACATCGTTAAAATGACAGAAAATTGTGAATGTTGGTTATTGATGAATAAAATTGTAAAAAATTCCAGCTAAAAACTGAAAAATGTTTTTTTTTAAATTATCTCAAATAGTTTTTAAAAAGAACTAGTAACTACCTAAAAAAACTAAATTACCAAACAATAATAAATGCATTAATTTTTTTTCATAAACGATTTCAATTATTAATTTCAACTTTTATTTAACTGAAAATATTTTAGGGTTTAGGATTCATAATTTAATTAACCTACTTTATGTTTGGACTTATATGTGAAAATAACTTTGATTTTCACACTCAATTTTCCTACACTCTATTTTAAATTTACTTTTTATTTATTTTTTCCTTTCTCATGAGATGAATTATTATATCACTTATTTTGAGTCAGTTTAGATAAAACTTCTGCAGAAGTATTTCTAGGTGAAAAAAAATAGAATGAATCAAAGAAGTCAAATTTATTTAACTTCTCTATAAGTTGAAATTAGTCTTTGTAGTCCATCTACTCTAAAAGCTCTCCCATTTAGTTTCCCCATAAGTAACTAATTTCAACTTATAAATAAGTTAAATTTATTTGAACCCTTTGATTAATTATATTTTTATCTTCTAAAAGTGTTTCTGCAGAAATGTATGTAAACTAAACCTATCTTATTCTTTTCTACACTTTTTACACCTGTATTTTCGAGTAAACCCTCGTTTTGGTCCTTGAAAGATTCAAGATCGGTCACATTAGTCTCTGAAAGATGGAAATTACCTTTTCCATCCCTAAGCCTATGTTTGGTGAAAATAGGGAAATAGAGAAAAATAGAGAGAAGAGAAGTGATGAGAAGAGAAGTGAGAAGGAGAGAAATAGGAAAGAGTGAAATGAAGATAAATAGGTTGTTGGGTGTGAGAGAAATATGTATGAAATGAAGAGAAATAAGTTGTTTGCTACGAGATAAATGTGTGTGAAATAAAAGAAAAAAATATGAAAAATCGATTATTAAAAAAAATTGATTTTTTTTGCTCAACAATCGATTATGGGACAATAAAAATCGATCTTTTATGACAATGAGTAACATAAAAATCGATTATGTGTACATGAAAATCGATTATTTATGAGATTAGGTAACATGATAATCGATTATGTATACATATAAAATCGATTATCACCTGTCACTTCTCATTTCTCTCTATTTCACTACAACATTGCAGAGAAATGAACAGTGTAATCATCTCCCCTCATTTCCACTCATTTCCCTCCTCATCAAATACATCATTTCCCCCCACTTCCCTCCTCCCTTCTCCACCAAACAGGAGAACTTTCTCCATTTCTTCCCACTTCCCTCCTCCCTCCTCCACCAAACAGGAGTACTTTCTCTATTTCTTCCCGCTTCACCTCCACCAAACATAACATAAAAGATGAAAAATTATTCAATTGAGTCCCGAATAATAAAAATGTCAATTTAATCCCTAAAAATGACTAAATTAAATGACTTTTTCATCTTTCAAGGACGAAATTTTCATCTTTTAGAGACTAATATAATCAACCTTAAATCTTTCGGGAACTGAATTGAAAGTTTATTCGGTATTGTTTGGTATGCAGGTATTCTTTCCGTGCGGAGATTCACCGAAAGCACCTTGTCCACGAGGCAAGAGAACGTGGAGCAAGCAAAGGTCAGTACTACGTTTAAAGAATTTAAAAATATTTAATGTTATTAATAAAATAATAAATATTTAGATGATAAGCATTGTTAAATTACGCATGAGCCCCTTGACTTGGCCTGAAATTGCAGGTTAAGATAATGAAACTTCCAGGGGTATGACGTGTTTGCGATATCTCTGTTTCGGGAAAATCATGGGAAACCAAAACATTAAAGTTGAATTAAAAACACGGTCGCTGTTATCCGTTGGATCACGTCTTCTGCCGAATGCCGACAGGAAAGATCAAAGATTTTTTATTTATTTTCCTCATGGGTCTCGCCATCTAGTACTAGGGATGATAATTGAATTTAAGCTTTGCGAGTACGTGTAAAAATTATTTCCTAATGAATAGGGTAAAAATTTGTAAAATGGATATGAACGTGGGTACGATAATAACGCGCATTTGTTATTGGGATGAACACGGGTACGTGAATGATGCCTAATCCGCTCCACTCCCACACTCACACACACATATATATAAGGGTTATAATTACACCGGTGTAAGTTACACCAAGTATTACACCGCTAATAACTACAAATTGAATATGTTTTTTAGTAATCCAACCGTTGAATTATGTTTGTTCATCATCATGATTATATGTGCTAAATTTTGTAAAATTTTGACACTAATAACTTGATAATCAAATTGTTGGATTTTTCATATATTTCAAATGTATATATAACGTTAATCTTGAGACATCTTAATGACATATCAAATAATTTTGGATTAATGTAAAATTTTATATGTATGATCTATATGATAGTAACTTTCAATCCAACGGTGGATTATTTAATACAATGATCCGTTAAAAAATTATTCAGCGGTGTAACACTTGGTGTAACTTACACCGGTGTAATTATAACCCTCCTCCATATATATAATATCATGTATAATTATATATATTAATTTAATTAAAATATCAAATATATTTCTACGTATTTTTAAAATTAATATTTATAATATATTATATATAAAAATATATTTTTAAAGCTACCTATTTATATTTTTTTTACTTTATAATACATGATTAATTACGGTTAATAATTATTTGTTTTGTGGATCTTGGAGAATACTAACACATGATGTGAAAGTATATTGTAATATTTAATAATAAATTTGAACGTGTTTAGAAAATTATCATATTGTGTTTCAATTTAATTAAATTGTTATGTAATTGATATTTAATAATTAGGTTGGATGATTCCCCTTCAATTGAGTTATAATTTTCTTTAATTAATATTTTTTAATGAGCTATTAATTTTTCACTTAGATAAATTGCGGATAACGGGCGCGGGTATGTGCATATAAGTGCCTAGCGGGTACGAGGACATGCATTAAAGTTGCTGCTCACGAGGATATGGGCGCGAGTACATGCTTTTTTTTAAAAATGCGGTATGGGGACGAACACTATAGTACCTTGCCCCGAGGGTACCTATTGTCATCCCTACCCTAAGTAGAGATGACAATTGAGGCTAGACACTATGGGTTCTCGCAAAAAAGTACTCGCAATGGACATGGTAAAACCCGCAAAATGGGTATGGGTGCGAGCACGGGTATTAACCCACATTTTTTCATGGGAACAGGCGCAGGTGCGGACATTGTTATGCCTAGCCCGCCCCATACACACACTCTCGTATATATATATATATATATAATAAATAATATAACATATAATTGTATATATGTATGTATTAATTTTATTAAAATATCTAATATCTACCTATTTATGTTTTTTACTATATGACTAATTAGTGTTAATATTTTTTTTTTGAATTTTGGAGAATACTAACACATGATGTGAAAGTATATTGTAATGTTTAATAAAAATTTTGAACATTAGAACATGTGTTATGTTTAAAATATTATCATATTGTGTTTCAATTTAATTAAATTGTTATATTATTGATATTTAATAATTATGTTTAAATGATTTGGAATAATATTTCAATTGTGTTATAATTTTCTTAAAATAATATTTTTTAATGAGTTATTAATTTTTCACTTAGATATATTGCAGGTAATGTGCACGAGTATGGGCATATAAGTGTACAGTGGGTACGGGGATGAACATTAAAATTGTTGCCCATGCGGGTATGAGCGAGGGTACGAGTTCTTTTTTGAAAACACAGGTATAGGAACGGACACTATGGTACCCTACTCGGAGGGTACCCATTGCCATCCATAACCCTAAGGGCACTTGTTAATGATCCATAAACATTAGGTTTTTATTGGAAAACATGGTATTGATTATCTATGACATTAACTACCACATCTAACAAAAACTTTCTATTTTTGATTTCTTAACAAGTGCCCTTAGGATACTCGTTAGCATTTTCCTTTAAATATTAGTAAAATGTTAAAAAGAAATACTAGTACCAGTGAGCCAACCTCGCTCATCTTGGTTGACTGACAACGATTTGGTTAAAAGTGACTCTAACACATGTGGAAGAATGTATTAATTCTCCACATTAATCAAAATCTGGGAATTAAAAATGTTTAATAATCATCAAATGCAAATATTTTAAAAAATAATAAATACTTTTAAAATTTTATAAAAGATCTTATACTAAGAAACAAATTTTTTTCTTTTGAAAGAGGTCTATAAATAGGAATAAGTGATGATCAGTACATGATATTGATTGCATTTTTCTTTTTTTTTTCTTGCAAGGACCCATGTATTCACAAACGAATCTAGAAATGATTTAAAGGGGTCAAAAATATTTAAAGGGATTAAAAGTATACATATTATATAAATAATATTAGTTTAAAATTTACTTATTAAGCAAGATAAAAAATAAAGTTAGTTTATATAGATATGAAAATATCAATAAATAGACACACTTTGAATATGAAAAATATATGTAAAAAATGTAATATATTTATTTTTATAAATGAAGTGTACATTATAAATACTTGATTGGAGGATAGGAGGGGGAGAAGTCCCCACTTGCCCCAACCTAAATCCGCCCCTGCATGTATTTTCTATGGGAGGATGTTCTGTTCGAGCTGGATATGATCCTTGCGGATGGTAAAACTTTTCCTTTGAGAATTTGCCGCAATTGCATACCCAAAGCTTGAACCCGAAAATACTGGTTAAACTGAAACAACTCATGTCAGTTGATTAACGTGCTCGATAGTGGCATTCATTGCATTTGTAACATTGAATGTTACTTATTTTAATATTTTTTTATTTTAAATTTATTAACTAGTGCATAGTCCTTAACATTTCCATTATTTAAAAAATCCTTTTATTTCTTTTTTCCTTAATACGTGTTATTTGGTGGGTTGAAGAGGTATTGCAAATAAGATCAAGGGTAGTATTTTGTAAATATTTAAAAATTGTAATAAAAACAATAAAGTTCCAAGTTTTGTTTTAATAAAATTTTAATTGAGAAAAAATTGAAAGTTAACAAAAAATGTATTACTTTTTACATTTAAAATTATTAGATTAATGATATGTATAGTTCGGAAAGAAGATGGAAGGAATGAAAAGGAAAAGAAAAAAAAGGAATGAAAGAGAGAAGAAAATAGAATAATTTTTATGTTGTTTGGAATAAGAGAAGTGGAAGTATAATGAGAGAAAAGAAAGTGAATGAAAAGAAATTAAATTAACTGGTGATTTTTTTTTTATGGGGAAATGCTAATGACAATGAGTGCTCTAAAATATTGATTAAAGAACCATAAATAAAAAGTTTTATGGGATTGAATAGTATTTAAAGTTATAAAATTTAACCAATATCGCAATTTCTAGTAAAATCTTTCTATAAATTGATTCCTTAATCAATATCATTAGGAACTAAATAGTACTTCCTCCGGTCCTATTTATAAGACACCGTTTGAAATTTTCCCACAGTCCTATTTATATGATAACGTGCACAAATCTAAAAATATTTATTGTTTTTTTCTCATATTTGTCCTTGTTAACCATTAAAGGCTTTAAGGTGACATAATTACCATGATAGTGAAGTTTAATTTTAAATAGGGGTAAACTTGTAATCTTGTAGAGTAATTTCTTGAAAATCAACGCATTAATTACTTTTCTTAATATGTGTGTTTTTCTCTGAATTGTCTTATAAATAAGATTGGAGGGAGTATGATTTTTTCTTGTCCTAAATATAAAAAACATTGTACCATATTCAATTATTGATTGTTAAATATTTTATATACTTTTTATTTATTTTGAGCTATTATTGAGGTACTATAATTATGGACGTAAAAAAAAGGTACTATAATTATGCTATTATCATTAAATATGTATACTATTATTTCAATTATTTAGTACTAGTACTAATTTTTATTAAAATAAAACTTGAATTTATAATATTATTAATTAGAAATCAATTTCAATATTTTTGCTTTTGGTTTAGTCACATTTGTTTTTACAAAAAAACTAAAATAGATAAGAGAATATTTTCCTTTCTAACTAAGAGTGTATTTGGTAAAACTAGCTGAAAAGCTAGCTAAAAGCTGAAAAGCTCGCTGAAAACTTAAAGCTAACTGAAAGCTGAAAAGCTATTGAATATGTTTGGTAAACTAGTTGAAAATGGTAAAATGACGTTTAAGGACAATATTAATTATTAAATAATGATAAGTGGGGGTGGTTGAGGGTTAATCTTGTAATTAATTTTCAGCTAGTAGCTGAAAATTGGAGTTTTTTTTTAAAAAAACTACCGCAAGTAGCTTTTTAAGAAAAGTTTGTAGCTACCAAAAAAACTACCTTCCCAAACACTGCTGAAATGATTTCAGCTACTATTTTTAACTTTCAGCTAGCTGAAATGACAAACCAAACACACTCTAAAACAGGGGAAATACATTGAGATACGTGAATAAATTTTTTAATGCTTACCTACCCTCTTTGAAGGATTCTTGTAAGTCAATCAATACATTTTTATTACAGTCACAAAATATTAACTTATTTTTATTTTGTTTCTTAAATTTTAGAAAGAAAATAGTGAAAGTGTTCTTCTCATTTTTTTACAAAAAATTAAATTTTTTTTTATTCATACAAAAAAATGAAAATAGAGAACAAAATAAAAATATGCAAGCAGAAAATGAAAATATATAAAGAAATTAAAAACAAAAAAAAATCACAAACGTGTTATTTTTTCTCAATATATAAATGTATCCTTAGATTATTTACAAGTTATTTTATATTTTGCACAAGTAATTTCAAATTCTATAGATTTTTTTTTTTGTGTACAAGAAAAGCAATGGGGTTTGAACTTAGAACCTCATGTTAAACTACCCAAACCCCAACCACTAGGCCGACTGTAATGGGTACAAATTCTATAGAATTGACTTAGCTTTTCATTCAACAAATAATATTGTTGGATTATCCTTAATTATATTTTGTGGATTAGCATTAATCAATTACTTAGAATTATATTTATTTGAATTATTAATTAATATCAATTATAGATTAATTATTTAATTATAGCACATAATATAAAAGATGGATGATATATTGGGCTTTTATTGTGAATAGCCCGTGATGGGTTGGACTGTTCAGTTCAGTAGCCCGTTGAGAGATCCCTGGTCTCTACTGGTAAGGAACAGAACTGGTAACCCATTAGTCAGTTCATATGACAAACTCTTCCCTGTAACCTGTACTTTGTCTTTTGACCTCCTACCAAGAGGAGAGCAGAATTCTCACTCTGTTCAAGATCAACATTATGGATCCTTCTCTGATTCCGGGTACACAATACTTTCTAATCATATTATGAACATGCTATATTCTTATATCTATTTGAAATTGATCTAGGCTACTGTTGATTAGATTTAACAATTGGAACATAATATATATTGGTGTTTAACTCATGTCAAATTTTTATTTTAGTACCCTATCGGTATTAGAATTTTATTTTGGGACAAGAGAATTGTATATATATTGTATCATTTTTTATTTCTTATTTATTGTGATTCGGGACCCTTAGGCGGGATCATTGTAAATAAGAAATTTGGTTAATGGGCATCTTATTATTTTGGCTTGATACACAGATTCATTTTATTTTGTGTTAGCATAAGATATTATGCATATTAAATGTTTCTTTATTTTTTTGGTGTTAGTCTCTGCCCATTTCTGTTAATATTTTGAATAAGATTTGATTTTAGAAAATTATTTTATTGAAATAAGTTGAATTGAATTGTGTAGGTGATGGACATACCCTATCGGTATGACATTGCTTGACATGATCATTGTGTGATAGAGAAAATAATTTTAAATATTTTTATATGATTTTCATATTATATTATTTATTTAATTATTTTTCTCTATCAAGTGGGAGAAATCTATATATTATGTTATGATCTTGTCAAGCAAGATTGTAGTAATGCAATGACTATTTTCCCGTAACATAATCTTATTTTGTAGTATTTATTCTCTCTTTAAAAATTACACGTTATCCTTTATTGTCAAGACTTTATATCGAGGATATTGTTTGTTAAGTCTGTTTGAGAACATATCGAGGATATTATGGGTAATTAATTATACCAGACAATATGTTGATGTCTCAAATTAACTTGTTATTGTTTGAAGAGATTAATTTCTCTATTACATACCATTAATCTTCCTTATCATCGATGGTATGTCAAACTATAGAATTATTGAATGTTAATTATGTGCATTGGCTATAATTGATAATTTAATTTTAATAATTCCTAGTAGTTCTGATAATTGACTAATACTATCCAAGTGGGAGAATGTTGGATTATCCTTTATTATATTTTGTGGATTAGCATTAATCAATTACTTAGAATTATATTTATTTGAATTATTAATTAATATCAGTTATAGATTAATTATTTAATTATAGCACATAATATAAAGATGAATGATATATTGGGCTTTTATTGTGAATAGCCCGTGATGGATTGAGCTGTTCAGTTCAGTAGCCCGTTGAGAGGTCCCTGGTCTCTACTAGTAAGGAACAGAACTGGTAATCCATTAGTCAGTTCATATGACAGATTCTACCCTGTAATTTGTACTCTGTCTTTTGACCTCCTACCAAGAAGAGAGCAGAATACTCACTCTATTCAAGATCAACATCATGGATCCTTCTCTGATTCCGGGTACGCAATACTTTCTAATCATATTATGAACATGTTATATTCTTGTATCTATTTGAAATTGATCTAGGCTACTATTCATTAGATTTAACAGTTTGAACTTAGAACCTCGTGTTAAACTACCCAAACCCCAACCACTAAACCGACTGTAGTGGGTACAAATTCTATATAATTGACTTAGCTTTTCATTCAACAAATAATACTGTTGTATATTTTAAACTAGAATATTTTTATCTAACATCTAACAAATATTTGTTCTTCTATTTAGATATAGATATAATAATCTAATTCGAATACGTGGATATTATTATTTTTATTTGGGTTTCAAAATTTTATATTCATCCTCCTTAAATTTGTTTGATATTTATGGGAGCCAGAGTGGAGAGGACAAATCCGACTCAACTCCATCACCATGCCTACTTCTATTCATGTTTATTTATTATTCTGGTATCGATATTTTTAACATTTTTTTATTTTTAATATAAGGCTTCATATTTTAGAGAGGTAAACAAAGAATAAGAAGAATGATTTTTTTTTATTTTTTTTGTGTTAACTAGAAGTATCTCATATTATCGGGTTCGGGGCTTAATCGCAGTTAAGGCCCTTCACCCATTTTTAAGAGTGTGTTAGTGGAAATCGAACCGATCTTCTCATGGTCGACCCAACGTCTATTTAGGCCTAAAATGAGTTATAAAATGAGGCCTAATAAATTAATTAAAATAATTTATTAAAAATATTATAATTTTTTAAAGATATCTTTTAGGTTTTTTAAAATATATTACCTATTAAATTATCTTAACAAATTTTATTTAATATTTTTTTCAATTAATAATAAAAGAAATTCATTTAATCTTTATTGATATTTTATTAAAAAGTTTAAAATTTATGATAATTATTATTTTAGTGACTTTAACATATTTCATTATTTACTAAATTAAATAATAATATTTTAGCCACTCACGCGTGCAATGTGTTTTTTAATTAAATATTTTAAAATTTAAAAACAAAATCATTAAGGACGAAAATTTTAAATTTTTGTAATAAAAAATTAGTATACTAATTGATTGTTTCAGTATAATTTAAAATAAAACATGAAAGTTACTTGAATAACATTGATAAAAAAGGAGAAATTTAAACTTTTGCAATTATAAGAGACTTTTCAAATTTTATGATTTTTATTTAAATAAAATTAAAAATTCATGTTGATTTGGAGGTCTAAACTAACAAAAAATTGAGGGCCTAAACTAACAAAATATTTTTGGAGGTCTAAAGCAATGGATTTACTAACTTTATGTTTGGGCTGGCCATAGAGATGGCAATGCGGGCCGGCTCGCCCCGGCCCGCATCGGCCTGTCTTTGGCCCGCAAAAAATAGTGCGGGGCTGGCTAGCCCACTTTTAGAATATGGGCTAGAAGTTGCAGTCCGCCCCGTATATGTGCGGACTCGCGGGCTAGCAGGTCGGCCCGCAAAAATTTAAAAAATATTATTTGAAAAAATATTTAATTAATTTTAAATTATTTCATTTTTTAAATCATTTTTATATCAAAACTTAATTATAATATCACTTTTTAAAATTTATTTCACTATCCTATTATAAATATATTTATACGGAGGACATATAAATGAGGAGGGTTATAATTACACCGGTGTAAGTTACACCAAGTGTTACACCGCTGAATAATTTTTTAACGGATCATTGTATTAAATAATCCACCGTTGGATTGAAAGTTACTATCATATAGATCATACATATAAAATTTTACATTGATCCGAAATTATTTGATATGTCATTGAGATGTCTCAATATTAACGTTATATATACATTTGAAATATATGAAAAATCCAACCATTTGATTATCAAGTTATTAGTATCAAAATTTTACGAAATTTGGCACATATAATCTTGATGATGAACAAATACAATTCAACGGTTGGATTACTAAAAAACATATTCGATTTGTAGTTATTAGCGGTGTAATACTTGGTGTAACTTATACCGGTGTAATTATAACCCTCCTCCATATAAATTCATGATTTAAACGTGATTCTTATATAAAAAAAAATAAATCTACATGATATGATAATTATAGCATGTTATAGTCACATGAAATTGATTCCATACTTTATTAATCACTATGAAGTATGAAACACCCAAATAAATTTTCATTTTAAGTTACTTTAATAATTTTTTTATTATTTTAATTTAAGAATTGGCCCGCTTCTGGCCTGCAAATTTTACGGGCTAAGTGGGACGGACCAAAGTGGGTTGTGGGCCCAAAATCCTAGCCGCCCCGCAAAAAAATGCGGGCTAGCCTGGCGGGCCTAGCCCATATTGCCATCGCTAGTCGACCATAGGTCTTCTTATAATCTCAGCTTACATTGTCAAGTGACGTTCAGTAAAATTTCTTCCACATTATTTTATTATTAACTAGTATAAAAATTAGCGGTGCACGACATATGATGTTACCAAATGGGTTAGCAATCGGCAATTTCAAAATGAAAGAACAAATTGTAAAAGGTGGGCCAAGTGTTGTTTTTCTATTATCTTATAACGAAGAGGTGCTATTTGGAAGCACATCGACCCTTCAAACTAGATAGGGTGTCTTTGACTCACAATGGGGCATTATATTATTATTAATTAACATTATTATTTATTATTGAGGTGAGGTAGTTTGGCAGGTGCAATGCAAGTGGAAGGACAATCCAACGCACCAAAGTGTACGTGCTGTTTTTTTGACATGAAGCACGGCTAACGAAAGCGATGGATTGGAGAGAAATCTAGTTAAAGGGCTAAGAAATGTGTGGTTCTTGACTTGTAGGTGTGGGCATGTGCCAATGGCATATGCAAATGCAATCTGTCTATTTTTCTTTTCTAATCTCAAATCTCAAGCAATACCGAAAGATGGTTCGAGGCCCACTCTTTTTTTTTTTTTTTTGACATTATTAGCTCAATTGACAACTCCAACTAATGTTTGCTTGTTGCGTCCTCCCATGCCTCTTCTTACCAAATATGCATTTTGAGATTTATGATAATAGTTATATCTTATCTAGAATTATATATATGTATTCAGACAGACATGTTCAATAATGTCAACTTCCAAATCTTGTTTAACATATTGGATTTTCATGTGGGTCCCACAAGGTTGTCTCTTAGTCTTAAGGAGGCTTAGGTGCTAAGCTACGACTAAAATCGATCTTCTTTTCAAACAAGGGGAAAAAATGGCACTAATTGGAATTTTAATTAATCCTTGATACCCACGGATATTAGTTTAACTAGGGGAGAGAGTTTGTCGCTATTGTCATTCTTGGATCTATATAAAAGAGAAATATCAACTTCTTTCAATTCAACAAGTTAACTTGACTTAATGTTGTGGTTTATAGGGGGTGTTGATCTCTAATCTAATGTCAACCACAAAAAATTAATGGAAAAATCGAAGATCAGAAATCGTAAATTGCAAAACTGTTATTCCTGAACCGTTTGGGATGATTGTGAATTATTAGTTTTTAATCTTTTAAAATTTTAAATAAGATTTTTACGATTCAAAAGAAAAAGAAAATATCTTTTTGTGGTTTTTAAAATATTTGTTTTGAAAATATTATAAACTGCAAAACTGTTGATATAAAATTTTCAGTTTTTGGTTTTGAGTTGTAAAACTTTGATCTAAAATTTTTAAAAATCAAAAACTGAAAACTCATAACCACTCTAAACGGGTCTGAAATTTTTTATTGGATTAGATTGATTTTTTGATCTTATGTTGAAAACCTATTCGATCCAATCCAAAATGAACTTATATGTACATATATTATTTTACTCATAAAATAATCATATATTTATACTTATATACATATATATTTATGAAATTGCTTATACTAATATACTTTTTATGATTTTATTATCTAATATCATGTTAATATCTTTATAAATAGAGTTTAATATATATATACTGTCCGTGTAAAGAAGTTTTACACAGACATCCAATGATGTGCTGCCACATCATTTATTGAATTTAAATGATGTGGCGGCACACCATTGGATGTCTGTGTAAAACTTCTTTAGACTGACGATGTATACTAATTAAATCCTTATAAATATACTAATTTTAAATGAATTTTAAATTGATTTTAATGTCTCATGTTCTTCTTTTTATATAATTTTATATTTATAATAATAAATATAAATTTTAATAAAATATATTTACTATTATTTCATAATTTTATCAATTTTATATAATATTTATTGTCTATTAAAAAATAAAAAAAATAAGCTTATTTATACCATTCGTAGAGTTGAACGAGACTAAGTAATTGTAATAACTTTCATATGAGTCCATGTGCATCTATCAAGATAAAACCCACGCAATTAATATATAAAAAGATTTGGATCTAAATTTGCGTCTAAAAAGGAAAGGAGTCACTTTAAAGGTTTAAAGGATTAAACTAGTAAACAATTTATAACCATCGATTCGAAAAGGAAATCAATTTTGATAATACCAATTCCTAGGGACAAGGATAAAAAACATCAAAAATGTTTTCTTTTTAATTTTTAAGTATTACTCTTTGAAAAATACCCAATGGCACTTGCAAAATTTGCATGATGCTAAATAAAGAGTATTACATGAATGCATTATATAATAAAATAACAAAACAAACATACATACTCATAAATTTAAATAATTTAGCAATCCTTAAACATAAAATCATAACCTCATATTACCAAGAAATACTAAAAGAGTCTTGGACATTTCATTTTTTTTATTCCTTTTGGATTAGCACATGTCCAAACAACAACTCAAAGCAAAAAGATCCATAACATCAATAACAACTAAATCGAGTAAATCAGTGTTGCAAATTTAGCTCTAATGGTAGAGGTGCATAACAACAAATTTGTGTAAAACAGTGCTGGAAATGCTCAGGAGACAACTTTAACAAAATATGTTAAATAGGAGAATAGTGGTGAAATAAAAAGGAAGAGAAAATGGAGAAATCTTGAGAAGGTGGGAGTAAGGGGTTATGGTGGCGGCGGCTGGAAAGGACGGGGAGAAGTGAATGGAAAAGATGGAGAAGAAGACAAAAATGGACATAAAGGAAAGGAAGAAAAAATGAAGAAAAAAGGAAAATAAGAGCATGCTCGATTGAACACGAGAGAAGGTTGAAGGCGACTCTCTGCGAAATATTCGAGTTTTATCGTTTAAACCCTAAAAGCATTTCATGGAAATTACAATATTTGCCATTAACGAAATAGCAACTTCTCCATGTGTTTTTAGTTTCCAAAACTAAAAACAGATACAGAAAACCAAAACAACAAAAATCTGTTTTGCTTTTTTAGTTTTAAAAATTGAAAACCCAAAACAGTTTTGTAAATTAGTTTTTAAAAAATGATTAATCAAACAAATTTTTTAGTTTTTAAATTTTTAAAAACTGAAAACTGTTTTTAAGAAGTGTTATCAAACAGACTCTTAGTTTACAATTTTTAAAAACTATTTTCTATTTGTAAAAACAGAAAATTGAAAAAACCTTTTTGACAGACAATTTTTATAATCAGTTTTCAATAAAAACTAAAATTCTGAAACTAGTTTTAAGTGTTTTGAAAAACTATTTTTTAGTTTTTCCATTTTTTATATTCTATCTTCAACCTTAAGAGTGAAGACTAATATTATTAAAATCGAATAAAAAAACCAACTTATCATATATAGATATGTATATACACATTATCACAATATCGAACTATATAACTATTCTGTTTATTTTCTAAAGTGATTTTTTGATATTATTATTATTATTATTTTAATAAGGCCCACTTTAGAGAAATAAATTCTTGGATTAAGAGGGGACGATTAAAAAAATTGGAAATAACTGCTTAAAATACCTGTTAATTTGATTCAAATCGACAACCTAACAAGACGTTTGGGGTGGTTGCAAATTTGGAGTTTTTTATTTTAAAAAAAATTCAATTGAATTTTTACAACTAAAACGAATTATAAAAAAATGATCGAAATTATTTGAAAATAAAATACTGAAAACTCGAAACCACCTCAAACGAGTCCTAATATTTTTTGTTTAGATCATAAGTATTTCATAGGGGAGACAATCATACTCGAATTAAAGTATTTATTTAAGGGAAATCAATCATGTATTACTTGAACTAACCTCGTTACCGTAAACCTAATATATATAATAGAATAGAAGATTATTGTAATGTCCGACCAACACTTTTTCTAATTTCAAATCTTTGGATACGTGAAGTATCTACTATCTAATGCTCCATGAAAGGATCTGTTCGACTATTCCAACATCTTTGAAAGCAACTAAAAAATGATTTAATTCCTTAAGTGAAAGATGTATATCAAACCATCTTCGAAAGCAATAACAATTTTTTTTCTAAATTTAAATAAGGGAAAAATATGTTTTTCATCCCTATAGTTTCGGTCAACTTTAGTCTTCGTCCCTGTACCTTAAATCCTTTGTTTTTTGTCCCTAAACTTTTCAAACCCCCAATCTATGATCCCTCACCTGATGAGCTGGGTAACAAAAGTTACATGTTAGTCTCAATAGTGAGCCCCGAATAGATGACTCATCTAATTAAACTTTTTATTAATTTTTTAATTATTAAAATAACCATAATTATGAAAATTAGATTTTTTATTGGGTAAAATTGCTCGGGTGAAAACCCTAATTTAGTAATTAGGGTTATTTTAATAATTAAAAATTAATAAAAAAGTCAATTAGATGATCAGTCAGTTATTAGGAACTCATTATTGAGGCTGACGTGTTAACAGGTCTGATTGACGGACATGGACCACGATTTGGGGTTTTAGAAAATTTAGGGACAAAAAACACATGATTTAAAGTACAAGAACGGAGACTAAAGTTGACCAAAACTATAGGGACGAAAAATATATATTTTTCTCTTTAAATAATATTTTAACCAACAGTTATAACTTTGTCTTTTATTTTTCAAAATGTACCCACCTAAATTTAATTTATTTGAAAAACTTTGTCAATGAATTAAATTTATTTATATGATAACCTTGACAATAATTATTGAAAGAGAAATAAAATAAAGAAACTCCTTTAGAAAAGGAGGCAGAAGCAAGGACTGAAACCAAAATATGATAAACACTAGAAGGAATTGAATAAAAAATATTATAACTAGTTAGCTTGTGTCCATGTTTGGCTAAACATCAACCACCATATTCACCTCCCTAAAAATGTGATTCCATTTCACCATAAATAACCCTCGAGCAACCTGACATATCTCCTTGACCAAAATGAAAGATAGGTGTGATTCAGTGATATTGTGCTCGATAAAATGAATTCCATTGATGGAATCTGATTCCATATATAATGACCCAATTGTACCCCATTTGCCTTTCGATTCGAAGTCCATGAACTATTCCCCATAACTCTACATGAATGACAAAACATGACCCAACTTAAATACGTAAGCAAAAATAAAACCTCCCTAACCGGGCTGACCCGTCCCAACCTGTGATCATCCTGTTAGAAAATGGGACGGGACGGGCTGACCCAAATTTAAAAGTGGATAAAAAATCTCAGCTCATTCCATATATAGACAAGATGAATGAGCCAACGGGCCGGCTCATATAATCTGAAATTTAAAAAAGGAAAAAACTAACTTTAGTTTTAAGAAACAAATAACACATTAAAGAAAAAATATTGAAAATAAAATTTAATGCATTCAAAACCCATTCTATTTTTTTTCTAGGGTACAACATATCGGGAAATGAGGGGGGAGATCTGGAGAAGATAGGGGCAGCCACAATAGTGGTGAGAGAGAAGAAGAGCGAGGGGAGGCGGCCCGACTGCATATGGCTATGTCAATGGCCGCATATGCGACCAAAAAAAGGAGAACAGTTAGGGTGACTTAGAAAGGGGTGGGGGCGTGTTGGTTGAGATGCGTAGGGGTGTTCATATCCAATCCAATCCAATGTAAACTGCATAAACCGAAAATCGAAATCCAAAAAACCAAAAACCGCAAAAATCGAAATTTTTTTATTGGATTGGATTGGTTCTCAGATCCTATGTTGAAAATCGATTCAATCCAATCCAATCCGAACTTATATATACATATATTATTACTTATAAAATAATCATTTATTTGTTCTTGTATACATATATATTTATAAAATTACTTATACTAATATACTTTTTATGATTTTATTATCTAATATCATGTTAATATTTCTACAAATACATCAATTTAAAACTAGTTTTAAATTAGTTTTTGTAACATCCCAAAATCCCAATTTAATTTTTTAAACCAATGAGTAAGGATAGGGGCTAATATCTTAGGAGTAGAGAATATAAGGGAGTAAGAGTAAAGAAGGAAAAAATTTGAGTTCAGGTAGGCTCGCTTGAGCGAGGGATAAGGCAGAAAGGGGGGAGCTTCTGAGTAGAGGCTCGCTCAAGCGAGCAAGGGCTCGCTCAAGCAAGGACCCCTACAGCTTTAGCGGTGCTCTCTGAGTTGAGGCTCGCTCAAGCGAGCAAAGAGGGCTCTCAGGCCTGCTCGAGCAAGAACCCTTCAATATCAGGAAAACTCGCAGGCGCGCTCAAGCAAGCAAGGGCTCGCTCGAGTGAGGACCCCTGCAGCATCAGAGGTGCCTTATTAGTTGGGGCTCGCTTAAGCGAGGAATCCCTCGCTTGAGCGAGCGCGCACGATTTTAGTTTTTTAAAACACCGAACCCTAGCCTCCCCCATCATTTATTACCCCTATTTATGATTTGAGAGAGAGAGAGGGATAAACTTAGAGGGAGAAGGAGTTAGAAGAGGAAGAAGGGCTAGCTTGAAGGCATCTCCACCACTCTTGGGGCTTGGAATCATCACCTTCCTCCTTCCATTTCTCCTATTTCTTCCCCACTTTAGGTGAGTGTGGTTCCCCACTCACTTTCATTCTTGAATGGTTACCTATGTATGCTCCCTATTGTTACTTCCTTTGCTTTTATTGTTAATTGTGATTGATTAGAGGCAAACCTGGGATGGATTGTTGAGTTGATTGGTTGTATGCTCTTGTATTCTAAACCCTAGGGTAGGTGATTTGGGGATTCATGGGCCATTGGCCATCGTTGAACATGTTATAAGGGTCCTTGGACTATCATAGAGACTTCGGGCTATCACAGGGTCTCCGGGCCATCACAGGGCTCCAGGCAATTACTTGTAATAACAACAAGGTAACCACATCAAACTTATGGCCAAGAGGGAGATAAAGGTCCTCAATCTAAAAATGACTCATGCATGATTATTCATGGTTAATAAGCTTTAATCATAGGTGGCCCTGGACGACGGTCCTTGATCACACGACTGAGCGCTCAATCACAGTCATAGTTAGTGAAAAGACCCCGAGTGTCGTGTAACAACACCTCACAATCATTCTTTATTTGCCTTCATGTATTTATATTTGTATTCTGGATGAAATTATGGCTTGTTGAGGCGTGCTGCATACCATTTGCCTTAATCCCCACACTGTGAAGTCTATAAATCAGTTTAAGTATTTAAACATGATTATAAGACTTAGCATCCTTAAGTTTTAATGATTAACAAATAAGATTATATTAATAATTAACAAATAAGATTATATTAATAATTAACAAATAAGATTATATTAATGATTGACAAATAAGTTTGTATAAGATCTTAATAAGATTACATAAACAGATTCTACTGAGAAAGGTATTTGTTTGGTGATTGTGTTTCAGGTCAGAATAATTATCTGAAGAAGAAGATAATCAGAATCGCATTCAGAAGATCAGGATCAGAAGAACAAAGTGCAGAATCCTAAGAAGAGGAATCTACAACCAAGATGAAGAATCGAAGATTATAAGAAGATCTGAAGAATTGAAGACTACGAAGACTTGAAGATTTGTAGATGATCTAAAGCAGTCTTGAGACTGAAAGATGAAGATGTCAGAATCAAGAAATGATCCCTTAGAGACGTTGCAAAGCGTAAAGCACACTCCATCAAATGGAGTACACTCATCTCAGTAGATAAAGCTAGACATGCTTTTCTACCTCGATCAAAGTCTTACACAAATAAGGAAATATAGCAAACACTTTCTGCAACGCCTGCTGCACCTGCAACAAAAGGATCTGTGTGCGTAGAACTACTGCATCTACACCTGCTGCTGTCCAGAATGGGTTAGAAGACTAAACAAAAGCAAGCAAGAAAGATGGTTGAATAAAATACATACAATTCAACATCTTTATCTCAGAAGAAGATACAAGAAGAAGAAGAAGAAGAAGAAGAAGAAGATACAAAGAAGAATGAAGCTACAATCCTCTTATCATAAGGAAGAAGCCTTCTGAAGTTTCAACCTGTCCGAAGTGTTGAAGTCATCTGAAGTACGCAACCCGTCTGAAGGATTGAAGTTGTCTGAAGGACGCAACCCGTCTGATGTATTGAAGCTGTCTGAAGCATCAACCCGTCTGAAGTGGTGAGGTTGTCTGAAGTTTCAATCTGTCTGAAGTCTCAATCCGTCTGAAGCATTGAAGCCTTCTGAATTCCGACGTAGCACTACCTTCTGAAGAGTATGAAGACTTTTGCTCTCTGGAGATTGCTGAGAAAAGTCATTCTCTGCTACACGTTTCCTTCTCAAGCATATTTATGGAAATGAACACAGAGACCTTTCCTGGTGCTTTTGAATTTCATACACCACTGAGGAAATCTCTGCAACGCAACTTTGCAGCAACATCGGTGACAGCTTTATAGCAGCACCTACGTTGTACTATGTCAGACATGTCAGAGCCCTCAGAAGCGTGTCTCACAACGGATTAAAGAGGATTCAATGCTATCTCTAAACGGTAGTATTTCAACGGATATTTCCTCATTTATACAATCCAAAAGAAAGCAGAAGAAATTCAAGAGAGAGAATACGCAGATTAATATCAAGAAACATCTCTCACAAAGAAGCACATAACAAGTGTCAGAACGGGAATGTCTTTACACCTATTCGCTTAAGGAGAAGCAAACGTTTGAGAAGCTATTACACAACGGCTATATGAGCCACATCATCATCAGCTCAACGATATTATAAATCATCTTCAACGGCTATATTCAAGAAGAACATATAAATAGCCTTAAGAAAGAATTTGAAGATGTTGATCGACAGGATCAATCAAGTTGGTCGGTCCAACCAGTTGTTGTTGTTAACACAACCAAGTTGGCATGATTGCCCAACCAATGGTGGGAGTTAGATTAACTGCCCAACCAAATAGAGTTAACTAGGCTGAGTGCCAAATGGTTAACAAGAGTTGACTTGAGCTAAAGTGGATCATCAATATGTCAACAAAGTTTGATCAGAGAGTTGGTTCTCGAATCAATCAGGCTACTGACTAGCTGGTCAGTTAGTCATGTTGTTCAGTTGATCTGTTTGATCAATTAAGTTGGTTGTTGGTCTGAAGACAACCATGCTGAGCAAATGACTATCAAACTGGGTACGGTTTGAAGCTTTAAAGATACCTTGGTATTCCAATGATACGGGTGAGAATGTAACCCATGGAAACCAATGGTTAGAGGATAAGGCTGGAGCTTAATTTCATATCTTAGTTAGCCTACTCTCAGAGGATGTATTCCTCATAGAAAAGACAGGGATTGTATTTAATTCAAACACTTGTATCACTGTCTATCCTTGTATTTAGTTTGTAATGACTGTATCCTGAGTATGTACTCAGTAATCTCTATGTACAAGAAGAATATGAGTTGAGAGGTTCTAGCGAACATCTAACTTAGATTGAGTAGTAATACTCTACACTTGAATAAGTGTCTGAGAGCCTGGAGAGGCTTGATGAAAGAAAGTACACTTGGTCTAGAGCTTGGAGAGGCTCGGTAGAAAAGACTACTACATAGGTTGCCTGGAGAGGTAGTTGAAAACAAAGAAATACTCTGTTGGTCTGGAGAGGCCGTGAGGAATACTCGATAGACCATGTGTGCCTAAGAATACTCGGTCGGTCTGGAGAGGCCGTGAAGAATACTTGGTCGGTCTGGAGAGGCCGTGAGGAATACTCGGTTGGCCTGAAGAGGCTGTGAAGAATACTTGTATCTGTGGTTTCAGATAGTGGAAAATCCAGTGGTGGTTTGCCACTGGGACTGGATGTAACTCACGGTGATTTGGGTGAACCAGGATAAATTTTGTGCCTAAGTTTCCTTTCCCTTAATCTCTTTTATTTTCAGTTTTGCATTTACTTTGGGGATTGAAAAGTATTTTCATAATCACCATAACATAACAATTTCAATCAAACAAGTTTTCAAAGATAATTAAAACTCAAATCTCTCTCATATCGTTTGAGATATTACAGAGAATGTATCTTGAAGAAGTTCTGAAATAGGTGTCTGAAGTGAGTCTCTAAAGAACTCAGTTCAGAACCAGAATTAAACTTCAGACGATCTTCAGTCTGATGAAGTATTTTAGAAACCATTCTAAAAGATACTCCTTGTAATAATCTTTAGAAGATACTTTGAGAAACTTTCATTTAAAACAATCTTAAGACCGTTTTGAAAGATTATCAATCTTATCATTCTTATTTTCCGCATGTTTCATTTAAACTCTGATCTTAAGATTGGTCTTTAAACGTTGTTATTTTTAAATGATATATCAAATCAAAGATTTCTAAAATTACTCAATAAAGTTTTAAAACACTATTCAACCCCCCTTCTAGTGTTTCCTGTGGTTCTAACAATTGGTATCAGAGATCACCTTCGGGTTGAGCATCTAACAAATGCAGAAGGAGTAGATCCTCATAAGATGGAAATCTCACCAAGCTGAAGCAACTCTGAAGAATGACAATGAGAAAGGAAAATCATTTTCCAAAACTCATTATTCACAGAACTAAAGCACAAGACGTAACTGGAAAAGGAAAGTGTATCTATCTCTAGATCACAAACTGGTAACACCTTTCCTATCTAAACTTAAGTTTTAAATTGAAGTATAGTTACTTATCTGTTGCATGATTTGTTTTATTGAAATTGTTTATAATATGTGATTGTATGATCAGTCTGTTTGAAATCATTATTTCTTAAACGTGTATATATATATGTGTGTGTGTGAAAATATATGATTGCATGCTAAGTGTTATATATGTATATTGCCTGATGTTTATAAATTGTTCTGTTGCATATTTTTGCTTGTATGAATGGTTTGAACCGTCGCACATGTTTAGTAGAATTATCTGCATGAATTTATATGTACATTCGTTTAAGTAAATGAAGAGTCGTATGTGTTTAATTATTAAATGTGAAACGGCGCAATGTGAATCATTGAATCATCAACCGGTTTCTCATAACTGGCACGATGCACACCTCTCCATAATTGCTCAGTGCTTGTAACCGCTCTCCTCATAAATTGAAGCGACGATTGATTGCCTATTTAAGGATTGGAAGATCACCAGAAGAATCTCATAATACATTCCCTTCTAATTCCTCGAAATTCACTTCAATGGCATCGAGATTAGTTATCTCAGGTGTTCAAAGTCCATGCAAGTATGATGAAAGGATCATTCCCACAAGAGGAATAAGACTAAGTGACTTTGACAAAGGAGAACTCAAAATCTCTGAGCTTTTCGAAGCTGCAGAATGGACTCCTTATCTTGAAAAGGCATATTCTCCCTGGCACGAACTAAGTGTTCTGGAATTCTGGAACAATTCAGAAGTATTCATGGAAGAGACATGCGGTCTAAACACCTCTGCAATGGGTATACCTATCAAGGTGGACTCCAAAGTTCTGAAGGAGATTATTGATGTTGAAGCAACCGGAAAACAATTCTCTTCAGATTGGGAAATCAATGATAGAGAGAAAGAGATGCATGATCAAATGTTATTTGGTCGCAGAACTCTTGAAACACCAGTATGCTCAAACTTACTGGAAATTACCAGAATTCTGCTGGCAATTATTAAATGTTGTATTCTCCCCAACAAGAAGGATACATTCATCATCTCAGACATGGAAAGATTTGTGCTGATTCATCTTCTCAAAAGAAAGAGACTAAATCTTCCAAGAATCATTCTCTATCATATGATGAGAAGAAAATTAGAAGAAGTCAAAGTCTTTCCCCATACTACACTGATTATGAAAATCCTTCAATATAAAGGATTTCCTATTGAAAGATTCTTTGACCAGGAGCCATCACCCTTGTTCACTATAAAGAAATATGAACATTCTAAGGGGATATCAGCAGAGATAAAAGAAGAACACAATTCTCCGTCATCAACTCAGAACCATATGGAGTCATCTGATTCTCTAAGTAATCATGGAGATTTGAGAGAAATTTTCAGAAGATGCAACATAAGGAAGTTGAATGAACGCATCAGACGGCTGGAAGAAACACTTAGATTCTATCAAAAGAACTGCAGACGCTGAAAACACAAAAGGAGAAAGCCAATGCCAATGAAAAACCCTGTTGATGACCAATGATACACTTATGTTCTGTTTCTTGAGTCTCTGTATTTATGTCTTTATGTTTTGAGTACATTTTGCTCTCTAATTTTTGTTTGTTTTGGTTTTATGTATTTTTCTTTTCAATTTTAATATTTTGATTATTTTCTATGTGTTTGAGTTGTTTCTTTTTTGTGCATATTTAAGTCTATCAATCACCTCATCCTTAATTAATTAACAATTGTATTATTTACACTGTACATGAATCTTATAACTTAACATTTGTTCCCTTAAATAATTCAACTAAAAGATAAATAAAATAATCTTAAATCTAAGATAATATCTTAAATTGGTAAAATAAAATCAGGAATTTAAGACAATTGGTTTAATGGTTAACTTAAACATCAAATGCTACTGAAAGGTATTTTTAGTTGTTTTTATTTCAGGAAACAGGTTTTAAGAAGATCATCAATTAACATCATCTAAAAAGGTTGAGTAGTATGGTAACATCATCATTGTCTGAACCTATTCAGACAGTTCAAAATGAACTCTCTGAAAGTATGGGTTAAACAATGTTCAGATGATTAACACTCTATACATCAAGCCTAACTCAAATCTTGAGAAGATAATCATGACTTAGTAACATCCCTATTCTCTGAATCTGTTCAGGAAGTCTTATGGACTTGCTGAAATTGTGGGTCAAGAATGCTAAGGTGACTGATATTTAAGCCATTAAAGTCTATCTCAATTTCTTGAGGAAAGGTTAAGATGATTGTTCAAAGATTCTCGGAAGCGGAAAAGACAAAAGACAAAAGTAGGACGTGCATAAATCAAGTGACCTCAGATGGAGAAAAAGTCTTCAAAGAAAGAAGTAATATCAGAAATGCTCTCCTCTATCCAGATAACAATAACCGGATTATGTGGTAACATCTCTCCATTACCTAATCTAAACTTTCATGATCATATATTTAATGCATTTTGCTTAAATATGACATTGTCTTCTGAAAAGACGTGTTGTTTTAATAAGGGGGTCTCTTGGAACTATAACGTCTAATATCTTTAAAGGTCGCGGCGTTTCACTTGTCTATCAATCAACGCACTCTTCCCAAGAAGGCGCTGTCAGTGTCATAATTAATTGCTCTTGTGTATATATTCTCACATTTCTATCTGCTCTCTTCACCCAAACCTCCAAAAGATTTCTCACTTCCATCTCTCGAAATGTCTTCCTCCATTTCTATCTTTCAAACTCAAACTATAGACTTTCAGAATCTCTCTAAGGTTGGTTATAATGTAACCGCCTTTTTCGAAGCCGCCGGATGGTTACCCTTCTTTGAAGCCATTGATAGTAAATGACATGAAGAAAGTGTGTACCAATTCTGGAACACGCTATCTCTGGAAAACTCAGAAGAAGAAACCTGCCTCAAAGCCCAAGTAATGAATCAAAAGGTGGTTGTAACTACCAATATCCTTGAGAAAGCTCTAGGAGTAAAAGCTGAAGGAGAATTGTTCTCAACAGCTTGGAAAGATCTGTTTGAGGAACAGTTTAACCATCTAATCTTCAATAGGCGAGGAATGAAAGTCATTCCCAAAGTTCTCTTCAATATTCTGAAATATTGTGTGATCCCACGTATTAAGGATAACCATAACCTTGAGATGGAGAGGTTCTGTGTTATCAATCATCTGCAAAAGAAGAAGATTAATCTTCCGTGGATCATTCTTTTCGATATGGCAAGAAGAAAACTGGGAGATTCTACTATCGTACCTCACAATACTGTGATCATGAAGATTCTTATGATAAACAACGTGTTCATTAGCCACCTGTACGATCATAGACATCCTGGTCTTCTTAAGGTAAATCATCGGAACACAGAGGAAACCGATGACATTCCTAAGGTTCAAAGACTAAGGATGGAGAACGCTCAGCTTCGTAATAAGTTACAGAAGATAAGGAGAACTGTGTTCAATCTTACAGGTGATCTGGGTGTTTAAAGAAGTCAAGTGGAGAAAAGATCCTTTAATCAACCTCTGTAAAAACATCTCATGTCAGCTTGTGTGTCTTTGCCTTTCTGTTTCCAACGCTTGACGTTTTTCCTTTTTCAGTCTAAGATGTTTGGTTTCTCTTTCGTCTCAATCTAATTTTTTTTAATCTCTAGTATTCTTTTCCGGTCTTTATAACAACTAATTTAAGATTTTACTCTGGAAAGTTCAGTAACAAAAAAAGGAGTAATCACCAAACCTTTTTAATCAATGACAAAAGGGGGAGAAATATAAATTAACAAAATGCTAAAAAGAATGTAACAAAAAGGGAAATACATATAGGAGGAAACATAAAATAAGAAAGAAATATAAAATTCAGTAAGGAAGCTCAGAGGATAACAAACTAAAAGTTATAATAACAATCAGAATAACAATCGGTATCTAAAATATTAATAAATATAATTTAGTTTAACAATTGGTATAGAAAAGATATCTAAAATACTTAACCAACAATTGGCATAGAAAAGATTTTAATGTTATAATAAATATAGGTATATGAAATCTTAACAAGTAAAACTTTAACAATCGTTTATCTAAAATATTAACAATAAACTTGTAACAGTTGGTTAATAAAAGTTTAACATTTGGAATTGATTAATTAAAAACTTAATTGTTTCAGAAGATATCTAAAAGAATCTATGTCTGTTTCAGGGGGAGTAATATAGATAGGGGGAGTAATAAAATTAATTATCCTATTCTATTATCTCTCGTTTCTTTTTATACACATTTTGTCAGTAATATATAATTTATTTGTCATCATTAAAAGGGGGAGATTGTGAAGTCTATAAATCAGTTTAAGTATTTAAACATGATTATAAGACTTAGCATCCTTAAGTTTTAATGATTAACAAATAAGATTATATTAATAATTAACAAATAAGATTATATTAATAATTAACAAATAAGATTATATTAATGATTGACAAATAAGTTTGTATAAGATCTTAATAAGATTACATAAACAGATTCTACTGAGAAAGGTATTTGTTTGGTGATTGTGTTTCAGGTCAGAATAATTATCTGAAGAAGAAGATAATCAGAATCGCATTCAGAAGACCAGGATCAGAAGAACAAAGTGCAGAATCCTAAGAAGAGGAATCTACAACCAAGATGAAGAATCGAAGATTATAAGAAGATCTGAAGAATTGAAGACTACGAAGACTTGAAGATTTGAAGATGATCTAAAGCAGTCTTGAGACTGAAAGATGAAGATGTCAAAATCAAGAAATGATCCCTTAGAGACGTTGCAAAGCGTAAAGCACACTCCATCAAATGGAGTACACTCATCTCAGTAGATAAAGCTAGACATGCTTTTCTACCTCGATCAAAGTCTTACACAAATAAGGAAATATAGCAAAGACTTTCTGCAACGCCTGCTGCACCTGCAACAAAAGGATCTGTGTGCGCAGACCTACTGCATCTACACCTGCTGCTGTCCAGAATGGGTTAGAAGACTAAACAAAAGCAAGCAAGAAAGATGGTTGAATAAAATACATACAATTCAACATCTTTATCTCAGAAGAAGATACAAGAAGAAGAAGAAGAAGAAGAAGAAGAAGAAGAAGAAGATACAAGAAGAAGAAGAAGAAGAAGATACAAAGAAGAATGAAGCTACAATCCTCTTATCATAAGGAAGAAGCCTTCTGAAATTTCAACCTGTCCGAAGTGTTGAAGTCATCTGAAGTACGCAACCCGTCTGAAGGATTGAAGTTGTCTGAAGGACGCAACCCGTCTGATGTATTGAAGCTGTCTGAAGCATCAACCCGTCTGAAGTGGTGAAGTTGTCTGAAGTTTCAATCTGTCTGAAGTCTCAATCCGTCTGAAGCATTGAAGCCTTCTGAATTCCGACGTAGCACTACCTTCTGAAGAGTATGAAGACTTTTGCTCTCTGGAGATTGCTGAGAAAAGTCATTCTCTGCTACACGTTTCCTTCTCAAGCATATTTATGGAAATGAACACAGAGACCTTTCCTGGTGCTTTTGAATTTCATACACCACTGAGGAAATCTCTGCAACGCAACTTTCGCAGCAACATCGGTGACAGCTTTATAGCAGCACCTACGTTGTACTATGTCAGACATGTCAGAGCCCTCAGAAGCGTGTCTCACAACGGATTAAAGAGGATTCAATGCTATCTCTAAACGGTAGTATTTCAACGGATATTTCCTCATTTATACAATCCAAAAGAAAGCAGAAGAAAGGTGAAGGAGAAAGCAAAAGCAGAAGAAATTCAAGAGAGAGAATACGCAGATTAATATCAAGAAACATCTCTCACAAAGAAGCACATAACAAGTGTCAGAACGGGAACGTCGTTACACCTATTCGCTTAAGGAGAAGCAACCGTTTGAGAAGCTATTACACAACGGCTATATGAGCCACATCATCATCAGCTCAACGATATTATAAATCATCTTCAACGACTATATTCAAGAAGAACATATAAATAGCCTTAAGAAAGAATTTGAAGATGTTGATCGACAGGATCAATCAAGTTGGTCGGTCCAACCAGTTGTTGTTGTTAACACAACCAAGTTGGCATGATTGCCCAACCAGTGGTGGGAGTTAGATTAACTGCCCAACCAAATAGAGTTAACTAGGCTGAGTGCCAAATGGTTAACAAGAGTTGACTTGAGCTAAAGTGGATCATCAATATGTCAACAAAGTTTGATCAGAGAGTTGGTTCTCGAATCAATCAGGCTACTGACTAGCTGGTCAGTTAGTCATGTTGTTCAGTTGATCTGTTTGATCAATTAAGTTGGTTGTTGGTCTGAAGACAGCCATGCTGAGCAAATGACTATCAAACTGGGTACGGTTTGAAGCTTTGAAGATACCTTGGTATTCCAATGATACGGGTGAGAATGTAACCCATGGAAACCAATGGTTAGAGGATAAGGCTGGAGCTTAATTTCATATCTTAGTTAGCCTACTCTCAGAGGATGTATTCCTCATAGAAAAGACAGGGATTGTATTTAATTCAAACACTTGTATCACTGTCTATCCTTGTATTTAGTTTGTAATGACTGTATCCTGAGTATGTACTCAGTAATCTCTATGTACAAGAAGAATATGAGTTGAGAGGTTCTAGCGAACATCTAACTTAGATTGAGTAGTAATACTCTACACTTGAATAAGTGTCTGAGAGCCTGGAGAGGCTTGATGAAAGAAAGTACACTTGGTCTAGAGCTTGGAGAGGCTCGGTAGAAAAGACTACTGCATAGGTTGCTTGGAGAGGTAGTTGAAAAACAAAGAAATACTCGGTTGGTCTGGAGAGGCCGTGAGGAATACTCGATAGACCATGTGTGCCTAAGAATACTCGGTCGGTCTGGAGTGACCGTGAAGAATACTTGGTCGGTCTGGAGAGGCCGTGAGGAATACTCGGTTGGCCTGAAGAGGCTGTGAAGAATACTTGTATCTGTGGTTTCAGATAGTGGAAAATCCAGTGGTGGTTTGCCACTGGGACTGGATGTAACTCACGGTGATGTGGGTGAACTAGGATAAATTTTGTGCCTAAGTTTCCTTTCCCTTAATCTCTTTTATTTTCAGTTTTGCATTTACTTTGGGGATTGAAAATTATTTTCATAATCACCATAACATAACAATTTCAATCAAACAAGTTTTAAAAGATAATTAAAACTCAAATCTCTCTCATATCATTTGAGATATTATAGAGAATGTATCTTGAACAAGTTCTGAAATAGGTGTCTGAAGTGAATCTCTAAAGAACTCAGTTCAGAACCAGAATTAAACTTCAGACGATCTTCAGTCTGATGAAGTATTTTAGAAACCATTCTAAAAGATACTCCTTGTAATAATCTTCAGAAGATACTTTGAGAAACTTTCATTTAAAACAATCTTAAGACCGTTTTGAAAGATTATCAATCTTATCATTCTTATTTTCCGCATGTTTCATTTAAACTCTGATCTTAAGATTGGTCTTTAAACGTTGTTCTTTTTAAATGATATATCAAATCAAAGATTTCCAAAATTACTCAATAAAGTTTTAAAACACTATTCAACCCCCCTTCTAGTGTTTCCTGTGGTTCTAACACACACCACATGTTTTATCACACTCACTAGGACGTTAGTCTCACCCCACGAAGTCGGAATTATGTTCAGATATGCAGGGTAACTGTCCAGCTTCTTGATGGAGAGTTTGGAGCTTGTAGTTGGGCTTTTAGTCCCCAATTCTCCCTTTTGGATTTCTAGACTATTTTGTATCGGTATTGAATGTTATTCTTTTGGTGGGATAAGGATGTATATGTGGGGCCCTCAGGGATGTTTGATATTTCCAAGACATATGTATTTCCATATCCCATTATGCCTATTTACTTGATGTATGTATTATGAGCCTATGTGGGCAATATTGACTCTATTATTTGAATGATATTTTTCCGCTTAAGTAAATATTGGAGTTACCTAAGCATTGTAGTGTTTGTATGCTGATATCATTAATGCGCAAAATAATTTTATGAGTTCGGGAATAGTGGTTCCAACAGACATTATTTTTTAATTTAGAAATTAGGACGTTACATTATGGTATCAGAGTTATTCAATCCAATTGGACTGTGGAATTGTTTGACTCTTAAAGTTAGCTTTTATTCTTATACATTATTAATGAATTGAGAGACTATTCACCTCAATGTTTACTAATAATGTGTAGAGCGTAATGGTTGGCGGAAGGAGAGGTAGGCCGCGGGTTAACCCCTCATCATCCCCATCACCAGGTCCTACCCCTGATCTCGTAGCTGTGGCACTTCAGATGTTGTCTCAGATGATGGGGGAACAAAATGCAGCGACTAGGGAGCATGCGACAGTGACCTGAGAGCAAGCTACTGCTAATGCCTCCATGCCCCAAGAGCTGGCCCGACGACCAGCGGAGACACCACCTCCACCAATGTGGTAGTGATGGACCTGTTTGTTCAGGGCTTGGTAGAGTTTAGAAAGTATCACCCTCTCGCCTTCTCTAGCCTACGACCTCGAGGCGGCTAACTTATGGCTTAACGCCATGAACAAAATATTTGAGGTTATGGTCTATGCTGATGACTTCAAGGTCCGCTTTTCCACCTACATGTTGCAAGGTGAAACAGAGAACTGGTGGAAGAGTGCCGGGGTGGGGATGGACACCTCAGGGATATCATTCTCTTGGGAAGGGTTCTAGGTGGTATTCTTGGAGAAGTACTTCCCGGAGCCTGTGAGGAAGTAGAGGGAGTTGGAGTTTCTACAACTTAAGTAGTGTAATTTTTCAGTGGGCCAATATGTGTCCAAGTTCGAGTAGCTCGCCAAATACCACACCCTCCTCCAAGCCAACCCCAATGAAGGTTGGAAGTTCTCCCAGTTCGAGTCAGGCCTGAACCCAAAATAAAAAGGCGGTAGTCGCCTTTCAGCCGAGGGAGTTCCCCGCTTTGGTCACCAAAAGCCTAGTGGTGGAGCAAAGCTTGGTGGTGGAAGCACCCAATCCAGCTTCCAAGACTTGGGTAGATAGCAAGAGGAAGCAAGAAGAAACACCTACCGGGAAGACCACTTGGGCGCACTTTCAAGAGGGCAAGGGAAAGCAGCTTGCTCTCCCTTCCACTCCTAGTACACCAACTTGCCCGAAGTGTGGCAAGGGCCACCGGGGTGAGTGCTTGGTGGGCCAGAGGATCTGCTTCTACTGTCGGGAGCCAGGCCACGTGATTGGAGACTGCCAGAAGAAGAGGGACCGACTTAAGCCCCAAACTACCAGAAGGGTCTTTACCCTTAGTGGAGAGACGACAACTAAGGCCGGTAATCTGATGCAGGGTAAGTGTACTTTAAATGATATTCCTTTAGTTGTCTTGTATGATTATGGGGCAACCCACTCCTTCATTACTTATGCTTGTGTGGAAAGATTGTGTTTGCATGCCACCTCTTTACGCTTTCATTTGAATGTTCTTACCCCGGCCAAAGAGGCAATCCCCACCTCCCTTGCTTGTTTGAAATGTCCTATTGTTTTACAAGGGAGAGTCTTTGAGGTCGATTTGATTTGTTTACCCTTAAGCGGTATCGATATCATTTTGGGCATGAACTGGCTGTCCCACAATCAGGTCATGCTTTGTTTTAATAAAGAAGTTGTTTTTCCTACTCTCTCTCTTCCTCCGAGGGAGAGACCATCATGTTTATTTTCTAGCTTGACTCAGATTTCCGAATGCCTGCCTAATAGAAGTCAGTGTTTTATTTTACTACTTTCGTCAACTGTAGACTCTAAGTCTGACTTGAGTAGTGTAGCTACGGTTAGGGAGTTCCAAGATGTTTTCCCTAGTGAGGTAACCACCTTACCTCCGGACCAAGAGGTTGAGTTTTCAATAGACCTTGTGCCAGACACCAGGCCTATCTCCAAAGCCCCCTATAGGGTGTCACCATTAGAGATGAGTAAACTTAAGAAACAGTTAGGATGTCATCAGACCTAGCATGTCACCTTGGGGAGCACCAATGCTCTTGGTTAAAAAGAAAAATGGGAGTATAAGGTTGTATGTAGACTTTAGGCAGTTAAATAAGGTAACCATTTAGAACAAGTATCCTTTGCCCAGGATAGATGATCTTTTAGACCAACTTAGGGGAGCGTCAGTTTTCTCTAAGATAGACTTGAGGTCAGGCTACCATCAGATTAAGATCAAGAGTGAGGATATACCCAAAACCGCCTTTATAACTAGACACCGGCACTATGAGTACTTGGTGATGCCTTTTGGCTTAACTAATGCTCGTGTCGTATTCATGGATTACATGAATCGGATTTTTAAACCCTACCTAGATAAGTTTGTTGTCGTGTTCATCGATGACATCCTTATCTACTCCCAAACTTCAGAAGAGCATGAGCAACACCTTAGGGTTGTGCTAGGGGTCTTGAGAGAAAAGAAGCTTTTTGCCAATCCAAAGAAATGTGAGTTTTGGATGGATAGAGTTCACTGTCTAGGTCATGTCATCTCCAAGGAGGGGGTGTCTGTAGACCTCAGTAAGATAAAGGTTGTAGTTGAGTGGAAGAGACCTAAGTCCATCACTGAGGTCAGGAGCTTTCTAGGCTTAGTCAGTTATTACCATAGATTCATTAAGAGATTCTCCCAGCTAGCCTTGCCCCTCACTCGTTTGACCTGCAAGGGTCATGCGTTTGTGTGGGACGAGAAGTGTGAGAAGAGTTTCTTAAGACTCAAGGCGAGACTGACTACCACCCCAGTTTTAGTGTTATCGGACTTCTCTAAACCCTTTTAGGTTTATAGTGATGCATCATGAACGGGTTTCGGCTGTGTATTGATGCAAGAGAGGAGAATTGTGGCCTATGCCTCTAGACAACTTAGACCCCATGAGGAGAACTACCCCACCCATGACCTAGAGCTAGCGGTTGTGGTTTTTGCCCTCAAAATTTGGAGGCATTACCTCTACGAAGTGAAGTTTGAGGTCTTTAGTTATCATAAGAGCCTTAAGTACCTCTTTGATAAGAAAGAGCTCAACATGAGGCAGAGAAGGTGGATGGAGTTCCTGAAAGATTATGATTTTGAGTTGAAGTACCACCCGGGTAAGGCCAATTTAGTGGCCGACGCCTTGAGTAGGAAATATTTGCATGTATCATCTATGATGATACATGAGGTGGAGCTTTTGGAAGAGTATATAAACCTCGGGTTAGATGTGAGCATTGATGGGAACAGTTGTTGACTTTTTAGGCTAGAGGTCACCCATGAGTTGAGGATTCGAGTTAAGGAAGCCCAGACATTAGATTTAGACCTTCAGGCCTGGAAGGGATAGCCGAGTTTCACCGAGCCAGGTGATGGAATGATTGTCTTCCAAGGAAGAGTCCGTGTCCCTAAGGGGGGGGTAGTCTTAGGCAGGAGATTTTGGAGGAGGCTCATAGGAGCAAGTTCACGGTGCATCCTGGAATTACAAAGATGTACCAAGACTTGAAGAGTATGTTTTGGTGGGATGGCATGAAGATGGAGGTAGCAGAGTATGTTTCTAGGTGTTTAGTATGCTAGCAGGTTAAGATAGAGCATCAGAAACCCTCAGGAACACTCCTACCCCTAAAAATACCTGAGTGGAAGTGGGAGGCCATAGCTATGGACTTTGTGATGAGGCAACCTAGAGTCCCCATGTAACACCCCAAAATTAGGGCCTAGAAACTGTGGTGGGAGTTTTAGGCTGTGGATCTAGCCAAGAAAAAGGAATTTGGAAGTGGCATGAAAACTTGGGGATTAGGATGTGAATTTAGATAAAAATTTGGTGAATAAACTAAGAGTCTCGAGTTTTGGGAGATTTTGGAAGAATAACCAAGCATTAAGTGAAATAGCTGTAGGCAGAACTCAGAAGCAATCTCACCCAGAGTCAGAGAGAGTTATAATGGTATAAGGATGAGAAAAGGAGGTTAGATGAAGAAGAACTAAGTGGGAAGGGTATCTTATTAGGAGTTAGGGAGAAGTGAATCACCCTATGTTTTATTCATTAGGTGTGTTGAAATAGTAATGGAATAGGCTTTAGGAACAAATGAGTGGATTTGGCAAAGATTAGAGTGGGGAGAGATTTGGATGAGAAAGCTAAGTTAGAAGGAGGTTTTAGAGAAAGAAATTAGGTTTGAGTGGAAGAGAATTGAGTTAGAAGCAAAGAGGGGTAAAAATCAAGTTTTTAGGGCTAATATGCTCGCTTAGTCTATGCTCAAGCGCAGCCTGAGCGAGGATATCAATAATAAGGGGGAAATTCCATTCTGGTTTTCAGCTCAGGCTGAGCTCGAGGCAGCCTGAGCATAGAAAACAGAGAGGAATTGAGTGAAATTCAACTCAGGCTGAGCTCGAGCGCAGCCTAAACACAGGAAACAGAGAGACTCTGAGTTAATTCATCTCAGGCCGTGCTCTAGCGCAGGCGCGCGAGTGGGAGTTTTATTCTCCCGCTCAGGGCTCGCCTAAGCGCACTCTGAGCGGGAGCTCGTCATCAAAACCCCTTAAAAACACATTTTTAGGATTTCTTCCTCATTATTGTCCCTTCTACAACCTTTTAGAGAGAGAGAGAGATAGATCCTAGAGAGAGAAGGCGACCATTAAAGCTTGAAGAAGGATTCCAAAGTCAAGAGCTTCATCTACAAGTCTTCCCCAACCCTTCTCCTCTTCCATTTGAGCTCCATTTTGTGAGTATAAGTCACATACTCACCTCCATTTTTGTGTGTTTTTGTTGAATGAACCCTAATACTTCCTATCCCTTTTCTTTATCTTCTACGCACATGTTTGGTTGTTGATTTCTCTTCCTTGTTGTTTTGCTATTATGAGTTGAGATGGCTAGAGCTTGTAGATTAGGGTTTGGAACCCATTACTTTATGTCCATGGTTTATGCTTTTAATACAACTTGGCTTATGTTCTGTGTTTACATTTTAGAGCTAGAAAAATGAATTTGGCCTATGGACACCAAACCCTAATTAATCAAACTTGACTTCGGTCCATAATAAAAGTAAAATGAGTTTGGTTTTGGCGCAAAATACTCGACTTCAGCCAGAATGTTTGGCTTCGACCCAGAATAAGAAAGTTTGGCTTCGGCCCAGAATATGTATGAAAACTTGACTTCGGTCCAGAATAAATGGTGGGATACGTCCCCAAGGAAGATGTTCCTTGTAGTTTGAGCTCAAGTCTAACCCTAGAATTAGTGAAAAGACCCCGTTTGCCAGGAAAAGCAGGTTATGAGTGTTTATATATATATATGTTGAGATTGTTTGTATTACTTGATTTATATTGAATGAACTGTTGCATAGCATCTGCTTGTTTTCCCTACACTGCTTGAGCATAGTTATATTCACTGAGACCTTGTCTCACCACACATTTTGTGGATTACATCTTAGATGCACAGGTACCTCCCCGTTCAAGGTAGTGAGCTTGGAGGCCAGCGGGAGTTTAGTCTTTTGATGTATATTTTGAACCAAGGGATTAGGGATGTATTTATTGATAGTAGCCCTACATTGTTGAATTGTTATTCAGTTAAGGATTTGATTGTACATGTGGCTCCCTTGTGTCTTTTGTTAGGGCACATGTATGAGGTTATCCTTAGATGAATGTTGTACTGAGATCGAGTTGTAGCCATGATGGCACTTTTATACTTATACATTTAATTTAACGTTGTCCCATATATTATTTAAGTGAACGTTGGTAGCTTGAGTGATGTATGGTTATGTTATCTAGTATCTAAATGGCGTGAAATAATTTCAGAAATTTGGGATTTGGTTTCCAACAGACTAAATCCTCGGATTAGAAATTAGGAAGTTACATTTTCGTATCAGAGCAGTTCAATCCAATTGGGCTGTGGTTAAGTTAGTTTCCTGTGACTCACTATGATCTTACAGTACCTCGTGCTCATTATAGGGACTGATCACCCCTATATTGTGCGCGTTGCATACAAAATCATGGTTAGTGATGTGAATAGGATGACTTGGTCGGGAAGTTGGGACACTTCCCTAACAAAGTTAGAACCACCCACCTGTTAGATAGAGAGAGAACACCATTGGTTTGTTCCCATGAGTAGAACCCTCACCCTAGAGACCTTATAAAATGTCACCCCTAAGCCCTAGTGAACATGAGGCACACATAGGGAAAACTAACCTAAGTAGACTCCTTGAGGAGTGAGGAGAGTGTTGTTTGCTAGAATTTGAATCTTAGTTGTATGGTTGTTTTATTGATTGTGATGCTTGAATTTCTTGAATGACATGTTGTGTTTTGTATGTATGGGTTGGATTGTTAGTTCGTTGAGTCGAGATTCGATCGATTAGGCACCTTGTTAGAATTTGGGTAGAAGTGAGGATGGAACAGTTAGCCAAGATCAAAATAGAAACCTCGTCTAGAGTAAATCAGATTTTTAATTAGGCACACAGGGAGGAATAGAACAAATAGGAGTCATCGGAAGGGAATAAAAAATGAATAGATATAGTTTGATGTTTAATTGAGCCGGTATAGATATTTTATTATATGAAATGGAGCACAAAATTCAAGAACATTATATATAGTATGCAACAACTAAAAAGAAGAATACTTAAAGTTGCATTTGGAGAAAAAGAAACTAATCTACCTTCGAGATATCAATCATATACCAGTTTCCCTGGAAATCCTTCATGCAGCAGATGTAGTGACCAAAAAATGAAGCATTTAGCATATCAATATGGACTACAACAACATATAACTTATAGATATCAGGAATATACTTGCTAATTAAGAGTAAGGACTTGCAATACCAGTTTATAATACTTACTTGAATAACACAGGAAACAAAATTTAAACATTGTAGCTCTAGTAATATTGATCATAAAATTAACTCTTGAAGATGAATATATAGTCATTCATTTGGATTTATAAAAAGAAGTCTCTGATCTGTTCAAACTTCAAATAACTCAGCTACGTTGAGGATATGAATTTAATAGGGGGAGTAAGAGAAACAAAAGGACTCATTTTTAATCAATTGTATTTCAACCACATGGTTAAAAAATATACTCACTATGAGGTTTGTTAGTACTCCATATATGATGGATTTCTGGATCTCTATACGTTCTTCCAAGCATACAAAATAAGTGAGAAACCAAGACCCTGCAATCATGTAACTGTGTATGTCGAGAGAAGATAATTAAACCAGCTGCTCATTCATATAACACAATGGAAGTGATCAATTATATATAAAAATTTAATTACGTGTTATCAATTTCGATCAGGATGCTTCTAGCTAATTTATGACCTACTCTGAATAACAAAACCTTTAAGCCCAATATTATATGTGTGTGTGTCAAATATCAATGGACTGATACACAAGAACCGATTCCCTGATTCATAAACAACAATAATTAGGGTTTACACGATTCACAGATTATCCAAATCAAAAAACACAAACAACAATATATATAATCTGATAACCTTTAATTCAATTCTCAACCAAAAATATCATACCAGAAATTCAGATCCACAATGACAAATAGAAATTGAGAATCAATAAAGAAAAATTAACAAATCACGATTTGAATCAAAATCAGAATTTGAGAAACATAAGTTTACCTCGATTCCGAAGAGGAGCGCGATCTGATAGAGAGAGATCACAGGAGAAAAGTTCACGTAGAGAGAAGTGAAGAGTGAGAACTGTTGAGTGACAAAGAGAATGCACAAAGAAACTCAGTGAGAGAGTAGAGTGCGAGGGAGAGAAAGGAGCGCAACGCTCACCACCAGCCACATCCATCATCCTCTAGCCTACTGTCGTCGGAGTCGTGCCATTCCTCTACCTCCAAGTCACCGCCACCAGTTTCACTCTGCTCTGGTCACCGTCCGCGCGCATGATAAGTGAAAATATATGATAAATTAGAGTACTTTTTAGTGCACTTATCAAGGGTAAAATGGTATTTTATGCCCCAAATTAATCCCTTTTTATTAATAATTATATAAATTGTATTTATTAGTCTTGAATTTGAATTTGATGCTATTTTAATATAAATTTGGCTGATTTTTGCAGATTATGACAGATTTGATATGGAGATAAGATAGCATTAAATCAGGGAGATATTTGCAAGATTTGAAGTTTAATTGAGGACAATTAATGAAGATATCAGCTGCAATTAAACAAGGATTCTGCAGACAACCTTCCCATTTAAATTCAAGATACTCAATAAATGCAAGATATCATGAGGAAAAAGGGAAACAAGGAAAGACAATCAACCAAAACCAGTCTCGGGAAGAAATCAACTTAAAAAGCGAAAGAATGAAGCTGCGCAACTCGTGTTGCTCGTTTCACCTGCGTTGTAGCACATGTGAAGCACGACAATTAAATTAGCTTCTGACATCTGCGCTTCACTCACGCTGTAGCGCAGGTGAAGCGCAGAACTCGTACTGTTTGCCCTGTTTCCCATTTTAGATAGATTTCTTCCCAATTTCCTTTGTCTTTCCTTAGCTTATAAATAGGACCTTCTTGTACCATATCAAGGTGTGCAGGGATTAGTGCAGGATTAGTATAGGATTAGTGTAATTTCCAGTATAATTTCATGCACCATATTTACTTTTAGAAAAGGAGAGGCAAAAGGCTACACAAGGATTGAAGAAGGTGACAGATTCTTCGATGGTTTGTATGGCTACCATGCGTAGCTAACTCTCCAGTAGGATTGAATGTAGTTGATTCTATTCCCAAGTGTATGTAAACTCTATTTTTATTTTTTATGATTCCCTATTTTGTAATTTCGTTACCTTTCTTCTGTGCTTGATTCCTAACTTCCGCGCGTGCGCCGGAGTTATAGGCTAGTGTCTGTGACATAACGTGGATAGAGACTTCCGGCTAGGAATAAGGATGAGGGAGCCTAGACATAGGGAACTCAAACTCTGATTGTTTAAGGGTACTCGATAGTCATATTGGAATATATTCGGAGTCTCGTGATTGACGGGGTAGTGACAGCCCCCGAATGAAGAGCGTCTATAGGAAGATATGGTTATCGATAGTAACATAATTGAAAGTTAATTGTATGTGAGGGATAAACAGGGTCTTGTGATTGATGGGGTAGTGATAGCCCTTAAATGAAGAGCGTTTATAGGGAAGTACAATTAATGGACGATTCAAACAAACGGAATAATAATTAATTAAGAGCTTAATGAGCCGAGGGTAATTTGTCGCTTGGGAGAGCCCGCATGAGTTATCTTTAAGTGGTAGGCTACTGGTAACTCGGTGTTTTATCAATTCAGTTTGGCTAAGTCATTACAAGAATATAGTCATAAACAATAAATAGTTTTTACATACACGAAGGGTGCGATGATACGAAATTCAATCCTAGTCCAAGTATAGTGCTCTCAACTCTTCCTTATTATTGTTTTCTTTATTATTCTGCAATTTTTATTTTCCACATAATTATTATCTCAAATCCATTATTCTCACTTGATAAATAGATCACAAATATACGCGAATTGACCTTTCCCTGTGGATATGATACTTTACTTACTATTATACTGCTGGACTTTTGGTTCGCTTGCCAGAATTCCATCAAGTATTTTTGGCGCCGTTGCCGAGGAGCGGTTTCCAATTCGTGTGGGCTTGGTAGGTCTAATTATCAAGGGTATTTATCTTAGGATTTCTTTTATTTATTATTCTTATTATTTTAGGAAATTTTTATTATTTAGGAAATTTATAGTTTTTCTATTATTATTAAATTTTCTTCCACACTTACCTTTTTCAAAGTTTCTTGTTTATGCTTTTGAGAGGCCAGGTGTCCCCCAATCAATTACAATTCGACCCGGAAATAGAGAGGACATCTAGGAGGAACAGAGGTAGAAACAGGAGAAGGAGAAGAAGGATAATTGTAGAAGAACCCAAAAACATGGCTGAAGAAACTCATAGAAAGAGGACTATAGGGGAATATGTCACTTATCGAGGACCACGTCACTTATCAAGCATTGTGTTACCTACAACTGCAAGAGCTTTGGAGTTGAAACCTGCTCACCTCAACCTCATTAATGCACATCAATTTGCTGGATTGGATCACGAGAATCCAAATACTCATCTCTCTAACTTTTATGAATTAATTGGCACTATGGGTTTCGAGGAAGGTGATCTAGAATTTGTTTACTTACGCTTGTTTCCTTTCTCTTTGATAGGTAAAGCTAAGGAATGGCTGTAATCACACCCAAATCAAAGTCTAACCAGTTGGGGTGTGGTTAAGGATAAATTTTTGACAAGATTCTTCCCACCAGGAAAACATATTCAAGCCGAAACAGATATTTCTACATTCAGACAAGGGGTAGATGAGCCACTATGTGAAGCATGGGAGAGATACAAGTCTTTGTTGCACAAATGTCCCAATCATGGCTATGACGATATAGCCCAACTCAACATATTCTGCAAGGGACTCCGATCAGATTCAAGGTCATTCATAGATGCTGCAGCGGGAGGAACTATCTTATCCGTAGATGCTGATCGAGCAATAGCTATCATCGATAACTTTGCACAAAACGATCAACAAGCTCAATGTGGAAGGAAACTTGCTCAATTACCAAAGAAAGGAGTGCTGGAACTCAATCAAAGTGATGCTCTCTTAGCCGAACACAAGCTCATTAAACGACAAATAGAAGCACTCACTGAGACGTTAAAGGCACTTCCTCAATAATTAAAAGTTGTCCACTCACAACCTACCCAAACCCAACCATTGATTTGCGACTTTTGTGGAGGTAATCATCCAAATGGTCAATGTGCCAATCAAGAGATGCAATCAGAGCAAGTCAATTTCATGGGAAACCAGGGGAGGCAAGGGAATTTCTCCAACAACAACAATCGGTACTCATAAGGATGGAGGAACAACCAAACCAACTCTGGTTGGGGTCAGAATGAAGGATCTAGACAAACACCTTATCAGCAACAACCTTCAACCTATGACAAATTAAATAGATTGGAAGAAAATATTGATGATCTCGTACAAGGATTCAACGGATTCAAAAAGAATACAGAGGCGTCAATCAAGACTTTGGAGAATCAATTGGGTCAGCTAGCAAATGAAATGTCAGAGCACAAGCAACATCACTTCTTAGTTGTAACCCAAACCAACCCAAAGGAACACTGCAACTTGGTTGTTACTGATGGCAACAAGTCAGAAGAGGAGGAACTTGATGAGGAGAAGGAAATCATCCTTGAAGAACAACTGCCTCAGGAAGAAATATCCAAAGAAATTGTTCATCAAGATGATGAAGAAGCAACACAAGAGAAATAAGAATATCTTGAAGAAAAGGTCTATATTACAAGTAAGTCACTTGACCCAGGTAAGTTCACTATACCTATCTCTATTAGTAATCTACCCCCTACTAAAGCTTTATTAGATCTTGGAGCGAGCATCAATTTGATGCCGCTGTCATATTTTAACAAGTTGGGTAATGTGAAGGTTAAGCCTACAAAGGTAAAGTTGCTTCTTGCAGATAAATCCACGCAATGCCCTTATGGGATAATAGAGGATATACAAATCAAAATGGACAAGTTTGCATACGCCGTAGACTTCTACATTGCAGAAACAGAATAGGAGGATACTGATGTCCCCCTAATTTTAGGAAGACCTTTCATGAAAGTTGCGAAGATGATTGTTGATGTTGATCGGGGGAAATATGAACTAAGCTCAAAAGATGAAAGTATTGTGTTTCAAATTGATAGAGGCATCCCCAAATTACAACAAACTCCTGAAACGATAAATCCTATTGATGGGATTTTCAAATTTCAAGCAAAGCTTCCAGGTTCCGGAATTCTGAGGAAGCCTAGAATGAGAGTAAAGCAGCCAGAATCCATATGGGAATTCAAATTTAAGAAAAGGAGAAGATAAACATCTGATACTGAGGAAGATAGTGACAGTGATGGAAGAATCAAGAACTGACACGGAGGATGGGAGCTTAAAGTAAGAACTGGTATGGAGCCAAACATTGTAAGGTCCAAGAATCCTCCCACTGTGGTTTTAATTATGACAACCCATCAAAGATCACTTAACATAATTCTGATTTTTAAAGGACTAATCATTTCATTTGAGAATGTGTTCAGAAGATGCAGAGAACCTTCTTCGGAAGATGTAAAGAACTAGAATTGAGTATGACTGTTTCAAAATTATTAAGAACGACAAATCTGTGAAAGAAGGTATAAAAGATGCTCGAAGAAATCAAAAGGAAATCATCTGAATTCCTCAGAAGATGAAAACAGCATCTTCATGAAAGAATTTATGACAAATCTCTATTAGAAGGAAGATTCACTTTCAAAAAAGCAACAGAAGATCCTCCAAGGTTTTCAAGAATCAAAATAAATGAAACATAAGAACTGGAACACTGCACAGGACTTTAAACTCATCTGCAAAAGGAACAGAACAACTCTGCAGAAGGAACAGAGCTATTCTGCAGAAGGAACCTAACAAGAACAATTCCTGCAGAAGATGCAGAAACTAACCTAAATTGTTTAAATCATTTCTATAACAGTGGCTGAGTAAGAACAGTTGAGATATGATTATATTCATCCAATAAATACTCTCAGCATGGTTACAGAAGATGGTGTCACAGGATGAACCAGTTTTGCTCTCTGCAGAAGATGAATCCGCAGAAGATGCAAGCTAGTCAAACTGAAAGTTGTACCTGCAGAAGGCAGCAGCTATTTTGACAGTGACAGTTCATGAGAGGAAAGCTGGACATGTTTGGAGCCTTCCCAACGGCTAGTTGCTCATTTCTCCTATAAAAGAAAGTGCTCTCCTCTCATTTAGACACACCTCTCTCTCCAGAAGATCATATACTTTCAGAATTACACTCTCATCTTCTGGAAACATTTCTCTCTCCTCTAATCATTAAGTTTCTGCTTCTGCAAGTTGTTGAGAGGGAGCTGGCTCACTGCTGATCTTCTGCTGTGCTTTATATGTATCATTTGTGAGCTTTGTACTTACCTTAATTTTCATTTTCCTTCTGTAAAGTCACAAGGAGACTAGTGATATAAAGTGTCTCTTGTGACAGAAAGAGTAAGTGTATTTTGAGAGGTTTGGAAGCTCAGGTGTGAGCTAGAGTGCTTACAGTTTCTACAGAAGGTGCTCTGCAGTTTGCTGTCAAGCTGTATCTTCTGCAGAAGGTGCTGCAGTAAGAAAAAGCTTGAGTTGTGAGTTGTTTGAGTTGTGATAAGCCTGAAGAGGCTGTAGAAAGAATACTAGTGGTAGTGTGTACCCAAGAAGATTGTAATTTGGTTAATTGAGTAAGAAATCCTACTTGGTGTAGGGACTGGATGTAGCCTCAGGTTGGAAGAGGTGAACCAGTATAAAAATCTTTGTGTCCTATTCTCTTCTCTTCTCTCCTTACTTATTGCATGTGCATAAAAATATTTTGAAAACTATCTAATACCTAAGTAAGTGTTAACTATCAAGATTCCAAAGAAGGAATCCTATCTTCTGCATACAGCATAAAATACTAACAACACATCTTCTAGTGGTTCACCTTCTAATACTAAGCCAAGTAATCCTTGAGCAGAAAAAGTATTAGAAGTTAATTGCAGAATTTTAAAAGTATCACAATTCAACCCCCCTTCTTGTGATTAAACCTTTAACTTCAAACATTATCCTCCACCTGAGGCCACCATAAAAGATTTGAGTAACCAGGCGTCGAGCTAGAAGACGTTAAACAAGCGCTTACTGGGAGGCAACCCAACCAATTTAAGTCTTAATTTTCCTTTAATTTCACTTTTGTTATTTTTTTAGTCAATACCTGTGTAACTAGGAAATTGTTAAGTGAAGAATTTAATTTAATAGGAATGCATGAAAACAGTTAGAAGTAGGAAGTAGCAGAAGCAGAAAAATATAACTCTGTACCTGCGCTTCACCTGCGCTGTAGCGCAGGTAAAGTGCAGAATTAAAATTAGTTTCTGACTTCTGCGCTTCACCTGCGCTGTAGCGCAAGGTGAAGCGCATGCAGCGCGCTTCACATTCCAAGGGAGTACGCGCTCCACCTGCGCTGTAGCGCAGGTGAAGCGCAGCGCGCGGGACCTTATAAAAGGTGCAGTTTGAACGAGATGAACTTCCCCTCGTTCCTTCTCTTTCATTTTCTCTGAGTTCCTAACCCTTTGCTTTCCATTTTTCACTCTTATAGTCTTCCTTTTCACATTTCTGAGCTTACACCAGGTATGTTTTTATAGTTCTCTTTACTTTTAACCGATTGAAATTTTTATTTTTTATTTTATTTAAGCAAAAACCTTAGGATAGAAAACTTAGGATTTTAGGGACCTTTAGGATAGAAATGATTGTCCATAAAGCTTTAGTTTATAATGCATGCTGCTAGGAAATGATTGTGAATATTTTTTATTTTCTTAGGTGGTAGTTTTTAAAGTGCTCAATAATTTCTGCAAATTATTTTGTTGGTGCATGTATGCTTAATTAATTGCCATGATATTTTTGCATGCCCATGCATAAATAATTGTGCCTTATTGCATGTTACTGATGACATGATTTTTGAGCATGATTTTTATTATCAATTTTGCGTGTTTAGAATTGTTTAGGACTTGCTTTAATTGATCACTTTAGCATGTTCTTAATTAATTAATTAGAAATTATAGGTAATTTTTAAAATAAAAAATTTTATGCAAAATTGTTTGGTTAGTTGATTATTCTGATTATTGAAATTAAATGGCCATTTGTTTCACTAATTATGAGTAATTTAATATTGTTTTTGCGTAAATAATTTTGTTTTGCATTGGTTTTTCACAGATGGCACGGATCAAGACAGTTATTGCACCCAGTACATCTAGGAGAAGCACAGGGGTGCCAAGAGGAAAGCACCCCAAAAGACCCTGAATTCGATTCTCACCGCTTCAAGGACCTCAAGTCCTTTGAAGCCTACACTGCTATTGAGGGGCTCAACTTCATCAAGGAGCGCCCGGTCATTCTCAGGGAAGACGAGTATGAGGAGTTTAGAGCCGAGATCCAGAGGAGGCAATGGGAGCGCCTCAGTCGCCCTGACACCTATTTTGATCCTGACATAGTTAGGGAGTTTTATGCCAAAGCCATTGGAGACCACGACGTTAACGCTAGGAGGGAGTCCTATGTGCAAGGACGAGTCATCAGGTTTGATTGCGATGCAATCAACGCATTTTTAGGCCACCCCATCCAAGAGGACGGAGACCTTGTGGTGTGCCAGTACCGCGGGAGGATGCGCACAGTGGGGATCCATGGCTACGATCCCCTGGACTTACAGACTGCGGAGGCACTTTGCTTGCCTGGTCATTCTTTCGAGAGGAATTCCTACAATGAAGCTGCTAGGATTTACAGGCAGCATATGAGGGCATCTCTCAGATGTGGACAATGTTGATACTGGCCAACGTCCATCCTACAGGGCATGTTTCTGGCATAGTTATGCCCATGGCCCACCTCATCTACACCATCCCCACAGACGCTGACATTGATATCTCACGGGTTATCACCCAGAAGATATCGGACTTCGCATCTTCTGTAAGGCAACTCCCGGATCAGTCTAGGCTTCCCTTCTCTCATTACCGCACTCTGCAGGTCTAGGGGTGTGGATGTAAACCCCAGGGTTCGCATCTTACATCCAATGACTAGAGCATACATTGAAGCCAATTGTATCCCAACTGCGGAGTTACAGGTTGAGGATGAGCAGCTGCAGCAGGCACCACCACCAGCAGCAGCAGCAGACATGCAGACTCCTGTCTGGGCCCAGTAGCTTTCGGCCCAGAACACTCACATGATGACACATTTGTCCACTCTTCACCGAGCAGCAGTTCATTTCCAGGACCTCCATTACCAGGCTCATGTGGACCCCTACCCAGGAATGACACCTGAGCAGTTTCAGGTATACCTACAGTGGCCTGGGGACAAGCTTATTTTTCCAGGGGGGATGGAGCAGCTGGAGCTGGATCTGAGGATGGAGCTGCTCACATGGACCAAGATGACTGATTTTTTATCCCATTTGGTGCTTTTTCTTCTTTTTCTTTTTATTTTTATTTTCTCTTATTTTTCTTTTCTTTTTATTTTTTTTCTTATTTTTCTTGTTATTTCTCTTTTGATATGTATTGTACATTTACTCCCCACTGATACATCGTTTATATTCATTTATATTCTGATTTTTTAAAATTTTAGGACCTTGGGAAGTAAGATTCAAGATACTCTTTTCTGAATTCTCTGTAATTAGGTAGTTTAACTAACCAGATTAGGAAAGATGATAGGGTTTTGTGATTAACTCCATAATCAGTTAGAATTAGGATACTTCGCAAGAGAAAATATCAGGATAGCTAATTAAAACCAGTAAGTGCTTTATCAAGGAATTTTAGCCAAAAAGCGGTGAGCTGAGAGCCCAAACACTGAAATTGAGAGTTTTTTACCGCTGCTTGTCAACTGTTATTGCTTGAGTTTCTGAATTTTATCTTCCTAGTGGAAAATATGGAAATGACAAAGACATATTTTGTGACTATAATATTTTGCTCAGTGCCAAATAGCCAACCTTGATTACATTTTTCAATTTTTTTGATTGCTCATTTGAGCCTTTAATGTTTCTTTTAATGCACCCCAGCCATACTCAATAATTATATCCTGTCCCTTCACACTTGGGATAGAGAGCAAGGTGCAACACAACAAAATGGGGCAAAAGGTTGGTGAATTGAAAGGTCAAGGAAATTCAAAGAGCAGGCACAAGAAATCAAAAAGAAGAATACTCCCTCATGAATAAATTCTCTATTTTACTGTACAAAGTTCAAAAAAAAATATGCACAAAAGGTGTAGAAATTGAATAAGTTGGGGGGAGTACATCTTCAAACAAAGAGGCCAGCTGAAAAAAGAGTGACAATTCAAGAATGACATGGTAGATGGAGAGAAGTCCCAAGCACGATCACGAGATGCTCTCTATTCAAAGTGTTCATTGCATATCTAGAAAAACCATAATTTCTTAAAAGCCCAGCCTCATTACAACCAAAGAAAAGACCTTTTGATCCATATTGACTATTTGCAGGATTAGAAGTTGGAAACGACTATCAATTCTAGTTGCTCAACAGCGCTGAAAAAGATTGAGGGAGACACTTACCCGTGAGAATGAGAGAATTCCTTGATTTATCACTTATTGCTTTAATTTCTATTTTTGAGAAGTTTAACTGATGATTGTGTTCTGTTCTGATTGAGGATTGGTAAAATCTCTTAATCCTGATTTTTACTGACATTTGGAAAAGTGACTGCTGCTTAACAAGGAGATGATGAAAAGCTTTCCTTGAGTTTATTTTTGAATTATACAGGGGATTGAATTAATTTTTTATTACAAGGAGGTCTCTTGCTTGAGGACAAGCAAGAAGTTAAGTTGGGGGGTATTTGATAAGTGAAAAATATATGATAAATTAGAGTACTTTTTAGTGCACTTATCAAGGATAAAATGGTATTTTATGCCCCAAATTAATCCCTTTTTATTAATAATTATATAAATTGTATTTATTAGTCTTGAATTTGAATTTGATGCTATTTTAATATAAATTTGGCTGATTTTTGCAGATTATTGCAAAGATTTGATATGGAGAGAAGATAGCATTAAATCAGGGAGATATTTGCAAGATTTGAAGTTTAATTGAGGACAATTAATGAAGATATCAGCTGCAATTAAACAAGGATTATGCAGACAACCTTCCCATTTAAATTCAAGATACTCAATAAATGCAAGATATCATGAGGAAAAAGGGAAACAAGGAAAGACAATCAACCAAAACAAGTCTCGGGAAGAAATCAACTTGAAAAGAGAAAGAATGAAGCTGTGCAACTCGTGTTGCTCGCTTCACCTGCGCTGTAGCACAGGTGAGGCGCATCATTTAAATTAGCTTCTGACATCTGCGCTTCACTCACGCTGTAGCGCAAAACTCGTACTGTTTGCCCTCTTTCTCATTTTAGATAGATTTCTTCCCAATTTCCTTTATCTTTCCTTAGCCTATAAATAGGACCTTCTTGTACCAGATCAAGGTGTGCAGGGATTAGTGCAGGATTAGTATAGGATTAGTGTAATTTCCAGTATAATTTCATGCACCATATTTACTTTTAGAAAAGGAGAGGCAAAGCGCTACACAAGGATTGAAGAAGGTGACAAATTCTTCGATGGTTTGTATGGCTACCATGCGTAGCTAACTCTCCAGTAGGATTGAATGTAGTTGATTTTATCCCCAAGTGTATGTAAACTCTATTGTTATTGTTTATGATCCCCTATTTTGTAATTTCGGTACCTTTATTCTGTGCTTAATTCCTAACTTCCGCGCGTGCGCTGGAGTTATAGGCTAGTGTCTGTGACATAACGTGGATAGAGACTTCCGACTAGGAATGAGGATGAGGGAGCTTAGACATAGGGAACTCAAACTCTGATTGTTTAAGGGTACTCGGTGGTCATATTGGAATATATTCAGAGTCTCGTGATTGACGGGGTAGTGACAGCCCCCGAATGAAGAGCGTTTATAGGAAGGTATGGTTATCGATAGTAACATAATTGAAAGTTAATTGTATGTGAGGGATAAACGGGGCCTTGTGATTGATGGGGTAGTGACAACCCTTGAATGAAGAGCGTTTATAGGGAAGTACAATTAATGGATGATTCAAACAAACGGAACAATAATTAATTAAGAACTTAATGAGCCAGGATAATTTGTCGCTTGGGAGAGCCCGCATGAATTATCTTTGAGTGGTAGGCTACTGGTAACTCAAGGTTTTATCAATTCAGGTTGGCTAAGTCATTACAAGAATATAGTCATAAACAATAAATAGTTTTTACATACACGAAGGGTGCGATGATACAAAATTCAATCCTAGTCCAAGTATAATGTTCTCAACTCTTCCTTATTATTGTTTTCTTTATTATTCTGCAATTTTTATTTTCCACATAATTATTATCTCAAATCCATTATTCTCAGATCACAAATATACGCGAATTGACCGTTCCATGTGGATACGATTTTACTTACTATTTTACTGCTGGACTTTTGGTTCGCTTGCCCGAATACCATTGCACAGCAGCCCCCACTAACTCACCACTGCGTTCCTTTCCAAGCCAGCCATAGCCACCACGAACCAGTCGTGCCCATCCGTGCAGCTATACGGCTGACCGCCGCACGGTGCGCAAATAACGCATTGTCTCCAAAACCTCGTTGCGCGCTGCATCACCTTTATCCATCGCGTGACCCAACCTTCACCGTCGTTGTCTTCCACAGTCGCGACCATGGCTTCTCTTCCCCTTTTCCCTTCCTTCTTCTTCCATCCTTCTCTCTCCTAGTTTTGGTTGCTACCTCTCCCCCTTTCTTTCCCTGTTTCTTTATTTCCCTTTCTCTCCATTAAGTTTTTAGTTCAAAATAAAAAAAAAAAGTGTGTGTGTTGAGAAGGGACGTGAAGAGTCTCTTGACTCGGATCCCTTCTATTAAATTTTATTTTAGTTTTTTTATTTTTATTTTAACAATTTAATCTCGTAGTGTTGAATTTCTACTGTATATTAGATCAATGTTTAATCTTTTTTAATGTAAATATTTTGTGGTTTATAGACATTATTTTGTGGCTTATAGGAAAGTCTGTAGGAAAAAATTGCAAGTTAATTTGTAGGTAGATTTTCTTATAGATTTTCATGCAATTAAAACTTACAATAATATGTTTTAAAAATAATTGGTAGGTAGATTTATAGGAAGTTAATTCGTAGGATAATCCTAAGCAAAATGTTATAAGAAAATTCGCAAGAAATAAATTTGTAGGAATTTCCTCAAGAAGAATTTATAAGAAAAATTGTAGGAAATAAATTGTAGGAAATTCCACAATAAAATAGTTTATAGGAAAATCTGCAGGAAAAAATTGCAAATAAATTTATAGGTCTAATTTCCTACAGAATTTCATACCATTTTCTTTTGCACCTAATATTATTTAGAGATTTTCTTACAAAAAGTTAGCAATAATTGGTAACAGATGCCCCTTCATTGTTTCTTGCAATTTTTGTTACAATTTTCATAATTGTAGGGAAATTTTCAAAATTGTAAAAAAATTTGCAAGAAAATCATGCAAAAAAAAATCTGTAGGAAAAATCTGTAGGAAATAAGCAAATTTTTAGTAGTGTTTACAACTGAATAAAAGTATGATTCACCTTATTACTATTTACAGGTGCAATTCTATTTTCTTAACATTAATATGAGTTGGTTTGCTTTGTACAATTCATTGGATAAAATAATATTTGAATGCGTTTGATTGATTTAAAATAGTATTTTGATGTGATTGCTTTTTACTATTCATTTAAAAAATTAATATTTTAATGTGTTAGATTTATTTAAAATAGTATTTTGATGTGATAGGGAAGGAAGAGAGAGGTGAAAAAATAAGGTTTGAAAGAAAGTATAAAATAAAGGAGTATGAAAAAGGTCATTATTTTTTTAAGAATATTAAAACTTTAACAATGCATTTTTGGGGTGTGAGAAGTGTACGAAAGAGGGATGGAAAAAAATGAAGAGAGAATATGAAAGATATGGTAATTGATGTGATGAAAAATAAGATAAAATATGAAAGATATGATTTAATTTAATTTCATTAAACCCATCCATTTAAGTGCCAATGAAGTGCATGGGAGACCACCTGACGCTAATGACATGGAGGAAGATCCCACTATGAAGGACACACAATCATGATTGACAAGGAGCATGCCATGTTGGTCAATGAAGGGGCATCTGTTAGTAATTCTTGCTAACTTTTTCTCTGATTGTTGTATTTATGAATATGCTATTTTGGAATGTTAGAGGGGCTAATAATACCTCATTTCCCAGTCTTGTGAGAGATCTTTGCTCTCGTCAATGAGGCTTGGAGGGAGCAACCAAGTTGGGAGCTAGCTTCAAAATCCTTTGAGGCGAGAGTAAAGGAATGGAATTCTTCTTACTTCGGTAATATTTTTCATAAAAAAAGGATTCTAATGAACATAATGGAGGGAATAAATCGGAGGCTAAGTGGGGGTCCAAATTATGGTCTTGAGAAACTCCTCAAAAAATTATGGAAGGAGTACCAATTAATTCTGAAATAGGAGGATCTCTTTTGGTATCAAAAAGCTCGCATGGAATGGCTGAAATTTGGAGATAAAAATTCCAAATTTTTCCATATGGCTAAAGAAGAAGATAAGCTTTGTCTACTGATGATGGCAGTATAATAACATATCCTCTTGAGTTAAAGACTTTGGTGGTAGATTATTTTAAAAATATTTACATGGGTACAGTGATTGGTAATTCATGTGATCTTAGAGGGTTTTTTCCGAAGCTAAATAATGATGCCTTTTCATTAATCCAAGGCCCTCCTCTTGATTCTGAAATTAAAGAGACCATCTTTGACATGGGCCCCTTGAAAAAGCCAGGCCCATACGACCTACATCCTTTATTTTTTCAATCCCAATGGGATGTGGTGGGAGCTTCGGTATGCAGTCTTGTAAAGGAGATTTTTCATGACCCTTCCAAGGTGGCTAGTATAAATGCAACCCAGCTTGTGTTGATTCCTAAGGTTGATATCCCGGATAGAGTTAAACATTTCAGGCCAATCAACTTATGTAATGTAGTCTACAAATGCATCACAAAGCTCCTTACCAAAAGGTTGAAACCTTATATGGACTTTTCGGTAGCCCTCTTTCAGTGTAGTTTTGTTCCTGGTCATCATAGTTCTGGTAATATTGTGATTGCCCAGGAAGTGTTCCATTCTATGCGTAATTGGAAGCGGAAGGAAGGTGCCTTGGCAATTAAAGTAGACCTGGAAAAGGCTTATGACCGAATCAACTGGGAGTTTCTTATTGACATTTTGTTGGATATTGGGTTCAATCAATCTTTTTGTGACCTGATTAGATGTTGTGTCTCCCTTTGCTCCATGGAAGTAATTTTTAATGGTGAGAAAACTTCTTCTTTTTAGCCAACAAGAGGGTCGAGGCAGGGGGGCCCTCTGTTAGGAATATGCACGAATATTCACTAGAGACTTATATATTTATGAACATCCATCACTTGTATCATGGTATTTTATAAAGGCAAACTTATTCTTTTAGAATATAATTATCGTCCATAGAATAGTAAGCTTAAACTTCATAAGAAATCAAGTAGATGACTTGATCGTGAGATCTTATGAAGAACTATTCTTAAATAGTCCCTAGTCAAGTATCATCTTAGGACAAAGATGCATTTAGACTAGTATGTGAGTTCATTGATGATCACATCTCACAGATCATGGATATGAGATATCATGTGCTCACATAGGTACACATTAAGAGTAATGGTGTACTGGACAGACCCACCTTAAGAACGTTGCATGGGTTGTTACATAAGTGTCATGAACGTTTCTTAAATTGATAAATGTTATATGAAGTCCTTCGACCTGAAATCACTACGATTCCTACATAAGGAATTATATGTTTTAATTATCATCAAACGTTACCTGTAACAGGGTAATCATAAAGTTGGTTTTTGGACATATAATAAATTATGTGGTGGAATGTGAGTGCCCTAGATGGGATTTGTCCCTCCTATGTAACGGGAGTTATATCTGTAGGCCTCTTGATAAAGTGAAACTGCAAAATTCATGGCCATGCTCAGGAGGATAAACATGAGATGTTTATTTTCTGTACAGTCTACTTGGGGATCAAGAAAACATAAATTGAACTATACAAGGTTGACACAATCCATGCCCTTGTGTTCAATTAGATATTTGGACAAAGGGACAGATCATATAAATTATTATCATAAAATAGGATTTATCAAAGTTATTGATAATCTCAATATTTGGATAGTTATGTGTTGCTAGATACCGCTCACTATTTATGATATTAAATATAAAAGGGTTTTATTTTAATATTATAACCAAATATTAAAAGCCTATTGGGTCACACGCATACAACAAGCCACTAGGAAAGGATAGTAATTCTAATTTAATTTAATTAGAATTATAACATAATGGGTCAGACCCATAAGTGTGAGGGTTAAGTGAGTGAAGGGGTAAAACCCTAGCCACCACTCTATAAATAGAGCATAAGATGCACTACCCCATAGACACATGAGCAATCGCTTCTTACTTTCTAAGGCTACTAGCAGAGCTGAGGAGGGTTTCCTAGTTCGGCTGTTGGCGTGGATACCAATAGAGACGTGGCTACTCTTGCCTCGTTTGTAATCCCATTAAGGTACGACCTTTCGTTTTAATACCTTTTATGCCTTGATTCGTAACAAGGGAGGGAATCCATTTATTTCCGTTGTGCACCCTGACCACATGCTTGATTCCCTTCACCCTCTTTCTCCTTATTTGTTCGTGCTATGTATGGAAAGGTTAGGACATTTAATCCAACATGAGGTCGACATGAATAATTGGAAGCCTCTCAAGCTTAGCAGGAATGGCCCTCCCATTTCGCATTTGTTTTTTGTGATGATTTAGTGTTCTTCGAAGAGGCTACAGAGCATCAGATGGGTGTTATGTTGGGTTGTTTGGACAAATTTTGCAGGTCTTCGGGGGAGAAAGTAAGTATTGACAAGACCAAGTTTTTTGTTTCTTCGAATGTGCATAGTTCACAGGCTAAGCGTCTTCGGGATATTTCAGGCTTTTCCATTTCAGGAAATCTTGGGAAATATATGGGGTACCTCTCTTGCATTATCGTAAAAAAGATTCAGATTATAACTTCATCTTGGATATGGCTAGGAAGCATCTTTCCTCTTGGAAAGCCAATAACTTAGCCTTTGCTGGCCGCCTGACGCTTGTCCAATCAGTGCTGAGTGCGTTCCCTATGTCATGCAGACAACATTGCTTCCTAAGTCTGTGTGCACGGAGCTTGAGAGAATTATGAGAAACTTTATTTGGGGTACCTCCAATGAAAAGTGTGCATGGCATTCCATTGCTTGGGAAAAAATTGCAAGCCTAAGCAGCTCGGGGGCTTAGGCATCAGACGTGTACATGACTTCAATAGTGCACTGTTAATGAAGCTGGGTTGGGCTCTCGTTACTAAACCGGATGCATTGTGGGTTAGAGTGATTCGGGAAAAGTATGGATGTGGTAATAATGTTGTCTCAATGGTTCGTAAGAGGACCATAGCTTCAAATACTTAGAGGGGGATAGCTGGTACCGGGTCCAAGGTCATGAAAGGGCTTAGATGGATTGTTGGCAATGGGCACACAACACATTTTTGGAAGGATGCTTGGCTTCCTACAGGGATCGTTTTTAAGGACGTTGCCATCATGGATATTCCGAAGGACATGTTAGATCTCCCTGTCAGTTATTTTGTGACCAATGGTTGTTGGAATATAAACCTCCTTTGTAACTTCTTCTCGGTCATGTGGTGAATAAGATTCTCTTGGCCCCTATCCCTTCTGTTGATCTGCGAGATGATGTACCAAGCTGGAGTCTCACGTCTGATGATTATTTTTCAACAAATACATCCTATCTCCTAGTTACTAATGCTCGAGTTGATCAGAAGGAGAAAATTTAGGATAGAGTGTGGAAATGAGAGGGTCCTCAGCGGATTCGTTGTTTTCTCTGGACTGTGTTATGAGGAGGTTTGAAGACAAACTCTAAAAGGGTGTCTCACAACTTATCCTCTGACTCTTTTTGTCCGCTTTGTCACTAAGTGGAGGAGTCACCTTCGCACATTCTTCGGGATTGTCATCTTGTGGCTGATGTATGGCAGTTTGGCTGTCAGTCTTTTAAAAAGGATTTCGTGTTGCAGAGGGGACGTGACTTCATCACGTGGTTCTCTAATAATATTATGCCCAGAGGTAGAAGTCAAAGTCATTTGTTTTTTTGGAGTTATTACTTGGCTTATCTGAATTGCACAGAATGAAGCTTGCTTCTAGGGGAAGCCCTTTGGTAGCGTGGAGTTGCTTAGAAAAGTCAAAAATTGGATGCAGGATATTAATAGCGTGGCAACTACCATGCCACACACGGTGCCCAATTATCATGTCAAGGAGGTGGCTTGGGTCCCGCCTAGGGACTATTGGTTAAAGTTCAATGTGGATGGCTCTATGTTGCGCGGAGGATTACAGGTGGCGTGTGGGGTGTGTTGCGAGACTCCACGGGTAGATGGATCAGGGGGTTTGGGAACAATCTTGGTTCTGGGACGGGGCTTCAAGCAGAGCTGCATGAAACTTTGGGTTGAAAGTGATTCCAACACTGTTGTTCAGCTTATTCAAAAGGGACACCCTCCTTCTCATATGTATGTCGCTCTACTGAATGAAATAAGGTGTTTGTCAGAGAGGGAGTGGAGCATTATCATTTCTCATGGTCTACGTGAAGGAAACAGAGTGGCTGATTTTTTGGCCAATTTTGCACACGGTATTCCTTTTGGCTTGCAAATTTTTAATTCTCCTCCTCCTGCTTGTATTTCCTTTGCTTGGCAGGATTTTATTGGTATTAGTTTTCCTCGTAGGATTCTGATGTAATTTCCTTGGCCTTTTGGCCTCCTTACTACCAAAAAAGAATTTTATTTATCTATCTATACTTCAAAAATTCAAAGATGTACCTTTTTTCCATTTTATGAAAATATTTTCTTAAAAATTTAACTTTTCATTAATAGGGGTTATTTGAGTAATGAATAATTTATTAACGATTTTAATCTAAGATTATGTACTAAATATTTGGTAACATATTCACATAGTTATTAGTTGAAAAATTTATTTATTTTTATATGTGAGTAATTCAAAATTAAATCTTCCTTTTTTTAAAGAGTTTTTTAACAATTAGAATACATTAAAAAAGGAATGCATGAATTAGTTGTAATATGAAAATAGAAAAAAATTATGAAATGTGAAAAATAATTTATTTTGTGAAAATATTTTAAGGGTATTAAAAATGAATTACAATGTACAATATGTAAGTACTTAGTATTTTTTTTTTGAAAATTTTAAAAATTAATTTTATTGATAATTATCATACTTTACTTGTCATACACATCTTTATTTAAATTTAAAAAATTAATTAAAAATTCAATTATAATAAATACTTTTATGTCATATAAAAATAAATTATGAGATATTAAGATTTCATATATGTATCGCATGGGTAGAATATTAGTTACTCTTTAAACAAGATTGACTTTGACCGAGGTCAATTTAGTATACGCTAATTAGGAACAAGTATTAGTTGAACTCTCCCTTCAGTGGCTCCTTTTTATTTTTACTAGTATGATTTAAGGAAGGATATATCCTCTCTTAACCAGGATCTCCCACGTACATGTTCTCCCAATAGTAGCGACTAGAATATTTAAATATTTGTCCTTATAAGTAAAATCATCCTGGGTCACAATTCACTCCCACTATAAATCTTTTGGCTATAGGTCAAAATTCTTCGTTCCTACAATAAAATTAATTTATTTTCTTAATTTCCCTAAGTTTTCTAAAAGATTGGTTACACATCCCACCATCCTCTATTGAGACTTTATTTATTTCAAAAGGTTTATCAAAATATTTTGGGAAAATTGGATATGGAAATGCAACTATTCTGGATCAGGTTTTAATCAGACTTAAAGTATAGGAATGAATATTAACTTGTCTCGGCCACTGGACCAAGGCGACCGGTGACGCCCATGACCAGCGAAAAGGCACGTGCTCCCCAAGGCTTGTTAGGACTTAGAGTGGGGAATATCATGGTTACTACATAGAAAGGGGATAATATATATATAATTAAGTAAAGACGCCTATGGATAAACACGCTTATACATTATACTCTGGAAGTATGCCTTGACTGAAGACGCTTGACCATGACGCGTTACTCTGACTCCTCTGACGTCATTACACCTTTACCGTTCTGACTCCCACTTGACCAAGACTGTTCCTTTACCTATAAATCCCATTCAACCCCTATGAAGATCCATGATGTCCCATCTATTCATCACCAAGCCACACTAGTCAAAGTCTTCCCTTCCACAGTTTCATCATCATACACCTCTCTCTCAAGCATATAAATCCTAATATTTTTCTTGTTATTTATCTTCCATTATTTCTCATCTTAAGATTATCAACTTCTTCACAATATTAATGTATATCATTTGAACTTAGGGATGACAATTGGACCTAGACCCAGTGGGTACCCGCAAAAATTACTCATAATGGGTAGGGTAATTACCCACCAAATGGGTCTGGGTCCGGGTCCGGGTACTATGATACCTACCCTACCTTACCCATACCCGCACTTATATAATTAATATATATAACTAATGTAATTTATATACATATGATTAATTTAATATATATATATGTTTATATTATTAATCACTACTTTTCCCAAAAAAAAAATAATGTTACTATATATTACAGTCACAGAAAAAACATTAATATATATTATTAATTTAATTAATTTAAATGTTATAATTTTTTCCTAAACAATAAAATAGCAAAAGATGAACTAATTTCCATTTCGCTTTCCATTGTTTTAATCTCTTATCCACTTCCACATACCATAGTTGTTTTATAGGTTAAATTTGGATGATCTATAGATTATTTTTCATTTATGTTTTAATTAATTTTCATTTTTGTAATCAATTTATTATTTTTATAGTTCAGGGTAATGGGTACGGGTACAAGTATTTGAGTACACAACGGGTAAGGGTACGAGTATTAGAATCACACCCACGTGGGTATGGGGACGGGTACTATAGTACCCTACCCAAACCCTACCCATTGCCATCCCTATTTGAACTCCATACCAAAACAATAACGTTCTCATGCATATTTAATTATTACAACTCTTAAAAAATTATTCTCAAAATTTATTTATTTTTAGAAATTAGAAACTAATTTATTCATGATGTTTCTGCCTCTTATTCTCATCATGAAAAAAAATTATTTCAATTATAAAATTCCACTTTTGTCTCAATTTATCCTATTTTTTATTTTAAAATTAAATAAAAAATTGTAAATTTAAATATTTACCAAACAATTTTTATAAATTTTACCTAGAAAACATTTCTGATTATAACATTTTTTAGAATATTATTTCTAAGAATATAATCTAAATGTTAAATGCTCAATCTCAGCTGTGGAACATTACAATTATTACTATTACTATATATAAAATGAAGTCTTGACACAAAATAATGTTGAGTGTGATAAATATATACATATTATAAAGTTATTTTTTAAGAAGATTATTTAATTTATATCAGTATAAGTTACATCAAGTATTATACTATTAATAATTTTAAATCTATTATATTATTATATATATTAAACCTGAGTCACAAGCTCACACGCTGCCATGTCATCCATACTATTGCCACATACCTTTATTTGTGCCACGTCAAGAATAGTATGATGTGTCATGCCTCTCCTTGCAATTCACTCCTTCTAGACCATCCAAAATCTCCAAATGCACACACTAATACCCACATTAATAACAAACAATAATAAATTAATATGTTACAAAATAGTTACATAATGTGATATTCCAAAAGACACTTATCATAATAGCATAACTAAAAATTTAATATAAAATTCTTAATTCACTTATATTTTAATATAAACCTACGTACTTATATAACAACTTCTACAACAAACTAACATTCTATTTTCGTACTCTTATAAACAAATTTTTATTTCGCAAGAACTCAAAAAATAAAATCATCTATTCTTTAAATTTCTATTATATTTATACTTTTATTAAGACAAAAAAAATTAGAAGATTATATTATAATTATATAATAATTAAATAAAAATCATTTCAAATATCATGAATTGAGTAAAAATAAAAAATTAAAATAATGATTTATAAATTTAATAAACTATTATATATATATATATATATTATATATTAAAACTAAGACACGAATTCTGATATCACCACCTCAAATTGTCACTTCACACAAATTTTTCCAACTCAGCATATGCTAGAGTTGTCAAATTTCTCTCATTTCATTGTTTTCTAATCCATTTACTCTCATTAGTCATTTACTTAATCTAATTAAACGTTTTATATCCCGAAGCTCAAAAGTCACGGCTCACTAATTTGGTTATGAAAAAACTTTATTGGCGAAATTGTGTAGACAATTAAAATGCAGAAATGTTACACTTCCTATTTTAAAACGTGGTTTAAGGGTTGAATACACAGTTACACTCACAAGACAAGTAGACAATTACAATTCTTAGAAGGGGTGTGTTTATTATTGCAATTTGCAGGCAATTGCTAGAAGCCCCTGGAAATAAAAAGAGAGATACTTGGGGAGTCACGTTATTTTTAGGGTCTATAGTTTCCATTATTTTTATAAATCAAATTATACAAAATATTAGTACCCAATAAAATAAGAAGTCAAATGCAACTTAAGCTACCATTTACGATTTGGTATATATGTGACCAAATGACTACTCTATAAAAAATACCAAAATAACATGAAAAAAATTAATATTAGCTATTTCACCATATTTTCTAATTATTTAAATCTATTTTTTTCAATTATATTACTTATTGAGTCGGATCATTTCACAAGACTATATTGGAAAAATAAATGGAAGGAATAAAGATAAATAATAATATTGAATATTTCATGTTCACATTTTTCGACTCAATTTTTCCTTGCATTTTCCTTTTTAGATTAAGTTTTATCTCTCTTTTAATTGTGTGTCTTATGGAAGTGATTTTTAATTTGGCTTTCTATTATTACACAATGCAACAAACCTAAGAAAACAAAGGGAACTTGATATTTGTATCTAATGTTGTGAACCTACATTAAAGAATGAATAAGCATGGAGTATTTTCTATAATTTATCAAAATTATGCGGTGAATATTAATATTATATTATTTTCTCTTTTCTTTTGGTTGTTTTATTTTGATAAAAAATATTTTTCCCTAAACCATTTTAACTTCACCTATACAGTACTAAGAATAATTAAAATTAAACCAACAAAATAAAACAAAAATGTGGAGTTATGTCTATAAACTAACATTTGAGTAGTATTGCCACTTAACACAGTTGTTGACAAAGATTATTTGCATAATATAAAGTTTTATGTGAGTTACTCTTATTTGCTTCTATATGATATATTAAAATAATTTATTTTACTTTTTACAATAACTCATAATACCAAAAAAACCTAATGAAGGTAAAGAAATAAATGATCGATGAATTGTAAAAACTGAAATAACAAAAAAATGAAAGAATAATAAAAAGTAAAATAACTTTGTAAAATTTAATGGCTATAAAATGGAATTCAATTCCACGGGTATATTTTTAATTTCTCATTCAAAGTTAAAGGAGAAACGAATCCAACCAAATACATGTTAGGAGCAAAAATAGTGTATATAAAGGGGACAAGCATAACCACATGATGGTGACATCAAAATCCACAATATTCATTGAATGCTATTCACATAAATGTTCTTCTTCCATTGACTTCAACATCAAAAATTCAAATTTTCTTTAAAATAATTATAATTTTTTTGTTACATTTTATCTTTGAATATTAATTATATTATTTTTATACTTATAACACTCAATAATAAGTTTTAATAATAAAATAAAACATGAAAACTTTCTTCAACTGCGCAACGCGCGGGTATAAATCTAGTTGAATATAAATTTTAGAGTAAACCCATAAATTGGTCCCTAACTTATTTTGCATCGAGCTGTTTAGTCCCTGACTTTTAAAAATGACCACATTAGTCCCTGACATTCTTCATCGTCCATCAGTTTAGTCCAACGTCACATTTTCCGTTAACGGAGAGCTGAGTTGTCACGTTAAGTGACACATAGGATCCAAAAAACCTGCAAATTAGTCCCTAACTTTGTTTAACATCAGGCAATTTAATCCTTGACTTTTAAAAATTACTTTATTAGAGATTAAATATATATTGTAGAAACTCATGACTCTCTTATGAACTCTAAAACCTCTCAAAATACATTTATTTTCATTAAAAAAGTGACCAACTATTCTCTCAAGGATAAAATATGTTCATATTAAATCTCTTTCTTTTAACTTCTGGTTCCGTTATTCTCTTCCTTGTTTTGATTTATGTTTTTATTTCAATTAACATAATTATTAAAGGAAATGAACCCTCTTAAGAATTAGATTCTATTATCAGACTGTTAATTAGAATCTTATTTGCATTATAAATTCATTGAACAAAATTCTACTTGGTGAACTTTCCTCATAAGAGAACCCCAAATCTCTTTCATTGTAAAAGCTTATGAAGTAAAGCTTGCACCTGTGCTTTTTCATATGAAAATTATTAACACAAAGACAAGGGAAGAAAAATATAAGAATAAGAAACTTAATCTTTAAGAGGATTCCTTTCCTCTAAGAGGGTTCTTTGTCCAAAACTCTTTTGAACAAGCTTGTGGAGTAAAGCTTGCACTTGTGTGTCTCCATATGAAAATAATAAACATAAAGACAAAGGAAGAACAATATAAGAATAAGAAACTTAATCTTTAAGAGGGTTCATTTTCTTTAAGAGGGTTCTTTGTATTGATAGTGTTTAATTATTTATTGTCCATATGGGATTGATTTCCTGGCTTTATTAACATGAATTTATAATGGAAATAAGATTCTAATGAATAATTTGATGATAGAATCTAACTCTTATGAGAGTTCATTTCCTTTAATAAATATGTTAATTGAAATAAAAACATAATTCGAAACAAGGAAGAGAAGAACGCAACTAGAAGTTAAAAGAAAGAGATTTAATATGAACATATTTAATCCTTGAAAGAATAGTTGGTCACTTTTGGAATGAAAATGGATGTATTTTGAGAGGTTTTTTAGAGTTCAGAAGAGAGTCACACGTTTTCTACAACACTTAATCCCTAATAAAGTCATTTTTAAATGTCAAGGACTAAACTACCCCATTTTAAAAAATGCTAGGGACTAATTTGCAGGTTTTTTGGATCCTATGTGTCACTTAACGTGACAACTTAGCTCTCCATTAACGGAAAATGTGGCGTTGGACTAAACCGATGGACGGTGAAGAATGTCAGGGACTAATGTGATCATTTTTAAAGTCAGGGACTATACTGCCCGACGCAAAACAAGTCAGGGACAAATTTGAGTGTTTACTCATAAATTTTATTGCTCAATCCGTTAAATTATAACTATTCATTATCGTGATTATTTAGGTCAAATTTCATAAAAGTATTTTTAATATGATGTAAGTTAAATGGAATCCTCCTATTTTTTTTAAAAGGATTAAATATGTTTTTAATCCCTGAAATATAGTCAAGATTTGGTTTTAGTCCCTGTAATTTAAAACCAGTGATTTTGGTCATTCAAAAATTGAAAATATGCTAATTTAGGCCTTATCGATAAAATTCAGTAGCTAATATGTAGCAAAATCTTTAGCAAAACTATGCAATAAGGATTAAATTGATGTATTTTCAATTTTTGAAGAACCAAAGCCACCGATTTTAAATTATAGGGACTAAAACCAAATTGTGACTATATTTCAAGGACTAAAAACATATTTAACTCATAAAAAATGTTACTTTATTGGGAGAACAACGGTTGTATAAAGTAAGAATTTATTTTTCGATTTAATTTTGAGCAAATAACACTCTTCAAAGGGAAATAAAAGGAACTGAAACGAATATACTCTTATTTTGGGTTTGAAACTTTTTTGTGATGAATGCAATATTTCATGTATCTGAGTTTGTATGTAGATTGGGTATTGACTTTTTTTTTTTGGTCGAAGATTGGGTATTGACTGAGTGGGAAGGTTCAATTGGGCTTATTGGGCTTCCATGTCTAAAACCATGTAACGTAATTTCAAGTCTTTTTATTTTATTTGAAAATGTGAACTCTCTTTGACCCAAAAAATAAAAAAAATTAACTCTCAAATATCAATAAAAACAGGCCTTTTGCTTATCTAGGCCCTCAAAGCCCATGGGCCTTGGCCTGTAAAAAATACCTTTCATCCTACGTGAATACCTGAAAAATATCGTTAATTGATTTAAATTTTATTCCCATCCCCTTGTTTCTATCTATTTCATCAAGTGAAATATTGGTTATTTACCTAAAACAATTATAGAACCCCATTTTATTTTGATAGAAAAAAATTGTAAACAAATCAACAGCACCCCAGTTTGTTCTCATTGTCTGTCTCACGCCTTCTTACCACCATAATAGCTTACTATTATACTTGCTTTTTTTTTTAAGGAAAAAAGATTGCAACATATAGATTTTTTTTATCTATTCCAAAATCTGGGAGTATATATCCTCTCAGATGGCCTTGATAACTTCCTTCAAGCAAAAAAATTTGCATACAAGTCATTGCCAGAATTAGATATTGTATATACATAAAGTAAATTATAAAGATAATAAAATTACCTTGTGTAACTTACCCTTTGCCATCAGGTCATATAATTGGACGACCCCTCTTGTTATAATTAGAAAAGTGCTAGCAACACACTTTTTAGCACATTCTTTCTATTACACTCCATGTGATTGGTTAAAAATCACATGGGTCCCACCACATTGGGAGTGAGACCCACATAATTTGGTGGGACCCATGTGAATTTTAACCAATCACATAAAGTGTGTTGGAAAGAGTGTGTGTTGCTAGCACTCCTCTTATAATTATAATCTCCAACAAAGGGGAATAAATCCCTCCGGTCCTCTTATATTTTGCTCGGTCCTTTTCATCATACTATTTCTGAAATATTATAATCTTTTTTTACCCTTTTAATTATTAAACTTTTATAATTTCTCGATTTTGATTAATGTAAGGAACTAAATAGAGTTTGACTTAAAATATGATAAACTCAAAAGTTATAAGTTTTTTTAAAAAAAAAAAATTACATTAAAACATATGTCCTTAATATGTTTACTTGCATTAAATGGATATTATAAATAGGATTGAAGGGAAATTTTAAAAAATATAATAAAAATAGAAGATAATTTAAATACGAAAAATAATTTTTATTCAAATAAAACTCTTTGTTCTTTTCTAAGTAGTACAAAATTTTCTATTAATATATTAATATTAAACTTTTTTTAAAAATTTTTTATTAGCCGACGTTTAATAAAAAATTTTTAATTTTTCTTGTCATTTTTTCATTATGTATATAATATTTTGCACTATATATTTCAAGAAACAAACTTAGCGTAACGGTAATGTATTAGATTTAACTAATTCAGATGCAGTTAGTTTTGGTAGTTAGATTGGTTGGTTAAATGGTTAGTTGTTGTAAACCAAGTCCTATCAATGTGGGACTTAGTATAAAGGGTAGCAGTATTGTAAACTTTTCTAACTTTTCATTCAATACATTTTTCACCTTCCCTGTGAATATTTCTCTTGTGTGTGAGTGTGGGCTTCAACAGTGGTATCAAGAGCTGGTTATTTTTTTCAGGAACCTGTGAGAGAGAGGTGAAAAGATGACGAATTCAAATAGCTTTCCTGCGAATCTTCCTATTCTTGATGGGAAAAACTATGATAAGTAGTGCATTCAGATGCGTGTGATTTTTGGCTTCCAAGAAGTCTTGAGATTGTAAAATCTGGATATTCAGAGATTGAAGAGAATTCCAGTGAGCAACAAAAGGCTGCCTATAGAGAAGCAAAAAAGAAAGACTGCAAGGCTCTGTTCTTGATCCATCAATGTGTGGATTCAACCAATTTTGAGAAGATAGCAGGTGCCTCAATTGCTAAGGAAGCCTGGGATATACTTGTGAAGAGTTATACAGGGGCTGATAAGATCAAGAAAGTGAGATTACAGACTGTGAGGAGACAATTCGAGCTACTGCAGATGGAAGAAAATGAAACCGTGGCAGATTTCTTCACTCGGGTATTGACTCTTACCAATATAATGAAAACATGTGGGGAGAAGGTGACTGATCAAATGATAGTTGAGAAAGTCTTAAGGACCTTGACTCCAAGATTCGATCACATAGTAGTGGCAATTGAGGAGTCAAAAGATCTTGAAACTCTAAGGATTGAAGAGTTGCAAGGATCTTTGGAAGCCTATGAACAGAGATTGAAAGAAAGGAACTCAGATAAACCTACTGAGAATGCTCTGCAGGTCCAGGTTAGCAAGAAAGATGTTGATGAGAGTAGTAATTTCAAGAAAGGAAAGGGTAAATGGAAGAAATTTAAAGGAAAACATTATCAAGGTGGAGGTGATCAGAGGCAAGAAGATAACAATCATAAGAAGAATGGCAGCAAGAATAAAGGAGGGAAAATGAAGTTTGATAAGAGGAACATTAGATGCTATGCTTGTCAGAAAATGGGGCATTTTGCCTCTGAATGTAAGTCAAGTGATAGGAGTCAAGAAAGAGGAGATGAGGCTCAGCTGGTTCACACTGAAGATTCTGATTCAGAACATGTTCTTCTCATGGTAACCACCAAGTCAGAATTAGATTCATCAGATTGTTGGTACTTGGACCCAGGCTGCTCAAATCACATGACTGGACATAGAGATTGGTTTGTCAGTCTTGATGAAAAAGTGAAAAGGAAAGTGAGGTTTGCAGATGACAGCTCTCTTACTGCAGAAGGAATTGGCAAGGTGTTGATTCAGAGAAAGGATGGAAGGCAATCCTACATCTCAAATGTTCTTTATGTGCCCAATATGAAGAACAATCTATTAAGCATAGGCCAGTTACTTGAGAAAGGCTACTCAGTAAAGATGGAACAGAAAATGTTGAAGTTGTTTGACAGCAAGGAGAGACTAATTCTTATGGCACATTTGTCACATAATAGAGTCTTCAAGGTTGATATACAAGTTTGTGATCACCAATGTTTGTCTACAACCATTAAAGATGCAAGCTGGCTTTGGCACTACAGGTATGGACACCTAAACTTTCGAAGTTTAAATCTGTTAAGTGAAAATAATATGGTATCTGGACTACCTAATATAAATGTACCTAAGAGCATGTGTGAGAGTTGCTGTGTTAGTAAATAAACCAGAAATTCCTTCAAGAATGAGGTACCAACTAGAACTTCAGCACCTATGGAAGTAGTTTATTCAGATGTATGTGGTCCTTTTGAGACAAACTCAGCTAGTGGGAACAGATATTTTGTATCTTTCATAGATGATCACACCAGGAAGATGTGGACCTATTTGATAAAAGCAAAGGATGAGGTATTTGATGTGTACAGAAGATTCAAAGTTGAAGCTGAAAGACAAAGTGGTAATAGGTTGAAGACAATAAGAACTGATGGTGGAAGAGAGTATGTCTCACACAAATTTCATGAATTCTGTGAAAATGAGGGTGTGGTTCATGAAGTCACTGCTCCATATACTCCCCAACACAATGGGATTGCAGAGAGAAGAAACAGAACAGTTTTAGACATGGCCAGAAGCATGTTGAAGAGCAAGATGATGCCTAATCAATTCTGGGGTGAAGCAGTTACAACTGCTGCTTACATCCTAAATAGATGTCCCACTAAAAGACTGAAAGGCATTACATCTGAAGAAGCATGGTCTGGGAGACAGCCAAGTGTGTCACACTTAAAAATCTTTGGCTCAATTTGCTTCAGACACATTCCTGAAGAAAGAAGGAAGAAACTTGACAATAGGAGTGAGCAGCTGATTTTATTGGGTTATCATTCAACAGGAGCTTATAGAATGTATAATCCTATTAGTGAGAAAGTGGTGATCAGTAGAGATGTTAAGGTGGATGAGGAAGCTTGCTGGGATTGGAGTGTGAAATCTGATGACAAAAGGCAGTGCACTGTGATTAATCTTGATGATCCACAAGGTGATGAACCAGTAATCAACACACAGCATCAAAGACCTCAAAGAACAAGAAACTTACCTCAAAGACTATATGACTATGAAATGTTCCCTGACACAACAGTAAATTCAGAAGGTGATTTAACTTACCTTGCCTTGTTTGCTGAAACTGAACCTGTTAGCCTTGAGGAAGCAATGCAGGAACCTGTGTGGTTGGCTACAATGGAAGAGGAGCTGAGAGCAATTGAAAGGAATCAAACCTGGTAGCTGGTACATCTTCCTATCCAAAAGAAGCCTATTGCTGTAAAATGGGTATATAAGATTAAAATGAAGCCTAATGGAGAGGTAGCCAAGTATAAGGCAAGGCTGGTTGCTAAGGGGTTTTTGCAGAAGGCAGGTTTGGATTACAATGAAGTCTTTGCACCTGTGGCAAGAATTGAAACAGTCAGATTGGTGGTAGCATTAGCCAGCTTTAAGGAGTGGATGTTATGCCAACTAGATGTAAAATCTGCTTTCCTAAATGAACCATTAGAAGAGGAGGTCTATGTATGCCAGCCACCTGGATTTGAATTGAAGGGACATGAAGACAAAGTGTACAGACTTAAGAAGGCACTATATGGCCTTAAACAAGCTCATCGAGCCTGGAATAGAAGAATTGATAGCTTCCTGGTCAATCTGAAATTTCATAAATGTACAGCTGAGTATGGAGTTTATACTAGAGCAACTGCAAACAACCTGCTCATAGTGTGCCTGTATGTGGATGATCTCCTTGTAACTGGGAGTAATAAGGCTGAAATTGAAGTTTTTAAACAGAGAATGATGACTGAATTTGAGATGTCTGACTTAGGAACCTTGTCATACTTTCTTGGATTGGAGTTTCAGTACACAACAGATGGAGTGTTTATGCATCAGAGAAAATATGCAACAGACATGCTGAAGAGATTTAATATGCTTGAATGCAATCCTGTCTCAAATCCTGTTGAGAGTTGTGCTAAATTGGAGAAAGAAGGAGATGATAAACCTGTTGACCCTACATTGTACAAATAGATAGTTGGATGCTTGAGGTACTTATGTCACAGTAGGCCTGATTTAGCTTATGGTGTTGGACTAATCAGCAGGTTCGTGAACAAACCAAGGAGCTCACATCTGCTGGTAGCAAAAAGATTGTTGAGATATGTGAAGGGGACACTCAAGTTTGGTTTACTGTTTCAACTAAATTTGATAACTCAATTATTGAACTGATAGGATATACAGATTCTGATTGGAATGGAGATAAGGAAGACAGAAAAAGCACAGCAGGCTATGTGTTCATGTTCAATGGTACTCCAATTTCATGGAGTTCAAAGAAGGAGTCAGGTGTTGCTTTATCCTCCTGTGAAGCTGAGTATATTGCAGCTTCCTTAGGATCCTGCCAAGCACTTTGGCAGGAGATGTTGATGGAAGAAATGAATCTGATATTTGTAAAGCCAATGGTAATGAGAATTGACAATAAATCGGCTATAAGCTTAGCTAAGCACCCTACAGCTCGTGGAAGAAGTAAACATATTGAAACAAAATTCCATTTTCTGAGAGATCAAGTCAGCAATGGAAAGTTAAAGCTTGAGTATTGCAGATCCGAAGAACAATTGGCAGACATTTTGACAAAACCTTTGAAGGGAGACAAATTCAAGGAGCTGCGGGATAAACTTGGAGTTAAAACAATAAGCAATCTGAATTAAGGGGGTGTGTTAGATTTAACTAATTCAGATGCAGTTAGTTTTGGTAGTTAGATTGGTTGGTTAAATAGTTAGTTGTTGTAAACCAAGTCCTATCAATGTGGGACTTAGTATAAAGGGTAGCAATATTGTAAACTTTTCTAACTTTTCATTCAATACATTTTTCACCTTCCCTGTGAATATTTCTCTTGTGTGTGAGTGTGGGCTTCAACATAATACTCCTTCTTGGTATCATACAGGTTGTGGGTTTGATTCTCACAATTGATAAGTATGGGAAGAAAATATTTTTTTTTGAAAAAATTATTAGCGAAGGCCGGTGGGACGTCGCTAGCCGTCGCTAATTATGAAATAACGATGATTTTTCCCTTGTAGCGATGATTTTTGCCCGTCGCTAAAAACCGAATTTCTTGTAGTGCTCAGCTAAATCATCATGTCTCTCTTGTTGATCATTTTAAACCTTATCATATTACTACTCTGTTGAGGGAGGAAGTGACGACAGGGGTTGTTGTGATGCCAAGGGAACATGTGTTGCTACTGATCATGCTAGTTAAAATGGGCTGAGTTGCCAGAGCCAGGAATGAGGATCGACTCGACACAATTTGCATGCTAAACGAGCCAGTCTACATAAACTCACGTCTAAACGAGCCTATATTACATCAACCTTCATAGACACGGGTTAAACGGGTTGGTCTGCAGACCGACTTGCAATGTCTTTTATATTTGTTACAAAAAATATTTTACTTTTATAAAATTTTTAAATTAGTTAAAAAGTTATTATTTTTATTTTTTATGCTGGTAAATGGGTTGGCTCGCAAACCCATAAACCAAACTTGTTTTAACTCACAAGTTATATTGGTCAACCTGCATAAGCCCACTATTAAACCGATCAAGAATTTATTGGCTCAGACTCATGCAGGCTGCAGATTTTGTAGTTTGACCTATGGACTGCAACCCATATACCTAACTATATGAGTTGTGAAAGGGGACCTTGCCACATTGGTGTATGTACATATGACTAAAATCAAAGGTGAGATGATCAGTAGTGGGCTGAGGGATGGTCTGATGAGTGGTTAGGGATGGCAATATGGGCTAGCCCATCTCGTGGCCAACCTGTCAAAAAACAGGCCTGGACGAGCTAGCCCAAATTTGAAAATGAAAAAAATTCCGGCTCAACCCATATTTAGATGGGTCGAACAGGCTAAACGGGTTAATGATCTAAACAGGTTTGCCCATCAAAGAACAAAAGAAAAAGAATGAAAAACGAGTTAAACGAGCTGATCCAACCCATATATTCACCGACTCATTTTTCAATGCGTTTATTGGGTTAAGTATCCTCAACCTAGCCCATTTTGTCATCCCTATAAGTGGTAGGATAGAGGATGGTCTAGTGAATGGTGGGTTAGTAGGTATCATGGTGGGTGGTGGGTTGGCCATGGCAGCCACTTAAGTAAAACAACTACCGTATACTAGATGAAGATGTTAGAGCATAGTAAATCTTCCTCTCCCTCTTCCTTCCCCTTTGGTGGTCGAGAGTTTCCCCTTATGGGGCCCCATCTCCACGGGGACAATCTCCAAATGACATATGTCATTGGAAAACATAGTGAGCAATATAAATCGAAAGGTAACTTTGATACTCTTTACCAAGACAAAAGCTAATGAATATCAATAAGATCATTATCAAAGTCCGAGTAACACAATCCAATAATAATGAACCCAATTCATAGTGACATCAAAGTAAGTTGAGGACTCACATATCATAAAAAAAAAATTAGGTGAAATTTCTATACAAAACAACATCATCATAAGCGACACACAACACACACACACTTTCATTGTGTGGGAAAATTATCTTGTTTCTCGATATCATAGCTTATTTAATAAAATATCTCACTTTACAACGCACAACCATAAAATGGTATTTTTACAAATCCACCATCATTTTCATGAAACCTGAAAAAGATGATAGGGAAGTTGAGAGGAGAATGTTGTGGGCATATATCATACATTATGAGAAAGTGAAATGAAGACTTATCTTTTGCAAGACTAGTTAATAGAAGCCATTACAAAGCTCTGTTGGGATAATAAGGTGTTTAAGCAACAAGTGCTTTCTGAAATTGCTGAAGTAGCTAGAAGACTTTGTCTTAAAACTAGTTGTTGAAGTCTTATCTAAGATGACTCGATCAAGTCTATGATGTATATTTTAATTTATAAATAAAATCGGAGATCGTTCTACCTCAAAAGTTCTAATGTCTCATATGCATCTTTATTACATTAATCTCTTACATGTATTCTTATATGTACCCCTTTTGATTAATATCAAAAGGGAGTTCATAATGTTATTTGACTGATAAGTGTCATAGATCAAACAAATAGAAAATGTTTTGCAATAAGAGAGGAAAAACGAAGTTAAATCACTTAGACAAAATATCAATTAGCTAAGTATCAATTGGCTTTTATCTCATTGATTCAAGCTTTAATTTCCAAAATTTTAATACTCACATGTTTTTTCATACATGTTTAAGTGCTATGATGCCAATTTTAAACGTATTCCAATTCATTTTTTCTTCATATGCTTTAAAGTCCTTTTAGAACTATACGAGGGGAGCCTATTATTATTATTTTACATATGTTTCTGTTTTACCTTTCATTAAATCTTAAAGGTTCTATCATCATCAAAAAGGGAAAAAATGTTGAGTTTTGAGGCTTTAAGACATTAAATATTCCTTAAGTTTTGATGATAACTTAAGCCTTCAAGTTTTTTAGTGAAGTAAATTTTTCTAAGTGTTCGTTTATTCATATAGTTATATATGGTGAAAATTCTTGAAGTAAAATAAGTATAGAGCTTCTAGAAAAATAGAACAAAGATATGCATCGATGAAACCAAAGATCCAATAATAGAAAATAAAAATTATTAAGAAATGACAAAAAAAAAAGAAATTATTAAAACTGAGGGAAACAAAGAAAGTTGGAAAATACAAATTATTGAAGATGATATGGCATATCCCGTAAAAAGTTATTAAAATGGAAAAATAACTAAATAACTCAAGATATACCTAAGGAACTCACTTGAACAATAAAATGAGAATAAAGGATTCAAAGTAAGAATAGTCACATCAAAAGGGAATGGGTTTCCTACCTTAGCTAGGAGGGGTGAATGTAGTGAATGGGTGCAACAGATAGGGGAGAGGAGAAGTGGAAGAGAAGAGTTTGGCATGAAATAAATTAAATAAATTATAGTAATAAAAATTGATTAGCCACCACTAATTAAACTGGAAAATTGAAAACAAGACAACTATTACATGAAACTTACCAATGACTTAATCATCAGTAATTAATACTAATAGTGATTTACTGATGGCTTAGCTAGCATAGGTAAGACGTAAGTCCATGAACTCAGTAAATACAATTAATGATGACTGGAATCTTAAATTTTCAATGGCCTAATCTTTGTTATTTAATCTGTGACATACCAGAGGTCTTAGTAAAATAAGATGGAGGAGTAGGGGCCACAATGGGATAGTAAAGAGCATTAGAGGAGTACCATGGGTTCCCCCATGGATCATCCCAAAAGTTACAAGTAAGAGGATTGAGAAAACTCATATATTGATTGATTGAAAAGATACAAACTGAATACAAGCAACTCCTATTTATAGGACTAGACTACCCACCCATTTAACTAACTAATTGATAAAACTAAAAATTAACAAACACTATAACAGAAATATATTTAACAAACACTATAACAGAAATATATTCCTAATACCCTCCCGCAAGTTGGTATTTGGTATCAACCAATACCAACTTGAAACCAAGAGAGGAACTCAACAAGCGCTACAAGCTTCCCAGTTACACGGTCATCAAACCTTACCCCAAAAGAAAGCAACAAATCACTCACATCAACAACATAATTGGAATTGTATTGTATTCCAATTCCAACAATTGACACACGAACCAAGCAAGCTGGTGTTTTATCTCTCACACTATCTTGAGCACAAATGTCCCTTAATCCACCGTTGTAGGCACTAGCCAAAACATTTAAACTCCTACTTGACCCAGTGGATGCATCAGCTGAACCTAAAATTCCATTGGCAAAGTAAACTTCAGCAAGGCTTTCTGACACAAAAACAGGGAATAGAGAAGCTAAAAACTCCAAAGGGTTAAAATCAATATCATCCACAATAGCATTCTCAACCAAAAAATCATTTAAGAAACCATGTCCAGTGTTTTCATCGTGAATAAGTGCCTCTTGACCACTGCTAACATGCAGGTTGGTATTCCCAATTTTCCTATACCACGGCTTTGCTAATGTGTTCAAAAAGCTTGTTGAAGATGTTTCCTCCCTGTAGGTTGAATTGGAAAACCTTAATTTATCAGCAAAGTTATTGCCATTAAGGTGCTGCTGAGATAATTCATGCTGCTCATATCTACTTCCCTTAGGAGAAGGAAACCTTGAGGAGTCATTGTCATCATGTATAGACAATCCTGCAAAAGAGAGGTTATTAATGTTGAGTCTCAAAAATATCATAAAGAGGTTTATGATGTTTTAAGACAGATATATTCCCAAGTTTTAATGGTTAACAAATTTAACTTAGAATATTCATCATAGACACATATATATATCTAAACCATTTGTCTATGATTTCAGCAAAGAGCCATCACAAGCATTTCTAAAAAGACTAAGTGGTGAAACTGTCTGAAGAAGCAAGAGCTGTCTGAAGCAGTGCACCCCGTCTGAAGCTTCAAAGTCGTCTGAAGTAACTTGATGACGTGGCTTATGTTGAAGTTGTGAAGACCCGTCTGAAGTACTGTTGTACTACGCACGATCTCTGCTCCAACAGCTGGCACTCTCTGCTGCATTTCAAGCATGATCTCTGCCACAACGCGTCCTCTGCTACGCAGCCATTGCAGCAACAACAAACAACAGCTTTTTGGCAGGAGCAAAACCTTGCAGTGTGTCAGATGTCAGAGAATATTCCCTGTGCACAGCAGCTGTCTCGCAACGGTTTTCATACAATTCACAAATGATGGTTTCCCTCCAACGAACTGATTTTTTGGTATAAATACCCCCATCATTTGAAGGCACAGAAGGAGAAAGAAGAATTCAAAAAGAGCTGAAACTCTGCAAATTTCTCTGCTGCAACACTCTGATAATATTTTAGTCATATACACACATATTGTAATATTCTGAGTATACCTCAGTTATTTCCTGTGTATTCCATAACTGTTTAAGACTCAAAACTGTCTTAGTTTGTGAGCTTAAGCATCTCTTTTCTGTGTAATTGTTTTAGAGCCTGAAGAGGCTTGACTGTAAAAGAATACTTGGTTGGAGAGCCTGGAGAGGCTTGACTGTAAAAGAATACTTGGTTGTAGAGCCTGAAGAGGCTTGACAGAAAAGAATACTTGTAATCTTGAAAGATTAAGAGAAAATCCAAGTGCTAGTTGGCATTGGGACTTGACGTAGCTCACAAGTGGTAGTGAGTGAACCAGGATAAATTCTGTGGCTAAGTTTCTCTTTCCCTTATCTTTGTTATTTCAGTTTAAGCTAATCAAGGGGACTGAATATTTATTCTAATATTTTAAAAGGGAGAAACCTCATTTAGAACTATTTTAAGCCGTCTGAAAAGAACTTCAGACAGCCATCTGAAAAACTTCAGACAGCCCTCAAACAACCTGTCTGAAAGTCTGTTTTTGTCAATCTGTTTTCGAAAAGCTTTCTAAAATATTTAGAAACACTATTCAACCCTCCTTCTAGTGTTTCCCTGTGTTCCTACAGTTGGTATCAGAGCTCTACTCAGGGTTGAAGCACCTAACAAGTGTCTGAGGACTGAAAGATCCACATGGAAGCTTCAAACAGTAACAGGCAATACATCACAGAAGGAGCCTCTATCACCAGACCTCCAGCATTTAATGGAGTGGATTACCACTACTGGAGAGACAGAATGAAGTTGTTCATTGAGAGCAATAACATTGATGTCTGGGATGTAGTCACTGATGGAGACTATGTGCCTATGCAAAATGGTGTGCCTATACCTAAGACTGAATGGACTTTGGAGCAAAAGACTAGAGTCCAGATGAATGCTAAAGCCAAACTCTATCTGATATGTTCTCTGAACAAGTCAGAATATGAGAAGGTTCATGGATGCACCTCTGCCAAGGAGATTTGGGATACTCTTGCAGCAACCCATGAAGGAACAGAGACTGTCAAACAATCCAAGATCAGTATGCTCATACATCAGTATGAGATGTTCAAGATGGAGGAAACTGAAACCATTGACCAGATGTTTGGAAGGTTTCAGACCATAACAAATGGACTCAGGTCCTTAGGAAGAACCTATGAATCTGGGGATAACAATAGGAAGATTCTAAGGAGCTTGCCTAAGTCCTGGAGACCCAAAGTGACAGCCATTCAAGAGGCAAGAGACTTAAACTCTCTTAGAATGGAAGAGCTGTTGGGATCTCTCAAAGTCCATGAGCTTGAGCTTGGAGAAGATGACAACAAGAAGAAGTCTCTGGCTCTAAACTCCAAGGCCAAACAGTCTAGGCATGGCAGCATGAAGGCTATGCAAGCTGAGGAAACTTCAGAAGCAAATGAAGACTCCGAAGAAAGCTCAGATGATGACAATGATCTTGCTTTGCTGAGCAGAAAGATCAAAAGAATGCTGCAGAACAGAGGAAGATTCAGAAAGAATCAACCTTCAACCTCAAGAGGAGGTAAGTCAGGTAAAGACATACAAACTGACAAAATTATTTGTTTTGAGTGTAAACAACCAGGGCACATGAAGGCTGAGTGTCCAAAACTGAAGAAAAACAACTTGAAAAAGAAGAAGTTTTTCAAGAAAAAGAAAGGTCTCATGGCAACATGGGAAGACCTGGATGAGTCAACTTCAGAAGAGGAGGAAGACACTTCAGAAGAGGCAAATCTGTGCTTCATGGCAAGTCTACCATCTTCAGACAGCTCTGAAGCTGAGGTATTCCCTCTTACTCTACAAGAAATGTATGATGATCTGGTGGAAAGTTCCAAGGAACTTTTCCAAGAGTATAAGAATCTATCCAAAGCCCACACAGAAATGTGTAATAAATATGAGGCACTTGAGGTAGAACATATTATGCTCAAGGAGAAGACCCTTGAAACTGAAAACCACAGTTCACAAGCTCTGTCTGAAGAAAATGAAAAACTTCAGAAGCAAGTTGTAGAACTGACAAAAGATCTAGCCAAGTTTGTCAAAGGAACAAAGAATTTGAACATAATGCTTGGTAATCAAAGGCATTCCCTTGACAAGAGTGGACTAGGCTTTTGGGATTATAACATGTCTGAACCTCCTACTGTCTTAAATTTTTCTAAAGGCAAAAAGAAGGTTACTGGGTGTTCTCACTGTGGTAAGCCTGGACACAATGTGACTCAGTGCAAACACAAGAGAAAAGCAAGACCCAAAGCTAACAAAACAGGACCCAAAAGAACATGGGTACCTAAGAATTTAATTTTTCCTGTTGCAAATGTGTTTAACAGGACAAAGGAGACCCCACAAATGGTACCTGGACAGTGGGTGCTCGCGACACATGACAGGAGAAAGGTCTTTGTTCCAAAACCTTAGACCTAAAGAAGGAGGAGTGGTCACCTTTGGTGGAAGCCAGCAAGGGAAGATCACTGGCATAGGGACTGTAGGTATAATTCCTTCATCCCTAATTAAGAATGTACTTCTTGTGGAAGGACTCCAACATAATTTACTGAGCATAAGTCAATTATGTGACAGTGGTTATGTAGTATCCTTTACCAAGGAAGGATGCATAGTCAAAGACTCTTCTGATCAAACTCTCTTTACTGCTAAGAGACACAACAATGTGTATAAAATTGATCTAGAGGATCTAGCAAGTCAAAATGTGAAATGCTTCATTTCTGTTGAAGATGAAAAACAGATTTGGCATCAAAGACTTGGGCATGCCAGCTTGAGATTAATCTCAAGATTAGAAAAATACAACCTTGTTAAAGGATTGCCCAAGCTTTCATACAAATCTGATATTTTGTGTGATAGTTGTCTGAAAGGGAAACAAACAAGACACTCCTTCAAGAGTAAGGATGTTGTTTCAACCAGCAGACCACTTGAACTCTTACACATTGACTTGTTTGGTCCTATTAGAACAGAAAGTCTTAGTGGAAAGAAATATGGTTTGGTCATTGTTGATGACTATTCTAGATTCACATGGGTATTATTCCTTAGAAACAAGGATGAGACTTTTAAGAATTTCACAGTATTCTGTAAGAAGGTACAGAATGAAAAGGGATTCTGTATTTCTGTTATAAGAAGTGATCATGGTGGAGAGTTTGAGAATGCAAATTTTCAAATGTTCTGTGATGAGAATGGGATCTCACACAATTTCTCTGTGGAAAGAACACCTCAACAAAATGGGGTTGTTGAGAGAAAGAACAGAAGTTTGCAAGAAATGGAAAGGACCATGCTCAACTCATGCAATTTACCAAGATCCTTCTGGGCAGAAGCTGTTAGCACAACATGTTACCTTCAAAACAGAATACTGGTAAGACCAATTCTGAAAAAGACTCCCTATGAATTGTGGAAAGGAAGAAAACCCAACATATCATATTTCCACACCTTTGGATGTGAGTGTTTTATACTTAACACCAAAGATGATCTTGGAAAGTTTGATGCAAAATCTGATAATGGATTTTTCATTGGATATTCTGAAACATCTAAAGCATATAGAGTGTATAACTCTAGAACTTTAACTGTTGAAGAAACTATTCATGTAAAATTCAATGATAACAAAGAGACTGATAGGGAACTATCAGATCTAGAGGATGATTTTGCAGGTATGGAGCTGAATGATCACAGCAACTTGAAGGATGAGCAACTGTCTGAAGTTCCTGCTGTTACTGAACCTCTTCAGACGAATGTTGAGTCTCAGACAGATGTGATACCTCCTCATAAACCTGATTGGAGATACAAGTCACATCATCCTAAAGAGCAAATCATTGGCAGTACCTCAGAAGTAGTTAAGACAAGATCAAAATTCAAAAATTTGAATTCTCTTGCTCTCTTGTCTGAAATTGAGCCAAAGAACATTGATGAAGCTCTGCATGATGAAGGGTGGATCCTAGCCATGCAAGAGGAGCTGAATCAATTTGCTAGGAGTGATGTCTGGACCCTTGTTCCTAAACCCCATGGGAAAACAATTATTGGAACCAAATGGGTGTTCAGAAACAAGTTGTCTGAAGAAGGCAAAGTAATCAGAAACAAGGCAAGATTAGTAGCTCAAGGATACAATCAGCAAGAAGGTATTGACTTCACTGAAACCTTTGCACCTGTGGCCAGGTTAGAGGCAATTAGAATTCTTTCATCTTATGCTGTAAATAATAGCATCAAACTATATCAGATGGATGTTAAGAGTGCCTTCCTTAATGGTCTCATTGAGGAAGAAGTCTTTGTTAGACAACCCCCTGGTTTTGAAGATGTTGCTTTTCCTGAACATGTTTTCAAACTTAAGAAAGCTCTTTATGGTCTAAAACAAGCCCCAAGAGCTTGGTATGACAGACTGAGCAGTTTTCTTATATCAAATGGTTTTGAAAGAGGAAAAGTTGACACAACTCTTTTTAGAAAACAGTCTAACAAAGATCTTATACTTGTCCAAATATATTTTGATGATATTATTTTTGGTTCAACTGATTCTTCTCTGTGCAAAGAGTTTTCTAAGTTAATGCAATCAGAGTTTGAAATGAGTTTAATGGGTGAACTTAAATTTTTCTTAGGACTTCAGATTAAGCAAGAATCTGATTGTATATGGATCCATCAGGAAAAGTATACAAAAGAAATGCTTAAGAAGTTCAACTTAAGTGATTGCAAACCTATGTCAACTCCAATGCACCCCTCTGCATCTTTAAGTAAAGATGAGAGTGAAGAAACAGTGAATCAAACTTTGTATAGAGGAATGATTGGATCTCTACTGTATCTAACAGCAAGTAGACCTGACATTATGTTCAGTGTATGCCTCTGTGCTAGATTTCAATCTGATCCAAGAATTACTCACTACAAAGCTGTGAAAAGGATTTTCAGATACATTAAAGGTACTACTAACCTTGGTTTGTGCTACAAGAAGAGTAAGGATTGTAGGTTAATAGGCTATTGTGATGCTGATTTTGCTGGAGACAAAGTTGAAAGAAAAAGCACCCGTGGAGGATGTCATTTCATTGGAGAAAACATGATCAGCTGGTCAAGCAAAAGGCAAAGCACAATTGCCCTATCAACAGCTGAAGCAGAATACATCTCAGCAGCCAGTTGTTGTTCACAACTGTTATGGGTGAAGTATCAGCTAGAGGATTTTAATATTCCTATATCTGTTATACCTGTGTTATGTGATAATACCAGTGCTATTAATATGTCTAAAAACCCCATTCAACATTCTAGGGCCAAGCATATAGAAATCAAACATCATTTCATTAGAGACTATGTTCAGAAAGGTGTTTTTGATATTCAGTTTATTGATACAGAGCATCAATGGGCTGATATATTCACAAAACCTCTAACTGAAGATAGATTTAAGTTCATCAGAGATAATCTGAACATTCATGCATTTTAAGTGTATGCTGTTATCTGTGAAAAATGACTAGTCTGAAATTTCAGCTTGTCTGAAACAAGTGACTCGTCTGAAATTTTGGGTCGTCTGAAATCTATATGGTTGTCTGAAATCTATCACTTGTCTGAAATGAGCAAATGACGTGGCAAAGAGAAACGGTTCAATATCATTTATTTTGTCTCTTCCACTTCGCTCGTTACCCGAGGTTTGCGCAGCAAGTACACGCCATCATTACTTTTGAAAAGCCTATAAATACATAGTACAGTAGACCAGAAGACCTCTACCAACTTCTCTGCTATCAAAACTCTTGCTATTCTTCGTCTTCCAAAAACCATCTTTTTCTCTCAAAGTTTCTCAAGATTTCATCAATGGCACCTAAGAAATCTGATGCAAGCAACATTGTCAAGACCAAAGGAGTTGATTTGGCGGAGATTGAAAATCTAGGTATGGATCTCTATGAAGAATTCAGAGCAGCTGGGTGGCTTGAATACTTCAACAACAACCGTACTCACTGGCATGAACAGAGCATTCTGGATTTCTGGGAAACTGCCAGAGGCATTCCAAACCCTCAAGGGATCTACGTTATCATCAAAGCCTCAGTGCTTGGAATTCCTCTTGTTATTGATGAAAAGGTCTTAGCTGAAGTTTGTGGTGTTAGGGCTGAAGGAGCTACCTTTACTCCTGGATGGGAAGCTAGAAATGGTGGTCAGAAGCACTTCACAGAGTTCCTCTATGGAACTGCAACTCCACTCAACCTGGATGCCAAACACATGTCTGACAAAGCAAGGATTCTGCATGCTATTCTTGGATGCTCTGTTATTCCCAAGAAAGGAAGCAAAAATCATGTTTCAGAGTTGGAAAGGTTTTGTCTCATTCATTTGCTGAAGAAACAGAAGATTAATCTTCCCAACATCATCATGTACCATCTGCAGAAGAGGCTAAGAGACTCTGCAGGGAGCTTTCCTCACAATACCATCATCACAAAGGTACTTCTACACTTCCGTGTTCCCATTGAGAGAAAATATGATCATACCACATATCCTATGTTTGGTGAGTCAAACATTAAGAGCATGGGGATCACACTTACCCCAAAACCAGAATCTCCATCCATGAAGGAGAGCCTGCTGACTGAAAAGGCTCAGAGAAGAAACACAACCATGGAAGTCTTGGAGAATAAGCTGAGAGGAGACATAAGGAGGCATGAGTTCAAGCCCTCCAAGTCATCCCCCCAACAGAAGCTGAAAAAGTTGCCTGTGAGAAGTGCTGCAAAAGGGACAACCGTATCTATACAAGCTAAGGTGTCTGAACCTGTTTAGAAAGCTTCACAGAAGCTTGCTGAAATTGTGGGTCAGATGTCTGAAGAAGTACAAACTTCTAAGCCTACTTCTGAAATGGAAGGACAGGCTGAGAAGTTAGATAAGATGGATGTTGTATCTGCAGAACCAATAGTTGCATGTCCCTCAGATCCTGTGCTTATACAGGTAGCAGCCTTGGCTACTGCACTAGAACAAGAGGAGTTGGAAAAGAAAGTTGAGCAAGAGGAGAATGACAGACTCCTTGCTATTCAATCACAGCTTGCTTATGCTGAGGACGACAAGCAAGCAACCATTGCTGAAGCTACCAAGAAGAGGAAGAGGTCCAGTGCACCTCAGAGAAAAATATCTAAAAGCAAACTGCTTCAGACAGGCCCTGAACCTAGGGTTACTAGAAGCATCACTTATTTCTCATGGCTCTTGCAGTTTACCACATTTCAGCTGTCTATCTGAAGAGCTGCATCACTTCAGAACAGCATCTGCAATTTCCATGCACAAAGGTTTGACTAAAAGATCTGTGTTTGAAGCACAAGCAATTTCCAGTGGCATAGATAAGATCAGAAAGGGTGTTGTCCCTCCTGCACACACATGGGCTCCCATTGACCCATTCTCTGAAGATTCATGGAGACTGAATGATGAAGAATGGCTTATGATCAGAAAATTGAACACTGAAGCAGAGTTGTTTTAGAGGAGGCTGGAAAAAGGAGTTGGGATGATGGGCTACAGACCCCCCAGGTCATGCTCCATCAGGCCAACCACTACAATACTGGTGAAGCCTGATAGAATTATACCCAGGTACCCCCTGAAGGAAGAAAAAGGTCAAAAACTCAAAGGCATTAAGGTGAAAAACTCAGCATCAACTCCCTTGTCTGAAGTCTTGAGTTCAACAGAGTGGGAAGCATTTCCAGATTTTTTAAGTCAGCAAGAAGGAGGCCTAGATCATCTGATGCAAGACTTGATGTGGTCATCCTACTGGAAGATCAGAGAAGATGCTGGATCTTCTTCTGGATCAGCTGGTCCAGATGCTGAATCTGAAATGGGAGTTGGAAAATCTATAAATGTCCAATACCACTTTCTGAGAGATCACTTTCCCCCACCTGCTGACTCCTTTCATGAAGACTGGGTTCTGCTCAAGTTCATTGGCATCTTTTTCTGTCCAGTCTATAGGCTATCTGTCTACAATCTGAAACCTGGATTCAAAGTTCTGAGATTTGTTTGTCCCTACATTCAGATCATCTTATATGAATCAGACCAAGACTTATCTGAAAAGAATTTGCTGCTGAAACCCAAGGTCAGGAACCTTGAAAAGAAATTTGCTGAATCAGAGAAGAAATCCAAGCAGTTGCTTGATAAACAAGAACAAATTCTTCATGACCAGCAACTTATCATATCAGGGCAACAAGAGCTGAAGTCAACAGTGCAAGCATCTATGACAAGGCCAAAGAAGAATTAATGTCTTTTCTGACTGAGGCCTTGCTGAAAAAGAAGGAATAATTTTCCTTGCTCATGTCTGATGCTCTTTTTTTTTTGTTTAAAAGTGACTGATTGTCAGTTTTTTTTTTTACACAACCATGAAATACAATCAGTAATTTGTCTAATATCTATTTGCTCTGATATCACTCTATGTTTTTATGCTTCTATCTGTACTATACTGAGCTTGTATCCATGTTATTGCTTTGATATACCCTTTTGATTGATGACAAAAGGGGGAGTATTAATACTAACAAATCTAAATCTGAAGTGATTACAGGACTCAGGGGGAGTACAAATTCTTAAGAAGCTGGCTAAACTGTCTGAGTTACAATAAGCAGCACATATCTTGAAAGAAATCTGTCATAAGACATGATGTTCTCAGGGGGAGCTATCTATTTTTGATTATTACAGATTTGTATATTTTAAGTAAATTTGTCATCATTAAAAAGGGGGAGAATGTTGAGTCTCAAAAATATCATAAAGAGGTTTATGATGTTTTAAGACAGATATATTCCCAAGTTTTAATGGTTAACAAATTTAACTTAGAATATTCATCATAGACACATATATATATCTAAACCATTTGTCTATGATTTCAGCAAAGAGCCATCACAAGCATTTCTAAAAAGACTAAGTGGTGAAACTGTCTGAAGAAGCAAGAGTTGTCTGAAGCAGTGCACCCCGTCTGAAGCTTCAAAGTCGTTTGAAGTAACTTGATGACGTGGCTTATGTTGAAGTTGTGAAGACCCGTCTGAAGTACTGTTGTACTACGCACGATCTCTGCTCCAACAGCTGGCACTCTCTGCTGCATTTCAAGCACGATCTCTGCCACAACGCGTCCTCTGCTACGCAGCCATTGCAGCAACAACAAACAGCAGCTTTTTGGCAGGAGCAAAACCTTGCAATGTGACAGATGTCAGAGAATATTCTCTGTGCACAGCAGCTGTCTCACAACGGTTTTCATACAATTCACAAATGATGGTTTCCCTCCAACGGACTGATTTTTTGGTATAAATACCCCCATCATTTGAAGGCACAGAAGGAGAGAAAAGAATTCAAAAAGAGCTGAAACTCTGCAAATTTCTCTGTTGCAACACTCTGATAATATTTTAGTCATATACACACATATTGTAATATTCTGAGTATACCTCAGTTATTTCCTGTGTATTCCATAACTGTTTAAGACTCAAAACTGTCTTAGTTTGTGAGCTTAAGCATCTCTTTTCTGTGTAATTGTTTTAGAGCCTGAAGAGGCTTGACTGTAAAAGAACACTTGGTTGGAGAGCCTGGAGAGGCTCGACTGTAAAAGAATACTTGGTTGTAGAGCCTGAAGAGGCTTGACAAAAGAATACTTGTAATCTTGAAAGATTAAGAGAAAATCCAAGTGCTAGTTGGCATTGGGACTGGACGTAGCTCACAAGTGGTAGTGAGTGAACCAGGATAAATTCTGTGGCTAAGTTTATCTTTCCCTTATCTTTGTTATTTCAGTTTAAGCTAATCAAGGGGACTGAATATTTATTCTAATATTTTAAAAGGGAGAAACCTCATTTAGAACCATTTTAAGCCGTCTGAAAAGAACTTCAGACAGCCATCTGAAAAACTTCAGACAGCCCTCAAACAACCTGTCTGAAAGTCTGTTTTTGTCAATCTGTTTTCGAAAAGCTTTCTAAAATATTTAGAAACACTATTCAACCCCCCTTCTAGTGTTTCCCTGTGTTCCTACAATTAAGATCTTGGGATTCATCTTCTCCCATGACCTTGAAGTCAGGGGTGATATCATCAGGCAGTTGACATCGCCAGTACTGGTGGGCCTCATCATCAGAATTATTTGAAATGGATGATTCTAATCGATATAAAACTGCCATATTAAGAGAAGTCATGAATGACCCTGTATAAACTCTATCAATAGCCAATCTATGCTCCAACTGCAATTTACGAACTGTTTTCTCTGCTACAATCATTAGTTCCATTGGAGGAGTGGCGCCCAACCCACTGACCAAGAGGACCACTCTAGAGCCTTGAATTATTAGAAAATAGTTTGTTTTCATGGACAATATTTGCTTCAGAACGTGAGAAAACACCACATCTACAGGTTGAAGATCAACCAGAGCTGCACCAGGTTCTCCATGAATTCCAAGACCCAGTTCCATCTTTCATGTCCCCAAACGATATGTAGTATTTGACTTGGTATAAGAAAAAATAACCATCTTGATAACAAATGTCGCCAAGATTATACTCTCTTCCAAACAACACCCATTTCTCGATCCTTTATGTAATGAATCTCATCAAATATAACCCAAGAAACTTCTTTCAAAGCCTCTGAGCCTCTGTACAACATTTCAGTAGTTAATGTGAAGAAAGTAATTCCATCATAGAATACATCTTTAGCAGCAAAAAGAGATCCATCAAATACACTTGCTCCTATAGACATTACATCGAACGGTTTCTGGACATCCCTTACAACAAACAGTTGCTGCACATTTATTTCAATCATTTGATCAAACAGATGTTTCGCAACCTCCTTTTCACAGTGGTGTGGAATACAATATGAGTACCAAACAAAGGCATTGCTAGCCAAGTGAATGCCATGGAGATCATGGACCCACGGAGCAACATGAGTGTGAGTGCGTTCAAAATCTCGAACACATTGAAATGAAAAATGTCCTCGTGCTCGGATATGGGCAGATGAAATGCAGCAAAGCTTGGCGACAATAAAAACGTTACCAGACTTCATGATGATGGGAACGAAACTTAGAGGCTTACCGGAGGAGGTGCGAAAAGCGGCAACGAAGATCTCGTAGGCGGTTAGGGTGACTTCGTTTTTGAGGGTTCCGCGCGGGGATGGACCATCGCGAGCAGAAGAAGCTGGGTATACATCAGAGTCATCAACGAGGTCAGCAACAAGAATGGAGGAACCACCGATCTTGAGCTCGACTGAGAGAATGAGAGGAAGCTCCTGTTCTGCTTTACGCTTAGGGTTCAGAGTACGACCTACATCTTCAATGCCAAACTTCACAACATTTTCTTCGTCATCTTCGAGTTTGATGATCGGAGTCACTTGAACTCCAGTGTCTTCGTCCTCGCCGGCCGGAGCGTCCTCCTCTTCGCGGTGGAGATCCAGAGAACCGAAGCTGCCAAAGTGGAAAGGCTCCAATGATGATTTCCACTCTAGTTTTGCGGTGGAGTCTTTGCCAGAATCTTGCATCATGAACATTGAAGAAGATTCAGCAGTGAGCGAAAAAGAAACCGAAGCAGGAAGAATCTTAGAAGATGGAGAAGATGAAGTTTCTGCAAGAATGGAGTGCGCAGCGAACATCAATGGCTTCTTCAGACAGTGTCGTCCTTTCTTCTTGAAGCACAGTGAGTTCCATGGATGGAGCTCTGATACCATCTTAGTAAAATAAGATGGAGGAGTAGGGGCCACAATGGGATAGTAAAGAGCATTAGAGGAGTACCATGGGTTCCCCCATGGATCATCCCAAAAGTTACCAGCAAGAGGATTGAGAAAACTCATATATTGATTGATTGAAAAGATACAAACTGAATACAAGCAACTCCTATTTATAGGACTAGACTACTCACCCATTTAACTAACTAATTGATAAAACTAAAAATTAACAAACACTATAACAGAAATATATTTAACAAACACTATAACAGAAATATATTCCTAATAAGAGGCTAATTCATTAATTAGTAAGTGTTTCTGACATCTTAGTTGTTGGTTGCTAAAGTAAAACTTCAAATATTTTGATGATTTTCTAATGACCAATATTAATGAATTCTCTTTTTTTTATGACATTGTGGCTAGCTACTATAATAATTCAATATAATAAAATAATTTTTATAGTGGTTGAACTAGATTGTAGCTAAAATAACATTAAATTTGGTATTAAGGGTATTCTAAACAATGCATTTTTTTCATATTTTCTACACATTTTTTTCTCTCCTCTACTCAACCAAATAGGTGAAAAAGAAAAAGAAAATCACTTTTATTTCTTTCTATTTTCTCTCAAACCAAACAAATATCATCCCTAATCCTATCTATAAGGGGCATTTCAACTCAATTTCACATATATATATATGAAAGATATTTTAAAGTATTGAATTTTTTTTTAAAAAAAATGTTTATACATATTATAACATTCTAATTAGTTAATACTTATTTAAAGTCAAAATTTATTTAATTCTTCAAATTAATAAAAAGTAAAAAACATATTAATTAATGAGATTCAATAGTTATAAAAAAATATGAATACAAAATTAATAAATTATTCTAAAATTGTGTAAAAGATAGATTTTTAAAAATGGTCTCTTAAAAATAAGATAGGAGAAAGTATAATTTTTTTTTAATTTTATCTGATTTTATCTTCTTTTTATTTTTTAACTAATTTTTTGCTATTCATTTTATCCTTACAAACTACAACCATACAATGTAAAGAATAGGATTTCCTCATGAAAAATGGAAACGTGAAAGAATGTTAATTTAATTTAATTATATCATTGCACTCAGTGACTCGGCAGACATAGTGGAAGACCAAGACATTTTTCCTAGACTATTGTTCCACCTAACCGAGACCTAGACATGGATCCTCTCCAGTCCAGTTAAAACTGGACAGCATCTCGGCCGTCCATTTTTTCAAAACATCAAATAAAAAAAATTTAAAAATTGGTACATTGATTTGGGGTCGTTAGATCCAGACTGCAGACTCTGCAGTAGTGTGTAACATCCTGAAATTTAGAAATATAAATTAAAAACGTATAATTATATTTCAATGACGTTAGATGTAAGAATAGAAGTTACATAATAATAATGACAAATATTAATATATTTGTATTTATGAGATAATAATGATATAATATTATAAATAATAGGAGAGACGTCAGACTATTAGGATCTTAATCAAATATGTTATATTGAATATAATAATAATATTATTAAGGGATAAATCATAAGATTGCAAATAGAATTAATTGTTATAAATATAGTAATTGTTATATTAATAAAAATAATATCAGGATTAATAAGGACAATCTTAGGAGAGAGATATGGTTTAGTATTTTAAATTAAGATCAGATTTTAAAATAGGGATAATGAGATCACAAGGATTAAGGGTAAGAATCAATACAAATCTAGGATAAGATTTAATTATATAATTTAAATTTAAATTTGAATGTAGATGGATAAGGACTCTATAATATCCTAATAATTCCTAATGAATAAATAAAATAAAGAAAATAATAATAATATCATTATATTATGGGAAAATTACACTCACCTCCCCTGAGGCTTGCCTAAATAACAAAGACCTCCCCTCTAGTTTTTGAAATGCACTCACCTCCCTTGCCTAAAGCAGAATGATAAAAAAACTCGTACTTGTGGATATTCGTAGATATACCAGCGATGAGTACCCACATATTTATTAAATGAGTGGAGACGGATATTATACTACTCATCCCGCGGGTACCCGTATACTCATTAAAATATATTTTCTATTAAATATATTAAAATATTAAGATATTTTATTATTTCATGATGAGATAAAATTTAATTTTATTATTTTATAATAATATTTTTAATATATTAACTTGTAATAATATTATATAATGTTAATTTATATTATATAAAATTAATATAATATGATACCATAATATATTATATGTAATTTTTTCTTTTATTTTTCTATAAATTCTGAATTCTTAGATATTAATGGATACCCGTGAATACCCGTTACCCGCTTGGGTAGTTGTTAATTTTAGCAGGTATGGATACAGGTAGTGTATAATTCATTCCGCTCCGTTAATATCCCTAGATAATCCTCACGGTGTCAATGAGAAGGGAGGTTTCTGCATTTCAAAAACTAGAGGGGAGGTCTTTGTCATTTAGACAAACCTAAGGGGAGGTGAGTGCAATTTCCCCTTATATTATTATGTTTCAGAAAAAGATAATATTTAATGGGTGGGTAGGAGTAGGCCCAACTCAGTTAGATATTTAAATAGGGGAAGAGTTATCTATTTCACCCGGTTAACTTTAAAACGTCAGATAACCAAACCCTAGGAGGAGAGAAGCAACTTCACAAGGGGAAGGTGTAGCAGAATAGATCACCAAGGTAGTGGAGTGCTACTAGTTGTTTTCTAATCATCAACTCTAAGGTACGGTGGAGGAGAGGGTGTTGCTTGTATGTGCATGTAGGGGTGCTTGGGTAGTAAGAATAACTTCTAAAATTTAATAATTGAAATCAATATGCGAATATGTGTTATTTTGAGATGAAAATCTGTGATTTGATGCTTATATGTGTTAATCTTGATGAATATTGAGTGGATGGAATGAGAATAATGAGAATAGTGAAAAGGGGGGTAATTAGGGATTTGATGATTTGGGGTTTTGATGGATTAATTGTGTAATCTGTGTAAAGATTGATGTTTTACTGAGTTTTGGTTGATATAAACGCATATGAATGATATTTTAACAAAGAGGATTGATTAGAGATTGAATAGAGAGGTTTAGAGGTGATAAAAATCGTGAGAACTGCGATCTGCGTCGCGGGTAATCGATTACATAGGTCTGGTCTGTAATCGATTACCAGGGTCTTCTGGGTAGCCTGAAAGTGCTGTTTGTTGGCGGGTAATCGATTACAAAGATGTTGTAATCGACTACCAGAGTGATTGCTTGTAGGTAATCGATTACAGAGATGTTGTAATTGATTACCAGTGTGTTTGCTTGCAGGTAATCGATTACAGAGGGGTTGTAATCGATTACCAGAGGCTTTGTTTGCAGGTAATCGATTACTGGAGGCTGGTAATCGATTACCAGTGTGGATTTTGTGATCTTAGTGCTTGATGATGATTGTTATACTTGAATTTTGGTGTGACCTTGATGATGTGATTATACCTTTGATGAATAGATGTTTATTATGATAATGATGAGGGTGTGTATAACCTTATGAGAGGTGTGATTGATGATTGATTGAGGATGCTTATGATGATATATGATGATGATGATTATGATGCTTATGGGATGATGATAATGATGATGATGTTTGATGATGTTTATGATGATTATGACGATGATGATTGATGATATGATGCTTATGATAATTTATAATGATGATATTTGATGATGTTTACGATGATGTATGATGATGATGTTTGACGATGAGTATGATGATGTTAATGATGATAGTGTATATCACTTTATGATGATGATGTTACCTGAGTTGTGTGGACCCAACGAGGGGGTACAACTTAGGAGAGATGCTTTGTGCATATGTGATGATACCTGAATTGTGCGGGCCCAACGAGGGGGTACAATTCAGGAGGTGAACTGAGTTGTGCGGGCCCATCGAGGGGGTACAACTCAGTAGGTTAACTGCACGGGCCCAACGAGGGGGTGCAGGGGACCATGATGGGGCGTTCGATGCACGGGCCCAACGAGGGGGTGCAACCTAGGGATGATTTGTACTGGCCTATTGAGGGGGTGCAACCTAGGGTCGAATGTCGTTGTGCGGGCCCAACGAGGGGGTACAACCTATCGGATGGTGTGGTAACACTAGTAGACTATCTTGGTACTAACTAGAGTGATTGACGAGGTGAACCCATTGTGCGGAGTTCCAAGTCATGATCTTTGGGAGACGATGTTGATGAGTTTTGGTGCATATGATGATGGATATAGACGTGTTATACTTGATGATGAAATTGAGTTATATACTGATGTTGATGAGTTTCGGTGCATATGATGATGGATATATATGTGTCATACTTGATGATGAAACTAAGTTAAATAATGATGTTATGAATATTAATGATGAATGAGTATTATGTGTGAGAATATAGTATGCGATTCCTTTGGTGAATGATGGTATGAGATTTATATGATGATATAGATGAATAGTTATATGCTGATTTATAGATGATTATTATCTGATGAATTATTGATGTTTGGGTATGTGGTGTGATGAATGATGATGTTGTTTATATGTGGGTGAGGATAGGGCAGCCTCTTATGTGTATGTATGAGTAGTATTCTTTTCCTCACCGTTACACTATGGATATTTTACAAGTGATGATGATAACACGACTGGTGTCGAGTTTTGATTAAAGGGAGTGTTGTTCTGGTACATGTGACATCAAGACATATTATTGGGGTTCTTTTCTTTATGTTTCTAGTTAGGAAGGTTTTGTAAACTGTTTTGGATGCCTTGCACGACAAGTAGGATGTCTAGTTATTTTTATTTTTGGAGATTACGCTGCTTGAGTATTTGAATACATTTGAGTGATATTTTATTTTAATTAAGTTGTTTTTGAAATAATGAGGTTTTTAATAAAGGAGTTATGTGAACCTTTTACCCGTTGTGGGACGTTACCTTTTCTACACTTCGATTTATTAAACGTATAAGAGTTTGGGGTAGAAGGGTGTCACATACTCCAGAGGATCTCGGCCCCCGAGACTCGCTCTTCTCATGTCATTTTAATTATCGTATTTTTTAAAATTATTGTTATTTATTTGTTTTTTTAATTTTAAAATAGTATTAATTATTCTTTTATTAATTATATTATTAACTTAATTAATAAGATGGATAATTGTAAAAAACAAGTAATTTATAAACAAAATATATTAAAAAATATTTTCACACTAACAAAAATCAATTATCTATATATTAATTTCAATACTGAAGAGTGAAACATTAATTTTTGTATTCGTTCAATTAAAAATTTACATGTTATTTTCTTTTTTTTAAACATTTTTAGTATATATTTCACTCACCTCTCTTATAAAAAATTTTTAATGCTCAGTTTGGTATGATAGAAATTAGGGGAGAAGGAGAAGAAATAGGGGTAAGAGAAATATGAGTGTGTGTTTGGTACAGTAAAAATGTGGGAGGATACAAGAGAAAAGGAGTGGGTCCCACCTCGGTCAATTTCTCCACAAATATTGGTGAGAAAATGTTTAGAAATCCATATCAGCATGTCAGACAATTATACCCTTTATTATTTGTACCTTCACTTAGTCATACCGGTCATTTCACTGTTCCTTTTCTTCTTATACGTAGGTTTTAATTTATTATTCACATGTTATTTTTAATTTTTTAATTGATTAAGTTATTAGTTTATAAATTCTAATATACATGGTAAGTCACGAGCATCTATCCTTACCACAGTCCAATTGGATTGAACCGCTTTGATACCATAATGTAACATCCTAATTTCCAAGTCCAAGAATAATGACCGTTGGAGGCACTATTCCGAATTTTCGAAATTATTCTGCTACCTTATTGATATTGTCAACCATTACATACAATTACTTAGGCAATTCCAACGTTTGCTTAAGTTTACACATAGTAATACATCAATCAATTTAAGGAATAACTTACATCTCCCACCGGAAATCCAGCAGAGTCTCCCCTATAAACGAGGTTTTTACCAAGTTCTAACTTAACCTGAAAACCAGAAAAATTATCAATACAGTTGATAGATGTACAATGATATAGCAATCCTTATCTAAGCCTCCATGACCAAACTACAATTTCAACTCTATTGCATGAATACGCATTGAATTACAAATTACTACACTTAATGTTCTACTTAAAATGAGTCCTTGACTCCCCGCTCCAAACACGAACGACAACCTGCACAATTGAAAGATAATTCCCACATCGTGGGATGAGACTACGTCCCAGTGAGTGAGGTAATTAATTGTGTGTGCGGTGTGGGGAAAACATCACATATGAATATAACCAATTCTATAACACTGCATTCAACCAATAAGCATTTCATAATGTTTCCTTTATCAACTTTAGATTCAATACAATGCATTCATCAATCATTAACATACAACCTTTTGGTGTATTACCCAACACCGGGGGTTCTTTTCACTTATACCTTCTGCCTGGAATTGAGCTCAAAACCGTACAAGGAACGTCTCCGTTATGGCTACTTAACCTCCTGTCTTAATTAGCAAACATTTACATTTTCATTCTTAAACATTTTGGGCACAAGACCCCCTCCTTGGACCGAAGTCCCCTCTTTTTATGCATCTGTTTACATATTCATTTCATGAGAAGATAGTATTCACAGTCAAACAAATTACCTTAGCCTTTAACATGAGGGGGAAGAAATAGTTAGGATTTACAACATTGATTCATTACCTCAAACCCTAACCATCTAAACCCACACATGTTCCTTCAATTATGAAATAAGAGTAATTTCAAATATAGGCATTTACAAGTCCCCATCATCAAACAATGAAGCTTTTCCCCAAAATACCCAAATATCCTAACCTAGGGTTTGAGAAATTGAGGTAAAACACCAAGCAATACAAACATTCAACCAATCCAAACCTATACATACCATTTCCAAGAATAACAATCAATAGAAAAGGGAATAGAAGAAGGGGGATCATGCAAAAGATATCATATATACAACATTGAGTGAGTGGAGAACCACACTCACCTCTAGGAGTACCCAAAGAGAGGTTGAAGGGAAGAGTTGGAGGTGAGAGACCCTTGAGAAGGAGAAAATCTTCTTCTTTCTTACGAATTTCAAGCCCTAAGCCCTTTTCTCTCTCAAGGAATCCACCCTCTCTCACTCTAGGAAGAAGAAGAAGATGTAAAAATGAATGAAAAACTCAGTTTTTAGTGTTTTTACAGCAACAGACGGGTCGCCGTGCGCAGCTCCTCCCCAAAGCTCTCTGTTTTCTGCGCTTCAGTTGCACTCAACACAGCTTGGAGCGCATAAAATATAGAGGAATTGAGGACATTCTCTGTTCCTCGACAACTTTCTTGCCTGAGCAAGAATGTGTCTATTTTGGGTGCAAACGAGCTCGAAATACTATCATATAGCATATCAAACGGAAGCCCCGAATCTCAGCTTTCTAATACAAGTGGAATAACCTCGATTGAACACCTACAACTCTAGATATTTCCAAATTAGTGCACCAAGGTCATTAAGCTTAAAACCCGAAATTAAGCAACAACCTTGGTTTTGCCCCTCTTTGATTCCAAATCAAATCTCTCCTTCTCAAACCTATTTCCTATCCATAATGTTGAGACTAAATAAATTGTTAAGGTGTAATAATGTTTTTAAGTCTCGCAATCTCAAGGTTTTAATGAATAACAAATTTGGCTTGCTGAAGGTATCTGTTTAGTATTTCAGAAGGTGCAAGTTGAAGATATCATATAATCTGAAGTACATGAAAGACCTTCCGAAACAAGGAAACCGACTGAGAGAACTCAACCTGATGAAGTCAAGGAACCTACTGAAGTTGTGCGACAACGTTTCTTCGCCCGTTTGTCTTCAATATTATATTCTCAGAAAATCAACTTGAAGACTCAAGTCCCGTGTAGGAGTCTCAGATTACTTATGCCTACCATTCTTCTGGAAAGTTAGAGAAAGTGTTTCTTTTGGCATATTTCAAATTTCTCTCACCAAAAAGGCAACAGTCTGCAGAAAAGTACATGCGACTCAGAAACAGTAAGGTCTGCAAGCTGACTCTACTACCTGCTACAACTAAGGGCTCAAGCTATCTGTCTCAATGAGAGCATTTGCATTTAATGCTATCTCTCAATGGGAAAATGATTGGAGTTCAATGGACTGGAGATGACTTCTCTATAAATACCAAACTCCTTGATGAAAGAAGTGGAGAATTGCGAACAGAGAAATCAACTTGCTGAAACGCTGCAAAACTTCATACTCATCTGTTTCAAAGTCCTTTATTGTATTATCACTTCTATATCATGAGTCTTACTCAGTTATTTGTACCAGTTCCCAGTTCGATCTCTAAACTTCTACAGTTTCAGAGTTTGAGCATTCATTCTTTCAATTTGTATTTGCTGGGTTAGTCTGAAGTGGCTATGTTAAAAGAATACTTGGATTTTCAGCCTGGAGAGGCTGAGTGTACAAAGAATACTTGGTGCTGAGCCTGGAGAGGCTTGACTGCAAAAGAATACTTGTTGGGCCTGGAGAGGCCAGGTGTGCAAAGAATACTCGAAGTTAAGCCTGGAGAGGCTGGGGTAAAAGAATACTTGTAATCTTGCGGGATTAGTGAAAATCCAGTGGTGTGTTTGCCCTGGGACTGGACGTAGCTCACTGTGTTAGTGGGTGAACCAGGATAAATCTCTGTGTTAAGTTCTCTCAACCCTCAACTTTTTATTTGCCGCTGCTATCTATTTATCTCTAACTGTGGAGGGTTCTGAAAAGTGAATTTATAACTTACGCTGCGAAAATAACTCTGTGTATCTCCCAAATCGTTTTAAAAGAAAAATTTTATCAAACCTGCTAAAGTATTTCAGCACGATTTAGAAAACTTAATTTCAGGAAGTAATCTGAACGTTAAAAACTTATTTGCTTGTTTTGAAAGGTTTTCCAAAAACTGCTAAAGTTTATAGAAACACTATTCAACCCCCCTTCTAGTGTTTCCTGTGGCCCTAAGACATAAATCCTCCTCCTAGCTTAGTCCTTCTCACCCAAATTTGTTCCCCCTCTAATTCTTAATAAATCAATTCTCTTGACCTTAAGGCTTATTCTTTCACACCTAATGACTAAGATCTAGGATGTTGCTCTCCCCCCTAACCCCTTCTTGTGACACTTCATTCCAACTTAGTCATTCTTTACCTAACCTCATTTCCTTATTCTTAAACCGTTATACTTCTCTCTGATACAGGGTACGGTTCCTTCTAAGTTCGACCTACAGTTTGATTGGCTTAACTCTTGGTCTCTCTTCTAAACTCTTTTAAACTCATGGTTCCTAATGAATTTCCTTAATTTCTTGTCTGACACGCTCTTAACCTCCAAATTCTCATCCTGCTTTTAACTTTCCTCTCAAGGATGGGTTCACCACCTAAGGTTTCTCTTATATCTCCTAGGCCTCAATTTCCGGGATGTTACACTCTACCCCCCTTAAATAAATTTTATCCTCAAAATTTGTTCCCAATGCTTCTCACACTGGTTAACCTTCCTATTCCCAAGTACAATTGAATACTCGAACCCTTCCTGAACCATTACTCGGTAACTAACATTGCTATTCCTCAAAGGTTGTAAAAGAAATAAAGGCCGATATCACTTCCAAACTCATTTTCTAGGCATCTAACTTCCACAAGCTACTGTTAGGACGACATCACTTCCTGGTTGGTTCTATATCTAACTTATGTTAAAATTCGTCAATCTTTCATTCTTTCCTCACAATTTTTCTATGGACTCCTTAGGGAACTTCAAGTTGGCTTTCTTCATCCTAGAAGGGTCTAACTATCTGGTATGCTTAACCTTCCCGAAATAAGTTAAATTGTTCTACTCAAAATGAAAAATGGTGTTCGTCTCTCCTCCATCCTATCTTATATGAAAATTCCTACGCTACCGTCAAGGTCACAACATAGGTGAAGTCCAAAAACATTTAAGGATAGTTTCTAACTTGATTCCTGACACATCCTCTACTTCTAGGAGCCAACAGAAAGTCACACAATGTGTGGGGAAACTAAATCTGGGTGTTGCTAGCAACCTAGGGTTGCTCTAAGTATTTCTAATGGTCCTCAAGTTATACCGTGAGTGCTTATGCCTTCCCTTACCAGGCTACCCCCTTTATGGACTAGTACCCTTCCTATCAACCTCTTAGGTTTTAAGTCTACTATATGAACTACCTTGTGTTCCCAAGGAACTGACTAGCTTGAAACATAACCCTATAACAACATCATGTTATCATTAGTTCTAACACAGCGCGCACAAAATTCGAGAAACAAAAGGATTTACAGTAAAGTCAATATAACATAATGGAATACCCACAAAATAGTAGTGGGACTTCCTTGATAGAAACATGATAAGGAAAAGACGAGCTTCTATAGCTCATCCGGAAGAAACATTTGTCTCATCTAATTAAACAAAATAGTAAGTAGGTCGATTAATAGTTATCATTTCAGTACCTGCACAAAGAGAGAAAACAAAATTTTGGGGTGACGCATATAATTAACAACCTTGTTCCTAGGGAAAACATCTTCATGAAATCCAGATGGGAAAAGTTTGCAAAGGTTTCTATGAGCAACAAACACCAGAAATTGGGGTTCTAGGTTAACCAAGAAACTAAGTCACAATATTCATACCCCTAACAAGTGATACGCTCCTCAAGTTAAATATGACGCATTCCCTACCTCATTCATACCCAACTCACCATCCTCAGGTTACCACACCCTCCTGACTAATCTAAATAGCATAAGTGGGTAATTTCAATCAATACCCTAACAAACGCAAGACGAAGGGGTTAGATCTACCAATTTGTCACTATGGTCCAAACTTCATTTATGCTAGAGTTATGGGTTCTAATCGCTCTTAAATCATTAGACCATTGTAGCGGAGTTAGGGAAATCATTAACTGTCAACCCCATAAATCTCTTATCAGGCCCTAATACAATATACGTATATTTTAAAGAATTAAAAGGATCTAAGGCTATCAATTCACCTACACCAATTTAAAAGAATAAGAGAATGCTACAATCTCAATTCCTTGACAAGGCCTTTTACGTACTCCCATAAGATAGAAATTCCCAAATAATCCTTTGAAAGGGTATACTAGATTCCGGTTGGTTTCTAGACTGGGAAGTCCTCAAATAGTTCATATAGCATGGATACACTAAATAGCTATATGATTAGCACGTACCTACAGGGTTAAAACTACTTACAAGAATGTTCCTATTGATTAGATAAGGTAACCAGGAATTAAACTTCCCATCAAAGCACAGAATCGAACCTACCGGGGTATGGATCTAAGGACCAAGTAATGATTCTAAAACATTAGTCTAACATCTTAGGGAATTAATGATTGGATATCACCTCTTGCATAATAAACCAAACCACTGAACACACCGACTTGAAAAATCTCACCACCATCTGTTTAAAATCACTAACCTTCTAATGCGATATCTAACTGGGCTTATAACATGACTTAGGCTGTCTAATAAGGGGGTTAGGATTTGGTTATCAACAATCATCCACAGTCATTCCCACACCTAGGGCATTAGTTCCTCTATACTCTCATGAGTTCTATCGGTCCTTTATAATCAACCAAACAAGAAATCCTAAATTCGCGAAAACTCAAACTCTAAGATTATTCAACTCTTACCCTAGCTCGCAAACCTTACAAGAAAAACAACTAATGATACAATTCATGCAATGATTCAACAACAAACAGCATCATAACTTCTCGATCAAACACCACAACATGCAAAAAACATACAATAATTCAGGCAACACAAACAAGCAGACATGTCATGCAATCGTTCAAGCGGAAATAAACATTATTATTTGTCAAATAAATTACACCACCAAAGTTCAACTATAGGTAACCAACACTCTCCTAACCTATTAAGGATCCTACTCATCATCCCCTCTAAACTACTTCTCACTCAACACTTACACTTTACTTTTCCTTCTGAGTATGTCTCAAGACCCCTAGGAACTAAAGGTGTGTTCTAGGAGATTTCTAGGGTGAAGGTCTTACTCTATGAAATGAACCTATGTGATCCTCTTTCTATCTAACACGTGGGTGGGTCTAACCTTGTTAAAGAAGTGTCCCAACTTCCTAACAAGGCATCTTGTTCACGTCACCAGCCATGATCCGTGTACTATGCACTCAATAGAGGGGTGATCAGTCCCTATACTGAGTATAGAATATTGTAAGATCATGGTAAGTCATGGGCATCTATCCTTACCACAGTCCAATTGGATTGAACCGCTCTGATACCATAATGTAACATCCTAATTTCCAAATCCAAGAATAATGCCCGTTGGAGGCATTATTCCGAATTTTCAAAATTATTCCGCTACCTTATCGATATTGTCAACCATTACATACAATTACTTAGGTAATTCCAACGTTTGCTTAAGTTTACACGTAGTAATACATCAATCAATTTAAGGAATAACTTACATCTCCCACCGGAAATCCGGCAGAGTCTCCCCTGAAACGGGGTTTTTACCAAATTCTAACTTAACCTGAAAACCAGAAAAATTACCAATACAGTTGATAGATGTACAATGATATAGCAATCCTTATCTAAGCCTCCATGACCAAACTACAATTTCAACTCTATTACATGAATACACGTTGAATTACAAATTACTATACTTAATGTTATACTTAAAATGAGTCCTCGACTCCCCGCTCCAAACACGAACGGCAACCTGCACAGCTGAAAGATAATTCCCACATCGTGGGATGAGACTACGTCCCAGTGAGTGAGGTAATTGTGTGTGCGGTGTGGGGAAAACATCACATATGAATATAACCAATTCTATAAATTCAGACCTAACAAAACATTCACCAATCTATAACACTGCATTAAACCAATAAGCATTTCATAACGTTTCCTTTATCAACTTTAAATTCAATACAATGCATTCATCAATCATTCAAATAAAACAGAGAGGAATTGAGGACATCCACTGTTCCTTGACAGCTTTCTTGCCTGAGCAAGAATTTGTCTGTTTGGGGTGCAAACGAGTTCGGAATACTATCGTATAGAATATCAAACTGAACCCCCAAATCCTAGCTTTCTAATCCAAGTGGAATCACCTCAATTGAACAGCTACAACTCTAGATATTTCCAAATTAGTGCACCAAGTTCATTAAGCTTAAAACCCGAAATTAAGCAACAACCTTGGTTTTGCCCCTCTTTGATTCCAAATCAAATCTCTCCTTCTCAAACCTATTTCCTCTCCATAAATCCTCCTCCTAGTTTACTCCTTCTCACCCAAATCCATTCCCCCTCTAATTCTTAATAAATCAATTCTCTTGACCTTAAGGCTTATTCTTTCACACTTAATGTCTAAGATCTAGGATGTTGCTCTCCTCCCTAACCCATTCTTGTGACACTTCCTTCTAACTTAGTTCTTCTTTACCTAACCTCATTTCCTTATTAAACCGTTATACTTCTCTCTGATACAGGATGTGGTTCCTTCTAAGTTCGACCTACAGTTTGATTGGCTTAACTCTTGGTCTCTTTTCTAAACTCTTTTAAACTCATGGTTCCTAATGAATTCCCTTAATTTCTTGTCTGACACGCTCTTAATCCCCAAATTCTCATCCTACTTTTAACTTTCCTCTCAAGGCTGGGTTCACCACTTAAGGTTTCTCTGATATCTCTTAGGCCTCAATTTCCGGGATGTTACAACAAGCATACTTATTGACGTTTTCAAAATGGTCCTCACGAAATAAATCTTTTTCAAAATAGTCCTCATGGAATTAACCATTTTTCCTGCAAAATCTCTCCTCCTTCAGCTTGTATTGTAGCTTCACCACCCAAGTTTTGGGTGTTTGTAATGAGGGTAAGATCAAACCCAATTGATGTCTCCCTATTAGAACCTTAATTCGCCACTGTTGAATCTTAGAGCTCCCTCTTCCTCCATAATGAAAGCACCATCACATGAATGCGAGTTTTCCATAGATAGTGCATGTGAGGCTTCCGAGGGAGAAGAAGACATCGGGGATGAAGTGCCCCCTCATCTTCATCCTCACAACGTATAATATGTAGATGCAAGGAGGAAGTGATTCTATTAGGATAAAAGGCAACTACAAATATCGGGAAACCATTTTAGAGGTATAAGAATTGAAATGTAACTATTTTCGATGGTGTGAGAATGAGGAAGATTATGGAAATCAAGAAGTAGAAGCATAAAAAAAAGTTGCATAATTGAAAAGGAAGACGATGAAACTATAGTCCAAGCAAGTTGAAAGAGGAGAAATTTGGTAGGAAAATGTAGTTAATTTCACGAGGACTACTTTAAAAAATATTGATTTTGTTAGAACTATTTTGAAAATATCATTATCTATGCTAACAACTACATTATCTTGATGTTAACCAACATTGATGACGAGGACTATCTTTAAAAAGGTTGGTTTTTGCGAGGACAAAAAGCTAGAGAAAAATTTTCCACGGATTATAATGAAAATGTGTGTATTTTACAAGGACAAAAAACATATTTAAGCTTTTCTTTTTCCCCCATTTTTTGTTTTTTTTTGTTTTCCTTCACAACTCAAATACTCAACCCGACCCGACCTTTACATAATTGACTCGAGTAAACCACTAAAAAAACACTATACCCAATTCGATATAACTCGGTGAGTGTGTTCGATTCGGTTCAAAATATGGGTCTAAACCCAACCCGAACCATGTTTGGTCCTACAATTCAATAAAGGATGTTGCAAGACTTGCTTTGCACCTAGCGTAGGGGTGTTAGTGTTTCGATTTGGATCGATTTTAAGGCAAAAAATCATCTGATCTAATCATTGCGGCTTCTCATTTCATCATCGATCGTTTTTTTTTTCAAATTTGATTCAATTTAAATTGGATTTGATCAGTTTTTGATTTTTTTTAAGAGACAATAAATATTAGATAAAAATATTAATGAAAACATTGAAGATTAAACATTAGACATGAAATCATTTAACCCAACACAAATAACAAAACAATATTAATTGTTTTGAAATGAATACAATTTGAAATCCAAATAACATGTTGCAATAGAATAAATGATATCGCTAGGCAATACATTACTTATTATTTATGGTTTGATATTTTAATGATATTTTTTTCTTTTTAACACACTTTTATTAGAACTTATATTTATTAATATAATATAAGATTATATAACAAAGAACATAAGATATGAAAAATTAATTTAAAAATAGTTTAAAATTGATATATTTATAGAGATGTTAAAATTGTATTAGATAATAAAATCATAAAAATATTTTATTTTTGCTAGGCAAAGAGAAATATATTAAAAACGAGTACAAGGGGTATTCCAACCCATACACGGTTACAAAAACAAGGAAATAGACCCAGGCACATTAGAGGGCCATAACAATAAATATCATGAAAAGTAGAGGTGGCAAAACGGACTACCCAGCCCGACCCGTATCGGGTAGCGAGCTTGTGCGAGCCGGACTAAAATACCCGGCAAAAATTCGGCCCTATGAAATTAGTGCCCGAGCCCGGCCCTATGCGGGTAGCGAGCTTGTGCGGGCCGCCCGGTTAAAAAAAAATAATTTATTAAAAAATGTTCATTAAAAATTGTAAACAATTATACTTTTACAAAACTAAAAAAATTACAATATAGTTATAAAAATCATTTAAAAATATAATCTACCCTAATAAAACACATTTAAGTTGTGTTTTCCAAGTTATCAACCTCCTTAACAATAAAACTTATAAAAAAACCTACACGATATCAACAAAACAATGTCGCATTATCAAACTAGCACAAAATTGCTATGTTCATCAATCATCACTCCCATTTCAGCAGCAAACATTTCCACGTTTTACTTGAATGGTTCAGAACAGGACCCAACATTAAAATTGCTTTAAGGACGCAACTAAATTTTCCATAAAAGAAAAAAAACTTGGCCTAACACCAACAACATTTATTCCAATAAAAATTACGCATTTCTATGCTCCATTTGCTATAATTTCCTAGACACACAAGAATGAAATCAATTGCAAGAGTAAACATCATAAAGTATTTTTAATCCACATGCAATCATAAAACGGGCTGTCCGTTAGCCCGCTTGGGCAGCCCGGCCCGAATCCATTTAAGACTGGATTTTTTTATTTTTGGGCTAAAAAGGCCGACAAAAATATGGACCTCTAATTTGACTGCTCAAGCCCTTTCATTTTGCGGGTTTGGGCGGGCAGGCCCGATCTGGCTGACCCATTTTTCCGGCTCTAATGAAAAGACCCATAAAAAATGACACAGACTGAGAACCATATTGCAGACTACTAAAAAAGAACCCAATCCGGAATTGAGACACACACAAGGTTCCAATGACCATGAGTAGGCATGGCAACGGGGCGGGTCGGGGGCGGGTTTTGCTCTCCCCGTCCCCGCCCCCGTGAAAGTCGGGGCGGGTTCGGGTTTAAAGAGAGCGGATATGAAATTATGAAACCCAACCCCATCCCCGCGGGTCCCCGTCGGGTTCGGGGAAACCCGCAGGGTTTTTACCTTCTCTATTTTTCATTTTTTTCTCTATTTTTTATAACTTAAATATATGTTTTTAAACATTTATATATATCTATTATACTCTAATTCAAATAACATGTAAATATAAACATTGACAATACTAGAAAAATAAGAAACTTAAGAACTACATTATATTTTAAGAAAAATATATAAATTTATCTTTATTATTTAACTATTAGTATATTAAAATTATTTAATTATTTTGTCGGGGCGGGTTCGGGGGCGAGGGCGGGGAGGGTTCTTACACCACCAAACCCTCCCCCGTCCCCGTTAAAGGCGGGGCGGGGTCAGGGTCGGGTTTTACTTAAACCCGGTCAAAGCGGGTTTTCCCCATCAACGTCGGGGCAGGGGCGGGTCGGTACCCGCGGGTTCGGGTTTGTTTGTCATGCCTAACCATGAGGAAAAATGATAGGAGAAGCTAAGATCCCTTGCTTTTAGCCACTTCCATGATCGTAATTTCACCCGCTCTAATACTTCTGAGGTAAACAAAATTTTATCTGTAAACACAACTGCATTTCGTGCCAGCCATAAACTCCATAGAATAGCTAACCAAATCACAGACCATCTATTCCTCATTTTTTAATTACATTTTTCATAAAAAATATATTAGTATAAATAATTTCGTAAATATATAATTATAAATATATAATTCTTTTATAAATAAAATAATATATATGTATACAAATTAAATTTAAATTAAATTAATTTTTAATTCAATCTAATAAAAAAATTGGGTAGTTATGATTTTTAATTTGATCAATTTCTGATTTTTTATTCGACTTTTACTTTTTAGATTTATTGAACATGAACACCACTAACCTAGCCACCTACTCCCCCAGTACCTCTAAAAGAGAATCGATGAACTTCGAGGTTAAATTGAATTTTATTCCAATCGTGTGGCAGAAGATATATAACTTTCAAGGTGCCGTTCATCTTCTGAACCTATGATGACAAATTCGCAGTTTCATTTTCATACTACTCCTTAACCAAAAACTAGTCAATATTTGATCTCACATAACTCTTCATTTTTAAGTCATAATAACTGCCCCGAACAAATATGGAGCACGGATCTTTTATCTTGCCTTCGCAATGTAACACAACTTCTGATCATTATAATTTGAGTGTCTGTTTGGTTTAAATTTTCAACCATCCTGAATCAATTCTGCAAAATTAATTTTAAATTACTTCCGTTCAATGTATTTCGTAAAACGTGCATCATTCATCTCAATCATTCATTTCTAGAATCAATTCTACTCAACTATAAACCATACCAACACTATCTCTATTTATGATTATCCATCTAAGCAATTTCTAACTATTATCGCACTATATATGTATAATAATAAACAAATTTAATTTATAGCTTAATTCTCAAAAGAAAGAGGAAATGCAAATTTGTATTTCACAGAAATAAAATACAGAGAGATGAAGAAGAAATGTCACTTCCTCAGTACCAGAAAGGACAGGCATTAGGAACAAAGTTATGTTTCATTTCAGAATAAAACAGGTAGCGAAATAAAAAAAAAATAAAAAAAAAAATAAAAATAAAAGTGTTCAACAATCAACAACGCTGCTAATCTGCTATGTTATTATTACAACCTAGATATATTTTAAAAAAGTTAATTAATAATAGGAAAAAAGGAAAAGAAAACTAACAAAGAAACAAACTTTTTCCTTGTTTGCAAAAAACAAGGTAACATGTCGGAGATACCCAAACCTTCTGAGTTACAACGACGGCGCGTGCACCCACATGCAAGAAGCCCAAGCCTACGCGCCACCAATTTCGGCGGCTTCAGGAGCCACGGTGTTTAAATCAAAACCTTCATTGATTCCAACATCCCCACTACCATTTTTCTTCATGTCATCATCATCAGCCGCCCCTCCAACTTCGCCGGCGGCGATGTTTTCACCGTCTTCCACCGTGACCTCCGCCTTCTCCAGCGCCTCCCTCCACTCCTTGCCGCCCCTCCCCCTCTCGTCGAAATACTTCACCGCCTCCTTCATCCTTCTCAGTATTGCAAAGAATTCCTCCACCTCTTCCTCCGTGGGGACCCCCACCACCACCACCACCACCGTCCTCCTCTTCTTTTCCCTTCAATTTCTTCACTCTCTCACTCTCTTCCACCACTTCCTCTCTTATGACCCTCTTCTTATTCCTCTTCTCCACTTCCATAGCAAATGATGAATCAGATCCCAGAAAGCCAAATCAATAAGGCATGGAATATATATTATATGGTATGGTATATGAAAATGAAATAGACTAGACCTCTTTGGTCAAGAGAAGTTAATTGATCATTTCCAATGTTCTCTAAATTCTACATAAAAAAATCATGTCAACAACAGTCTTCTTTTTATATGTCCCTTCTCTTATTTCTTTATTTTAAAAAAGTACTATCTTAATAAAAATAATACCTCAAGGAGAATATTATTATTTTGAAATTTTTAATAACGTGACAATTTTTAATTGAAAAAAGGAAATAAAGAACACGTATGATTTTACTAAAAAAAATGAGAATGTTGATGTGTTGGGAATTTGCCAATAGTCTTTGCATGTGTGGTTAACGTGGAGACGGTCGACGTATTTAAAATTATTAATTTCCTACACATAAAAAACATGAGTTTAAATTTTGAACAAAAAAGTTTAAATTTACTTTTTTTGTCATAATAATTTTTTTATGGTGTGTGGGTGTATATTGTTGATATATAATTAAAATTCTTATGTTTAAGTTATAATAATCATAATGTTATAAATAATTTAATGATATAAAACGATTAAATGTTAATGTAATTAAGGAAAAATTGCAATAATTAATAATGGATCAAAATTAAATTTATTAACATACATACATATTAAACCTATTCCCTTTGTTTATTTTGTGGAGAGTTTACCGAGAAAATAAGACAAGAAAGATATAATGTAGTTTGGTTTAAAATTGAGTAGAATTGATTCTAGAAATCAATAGTTGAGATAGTGATACATATTCTACAAATCATATTAGACGAAAGTGATTTAAAATCAAGGCTTAAATATGTTTTTAGTTCCTATAAATATAGGTCATTTTGTCTTTAGTCCCTGTAAATTTTTTTTTGGTTTTTCATCCCTAAAAAATTACCCGTTAGCCTTTTTGGTCCCTGCCGTTAACTTTTGGCTGATGTGGCAAACGAAGTGCCACATCAGCATGCCACATGTGTTATTTCTGCCCAACTTAAATTTGTTTTTAGTCCCTATAAATATGATTTTTTTGGTTTTAGTCATTGTAACTTTTTTTTTGTTTTTTACCTCAATTTCATCCTCATCCAACATCACAGTGCCCTTTTGCTTCCATTGCACTGTTACACTTGAAATTTTAAAACTTTTTCGTGGGTTTAAAAATATAAATTCTTTATATATTCAATTATTTGAAATTTCACAACACTTGGATTCACCGCATATAGGAAAAAAACCTGTAACGACCTTTTTTTTGTCTACAATTCTTTTTTTCTGTTTATTTACTAACAAAATTTTCATTTGATTGACAATTACAAGCCTTTTTGTTAGTTAATAAATCTCATTAAATTACAGGTTAATAGACATAAATCAAATGAAAATTTTGTTGGTTAATAGACAAAAAAAAAAGAATTAATAGAGAAAAAAAGGTCACTAACATGGGTTGTTTTTGCCAGTCTAACTGTAGCTTTTTTGGGTTATAGGAAAAAAAAACTTGTAACGACTTTTTCTCTGCAAGTTTTTTTCGTGGATTTCATCCAAATTCTAAATTTGCGTAAAATGTTTTGTGTATTTTTTTACAATAAAGTAAAAAAATTTCACAATAATGTTTTTACGTAAAAAAATTGGTGTTTTTTTTTTTAAAAAATTGCTACAAAGATTATTTTTTCCGTGGATTTCATTCAATTACAAGCCTTTTGTTAGTTAACACAAATCTCATTAAGTTACGGGTTAAGATACATAAATCAAATGAAAATTTTGTTTGTCAATAAACAGGAAAAAAAAAGAATTGCGGAGAAAAAAAGGTTGTTTCAGGTTTTTTTTTTCCTATATGCGGTGAATCCAAATGTTATGAAATTTCAAATAATTAAACATATAAAGAATTTATTTTTTTAAACCCACGAACAATTTTAAAATTTCAAGTGTAACAATGCAATGGAAGCAAAAGGGACACTATGATGTTGGATGGGGATGAAATTGAGGTAAAAAACCAAAGAAAAAAGTTACAGGGACTAAAACCAAAAAGATCATATTTATAGGGACTAAAAAAATTAAAGTTGGGCAGAAATAACACATGTGGCATGCTGATGTGGCACTCCGTTTGCCACATCAGCCAAAAGTTAACGGCAGGGACCAAAAAGGCTAACGGGAAATTTTTTAGGGATGAAAAACCAAAAAAAAATTTACAGGGACTAAAGACAAAATGACTTATATTTATAGGGACTAAAAACATATTTAAGCCTAAAATCAATTTCAAAAATTCATGATTTTGCATTATTGAACGCAAAAACAAACATAGGCTATAGCATAAAGATTCACAAACTCGATCATATGATTTAACAACAAGGAGAAGAGTGAGTATGTTTTTCATGGGACTCATTAAAATTTAAAAACTTAAATATGTTTTTGTTCCTATAAAATTAGTGAATTTTGTGTTTAGTCCCTACTAAAATTTTCATCTAAGTTTAGTCCCTCAATAATTTTTCGTTATCAAATTTAGTCCCTCCCGTTAAGTACTCGTTGTTAAGTGATGATGCGACACTTTATTTATCATAATCAGTTGTGCTGATTATCTCAATGAACCTACCTATCATCCACATCATATTTCATTTTATTTTATTTTATTTTGTTTGATGAAAATAAATTATCAGAAAGTATTAATAAAAGTAACACAGGAGACCAAGGAGGGGATTTACTTTTATTAATGTTTTGTGATAATTTATTTTCATCAAACAAAAAATAAAGATAAAATAAAATGAAATCTGATATGGATGACATATAGATTCATTGAGACAAGTCAACATAGCTGATTAGGATGAGTAAAGAGCCACGTTATCACTTAATAGCAGGTACGTATACTTAACGGGAGGGACTAAAATTGGTAATAGAAAATTAATGAGGAACTAAATTTAGTAGGGACTAAACACAAAATTCGCTAATTTTATAGGAACTAAATACATATTTAAGCCAAATTTAAATCTTCCCTAGTGACGCCAACCCTTTGTTTGGTTTAAAGAGAGAAATGGAGAAGAGAGAAATGGGAAAGAGAGAGATAAGGAAGAGAGAAATAGTAGAGAAATAGAGTAGAAATAGAGATTGTTTGGTATTAGAGAAATAGGAGAGAGATAGAAGACAAATTAATTATGATAGTTGTTTGGTTGTGGAGAAATAAGAGAGAGAGAAATGTGTAAAAAAGTAAAAAGACTAAACTACCCTTAAAATAAAAAAAACAATAAATAATTCATTTCAACTAGGGGCAAAATTGATTTTTCACACTCAAACCCCCTTACTCTCTCCCATTTCTCCTCTTTCATTAGGAGATTATAATTTTAGTGAGCCCCACCATTTTTTCCAATCTCTCTCCCCTCCTTCTACCCATCCAAACCCTGTGGTGCATAGGGGTTTGTGACATCTCTCTCTCCCCCTTTTCTTTCTTCCCACAATCTATGATAACAAGCACAACACAAGAGAAAGTGAGCAAAAATAGTTGATTTAACCAAAATGTCTTTCTTATCTAAAAAATAAATGGTATATAAGAGGAATGTACAAAAGTTAGGATGGTATTTTTTTAAGTAACTCACAGAATTAATAAATTTTTTATTATTTAAATAATTTTTTTTCTTTATCTCTTTTATTAATCTTAAACTAAATAATTTTTATTTCTATTCAAATTCACATCACTTTATATTTTTCTATTTCTCTGCTTAAATCAAATAAAGCGATAAAGTTACTACAGTACTTCAAAGAAATTTTTAATTTTGGTTTGTATGAAAAATTTTCCAACGCTATAATCTATTGAGTAATATTAATTACATGTTGTACATGTACATAGAGAAAGAAAGAGAGAAAAAGAAAAGAAAAGAATTGTGGGATGTAATATGTGATGTGATTAAAAAAAATAGAGATAAAAATGTGCTGTAAGAATTATTATATATTTTATGTTATTTGAATTTGATATCTCTGACATTTGATAAGATGCTTCATCATTACATAGCAAATAACTTTTGGATGCATTTAATTTGTAAACTTCATTTCTAAGTAGTTGTAAATGTAAAATCTTATTGGACTATTATAAATCATATATTATTAAATCATAATTATTATTTAAAATATTTAAATAAGGGTAGTAGAGTTATTAAAAACAATATTTTTCAACTATTTAATGATAATAAAGTTAGTTAATTACATTAAAAATAATATTATATTATTATATATTTTTTAAAATTTTTAATAAAATTAACTAATTTCAATCATTTTATTGGTTTGAGTAATTTAGTTAGATGCGTTATAAAAGGTTTTATAAAAAGGAGTCAATCAATTTATTTAGTGATAGACAAATATATAATATGTGAATTATGTGTTTAAATGATGATATGTTTGAATTCTGACTATATCAATATTTCTCATTAAACTGTCTGCCATTTATAAGCTCGTGAAAGTTAAATAATAATTGAGACTCATGTAAATTCTCATGCAACTAACACTCCTCACTAATTAAAAAAAAATAACATTACGCCAAAATATTTTATTAAATGTATGTCAAATTGACCAATGGAGATTGGTTCAAGTGGTACATACTTGATTCTTCTTAAATAAGGTCTTGGGTTAGAGTCTTGTGGATGAAAAAAATTCCCGCCAAAAGAGCTAGCCTCACCATGATGTGAATGTTCTCTGCTCGAACCGGATTACCTATCGTGGATGATACATGTTGTTAAAAAAATTATGTCAAATTCAAACTTTTTTTTTTCTATTTTGACAAAGAATTAAACAACCGAACTATATAGTCATTGGGTGACGACTAGGGTGAATCAGCATAGCGGGTGGTCTAAATTGAAGGCAACACTTTTTACCTGATTCAGTAGGTTTAGTAACCGAAAGGCTTTTTTTTTTAAGTTTTAAAAATTTCACTCAAGCCCGTATTTTGTCTTTTCTATCCATTAAAAAATTGATGCACCAGATAAAAAGTGATGCACTGCAGGTCGAACCGTATGGTTCTTAAGCAAGTCAAGAACTGCATTATCTCCTTCTTGCAACCAAGTGACTCAACCCAACTGAGATGCTTCCTCTGTTTCTTGTTGTTGTGGATTTTTTCTATCTCTACCATCACTGATTGCCAGCTTCTGCAAGTTGCGGTCTTTGGCCTCATCTTAATCTGTCCAGCACAAGTAACTTTTGGGGAGGTTGGTTGTGCAATTTCAGATCCCATTGACTTGGTTTTGGTCAATAGCAGAGGGCTGGCTTGGCCACCACCACCACCGTTGGAGACTGATTTCTTACGCGGGTGGTGAGTGTTGGGCTCTGAAGGCCTAGCCGGGCTGCAAATGGGCCTAGGCGTTAGAGTGAGATGAGCTCGAGAAGGGAAACATACTAACAGATCTGCAGAGGGTGTTGTTTTGACTTCTCTTCTCTTCATCATCATGCTTCTAATTTATTTCTTTTGGGTGTTTGTGTATACTTGTTGCACCTTAGATCTTGCGCTACCTTGATGCATATTGAATAGTATGGGGGGCTTTGGTTCCGATCCACCGTTGTCCGTCACCAACCCATTTGTTTCCATCTTTCACCCTCAAACTTTCAACAACTCAGTTTAAGGCACAAAGCACAATTCCTATTGCACTGCCGTACCCCACCGCCGCTCATTCATTGGCCTCACTGACAACTACCTCTACCAACAAACATAAAAAAAAGTTATGAATCAGGGGATTTTTTCAAAAGATAAACACTAATAATTATATAAATTTAGGTTTTTTTGGAAAGTTTAAACGTTAATAACATTATAATTCTGGGGCTGTTTTGCAATGCTTGAGATCACTAAGAAGCCGGTAATCAATCTTTGATCTCAACCCTTTAATATAAAAATATTATATCCAATGGTATAAAGAGGTCCTTAAATTTAAACTACCATCTCGCTACTTCACGCTAGTGGTGGCCATAGTCATTGTGCTCCCATTTTAAAAACCTCAAGAATATCATATCATATCATGATGTAATACATACATACACTATATAAAAGTTACATCAGCATATGTCCTTTAATTTCTTCCTTTGGGCCATTAAATTTTTAACTTTTTAACTTTTTTTCTGCCAATTGCACCATATATATTAACAATGCAACGCACCTTTAGTAAAAATTATCGGAGACCGTTAGATTATTAACTTTGTAATTTTTTACCAATACATCACCACCATAACTATTTTACTATTTATGCTTCCTTTTTTTAATACTAATTTAACGTTAATTGATAAGATAATGACATCTTTGTTTTAAAATAAAATTTAAATTAATAAAAAGATGACAGAAAAGAATGTTACTCCCTCCGGTCCTATTTATAAGAACTTTTTTAGGGTGAGTCTTGGTCCTTTTTATAAGAACCTTTTCAGATTGTCCCATGTATTAATTATTTTTTGACAAAAATACCCCATTAGTGGAGGTAGGTGCGTAATTAATTAGTAGAGAGAGTATGACATAATTGAGTAGTTAAGTGGAAAGAGAAAGATAATGGGTCTCAATAAATTCAAGGGTAGTTTAGGAAATATCATACATATTCTTGACAAATTTATTGCAATCAACTAAATTAACCAACTTTCTTAATCCGTGTGATATAATTAAAAGGTTCTTATAAATAGGACCGGAGGGAGTAAATAGTACTGCAACTTGTGAGCATAACAATTCAACTAGAATAAATTAATGTTATTTAGACGACTTTGAGATCAAAGTAGCATTTGGATTTTGGAGCATTGATTGGTGGAACAGAGGAAAGTTGTTGAGAAAATGCAGAGATGATGTCATGAAGACTGGTTAGGTGACGTCACATCATTGCGTCATTCGCAATTATACGATTCCCTATTCTATACCTCCACAGTCCTTGTCGACTCCCACTCGCACTCGAAGGTAATAAATGACACTCGCGCACTTATTTCTTTTTGGTATAGCTCGCGCACTTATTGTTACTCCCCTTTTTGCTGGTTGGTTCCACTAGTTGTTAAAAAAGTGAGTCAAAACACTTATTTACTTTTCAAATGAATTGAAAAAATAACGTGACAACTCCGATACCGTCAATAAAATATGGGTATTGGTACAGTGATGAGTTGTCTAAATTTTATTGTACCATGTGTAGTCCACTTTTAAAGTAAAATGAGCATATTTTTTCCTCAATTTTAGATTGGCTTAAATATGTTTTTGGTCCCTATAAATATGGGTCGTTTTGCGTTTAGTCCCTGAATTTTTTTTTTTTGGTTTTTAGTCCCTACTTTATTTTCCGTCACGCTGTTTGGTCCCTGCCGTTAATTGCAGTCTGATGTGGCTAACAGAGAGCCACATCAGACTGCCACGTCTGTAATACATATTATTTAAAACAATATTTATTTAATAAAATACCTATTTAAATAAAAAGGCTTTCTTTCCTTTACAGAAACACTCTCCACTGCCGAAGCTTTCTTCTTCCTCTTCGTCCCTCATTTCTCCCCCATGGCCAATTGCTCAATGTCATCGTCTTCTTCTGCGCTTTCACGTAAGAGGTGTGGGTGTGGCGACGAGGTTGTTCTGTTCACAGCTGGTAGTAGGGCCAAAAATCCTGGGAAGAAATTTCGTCGATGCCCTAATTGGAAGGTATGTGATCTCCTCCTTTAATTCGTTCTCTGATTTTTCTCTTAATCTCCTCTTAATGTTGGTTGATTCTGGGTTATGGGTTTGCAATGGGACATGAATAAGAGCTGTGGCCTCTTTGAGTGGATGGAAGAAGAGGAAAACCAACGTGATTTTGCTGGAAGAGGGTGTTGCCATTCACATGAGATGTTGATCGAAACATTGAAGCTGAAGAATGCCTCACTACAGCGGAAGTTGGAGAATGAGAGGAATTATGGAAGATTGACCAAGAACCTACTGTTCATGTGTTTTACTTTGTTGGCAATTGTGTGTCTATGGTGTTTGTTAAAATGCCAATGTGTAGGAAATCATGTTGTTTAGGTGGTGTTGTGTAGGAAAGAAGTGGCACCTTTGTAATGTAGGTTTCTCATCAGTAGTTGGTCTCTTTTGTTACTTGATGGCATGCCACTTTTGTGGTCTTTGAAATGAAATGCCTTATGTTCTTCAAACATGAATGAATTTTGGTTTGATTTGGTTGGTCATTATATTGGTGTAGTTGGCAGTTAAATTACCATTTATTGTTGTACTGCGCTTTAACCATTGCTAAAATTTGCTTTATTAAGGAACACAAGTATTGAATTAAGTAGATACAATTATAACTCAATTCATGAATGTGCAATACAAGATAAAGGAACAGATTTAACTAATTAGCTAGCTGCCATTATCATTCAATTCAAGACACAAAAGTGCCAACATTAGTATTCACAAAAAGAAGCATGAAAGCATAAGGTGTCCTTAGTTTGCACCAACATTGACTAGTAATTCAAAAAGGGTGTCTTTAGTTTGCACCCATACATACATCAATACCAAATGAAAGCTGAAATGATAAAAGTTCCTAAGTCAAAAGTTCCTATGTCAATTCCATGTCTAAGATTAACTTTGCTGGCTTAATTTTCTCCTCCCACATTTCCATTGTTTGGGTCATTTTGGGAGTTCTGGATGGCTGCAATTGAAACTGGGTCATCCATGGTGACTTCAGACTGTGTTGATTGAGCTCCAATGTTTGTCCTTACAGCCTCTACATATGTGTTGTTTGCTGCCATCATTCGTGCCAACAATTGTGCCACAGTGAGCTTTTGGGCAAAATCAGGAATTGGGGGGGTATTGTTTGCTGTCCAGAAGTTGAGGTTGCAGGCCCTGCAGCAGATTTGGAAACATTGCCTGTAGTTTGCTTCTTTTGTTTGGCCTGAAACTGATTATGAACTAATTTTAAAATGAAACAAAAATGCTGATCCACAGTTATGAATATGTTCAGAAACATTACCTTGACAACTGTATCTATTGCAGCACTGTTAGTAGACCCCTGACCATTTTTTCTACCTTTTCCATTGTCCTTGACAGCCTGCAACATATAATAACTCACTTTAGAACTTTCAATTAGAAAATTACAAAACACTTTTCTTTGGAAAGTTACAAAACATTCAGAAAATTACCTTCACACTTGTATCTTTTGCAGCAGCAGATGTGGACCCCTAAGCATTTTTCTTACCTTTTCCTTTGGTCTTGGTAGCCTGCAACAGATAATTACTCCATTGAGTACTTTGAATACAAAAATGTAAAACATACACAGAATAGATGCCTACAAAGTTGACCCATCTTTCACCAAATTACCTTCATATTTGTATCAGTTGCAGCAACAGAAGTGGACCCCTGAGCCTTATTTTTTCCTTTTCCTTTTTCCTTGGCAACCTGCAACAGACAATGTCTCAATTCAGTACTTTAAAAAAAATGCAACTTACACACTAAAGTAATAAATCTTTCACAAACAGTTATATGACAACATGTGTTCCTTTCCCTTTTTCAGCCTGTTTCCCTTTCCCTTTCCTTTGTTGATCAAGTCCATCAGGTACCTTTTCTTTCCCCTTCCTCTGTAATTACAGACAGTCACTAGGTGAATACAAATTCATATAAGTGCTAAAATATGTAAAAAGGAGATGCCTACAAATTATACCTGGTTGTTCTCAGGTGCTGCTTGATCTGGGTTGGAAGGCTCATCAGCAGGTTCACTTGGTGGTAAGGGACATTTCCTCAGGTTATGTCCATACTGTAGGCATCTACTACATCTATTGGTAGAATGACTTCTTTTCAGTTTTGTTGCATTGTCATCTTCCTCAGGCATCCTTCTTCTAAGTTTCTTTGGTCTACCAGGAGGTCTCTTATACTCAGGTGGCAGAATCTTCTCATAATCAGTTGAAGGCCATTGTTTTTTACCATTTATGGGGCTAATAGTGTGCCTATAGCACTGTGCATATGTCTCCTTCAAGTAATACCTATGCACATAATGTTCAGGATGCTCCCCTTTCATAGAGATGGCTGCCACTACATTTCTGCATGGTATGCCCACCAAGTCCCATAAATTGCAACTACAACTGTGTGCTTGTAGGTCCACTATGAACTTATCAAACATCATGGTATGACTGACTTCAAACTTGAGGTTTCCAGCCCAAGTAGCAATCCAATGGCCACTTTTCTTAATTTCTCTATCCAGTCTCTTCCTTGGCTTAAGCATCACCCTTCCAGTATACTTGTGCATTTTCTCATTCAGTCTTGCATTCCTTTCCATCATATATGTTCTGATCCACTCGAACATGGTAAGAATTGGCTTGTCTCTTGCAAGTAGGATGGTACTATTGAAAGCCTCTTAGGAGACAATTTCTCAGCTCTTTTTTTAGGTGACAAGATAGGGTTCTTAACTGGGGTACTCTTAGTCCTCAACTTCCTTCCACTTTGACCTTTCTCTTGGACATGAGTTTCCTCAAAACCATCATCTAAACCCAAGTTCCTCTCCTCCTCACTATCAGAAAAATGTACATCATCAATGCTATCACTAGAGGTATTGCCATCAACCTCATCATCACAGCATCCTTTTTCATCCTCTACATCCTCCATTACCTCTTCACCAATATTGTTGTTAACCCCAACTCCATTTAAACCTCCAACCTCATCATCACAACAACCTTTTACGTTGTCTACATCTTCCATTACCCCTCCTTCATCATTGTTGTTATCCCCAACCCTTCCACTATCAGGTTTTTCACCCCCACCACCATTGTTTGCTATTAACAGTGTGCCACCAGAAGACACCACAGGCTCAGAAACCATAGTATGCTCTACATACAAGTCAACCTCACACTTATGCTCCAGTGCATAATTCCCCATTTCAAGTGCATGAGAGTCCCAGCAAATGCATATCAAATTTTTTCCCATTCTGCCCCTACCTACCTTCCACCAGAGCTTAACAGACTTATACTCACGGTATCCTAAGTCTTGTATTAAACCTAAGGCTTCAAAATAACTCCAATTATCTATGTCTAAGTTATGGAATGCGTGGACTTCTCCACCCTCATACCTCAAAAAAGGTTTCTTAACAAAAGCCCCCCCATGATGCACCACAACAGTGAAACCCATGCCTACAAATGTAAAATCACACAAACACCATAATAAATTACATACACACAACCAAATACAATCAAACGGTCCCCACACCCAACCCCACCATTATTTTACTCTTCTTTATACCCTTTTTGTCAGTAATTGACAAACCCGTCCCCACCCACATTTAGATTCTTCGAAATATAGTTATAAAATTGGGTCACAGTGTTACTTACCTTCACGTAACAGGTTGTTCTGCCTCGTCACGCCTCAAGCTCCTTCAACCTGTACGAAGACAGCCGATTATTCCTTGGTCTACCGAGCGCAGCATAAAAGAAAGGAGATAACGAGAGGGAGATGAAAAAAACGTAAAGGGTAGCGTGTAGAAATTAGGGTTTTTTACCCGTTTTATCTCAATTGATTTTTATTAGGTTAAAATTACAATAAATCAAAAAACTCTAATTTATAAGATTGAGACACGTGGCAGTCTGATGTGGTTCTCTGTTAGCCACATCAGACTGCAGTTAACGGCAGGGACCAAACAACGTGACGAAAAATAAAGTAGGGACTAAAAACCAAAAAAATATTTTCCAGGGACTAAACGCAAAATGACCCATATTTATAGGGACCAAAAACATATTTAAGCCTTTTAGATTTTATTCTTAGTCTAAATTGAATTGGAACTGATAATGAGTACTAATCCTTGCATTTCAAAAGCATTGGTAAATGATTGCAAAAGGCGTATGAATATATATACTCATGATAAATACGAGAAGATTCACGCTTTTCTTTGAAAAGAGCGTTGGCTTTAAAATCAATTATGAGAATTCTTTGTTGTTAATTGGGTTATCTATATTTCTTGGTAAATATTAAAGCTTCATAACTAGTAGTAGTATTTGAGAACTGACGAACCTCTGTTCTGATGCAAGCAGCTTGGACTAAGTGCCAAGTGCTAATTCCACTTCTCCTTCACAATCCTTGATTCTCTCACGCTTGTGTGTGTTTTTTTACATAAAAAGAAAAGATGGGGCGATGGAGCTGCAAGAGCCAACGAGGTTAAGAGATCGGGGGAGTGGGAAACGGATCGAGATCCGAAGAAGGAGAGAGGGAGAGACATTGATTGAATCGGAGCAATAGGTGATGCACAATAGTAGAAAAGATGATGAGGAATACACTTTGGAGGAAAGTATAAAAAATGAAGAAGACGAAGACGAAGGAAACGGTGGTAGCGGTGTTCAGTTGGAATGCTTTCGTTGAATTCATCTTCGCTTTCTTTTTCTTCATTGGAAGAGCTTCCCTTCGGTGATCGACCATGAGTGAACACATGGATGGCCGAAGAAGAAGAGCTCCCCGCCACCGTCGCAACTGAGAACAATTGTTAGGTGATTTTGAAATCGGGTGCATGAATTGGGATTGCAATGAAAAAGGTGAAAAAAGATGATACGAAAAATTTAGTGCTACATTTTAAAATAATCAAGGGTCAAATTATAATTACATTAAACAAAGTTGATGTGTTAAAAAATTAAATAAGTGTATCAATCATTTAAAGATAAGTCAGTAATGTATCAATGCCCATATTTTTTAAAATGCACCATAAAATCTACCAAATAACAATCCGGATTGATCTACCATTAGTCGGTGGTTAAATGTGTTGTCTAATCTAATTTTTAAAATAAAAATATAAAAAAATTAAAAAATTAAAAAAAATGTTACATAATAATAAATTACAAACAATTTAAAAAAATGTAAAAAAATTGCAAAAGAAAATCTAATAACTAAAAAAGCCCTAATTTAATAGGACTATGGGAGTATGGGGTTTCAAATAGACAAGCTACACGATGACAATGAACAACTGCACTATGCCAAAGTGCACATTGGTGAATGTCCAGAGCTAGAGGATGAAGGTCCATACCATAGTGTGAAATCGTGAGAGAGAATTTGCAAAGCGGCGAGGGAGTTATACCTCTATTAGAGAGGGAGGTAATCAAGTTTCAAAGTCCAACGGGTCTAGATTTGAAATCCTCCAAAATGATACGACTAATTTTGAAGAGCATACTAATGAACCTGTTGAGAAGTCTCAACCGTCTAATTTTTCTCCTCCCAAATAGTTTAGCCTCCCTCCCAAAGTTCCCTCACAATCCAAACCCAAAGTCAACAAGAAAGACCAACCCAAGAATTCTGGAACTGGATCTAGCAAGCAAATAAAAAATAAATCTAAATATGTCAATGCCCTTGGAATTACCCCTAAAGGAAAAAATGCATATTCTTTTCCTGAAGAGCATATAGATCCAAATTTTGTCACTGAACAAGATATTGAGAGACAACGAAAGGAACATGAAATTCTGGATTTAATGCGAATATATCAAGCTAAATTAAAGGATCAATATAGGAATGGTGGGAACATATTGGATATCCTTGGTGGCTCCTCAAGTTCTTCATTTTGGGGCCCTCCAAACTCAACTCAATCTGTTCCTACTCACCCCTTAGCTCCTAATATAAATGAAACAGCTTCCTTATCTCAAGCAGGTGTTATGCAAGATCTTGATAACCAGATGGAAGATTATTCTTCCAAGGATAACTTAGAGGCACAATAGGTTTGTCCGTTCTTGTCTTTTATATTTTTTCTCTTATGAATTTTCTGTTTTGGAATTGTAGAGGCGCAGGGTCAAGGATCTTTCTTGGTATCATCAAAGATATTTGAAGCTAAAGGTTTCTCAGGAGGTATTTGGTGCTTGTGGAAATCAAATCTCCTTGTTATTGATGAAATTTCAACTACTTAGCAGTGCATCCACCTTAGGATTAATCATGGTTCTGATCACTTAAGGAATTATGTGTTTTAATTATCATCAAACGCTGCTTGTAACAAGGTGATCATAAAGTTGGTATTTGGACACATAATAAATTATGTGGTGGGATGTGAGTGACCTAGATGAGATTTGTCCCTCCTATGTAACAAGAGTTATATCTGTAGGCCTCTTGATAAAGTGAGACTGCAAAATGCATGGCCATGCTCAGGAGGATAAACATGAGATGTTTATTTTCTGTACAGTCTACTTGGGGATCAAGAAAACATAAATTGAACTATACAAGGTTGACACATTCCATGCCCTTGTGTTCAATTAGATATTTGGACAAAGAGAAAAATCATATAAATTATCATAAAATAGGATTCGTCAAAGTTGTTGGTAATCTCAATATTTGGATAGTGATGTATTGCTAGATACCGCTCACTATTTATGATATTAAATATAAAAGGTTTTATTTTAATATCATAACCAAATATTAAAAGCCTATTGGGTCACACGCATACAACAAGCCGCTAGGAAAGGATAATAATTCTAATTTGATTAGAATTATAATCTAATGGGCCAGGCCCATATGTGTTAGGGATAAGTGAGTGAAGGGTAAAACCCTAGCCACCACTCTATAAATAGAGCATAAGATGCATTACCCTATACACACGAGTAGTCGCTCTTACTCTCTAAACACTACTAGCAGAGTTGAGGAGGGTTTCCTAGTTCGGCTGTTGGCATTGACACCTCTAGAGACGTGGCTGCTATTGCCTCGTTTACAATCCTCATAAGGTATGTGATGGGTTTTTGGCAAGCGAACCACAAATCCAGCAGTATAATAGTAAGAAGAGTATCGTATCCACAGGGAACGGTTAATTTATGTAGATTGTGATCTACTTATCAAGAGAAAGCACGGTTTAGAGAGTATAGTTGCGGAATTGTAAATAGAAAGTAAATATTAATGGAATAGAAAGGAAGAGTTAGAGACACTTTACTTGGATTAGGATTGGACTTCATCTCATCGCACCCTTTGTGCATGTACAAACTATCTATTATTTTAGGTTTACTCTATAATACTGTAGATAAACTTTATTGCTAAGACCCCGAGTTACCAGCGACCTTACACACTCAAAGATAATCCATGCGGGCTCTCCCAAGCGACAGACTTACCCTTGACTTATTTTGCTCTTTTTTAGTCAGTTTGTAAAGGAACTTAGTTGATAAACGAGGCCAACTCTGTAGACTCACCTTCACTCAAGTACTGTCACTACCCTCACTCATTAGGATACGCCCATGTTCGAATCCTGGATTCACAATCAACTAACCCTTTGCTATCGATAAACAGGCCTAATCCTGTGAACGCCCTTCGCTAGAGTACTGTCACTACCCATCGCTCATTAGTAACGCTCATGTGTCGGTTTTCTGATATTGAGTCCTCTTATTCAATCAGAGAGTGAGTTTCTTTGGAAGCCACTTCTCAACTCTCAGTCCTAATCAAAACTAACCTAGTTAGTTGGGACTAGCCTATAACTCCAGACGCAAGCGTGGGAATTAGGGATTAAGTACAGAATAAGATTACCAATATTATAGACAGAGAGCTCAGAAATAATAATATAGAGTTTACATACACTTGGGGATAGAATCAATTACATCCAATCCTAATGGAGAGTTAACTACACGAGGTAGCCATACAAAGCACCGAAGATGCTGTCACCATCTTCAATCCTTGTGAAGCGCTCCTCCTCTCCTACTCTAAACTTAGCTCTGGTACATTATCAGTGAAATATAGACTAGATTACAATGATCATGCCCCTCGTGAATTGGTGCAAGAGGTTCCTATTTATAGACTAAGGAAAGACAACGCAAATTGGGGAGAAATCTATCTAAAAAAGGCAATAGGGAACAAATCAGCGTGAGCTGCGCTCCAGGCTGCGCTATAGCACATGATTGAGCGCAACTTCCAGAGAGTCTGCGCTTCACCCTGTGCTGTAGCGCAAGTGAAGCGCAGGTAGCGTCCTGCAGCTCCAACTTTCTCTTTTTAATCTTGATTTCTCCCCGAGACTGGTTTTGGCATGTTTGTCTTTCCTTGTTTCCCTTTATTTGATGATATCCTTGCATTTATTGAGCAATTCTTGATTTATTTGGGAAGCTTGTCTGCAGAATCCTTGATTGATTGGCAATGATCTCCTCATTAATGATCTCAAATCTTCTTTAAATCTTCATTAAATATCTTCAATCAATCTCAAATCTTGCAGATATCTTCCTTATTTGATGCTATCTATCTTTCAAATCAAATCTTTGCAATATCCTGCAAAAATCAGCAATACTTCTATCAAAATAGCATCAAATTCAAATCTAAGATTAATAAATACAATTTCTCTAATATTTAATAAAAAGGGATTAAATTGGGGCAAAATTATCATTTTATCCTTGATAAGTGAACTAAAAAGTGCTCTAATTTATCAACTATTTTTCACTTATCAGTATGTCATTATGTTTCATGCCTTTTATGCCTTAATTCGTGTTTTCAAATTAACGGTATATCATAACAAGGGAGGGAATCCATTTATTCCGCTGCACCCTGACCACATGCTTGATTCCCTTCATGGATTTCCCTATCTTTCCAGATTTTCCCCCTAATGCAGCTCATTCTGCTTCTCTTCCTGGAGTTGAGGAGATCAAGCAAAGCCTCTTTAGTATGGGTAATTTGAAAGCACCTGGTCCAGATGGGCTCCATGCTCTCTTTTTTAAAAGCCAATGGGATTCCATCAAAGATCATATTATTGGTTTTGTTCACAAGGTTTTTCTAAATCCCAACTATATAAGTATGGTTAATCAAACTTCAATTTCTCTCATTCCTAAAGGTAATGTCCCTGAATCTCCCTCTAATTTTAGGCCTATTTCTCTCTGTAATGTAATTTATAAAGTAATTTCTAAAATTATTGCAAATAGAATTAGACCAATACTTTCCCATATTATTTCTCCTTTCCAAAGTAGCTTTGTGTACAGGTGTCAAACTATTGATAATGTGATTATATATCAAGAAGCTATTCATTATATGAGAAGTTTAAAAGGTAAATCTGGTTATATGGATATAAAACTTGATTTAGCTAAAGCATATGATAAGTTAAGGTGGCAGTTTGTCTATGAGTCTCTAACTCTTGCTAAAATTGATCCCCTTCTTGTGGACATCATTTATCAATGTATCTCCACTACCTCAATGTTTATAAAATGGAATTTTGAAAATACTGATAGTTTTTATCCGGGTAAGGGCATTAGACAGGGGGATCCGTTATCCCCCTACCTCTTGGTCTTATGTATGGAAAGGCTTAGTCATATTATTTCCCATATGGTTGATTTACATTAATGGCCTCCCTAAATTTGGGAGGGGTACGGTGGCCATCTCCCATCTATTTTTTGCTGATGATATTGTTCTCTTTGGCAAAGCTTCCACCAGCCAAGTTCAAATCATTAAGCATGCCCTTAATACCTTTTGCTCAGCTTCTGGTCCAGAAATAAACTTATCAAAATCTAATGTGTTTTTCTCTAGTAATGTGCAGAATGATGTGGCTTTGCATCTCTTAGATCTACTGGAAATTCCTAGGACTGAGGACCTTGGTCTTTATCTTGGGTTTCCTTCCCTTCATTCTAGACCAACAAAAGAAACATATTCCTTTATTGTAGACAAGGTTAGGAAGAAACTTTCGGGTTGTGATAAGTGAAAAATAGTTGATAAATTAGTATATATTTTATTTCACTTATCAAGGATAAAATGATAATTTTACCCCATTTTTATCCCTTTTTATTTAATATTTACTAATTTGTATTTATTAATCCTAGTTTTGAATTTGATGCCATTTTAATAGATTTATTGCTGATTTTTGCAGGATTATTGCAAAGATTTAATTCAGAGATTAAATGGCATTAAATGAGAAGGATTTATGCAAGATTATAGATTGATTGAAGACAATTAATTAAAGATGTGAAGAAGATTCATTAATGAGGAGATCAGAGCCAATCAATCAAAGATATTGCAGACAAGCTTCCCAAATAAACAAGGATTGCACAATAAATATAAAGATATCAGAAAATAAGGGGAAACAAGGAAAGACAAACGTGTGAAAACCAGTCTCGGGGAGAGGTCAACAAATAAAAGAGGAAAGTTGAAGCTGCAGGACGCTAGCTGCGCTTCACCCCGCGCTATAGCGCAGGTGAAGCGCAACTCTCTGAAACCTGCGCTACAGCTTGCGCTGTAGCGCAGCTTGAAGCGCAGAACACGCAGATTGCTTCCCTGTTGCCGTTTTTAAGAGGATCTCTTCCCAAATTTGCTTTGTCTTTCCTAATCTATAAATAGGAACCTCTTACGTCAGTCAAAAAGTGGAAGTTAGTTGGTTAGCGAGATAGACAATCATTGTAATTTAGTGATTATGTATCAAAGCTAAGTTTAGAGTAGGAGAGGAGGAGCGCTTTCACGAGGATTGAAGATGGTGACAGCGTCTTCGATGGTTTGTATGGCTACTTCATGTAGTTGACTCTCCAATAGGATTGGATGTAATTGATTCTATCCTTGAGTGTATATAAATTCTATATTATTATTTCAATGAGCTCCCTATCTATAATAATGGTATGTCTTATTCTGTGCTTATTCCTAATTCCCACGCTTGCGTCTGGAGTTATAGGTTAGTCTTAACTAAAGCAGTTATTACTAGGAGTGAGGATGGGGGAGCCTAGACATAGGAAACACATTCTCTGATTGAATAAGAATACTCGGTTACTACTGATGGCTGAAAAGGGATATTTACTAATGAGCGAGGGGTAGTGTGAGTACTCTAAGTGAAGGAGCATTCGACCAATAGGACTTAGTAATCGGTAGCAAAGAATTAGGGGGTTGTCAATCCAGGATCCGAACATAGGCGTGTCCTAATGAGTATAAGGTAGTGACAGTACTGGAGCGAAGGCGCGTCTACAGCACTAGGCCTCGTTTATCGTCTAATTCTTTACAAACTGAATAAAAGAGAGCGAAATAAGCCGAGATAAATCTATCTCCTGGGAGATCCCGCATAATTTTTCCTTAAGTGTTAAGGTCGCTGGCGAGGGGCCTTAGCAATAAAGTTTGTCTACATTATTATAGAGTAAATCTAAAATAATAGATAGTTTTTATATGCACAATGGGTGTGATGAGATGAAATCCAATCCTGATCCAAGTAAAGTGTCTCTAACTCTACCTTTCTAATTCCAATTAATTATCTATTCTCTTTATCATTATGCAATTATACTCTCTAAATTGTGCTTTCTCTTGATAAATACGATTTCGTTCTACATAAATAACCGTTCCCTGTGGATACGATACTCTTTCTTACTATTATACTGCTGGATTTGTGGTTCGCTTGCTAGAAACCCATCAGGCTGGAAAGCTAATTGTTTGTCTTTTGCATGGAGGCTCACTCTCGCTCAATCCTGCTTATTCAGTATACCTAGCTATGTCATGCAAGTTGTTGTTCTTCCTCAGGCAACCTGTGATGAAATTGAAAAAATCTGTAGAAACTTTATCCAGGGATCCTCTCCAACTCAGCGAAAGTTCCATCTAATTTCTTGGGACAAAATTTGCAGACCCAAAGCAGTTGGGGGCCTTGGTTTTAGGTATTTGAAGACAATTAATGAAGCTTATATGTTGAAGTTAGCTTGGAATATAATTGCATCCCCTGAATCATTATGGGTGAGAGTCCTTCGTGCTAAATATGAAGTTGGTGATCATGTTATGTCCTTTGTGACAACTACAAACAGATCCTTTATTTTGTGGAAGAATATTGTGAAAAGTTGAGGACACTTGGATAGATGTATTTGCTAGATTATTGGTAATGGCTCTACTGTCTGTTTTTGGAAAGACCCCTTTATTCAAAATCTGGGCCCCTAATAAATCATTCTCATGGAGATATTCCTTCTTGGCAATCAGAGCTCCCAATTTCTTCATTTGCTATCAATGGCTCTTGGAATTGGGATTTGTTTGAAGACATCCTTTCTCATCAAGGTCGCTCTGTTTTGGCTAGCATTAAACCTCCCGAGGAGGAGGTTGGCCCTGACTCCCCTGCATGGTTATTCTCAGCTAGTGGAGATTTCTCTACCAAAAGTGCATATGAATTTATTATGGGTTCAATTGGTCCTCCCTTTCTCCTAGACAAGATCTTCAAAAGGATTTGGGATTGGCAATGCCCACCTAGAATTTCCTCCTTCATGTGGAAATTATATCATGGAAGATTACTAACTAATTCAGAAAGGAAGAGAAGGGGTATGTCTCCCTCCGATTCCTGTCCCAGATGTGGAATTGCCTCAGAAACAATTAGGCACACACTGATAGACTGTGAAGTGGTGGCTGAACTGTAGGAATCTCTTATTGACCAGAAAAATTGGGCTTCTTTTTTCAGTTTGGGTATTGATCAATGGTTGAGAAAGAACCTGCTGGATATTTCTGTTTCTGTGGCTAGAACTCTTTGGAACTTTATTTTTCCTGTTGCTGTTTGGTTGATCTGGAATGACAGAAACAATTTAATCTTTAACAACAAGTCTGATTTGTCGGGTGTTCTCTTCTTCAATATTATTAGTCATGCCGAAGAATTATTTCCTCTATAGCAGCTCCCTGTCCAATCTCACAACGGATATACAAAAATGAAGTTTCAATCAGTTGGTCTAGGCCTCCCTAAGGATTCCACAAGCTTAATGTTGATGGTTCTGTCTTTGATCCTTCCTACCTTGCCAGTTGTGGTGGTTTAATTAGAAATGAGGATGGTGATTTTAGAGGAGGCTTCAAATGCAATATTGGTATTTGCTCGACTGTCAAGGCTGAGTTATGGGGTCTCTTCCATGGGATTAAGTTGGCTACAGAAAAGAAGATTAAAAATATCATCATCAACATTGACTCTAAAGTTGCTTGCCAACTGGTCACTAAATGTTACAAAAGTCTCATCATTGTTTTGATATTATCAGAGGCATCAGGAAGCTTTTAGAGGAAAACCCTTCTTTTTTCTTAAGCTATGTATTTAGGGAGGCTAATAGGGCAGCTGACCATTTAGCTAATTTGGGGCATGATATGCCTATTGGTATCACCTATTTTGACTTTCCTCCTAGGTCCTTGATTTCCATCCTTTGTGAGGATGTCAGGGGAGTTAGTTTCCCTAGGATGATTTCTGATAGTTAGTTTTGTTTGTTGTCCCCGGGCCTTTGGCCCCATTTATTACCAAAAAAATGAATATTAAATGATTCCCTCGGTTAATGACCATAAGATCCAATTCCAAACTCATCTTGACATCCCAAATAAAATAAAAAGGGGGTAAAGTTTTTTTAAACTTCTTTTTTTATCTATAATTTCTTTTTTATGTAAATTGTAAAATAACATGTAATAATCTTAACAATGTAACGTCCTAATTTTTAAATCCAAGAATTAAGCCCGTTGGAAGTAAAATCCCCAAATTTCTGAAATTTTTTCACGCCATTTAGATATTGTACATACAAACATCATATAACGCTTAGGCTTCCAACGATTACTTAAACAATATATAAATACATAAGCTGAATGCATAAATTTCCATTAATGCTAACAGAATACCGAGTACATACATCACTTGTGTAACATCCCGAAAATTAGGGCCTAGAGACTCTAGTGGGAGCCTTAGACTATAAATCCCATCGAGACAAGGAAATTAGAAGTGGAAAGAGAGTTCAGGAGTTTGAAGGTAAATCAGATGCAGAGATAGGGAAACGATTGTTAATTATGAGTCTTGAGGGGTTTTTGCAAGAAGACTAAGTGTTAATCCCAACATAATTGCAGATTTAATTTAGTAAGTATTCCACCCTGAAGTTGAGAGGATAGCAAGGCAACGAGATGAGTAATGAGGTGGCAGTGTTGAGTAAGGGATCTAGACCTGGATGGAAGGAATTACGTTAAAAGAATTGACGTTTTGAGCAGGGAAAGGGTTAGACCAAAGGAATAAGGTTAAGAAATTATCCCCTAAAAAGGACTTAAGAGAAAAATAGGCTTAAGAACGGAAGACTAGAAATATGAATTCTGGTGCTCTCGCTCAAGTGAGAAGGTCTCGCTTGAGCGAGCAAAACTAGAAATTTGGGTTTTTGAGTTCTCGGTCAAGCGAGAAGGTCTCGCTTGAGCGAGCATAACAATAAAAACCAGAGTGGTGATTGCTGATATGGTCGCCTGAGCAAGAACCAGTCGCCCAAGCATAATTCATATTCAATTTGGGTTTTTGCTCTCTGACTTGCGCTCACTCGAGCAAGGCAAAGTCAGAGGAACTGGGTGATTTTAGTAGCGTATTTCTCTCAAGCGAGGAAGCTCTCGCTTGAGCGAGAATACGATTTTCCTCTTCCTCGCTCAAGCAAGTAGACACTCGCTTAAGCGAGAGTGTGTGAATAGATTTAAATGTTGTTTCGCATTAGGGCAGCCTCATTTTTGTGTTTTCTTTCTCCCTTCTAGAGAGAGAAGTTGGAGAGAGATGGAGTGAAGAGGGAGTGCTGGGAGGCTTGGATTGAGGCTTCAAACTTCTTCAAGAGCTTGGAATCATCTTCTTCAACCTTCTTCCTTTTCTCCGTTTTAGTTCCTTTGAGGTGAGTAGAGCTCACACACTTCACCTCCCTCTCGTGTGAAATCCTCCATGAACCTACTTCTCCCTCTCCCTTTCTTCAGGTTGTATGTGTTTATTTATGATATTTCACCGATTGATTTATGTGGTTTTGGGTATTTGGAGGAGATTCAGGTTAGAACCCCATTTAGGGTTTAAAATTGAGATTTATTGTAGGAAAACCCTAGGTTAGGGGATTTGATGAAATGGCTCATTGATCAAACTACTTATGTCCATGCTCATGCTCATGTTCATATTCATATTCATTGTTAAGTACACATGCTTTCCTGAACCATGTTCAAGTTCAAAAAAAGATCATTCATGTTTTCAGGTACTCAAGTATTTCAAGTGACATGAAAATCATGTTAGGCTTCGGCCATCACGGGTCTTGGACCATCATGATCAAGTAATCAAGCTACTTAATATTCAAGTGAAAGATTCATGTTAAGACTTTGGCCATCACAGGTCTTGGACCAATCATGTTAAAACTTGGCTTTAGCCGTCATGGTAACGGTGGTGACGTTATGTCTCCAAGGGAGATATCCCTTGTAGTCTGAGCTCAGTCTAACTACACGGAAAGTGATACGACCCCTGCTACTGGGTTAGCAGTTCATGTTAAAATGATTTTCAACTCTCATGTTAAACTTATTTTTCTAAACTATCATGGTCAGTAGAGTCCAACATTTCATCATGTCATTAGTGCATCATGTCAGCCATCATGTTTAATATCACTAATTATTAGATTTAAGTTGTTATCACATGTCACCCTTATCTTGCTATGCCTACTGATTGTATGCCATGTATGTATGCACCGCTTTGCTCATTGAGGCATTGGTCTCACCCCGTCGTGGGTTTACATTTTAGATTCCCAAGCAGGTCGTGAGGATATAGCACAACTGCAGCTTAGGAGTTACTGTTGACTTTGGATCCTCTTTTTATTATAGTTCTTGGATGAATGTATATGTATGCGATACTGGAAGGATTATCATTGCATGTGTAGTTTATTATGCTTCCGCTTGTAGAGGCACATGTATTGTATTATCCTTGATTTGGTTGTAAGTAAGTAAGTATTCTCTGATCATGTTTAAATGAAAGTTGGATTTAGTTAAGCATGCTTGTAACTTAGTTATTGATATCGTTAATTTCCTCATTCTGGGAATTAGGACGTTACATTATGGTATCAGAGCATTTCAATCCAACTGGACTGTAGTTAGGTTAATTGCCAGTGACTTCCTATAATCCTGTAGTACTTTGTACACCTTATAGGGATTGATCACCCCTATATTGTGTGCATTGAATGTGGGATTGTAGTTAGTGACTCGTATAAGGATGCCTTGACAGGGATTTAGGATGTGTCCCTAACAAGGTTAGTGCCTATCCCGTTAGGGAGAAAGGAGTTTATAGGCTTATTCCTCAGGACCAGACATTTATCTAGGGCACCTTATAGAATGTCATAGTTAGAGTCTAGAAAATATAAGCCCCATTAGGAAGAACCTACGTAGGTGAAACACATGATAATTAATCCTAATGTCGTTGACCTTAAGTTTTGCAATTGATTTCATATGGATGACTTAGTCACATGAATATAATGTATGTGCGTGATTGATTGTGAATCTCTTAGGTATGAATTGAATGATCCTGTAATTTAGGATTTCACAGAATAGGAATTTCATGTTTGGGTAGATGATAAAGAAAATGTGTGGAACTCGTGGAAAGATTGTTATTGTTTTATAGTCTTTGATTTTGGATTTGAAGAGTACCTAGGCCTGAAGTTTTAGGACTAGTGGTTAAGGTAAATCATGAGCCATAAGGGACTTGCATAGAGAGTGAAGGATGGAGACTACATTAGATGAATCAAGATCATGATTTTTGAATTATTAAGGAATATTATAGGATTCAGACTACAATGAGCAAATAAAGAAGATCTAAGATTTATAACCTTAACTCAATATCCATCTCGTCTACCCCAAAGCTTTCCTTATGGTTTAACTCCTTAGGTGTAGTAATGATATTCTTTTTTTTTTTTGGTTTTGGACAGGTAGTGTTGCTTGACGATGACATCACAGTCAGTTCTGTTGAGTTATGGAGTAATCCGGTAATATGAGGATAGTGAGTGAGTCTGGAAACTAGGATGGTGGAAGGTACCTGGAAGGTGGTTATCATGGTTGGTGAATTCGGTTCTATGTCTACTTAGCTATTAGCACTTAGGGAACAATGTTCCTTGTCTCTATTGTTCAAGTATTAGAAAAGCTCTCTTAGAATGCATGCTTAGATCACCAACCCCCATCTTTATACATTTGCTCCCTACCCATGACAGTTACAGACAATCTTTTGAGGTTTTGTAAGGAATGATACAATGGTTTATTTCGGCGCCTTAATTAATCGAATTGAACATGTAACAATTGGTTTTTGGTCTCCCAAGGTACAAGCTAATCTCCTAGTGGTAATATCAGTTATTCAAGGTATTCCTCTCACCTGATTGGTTGATCTGATGGCTCCTCAGTGTAAAACCAAGTTGAAATCTATCTTAGATTGTCCATTATTTTTTCCCTAATTAAGCCCGATAGTATTTGAGTTGCTTAGAGAAGCCCTGTAAGGGCAAATTCAGTTTCACCTAAGTGAAGGGTATTGCAAGTAAAGGAAGAAATGGGAATATGTTAGTTTATAACCTTAGTTAGGAAACACCTAGAATTAAGAAAAACTCCATTCTCACCTATGACCAGTATTCAGGTGGGAAATAGTAACGGCTGAGTCGTAGCACCCTGACTCACTTCGGGCTAGAAGTAGTTAGGTATGCTAGATGGCGTAGAGTCAAGTTTTATGATCTTGAGTGGAATACCCTGAGGAGAAATTTAGAGCCTTGAACCTTCAGGATTTGGGTTTGAGTCTTAAGTCAGGGGGAGCCTCGCTCTTTAAGGGGGTAGCCTGTGGGATAGACCTGGGAAGGAAACTCATTAGAATAGATTACAGAACAATGCAGGGTGTGTCAGAGTCATTCCATAACCCTTGGGGAATGTACTTGTATTAGTGGTAGAGGTGTTGCATGTCTAGGTCGTTAGAGTTTCCTTGGTTCTGCTTACTGTGTTTCATCGTCTTTCAAGTCATTGATTGTGCATGTGTTACTTATATGGTTATGTGTCCCTTGGATTCATCTCAAGTGCCAGATTACCTCTCCGGTGCAAGTTTCATGATTCATGGATTGTGTGATTGCATGTGAATGTGTTGTTAGCATCAGTTTCAGGGAAACCGTGTGGTAAATGAGAAATCAATTAGAAACCTTGAAATTAAGGCTAGGTTTTTAAAACAACACAAATTTCAGGTGTAGTTGTAACTCTCTAGAGTTAATCCCGAGTATAGTGGACAAATAAGAACCCAGTTATGAACTAAAGCCTAGAGTTTCTAAGATCACTCTATGTGGCGACCCTTTTGGTAGCATGGAAAACTGACATATGTCAAGGGATGGTTGGTGTTGTCAAAAGATAGGCTTAGAATGAATCTCGGGGGGTAATTAGATCTTAGACTTGACCTGTGAATAGAGGAAAAAAGGAAGGGCTAGAAAACCCAGTTGACTCTTAGTTCCCTTAGTCACCTCGGCAGGAGGTAGAGTTAATGATGATTAGGTGCTATCAGAGAAAATTTCATAATATACAGGTATAGTTCAAGACGAGAACGTGACCATGAGTTGGGGCAAAACATGATAACCTGAAATTTTGAGGACAAAACTTATTTAAGCGGGGTAGAAATGTAACATCCCGAAAATTAGGGCCTTTGGACTCTAGTGGAAGCCTTAGACTATAAATCCCATCAAGAGAAGGAAATTAGAAGTGGAAAGAGAGTTCAGGAGTTTGAAGGTAAATAAGATGGAGAGATAGGGAAACGATTGTTAATTATGAGCCTTGAGGGGTTTTGGTAAGAAGACTAAGTTTTAATCCCAACATAATTGTAGATTTAACTTAGTAAGTATTTCACCCTGAAGTTGAGAGGATAGCAAAGCAACGAGGTGAGTAATGAGGTGGCAGTGTTGAGTAAGGGATCTAGACCTGGATGGAAGGAATTACGTTAAGAGAATTGACGTTTTGAGCAGGGAAAGGGTTAGACCAAAGGAATAAGGTTAAGAAAGTATCCCCTAAAAAGGACTTAAGAGAAAAATAGGCTTAAGAACGGAAGACTAGAAATCTGAATTCTGGCACTCTCGCTCAAGCGAGAAGATCTCGCTTGAGCGAGCAAAACTAGAAATTTGGGATTCTGTGTTCTCCGCTCAAGCGAGAAGGTCTCGCTTGCGCGAGCATATCAGTAAAAACCAGAGTGGTGATTGATGATATGGTCACTTGAGCGAGAACTAGTCGCCCAAGCGCAGTTCATGTTCAATTTGGGTTTTTGCTCTCTGACTTGCGCTCGCTCGAGCGAGGAGATCCTTGCTTGAGCGAGGCAAAGTCAGAGGAACTGGATGATTTTAGTAGCGTATTTTGCTCAAGCGAGGAAGCTCACGCTTGAGCGAGAATATGATTGTCCTCTTCCTCGCTCAAGCAAGCAGACACTCGCTTGAGCGAGAGTGTGCGAATAGCTTTAAATGTCGTTTCGCATTAGGGAAGCCTCATTTTTGTGTTTCCTTTCTCCCTACTAGAGAGAGAAGTTAGAGAGACGGAGTGAAGATGGAGTGATGGGAGGTTTGGATTGAGGCTTCAAACTTCTTCAAGAGCTTGGAATCATCTTCTTCAACCTTTTTTCCTCTTCTCCGTTTTAGTTCCTTTGAGGTGAGTATAGCTCACACACTTCATCTCCCTCTCGTGTAAAATCCTCCACGAACCCACTTTTCCCTCTCCCTTTCTTCAGGTTGTATGTGTTTATTTATGATATTTCACCGATTGATTTTTGTGGTTTTGGGTATTTGGAGGAGATTAAGGTTAGAACCCCACTTAGGGTTTAAAATTGAGATTTATTGTTTGAAACCCTAGGTTAGGGGATTTGATGAAATGGCTCATTGATCAAGTTGCTCATGTTCATGATCATGCTCATGTTCATATTCATGTTCATTGTTAAGTACATATGCTTTCCTGAACCATGTTCAAGTTCAAAGAAAGACCATTCATGTTTTCAAGTACTCAAGTATTTCAAAGGACAAGAAAATCATGTTAGGCTTCGGCCATCACGGGTCTTGGACCATCATTTCCAAGTAATCAAGCTACTAAATATTTAAGTGAAAGATTCATGTTAAGGCTTCGGCCATCAAGGGTCTTGGACCAATCATGTTAAAACTTAGCTTCGGCCGTCATGGTAACGATGGCGATGTTATGCCCCCAAGGGAGATATCCCTTGTAGTCTGAGCTCAGTCTAACTGCACGACAAGTGATAAGACCCCTGCTGCTAGGTTAGCAGTTCATGTTAAAATGATTTTCAAGCTATCATGTTAAACTTATTTTTCTAAACTATCATGGTCAGTAGAGTCCAACATTGCATCATGTCATTAGTGCATCATGTTAGCCCTCATGTTTAATATCACTGATTATTAGATTTAAGTTGTTATCGCATGTCACCCTTATCTTGCTATGCTCACTGATTGTATGCCATGTATGTATGCACTACTTTGCTCACTGAGGCATTAGTCTCACCTCGTCGTGGGTTTACATTTTAGATTCCCAGGCAGGTTGTGAAGACATGGCACAGCTGCAGCTTAGGAGTTACTGTTGACTTTGGAGCCTCTCTTTTATTATAGTTCTTGAATGAATGTATATGTATGCGATACTGGAAGGATTCTTAGTGCATGTGTAGTTTATTTTGTTCCGTTTATAGAGGCACGTGTATTGTATTATCCTTGATTTGGTTGTAAGTAAGTATTCTCTGGTCATGTTTAAATAAACGTTGGATTTAGTTAAGCGTGCCTGTAACTTAGTTATTGATATCGTTAATGTCTCAAAAATAATTCCCTCAATTCGGACTTATGCTTCCATTGGGCATAATTTTCTCATTCTGGGAATTAGGACGTTACAACTTGGGATACCCCCATACATGTGCCCTAAACAAAATAGAGAGGCCCCGTAGGCTGCACATGTACAGTCATATCCTCACGAAAGAGTGATATACAACGTACAATAGCAAATCATAAACAGGGCCTAGCAAATGAGTACATAACATCCTGGGTCCAAAATCAAAATGTAAACATAATAGCTCCCAAGCTACATGCTCACTGACTAGTGCGGGGAGGAACCCATGGGTCTAAAACAAACCACTTAACGTGTGGTGAGACAGATGTCTCAATGAATATAACTATTCAACATGCAGTGTGGGTAAGCATGCAAATGGAATGCAACAGAATAAGCATAATAAACCATGACCTAATATCTCAACTGAACATAAACATGACATGCTAGACCTGCATTACCCGGCAGACAGGGTCTTATCACTATCTAGGGCTAGACCTGAGCTCAGACTATAAGGAACGTCTTCCTTGGGCACTAGTCACCGCCATTAACTGGGGGCTGAAACCCGAGTTTTAACTGGGGACCGAAGTCCAATTAATTGGGGACCAAAGTCCAATCTTGATTAATTAAGGTTAACTGGTGCCGAAGCCATTTTTACTAGGGCCGGAGCCAAATTCATTTTTCTGATTATCTGGGGTCGAAGCTATGATGCAAGTCTCATACATAATGTGTGTTACATGATTAATGAAACAGATATCAACTATCATAAACATTACAGAGAACCCTAACTTGGAAAAGCCCTAACTCATGTTCTTAAGTTCATAATATTCATTCCAAGCAAAATATAGAAAAACAACCATTACACATTAACATACAAGATTAAAGAAAGGGAGAAGAGGGATTGGGGCTCATTATTTAAGAGATTCAAGCAAGATTGAGAGTGTTATACTCACCTCAAGAGAACTCAAAGAGAAGGGGGAATGAGTTGAGGGGTTAGGAGTGTGAAGTCCTTGACTTCCTTTTCTTCCTCTTGGCTCCAAAGGCTTGCTTCTCTCTCTAGGAATATCTCCCTCTATCTCTAGAAAGTGGGTGAAGAAAATAAAATGAGGAAAACCCTAAATGAAACAGCGTTAAAAGTCATTCGCGCACTCTCGCTCAAGCGAGGATTTACTCGCTTGAACGAGAAGGAATAATCTCACCTAGATGTGCATTCTCGAGCAAGAGAGGGCCTTCTCCCTTGAGCGCAATTGCGTAGGAAAAATGACCCATCCTCTCTGTCTTTGTCTCGTGCAAGCGAGAGCTTTCTCTCTTGAGCGAGAGCAAGTCAGGGAGTAAACCCCTGATTCTGGATTGAATTGCGCTTGAGCAAGCCTAATTACGCTTGAGCGCAATTCCATCACAGAGAGCCTCTCAAAATAGCCATGTCCCTCGCTCAAGCGAGACCTTCTCGCTTGAGCGAGGATGACAGAACATAAACTTCCCCCTTTTACTGATATGCTCGCTCAAGCGAGACCTTCTCGTTTGAGCGAGAATATCAGAATCCTGAATTCCCATTTTTCACTCTTAGTTCCTTTCTCCCCAATTTCTTTTATGAAAAAATTTTCCCTTATTAATTTGATTTATGAAAATAGATAGAATTTAGGATGTTACACATAACATCTGGAAACAAAATTTTAGCCAATATATTGTGGTATTAACGACCAAGCATTGCACACACTTCCCAAAAGCATAATTACATTTAACTAATCTAGTTTGTGCTCTTGATACAATTGTTTGATTCTAACCAATCTCTATATTATATGTTTAAGTTCTTAGTTTTTATATCTTCTGATTAAGCCAAGTTTTACTTGAGTAAAGATAATCAGTTAAGGTAATTTTTCAACACAATAAACCAAATGTGGTCGAGGGTCACAATTCAACCTCTTTCTTGTAACTCTTTGATCCACTTCAAAATATTGGTTCATATAGTATTGTGAGCATGATAAAGTTATGTTTCACTATAAATATATGTTGAGATATCTAACTTGAATTTAATCACATTTTAATCTAAAACCAAACATTCACATGATTAAAAACTTGTAAGAAATTCGAGTCACAAACAAGAATCATTGCACACCTTAGTCACTCATTGAAAGCTGACAAAGTACCAATGCATATATTCCAATTGTTGATAAAAATCTTGTAACCAGTTATTTCCAGTCACAGACCAGAATCATTTCACACCTTAATCACTCATTGGAAAGCTGATAAAGTACCAATGCATATATTCCAATTGTTGACATACGCTCACAGCTCACCTACTCTCTTATTCCTATTTGGAGCTTTTCTCAGGTCCCACCGAAAGTAGCTAGATCCGAGACTTCATAAGAAGCCCTAAAGCTGAGGAACTTAAGCTCAATTTATGCTTTCTTTGATGTAGCTAGATATAAACCAAGTTTTGTTAGTTCAAGTAAAAGAAAGCTTTAGGTCTTTTAAATATAAAATCTTGAATTTTTTTCACTTAATAAAACCTTGAATTTAATCTGATATATATATTCATATGGATAGAAAAAAAAATATTGTTGAAATATGAGATTCATGTGTATAAAAAAAATGGTTGGAAGTGATTATCACTACTTTTTATGTCTCATTGTATCTTGAAAAATTAATTTTTCACCTATAAAATAAAAATACTCTAAGAAACAAAAAAAAACGGTTTTGTTTTTCTCGTATAATTTTACCTCTAACATTAATCATATCATAGCATATACTTCACAACGTTATTAAATTTTTTGTTTATTATTAAGTAAATTTCATGTAAATTTTATTAATAATATGATTTTTAGTAGAAATTATGTAAAACTAAATTAAAAATAAAACATGTTCATTTTAAAAAAAAAACGTGTTCATACCCTATTACAATCCATACCTTTAAAAGTCCTTTTTTTTAATTACTTTTTTTTTCCGAAAATTATCATATTAATTGCCTAACTATGGTGACTGCCCTTTGGTCAATTACCTATAAGTGAAGTCACAACCCACATGCGCGTGAATGGGGTTGTTGGTTGAAACTTGAGAGACTGGTCCAGTGGACCCTAACCTAATCATTTTAGTTGCAAGGCAGGGCTATGTGGATGTGTGTATATATACAAACGTTCACGCAAAATCCAGTGTCTTTGTTTTCACGTTAAAACGTGATAAACTCATATTTTTAATATGAGAAATACTATATCTTTCTAATTGATCCTCCTAATACTATATATAGTAAGTATTAAACAAAAAGTAAATATATTTCATATTTCAAAAAACGAGAAAGCATTTAATACTTACTATATACTCCCTCCGGTCCTATTTATAATAACTTTTTTAGGGTGAGTCTTGGTCCTTTTATAAGAACCTTTTCAGATTGTCCCATGCATTAATTATTTTTTTTGACAAAAATACCCCATTAGTGGAGGTAGGTGCGTAATTAATTAATAGATAGAGTATGACACAATTGAGTAGTTAAGTGGAAAGAGAAAGATAATAGGTCTCAATAAATTCAAGGGTAGTTTAGGAAATATCATACACATTCTTGACAAATTTATTGCAATCAACTAAATTAACCAATTTCCTTAATCCGTGTGATATAGTTAAAAGGTTCTTATAAATAGGACCGGAGGTAGTATAGTATTAGGAGGAATTGTAGGAGGATCAAGTAGGAGGAAATAGAATTATTCTTTTAACATTAAAAATAGCTGTATTCGGAAATCTAAGTTTGAGTTTGACTATTTTCAACACTAAGTCTGCGTTTGGATTAGTGTTTGTAAATTTGAGTTTGAATGAACGTGGATTTAGTGAACGTGATTTATGATAAATTTGAGTATGAGTAAACGTGATTTAATGTTCGGATATTTTGCTGCAAACGTGAGTTTAAGACATTGAATATTGAAGAAACTCAAGTTTCATGCGCAGAAGCTACAAAAACCTGCATTTTGCAAACTCAAGTTTCAGAACTCATACGTGCGTTTCACATGTGGAGAGCCAAACAAGGTGCATATTTTGCAAACTTACATCTACGTCCAGAACGTGCGTTTAACCATGAAAAACGTCAATCCAAACACACTCGTTCAATTATGGCAAGTCACAACACACATTATGTGATGAGCACCATAAATTACACACGAAGGTTCACGATTTAGTTTGAATAGATTTTAAAGTGAAAAATTATTTAATTTAATTATTGTAATTTTATCGTTTTATCTTTCGATTGATTTTGATTATGTTTTTAATTGATCCAATTTATCTAAATTAAATTGGATTGAATTAGATTGGATCAGTTTTTTATTTTTAAAGAGACAATAAAAATAACAAAATTATAAAATAATAGTAAATAATTTTTATTGAAACTTATATCTATTAATATAAATAAAAAAAATTATATACAAAAAAGAACATAAAACATGAAAACTAATTTAAAATAAATATATTTATAGAGATATAATAACATGATATTAGATAATAAAATTATAAAAATATATTAGACTAAGTAATTTCATAAATATATATGTATACAAGTGTCAATATATGTTTATTTTGTAAGTAAAATAATATATGTGTATATAAGTTTTGTGTGGATTTGATTGGATCGATTTTAAACTTAAGATCCGAAAACCAATCTAATCCAATAAAAAAGGGAAAATATGTTTTTCATCCCTATAGTTTCGATCAACTTTGGTCTTCGTCCCTGTACTTTAAATCCTTTATTTTTTGTCCTGAACTTTCTAAACCCCCAATCCATTGCCCCTAGCTGTTAGTGACATCTGTTAACCTGATGAGCTAGGTAACGAAAGCTATATGTTAGTCTCAATAGTGGGTCCCAAATAGCTGACTCATCTAATTAATCTTTTTTTATTAATTTTTTTAATTATTAAAATAACCATAATTTTGAAATTAGGTTTTTTATCGGGTAAAATTGCTTGGGTGAGAACCCTAATTTAGTAATTAGGGTTTATTTTAATAATTAAAAATTAATAAAAAAGTTAATTAGGTGACCAGTCAGTTATTTGAGACTCACTATTAAGGTTGACATGTAACTTTTGTTAGCCAGTTCATCAGGTTAACAAATCTAACTGATGGACAGGGACCATGATTTGGGGATTTAGAAAATTTAGGAATAAAAAAACACATGATTTAAAGTACATGGACGAATATTAAAGTTAATAGAAACATTGGGACGAAAAACATATTTTTCCCATAAAAAAAATTAGATTTTTACAATTTTTTATTTTTTATTTTTGACTATTCAATTCAGTTTTCACAATTTGCATGAGATTGAATTGGATTGGATTTGAGCACATCTACTATTTCCAGTGTATCGTGTAATGTAACTCCTTTTGTTTTCCCCTTGTATCATCCATTTGGAAGGTAAAATAATTTGAGTTAAAAATTGCACATAAATTTAATTTTATGTTTGATATATATTTAATATGGGTACTTGAATTGGATTGATTTTGAAAACAAAATTATTTAATTCAATCTCAACGATTTTTTTATTTTATTATACAACCAATTTAGTTCAAAATTTAAATCTAATCTAATTAAATTAAAATTAATTTGGATTTAATCGATTTTTCAGTTTTAATCAAAGTTTTTTATTAAATGGTGAATAAATATTAAAATATATAATAAAAAATAAAAATACGAGAAAAATGGTTTTTAGCGACGACCAAAATTCATCGCTACATGGGAAAAAAACCGTCGCAAAACCTAACGATGACCAACCATTCTGCAGGTATTATTACAAAAATTAGTGACCATCACTTTTGTTTTAAAAAAACCATTCTGAGTGAATATGTTTAAGTTGTCTTTAAGAAAATTATTTAGTTCTTTTAAAAATATTTTAACTTAGAGGATTTTAGGATATCTATTTAATATTTTTTAAAAATATATATATATATATAAATATCAATTTTTTTTATTATCTAGAAAGTTTATTTGAATAATTTAAAAAGAAACTGTAGACTTAATTGTGTTTTTAATATTTTAATTTCAACTATGCAATTTTGGTCTTCTATATTTTTTTAAGCTAATTTGGTCCTGTCTCATTTTTTATTTAAAATTCTTAATTTCTCATTTTTTATTTATTTTCTATTCAAATAGTTTGTTAAAATTTAAAATTCATAAATTTAGTGAAATATTTTGATGATTTTATAAATGTGAGTAGGGGTAGAAATAAGTTGTATTGAGCTAAGTTTTCTAAGACATAAGTCTGACTTACCTCCGGAATGTAAGAACGAGCCTAGACTATTTACTTCTATAGGCTTTTTTTTAAATGTAAATATGTTTTTAGTCCCTATAAATATAGGTCATTTTATTTTTAGTCCTTGTATTTTTTTTTTTTGGTTTTTCATCCCTATAAAATTTTTCGTTTGTCATTTTGGTCCTTATCGTTAACTTTAAGCTTATGTGGCTAACGAGATGCCACGTCATCCTGCCACATGTGATTTTTCTTCCCGCTTAATTTTGTTTTTAGTCCCTATAAATATGGTCCTTTTGTTTTTAGTCCCTATAATTTTTTTTTTGTTTTTCACCTCAATCTTATCCCATCAAAACATCACAGTGTCCTTTTGCTTCTTCTATAGGTCATTTTATTTTTAGTCCTTGTAATTTTTTTTTGGTTTTTCATCCCTATAAAATTTTTCGTTTGTCATTTTGGTCCTTGTCGTTAACTTTAAGCTTATGTGGCTAACGGGATGCCACGTCATCCTGCCACATGTGATTTTTCTTCCAGTTTAATTTTGTTTTTAGTCCCTATAAATATGGTCCTTTTGTTTTTAGTCCCTATAATTTTTTTTTTGTTTTTCACCTCAATCTTATCCCCATCAAAACATCACAGTGTCCTTTTGCTTCTTCTACTGCATTGTTATACTTGAAATTCTTGAACTCCTCGTGGTGGGTTTATGGGAATAAATTCTTTATGTATCCAATTATTTGAAATTTCAATACACTTGAATTCACTATATAAAGTTGGAAAAACTTGGAACGACATTTTTTTCTATCCATTGACTGACAAAATTTTCACTTGATTTACAATCACAAGTCTTTTTCTGTTACTCAGGACAAATTACATCAAGTTATAGGTCATTAATAGACATAAATCAAATGAGAATTTTGTTAGTCAATAGACAGAAAAAAAGAATTGCAGGGAAAAAAAAGGTCGTCACAAGTTTTTCCCACTTTATACAGTAAATTCAAGTGTATTGAAATTTCAAACAATTGAATACATAAAGAATTTATTTCTTTAAACCCACCACAAGGAGTTCAAGAGTTTCAAGTGTAAAAATGCAGTAGAAGAAGCAAAAGGACACTGTAATGTTGGATGAGGATGAGATTGAGGTGAAAAACCAAGAAAAAAATTATAGGGACTAAAAACAAAAAGACCATATTTATAGGGACTAAAAATAAAATTAAGCTGGAAGAAAAATAACATGTGGCGGGATGACGTGGCACTCCGTTAGCCACATAAGCTTAAAGTTAACGACAGGGACAAAAATGGAAAACGAAAAATTTTATAAGGATGAAAAACAAAAAAAAAATTTACAGGGACTAAAAACAAAATGACCTATATTTATAGGACTAAAAACATATTTATATATTTAAATACGTATAAGTATATAATGATTAGACAACGCGGATGAAATCTATACATATATATATATATATATATATATATATATATATAAAGGAATGAAGTCTAGAGGTATTTTTTCCCGCCTAAATGAGGTTAGTAATGTAATTAGTAATTGTTATAAATGTGGAGCCTATTATGGAGAGAAAGAAAATCAATTAAAATTTAAATTTATGCCATCATTTATTCACCCACTTATTCTCTTTACTGTAATTTGTCATTCTAATTAATGTACAACATACTATGAACTATGAAGGGAGAGAGTGTGTCATCCACCTCACTTATTCTCTTTCTATAATTAATCATAGGAGCATATTATGGAGAGAGAATTCCAATTATAATTAGAATTTTCACTCCCAAAATATCTCTTTTCTAAAATTAAAAATATTTTATAGATAGATTTTTAAAAAAAAACTATAATGTTTTTCTATATATGCATCAAAGTTGAATAAATATTGCATAAAATTTATTAATTTATGAACAAACAATTATATATATATATATAGTATAAATAAAGATGAAGTGAAAACAAGAAAGTTTTCTGATGTGGCACTCTCATATGCATTTTCTCCTTAGCCAATCTTCTTAGACACCTTCTTTTTTTAGTAATAAATTTAAAATATATATATATATATATATGTATATATAAGTAAAAATGCATAAAGTGGGATTTAAATGCATAGATAGTGTGTAACCAAAAATATGCATAGATAGTGGGTTTTAATTGTTCTTTTTGACTACTCATTCTGTTTCCAATAATATAGTCGGTTACAAAAAAAAATTGTAGTTTCTGATATTTATTTTCTTTTCTATTTCCCATGTATTTTTATTCAGATTCAAATTCAAATTTTCCCACTTAAATTCCATTTCACATGCTTATAAATTTAGCTGGAACATTGGAAGCAAAAACTTCTTTAAGCAGTTGCAGCTGCAGCAATGGGTTATATCCCCCCTCTCTCTCTTCTCTATTTTTTTTCTCTGTTTTTTGTTATTTCAGGAAAAAAAAGCTTCTTTATCTTCATTTATATGGTGCAATGGGGTGCAGGATGTATAGCAGCAGTATCATAGTGGTGCGGTGATCGTGTGGTCGCCATCGGTGATGGTCGTGATTGGTAGGTGAGGTCCTTCATTTTGTCTCTGTTTTTTTTCATGCGTCTCTTTATTTATGTTATTTTAGTGAGTTCTGAAATCTGCTTTCTTTTTACTGTTTTTGTTGTCTCTCCTATGCTTTTGAGGTTAAATCAAAGACTCAAACATATTTAAAATATATAGATGTTTCCTTTTCTTAATACAAATGAGAAGTTATTTACATATCCTTTCTTTTGAATATGTGATTGTTGTGATACTTAAGTGACGATGCACTTCCTGTGGTTTAAGCACTTAGTGATAGTTTGATCTTTCTCTGTGACGGGGAAATGATGTGGGAACACAGTACAGATCCGAAATATACTACTACACCCAAGACAAGAGAAGGCAGCTAGAGAGTCTTTGGAACAATAATAAAAGAAACATGAAGATTATTATTGAGATCCTTCCTACCAATAAGTCAAGTATCATCATCAATACCTTCAAAAATGGGGTCGATTTGGTTTCAAGCAACCTGCTACTAAAGGATGCAATGATCAAATTTAATGTTATGGTTAATTGTTAAAAATGAACTACCTTCAAGGATCAATATGATTGGTTCTGTTAGTAAGCACGTGTTAATGTGTAAGTAAAGCATATGCACTGAATTTGAGATTTAAAATGGCATTATCATAGATTAATCTGTGTTTTTTTTAAATAGAACTTTCTGTTGTTGTAAACTGTAACATCCCAAAAATCAGGACCTAAACGATACAACGAAAGTCTTAGGTTATGAATCCCATTGTAAAAAGGAAGCTGGAAGTACGTTAAGGACTTAGGAATTTGAGGTGAAAATAATACAATAGTTAGGGAACCGATTAAAAGTTGTGGGTTGTAAAGGAATTGAGAAGGGAGAAACCAAGTATTAAGCCAAACTTGACTGTAGAATAAACCTAGGAGGAGTCACACCCAGTGGTGGAAAGGATGTCATGGTGAAGAGGTGAGTAAGGAAGTAGAGAGATTGGAACCATGAAATTAGATTGAGACGGAAAGAACTAAGCTTAAAACAATTGGCGGGAAGGAAGAGGCAGAGGAGAGGTGTACACTCAAGGAACCCAGGTATAAAGGTGATTTTATGGAAGAGAACATGGGGATAGAGGAGTATAGTCTCATGGACACTTAGAACCCTTGACCTTAGCCTTAATGAGGTGAATTGATGATTTACATCATGGTTCACGTGAAGTGTGCCCCGTTGGGTTTCAACCAAGGTTGTTGCTTAAGTTCGAATTTTAAGCCTAATGACCTTAGTGCACTAATTTGCAAATATCTAGAGTTACAGGTGTCCAATGGAGGTGATTCCACTTGGATTAGAAAGCTAAGATCCGGGGCTTCAGTTTGATATGCTATATGATGGCATTCCGATCTAATTCGCACCTTCAAACAAACTCATTCTCGCTCAAGCGAGAATTTGCTTGCTTGAGCGAAAATATTAGTAGAAATAGGATTCGAAATGTTGTCAATCTCACTTGAGTAAGAATCCTCTCGCTCAAGCGAAAATCTAGTAGAATGTCAACTTTTTTATTTCGCTCAAGCGAAATTATTTCACTTGAGCGAGAGTACGCGAGACCAGTTTTTAAAAACGAAGATCTAGGGCTTCCAGCCCTCATTTTCTCTCATTCTAGAGAGAGGAACTAGAGAGGGGTAGATTGAAAGAGGAATCATGGATTGGAGCCACCCACACCGTTCAAGGAGTTTGGATCTTCATCCTCATTCTTTCATTCCTCTCTATTTCCTCCATTAGAGGTGAGTGTGGTCCTCCCCTCACTTATTGTTTGTGTATGTGTTGTCTCTCACATGATCCCCTCCCTTCATTCCCTTTCTATATTGATTGTTATGTTTGGAAATGGTATGTATAGGTTTAGATTGGTTGAATGTTTGGATTGATTGATGTTTTGCCTTTAAGGCTCAAACCCTAGGTTAAGAGATTTGGGGATTTTGGGGGAAATGTGACACCCTTCTACCCCAAATCTTATACAGTAAATAAATCGAAATATTGGAAGATAATATCCCACACTGGGTAAAAAGGTTCACAAATCTTCATCATATAAAACGTCCTTTATTTCACGGTAAACCAATTTCAAGTAGAAACAGTTTTCAACATACTTAAGCAGCGGAATCTCCAAAATATAAATAACAAAATATCCTACTCGTCGTGCAAGGCATTTAAAGAAAGGTTTGTAAAATCCTTTATAACTAAAAACATAAAGAAAGAACCCCCAATGATATGCCCTGATGTCACATGTACCAGAGCAACACTCCCTTTACTCAAGACTCGACATCAGTTGTGTCTCCATCGTCACCTGTAAAATAACCACAGTGTAACGGTGAGGAAAAGAATACTACTCATACATACACATAGGAGGCTACCCTATCCTCACCCTCATATAGACAACATCATCATCAATCACATCACATATTCAAACATCAAATAATTCATCAGATAATATCACCTATTATTCATCATATAACAAACATCAATATCATCATATAATTCTCCTATCCCATTCACCAAATAATTCGCTTACTCTATTCTCAACACCTATTACTCATTTCATCATTACAAAATCATAGCATTATCATATAACTCATTTTTATATCAACATATATAAGACATATTCATCCATCATCATATACACCAACAACATTATCAATATCACCATAACCATCATAATCATCAATATCACCATAATCATCATACTCATCAATATCATCATAATCATCATAATCATCAATATCACCATAATCATCATACTCATCAATATCATCATAATCATCAATATAATCATAATCATCATTCACCTCCCTGAGTTACACTCAGGTACCATATTCAATATCATCATAATCATCATTCACCTCCTTGAGTTACACTCAGGTACCACAATCAATATTAACATACTCATTGCTCACCTCCCTGAGTTAGACCCAGGTATAATACTCACTTCCCCGAGTTAAACTCAGGTACAATACTCACCTCCCCGAGTTAGACTCAGGTACTATACTCACCTCCCTGAGCTACACTCCACCCCTCACTGGGCTTGTGTATCTCAAGTACAACATCATGTATGCTCAAGACATCATATACATCATAAGATTAGTTATATCATCATCATCACCTCCCTGAGTTAGACTCAGGTACACTATTCACCTCCCTGAGTTAGCCTCAGGTACCACATCAACATCATCATCATCAATCATTCTCATCATAAATCATCATAAATATCACCAATCATCATCATCATAAATATCACCAGTCATCATAATTATCATCATCATAAATATATATATACATCATCATCATCAACGTCGTACTCATCGTCAAACCTCATCATCATACATCGTCAAGTATCATTTTATACATCATCATTCTCATCATTAAATATCATCGTATAACATCATATTCATCATCATCATTATCATCATCATATAAGCATCATTAATCATCATCATCATAGTCATAATCATATAAGCATCATTAATCATCATCATCATAATCATCATACCCTTATTCCTCATATGTTCATTACATCAATATATTATCATCCCACACCCCATACCTCATACACTCAATACATCAATACATCGTCATCATACATCTTAACAATATGGACATCTAACATCAAGGGAGATATTAATATTATCATACTCAAACCACAATCAATACTCTTTAATCATCCATTTAAATCTCTCAATTCCGCAAAATAACACTTATATTAAATACATATCAATCTCAATTTCATGTGTTAAGGAAAACCATACTCACTCTAAAAAGAACTCATCACAATCACATCAAAAACAGAAATTCCGCGAGCTGCGCTTCAACCTGCGCTGCAGCGCAACCTGCAGCGCAGATTCCAGAGGGTCACGCTTCAACCAGGGCTGCAACGCAACCTGCAGCGCAGATTCCAGAGGGCTGCGCTTCAACCTGCGCTTCAACCTGCGCTGCAGCGTAACCTGCAGCGCAGCTTCCGGAGGACTGCGCCTCAACCTGCGCTGCAACGCAACCTGCAGCGCAAGTTACGTAGAACACGACTATACCGCATTTTGCCCCTTTGTCTCCCCTTCTTCAATCCCTACTCCATTCTCATCGTTTATACTTCAATCATATTCGTTTATATCGATTAAACTCAGCAAAAACAACAATCTTTACACAGATTATACAGTTAACCCATCAAAACCCCAAATCATCATACCCTTATTTACCCCTTTCTCTATTTATATTATTTCATTCAATCCACTCAAGATTCATCAAGAATCATACAATCAATTATCAATCTACAGTTTTCATCATTCATACTCAATATATCAATTATTAATATGAATTTAAAGTCTTAGGTTACTACCCAAGCACCCCCCACATGCACATACAAGCAACACCCTCTCCCCCACCGTACCTTGAAGTGAAGATCGAACCGCAACAATTCTTGATTCCCAATGATTATTCTGCAACAACCCCTTCTTGAGACGTCGTTTCTCCCCTCCTTAGCGTTTCGCTCTCTGACGATTTTACGAATAAGGATTAGGGTGAACTGAGAACCCCCTCCTTAAATAAATACTTAATTGGGCTAGGCCCACTCTCAACCCACTCATCCTTCTATTTATTAACATAACATTATTCATAATAAAATATTAATAATTCTATTATTTATTCTTCTTATCTTATTTTATTTATTTATTTCACTACTTTTATTAATTTTATTTTATTTAATAAAATTTAGGATGTTACATTGGTTGAATGTTTGGATTGATTGATGTTTTGCCTTTAAGGCTCAAACCCTAGGTTAAGAGATTTGGGGATTTTGGGGGAAATGCTTGAATGTTTGATGATGGGAACTTGAAAATGAAAATAGTTGAGATTATTCTCATTCCATAATTGAAAGAACATGTGGGGGTTGAGATAGCTAGGGTTTGAGGAAAGAATAATTGTTGTGAGACCTCTCTATTTCTTCCCCTCTATGTTAAGGGCTAAGATAAGATGTTTGCTTGTAGATGCTTATATTTCATGAACTAAATTTAAGTACATGCATGGATGTTTAATGGAAATTAAAAGGGGACTTCGGTCCAAAGAGGAAAAAGGGGGCTTCGGTCCAAAAAGAAAACAAAGGGGGTCTCGTACCCAGGAGGATTAAGAATGCTAAAATGTGATTGTGATTGCTAATTAAGACAAGAGGTTAAATTATCCTTAAGGGAGACTTTCCTTGAAAGGTCAGAGGTTCAAGTGATAAGAACCCACTGGTGTTTGGTAATACACCAAATGTTGAGTGTGAATGTTAATTAAGACAGGAGGTTAAATTGGCCACAAGGGAAACGTCCCTTGAACGGTTTTGAGCTCAATCCAGGTCAGAGGTTCAAGTGATAAGACCCCATTGGTGTTGGGAATTACACCAAAAAGGTTGAAAGAAAAGACTAATGGAAGAATTGTTATGAGTTGAATGTAAAGTTTAATGAAGGAATTGTTATGAATAAAATGTATGTTTGATGTATGAATTGATAGGAATTGAATTTATGTAGTTCTGCTGTGCTTATGTGTATTATCTCCCCACACTACACACACTGTTACCGCACTACTGGGACGTAGTCTCATCCCACGATGTGAGAATTATATTTAGTTGCGTAGGTTACTGCCAGGTTGCTCGATTGGAGAATGGATGGCTCACTGGATGGGTGTTGTAGTCCTTATTGTCGTAGTCTCATTTTATTATTGTATACTATAATATGATATTGTAGCCACAGGGTGGCATTGTATTTGAAATTTTTTAGTTATATTTAGAGTTTATGCTTAGGTGATGGTTGGGTTACCTGAGCGTTGTAATGTATTATATGATGATATTAATAATGAACGAAATAATTTCAAGGATTTAGAAATGGTGCTCGCAACAGACATTATTTTCTGAATTCAGGAATTAGGACGTTACATTATGGTATCAGAGCAGTTCAATCCAATTGGACTGTGGTTAGGTTAGTTGCCCGTGACTCACTATGATCCTACCATACCCAGTATAGGGACTGATCACCCATCTATTGGGTGCATTGTGCACGAGATTATGGTTAGTGACGTGAGTAGGATGCCTTGGGTGGAAAGTTGGGACTCTTCTCTAACAAGGTTAGAGCCACCTACTTGTTAGATGGAGAGAGGATAACATAGGTTTATTCTCGAGAGTAGAACCTTCACCCTAGAGACCTTATGGAACATCATCCTTAATTCCTAGCGGACGTGAGACACACATAGGGAAACGAAATTAAGTAGACTCCCCAATAAGTGAGGAGAGTGTTGTTTGCTTGACCCTGAGTCTTGGCGTTGAAGGTTGCTTAAATTTATTGTAATGTATGATTTGTTTTGGATTGATTATGATGTTTAATTTGCCTAAGTGATTGCATGACGTGCTGTGCTTGCTTGAGTTGGTTGGCTCGCAAATTGATGCTTGAATTCTTCTAATGACTGAATAACTTGATTTGTGTTTGGTTTAAATTGTATGTTCCTTGAACTGTAGTTGATTTAATTTCACCCTTTAGAACGTACGTAGTAGAGGTAAGACTATAATGGTTGGCATGGATTGAGGTCGGAATTGTAGTTGTAATAGACCATATGTGGTTAGAGTTGAGAGGAGGAGATTAGGATTGAAAGATCTCATTAGAGGAAGAGTTTAGTCTCCGATTAGCAGGGTCGAATTCAAGTAGCATCCTAACTAGGTAACCTAAAACCCACACAGAGGGTGGCAAACAATTCGAAAACAAACTAGGTGACCCCAGTAGCACCAAGCAAAGGCTTGAGGCCAGAACCTCATCGGGACAGGATTAAGGCGGATGAACTTCCTAAGACTGTCTTGGACTAGTCATGGGAATTATGATCAATTAGTGATGTCATTTGACTCCCTAACCTTTAGCTAATTCTATAAATTAAATTCATAAGAGAAAAAGTGTTTTGCAAAAGGAATTAGGAAAAGAAAGGAAAAAAATTAAGTTAAAAGCAATTAAAGTAAGAAACTAGGAATTTTGGTCATGAAGTTCTCGCTCAAGCGAGAAGGGCTCGCTCGAGCGAGAATAGCAGCAAAAAGGAGAAAATTGGGAATTGATGTTCTCGCTTGAGCGAGAAGGCCCTCGCTTAAGCGAGAACAGGGGTGAGGATTGAGTGCTCTCTGAAAGATTTTCGCTTGAGTGAGAAGGGTCTCGCTCAAGCGAGAATAACTCAGAGAAGGGGTACTCTCTGAAGTATTCTTTATGAAAATAACGATAATCAACTTTTAATAACTCATGAATACGCAAGTTTTGAAAGCAAGATTCATATCAAGAAACAAGGTTGTATGAAAAGTCTTTTTCTTGTGTGAACTATAGGTATCCTCCACGGGGGGCAATCCTGTTCGAGTCTGGTGGGGCTAACTTTCCCAACGAGGATTTTTTTCATCCACAAGGCTCAAACCCGAGACCTAGCTTAAGGGAAATCAAGTATGTACCACTTGAATCAATCTCGTATTGGTATATGAAAAGTCTTTATTTTAGAACTATAATTAATTCCATTTAATAAAAGGATATTGTTCAAATTGTGAATCTAATGGAAGTACAAAGGTTATGGTGAGAGTCCACAGGTGTGGCATGTTTGGTGCTTATTCATCATCCCGGTCTAAGTTGGTAGTAGTTGATTCATAAAAGGTGGAATTCAGATATGAGCAAGAATCTCGGTTTGTGACTATTTATTTGAGATTGTCAAAGAAAAATTAAATTATACGAAAAGTGAATTTCTATTAATTTATCTTAATTTCTAAATAAGATGAGATACCTTTGTATGTGTGTGTCTTGTTTTAATCTAAATGTTTTTTTATATTATTGATTGATATATTTTATATCTGATTTTTTTAGTAAGTAATACATGGATATCACATTTCATGTGTTTTTGTAAGTGCGTTATGTAATGGTACAAGGATAATAGTTAATGAATTAGGAGAGAATATTATTGGTGCGAAAGTTATCACTGGAACCAATATTGGAGACAAGATATATATTCCAAGAATGAATATGGTTCCTTCTGATCCAAATTTTCCATTCAGATTTAAAAGAAGAAAATTTCCAATATCTTTGTGTTTTGGAATGACCATTAATAAAAGTCAAGGACAATCTTTGTCATATGTTGACATTTTTCTTCCAAAACCACTATTTATACATGGATAGTTATATGTTGCAGTCTCTAGAGTGAGGTCAAGAAAAAGTCTGAAAATATTAATCTTGGATGAAGATGGAAATACTTGCTCTTCTATAAAAAAAAATGTTGTTTATAAAGAGGTCTTTTGTGATGTTTAATTTATTTCAAGCAGTATTTTATTTTTGTAGGCAATGATAGAATTTTGAATGACTATAAATTGGTTGGTTTCAATTTTGAGGCTTTTACTTTTGCAAATATAGACTTTATTTTCACTAATTTGTACTCATTTCTTAAACTTTTATTTGTAAATATAAAATTGATTCTTCAATATTTCAATTATAATATTATGCAATTTATTTTTATATAAACCCAAAAAACCAAAATTTTCCCGTGCCACCATGCTAGTATTTATAATAATAATAACATTACATAAAAAATATTATATTATTTATATTTATTTAAATGGGTCCTTTGTCTGGTTCAAAACCGATTCAAAACCGATTCAGTTCAAGCTAAATCAGTTCGATCATTAGAAAAGTGGATTGGTTGTTTTAATCTTATCCATACATTAGGTTCATGTTTGGTTTTGATTCAGTTTTAGCAATATATGATCCATGCACAACCCTATAACCTAATAGAGTTAAAAACTTTTTAAATGACAGGAAACCTAACTTGTTTAGATGTATAGGCTTTTAAAAAAATATTGACTTGACCTATTTAATAAATTACTCTGGTCTGACCTATATATGATGCAAGCTAAATCATAGGCCGCTGATAAGCAACCTAACCTATTTCCCTTTTGGGATTTTTCAATTTTTTGTGAAATTTGATATTTTAGTTAATGAGTTATAAGTTGAGAAAGATTTAAAATAATTTAATCAATTGAATTTGCAATAATTTTGAATAGAACACAAAATTTTGAGCATTTCAAAGAAAAGAAAAGTGATAAAGAGACTTAATTGTAGTAATTAAAAATATTGAGGAATTAAATAGAATAAAATTGTAATTAAGAAAAAGAGTTTAATTACCATACATTGTCAGTGTAAAAGTTTTTACATTATCATCCAATGTTGTGTTGCCACATCATTTAATGAACATGACACTTCATATATTATTAAACTTATTAAATGATATGTATTATTGGATGACCGTGTAAAACATTTTTACACTAATAATGTATAATTATTAAATTGTTAAGAAAAAATTATAATTTTAATTACTTTGTACAATAGAAAGTGTTTTTTATAATCATTACTAAATGAAAATAACTTCTTGTTTAGATTTTGTTAGATTGTAGTAGCTTTTTCCTTTTTTTTCCTTATCATTTGTCAAGCAAAAAAAAACTTCTTTTTTTTATCTAAAATTTATAAAAAGAATAAGGTTTACATATATTTTAGTCCCTCAAGTTTGACCTGAATTTGCTTTTAGTCCATAAATTTTAAAACCGTTGGTTTGGATCCTCAAGTTCTAAAATCACATAACTTTAATCCCTCCACTTAACACTATTAATTTTGATGTTGATGTGACAATCAGATTTCTATGTCAATTTATTCAGTCAATTTTAGTGACCATGATGTAATGATTGAATTACACCTCAGCTCATGTAGTCAAATTTTATTTAAGTTTTTACTAAATTTAACTTCACTTTTTTCATGAACAAGTTGGGAAGGCCAACAAAGCGAATTGGATGAGCTAAGGTGCAATTTAATTGCCACATCATGGTCATTGAGTCTTATTGGACAAGCTGACATAGAAATTTGTTTCTCATGTCACGTCAAAAGTTAATGGTGTCAAGGGAATGGACTAAACTTACATGATCTAATCTTAGAACATGAGAAACTAAAATTACGTAATTTTAGAACATGAGAGACTTAAATCAACGATTTTAAAGTTTAGAAACCAATCAAACTTTAGATTTAACATAAAAAAATGATTTTTTCAAATCATTTTATAGAAAAAGGGGGGAAGTTGTGTCACGTCTTTCAATCAAATTATGCTGATGAATAAGGGAAATGGGAAGTTCTAAGGTGCCCAATATACATAACATAATTGAGAATTATCTGCAATAGTAGGTGTGGCAGGTTGCACAATAATGATGAAGAAATTTGAGTTTGAATAGGAAAAATAATTTGAAATTTGAATGTTCTTATAATAAAATTTAGATAATAAGTTTTCTGAACTTCATAATTTATATTCAACTATTTTTATTGAGGAGGGTTCAACTTATATCAGTGTAAATTACACCAAGTATTACACCGCTAATAACTCTAGATCGAATGTGATTTTTATTAATCCAACCGTTGTATTATATTTATTCATCATCTTGATTATCTGTGTAAAATTTCATAAAATTTGAACACTAATAAACTGACAATCAAATGATTCCTTTTTTCATATGTTTCAAATGTATATATAGCGCTAATTTTGAAACATCTCAATGACATATCGAATAATTTCGGATTATTGAAAAATTTTATATGTGTGATCTATATGATAGTAACTTTCAATCCAACGGTGGATTACTTAATGCAATGATCTGTTAAAATGTTATTTAGCAGTGTAACACTTGGTGTAACTTACACTGGTGTAATTTGATCCCTCCTCATTTTTATTATTTTAAATTAGAAATTTAACTTTTATCAAACATTGTTAATTATACCCTTTATTATTTTGTACAATATATATAATCCATCCGAACTATAAAATTTTTATGGTGAAGCAAGATGATGTTTTGGTATTCGTTATTTTTTATTTATATTAATGTAATTATACAAATACTATCCTATTTTTATTTTCTTTCTTGTCTACAAAATTTTGTTAAAATTAAGTTTTATTATTTCTACTATTTTCTTTATAAAATAGAAACAATAAAAACGAAGGCGAAAATACACTCACAAAATTATCAAAGACAAGAAAACAAATCAAATACCCTTTTAGTTGATGGATGGCTCCAAATTCCACCAAGAGTCTAATCTAAAGGGCCTAACAGCTGGAACAAACACAGGAAACACATGACCCACGATAGTGGACTTCAATATTAAATTACATTGGCCCGGTAAAAGCTTGATTTGACTAAAAGATGTCGAAACCATTTTTCTACCACTAAGACCAGTCCAAGATATAATGACAACCAAGAAAATTTAGAACAAAAGAGAAGACAAAGGCATATATGCAACTATAACTATTATAATCCATCACGAAAAAAAGTAGTAAATCCTATTAGAATATAATTGATTTTAGAAATGAATGATTAAGATGACTTATGTACATTTTACGAATCACATTTGATGGAAGTGATTTAAAATTAATTCTGTAAAACCATAATTTTATATTATAGCAACGGTAAAACAAACAAATGCTTACTTGTTCAGCTGCCTTTATTTCATGGAGCACTTTATATATTTTTAGATATGTTTGAGGCTTACCAACGAGGGTTGGTTCAAGTGGTACATGCTTGATTCCCCTTAAGCAAGGTCTCGGGTTCGAGTCTTGTGGATGGAAAAAATCCCCGCTGGAGAGCTAACCCCACCATGATGTGGATGTTCCCAGGATTGCCTCCCGTGAAGGATATTGCCTCCCGTGAAGGATACCTGTGGTTAAAAAAAAAAATGTTTGAGGCTTTTATCTAAGAAAGATTTATGATAATAACTTTTTTTGGGAAAACTTGTCCAATTACTTTGAATGTTTGATTAAGGTATAATTTTTACTTAAAAATAAAAAATAAAATATATGGGTGTATATTTTTATAAAAGTTTATTCATCTTCTAACCCTTATTACCCTGCATCATAAAGATAATGAACTTTAGAAATGTAAAACAAAAATGAAAATGAAAACAATATGACTATTTAACCCACTAAGGTGAGTCTCGTGTTGGGGTCTCGATAGTTCATATGAGGTTAATTAGAATCAAACTTCAATGTTTCTTGGTATATATCACATTTATCCTCATGTGAGGTAATAATTCCGTTGAAGCTGAGAATATCTATATCATAGTGAGATTAGCTTTACTAGAGAAGATTTTTTTCATACACAAAACTCAAACCCAATATCATTTTTAGAGGGAATCAAACATGTACCACTTGAATCAACCCTTTTGTAAACTAAAGAAACAATATGATTATTTTTAGTAATAAACTCTCTATATATTCATTTTGAGACCTTACTCTCTAGAATGAGACGCCCACTTTCTCTACTCTCTCAACTAAAAAACACGTGTTACTTTTTTTCACTATTTTTCTTTAAGTGTGTCTTTCACACACCTCCATTGCAAATATTGTTGAACATTCTCTGAAATCTCTCCCAATCACTTGAAACATAATATTTTAAAATTTGAATATTTATGATTCTAATCATTAACCTATTTTTCCTATTCCAAATGTTTTTTTAATCCAAATTCAAATTCTTATCATTATAATTTAATAATATATAATCCCTAATTAATCATTACAATAATAAATGGTCGAATTTTATAATTTAAATAATATAATAATTGATTAGTATATTAAAATGTAAACTATATAAAAGGATATGATAATTTTAAATTTATATAAAATATTACTTGTTGAATATTATGGTTGGAATAATTGATTTTTATGAATTATTTATTTAAATTCAAAATAATTATTCTGTAATATATATATATTTAAACTAAATCTCTAATTTAAACCAATTATCTCTTAATATTTATATATTGAATTCAATATAATTATAATATAATATTTATATATCAATTTTTAATTTTAAAACAAACATACATAACAAGAGTTTGATTCAATAATTATTATGCTTTACATTAAAAAAAGAAAAAAAGAAAGAAAATTAAGTCAAACTTTCAAAGTTTGCTAAAATCACATCACCCTCCCATCTAGTTTAAACATTTATCCCCTCATATTTAACTATATTATTACTTCTACTACACTACTATTCAAGCTTGTGTCTGGCATTGGAAAAAATTATACAAATATTATTAATTTACTTTTATTATATTTAATATCTTTTTTGTTGCCGTAAAAAATATTTTTATACAAGATAAAACCATTTTAACCACATATTTATTTATGTAATAAAAATATGAAAATTTCCTATTGTTGTATTTAGGCATAAGTACATTTTTATATAAAATTTATCTCGTCACATGATATAATTATTTATTCTTAAGATTTATATATTAAAATTTTTTTATATAAAGTTTTCTTTCACACACAGAAATATGTCACTATAAGAAACGAGGAATTTAGACATGAAACATTCGCGTCAGGCACGATACCGACACAAGTAGAGTTGGTCAAGTTGACGCAAAGGGGAGGCTAAGGCATGATTATTAATTTTTTTTAATTTTTTTCATTATTATGATTAGTATCAGCTTGTCCGACACTAAATTACATATTTTGTATCGGCCAACTCTTAATTTTAAATTTGTGTCGATCAGGAAATTAAAACATCTCTTTCCCCTTCTTCTTCTTCTTCTTCTTCTTCTCCTACTCCTCCTCCTCCTCCTCCTCCTCCTCCTCCTACTACTACTACTACTACTCTCGGTCTTTCTCTCCCCCGCGCTCGTCTATGTATGTGTTGTTGTTTGTAATTGACGGAACCATAACCCCTATCTGTCTAAATCAGAACGCAACTGACATATAAATTAAGGATGCGACTTGGCGTTTCAAATTGCTAGATCCAGAGCTTTGATTCCTCTCTCTCTCTCTCTCTCATTGATCTCGTTGTCACCTCTCATCCTCATTTACAGGTAATGAGATTTTCATCATGTTCGGTTATTTGCATTTTTTTCAATTTGTTGTTTTGAATTTTACATTATGGACGCAAATGTATGCTTCTGCAATTCTGCATTAATTGTAATTCTTTAATTTGTATGTTGGTGTACTATTAATCGGTTGTGTATTGTTCTGTGTAATTGAATTTTTGCATTGTTTGCTAGTGGAGAATTGAGCTCAATAGAAGAGATCCTGTTTTTTTAGGGTGTTAGTTGGGTGCTAGTAATCTAGAATGATGCATGTGTTTGTCATATATTTGTGTTGTTTGTTAGTTGAGAGCTTACCTCAATAGGTGTGACCCTATTCGAGATGCAGGGTGCTAGTTGTGTGCTGGTAATCTAGATTTGTGCATGTGTTTCTCATATTTTTGCGTCTTTAGGTAGTTGAGAGGTAAGCTCAATAGGTGTGACCTTGTTTAAGATGCAGGGTGCTGGTTGTGTGCTGGTAATCTGAAATTGTGAATGTGATTGAGTTATTTTTGTGCTGGTTATTTATAACAATGAATGTATTTGAGTTGTTTAGTTATTTTTGTATTTTTGCATGCCCATTGTGTGATTTTTGTTTTGGGAAAACCTCATGACACAAGGCTTATGTTGTCAATTTTTTTTTCCAAATTTTAGCAATACTTTTAAGTTGTTAATGGAGACCCTTAATGAGTTAATAATTAAATTTTAAGTCAGAAAAAATGTGTCATACGAAAATACTAAATATGTGATGATTGACATGCAAAATAAATGAATTGTACCTGGATGTATGATGTGTTTGATAGTAGAAGGAGACTAAAATAAGAGTATATTAATGGAGAGAATGATTTTGTTAAGAAGGCTATGGAGCAATCATGTTTTTATTCAGAGGGTGTGATTAGGTGTCCTTTGTGAATTGTAATTGTGAAAAGATTTTTAACGCACCCATTGTGAGGGCCTATTTGCTAAAGTGTGAATTTAAACCAAACTGTTGGGTATGGATGAAACATGGAGAAGAGGAGAAAAATGTAAGGTTCTTACAGGGTGAATCAAGTCATGTTGGGCATATAGAATATGAAGATCAGTTTGCTCCAATGCATCAAATGGTGTATGATGCATTCACTACAACATTTTTGTCTTTTCACAACAGTTCAAAAGTGTGGGCTAAAATAGGAAAACTGTTGCCTAAAACTATAGGGAACATTTTTCAACTGTAGAGTATTTTAGTGTATCCTATTCGTTTAGGCAACAGTTTTTTACATGTTTTGGCCACACTCATGAAAACTGTTGTCTTTGCGTTGAGAATAGGCAACAGTTATAGGCTGAGACTAGTGCAACAGTCTTTAAATGTTGTCATTTTTTAAATACGATTTATAAATGTTGGCTAAAGGTCAACCGCAACAGTTAAAAATTATATATTTTAATGTATAGACAACATTTATTAACTGTAAACGTAAATATATATAGGTAACAATTTTGGTTGTAACTATAATAACATTTAAAAACAATTGACAACAATTTTTTAAATAATCAAATAATTTATTTTTTTAATGATAATATTTTTTAATATAGTTATTTTAATTCGACAATTCCAATAAATGTTATTCGATCAAATAATTGATCACGATTTTTTTAACACTAAATTAATCACTTAAATAACATTATAAAATATTTTATAATATAAAAAGTGCTTAAATTGAGGTTTAAAATGATTAGGGCCAATAATAATAACAATAAATTAATTGATTAATTTGATTGAATAGTTTGGTTCCAAGTATCCCATGACAAAAAAATCCCAAAACATAAAAATTAAAGTGTGTGCCATACAAATGAGTCCCCAAAGGGTTTTAACTTTTAGCCATTAGGATGTCTTCGAGTCTCTTACGCTAACACTTCACAAAAAGGTCCTCTGGGTGATAAATTTGTCATGCCTGCGACAAAATATATTGAAAGAAATAAAAGTATATTTACAAGATCTTACAAAATCACAATTGTAGTTATAGAAATTTCCACTTAAAAAATTGGTAATAAGACCTAAATTAATTACATGTATATGTGGCTATAGAGATACTGCGAGAATATAATAATCAAAATGTTCCAATTAACAAGGTAAACAACCTAAGACTATGTTATTACATCAACACATAAAATTCTAAAAGAAAACCTTGTAATTTTTATGATAAATATTGGTAACCTAACACTGTCCAATCTCAAGATTTTTTAGAACTACAATTGTTCCAAATATACCAATGATATATAACCAACTAAATCCAAAAGGTAAAACGTTAAGGTTATAATAATGAAGTGGAATTTATTTTTTTTAGTGACAGGAACTACTATTTTAAAATTAAGAAAACTACAACAGAAGCAAAGGGCCTAGGGGATTATACACAAGTATAATACAAATTAAGAATTTCAAATCGAACTGCCACTTTGAAGTCTCTCTAGAAATCAAAGTTATTTTAGACTATGTTTAGTAAATAAATATACACACAGCAAACCATGCAAACCTCAAAAGAAAAGAAAAGTATCCATTTCTTTTATATCACTTTTAGTATCCTTGAACAATAACTAAAAGAATTAAAGTATAGGAATTGTACCCACTTCATCCACATCCATGGAAAAAGGAGCTGCACATTTAGGGTCTTCATCAGATCGGGATACCAAATCCGGTTATGCTCTGCAAAAGCAAAGAGAAATTCAATGGTAAGGTCATTCATTTTATCTCACTTTTTAATCAATTAAGGGTATTATATCCATATTTAATATATTTTCTATGATTGCTTAGTAGAAGAGATCACAGAGGCTATTTATATTGGCATAATACATGCTTGTTCGACCTTTATGACGGAAAAATTATGGGCTGCTAAACCATAACTCTGTTCACTTGCCTAAACTAACAAACTCTAAACTAATTCTTCATATAATATATTAAGGTAATGATAACTGGACCAAAATTTATAAACAATTAACTGAAATTATCAGCCCATTAATTCTAGAAAATCCATTAACTGAAAGAAGAAAAGGGTAGAGACTAAAAGAAAATCAGTTAAACTAACAAATATCATGCTAGAGATGCTAGAAATTTTGAGACTTTGTAATATTAAGGTCTTCATACTTATTTTACAAATCAACTTGAAAATTCCAAAATCAAATGTAATAATCTTCAATTCAAACTTCTACATGTGAAGCAGAATGAAAATTGCAATTCACATACACAATGACATTAGCATGAATTTTCATCTCAAATGATGGAAAACACAACATGGAAATCACAAGTATAGCTTGAGCGTGTAATTCTTAACAGTGGGGATCAATTTATTAGAAACTACAACGTGTAAAACAACTAAAACTCAAATCATAGTCCCTGTAATCAACAATTACCCTGTTTACTAGAGGGGGATTTTCCTTCCTATAAAGGTACATTGAAAAGCATGTGGGAGAGCATTGAAATTTGGAAAATTCCAAACCTAACAGGGTATAATACAATATCAATTCATATCCCAAAGATAAGAAGGGCTTTTAATTTAAAAGCTTACTTGGAGTGCAAATATGAGAGGAATAAAGACCTTTCCTCTCTGATTAGGATTTGGACCTTCAATCAACTTCTTATCAACAACTTCTTATCAACATAGATAGACTTGTGGCCACCCATTGCCACTTTTACAGAAATAATCAGTGTTAAGCCCCAAACTCCTAAAAATGGCTCATTATTTACAATTCGGGTTAAAGAGTGGCAAAGAATTCATAATACGAAGCATAAACACATGAGTAATGAGAGAATTGAGTTGTGATGCATTACCAATATTAGTGCAGATTTACAGAGAGTTAAATGCCTTTTCTAGAATCTGTAGTGCAGATTCACTACAGATTTACAGAGCAAGACGAGTTCTAGCGCGAGATGAGCAGATGCCGAACGAGTTCTGGATAAGCTCCATTGTGGGATGAGTGGCGCAGCCATGCGAGACGAGCAGGCCATGACGACGTGGCTGTGCACTACACGGGACGAGCAGGTCATGGCGATGAGGAGATGACATTCAAGCACGATGATTCATTCCTGTTTCAAGCTTTCCCGTCGCAAGACAAGCAAGTTCATATCGTTCCGATGAGCTCCACATTACAGGACGAGTAGGTTCACGGTGCACTACACGGGTGGCCGTTGGTGAGCTTCGAGCGGCTATGCATGCGTTTTAGGGTTTTTCTTTGGTTGTGGGTACATGATGCTTTGTTTACTCTTCCGTTTTAATTTGTTTATTTCAAACAATATTTATTTTGTTTTGTTTTCTTTTTGCTAATTTTTACTTTTCTTTCCAACAATCAATTTTTCTTTTAAAATTTTTAAAGATAAAATAAATAATAATTTGGCATTAATGTTAAAATTTATAGACAATTGTTTTTAAGTTTGGATTTTATAAAAATAAATCAATACTACTGTTAAAAACTGTAGCTAAATGGTATATTTTAAAAGCAACAGTTTAAAAATGTTGTCTTTTATTAAAAAATAATATTACAGTTTAAAACTGTTCCTAGATGAAAATAAGAGAACAGTTATTAAGTATTGCAAAATATGTGTTGTATAAAACATGCATTTTCTGACAACAATTACAAACTGTTGCCTATTATATGTTTAGGCTACAGTTTTTACCTGTTGTGAACAAATGTGTTGCAAGAAGCCAAAAATGTTGTAGTGATTTAGGTCGAGGTTTGAGGAAGGACATGATAGAGTTAGACTGTTAGTATAGGAAATCAGTCTCCTAATCCAAAAGCTCATTTTTTTATGATATGTTGTAAATGCTAACCAACCAATTTATGAAGGAGCAAATGACTCTAAGTTATCAATAGTTGTTAGATTTTTTATAGCTAGAATTAACCGGCATGTTACTCAACAATGTTTAGGTTATTTTATCCAAATGCTAGTTGACTAGCCTCTATACCTAACTCCATACCTAAAAACTACTACCAAGTTGAAAATTTAGTGACTAAGTTAGGGTTGACTGCTAAAAAGATAGACTGTAAGAATGAATGTATGTAATATTAGTAAGATGACAAAAACTTAACTAAATGCAAATTTTGTAATTCTTCGAGATATATTCCTCGTAAGGTAGGGATTAAGAGATACAAAGATGTCTGATGAAAAGAATTTTCTATTTTCCAATCATTCCAAGGTTACAATAACTATATGCATCAACCAATCTGTAACTCAAATGAGATAGCATCATGAGAACAAATTTTGTTCTGGTGTTTTGCGTCACCCATGAGATGGGGAAGCGTGGAAACACTTCATTGATGATTATACAAATTTTTCAAGTGAGCCAAGAAATGTTAGACTAGGCCTATGTTCAAATGGTTTTAAACCTTACGTTCAAGCTCACCATCCCCGTATTCATGTTGGTTGTAACAGTCACACCTTATAACCTTACTCGTGAAATGTGCATGACGAAACCGTACATGTTTCTAACTTGTCTTATACCCGATCCATCAAATCCAAAATCAAACATAGATGTGTACTTTCAGCCTTTGATTGACGAACTTAAGGAGTTGTGGAGTAACGATGTTATGACATATTATATCTCAATGAATAGAACTTTGTCATGCGTGTTAGACAAGTGGCCTCAAATAACTTAAGAGAGGGGGTGAATTAAGTTAATCAAAATTATCTCTTCTTTTCGTTTACCAACTTCTTTTGTCCTTACTATACTTAAAACAATTTTTCTAAGATGAAATAAGAATGCACAATTTCTTAAAATATAATGAATTAGTAATTGCAATAAATAAATAAGAGTTAAGGGAAGAGGAAGTGCAAACTCAATTTATACTGGTTCGGCCAACCCTTTGCCTACGTCCAGTCCTCAAGTTACCCACTTGAGATTTCCACTATTTGTAAATTTCTTTACAATCAATGAATACTCCAACACCTTGGAACCCTTTCCCTTGTGTTGAGATTCACCCACAAACTACGAGAGGCACCCTCTCTTAATCACACAGTATATGATTGAAGTGTTTATACAAGATGAACTCTCTTTTAGAGTAAATGATACAACTTGAAGAACCTATAAGAATTCTTTAACAATTTGCAAGTGTTTGATCAAATGATTCTTAAAAAGATTTCTCACTTTTATGATTGCACATGTATATTCTGCAGATTTTTCGAAATGGAGACACATATTTATAATAAAACAATTGAATCTTTGTAACTCTTGATGAGGAATTCTGTCTCTTCAAGATTTTCAGAAAAATTGTAACGTCCTAATTTCTAAATTCAGAAATAATGCCTGTTGGAAGCACTATTTCCAAATTCGTGAAATTATTTCATTCATTTCGCGTATCGACATACAATACCATCGCTCGAGTAACCCAACAATTACTAAAGCTCGAATAATACATATATAATTCAATGAAATAACAACATACTATTGCCATCAAGGCTCCAATACAAAAATATTAAACTAACATAATGATTCCTAAGTAGCTTTAACAATTAACACTAGTGGTTCTAAACAACATGAAAAACATCAAGCAAAATCAACAATAAGACTAATGGTCTTCACATGCCATCTACTACTCGTCATAGCTTTGATCAGTATCCTGCACCACTGAAAATATTGTTCCCATGGAATGGGGTGAGACCAACATCCCAGTGAGTGTAACCGTGTGTGCAGTGTGGGGGAAAGCAACCAAGAACCATCATGGCATACAAATAATTTTAAGAGACATAAAAGAGATAATGATACAGAATTCAACACAAAGAAAATTAATCATCAAGATGCAATGCATGGCTGTGAGGTGTTGTTCCCGACACCCGGGGTCTTTTCTCTGTTACTTGACTGTGATGAGCGCTCGGCCATGTAACCAAGGACCGTCGTCCAAGGTTACCTATGATTAAATTTTAAATAACATTTAAATATAATTCTGTGATTGGGGACCCCATCTCCCTCTTGGCCATGAGTTCGATGTGGTTACCCCGTTGTTCTTAATTAATTTGCCCGAAGGCCTGTGATGGTCAAAGACCCTGTGATAGCCGAAAGCTCTATGATTTCTTAATTTCATAATTTCATGACTGTGATGGCCAAAGGCCCATGAATTCCAGAATAATACAATCAAGAATCATCAAACATAATCAAGAACCATCATACAGAATCATCCAATCATCTACCCTAAGGTTTTGGCAATTCAATACATACAATAGTCAGTATATTCACAATTCTTATGTTCATACTATACATACATCACTAATTCATAGAAGGAAAGGGGAAAAAGAATAGGGAACATGCAATGGCAATCATCCAGAACAAACAAGTGAAAGTCCACCCACCCGTTGAGTCGAGAAAACGGAGAAAGAACGAAGAACGGAGGGCCTTGATAGGAGAAAGATTGAGGCAAGACTCGTTCTTGATGAGTAGAAATCGTTCTTGGCCTTTGCTGGGACTTTCTCTCACTAGAACCTCTCTCTCTCTCTGAAAATACGAAAAAATGGAAGAAGGAACTGACTGAAACCATCCACGAACGTGTTTTAAAATGCAGAAATCGGACCTGCGCTCAAGCCTCGCTTGAGCGCAGCTCAAGCGCGAGTTCTCGCTCAGGCTGCGCTTGAGCTCAGCTCAAGCTGAATTTCCTCGAATTGCTCTCTGTTTTTCTACGCTCAGGCTGCGCTCGAGCTCAGCTTGAGCGAGAAAACCAGATTGCAATTTTCCCTTTTTACTGATATCCTCGCTCAGGCTGCGCTTGAGCTCAGCTCGAGCGAGGAAATCAGAGTGAAATTTTCCCTTCTTGTTAAGATGCAGTTTTCATCCAAACCCTATCATATAACCTATCAAACTGAAGCCCCGGAAATAAGCTTTCTAATGAGAGTGGAATCACTTCAATCGGACATCTACAATTCTAGATATTTGCAATCTAGTGCATCAAGGTCATTAGGCTTAGAATCAACATCAAACAACAACCTATTTTTCTTCATTCTACTTTAAGTTATGATATTCCTATGAATTGAGATCTTAATTAGCGGGATGTTACAAAAATCACGTTGCTAATCGATTATAAGGAGGTGGTAATCGATTACACATTTTAAAAATTCAAATGGTTTATGAAACGTTGGGCCTGAAATTCAAATTTCGTATTCCCTGCACTCTGGTAATCGATTACAAGAAACTGGTAATCGATTACCAGTTCAAAAATTTTCAAATTTGAATCTTATACCTTCTGGTAATCGATTACACTAAGTTGGTAATCGATTACCAGTTCAAAAAATTTAATTTTTGAACTGATTTTACTTTATAAAAATATTTTACTTAAAACTTATTTTTATTGCCAAGTAACTTGCAAATTCTAGAATTCTTTTAACATTTATCTAACTAGGCTAATACTTATCTAATAAACCTTCTTGTCTTTGATCTCGTATTAACCTTGTGTTGGGATTTGATTTTTAGTTATTTCGAATTCAACAAATGGTGAAGGTTTGGTATTGTTTCAAATTTACAGAAGAAATTAAAGTTACTTTATCTCGAATTTTGATAATAAGTCTGTTAACTTAGAAAATTCTTGATTGAAGTTAACACAAAGAAGGCTTTGGAAATTCGAAAAGAGAACAAAAGTAAATTCGAGAAATAATACATTTCAGGTATTCAAAGAAGCAAATGATAGTTCTTTTATTCATAATCCAAATTCGAATTACATAAGTTCGAATACATTGGAAATACATTTAGAAAAGAAACTATCCTAAGTGCTCAATACATTAGAAAGGAAACTATCATAAGTTATAATGAGTCCTTGACTCATGTCTTCCACGCCTCTTTCTCTTCTTCCTTCCCCACAAGCTTTAATAGAGCCAAGGCAAAAGGAATGTTTTCTCCAATCTGTTGAACCACCTTGGGACTTGGGGAAGAAATCAAGAAGTACTTGGGGAACTAACAAATAAATTCATTTACTTCTAAATGAATTTATGTTTGGCTGTTACGTTTAACCTAAGAGAAACCCTTCAAAAGGAAAGATTGAAAAAGCCAATAGCTTTGGCTATTGCGTTAACCTTATAAAAAATGAAGTCATTCCATATTAGGTTAGACGCAACAGCCAAAGTAATATACTTCTTCATATTCTTTGAAGTATTTCTTTTGAAGAATTTAGAAGAAAGAAGAAGAGAGAATGAGAAGTGGTGAAAAGAACGTGTAAAGATACTCTTATTTATAGGAGTAAAAAGAGTTAATGTTCATTAATGAGCCTATTTTAATGTCCAATAAGAAAAACTCTCATAAAGGAGTTGAATGGACGGTGGCCGGTGGTCTTTATGACCTTTGAATTGGCCAAATGAAGTTAGACACATGGCGTATGAAAGAATGAAGTCAAATCTCGAAATGAGAAAAGACTTAATAGGTTCAAGCATCAAGAAAAGGCTAAGTGTCAAGGATGAAGGAATTTCGAATGCATGAAGTCAGATTTTCAGAAAGAAGATTTCGAGAAATCAAAGAGCAGAGTTCGAGATACAGAAAGCAGAAAACTCGAAATCAGAATGCATAAAGGACTTAGAAGATTTCCGAATGAAGAAATCATGATTTCGAGAAGACAGAAGGAAGAAGAAAACAGTTATTGAAGATCAGAAGCAATTTTCTGGTTAGCAGAAGACGTGGCAAGCATGCACGCTGCCAACACATAGGGCTGGATGATGTGTCAAATGCACATTAGTTAGTCGTTAGAATTAGGAATCTATAAATAGGTAAACTCTTAATGTAATAAGGGTTGGCAAATCACTCATACTCAAACTCTGAAACACCTTACACGTCCGAACTCACAGCGACAAACAGGTTACAAGGAGCAACAGTATGTGATGAACCCATCCACTTTTCTTTAATGCAATTGTTCTTACAATTCAATTTTCTTTTCTTGGTTTACATTCTGCAATTTACTCTCAGCAGTTTTTATTTACACATTTTCTTTTGAACTTTCGTTGACTTCTGTGAAAGTTTAATCTTTCGTTGATTTCTGAAAACCCAATTTGGAACTTTGATGAAATTCTGAATCAAGTAGTTCAAAATCTTTTTGAAAGATAAGTTCTTTGATAAAATTATGAATCAAATAACTTGAAACATATCTTTTCTGGATTTCTGCTATGATTAGATAGAGTTGGTGAAATTTTGTACCAATTAGTATAACTTTATCCAGAAAACTGATTTTTTGAAAGTCTTTTATAAATCAGAAACACCAGTAATATCCAATTGTCAACCATTGGTCTTTGATTGGGTATATTCAATATGATTGAAAAACCTAGAGGCACTAATATTAAGTCATATTTTGCCTTCTAATGTATGACACTCGTCAAGGCTTGAATCGATTAAATGTGGGTCTGCTAAAGCAGGGTACATTTATCTATTTTAGTGAGGCGCGATGAAATAAATGTGGGTCTGCCAAAGCAGGGTACATTTATCTATTGTCAACCATTGGGTTTTGACTTAACTAGGTATATTCAATAGGATTGAAGAACCTAGAGGCACTAAGTTAGGCATTAATTCATAAGATGAATTAGAATAAGAGTTATTCACCTAACTATCCAAGAGTTGTATGAGATGCAATTGGGAAGTGTGTTCCTACCTAAATAACCTTTTCTTAAGCGATCAACCAAACTGACTTAAAATAAGGTGAAATATGGATCTTGGCCCCTAGAAAATCTAGTGATGGGATTTTTTTATTCTTTATATTGAGGGTACTTGTTTTGAATCAAAATAGTGGGAGACATATTTATTTAAAGACCTTATTAAATATGTTTTATTATATGAAACTTACGTGCATAACAACAAGCACAACAAGTAACTTTTATTGCGATCCGTCCTTGAGAAGGACAAACTTTCTGGAATTAATTTTCTAGACTGGTATAGAGACCTAAGGATTGTCCTTAGGCATGAGAAAAGGCTGTATGTCCTGGAAAGGTCTATTCCTGAAATACCCGCTACAAAATGCTTCGAAAAACTGACAAGGATGCTTTTAGAAAGCATCTGGATGTTGTTCTCGATGTAGCTTGCCTTGTGCTTATTACCGTGAATGCTGAAAACAGCATGAGAACATGGAAACATACAATATGATTGTACACTTAAAGAGACTTTATCAATGACAAGCTAGGCTTGAACGATTTGAAATCTCAAAAGCACTTTATCAATGTAGACTGGCAGAGGGAACCCCTATTGGTACTCATGTACTCAAAGCAATTAGGTACATTGAAAACCCAGAAAGGCTTGGATTCCTATTAGGCCAAGAGTTGGCCACTGATCTTGTCCTGCAATCGTTGCTGGACAGCTATAGTCAACTCATCATGAACTATAACATGAATGAATTTGACAAATCGCTGCTAGAATTGCTAAGCATGTTAAGAACAGCTAAGCAAAACACTAATAAAGGTAAAGGGAAGGCCATATTGATGGTCCAACCGTGAAAAGGCAAGGGCAAGAAAGAAATTCTTGAAACCTATGGGTGGGATAACTAAGAAAGGAAAATGTTTCCACTGTGGCTAATCAGGACATTGGAAACTGTGTAAAGTATCTGGAGGAAATCAAGAAGAAGGGAAGTGAGACTTCCGCTTCAGGAATATATATGTTATAGAAGTAAATTTACCTATTTCTGCATCTTGGGTATTGGATACCGGATGTGAATCTCACATTAGTGTGAATGTGAAGGATCTAAATGAAGTAGGTCATTGACTAAAGGAGAAGTCGACCTACGTGTGAAAATGGAGCAAGAGTTGTTGCCTTAGCCGTAGGAACCTATTATTTAACTTTGCCAACTGGATGATTATTATTTTGTGAATATTAATTTCGTTTCTTGTTTAGATAAGAGTGTTTTTTCATTCATAATAAAGAACAATAGTTGTTCAATTTATTTGAATGATATATTTTATGGTTGTGCAAAGTTAAGACGCCTATCTATAACATAAATGCTAAGAGGGTCAAAACAAATGGTTTGAACCCGACTTATCTTTGGCATTGTTGCTTAGGCCACATAAATGAGAAATGCATATCCAAACTCCACCAAGATGGTTATTTGGACTCATTTGTTTTTGAATCAATTGAGACATGTGAATCTTATTTATTTGGGAAGATGACCAAAACCCTATTCACCAGAAAAAAGGTGAAAGGGTCGGTGATCTTCTTGGTCTCATACATAGAGATGTATGTGGACCCATAGGAACAATGGCTAGAGGAGGTTTTCAATACTTCATCACTTTTACTGATGATTTCAGTACATATGGATTTGTGTATCTGATGGAACACAAATCCGAATCCTTTGAAGAGTTCAAGGAATTTAAGAATGAAGTATAAAACCAACTTGGCAAGACTATTAAAACACTTCAATGAGATCGAGGTGGAGAATACCCAAGCCAACAATTTGATGACTATCTAAGAGAGTGCGGGATAACATCTCAACTCAGTCCTCCTGGAACACCTCAATGGAATGGAGTTTCAGAAAGGAGAAATCGAACTCTATTAGATATGGTTCGATCTATGATGAGTCATACTGATCTCCACGACTCCTTTTGGGGTCATGCTTTGCTAACAGTAGCCTTCACATTAAACCGTGTTCCATCTGAGGCTATCATAAAGACACCATATGAGATATGGACTGGGAAACGACCTAGTATGTATTTTGTGAAGATTTGGGGTTGTGAAGCTTATGTGAAACGCCAAGTTTTAGATAAGCTAGGACCCAAATCAGATAAGTTCTTATTTGTGGGATACCCAAAGGAAACTGAGGGTTACTACTTCCATAATCCTAGCAAAGGCAGAGTGGTTGTCGCTAGGACTACTATATTCTTAGAGAAGGAATCTGTCTCTAAGAAAATGAGTGGGGGGAAAGTAGAACTTGAAGAAATTCAAGTACCACAAAGTAGTAATGAGCCGGTAATGGAGCAAGAGCAGATATCACAAAGTGTTGTGGAGCCACCTGCTCAAGTAGCGCAAGACTTGCGTATATCAGAAAGAGTACATCACCAACCTGAGAGATATGGATTCCTTGTGTCTCAGGAAAGGGATGTATTGCTAATGGATCAAGGTGAACCAGTGATCTACCAAGAAGCTCTTTTGAGTCCAGAATCTGAGAAATGGCTTGATGCCATGAGATCTGAAATGGATTCCGTGTACACTAACAAGGTATGGACCTTGATTGAGCCACCCGAAGGGATAAAACCCATAGGGTGCAAGTGGGTTTTCAAGGAGGAAAACTGACATGGATGGTAATGTAAGTACCTTTGAAGCACGGTTGGTGGATAAAGGTTTTGACGCAAATTCATAGTATAGACTATGATGAAACGCTTTTTCCCAGTTGCCATGCTTAAATCTGTTCGGATCTTGCTTGCTATTGCAACTTGCCATGATTATGAAATCTGGCAAGTGGATGTCAAGACAGCCTTCCTAAATGGAAGCCTTCTTGAATATATGTATGTGATACAACCTGAAGATTTTGTTATACCTAAAGGTGTATAAGTTGCAATGATCCATTTATGGATTAAAGCAAGCTTCTAGAAGCTGGAATCTTCATTTTTGATGAAGCTGTAAAGCAGTTTGGTTTCATTAAAATGAAGATGAACCTTGTGTCTACAAAATGGTTAGTGACAACATAGTGGTTTTTCTGGTTTTGTATGTAGATGACATACTCCTCATAGGAAATGACATTCCTACCCTTCAGTCTGTAAAGACTTGGTTAGGAAATTGTTTTTCTATGAAAGATTTGGGCGAAACAACCTATGTGTTAGATATAAGGATCTATAGAGATGGATCTCGAAGATTACTTGGCCTAAGTCAAAGTACCAACATAAGCAAAATGTTAAAACGGTTTAACATGCAAGATTCTAAGAGGGGATCTTTGCCTATGTCACATGGTATAAGCCTATCTAAGTCTCATACTCCTTCTAGTGAAGAAGAGAGAGGTCACATGAGTAAGATTCCTTATGCATCTGCTATAGGGTCTATCATGTTTTCCATGTTATGTACTTAACCAGAAATGTCATATGATTTAAGCATGACTAGCAGATACCAGTCTGATCTTGGTGAAGGTCACTAAACAACAGTCAAAAACATCCTTAAGTACTTAAGAAGAAATGAGGATTCATTCTTGATATAAGGAGGTGAGGAAGAGCTACTTGTAAAGGTTTACACTGATGCTAGCTTCCAAACCAACAATGATGATTGAAGATCGCAATCAGGTTATGTGTTTTGTTTGAATGGTGGCGCTGTGAGCTAGAAGAGTTCGAAGCAAGAAACAGTCGCTGTTACAAACCCATTAAACCCCTTGTGCAGCAGAAGCATGAAGGGCACACTAGATCATTAGGCATAATAGTTATGTCTGAATGTCTCCAGTGCAAGTGGGAGATTGTTAGGAATATGCACTAGAGACTTATATATTTATGAACATTCATCACTTGTATCATGTTATTTTATAAAGGCAAACTTATTCTTTTAGAATATAATTATTGTCCTTAGAATAGTAAGCTTAAACTTCATAACGAATCAAGTAGATGACTTGATCGTGAGAGCTTATGAAGAACTATTCTTAAATAGTCCCTAGTCAATTATCATCTTAGGACAAAGATTCATTTAGATTAGCATGTGAGTTTATTGATGATCACATCTCACAGATCATGGATATGAGATATCATGTGCTCACATAGGTACACATTAATAGTAATGGTGTACTGGACAGACCCACCTTAAGAACGTTGCATGGGTTGTTACATAAGTGTCATGAACGTTTCTTAAATTGATAAATATTATATGAAGTCCTTCGACCTGAAATCACTACGATTCCTACATAAGAAATTATATGTTTTGAATATCAACAAATGTTGCCTGTAACAGGGTGATCATAAAGTTGGTATTTGGATATATAATAAATTATGTGGAGGAATGTGAGTGCCCTAGATGGGATTTGTCCCTCCTATGTAACAGAAGTTATATATGTAGGCTTCTTGATAAAGTGAGACTGCAAAATGCATGGCCATGCTCAGGAGAATAAATATGAGATATTTATTTTCTGTACAGTCTACTTAGGGATCAAGAAAATATAAATTGAACTATACAAGGTTGACACAATCCATGCCCTTATGTTCAATTAGATATTTGGACAAAGGGACAGAGCATATAAATTATTATAATAAAATAGGATTTATTATTTTATTAATAATCGTAATATTTGGATAGTGATGTGTTTCTAGATACCGCTCACTATTTATGATATTAAATATAAAAGGGTTTTATTTTAATATCATAACCAAATATTAAAATCCTATTGGGTCACACACATACAACAAGCCACTAGGAAAAGGATAATAATTCTAATTTAATTTAATTAGAATTATTATAACATAATGGGCTAGGCCCATAAGTGTGAGGGTTAAGTGAGTGAGGGGGTAAAACCCTAGCCACCACTCTGTAAATAGAGCATAAGATGCACTACCCCAAAACACATGAGCAATCGCTTCTTACTTTCCAAGGCTACTAGCAGAGCTGAATCCTAGTCCGGCTGTTGGCGTGGATACCAATAGAGACGTGGCTACACTTGCCTCGTTTATAATCCTAATAAGGTACGACCTTTCGTTTCAATACCTTTTTGCCTTGATTCGTGTTTTCGCAAAACGATTATAACAAGGGAGGGAATCATTTATTTCCGCTGCACCCTGACCACATACTTGATTCCCTTCAGATTATTCTTAGAATCAAAGTGATAATTAATTTTCGAATTTACATTTTATCACCACAAACACCTTGCTTCTTGATCTTGTAATGACCTTGTTGTCTTGCTCTTTCTTTTGCCAATTCCTTTGGTCAATCTAGTACTCTCTTTTTCTTTTTATTGGCATCATCAAAACCTGCATTCAAAGCATATAAAATGCGAGCATTTGGTATGTTATATGGATATGTAACAAAGGGTAAATTGGCATGTCCTGATTGCATGGAAGACACAAAAGTTTTCAACTTACAATAAAGGATATATCTATGATTTGTGCACACGGGGACTTGGAGTTGGTTGAGTTAGCTAACGGAAAGTTTGGAAAACCAAAGGAAAAATATACTTTGGCTTCAAAAGATGCAAAATTAGTTTGTAAATGGACTACAGAGTTAAAAATTCCTGACTGTTATGCTTCAAACCTAGCTAAGTGTTCTAATGTGACAAGAGGTACTAGGCATGGGTTGAAAAGTCATGACTTTCATGTTTTCATGGATTGTTTACTCCAAATTTCCTTTCATTCCTTAGGCCAATTTCTGAATTAAGTAAATTCTTCAAAGATCTATGTTCCAATACATTGCGGATAGATGACTTGCTTAGGTTGGAGCAGAACATCTCAACCATTTTATGCAAGTTGGAAAGAATTTTTCAACCAGGATTCTTTGATTCAATGGAGCACCTACCAATTCACTTGCCATTGGAAGCAAGACTTGGTGGTTTGGTTCAATATAGGTGCATATATCCTTTTGAAAAGCAATGAATGCAATACTCATTGTTTATTTTGATTATATTGAAAGCCCTATTAATCAATGTGATTATGATTGTGCAAAATGATGGGAGATGCAAAACGAGCAGTAAGTAATCTAGCTAGGAAGAAATAAATGATTTTGAATGGAGCAATAAATTTAAAACAACCAATCTAAACTTGTTTTATGGAAGAAATAAATGATTTTGAATTCAATTGCACCGGGGACACATAAAAGCAGACCCTACCTAACTCAAAATTGATTTTTTTTAATTTATTACCTTAATTATCTTAATTTATTTTGTTTTTGTGAAAATGGAGCAAAATTAAATATTTTTATTTGCATAATCATTTGGGTAAACCATCTTAAGACAATTGTGTTGGGGGAGGTGTAGTCTCCACCTTTCCTCGCATATAGAGTTGGAAAAATGGATCAACCTAATACCGTCGAGCCATAATAGCTTACAAAAATGTGGGACTCAGGCCTTTATTTTAGAATCTGAAAGAACTCTAGGATTTTTTTAGTCCAGCCCGATAAAGTCCGCTACTTGCAAAAGCCTGTAAAAACAAATCGAGGTAACCGTAAAAAGCTTGTATAAATGTAGGCTCTTTAGCCTGACCCGAAACATCTCGCTACTTGCATTAGGTTGGGCCAAACAGTCCAAATCGAAAGATCTACTCACACGCAATTGATTTCCAAACTCAACTTAATTTGTAGACTAATTTAATTTTCCAAAGTTCCCAAATTTCTAATAAAATTGGTGGCAACTCCATTTTCCTTGTTATTTTTGTGTCGCATAAGCAATATTATATGATTATACAAGTTAAATTTTGATTTTTTTTTGTTAAAACACTTTTAACCTTGCATCATATCATAATGTTGATACTAAACATAGTTTAGTGGATGAAAAATATGCTTACTTGTGCCATAAACGTTTGAGACATATTTCCAAGTAAAACTTGATTGCAAGGACCAATGAAGATAAAATCCTTTTAAATTTAGATTTTACTAATGTGAACATTTGTCTCTGGCTTTTCTTATATCTTACCTAAGCTAGCCTTTTTCGTAAAATTTTATCCACCTAAAGGTGCATAGTCATTAGAGCGAAGCGATAGGGAAAGTGCTTTTTCTTTTGAGAAGCATATACGTAGCTAAGTTTTGCTGTCCTTACTTGCCTTTTTAACTTCTTAGTCATCGAAGCGTCCCGCTATTACTCAGGAGAACTCGAGTAAAGGTGGTATACAGTACACAAAGAAAAGAGGGAGAGTATATTAATAGCACTTACACTTTTATTTGAATTTCAAATTAGTGATAATAAGGATAACTTTTATTTAAAAGAGATATTCAAAATTTGACATAGGACTTGATGATAAGTGTGGGTCTACCAAAGTAGAGGGGGGAGTATGAGAGAAATGGAGAGAATATAGAGGAAAATCTTAAAATAAAATAAATGCCAAGTGATATGAATAAAAAAGATTTGAAAAAACAAAGATTAGAAGTTGAAACTTGAAAGAATGAGAAAAAAAAAAGATAAGAAAAGTAAGTGAGATTAGAGTTATAGGCACATATAAAAAACAAGAGGGGATGATCTTTTTAGATTTTTTCCAAATCTAAGGTAGTTATTAGTTAAAAATGTATTGTGTACTTCTGAGTTTAGTTAAAAATATATTTGAATTTCAAATTATTGATAATAAGGATAAGTTTTATTTAAAAGAGATATTCAAAATTTGAGATAAGGTTTAAAGAGAAGTGTGGGTCAATCAAAGATTCAAAGTGGAGGGGAAGTATGAGAGAATATAAAGGAAAATCTTAAAAAAAATGATGAGTGATATGAATGAAAAAGATTTGAAGAACAAAAAAAAGAGTACAAGTTGAAAGAATGAAAAGAAAAGATAAGAAAAGTAGGCGAGATGAGAGTTATTGGCACAAATAAAATCAAGAGGGGGCGATCTTTGTAGAATTTCCATATCTAAGGTAGTTAAAAATATGTGCTTCTGAGTTTAGTTAAAAATATATTTAAATTTCAAATTATTGATAATAAGGATAAGTTTTATTTAAAAGTTATTTAAAAATTGAGATAAAGTTTGATGAGAATATAGAGGAAAATCTTTAAAAAAATCAAGTGATATGAATAACAAATATTTGAAAAAAAAAGGAGTAAAAGTTGAAAGAATGAAAAAAAGATAAGAGTAAGTGAGACGAGAGTTATAGGCATAAATAAAAAATGAGAGAGGGAATGATCTTTTAGAGTTTTCAAATCTAAGGTAGTTAAAAATGTATTTTCTTTTCGTTCTTTACATTTCAATCATTGTTTTCAGAGTTTGCCTAGGAAAGCTTGGCATTTTGAGCCACAACCAAAATCTAATCAAGGAAAAAGAAGGGAAAGAGATCGAGAAATTTGTATTATCAAGAGAAGCCAAAAATCATAGGACAAACTATTTCCTTTAATTCAAATAGACGAGGTTCAAGAAAGACCAAAATTGTTCAAACCCAATACAAGTCTTGCGTTTGCATTAAAACTTAAGGAGGGGGAAATAAACATTTTGTAGGTAAAAAATGATAATATCATGTAAAAGGTTCGATAGAGTCATTTGTATCATTGATCAAGAAGGAACAGAGTGTAAGCACGGAGAAGCAGATTCAAAGCCAATATGACCTTTTTAAAACGATTGAGAGAAGAAAAGTGAAGGAGAGACATGTACTAAATAATACTTTAATTTCTTGATGATTGTAAATACAAAGAGGAATCACCTATATATAGATAGGTGAATTAGGGAACTACTAACTAAGATGAATCTATAAACCAAACTAACTAATAACAAAAGAAACAAAAAACAAAAAACTGTAGCTCTAACTAATAACTAACAAATAATAAACCAAAGAGGTAACTAACTAAGCTAGTTTTTATTCTTATTCTCCAATACCCCCCACAAGCTCGAGAATAGATGTCTAAAACTCCCAGCTTGGAAAGGAGATAGGAAAAAGGTGATGGATTAAGAGGCTTGGTAAAAATGTCAGCATGTTGATCTTTGCTGCTATCAGGAAGAAGATGGAAAAGCTTGGCTTGAAGTTTTTCTTTGACCAAGTGCCAATAAATGTCCAAGTGTTTTGTTCTCTCATAAATACTACATTAGCAAGAATGTGCCTAGCAGGAGCACTATCACAGTAAAGGAGAGCTTGTTGAATGTAAGATATTCCAAAATCATCCAGAAGATAAGTGATCCATTGTAAATCACAAAGAGTACGTAGTTCCCAAAGCCTTATACTCAACTTGATATGAGGACCTAGAAATCGTAGTTTGCTTATTTGATTTTAAGGAAATCAAGGAATTCCCATGGACCTTCTTGAATCTAGACAAGTGCCCCAATCTGAGTCACCAAAAGCCTTGAGTTGAAGCATAAAGTCACAAGAATAAAACAACCCTTGACCAGGAGAGCCTTTCAAATATCTCAAAATCATGCAATCCTTGTAATTTTAGTTCAGTGGGGCATGACATAAATGGACTAAGTTGTTGGAGAACAAAATTGATGTCAGGTCTGGTGGTGGTGAGGTAAAGAAGCCTTCCAACAACATCAGAATAAGGAGGACTATCATCACGGTGAAGAGTAGTTGTCTTGGTCATAGGTGTGGGTGCTACTTTGGCTGCAAGCAAACCAAAATCAGAGATAAAATCCAGAGTATATTTTCTTTGAGATAAAGTGAGACCTAAATGAGATATGGCTACTTCTAGACCTAAGAAATATTTTAAATTCCTAAGGTATTTAATCTTGAAGGTACTATCAAACTGCTGTTTAACAAAAGTAATTTCTTCTTGATCATCTCCAGCCAGGATAAGATCATCTACATAAACAAGAATAATAGTTATATTATACTTCAATTTCATAATAAAGAGGGAATGATCATAACTTCATTGTCTATAATTAACCCTTGAGGGATTTCCATGTAGACTTCTTCCATCAAGTCAATATGTAAAAAATCATTAATGATGTCAAGTTATTGGAGAAGCTAATTGTTGGAAGAAGCAACAACAAGGAGAAGCCTAATTGTGGTTAGTTTGGCCAAGGGGAAAAAGTATAAAAAAAGCCCAATCCTTTTGCATGTTCGATACCCTTTGGCCACTGATCGTGCCTTATATCTTTGTAGAGTGCCATCTGGATTATATTTTATTTTGTAGACCTATTTAAAGCCAATAACAGGTTTACCTGCAAGCAACGAGATCAAGGACTAAGTCTTATTAAATTCAAGCGCAACAAGCTCATCTTGCATGGCCTTAACCCAACGAGGAGACTGAGCAGCCTGAGTGTAATTCTTAGGTTCATGTTTAGTAGTAATGGATAAGGTAAATTTGAGAAATTCAGGACTTAAGGAATGATAAGATAACACAAAAGAAAGTGGACACCTCACACTCTTATTGTCATGATTAGGAACATTATGGAGGAGATGACAATGATAATTAGTCAAGTAGCCGGGTGGATGTCTCTGTCTAGCTTACCTTCTAATATCTGCGTGAAATTTAGTATGAGAATTTGGTTCATGTTTAGGGTTTAGGGTTTATGAGAATTTGGTTCATAAGTAGGCTCTTGAGCATATAAATCATCGGAAACCTCATCTTGCACAATATAATTTTTAGTCTGACTTATTTCAATTGAGAGAAAATCAAATGTATTACCAACCTGTATGTTGTGTTGTTGGTCAATCTGAGGAGTTTTATGAAATGGAAAAATATCTTCATAAAAGATAACATTCCTAGATACAAGAATTTCTCTGGTAGGCAAATCAAAGCAAATATATACCCTTTGGTACCATCCTTAATTCCTAAATAAGCACACTTTCTAGCTATAGGATCTATTTTTTTTTGCGTTGTGTGAGAGTTGAGACCAAGAATATACTTCCAAAGACCTTTAAATCAAGATAAACATGTGTATTTCCATTCATAACCTCAAAAGGACATTTCCCTTTTAAGATAGGTGTAGGTAATTTATTTATCAAATGAACAACATGCAAAATAGCATAAGACCAGTAAACATTAGGGAGATTAAATTGAAATAGAATAGACCTTGCCACATTCAAGATGTTCCTATGCTTCCCATTGCATTTTGTTGTGGTGTCTCTACACGGGAGGTGTGGTGAACAATCCTTTGACTATTGTAAAATTCTGACATAGTAAACTTAATGCGATTATCAGATCTTATAGTTTTGATGGTTCAACTTGACAATTCGGCAATCGAATTGTGTTTTCTGAACTCATTTATAAAGGAACTGCTACTTAAGCAATTCTTATGTGAGACATTAGTGTTTATAAATATAACCAATTAAAAGTTTAATATACGTTCAATTAATAATAAAAATAAAAACATACCAAAACTTACATTGTTATTTTATTTTTTTTATTAATTTCACCTTTAAAATTATAAGAATTATTCTCAAGACAAAGAGACCAGTAAATGGAATTTCATCAGAAACAAGTTTCAGCCACAATGCCCAAGCAAATTCAAAATCTGCTACTTTCTATAAGAGAAATGTTGGTTGTACAACGACAACATTTACAACGAAGAGAGAGGTAAAGACAAAAGAGAGAAATATGGGATGTGATGGGTGATATGATGGAAAGAGATGAAGAGAAAAGAGTATTGTATAAGTTGTTATATGTTTTATGTTGTATGAATATGTTATCTCTTTCTATAATATGATTTCTAACCGGGCGTCGTCTATTATACATTCTTGGAAGTAGGGGTGAGCGTGAGACGGGTTGGGACAGGTTTTGTTTGTCCCATACCCGTCCCTAACTTTTTATTAGACCAAATTTCCAGACCTGAACCCGTCCATAAACCCGAAGAAACCCGACAATGTACAATACTACTTGAAACCTGAACTCGTCCACAACCCGAAGAAACCCGTCCACAAACTCTAAATGTTAATATTTTACTTTCTTATGAACTTTCAAATATTGTTAAGATAAAAATATCACAATATTATTATATAACTTTATATATGGAATGTGTTTTGAAAGTAGATAAAACCTTTATTATAGAGAAAAGTTAAATTAAAAAATCTCTAGAAAGTTAAAATGATGTTAAGCCTTTAAGTAATATAAAATTATAAATGTTATATATATTATATATATATATACATATATAGGACGGGTTGGGTAACCCGAAGATTAACCCAAACCCGTCCTAAACCTGATACCAGGTTATTGAATGAGACCCGATTAAACCCTAATCTTTCATGTGGGATATGATCTAACCCGGCCCGAAAAAGCTTGGGTTGGAACGGGTGCGTGGGACGGGCCGGGTTTTGCTCACCCCTACTTGGAAGTGGGGATATAAGTTACAACCGTTTTTAGACCCTTAATACCCAGTATGCGCGGCCTCTTCCTATGCAATTTTTAACAATTAAAGTTTTTTTGTTTTTGCTATTCAGCCCATTTATGGGTTTGTCCAAAAAGGTGAGCAACAATGTTGCTATTCATATTAAGTGAAAAGGGAGAGTCGTTCACTTTGATTGAGTTCTGGGCGTGTTTCGCCATGGCCGTAGTCGCTGAGGGCGGTGCCGATGTTCTTGAGAGCCATTTGGAGAAAAATGAAATGGAGCAGCAGTGTCAGACTCAAATGTGAGTTTGGAAGCAAAACGACGTCAAATCGAGAAAGGAGAGTTGGTGTGTGTGGATGCAGAGTGAGGTGAGAATCGGAACGGTGGGTGACAAGCACAGATTAGAGAGGTGAATGAATAGCGATAACAGAGAGTGCTGAGTGTCATGTAGCAAAGAGCACAGATTCGTTTATTCACTGAGTGTTGAGTGTCACAGAGCTCTCGGTTGGATTCTTGTCGGATTTCTTGCCAGATCCAGATGAGAGATATAACCAGCTTAGAAGTATTGCTGGTAGGATACAAACTGTGGTCGGATTCCTTCGGTGTCACTGAATTTCTTTAGAAGGTTGCTTGCAAGAAATGATTGCATACTTTGAATCATCAATCTAGCATTATCACCTTAAGGATAGTGCAAAATGAACTTGCTTTACTTTCAGCTTTCAGCACCTGTAGAATCAGAATCCCTGTGTTGTGTTGATATGATGTCCCCTTGTACTAGTGCTCAGTCTCTCAAAACGTGAAGCAACTTGTTGAATGTGACAAGCACACATGAATAAGATGATACTAGTGCATGCGAGTTGTTTAAATCAAATATTCATGAGTTTTTATTTATTAGATAAATATTTATTATAAGTTTAAATTAACTTATTTTGTATCATTGTATATTTTTAACATGAAAATCATTTGTAAACATTATTCTTTATTTTTTTCTTATTTTACTAAATAATTTTAACTCAACTAAAAATACATTTTAATATTTTTCTTAAGGATGCATGTAGTAAACAAAATATCTATTTTGTTTATATATATATATATATATATATATATATATATATATATAATCTTTTAACGAATTTTATGTTATTGTTATCACTTATCAGTACTAAAAATTTCAAGATAATTTTTTCCCCTTGAGTTGGAGGTAATCCAAAAATAAAAATTTCTATGCTGATTTTTAGTTGTTAGAATAACTTAGAACCAGTTTTATTCTTTTCTGTTAGTTAGTTGTTTAATCTGTTATGGTGGTTAAGTTAGTTAGCCACTAGCTTGTCTTAGTCCCTTTATCTATATAAAGGGTTCCTAGGCTCTCTGTACAGATGACTGACTTTCAGCTTTGAATACATAACATGATCTGCTCCTCCCGTGGATGTAGCCCATTGCACTTAGGGTGAACCACGTAAATCTCTGTGTGATCTTTCTCTCCCTCTTTCTCTCTCAATCATTCTATGTTCTGGGCTGTTCTGCTACTGTTTTCTTGCTGTTGTTTCTTTACAAACTGGTATCAAGAGCTCTGTGTCTCGTTCCAAGGGATTCCTCTGTCCGCTGCATTCTGTGCAAAGAAAACGTTTAAGAAACAATGTCAAACACAATCAGGATTGAGAAATTTAACGGGAAAAACAGCTTCAACCTATGGAGGATCAAGATGCGCGCCTTGCTAAAAGAACAACGTGTCTGGGGGCCTCTTGCTTCTGCTACTGTCAAGAAAGGAGATGCAGTTGAGGAGAAAGACAAAACTGATCCTACAAAGACTCAAGACCCTGCAGAACAAGAAGAAAAAGCACATTCTCTGATTCTTTTATCCCTGTCAGATGAGGTTCTTTATGAGGTTGCTGATGAGGAAACAACAAGTGGATTGTGGCTGAAATTGGAGAAACTGTATATGACCAAGTCTATATGCAACAAGCTCCTACTAAAACGTCGCTTGTTTGGTCTCCACATGAAAGAAGGTACACCTCTCAAAGATCACCTTGATGAATTAAACTCTATTTTGATGGAATTGAGAGATATTGATGTCAAGATAGAAGATGAGGATGCAGCTATGATTTTGTTAGCATCTTTACCTCCATCTTATGAAAGTTTTGTAAACTCTCTAAGTGTTGGCAAGGATTGCATCACTACGGAGGAGGTAAAATCCAGCCTGCATTCAAGGGAACTTCGCTGTAAGGCATCTGGAAATACTGAAGAGACAAGTGGTTCAGGGCTTGTAGTCTTAAATTCTACCAAGAATGGCAAGAAGAAGAAGGATAAAAACAAAAAGAATACCAATGTCAATCCGAAAGACATCTGCAACTATTGTAAGGAACCAGGGCATTGGAAGAAAGATTGTCCCAAGAAGAAGGGAAAGAAACCATCTGCATCAGTAGTTAAAGAGGAATCTTCATCAGAAAATGAGCTTGTTCTCTCTATTGTTGACCATCATCAACAATCTGCAGAACAGTGGATTCTTGACTCTGGTTGTTCTTTCCATATGTGTCCAAATAGAAGCTGGTTTCATACATATGAAGAGAAGCATGGTAGAAATGTCTACATGGGAAATGATGTCGCCTGCAGGACTATAGGAATTGGCACAATTCAGATAAAGATGCATGATGGAGTTGTTAGGACTCTAACAGAAGTTAGACATGTTCCAGATTTGAAGAAAAATCTTATTTCAGTTGGAGTTATGGATGGAAAAGGATTCACATGCAGTTCTGAAAAGGGTGTCATGCAAGTCAAGAAAGGATCAATTGTTGTGATGAAGGGTATCAAGAAAGGAAATCTCTACATGCTTCAGGGTTCAACCTGTGTTGATTCTGGATCTGTTTCTGTTGCTTCTAAGACTGATAAAAGTGTACCAGATTTGACTTATCTTTGGCACATGAGGCTTGGCCACATGAGTGAGAAGGGTATGATGATTCTGCACAAACAAAAGCTGCTGGGTGATCAAAATCTAGAAGAATTAAGATTCTATGAGCACTGTGTCTATGGCAAGCAGCAGAGGATCAAATTCCCTAAGGCAATTCACACCACCAAGGGTACCCTGGACTATGTTCACTCTGACTGTTGGGGACCTTCAAGAGTTCCCTCCCTTGGAGGAGGAAGATACTTCCTCTCCATCATTGATGACTACTCCAGAATGACATGGATCTACATCATGAGTCACAAGAATCAAGCATTCAAGTACTTCAAGGAATGGAAGGTTCTGATGGAAAATCAAACTGGAAAGAAAGTCAAGAGGCTAAGAACAGATAATGGTTTGGAATTTTGCTCTGCTGAATTCAATAAATTCTGCAAAGAGGAAGGTATTGCTAGGCAACACACTGTTAGGAACACTCCTCAGCAGAATGGGGTAGCTGAAAGAATGAACAGAACCCTGCTGGAAAGATCAAGATGCCTGCTGTCCAATGCCAGTCTGAACAGAAACTTCTGGGCTGAAGGCATCAATACAACTTGCTCTCTAATCAACAGATCACCATCCACTGCCATAGGGCTTAAAACCCCTATAGAGGTATGGTCTAATAAACCTGCAAACTACTCTATTCTTAGAATTTTTGGCTGCAATGCATACTATCATGTTAATAAAGGGAAGTTAGTTCCTAGATCTAAGAAAGGGTCATTCATGGGATATAGTGATGGGGTGAAGGGGTATAGGATCTGGTCACCTTCTGAAAGGAAGGTAATTCATAGTAGGGATGTTATTTTTGATGAATCACACTTGTTTCACCCGAGATTGGAGGTTACAGTTTCAGGAAAAGAAAGCAAAATCCAAGAACAGGTGGAGAATGAGACCTCTACAGGAGAAGCAGATGAAGAGGATAAGTCAAACAAAGCTTCAGAAGCATCTCAAGATGGAGGACAACATGAAGTGGTCAACTCAGATCTGTCTCAGCAGAATGATACCTCTGAATACACCAAATCAGAACCAGAAATTCATCAGAGACCACAAAGAAATAGGAGACCCCCTGAGAGATATGACTTTGAAGACATGGCAGCTTATGCTTTGCTTACAGCAGAAGACATTGAGTCATGTGAACCTGCCACCTACAAAGAAGCTATAAACCACACTGATTCAGACAAATGGATCCTTGCCATGAGAGAGGAAATGAAGTCCCTACACAAAAATCAGACCTAGAAGCTCATCAAGCTGCCAAAAGGAAGACATGTGGTTGGCTGTAAATGGATATTCAAAAGGAAGTGTGGAATTTCAGAAGCTGAAGGAATTAGGTACAAGGCTCAGTTAGTTGCAAAGGGATTCAGTCAGAAAGAAGGAGTAGACTACAATGAAATCTTCTCACCTGTGGTTAGACACACCTCTATCAGAATTCTGCTTGCTCTTGTTGCAACCCACGACTTGGAGCTCGAACAGTTAGATGTCAAGACAGCTTTTCTCCATGGAAGGTTGGAAGAAGACATTTTGATGAAGCAACCTGAAGGTTTTGTAGTTCAAGGCAAAGAGGATTATGTTTGTCAACTCCAGAGGTCTTTGTATGGTTTAAAACAATCCCTAAGGCAGTGGTACAAAAGATTTGACAGCTTTATCATCAGTCATGGCTTTAACAGAAGTCCCTATGATTGTTGTGTTTACCATAAAAAGGTGGAGGATGATTCCATGATATATCTTCTCCTCTATGTTGATGACATGCTCATAGAAGCAAGAAGCGTCACAGATATTCAGAATCTGAAACTTCTCCTAAGTGGTGAATTTGACATGAAGGATCTGGGTGCTGCTAGGAAGATACTTGGGATGGAAATCTATAGGGACAGATCTCAGAAGAAGCTCTTCCTATCACAAAAGGATTATATTCTGAAGATCCTATCTCGGTTTGGAATGATGAATTCAAAGCCTCTCAATACTCCCTTATCAGCAAAGGAAACGCTATTTGTCACCATCAAGGCTCAATCTCAAGATGACTTAGACTACATGTCTAAAGTCCCCTATGCTAGTCCTGTTGGCAGTCTCATGTATGCTATGATGTGCACAAGACCTGACCTTGCATATGCTGTCAGTGTGGTTAACAGATACCTTAAGCAACCTCAAAGGGAGCATTGGCAAGCTACAAAAAGGATTTTCAGATACCTAAGAGGAAATGTTGATATTGGGCTGATCTATTGCTCAAAATCAAGTTGTCTCTTGTCAGGATATTCTGATTCGGATTATGCTGCAGATTTGGATGGGAGGAGGTCTATCACAGGCTATGTTTTCACTCTTGGAAGCTGTTTGGTTAGCTGGAAGGCTACACTTCAACCTTCTGTTGCTCTATCAACAACAGAAGCTGAGTACATAGCTCTTACTGAAGCTGCCAAGGAAGGAATCTGGTTAAAGGGGCTGGTTAGTGACCTTGGAATCCATCAAGTACATGCTCTCATCTTCTGTGACAGTCTCAGTGCTATATGCTTAGCTAAAGATCAAGTTCATCATGATAGAACCAAGCATATAGATGTGAGGTATCACTTCATCAGATCTGAAAACAGAATTAAAGTTCAGAAAATCAACACCTTGCACAATCCAGCTGACATGTTCACTAAACCTGTTCCTAGGAGCAAGTTCATGCACTGCTTGGACTTGCTCAATGTTGATTGTTGGAAGTAATTTCTCTGTATTTGGAGGATGCAGATTTTTTTTCTTGTAATGGTTCTAATTTAAGGTGGAGAATTGTTAGAATAACTTAGAACCAGTTTTTTTCTTTTCTGTTAGTTAGTTGTTTAATCTGTTATGGTGGTTAAGTTAGTTAGCCACTAGCTTGTCTTAGTCCCTTTATTTATACAAAGGGTTCCTAGGCTCTCTGTACAGATGACTGACTTTCAGCTTTGAATACATAACATGATCTGCTCCTCCCGTGGATGTAGCCCATTGCACTTAGGGTGAACCACGTAAATCTCTGTGTGATCTTTCTCTCCCTCTTTCTCTCTCAATCATTCTATGTTCTGGGCTGTTCTGCTACTGTTTTCTTGCTGCTGTTTCTTTACATTAGTATTCTATGGCTGGTTAATTCTAGATGCTATTCACGATTTCCCAGACTTTGTTCATGTAATCTTCACATACTAAAGCATATTACTTTCCTCCTCAATGCAGAACTAAACGACACCACCAGTGCTCTCTATTGTGTGTCTAAAAATATTCCTAATGAAAGCGTAGGGACTCGTCAGCAATTTCATAAAATAAGTGATTAGATGGGTTGCTTGGAGATAATCTGAAGATCTTCACCCTTGGCTGTTTTATTAGCAAATCCAATAGCCCAAAATACAGGTTGTAACTTACAACCCAAAATATAAGGATGCATAATAGAGACAAGTTACTTTCCTGAATATCCATAAGAAACAAACAAATTCACAAGTTCCAATTAATAATAATATAGATTAATTAAATTAAAATATTGCGTTTTTGGTTACATGAGACTTTTAGGCGGTATTTTTGTCACTATTTATTTATTAGTACCATTGTTTGGTGAAGACTAATATATACCTTTAAGTTAAGTGGTATATGGGTGCCACTTAATTTTAGCCATTAGATGTGGTATTAAAAGGATTGAATTGTCAGGATGAGATGTTTGTTGAGATTTCATTTAGGACCCAATAACAATTTTTTACAATCAAAATCATGTATGATGTATCTGAATTACCTCACAGTTCCGGTACTCGTCACATTTCAGATATCTAATGAAATTAGAACAATTGCTTCCAAGCAGATCTTTTAATTTTCTTTTTAGAAACAACTTTCATAGCTTGTTTTAGATAATGGTCTTGAGAATCAAAATATCAAAACTGAATTAATCAAAACACATTCTAAGTAGAATTGTTGGAAATTTTCTATCCTCCTAGCGGAAAATACTGTGCGATTGCTTTATAGAGATATCATTGATAATTTTATGATGATAAAGAATATTTATCAACCAATCTAGGAAAAATATGTGCATCCTAGTTTTGAAAAAGTTTTAGCTTTTTTTCCCGACCGAGATTGGAAGGATCCTGTGAGAACTGAGAATGGTGTGTGGTGAGCCTCTGCATACAACTCTGGTGAGGGAGTTGCTTCTAGAACCCCCCTTTTTTGCTATTCGCACCCCCATCATATATCCCCTTCCCCATATTACCCATACCCCCTACCCCCCACCCCCACCCCCACTCTCCACCGGCAGCCACTCCCTCCCCTCCCCCTTCCCCATTCCCCGCCCCTCATTCCTCTTCGGCTGTCCGTGTTCCCCCTCCCTTTTATTTTTTTTCCAATGTTTTAGGTTTAGAGACGGAATATTTCCGTCTTTAAACTCGTCTCCGTAAAAAAAAATTCCGGAACCTTCCAGAAAATTTTTAACAATGTTGAAATCTGAAAAGGAGGTGGGCATTGGGGGGACGAGTTTAGAGACGGAAAAATTCCGTCTCTAAACCCAAAACGTTGAAAAAAATAAAGGGGAGGGGGAACACGGACAGCCGAAGAGGAATGGGGGGTGGGGAGTGGGGAAGGGGGAGGGGGTGGCTGCCGGTGGGGGTGGGGGGTAGGGGTAATATGGGAAGGGGATATATAATGGGGTGCGAATAGCAAAAAGAGGGGTTCTAAAAGCAACTCCCCTCTGGTATATAGTATGTGGGCTCACCTTGTTATCTAACCTAAGGAGGACATGGGTTTTAGAGATTTTTACAATTTTATCATTTTCACTTTAAAAAGTTTATTTTTTTCCCTTTCAACCAGGAATACTTGTATTGGGTTTGAATGATCTTTCTTGATAATCATTCTTTTGAGTAAAGGGAAATAGCTGTTTTGAGATTTTGGGTTACTCAAAAATCTTGATCTTTCGCCCTTTTCTTTCGTGACTTAGTTTCTTTTTGCGGTTGTGGCTTAAAATTAAGTGGCAGGCTTTACCAGGCAAAGAAAAATTGAAATGTAAGAAAGGAGAAAATGTTCCAGCCAAAGGAGAAGAGAACCTGAAAAGCATTAGGAGAATTAGAATTGTGTACAGTGACCCATTCGCTTCAAGTGAAGATGGTAAATTTATGAACAATCACCCTCAATTAAATGGTTCCAAGCGCGATGTCAAGGAAATTTTGGTCATTAGTGAAAAGGTGAAAGCAAGTCTGCATGAAGATGCATCTCATGAATTGATCAATAGGATATTTACAATAAAATTAGTTTCCACATGATACCAGGAGTTAGGAGTGTTAGACCTAAACAGGAACACTCCCTTCCCCCAGAACCCCAGTAGAAAAAATATCTCATGAATTGATCAATAATTCACATAATTGTTGGGGAATACAAGTTCCTACTTGAAGATGCTACAATTATTGAGAAAACTCTCCAAAAGATTAGTGAAAATGAAACTCAATCTGTCTCTGAACATCAAAATATTTTAGATATATAACAACTACTCTCTGAACTAGGAGGTTGCACTTTGCTGAGCAACATGATGGTTGTTTTGAAATATCAGGTGCAATTCAAAGTTTGATCTCATTGCTCCTTTACTGTCAAAGGAATGAGCAGAGCAAGAAGTGATCCTGAAAGGGTAGATAGTGGACACCAGCTGTAGGATTCAATGAGATCTTCAGTGGTGGCAATGCTTTGACTCTCCTCAATCTACACATTTTTAATCAGCTTAAGGCTCTCAGACTTCATACATTCTCTTACTTACAGAAAGATCTCAAGAATGAGAAAATTCAGCACGGGGTTGGAATTGCATAGTATGCTGAAGCAATCAGGACACACTGCCATTGTTTGCAAAGGCCAATTCACATACAATAGCGAGGTGGTCACTTCCCCATTTCTACAGGAGACGAAATAATCATTCATAAAGATATTGACAATCCAATGTGCAACAAAATACATATAAGCAAACATACATATAAGACCAGGTTTTAAGAAGAGTACCTCATTAGGGAGTCCTCTGGTTCTTCTAAGAATATCAATGGGCAAGGTTTCAAGAACTCTAACTGGAGTAAGATCCTCGGAATGCCTGCTTACAAATGATATCAGTAACGAAAATTTAAAAAAGTAAATAATTTTGATGTTCAGTATGAAACAATATGACTACCAGATATAATCAACAGTTCCCATGAACTTGGAATGGTATGATGTTGCCAAGGGCTCCCCAATATCATCCCTCGTTCTATGGTTTCCCTGCAGCAGCAACTACATGAGATTTCTGCAAGATTAAGTGCGAAATACTGAACTAAATATTTAGCGAAAAAAATTATTAGGAGTTTCTCATATAACTATTTCAGGGATAAACTTTTTCATTTCAAGCATAAAAAAGTTGCAGAAATAGGCAATAGCTGATTGTAACTATTTTATTGAAGTTGGATTAGACTCAGAAATATAGTTGGCAGATTAAAACATCATACAGGCACACCACTATAAGCACTGTGGAGCTTGAGATGGTGCTGAAGATGAGTGACTCCTTCTGCCCCAGTTGCAAGTCTTAGTTCTTCCACACTCCATTTGTATAACAATTGCTTTGAAACAGAAATTGAAATGCTGCGCCAGATACACACCCAAATAATTATTACATAATACTGAACTCCTAGCATTTGATATAAACTAAGATTACAACCCTTCCTCTAAAATTGGAGGGAAATAATAATAATCGAGGAAATAATTGTATTATAATTTTCATTCAGAACAATAAAAAAGCACATTTTTCATGTCAACAAATAATATGAAGTCTTGACAAATATTATTGTCTTGTTTTTTAGGAGGAAGCAGTCAAGCAGGGAAGCAAAGTCATGACAATAGTGACTGAAAATAAAAGACTTTGTACTGACTCAAAAACAACCTAGTATCATCACCAATCTGTGATCTGAAGACTCTGTCATTGGATTGGATTTCAAGCTGTCCCGACATATTTCTGCGGTTATGTAATCGGATGTCTAACTGCAATAAATGGAACACTAACTTAACTAATAAACACAGAAAAATCATTAATGACTCCCTCCCCCAGACAACAAATCCCACCCCTAACTGAGTTTGGATGATTTTAGACAATTAGGTATAAGCTGGAAAGGCATGGGAGGGAATGGAACAAAATTACCTTTCTTTCCCTTGTTTGGAAGATAAATAAGGGAAAGGAACAGAACTCCATTACCTTAGTTCCTTTGTTCCATCCCAATTTTTGGGGGAATAAAAATTGAGTCTTTGAAAGGAACAGAGGGGGAATATATCCTCTGGAGTTCCTTTTCCTTTCTATCTAGTTTTAAACTCCCAAATAATTTGTTCCACTTTCCCTCATTCCCTTTCCATTCCCCTCATTACCTGCAATCGAACACAGATAAATCACTTACTCAAGGTCTGTAACTCTGTTCATATAATCAAATTTCTCTCAGATACTGCACAAAAAATAAGCTAAAAGGCTTGAGAATATACATGATGAGGAGATGCCAAACTCACCTTGGATGAAGATAGAAATTTATATATTGCACTCTGACAACAAGAGATGAAAAACAAAATAGAAGCAATGAAGTAACATCCCACTGGACCACAAATCTGAAATTGATAAACTGATAAGTACAAAGATAAACCTTACCTGAGGAACACTATTTAAATCCCCAGCAATAATAACAGGGATGTCGCCCCATTCTTGTGATAACTCGTAAGCTTTATCGAGTAAAAGTCTGACCTATCCATTATGCATGTAGCAAGTCACCAGAATCAATACAATAGATTAGACAGCTTAATCAACTATAGAAAAACAAATATATTTTGTTTAAGGTAAAATGATTTGCACCAACCCCAACCCAGAAAATATATTTAAGGTAAAATGATTTGCACCAACCCCAACCCAGAAAATATATTAAGTTAAGAAAAAAAAAACATACACAAACCCAAATGCATACACATACAAAATCAGTATAAAGCTACCTAGCTAGTTAAGTAAATTCAAGATTACCTGACCCAGTTTGATGTCACCTCGATTTGGGTTGAACAACACGTGTATATTTCCTATTACAAATCTTCTTTTTCCAGCAGATGGTGCCCTATAGATGCAGATCAAATTAGTAACTAAGTAAGATCCACGGTCATGAAATAGGCACTATGTGTGCATGAGCATATGTGAATACATGAATGTGTACATTGTTCTTTCAAAACTATCACTTTTAAACTAGCTTTGCCGCTAAAGATTAGAGATAAAAAGAACGCTATAAGAAAAGTAAGAAATGATAGTAACTAGTCATGTGTTGGTATGCAATAATTTAATATACGTTAGTAACCACTCCAGGATATTTGAACAGAAACATCCCAAGTGTTACATGAAAAGAAAATATATGTCAAAGATAACGAATAATTATTTTCATATTATCCATTTTAGACAGTATAAAACTTACACTGCTGTTAGTTTACATGTGTCGGATTCTGGTCTATCATGGTTTACCTGTACATAGATCATGAAATAAAAAGTAATAATATATAAGAAAATCAAACCCTAAAATAATTGGTTTCATTGCAACAAGAACACATGTATACGTAGTATGTGGATACCAGGTAAAACAGAATTTAAGCGAGAGGGTGAATATGGCATCGAAGACCATATGATAAATAGTTCTAATAAAAGACAAAAATAGCAAATATAAAACATAGGTAGGAAACAAATCAGAAAAATAGAAAACAAACATTAAATACCTCCAAAACACAAAGTTGAGCAACATTGTTACGCAGGCCAAATCTCTGGAACTCTATATCTTCTTGATGCAACAGATTAAATCTGCATTCAAATTTCAAAATATACTGACAGTGCTTAGGCCAAATTTGGAACTGTATATTATCTCAATTGCTGTGTTCTATGATTAGCACATCTTTAAGCTATCAAATTCTTTTGTATCAAGGAACACTTCGGCAGCTCATTTCCTTATAGTAAAAGGTTAAGAATTAAGATATCAAACAAATTAATATAGGATGCCAAGTCAATTATTTATATGACTTAGGGGTAATGGAAACCCACAATTTGTCTTTCCAAAATACAGCACATCCATCACGTGCTTCTCCTGTGCGAGCCTGCGATGAATTAACAATCCAGGTAAGGAACTTCCCTAAATATTTGGACTTCAAAAAACTCATATGAGTTCAAATATGCGTATAACTTACTTTGTAAACACCCTTAAATCCATTGTTCTGGAAAAGATCATCCAAATCATCAAAATGATCAACCTCCTGCAGACATGGGATCGAGTAAAATTAAGATGTTTGTGCCAACTGGCATTAACACCAGCATAACTTGTATCTCAAGAGAGCCTATGAAGGAACATGCCTAAATATCACAGATTCACAGTCACCTTTGTTACATGAATACATGCTTGTGGCTAAATAAAAAACATATGTCAGTTAAATTAGTATTTTTAACTCTTCTTTTTCTACCTTTCAAAGCTCAATAGAGATGCATATATGCTAACTGTAAAATCTTTGTAAGTTTGTAAGAAGATAATAAGTAGTGCTATGCAATGTGTAACACAGGGAAGGGTTATGAAACTACCTGGAAACATAGTATGCTTGCATTATAGCTATTAATCTCTTCAAGTATGAGCTTTTTCCGCCAGTCCCACTCCAAGAACCTTCGCGGAATATTAGAATACAAATCTGGATGCTTTGATGCATTTTCAACACCTAGTATATTGTATGAAGCAACAACAATCTTATCTGCAAGAGAAGGAAAAATTTTGGAATAAATACGAGATAAACACAATCTACTCTAAAGTCTGAGTGGCAAAAGTTAACAGTGACTCTAAAATATAGAATAAACTATTAGCCATCTTCACCACAGACTGTTCATTATTGGAAACAAACCATTACCCATAATATGCAAGCAAATGCCATTATTCTTTAGAATTTAGATTCACCATTCATGCCACACTAAAAAAGCTTTTGTTGGTAAATAAGCCATTCCTACCAAATTGTACATGAATATGTATAATGGCATCTGCTAATTAAATTCTCCATTTTTTTTCTTTTACAGGTGACCATCTCAACCAGAAGAATGTAACACTAAATTATAAACCTTTTGCTTAAAAGGAAAGCAATCACAACAAACTATATTCAATTTTCATATAGAATTAGACAAAAGCACAAACACAATTGGCAGTGGACTTTGAATGCATCATTAATTTCATAGTGAAGTAGAATTCAAAGTAATTGTTTTTCCAAAAGCAGATAGCTTTTTCGTATTTCTGACCTGTGCAACTAGAAGAATCTTTGGAAGAGGAAACCCATCTCCTAGAACACACTCCGCGATCAGAACCCGAAGATTCGAACCGAGAATGTCTTCTCCTCTTTGATGGATAGCCATCGCTTGAATTTTCCGGTGGAAGACTTCCGCGCTTGCGGCGCACCATGTTTCCAGCCGGTGTAGGCGATAACGGCGGCGTGTGTGATGAATTAGGGTTGAGTACGCTCCGGACGCCGGCGGTTGCTTCTGGACACGGTGTCGTCGTTGACAGATACCTTTTTATTATGCTATTTTATAAAAAAATATTTTTATTTATTTTTATTATTTACATGACCACTCATCGCCATTGGGTTAGTAGTTTTTTTTTTTTTTTTACTTCACGAAAAAAAGTAGTTTCATTTTTTTAATTCTTTTATGATATATTAAATTCAAATCTTTTGTTGTTGTAAAATTTAGGGCCCGTTTGGTGCACAGGAGGATATGATAACTTTATCCTATCCTATCATTTATCATGTTTTGTTGCACCAATAATAAATAATTTTATCCTATCAATCTCTTCTAGTAATTCTTATACTGAGGGGAGCTGGGGTTAGAGGGTGATAGGATATGATAAGAAGATAAAAAATTCTTCCTCATTTATCCTCTCTTTCTCTCTCATCTCTCCCCCTCTTTCTCTCTCTCATATCTCTCTCCTCTCTCTCTCTCCCCCCCTTCTTTCTCTCTCCTCCCTCTCCTCTCTTACTCTTTCCTCTCTCCTCCCTCTCTCTCCCCCCCTCTTATCTCTTTCCCTCTTTCTCTCTCCCTCCCTCTCTCTCCTATCTCTTTCTCTGTCTCCTCTCTCCTCCTTTCTCTCCCCCTCTTTCTCTCTCTTTATTTTTTCCTCTCTCTTTCCTTCATCTCTCCTCCCTCTCTCTCCTATCTCTTTCCTCTCTCTCCCCTCTCTCTCATCCTTCTCTCTCCTCTCTCTCTTTCCTCTTCTTCCCCTCTCTCTCCTCTAGAGCCGGCAAACGGGCTAGCCCGACCGGGCCGACCCGCAAAAATATAGGGCTTGGGCACCTATTTTAGAAGCTCGAATAACTCACGGCCTTTTTAGCCCCAGCCCAATAAAGCCTGCTACCCGCAAAAATATCGGGCTGCCTGCAAAAAGCCCGCAAAAGGGTAGGGCTCGGGCACCTATTTAAAGTTCAAATAACTTTCGGGCTTTTTAGCCCAACCCGATAAAAAGCCCGCTACTCGCATCAAGGTGGGGTCGGGCTGGGTAGCCCGAATTGACAGTCTACTCTCCTCCTCCTCTCTCTCTCCTCTTTTTCCTTTATCCCCCCCCTCTCTCCTCCTCTCTCTCTCTCTCTTGCTCCCCTCTGTCTCCTCTCTCTCTCTTCTCTCTTTCCCCTCTCCCCCTCTTTCTCTTTCTTTCCTCTCTCTCCCCCCCTCTCTCTTCCTCTCTCTAAAATAACAATTTTTTGTGCTAATTTTGATATTAATTTTAATATTTTTAACAATTTTTTTGTAAAATAAATTTAAATATTTTCTAATAAAAAATAAATTTTTATTTATGTGTGCTTGCTAAAAAGCAAAAAAATAATTTAAATTTGTAATAAGGGTAATTTTGTCATTTTAATATTCTTTATATCATATCCTACCATAATCTGTCCATCTCAAACGTAGGATAGGATAAAATAATCATATATGTTTTCTTATCCTGGTGTACATCAAACATAGGATAAGATAAGAGCTTATCCCGCTCTTATCCTATCATGTCACTATCCAACTCTCATATCCTATCCTATCATATCCTATCATGTGCACCAAAAGGACCCTTAGTTTAAGGAGATAATGTAACATTGCAAGGCAGAGAAAAGTGCCGAACTTAAAAGAGCATTTAGGAAAATACTTATATTTACTTCATGCTAAAAAGATGAGTGGTGAGTTTAAATCTATCAACTCTCATATGCAGGTATCCTCCACGGGAGGCACTCGTGTTCGAGCCGGGAACATTCACTTTCATATTAAGTTCAAATATTATTTACATCTATATACACAAAAAAAATGTATATGAAATTGATATTGAAGATTAAATTTATATCACTTAATAACATTCAATAAAATACAAAATTCGTCAAAAAAAAATTAAAATAAAATACAAAACTAACTCATGTAGCTCATGAATTATATATATATATATATAGAGGAGGGTTATAATTACACCGGTGTAAGTTACACCAAGTGTTACACCGCTGAATAATTTTTTAACGGATCATTGTATTAAATAATCCACCGTTGGATTGAAAGTTGTTATCATATAGATCATACATATAAAATTTTACATTAATATGAAATTATTTGATATGGCATTGAGATGTCTCAAGATTAACGTTATATATACATTTGAAATATATGAAAAATCCAACCATTTGATTATTAAGTTATTGGTGTCAATTTTACGAAATTTGGCACATATAATCATGATGATGAACAAACATAATTCAACGGTTGGATTACTAAAAAACATATTCGATTTGTAGTTATTAGCGGTGTAATACTTGGTGTAACTTACACCGGTGTAATTATAACCCTCCTCATATATATATATATATATATATTTGTTGGTATGAAATAAATAACTCGAAGAAAAATGAGACAACCAAAGAAAGTAAACTTTTATATTATTAATTAGATATTTACAATGGGAAACAATATAAATTGGTTTCTGTTTGGTCCCCCTCTTCGAGTTAGTCCTTAGTATTTCTCATCTTCGAGTTGGTCTCTGCTGCTCTTCATCTTCAAATATCCACTTGCTTATTCGAACTGATAATCATGAATGTCTTTCCAGGTTGTAGGCAGAAAGGAAGTCGGGTGCATGGGGTGGAAACAAAGGGGAGTCACTCGAAGGGATATGACTCCCTATTTTGGATCATCTGTTCGACCTAAGGAAAAGGTCAAAGAAGACGAATGGGCTTGTGGTATTGGACACCTCGTCGACCTGATCAACAGCAAAGCCATATAAGATCAGGTCGAACAGAGCAGCCAACATCAGAAACCTCTCCGTGAGAAAAGAGTAAGTGAGCAGAAGATGGAGCTAGTCACTATTTATAAGGAGGAAGGAAGCCCCAGATTCAAAACTGCCACCACTTTAGACCAATAACGGAAAGGAATGTATTTATTACATTAAAATGGTCGGTGGTCAAGAAAAGTCTTTGGACGACAGGTGGAATTGTGGCACATTTCAAAAGGGCTCAATGAAGAAGTCTGAATGCAAGCTTGAAGCTAATCAGAAAATACCTTTCGAGGGGTCAGCTTTAGATCAAAATGAGAGAAGATGAACGCCTCATGAAATCCCCATTTATGATTCGAAGCCAAGGGATAATAAGTAATGAGGCATCAGATCATGGTCCACGTCACAACGTCAATTATAAAATGACACTGTCTGGATCGTGGAGAACATGAGTAAGTGAGGATTGAGAAATAACGTACATAGCAGTTACATGCAGTTCCTGAGCAGTTCCAAAGGAAGCCTATAAATAAAAGGATATAAGATTGGCAAAAGGTCGTCAAACTAAAGACTCAAGCATCCTGAAGCCAGAGCATCCATCCTGAGATCAAGGCATCCAGTTGCAGCAGGCAAGTAGGGATTTCATGTATTTTATGTTTTGTAGTTTAATTTCTCATTGTGAATGTACGTTGTTGTTTTTGTTTTTACTCTTTTAATATCAATCAAAATTTGTCCACCCTTTGGTCACGTCATTTACACTTCATCTTCTCCCAAACTTCTTAATAACAACACCTAGAAGAGCCCTTTTAGAGGATCTGTATCTCGTCCCAGATTGTCCTTAAGATACATTTATTTAGACTAATTTTCAGCATAAACAATATCAAATTTTAAATAAATTAAATATTTATAAGTATATTATTTAAATCCATTATTTAATAGTGAATATTTACTTATTAGTTATATTATATATATATATGTTAAAATAAAATAATATGATAGAGTTTCCATTAATTTTTATTTACATGGGCCTTAAACCCCTCTTAATATAAAAAATTTATTTAAATGAAATTTTATAAAGTTTTTTTTACGGAAAATATTATAAAGTTGATCTAATATATAGACACTTTCAATCATACATTTATATTAATTGATTTTATATTTTACTAAAAAAAAAGTTAAATAGGGTAAATATATATAAAAGTGTGACACTTCGGCGTGGATTTATCTTGTCCCTTGGGATCAAGTTAAATTGATGCATGATTTTAACACTCTTATACAAATCAATAATTTTAGATAGACAACATTTTTTTTTATCAATCCAACTGTTATAATAATTATTCATCACATCTAATTATTTGTGCCAAATCTTATAAAATTAATTTAAACAAATGATAAATTTATAATCAAATACTAAAATCTTTTATAGGTATAACTATTGATCTCAAGTTACACATGTAAAACTTTAGTACTCACCATTCAATAACTTTTAAATCCTAAACTATTTGAGAAGTGAAAAGGCATGTTTGTCCTTAAGTAAATTGGTTGAATTTATAACTTCCTACCTCTATCTTTGTTTTTATCGCTATTTATTTAGTCAAAAAATAAACATATTAAGAAATGTTATCATTTATTCTTATTTTCATCTAAATAAATTTTAAATTTTTTATTTTATCTTTTATCTTTCCTAGTACTATTATATCTCATTAATTTTTAATAATATGTTATTTATTAACATAAGAAAATTTTTATTATTATTATATTGAGTTTATAAGTAGACAGTTAAATAAAAAAATTTTAAAAAAAATAGACAGTTAAATAAAAATGAAGTTAATATTTTTTTAATATGCATCATCATGTAAACAAGCTCTTGATACACCCGGCTTATACTTTTTAATGGTAAGTCGTCGATGTTTGTACCTCATCATTGTTACTCTGCTATTTATTTTTAATGTCTTTGTATTTGTATGTTGTTGGACTGGATGAGAGCACATGTGCAAAATTCTTATCATTAGTTTGCGCATTGTTTCACATCTATATCATTTAAATTTTAGAAATCGTTTATTTTTTTTTCTTTATCTTCTTTCATTTGCTTTGGCTTTCTCTTTGTCTATGTCATCATTCTCTTCATTATTGTGACTTTACGCATGTTTCCTTGGGTGGCTTCTTTTTTTCACAAAGGTCCTGCTAACGAGTGCTTTTAGGGCACTGATTAAGGATCTATATAAAGAATATTTTTGTTAGAAATCACAGTATTGATTGCATTTGCAATATTTAATACTACACACTCCAATAAAACATTTCCATTTTTGGATCCTCAACAAGTGTCTTTAGGGCACTAGTTAGCATTTTCCTTTTCACAAACATGTTTCTCATCTTTATTTTGCCTTTTTATTATTTATGTACATATAAATATTCATTCTTTCTATTTACTCTTTAAAATAATGGGGAGAGATGAAACTATTTATAGTGGGGCTTCTATTGAAATTCTTGAGAGACGTAGGATGGAGTGGAAATTAGATGACTACTATGAGAGTAATTTTATTGATCTTGATATTGAAGATAGTGAGTCTAGTCTCTTCTTTGAACCCTACAATTATTCACCCTAAGAATGGAAGGATAAGAAAGCTTGAGGATGGTTCAAGCATGTGTTTAATTAGGTGAAAGAGGACATTCTTGTAAATATCTTAGGGAAACATAGCAAGGTGGTTGAATTGTATTTCTTAGGGCACCAACACCGTTTGGTGCTTAACCAGTTCTTCACACAGTAGCACCGTAGCTTAAGCAATTGTAAGTGATGAAGAGAAATTTTAATTAGTGCTTATTTAAGCATGCTTAAATAAGCACCACAATTTACTGACACTTACTGACAGGTGCATGAGAAAAGGGGCGTGCAGAAGCAATCTTTCATTAAAATATTTTTAAATTAAAAAATTTATAAAATATAAATAATGGGTGATATGTAATAATATGACTCATTTAAGATTTGTGAATAGTAAAAAATGGAGGTTTTGGGATGGAGATGAGAAGTGCTTAAGAGCAACTCCAACGAAGAAAAGGAGTTTATAAGGGAGATGTAACCGCTCGAATAGAATGGCTATGTGCATCCGGTATCCAATGTAATTACATAATGTAAATAGGTGAGTGGGGTCTAATCATTATTTTTTCATCTATTAAATATTGAGAAATGAATAAAATTAGATACATTGTGAGGTCCATTTAAGAAACTTTATAGAGTTATTGGGTTGAAGGAAAAAGTGAGTTGAGTTGCTTAAAATTATAAAAATGATATGACATTATAAAAATACATAAAAAATTATATTATATTTAATGTAGCAACCAGTGTTATAAAACTCGGACCGGTCATTGACTCGGTCGAGGTACTGGGTTACTGGGCCACTAGTCGAACCAGTGAGTCACTGGTTGAACCGGTATATATTTAAATTATAATTTTTATACTAAAGATTAAGGAAAAATCAAATAATTATCTAATATGGTAATCTCCATAAATTAATTAAGTTGGAAAAAACAATTAAAAAATTATTACATATTATTTACTATATTTATATTATATTATTAAGGATTAATAAATGAAATTTAAAAAAATATCTATAACAAAGTTTGTAATTTCCAAAGTAACGTAGTTAAATTACATTGTATTGTAAAAGCATTTCCCACCCACTTCATCGTGCAGAGCAAGTGTCAGTAAAGTTACATCGCATAGGAAATGACAAGTGTCTTTTCTCTCTCCGTAGGAAACACGCTAACATTTTAAATGATCTAACCTTATCTCTACAAAGCAGAGACTCTTTATTCCTTCTCTCAAACACTTCCCCTCTTTCTTTCTTTCTGTATTTTTTCGAGTTTCTCTCTCAACTTCCATTCTTCTTCTTGCGAAATTTTCACACAGAGAAGCCCTTAAGTTAGAAATGGCAATGTTGTGAGGAACCATGTTTTGGAGGGGTTGCTACGAGGACGATGGCTACCACAAAGCTTGCTGCAGCTTGGAATGTGGCCTGTGCTCATGGAGTGGCTCCTGGTAAAGTGGCTACAAAGAAGCCAGCAAGACATCTAACCGGTTCAACGAGTCACCGGTTTTTCGTATAATCCGGCCGAGTCCAACCGGTTTTTAACGGATTAACTACATTTCTGATCTGCTTACCGACTCAAACCGGTGATGCAACCGGTTCCCGGCTCAACCGGTCTGACCGACCGGGCCGAGCCGGGTTTTCTAACACTGGTAGCAACTCATGTGAGTTCTTCATTGGAGATGGCTTAATAATAACTTGATGATGTGTAATGATGAGACCCGTGTAAGATATTTGAATAATAAAAAAATTAGGTGTTGGGATGCAGATTGTCAGGAATATGACCAAATGGCTCGATGTCGTGTGTCTCTACTTTCCATTCAATATATAGATCAATGTACAAATAATAACACTGATGTTTAGGCTAATTTAAAGGGATATGCTTATTTCTAGGTAGGCTGATTGCTGAACTAATACGTAGGGATTTACATCTAATCAATCTAGCATTTACATCTATTTAAAACTATGTAGAATAATCTGTACACAATAAATGAGAGTTATATTGAGGCCGAATTGGGCACTCTTTGATAATGTGTCCTGGCTTTTTGCAGTAATTGCAAAACTTTTTGGTACACTTTGTAGCAATGCGACCATAATTTTTGTAACTGTAACACTGAACCTTACTCATATACCTACCTTTGCCTCTTCCTTGAGCCAAAAAGGCCATTGGTGCTGCAGTAAACTTTTCTTGATCAAGAGTGACTTGAGTAAGAAGACGTTGTTCTTCACGAATCAATTCACCAAAGCAATCATCCAAGGTAGGAGGAGGATGACGATTCATCAAATGAGAACGAATATTCTCAAAATCTGGTCTAAGCTTCATCAGAAACTTGTCACGTTTGCTAACTTCATGAACAGCCAATACATCAGAAAAAGAAGCGTTGGAGACAGTAGCACAAACAATATCAGAAAATTCAGCCCATAAGTTTTGAAATCCAGAAAAATACTCCTAAATAGACAAGTTTCCTTGAGTGTAATTAGCAATTTCGCACTCCAACTGAAATCTTCTAGCCGAATTTGTTTGATTATAAACATTTTTCAAATAGTCCCACATTGTTTTGGCAGTTTTGTGCGGACGTAAATGAAGAACAATCTGAGGATCACATGATGCAATAAGCCATGACATTACTCTAGCATCTTTGACTTTCCATTGAGCCAGCTGTCTATCATCTGTGGGGGCTGGAACAGTGCCATCTATATGTCCCCATAACTCCTTTCCAGTGACAAATAATTGAAACTGAAATTCCCAGGTTGTATAATTCTTTCCAGTAAATTTGATGCAAAATTCAGGGGTAGCCATTTCAAAGTAATGAATGGAGTTCACAACAAAGGAAAAAAATTCACTGGCAGACAAGAAACACCGAAGAGAGAAAATTGGACAAGAAAACCAAGACCCGAAAGCAAAACACGAACAAGCCCACTCGGATTTCAGAGTTGCACTTCTTGCAACAGAGAAAAAAATTAGGCTCGTGATACCATGTCAGGAATATGACTGAATGGCTCGATGTCGTCTGTCTCTACTTTCCATTCAATATATAGATCAATATACAAATAATAACACTGATGTTTAGGCTAATTTAAAGGGATATGCTTATTTCTAGGTAGGCTGATTGCTGAACTGATACGTAGGGATTTACATCTAATCAATCTAGCATTTACAGCTATTCAAAACTATGTAGAATAATCTGTACACAATAAATGAGAGCTATATACAGTAACACAGATGACCTTAATATCTTTCAAAAATAGATTTATTTTGAGTGTTAAAAAAGGTTGAAAAGGGAAAGACATGTGAAATGTCTTAAGTTTGAAAGTGTCATCTAAAAGATCAAAAGATAATCTAATACTTACATTGAAAATTTTTAAAACCTTTGTAAACGATCCCAAACTTTTAAGAATGCATGAGATATGACAGTTAGTCATAATTAAATTAAGCTAGTTTGGATATACTTCTCCAGAAGAACTTCTATAATATAAAAATAGAATGAATCAAAGAGGTCAAATGAATTTAACTTCTCCATAAATTAAAATTAGCTACTTATGGAGAACTTAAATGAGAGAGTTTTTGGAGTAGATGAGCTACAAGACTAATTTTAACTTATGGAGAAGTTAAATGTATTTAACATCTTTGGTTCATTCTATTTCTTTCCCTTAGAAGTAATTTTAATTGCAGAAGTTTCATCCAAATTGACCCAAAATAATGAGATATCCCAAACTTTATTTATTATTTACTTTTTTTTATTTAAGGATTACACTGCAATTTTCGAAGATTTTTTCTTCCTAAAGGAGCAAACATTTTCATCAATTATGTTCATAGTGATAGCTATGGATCTTAGGCATTGTCACCAACAGATTCTGGCATGGATATCCTGGCATCCTTATATGAATCTAACAAGAATATCTAACGATCAGTTACATTCACGTTGAACACATAACAGGTGTCATAAGAAAACTTGCTTTTGTTGTTCCATCAAATTTGAAGATTTTATAATATCATCATCAGATTGATATCAATATTGTACCAAGATTCCTCTATACTTTAGCTACATGCCATGACTTACTTTACATTAGCACACAAAATTTGTTCTTTCTATGCCTATGCCACCCTTTTTTTCCCTCCATGCTGTTAATTTACTTGAGAGGATAAGGCTGTAGGTGGCACTCGTGACAGAGAATTGATTGAAAGGGAAATTGTAGAATAGTGCTGAAAGAGGCTCTTGGAAGAGACTGCTCACTGTTCATGAATCATATGGAATTGCAAAACCAACAGAAACTTAAAATAGCAACCCTCTTGGCTGCATCTATGGCAAGACAAGACTAATGAAATTTGTGGTTTTGGTGTATAGAAATTTTATGGGCCTTAAAAAAATGTAGAAATTTTATGGTTAACTTTTCTTTGGACTCATTTCTAAAATGTCAACATTTGGGGTCATTTGTATAAAATTTAGCCACCTACTTTTATTTATATCTCTATGTTTCACATCAAAATTGCCTTTTCCCTATGGAAATTTGAGTTAAGCAGCTAACTAGAGAAGTATTGATTGATTTATAAAAATTATGAAGATATGATTGCTAATTATTTATAATCTTATATCAAATGGCAAGGAAATATCCATTTCACTCTGCTGGTAGGTGGTTAATTACACATGGAACAGGATTCTATCCTGTTTTTCAATAATGGAATGTGACCCTGTTAGAGAAAAGAAAGACATAATTTTTTAATAATATAATGAATAGACCCTACAAGTAATCATTATAAGCAAACAAATTTACATTTTTTTTAAGACATAGATATTAAGATTAATGTTTACATAGCCCAAAAAGGAATATCATTGATCATCCTATGGTACAATTGGTGGGTTTTAATACTCAAAAAGGTTAAGCCACAAAAACAAGGTGAAATGCCTACACAGTAAATTTAACCAAATTTGGACATACACTCAATAAGAAAACACACAACATGTATATATCTGTGGTTCAGATTTCTCTGAAAACAGAAGTAACAAACTCTAAAGCTGAATCTGAACCAAAATTAGTCAACTGGAATCATATATCATTCACATTCAGGCACAGGGGTTGCAACATCCATTGGTGGAAAATGCACCATCACAAAGAGAAGTTAAAGGCAACCACAGGTTAAGTGAAAACAACCTTCTTGAAGGACCGCAAAAAAAGAATTTTAAAGCTCTACCAGGAATTATTGAATCATAGAGGCAACACAACAAAAAGGTCTTACTCAAATTTTAACACACTCACAACACTGACACTCTCACACTTAACCATTTGGGTCCACTAGAAATCCCATAAAAGGAAAGATAACCAATGAGAATTCAACAATAAGATGAACATCAAATCTCTAGCCAATGAACACTCTTATGAGACCAAATTGTGGGTCCCTAAAACCTCAACTCAATGTCCTATAGCAAATTACTAACTTTACATGGGACCAAGTGAGTAAGAACAAGAAGATAATAAGACCTCATTGTGCTTCTCTCTCAAGTCCCAACACACATAACATAACAATAATTGAATTTGAATCATTTGAACCCCCTTCTTGTGACCCTTTGTTGGTAACAAACTAATCATCAAATTCTTAACTTTGGCAACCAGATACCAATTCTATGATCAAAGAAATGAAAGGTGCAAGTGCATTAGGAGCCAAGACAGCAAGAGCTTGTGATAGCTGCTTAAGGGTAAGAGCAAGGTGGTATTGTGCAGCTGATGATGCATTCCTTTGCCATGGTTGTGATAACTTGGTTCATTCTGCAAACCAATTAGCAAGCAGGCATGAAAGGGTTAGGCTTCAAACTGCTTCCTCTAAGGTCAATCACTCATTGACCACTGATAAGGTAAACTCACAGTCTCAAGCATGGCACAGTGGATTCACACGCAAGGCAAGAACCCCACGTCATAACAAACAACAACAACAACGCAAGGATATTCAAGTAGAAGCAGAAGGAGTGGTTTTCAACAACACAAACACCCTTCCTCTTGTGCCAGAGTTAGGAAGTGAAGAACCACTTCTTGATGATGAGACTGATCAGGAGCAACTTCTCTGTCGTGTTCCTGTGTTTGATCCTTTTGATGAAGGGTTCTGCAGTATATACAATGAAGTGAAGGATGAGACCATGAAAAACAATGATGTTGTTGCTGCTGCTGGTGAAGAAGAAGCAGATGAAGCCTTTGAATTGGACAACTTTAATTCAGAGTTTCTCCCATCAGATCTTGCTGAGTTTGCTGCTGATGTGGAAAGCTTACTTGGTTGCAAAGAAGAAGATGTGATAGATGGTTATGTGAATGGACTTGGAGCCAAAGGTGCAATGGTGGTGAAGGTTAAGGATGAAGAACTTGAGGCTGATACATCTTGTCATTTGGATTCAATTCTTGACATGGACAGTGAGGTCTTTGATTGGAACATTGACTCATCAGAATCACTGGCACAAAAAGAGGCAGTTCCATTGGTAGCAAGTGACAGTACTAAAGTGGTAACTAAAAGGAGATTTTTTTGAGGCTTAATTATGAAGATGTTATCACTGCTTGGGCCAGCCAAGGTTCTCCATGGACAACAGGAATCCCACCTAAGTTCAATTTTGATGACTGCTGGCCAGACTTTTTGGTAATTTTCCTCTCTCAACCTCTTTTGCTTATGGAGCAATAAGCAATTCACTACAATTAATTGTATTGTATAGGTGACATTTTATGATTATTTCTATGATTTGTTAACATGAAAGTTTTGTTCTTTTTGGTGAATTTAAAGGGTTCAAGTGAAGCAGATGTTCAATGTTGTTATGGGGAAGGAAGGAGCTTAATGGGGCAACCAATAGGAGGTGCAGATGGGGGAAGAGAAGCAAGAGTTTCAAGGTACAGAGAGAAGAGAAGAACACGTTTGTTTGCAAAGAAGATAAGGTATGAAGTAAGGAAATTGAATGCAGAGAAAAGACCAAGAATGAAAGGTAGATTTGTCAAGAGAACATCCTTTGTTGGAGCCACTGCTTTGCAAGCTCAATTACCACTGACATCAAAGTGATCAAATGGCTCTCAATTAGCCATATATATGTAGAAGAAGAGCCTATACTACTATAGCATCATATCTCACTAGGTCAGGTTTCTCTTGCTTGGGATATTTTCTCACTTTCTCTAGCAGGTTTAGTACTAATGGAATTGATAGCCCCTCTCAGCTTTTTGAAGACTTGGGTAATCAAATTTCAGAAGCTTTTTTATTTTTCTGTAAAATACCATAGTTATCCTCCACCAGAGGCAATCCTATTCAAGCCAGGTAGAACCCCTATGAATGACAAAGCTCTCCATCTGAGTATTTAACCCAACTGTTTACCCAGGGCTTGGACCACTGGTAAAAATTGAGCAACCCCTTCCTAGCTGATCCACGTGGAAGGTAGATCAGAAGCTTTTTTTTAGTGTTCCTTAATTAAGATTAGAAATTCAATCATATTATATATGCTGATGCTACAATATATTACCTGAGGTACTTATCTACAAGTTTATGTATATGATTTTCCTATGCATATAGGAAGAAGAAGAAGAAGAAAACAGGTGAATTGAGCATGGAAAGATGAATATAATGCATCACAAAAATTCAAAATTTTCTAATAACAAATAGATGAGAATGATTAAGGCATGCAAATAGTAGCTTATGCACAACCAAACTTTTAAGCATCTCAGTTATAGTATTGACTAGCGAACATGTTAGAGAAAATAGATGTTATATATAATAACTCGAACAACAATGAGTGTTGCATCCAACTAATTAACAGCAAATTAATTTCTGGAAATTTTGAAGTAATTGCTGATATTTCAATACAAGGAACCGAGAGACCAGCCCAAATCATTGACAAAGACATATTTTCCTCATCTATCTTTCTTATTAATCAAGATTTGCACTTACTGTGCTGTAAGTATGGAAGCTTTGCAAATATTCTATATCAATCTAATGTCTAACCAACCAAAAGCTTAAGGTGATATATATAACATTTCACAGTTCACACCACCAAAAAGCTCGAGGCTATCACATATATACAACCAAAAGATTCAATCTAATGTCTATTACATACCTACAAGGTCATGGACCTATATAGTAGGATGAGAAGAATGAACTTGATTTATCACAGTACTATTACCAATATAATATGGGTACGAAGGAAGCAAACCAAATTATTTAGTATATTTACATATTGCTAGAATTGATTTGGTAAAATTATGTATATAATTAGTGATTAAAAATGAATGAAACACGATTTATAAAACACATTAGATGAAAGTAATTTAAAATTTAAAATCAATTATGTGGAATTGATTCTGTACTTTTACAACTCTAAAACAAATGGGGCCTTAAACCATTTGATTTTAATCTTGAACCAGCAAGTACTGATATTTGAAATTAGCGAGTTTCAACTTTATATACATATGAGAATCATATTTACATAAACACAAAGATAGATTTGACAAAACGGGCTACTCGGACCAATTCGGCTAACCTGATGTGAGTCGCAAGACTATAACATATAAGACCAAAAAAGTCAAGATTTAATTTGAGGTCTAAAGATGATGTCTAAATCCGATTAAATGCGAGCTAACTACACCATTTTTAAAAAAATGTGTCGGGCTAAAAAGTCTGAATTTAATCTGGGATTAAATTTTAAAGGTCAAGCCTACAATTTAAAAAGTGAGTTTTGATTTGACTCATTTTACCACCTCTACATACAAATACAAATATATATGAGATAGATCATTAACATCAACCGCCACTTATATTTATATCATTTAATAATTTTTATAAAATTTAACATTAACTAAGGGTCCGTTTGATTTACAGTTGAGTAGAATTGATTCTAGAAATCAATGGTTGAAAATGAGTGTGCACGCTTTATGAAGCACGTTAGACGGAAGTGATTTAAAATTAATTTTGCAGAATTGATTCTGGAGAATTCAAAATCTTTACCAAACAGGCACTAATTTAATCATTGAATGTAATAATATTTTCATAAATATGTATATTAAATTTTATATAATTTAGATATTTATAGGGATATTATTTAATAGTATATAATTATTTATGTTTTAAATAATATATTATATTTTAAAATAAATTAGTTTAATAAAGTGTTAATTAATTTTTTATTTGTAAGAAATTTTATAATTTTAGTTTATTTCATAATTCTTTTTATGCAATGATTAAATTGATAAATTTTATAAAAAAATATTAATTAATGTAAATTATGAGATTCACATGGAAGCATTTAATGGTCCAAAAAAACTCAAGGCAATTGGACCAAATTTTGTAATAGTGAGATCACAAAATCTTGAAAAGGCAGGCTACACAAGGCAGAGGCTCAAAATGGCAAATGAGGCATCACATCATCATGTCACAATTTTCAAGATCAGGACAAGATACAACTTGGTCCCTCTCCTATCGGTTTTAACCTGGATTAAACACGTGGACTCTCAGTTAGATGGACGAAATTTAAAAGAGTGAAATATCCCTCTTAATATTCATTTTCCTCTCTAGTATTAGGAGATAAAATTTTAGAGTAATATACATGTTGTATGTATGATCGATATACGTTAACATAGAGTGAGGAAGAAAGAAAAGAGGGTAAAAAGAGAGAAATATGATAGGTAATGTGATGAAAAATAGGGATGGATCCAGGATTGATATGAGGGTTGGAATTTTTTTTTAATAATAGATATTAAATATTAATTAAATTCATCATGTCTTTTATTTAAGTTATATATATAGTACATTTATGTTATAAAAATTAAATGTATCACGCTCATTTTATTTAATTTTTTCATTTATTATATATATATTAATAATATTTTGTTTTTTGTATGTAATATGTAGTATAGTAGAATCAGGGAGGGGGTCAAGGCCCATCCTTGCCCCTGAATCCGTCCCTGATAAAAAGAGGGAGAAAAATGTATTGTATGAGTTGTTGTATGTTTTTTGTTGTATGAATTTTATATCTCAAAATTTTAATATGACTCCATTAATATTTTTTTCTTCCCTCATTGTTTCTTTTCTATAATTAAATGAGAAAAATATATTCCCTTCTTTTTGTCCACCCAATTTTCCTATTCGCATTTTTTTATCGAAATAAACAATGTTAGAGTATATATTTCACTAGCTTTTGTGATTAGCTTTTTGTCCATGATATTTTTGTTAAAAATTATCATAAGGACCTCACCCTAAAATTTACAAAGATTTTGAGTCTCTTACTTCATTAGTTTTTCCTTATTGAAACATGCACATTAATTAAAATGGAGTTTAATTGGTATACATCGTCAATGTAAAAAAAAAATTACAGTGTCATGTTTAAGGACACATGAGGTGTTACATTCATTAAATGATGTGACAACACATAATTAGATGACAGTGTAAAACTTTTTACACTGACGTTGTGTATTCATTAATTCCATTAAAATATAAGACACCTTCTTTATTTTCTTTGATTTAAATTAAGCAAAAAAGAAATTTAGCTTATAGTTTTGAACCACTTTGTAAGCTTATAATATTAAGAAAATGAGAAGTATCAAGTGAGAAAACCTATTTTTAATATGAGAGTGAAATGTATGAATTTTAACTGTTATATCTTATTATGAATGATCAAAATTAAAACATAAAGTCACATAACTTTTTAAAGTGATCATGTTACCATTAAATAACTTCATGACCATGATTTACTCCTCCCACTTTCACATAAAAAAGGCACTCCTACAAGATATGTCGTCTTAAAAAAAAGATATACATAATCATCAATTTGAGGTGTTGACTAGGGTGAGGGGTATCGTACACAAGGTGAGATTTCCATTAACTTCTCAAAGTTTCAAGTATTCATTGTTATCAATTACCTCTTCAGGAAACTCACCGAGTATTTTTCTTCTAGAGCCTCTCCAGGCTTCTTAAGTATTCTTCTTCAAGAGCCTCTTCAGGCGTCTAAGTATTCTTCTTACGGAACCTCTCCAGGCGTTTAAGTATTCTTCTTCAAGAGCCTCTCCGAGCGTCTAGGTATTCTTTGTTCTCAACTGCCAGCTCTCCAAGCAACACAATGAGTATTCTTTATATAGTTTCTCCCAACTGGAATCTCAACTCACAATGACTAGCACAACCCACTAGCTCACATCTTGATCTCTTATGATCCATGATTACAATGACTGTATGATGACAGAGAGCTCTCTAAATCACTCAAAGAGTGTATATATAAACCATTACAAAACAAGAGCAAAACATACTCTGATATTTATAGCTAAGATGGCATAGGTAGGTAGTGAGAATAGAGATAAGAAGAGGTAAGAACATACTTTTATGCTATATTTAAGACCAACTCTTCTCAACCTTTGATTTTTCGGTTTATATCCTTTATATAGGCTTAATAAATTAGTCGTTATGATTCTGGAGCGTTCTGGGCACAAACTAGTCGTTTCTAACCGTTAGAGCACCTTTTCGTATGTTTTTGCCTCGTCAACAAAAGTTAAGATCGTTTTGATGTTTCCTTCTTAAGTTGTTTCTCAAGATGTCTATTCTAAAGTGTCTTTTTGAAGTATATTTTGAATTGATGGTCATTCTTTCTTAGGTTGATCACTTGATAATCTTGAGTCCACAAGCATATATATATAACAATTCCAAATCATGGATTCAACCTTTCCTTTTGAATTTGCTCAATTCTCAATCTTAAGGTGGATCTTAGGATTATCGTTCTTGAGACCATCTTAAGTTGATCCTTTTTAATCTTCTTTCTTATCTCAATGCTTCTCATCTTACTCAAGGATTACGAAACCTTTTCAGCCTTAAATTCTTCCTTATTGTAGATGTTTTCTTGATACTTTATTTCTCCATGCATGAGATGATATAGTTCAGAAACTTTTTGGTGTTACTTTTCTAATGATAGTATTTTCTGATTGTGATAGCTAAGAAACATCTTATGTAAGTGTTATTCTAATTCTTTCATCTCTCTGATCAAGGATGTTTCTGAGGTCTTTTGTTTTCTGATACAACCATTCTGGTTCTGTCATCTTTATGATCTTAGGTCTTCTTCTGAATTTCTCATCATCATTTGAAACATTATGAGCTTGGACCTTTCTGAAGCTTCTAAATCTTAACTTTACTTCTTAACTTGGTGCTTGTCTTCTCAAGTCTTACAAGTGATAACATCCTTCTTATTTGTAGTTGAGACTTGATTCTTTAATATGAGATGATTCTTAAGATGATGAATCTTGTTGCATGGTTGATCAAGTTTCTTAACTTTGTTTGCCAGACTTATTTTCTTGATCTTGTTCCTGTCTTAGTGTATTTCTACACACTCAAGCATCCTAAATCTCACAAAACACATTAATAACTTAAGAACAGAAAATCTTAAGTTTGATCACAATGATTGTTATCATTGAAACCAAATCACAAAGGGTTTTGACTCCAACATATGTATGTTTCTCCTCATCAACTAATATGTAGGTCCTCTTTATAGTAATATATAGTTGTGTAATGAATATGCATTATTTCTTTTTCATTAACTAGCTTGTTGTTTGATAGAAGAGCAAAGACAACCACCAAAATATAAATAAACAAATAGCCTGCACTAATACTCATGATTGTATAATACCTTTAGACCTCACTGGTTTTAGCTCTTTCATAGTATTTTAGTATCATCACATCTTGACATTGTTGGTAGGAGAATTGAGTATTGGTAACTTCATGAACTTTTAGTATTTTGTTGTGCTTGTATGTAGCTAAGTTATGCAGATCTTGTAGAAACACAGGGAAACACTAGAAGGGGGGTTGAATAGTGTTTCTTAATATTTTATGGAAGCTTTTCGCAAACAGTGAGTTTTAAGACCGTTTCAGACAGGTTTAAGGTGTTGTCTGAAGTTTCTTAAGACGGCTTTCTGAAAATGACTTTTGAAAGGTTTCTTGCTTATAAACTATCAAAATAGTTCTACGACACCCTTTGATTTGAATAAATAAATTAACTAGAGATAAGTGTAAGAAAACTTAGCCAAGAAATTTATCCCGGTTCACTCACTACCACTGTGAGCTACGTCCAGTCCCAATGCCAACTAGCACTTGGGTTTTCTCTTAATCTTAACCAAGATTACAAGTATTCTTTTACAGACAAGCCTCTCCAGGCTCAACAACAACAACCTTACAAAGAAGGATAAGTTTAAGCTTTTAAACTAAACCAGTTTTTAAGCTTCAAACAGATAACTGAGGTATGCTCAGGATATTCAAATATGTGTACAAAGAATCAGAGTGTTTTTAAAGAGTAAGAACTTGCAGCGTGATATTCTCTAAGACTTTCTTGTATTTCAATCACTCTGTCTTGATGGTCTTCACGAGGGGTATTTATATCCGGATTTCAATCCGTTGAAAAACCATCGTTTAGAGATAGCATTAAATGCTATTTAATCCGTTGTGAGACATGCTTCTGAGAGCTCTGACATGTCTGAAAAAGTACAACGTAGGTGCTACTATAAAGCTGCCACCGTTGTTGCTGCGAATGCTGCGTTGCAGAGATTTCCTCAGTGGTGTATGAAATTCAAAAGCATTAGGAAAGACCTCTGTGTTCCTTGCCATAAGTGTGCTTGATAAGGTACGTGCAGCAGAGACTCAGAAAACGTCTTCACAAAGCTTCAGCAAGGGTGCCACGTCATTATTGAGACTTCAGACAGCTTCAACTCTTCAGATGGATTGGGCACTTCAGACGGGTTGAACCTTCAAAAGGCTTTGATCCCTCAAATAGGTTGAAATACTTCAAGGTCTTTTTGTAAGTTCTTGGTGGCTTGCTGAAATCATAAATAAATCATTAAAAGCATATGTGTATCTATGATATATTGTTTTAATCCAAATTTGTTAGTCATTAAAACTTGGGAATTATATTGTCTTAAATATTATGATATTTTTTAGACTCAACAGATCTAGATGCGAACGAGTTGCTCCAAGTTATTTGATCTAGGAAGCTGGTATGAATCTCCGATGAGTGAGCACAACAGGGGATGTACCTGTAAAGGCACTTTGATGCCATGTTAGCTAGGCAGAACCCTAGAAAAGCAAAAATAAGGAATAGTGCATATATGATAACTGTCATATTGGGGTATTTATGGGAGTATTTAATGAAGGTTGTCTCCACGAGTTAGGTCCTAGTGTGGCTGAGGAGCATGGAATGCCCCCAGGTGTAAGCCCTTAATGGACTGAGATGATGCTTCTATAGGCTGGTTAAGTTATTTGCTAATTTGGACTTTCTATTAGGGCCCATTTTTGAATCTGGGCATGATCTAGAACAATGTTGCATAGAGTAAAATTCCATACTGATTGCAATAAGAATACTTCATGAGACAAAAGATTGATATATTACAATTATTTGCCAAATCTTAAACATAGAAGTCAAGAAAGTCATGAGGTACAACATTACTCTTTTACTTAAATAAAACTTATCTCAAAATCACAGCTTTAGTGGATTTAATTGAATTTTCTACTTTTGAAGATTTAATGCTTGAAAATATTCAAGATAAAACTTATTATAAAAAAAACATATATAGAATTATAACATTAATTCAAGTATCTAAGGACCATCAAGGGTTGTAATAACTTTTTGTGTGTGTGAACTACAGATCCTCCATGAGAAACAATGCTATTCGAGCTGGGAACATCCATATCATGATGAGATTAACTTTCGCAATGAAGTACTTTTTTTCTATACACAAAACTCGAACCCGAGATTTTGCTTAAAGGGAATCAAACATATACCACTTGAACCTGTTAGGAATATGCACTAGAGACTTATATATTTATGAACATCCATCACTTGTATCATGTTATTTTATAAAGGCAAACTTATTCTTTTAGAAAATAATCATTGTCCGTAGAATAGTAAGCTTAAACTTCATAACAAATCAAGTAGATGACTTGATCGTGAGATCTTATGAAGAACTATTCTTAAAATAGTCCCTAGTCAAATATCATCTTAGGACAAAGATGCATTTAGACTAGTATGTGAGTTCATTGATGATCACATCTCACAGATCATGGATATGAGATATCATGTGCTCACATAGGTACACATTAAGAGTAATGGTGTACTGGACAGACCCACCTTAAGAACGTTACATGGGTCGTTACATAAGTTTCATGAACGTTTCTTAAATTAATAAATGTTATATGAAGTCCTTCGACCTGAAATCACTACGATTCCTACATAAGGAATTATATGTTTTAATTATCATCAAACGTTACCTGTAACAGGGTAATCATAAAGTTGGTTTTTGGACATATAATAAATTATGTGGTGGAATGTGAGTGCCCTAGATGGGATTTGTCCCTCTTATGTAACAGGAGTTATATCTTTAGGCCTCTTGATAAAGTGAGACTGCAAAATGCATGGCCATGCTCAGGAGGATAAATATGAGATATTTATTTTCTGTACAGTCTACTTGGGGATCAAGAAAATATATATTGAACTATACAAGGTTGACACAATCCATGCCCTTGTGTTCAATTAGATATTTGGACAAAGGGACAGAGCATATAAATTATTATAATAAAATAGGATTTATCAAAGTTATTGATAATCTCAATATTTGGATAGTGATGTGTTGCTAGATACCGCTCACTATTTATGATATTAAATATAAAAGGGTTTTATTTTAATATTATAACCAAATATTAAAATCCTATTGGGTCACACGCATACAACATGTCACTAGGAAAGGATAATATATAATTCTAATTAAATTAAATTAAAATTATTACATAATGGGCCAGGCCCATAAGTGTGAGGGTTAAGTGAGTGAGGGGGTAAAACCCTAGCCACCACTCTATAAATAGAGCATAAGATGTACTACCCCATGTACACATGAGCAATAGCTTCTTAATTTCTAAGGCTACTAGCAGAGCTGAGGAAGGTTTCCTAGTCCGGCTGTTGGCGTGGATACCAATAGAGACGTGGCTACACTTGCCTCGTTTATAATCCTAATAAGGTACGACCTTTCGTTTCAATACCTTTTTGCCTTGATTCGTGATTTCGCAAAACGATTATAACAAGGGAGGGAATCCATTTATTTCCGCTGCACCCTGACCACATGCTTGATTCCCTTCAGAACCAACCACCCGTTGGTTAAAGGGTTGTAATATAAAGTTTAATAAATAATTGAAATGAAATGTAGACACTGTGTGATATAAAAATGGAAATAATTGTATTTTAAAGTTGAAACGTGGACTATATGTATGAATTTAAGTATATTTTTAAATTATTGTGATTAAATTCATTTTATTTGTTTATGTTATTTGTTTATGCTATTGTTATATTTGTTCTTATAAATTAAATTATATTAATTCATATTAAACCATCTCTCAATTTTGATTTTTACCGAACAAGATTAATCGATTGGGAAAAATAAGGAGGAGATGACATACACATACTTCATTATTATTGCAATAATGATCCATGGACTTGTTTACAATTTCTTATAACATTCAACCATGACTCCTGACCGAAGGGTTAAACTCATAACTATGTATGTGTGGATTCCCGATCAAAGACAAAAAATATTTTCATTCAAATCAACCAGTTTTTCAGTTTTTTAGTAAGTTGTACCAAACTCACTCTTAGGATTATCTTATACTACCTATGTTCCTATTTAACTGTCCACTTTTGAAAAAAAAAAGTCTGTTCCTATTAATTGTCCACTTATAAACCCAATGCGGTATTAATTACATTTTGGCTTAAATATGTTTTTAGTCCCTATAAATATAGGTTGTTTTGTGTTTAGTCCCTACAATTTTTTTTTTTTTTGATTTTTCATCCTTACAAAATTTTTTGTTAGTGTATTTAGTCCATAACGTTAAGTCCATGTTGATGTAGCTAACAGACTGTCATATCAGATTTAAAACGGTTTCGTTTTACGCATTTCTCCTCTTCTAGCCTTCTTATCTGGCCAGCCTTCCAGCGTCCTAGCCGGCTGGCCTTCCAGCCTCCTGGCTGCTCGCCTTATAGCTTTCTTGGTCAGCCGGCCTTCTAGATTCCTAGTCGGCTGGCCTTCCAGCCTCTTGGTCGGCTCGCCTTCTAGCCTTCTTGGTCGGCCAGCTTTCCAACCTCCTGGTCGGCTTGTCTTCTAGCCTTCTTGGTCAGCTGGCTTTCCATCCTCCTTGTCGGCTACCCTTCCAGCTTTCTTGTCCGGGTGACCTTCCAGCCTCCTTGGCTGGCTAACCTTCCTACCTCATTACTGACCTAAAACACGTAGCATGTTGTTGTAGCAAGGAGGCTGGAAGGTCGGCCAGCTAGATGGCTGGAAGGTTGGCCAGATAACAAGGATGGAAGAAATGCGTAAAACGACACCATTTTGAATCTGATTTGGCAGTCCGTTACATCAGCATGAACTTAACGTCAGGGACTAAACACACTAACAGAAAATTTTGTAAGGATGAAAAACCAAAAAAAAATTGCAGGAACTAAACACAAAATTACCTATATTTATTTATAGGGACTAAAAACATATTTAAGCCTTAATTTTTTTTTCATTTTACCCGTATATTAATAAATGACCTACTATTGAATTTAATGAGACCCAATAGAACTAACCCTTTGTTTGGTTAAAATATAAAAATAGAGAAAAGAGAAATATGGAGTAGAGAGATATGGAAGAGGGCTTTTAGCCCTCCTTGTTACCAGAAAAAGAGAGAGATATGGAAGAGAGAAATCGTAAAGAAATTAAGTAGAATTTGAGATTGTTTGGTATTAGAGAAATAAATTGTATAATAAACCTATTTTATGCACCCCAAACTCTCTCTCTCTATCTCTCTTTGCATACTAAACACAGTGGGTTAGTTTTATCCATGCTATCTCTCTCCTGCAACTCTGTCTTCCCTAACTCTGTTCAACCAAACATAGTGTAAGAGAGATAAAGGGTGAAATAGAAAGTTTAAAATATATTTCCATGAAAACGATCCAGAGTAATTATTACATTTTTTAATCTGAATTTTTTTATTTAAATTGTTAAATAGGAACAAAGGTAGTATTATTTTAATTTTGGATGTCCTTTTTTTGTTACATGCAGTTAATTTTTATTGATGCTATTTAAATAATATTTCCTCTGTCTCATTTTACTTGTCTTTTTAGGAAAAATATTGTCCCATTTTATTTATCATTTTAAAATTTCAAGAAGTATTTAATATTTTTTTACCAAATATATCCTTTACAAACAATAAATGAGACAAATTTTAATTATAAATGATAAAAGGTACTCCCTCCGGTCCTTTTTATAAGGCACCTCTTACAAGTTTTTGTGGTCCTTTTTATAAGGCACTTTACAATTTCAAGAAAGCATTTATTATCATTTTCCTTATTTGCCCTTAGTAACTTTAATGTCTTTGCAACTATCGAATAGTAGTGGAGTTAGTCAATGATATTAAATAAGGGTAAAACTAGAAAATTAAAGTATTTTTTAAAACTCCAATAAAATTAACTAAATTTAATCACTTTCATTGGTACGTGTAATTCGGTTAATAGTGCCTTATAAAAAGGACCTGAGGGAGTACAATAGTAAACTAATTAATATATTTGATGAAATCTAGAGAATTAATTATATTTCTTAATTCATGTAAAAAACCTTAAAAAACAAGTCAAATGAGACGCAGTTAGTATTAATTCCATAAATGAACAAAATAAAGTATACAAATTTAATGCAAACGCACACAAAAATATTGAATGGAACAAATGCCAAAAAAGCAACAAGGCGACAACATCGATCTGATAGGGAATCCGGATCCCAGGTTATTGGAGGTGGACAAATACTAAAATTCAATCCTCGGAACTCATCTACAATGTCATGTCACAAAAAGCATGGCTTTAGGATTGGATAGAATGAGTTTTCTTGTTGAAGAGGTACTGCCATTTTGGACATTGCAGATTTCTTGTTTGGATGCAACATGCAAGCAGATCATTTTGTCCTTTCAGCTATCAATTAAGCAACACATATATGGCAAATTATTTTAACTGTTTTCTTGTCATTTGAGAGAGGAAAGGAAAATGGCAATCAGTGATCTCGTGGGAATCCTGCAGGTACTGTTAAATCTTTTTGGTACTGTGCTAATTTGTTTCGGACTCATCTAGGTTTTAGACTATAAATTTCCGGCATGAAAGTTATTTTATATATTTTTTTGTTTTATTTTTACAAAAAAATAAAATCGTTAACAAAACAAATCAATCTCAACATGCAATAATCTGTTGGTGTCTCTTAAGTTGATGCTGGACATCCAAAACTGATGTATGTTTTTTTTTTTTAACTTAAATCATGTAAAAATACAGTTGCTAAAATATGTTTGTTTGTTAATGAAGAAGTTTGAATGTGCTTTTTAATATAATTACACGAAAATCAGAGAACTAAAATGTCATAGTTAAGTAGAGCCATATAGGTACCCTATTAATTAAATTGCAAATGAATATAGAGGTGACCCAAGAGTGTAAAAAGGATATGTAAATTTTTGTATGCATAATCGAAATATTACCATGATTGGGTCATAGTTTGCACTTTGAAATATCAGTTTATAGAGTGTAAACAGATAGTATATTTGGTTTTGCTCAAAATCACCTTACAAATGTCGATTCAGTCCAATGTTACTCTCAATAACGTTGAACTAGACGTGATTTTGATATAGTGAGTGTTTGATTTTGACATTGAAACTGGTCAAGCTCAAGTTTGAATTCCCCAATGCAACTATTTCAAACGTTAAAAACGTTAGTTTATCACGTTTCAACGCTATAACCAAACATGCTCGTAATGAAACATGTTATAGGTTTTATCTTCAAATCATGTTTGATAAAAACTATGGTTAAATTGCATTTGAGCATAATGTTACTTTTCAAATCATTATTTGAGTAGAAATTTAAAAAAGAGTTACTTTTCCTTATCCTTTGAGTAAAACCTTGAATTAAACATTCTATATATATATTTTTATATTTATATATGTATATAGCATTGCCAATAAATTTATTCTGGATATGTTTTGCTATAGATGCAAGTATCGTTTTCCTTTTCATTGTTGAAAATCCAAGTAGCAAGGAGAGTACAATAACAGCCTTTTCAGGATTAGTATTTAAGGAGAATGGAGGGAGGGACCATTATGTGTAGATTGGGTCTAGTTGAAATGAGCATATGTTGAGGAATCAGGGGTGAAGTACATGGGGAGAGGACTAAGAAGTAAAGAGGAGCTCCTTTCAATCCAATACGAAGGGCTGAGGAGAGGCAAGAGCTGTCATCTCATGCATTCGGCTAACCTTAATGTTTGTGATCTCAAGATGATCTTGCATTGCAGCTGCACCATTTTGGAAATGTCAAGATTGGCCAGGTGCATGGTGTGGGAGCAACTCCACCCGCCTGCTTAGCCCAACAATTGGATTGAAGGGAGCTCCAAAGTTTTGATCTTTTGTATTTTTCAAGTTTTTTCTTTTGCTTGCAGACCATGTCTTCTTTCATCCAGGATGACCCTAGTCACAACCTCTTCTTTCTACTGTTTCAAGCAGGTTTGTTCTCTTTCATTCTTGTGATTAACTTGTACTTTCTTCTTGATCATATGAATATGTTTAAATTTTCAAGCTTTGTATGATAAGCCAACAGAGTCTATCTGCCCACAACACAGTACAAGATCTTTTGGCGAGCCACTGAATAACTTTCAGCTCATGCTCAAGCAGTCAGCAGGATAGCAGCAAAAAAGGTGGAGAGGGGAGTGGTTTTGATTGTAAACTTTAGCCAACTAATCTTCTTTGTTTAGGTTTTATTCTATTTAGTGCTCATTTAGTTTACACTTAATTTACAGTTGAGTTAGACATAATTTACAGTTGAGTTAGACACAACTTACGAAGCACATTGAATAAAATTGATTTTATTTCAATTCCTGTAAATTTCGTTTGGTACGATTTCAACTGCAATTCAAACATAGTCCAAACATAGGCTTAGTATTATTATTTTACGAATGTCAAAAATACTTAAAATAATCTTTGGTTTTGAAAATAAACATTTGCTGATGCTCTATTGCTGCATTGTACTTAGCATAATCTGCAAGTAAAGGGGAGTTGGTTGTTGAATGTTGAAAGAAAACATCGTCTGCAAGCAAAAGAAAAAACTTCCCTTTTTTCATTGTATTTAGAACAGAAGTAGGGCAAGTATTTAGAATGTGTAAGCCAACATGCCTCCCGGAAGTTTCCTCTACATTATCATGCAACAGTGACACCATCAACATTGCTGCAAATGCATGATCTTCTCCCTTTCAAGGAGTGAGGTTTGGGTGAAGAAAACTATTGTCACCCTAACAAATCCAGTATGAGAATGGAATTTCATAATAAACAAATCGTGTATGGCATTGAAATTTCAAATTAAACCAGTCTTTCTGTCGAATATTAGGAATGGCCTAGAAGACTAAGCACACATCATAACAGGGAACGAGAAACTTATTTCATAATCTGATGTACTTCTGTTCATAAGTCCTTCCATACTTGTTTACATTTAAATGCTAACAAGCAACAGAAGCCTGATAAGCCAAGCAAAAATAACAACCGAGGCCAGGAAAAAATACAGTTGTAGTTCACAGGAAGTTTGACTATGGAAAAAGAACAAGAACACAATAACTGCAAGATAGGCACTCCTCCACCTATTATCTGATTTCAGAAATATGATCAGTTGCGGGATAAATCCTCCCTGCAAGAGGACCAAATCTTATTTTATTCAAAGACACAAAATAATAGTAACAACAAAAGAATCTTTTGAAATAAAGACTATTACAATTTACAACCAATTATGTACATGACATTATTATAAAATAACTCCAATGATTAGTTATTAATTTAACAAAATTGCAAAGAACCATCAATCATCACTCAGTAAATAAAGTTCAGAAAAAGGGGGGAAAGGTTAGCCAATCAATTTGGATCCTCATGGAGATGCTCACTATTTTAACTAGCAACAATAATGCTTTTTGAGCAATAAGCAAGCCATCATTTCTTATAATTTACTTATAAGAGTAATTCCCGTTATTACCATCACACTAGTCTTAGTAATTCCCCTTATCAATTCTTATAATTTACTTATAAGAGTAAATCCCCCTTATTGCACCAATCTTCAATCCAGAACCCAGAACTGAGAGGATCACTGCCAAGAGGTTTATGGTGACAACAATCAAATCATGACACTCTAGAAAGTTGTTATCTTAGTTCTTTATATCTTGGTATAGTTAAAATGGTTAATACTGCAGAGATACTTCCTCGGACAAAGTTTGGGATGTTCAATAACAAGTTGTTGAGTATCCAAACTTCATGAAAGGTCAGCAGTAACAAAGAGTTTTCTAGTCGGCATAGACTTTTTGGTTTGCAAGTCCAACTTCTTTTCAGTAGTATTTAAGAATTATTCATATAAGAAGAGAAAAGGATAGAAAAGAAGTTTGAATTACCTTTTATTTATCCACAGGACAGTCATTCAGACTCAACCGACTCAACTTTTGGACCTGGTTCAGAAAATTGACAAGGGATAGAAATCATCAGAAAAGCCTAAAGGTCAGAGAAGAAGACAATTAATTATGTTTCAAGTTATTGTTAAGGAAAACATCAATTGGATTTCAGATCTTTCCCTCATAACAAAAAATAGAGGCTCCGAAACAAAATTTTATGGTGAGAGTTCAGTTGCTTCAATTACATCTAGTTGAAAATAACACAAGAAAATTACATGTTTAATTTCTTTCTTTCTTTTCCAATTTTCTTTTAGCAGATAACACTGCCTCTGTTCCTATTTAACTGTTTAACTGTCTACTTACAAACTCAATGTAGTAATAATTACATTTTTCTCTATTTTACACTTATGTTAGTAAATGACCTACTATTGGAAACTAATGAGACATAGATTAAGAGAAATAAAGGATAAAATAGAAAGTATAAAATTTATTTTCATGAAAACAAGAGTAATGATTGCATTACCTATGTGTTTTATGGCTAAGTGCAAAGTTAAATAGGTACAAAGGTAGAACCAGACAACATCCATCAATCAAAACTTAATCGAATCACTCCATTATTTCTTCTAATAGTGCAAGCACTCTCTACACATTCAATCATGCAATGCGTCACTAAAACGCAGACCTAGCCAAAAAAAGCTAGGAACCTGTTTAGTGTTTGTTTCTGTCTTTTGGTGTTAACCACAAGTATCCTCTATTACCAGGACAATCCTGATTTCGTTTCTATTTTTGTTTTCATTTCATGTTTTCAATTTTAATTATGAAAATGCTACAAAAAATGCCACATTATCCAGCTTTTAAAGTTTTCAACAAGGAATACAGAAACAGTGAAAACAATTGTTATAAATTATCAAGCAACAAACAATAGGAACTTGATATAAATAATACACACGCCACTTGACAATTCGCTCAACAATATACCAGACAAACCACCCACCAGCTTAATGGAATCACTTCATTCACGTAATCAAAACAAAAGCCCTTTAAAAAAGCAAACCAAAATAAATACAAAAAATCGCAACTTGGGAGAAATTACACACACCCCACTTGAGAATTCACGAAATTAAACCTATTGATCAAGTAGCAACAAAAGAATCGCAACAAAAAATCACAACTTGAGAGACATTACACACACCCCACTTGAGAATTCACACAACAAAACCTATTGATCAAGTAGCAACAAAAAAAAAATGGCAACTTGAGAGACATTGCACACACCCCACTTGAGAATTGAAAAAACCCTAGTGCATTGAACATGAGAAAGAAAGAGAAGAGAGAAATTAACCATGGAGAGAGGGGTGACGGCCATCCTTGCCCCAACCAATGCCACGGGTGGATTCAAGGTACTGTTGGACGAGGTGGCGACACTTCTGAAGGTGGTTGACGCCTTCGATGCGATAGCACCATCGAAGCTTGTCCCTTATGATCTTAGCCTTCTCGATTTGGATCCATTTTTCTCTCACGATGTGTTCCCTCATCTCAAGAAACGCCACCGGGTCCTTGTATGGATTCGCCGGATCAAAGTCGTCCGGCGGAGATTCCTCAAACTCCACATATCCCTTCTTCCTTCCCATTTCCCCAACTCACTCTTCTTCTCAACTCCCACTTCTGATAGACGCAGTGGCTGTGGCTTGTGGTGCTTTTGTTCTTTGTGGAGTTTGGTTGGGCCATGCTTGATGCTTCTGTCTTGTATGGGCTATTTGTGTTTCTGTTTTCTCAAGGCCCACTGCCTGGCCCATTGTCCATGGGCCAATTTATTGAAACAAAAAATTGGTGATGACTAATGAGTGCTGATTGCTGAAGGCCTTAGCAAGTTTGTGTTTTATAATATATGTGAGTTTAATATATATACACTGTTAGTGTAAATAAATTTTACACAGACATCCAATTATGTGTTGACATATCATTTTTTGAATTTAATAACACGTGCGGTGTCATATTCATTAAATGATGTGGTGACACATCATTGGATGTCTGTGTAAAACTTCTTTATATTGACAGTGTATATAAATTAAATTCTATATATTATTCATACAATAAATTTATTTCCATGACAAAAAAAATTGTATGACATTTTATATAATATATTTCTTTTGGTCCTATTTATAAGTCCATTCAGACCAAAACACACGTTTATTTACGAAAAAACACTTATTAAGAAAAATAATTAATACATTGATCTTAGAAAAAATTACTCTACGAGATTACAAGTTTACCCTTTATTTAAAATTAAAACTTCATTATTATGGTAATTGTGTCACTTTAAAACTTTTAATGATCAACAAAGGCAAATATAAGAAAAAAAAACATTACTAAATGTTTCTAAATCTGTGTGTTTTGTCTTATAAATAAGATGATAAAAAATATTCAACAATATCTTATAAATAGGACTATGAGAGTATAATATTTTATCACATTAATAATCATATTTCACACTACTCTCTCTCTTCTATTCCAATTTAACTCTATGTGTAAGAAATTGTTATGCAAGATTTTGGACAATTATAATTTCTCTAACCATAATGTGTCTAGTGGTTATACTAGAAAAGATAAATGTCATTTTCTTTGATATATGTCATTTCCTCGAATGGAGTCAATACCTACCGTTCCGTAATTATTTGGAAAATTCTTTTATGATTTCCTTATAGGGAATTCAGGCCATTGTATGTAACCTGCTTATTAACGAGTTTTTTAAGATCCAAGAGGGTACGTGTTCTTTGAGAAAGAATAGCGTTTCACTAGTGTCCGCATATGGGAGAAGTTCTCGTTTTTTAGTTTTTATTTCTAAGAGTGTGTTTGACTTGTCATTTTAGCTAGTTAAAAGTTGAAAATAGTAGCTGAAATCATTTCAACAGTGTTTGGGAATGTAGCTTTTTTGGGTAGCTACAAGCTTTTCTTAAAAAGCTACTTGGGGTAGTTTTTTAAAAAAAGCTCCAATTTTCAACTACTAGCTGAAAATTAATTACAAGTTTAGCCCTCAATCACCCCCACTTATCATTATTTAATAATTAATGTTGTTCTTAAATATCATTTTACCATTTTCAGCTAGTTTTAAAAAACACATTCAATAGTTTTTAAGCTTTCAGCTAGCTTTAAGCTTTCAGTGAGTTTTTCAGCTTTCAGCTAGTTTTACCAAACACACTCTAAGATGAAATCATTTTTAAGAGCTTTTTCTAGCATATCAAGCGTATTAACTTATTTTTTATTTAAACCACTCTACGAGATGCAATCATATTCGAGCAGGGGAACATCCATATCATGGTGGGGCTAGTTCTTCTAGCAGAATTTTTTCTATCTATAAGACTCGAACATGAACATGAGATCTTGCTTAAGGGGAATCAAACTTATACCACTTGAACCAACCTCCGTTAATTAAAATAATCATATCAAGCATATTTTATAAAATGATAAAATATGTTTTTAGTCCCTGTAAATTAACTGAGTTTTGATTTTAGTCCTCACAAATTTTTTTTTTCTTTTACGTTCTCACAAATGTAATTTTTTTTAAATTAGTCCTCCTCCTCCTCCTCCTCCTTCTTTTGCACCATATATAGACACTTTTTTTTAAATGAGATCAAATTAAATCACATATGAAACCTGATAGGGAAAAGGAGGAGCAAAAGAAGGAGGAGATAGAGTGGTAGAAGGACAAGCAAAAGGAGAAGGAGAAGGAGCGGCACATGTCACGACAGAGATGTATTCAAAAGAAAATTCATTTGTAAGGATGTAAGAAAAAAGAAATTCATTTACGAGAACTAAAAACAAAACCATAATTGTTAGTCATTAACAAAGTAATAATGATAAGGATGTATTTCAAAAAAATTTAGATTTGTAAGGATGTAAAAGAACAGAAAAACATTTACAAGAACTAAAAATAAAACTCGCAGTTCATTTACAGGGATTAAAACATATTTTATCCTTTATAAAAATAAGCATTAAGTAAGTATACGTTTGATAAATCTTATAAAATAGCTTACGGGTTACCTAAACTCTTTTAATATTATTTCAATAAATTTGTCGAATAAGTTTATAAAAATTTAGTTATGTATAAGCATTATATTCGTAGTTATAGAAATAGAACAATTCATTTGAATAGTACGATATGATATAAGTGACTAAACAAATAATTATATGTATTGGATGTCAAATCGGATAATATTCCAAATTACGAATTGAATTAATGAAATCATGTAATTTATCTCAAAATTTACGATTCAAATGTTGTATATATACAATTCAACTTATCCTTTTGACTTCAATCATACTTAACACACATATATTCACCATTGTCTTTTCAGATATTATTCACGACTTCACACAATTTTATAATTTTTTATTATTTATTAGTTTATATTATATTCAATTATGATACATTTTTTTGAGACATAGTTATAACTTTATAACTTAAGATTTTTTTATGTCTATATTGAGCATTATATATTTAATACATTATTTATATAATATTTTTATGTGTTTTTATTATGTTTTTGAATTTATGATTCTATATGATTTATGATTTAAAAATGAGTTTGATGATTCACGATTTGAATCACAATTTGATAATATTGATTATATTTATAAGCTCTTATATAATAAACATTGAATTAAATTATTTATCTAAGTGCCCAACTTAAAGGATTCCTAATAGAAATTCTAGTGTTTCTAAAATGGTAAGTTGAGTCTCTATGTCCTACTTGTTTTTTTTTTTCTAAAAGTGAGAAGTTACAATTACAATTTGCTACCACACCTCCCATTTCAGATTTATAGTCCCATTTCATTGCCACCCTTATTATCTTATATATAACTTTTGAGGTGTTATTATATATATATATATATATATATATATATATGTGTGTGTTATTTTTATTTTCAATTCTTACATTATTCTCAATGCATCAAATTAACACATGCATGGAAACACAATAGAATGGTCATTGCATATAGGAGTGAGTGTGGGATGGGTTGGGACGGGTTTTATTCGTCTCATACTCAACTCTAACTTTTTATCAGGCCAAATTTTCAGACCTAAATATGTCCACAAACCCAAAGAAATTCGATAATGTATAAGATTGATTAAAATCCGAATCCGTTCACAAACCCTAAATCCTAATTTTTTTACTTTCTTATTAACTTTCAAATATTGTCAAGAGAAAAATATCATTATATCATTATATCATTATACAACTTTATGTATGGAATGCGTTTTCAAAAGTAGATACTCTATCATGGAGGAAAGTAAATTAAAAAATTTTCAGAAAGTTAAAATGATGTTAAGCCTTTAAGTAATATAAAATTATAAATATTAAATATTATATATATACATGTTGGGTGGGGATCAACTTATTCCAGAAGTAACTCTTGGCAAAGTTACTCCACTTAATAACTCTTTATAGAATGTGAATTTCATCAATCCAACCGTCATATTAAAAGTTTTCATTATGTAGATCAAACCTTCAAAATTTCATAAAATTTAAATATTATTTGATATTTCATCAAATCATTTTAATTTAACGTACAATATACTTTTTAAAGTATAAGTAAATATCAACTCTAAGATCACATACCTATGAATTTCCAATTGATTTAAAATTTGGTGTCCATAATCTTCATATTAATATCACATTATTCAACGATTAGATTTGTTAAATTTACATTCTACAAAGAGTTATTAGGCGGAGTAACTTTGCAGGAGTTATTCCTGGAGTAAGTTAATCTCCACCCATACATATATATATATATATATATACACACACATATATGGGACGGATTAGGTAACACGAACATTAACTCGAACATGTCCTCAACCCGATACCGGGTTATTGACTGAAACCCAATTTAACCATAATTAATCTTTCATGTGGGACGACATGGTCTAATTTGAGTAGCTTGAGTTAAGAAAGGTTAGTGGAAAGAGCCGAATTTTGCTCACCCCTAATTCCACAAACTTAACCATACTAAATATCATAGGAGGAATGATGATTCCATTGATTTTCATTATTTTTCATATCAAATCAACTCTACATTATTGTTGTTGAAGTGTAAAAGCTTGATTACGTTGTTAGTCTTGACCATTCTCTGTACGTAATTCAATATTACAAAGACACCTAATTAGTGTTCACTTCATCCGATCATTTCCTTACTACCAGCTACCACTTGATCACGTCAATTTAATTTACTTACAAGTTACAACCAAAAAAAAAAAAACTCTAGGTCTGCAATATATGAGCTATGTGTTACAAAAAAAAGGGACTTGTATAAACTAAGTTTGTAATTAATGTACACATGAAAAATCCAAAACTCCGAGTAAACAAAAGGGGTGAAGAATAAAACACATTTCACCACCTAGGACCAAAATTAATTAACCAATTTGTCTTGAACATGCAACTAGGAAGAAGAACACCTAAACTGAACTTAGCCAGAGAAATGAATCCCTAGCTAGGTATATATATTTATCTACTCATTTTCACTGGACCCCACACCCCAAGGTCAAAGTCAACTCCAGCTCCAATTCTTGATCATCATGAGCTGGAGCCACACTCTCAACGGAACTGCTATCACTCACTCCAGACTCATGATGACTCACCGAACCTTCCAACTTGCTTCCACAACAAGCCACCACCACTTCTTGCTTCGGTTTCAACCCTCGCCGCTTGAACTGCCTCGTATGAGACTTAACCTTGTGGAGCCTATCAGAGCCGCACGATTGCCCCACACTCTTTGCCACGTGGCGAATATCGCATGCCTGAAGCTGCAGACTAACAGCACCGTCGAAAGATGGAGCCTGCTGAATCGGCGCGCCGCTTAGAACGGCTTTAACGGCGGCTTCACACAAGTGCCAGCTCCCGGTCGAGAGCAATCCGGTCGAGCCGAAAACCGGGTTCACGATCCGGCCACAAGCTTCGTAGAGCAAGGATTTGAAAACCGCTGAAATGAAAGGAAATTAAAAAAAAAACAAATTAAAATGAGAAAATTAGGAACAAAACAATTAATAATCAAATGTTCCGAGTTTTCAGTTTTTTATTTTTAAAAATTTTGAATTAAATTTTTATAATTTAAAATTAAAAATTGAAAATTATTTTTTATAATTAAACAAGTTTTAAATTGTTTGATTTTAATTGTAAAAATTTGATTTAAGATTTTAAAAATTAAAAATTGAAAATTTACGACCACCCCAAACTATTTCTAAAGAGTTTAGGTGTGTGTTTAATTTTGAATCCAAGCTAACTCTTAACTCCATTGAGAATAGGCTGATTAAATATAAATCAAACACAATTTAATTCTTTTTTCTAGTGTATATTTAATTTGGTGTTGAAACTGATTAAATTCTAGTTTACTGTTTCTAACGCTAAATCAAACATGCTCGTATATATAATATACCTGGTTGGAGTTGCTGAGGTGCGGCGGTGAGGAGGTTGAGGAGGCCAGCACGGCCGTAGAATTTGGCGAGGAAGAGGGTGGCGTTGGCCTGAGAGTCAGGGGAATGGATCCAATGGAGGCAGGGCCTAATTGGACATTCAGGATTGCACCCTCTGCGGAGAACACGGCATCCATTGCAACTTAATCGCATTTTTTTTAGTTTTAATTTGGTTGATGTGGTTTTGGGAAGCAAAGAGAAAATGGGAGAGTTGAAATTAAAATGAAGAAAAGTGAGGAGTGTTTATATAGTGATGGTGATGAAGAGTGAAGAGGTGTGTGTGTGAGACGTGGGTTTGGAATAGAGCGCAGTTGTTTTTGGTTCCAAGAAAATGGCAGTTTTGGTTTTGTTGTTGTGTTGAAATGAGGATGTTGGAGGGACCCACCTTGGACGCTGAATGCATTGCACTCAGTTCAATTGTTTTTTTTTCCCGGTTTTGTGGGAGTTCCGTACCCTGGTTTTCGGATTTTATTAAGTCGTAACATGCTTCTTAGTTACACTCCCCCACCCCTTACGTGTATGTGACTCAGATACATTTTTCAATTATTTACGCCTAATAATTTGCCAATTACATATTTACACCTTATCATTTTTATATTCAAATTGTTATGTTGTGTGTGTATATATAAAGAGAAAAAATAACTTTATATAAAAAGAGATATGGATGATGATGATGATAATATAATTTTTAAAAAATATATTTAATTATTATGTTTGAAAAATATTTAATTTATAGTTAATCTTCTAGTTTTAAAAAAAATTATTCAATATTTTATAAATTTAAAATATTTAAGTAGGAGATTAAATAAAGAATCAGGCCTAATTGAATTTGTTTTATCCCAAAATGTTTCAAATGTAGATCCAATCAAACATTACATTTCAAAAACGTGATAAAGTAAATCAAATATCAAATACACGTTTAAAACATGATTTTATAGCAAATCAAACTTGATGTGTGTTTGGTTTAGCGTTGAAACGGGCCAAACTCAAGTTTTGATTCCCTAACGCAACTATTTCTTACGTTGGAAACGCGAGTTTAGTGCATTTTAACAAACATGCAGCAAACCAAGTTCAAATTTCATAAGTCAAGAATATTTTTTGAATAAATTAGCAAATTGGTCCCTGACTTTTTTAGGGTCATGCAGTTTAGTCCCTAAAAAATAAAAAAAAAATCCAATATAGTCCCCGACTTCTTGTTTTTTTTTTTAACTAGAGTCCAACTATGTGTTTTCCATTAATTTTTTATGATGTGTCACGTTTCGCGGCAATGTGTCACACTATTTGCCATTGGGGCACAAAAATAATGTCATTGGAGTTGAGACCTTCCAATGAAAAAGGGGGAGAAAAGAGAAAAAGGGGAAATAGAGAAGCACACAACCTATAGATTTGACAAAACCACGTCATTTTTGTGTTGTAGTGGACACTATAGTGACAAACAGTGAGAAAGAGTGTCATTAAACGTGACACGTCGTAAAAAAATAACATTAAACACACTGTTGGACTATAATGAAAGAAAAAACAAGAAGTCAGGGACTATATTGAAGTTTTCTATTTCTTAGAGACTAAACTACATTACCCTTAAAAAGTCAGTGACCAATTTGCTAGTTTACTCAATATTTTTTACATTTTATTTTTTTAAAATAAATGAGTGAAGGTTGAATCTTAGTAACTTCAAGTGCTTAATTACTTGACTTCATTTATTTTACATTCTTGATAACTTTAAAAATATATAGAAATTTTTATAATATAGATTATTATGATTAGATGGTGATGAAAATTATAAAAAATATAAAGTGATATATAAGGGCTAAGGGCAACTTTTGAAGCATTAATTTCCCCGTGAATTAAGTATGCAGTTCAAAGATCTGAAATTGGAACGTGTAGGTAGTATACTATATAGATAGTATTATTGATTGAAAGAAGAAAAGGGTAAGGAAAGGCCTGTGGGCGCTCATGGTGAGAGGGAGCCAATGGTTTTGAATGGGAATGGCCCCCACTGCTCTGTGATTGGGACTTGGAATTGGAATGCAAGCATGTCCCCACCCTTTAATTTCCCTTCCTTGTTATATCCAACTTCTGTTCACACACATGTCAATATTTATCCACACCATCTCATCTCTTTATATAACATATTTATCTCTTTTAATTTCTTTTCTCACATCATCTTTTAAATCTTAATATAAAAAACAAAATTTGGTGTAAAACATGATTGTTCCGTCTGTTTCTATTTGCTATATATGATCTCTGGTTGAACTAAAAAATACATACTATATATTGGGAAGGAATCGGATTTGCTGTCAAATGAAGCTCATATATAGGTGTTTCATCCACTGCCTCCACTTGCTCTTGTGTTATAGGTGTGGCTTTTAATAGACAACAAGTGGTTTTTAATTTTCTAGGGTTGTGGCCTGGCCCCTTAATTTTTTCCGCTAAAATAAGCATTATATTAAGAACTACATATTTGAATCGTATACCCAACCATTGGAAAAAATAAATTAATTAGCTATATATATATGAATATGATCACTGAGTTGTATTGAGCAAATTTTCAATATCCCCATAATATTTTAATAAAATCATTTTTTTTTTAGATTTTTTTCATCCACAAGACTCAAACCCGAGACCTTGTTTAAGGGGAAACAAACATGTACCACTTGAACCAATTAATAATAATAAAATCATTTTATTAAATTTGTCAATTTTTAATTTGTATTATTATTTTTCTAAAAAAAGAAGACAACTATGGTTGAGGATAAATTTATTTGAGAAATAACTCTCAACAAATTCTACTATAGAATAATGTGATATATATTAATATGATGATCACATATATTAAATTTTAGATCAAACTATTGGACATTTAAAAGTATATAATCTTATAATCGATATTTACTTATATTTAAAAAATATACTATCTATTAAATTGAAGTTATTTGATATAGAGTATTAAATATATAGTTTTCAAGTTTTATGAAAATTTATACATTTTATTTTTTATGCAAGATTATAAGTATACTCCATGCATGAGAGGTAATCATGAGTCAAATGTGAAATAAGACTTTTATAGGCAGAAATGTTAGAAAAATAAATTAATTAATTAAATAATATGACTCATATGAAATATAATTATGGGCCTAAATGTGATTAATAAAAATAAAAGGACCTATTGGTTAGTATGAGAAATTATCGTTTAAATTTTAAATGACTGATGGTAACCAATTTCCTTATCTTATTTTTTGGAAGTTATCTTTTAAAATTGATTGTAACCAACTTGATGAAAGTTGGCTATATAAAGGAAACAGGGGTTCTGTCTCTGCCATAATAGTTACTCACTATTAACTATCAAGAAAGTCTGTGAGGAAGAAAGAAAGACAAAAAGGCAGATTGGAAAAAATAGGTTGAAGAACTTATTCTCATTGGGCTTTCATGGATCAAGGTAAGTCTCTCTTACTATTATAAATGTATGTGAGAATCATAAATTCTAAGATCCTTATGATGTGCAGTAGTTTTTCTTGAATAAAGAATGTATGAAAACTACAACTTAAAAAGAAAAACTCTTGCTCTGAATATTTAACTTAGTTGTATACCCAAACTTGAATTGAAAACTAACAATTTCATACTAGCTCATTCACGTGTTCAGTGATAAAATTTTATAGATAGATTTGATTTAAATAAATGTAGCTCTCAATTTAAAGATTGGATTTTTCTTTATAAGCAAAATTATATTAAAAGTACCCCAAAATTTAAAGGTTGGATTGATATTAATGAAATAAGAGTTACTGAATGGAATAATTTTGACAAGATTTCCCGGGGTAAGTTCATATCACTCTAATGTCACATATATCATAATTTTGTGGGGGAAGGGAGTAGGGTGAGCGTTGAAAATTGTTTTGGTGCATGTTTTTTTATTATTCTGCTTTAGGCAAGGGAGATAAGTGCATTTCAAAAACTAAAGGGAAGGCTTTTGTCATTTAGCCAAATCTAAGGGGAGGTGAGTGTAATTTTCCCTAGATTTTATAATATAGAATATGTTATATATTAGTGAAACATTAATTTTAAATATGTTTTTAGTCCCTGTAAAATTATTTTTTGATTTTTCATCCCTAAAAAAATTTTCGTTTGCCATTTTGGTCCCTGACGTTAACTTTAAGCTCATGTGGTTAACGGAATGTCACATCAACATGTCACATGTGTTGTTTCTGTTCAGCTTTAGTCCCTATAAATATGACCCTTTTGATTTTAGTCCCTACAATTTTTTTTTGTGTTTTTCACCTCAATCCCATCCGCCATCCAACGTCACAGTGACCTTTTGATTCTTTTACTACATTATTACACTTGAAATTCTGGAAATACTTGTGGGTTTAAGAAAATAAATTCTTTATATATTTAATTATTTGAAATTTCAACACACTTGGATTCATTATATAAAGGAAAAAACTTGTAACGATATTTCTTTCTCTGCAATTTTTTTTGTCCATTGACTAACAAAATTTTCATTTTATTTACAATTACAAGCCTTTTTTTTATTACCCAGAACAATTTACATCAAATTATAGGTCATCAATAGACCTAAATCAAATGAGATCATTTTGTTAGTCAATAGATAGAAGAAAAATAATTGCAGAGAAAAAATGGTCGTTACAAGTTTTTTCACTTTATACAATGAATCCAATTGTATTAAAATTTCAAATAATTGAATACAAAATGATTTTATTTCCTTAAATCCACGAGGAGTTCAAGAATTTCAAGTGTAATAATGCAGTATAAGAAACAAAAAGACAATGTGATGTTGGATAAGGAGGATGAGATTGAGGTGAAAAACCAAAAAAAAAATATAGTGACTAAAATCAAAAGAACCATATTTATAGGGACTAAAAACAAATTTAAGTTGGGCAGAAAAATCACATGTGGCAGAATGATGTGACACTTCGTTAGCCACATAAGCTTAAAGTTAACGACAAAGACCAAAATGGCAAATGGAAAATTTTAGAAGGATGAAAAATCAAAAAAGTTTTTATAGGGACTAAAAATAAAATGAACCATATTATAAGGACTAAAAACATATTTAAATCCAATTTTAATATATATATATCCTTATTGACAACTAGATGTCTAGATGTAGAAGCGACATGGTTGTATGATTTTTTTTTCTTCGGCTCGGTGGAATTGGATGAAACTTGAAAGTGATTAACTAGCAAGCTGGATGAGTCTCAGTGTGTATCAGGATACATTTTTTAGAAGAGTTTAATTAGTATGCACTGACAGTGTAAAAGAGAGTTTTACACTGACGTTTAATCATGATTCTTCATTTTATATGACTTTTAAAATATTAATTAGTAAAGCCAACAAACTTACCAAGAATCAAGGGTTGTGATTAACTGTCAGTATAAAACTTTTTACACTGTCAGTGCACAATCCTTTTTCTCTTTTTAGAATGGAAAATTAACTACCTCTAATGAAAAAATGAGTGTGAATCCATAAATCTAGAATTGATTTTTTTTTTTGCCATAAATCATTTTGAGTTCTTTTTTATAATAGGATAAGCCAGTTATAAATTTTTTGGCCATTTTTCATTTGGACTCTTCTCACATGAGCCTCCTACAACACATATATAACATGTAAGTGTATGAATAGAATTAGTACAATTAAACCATACATTTATAGTCTTTAATAGTCTATAAATAAAACAACGCGAAGAAAATTTATCATACAAAAAATTATTAGCTAATTGATATCAAAATTAACCACAATGACCCGAGTCCCTCGTGAGTAATAATTTAATCAATTCCTCGTTTTATTTTTTATTTTAATAAATTAAAAAAAGTATCAAAACATTTATATATTTAAAATATATATTAATATATATATATATATATTAAAAAAGTTCATTATAGATATAATATACGTAAAGAACAATATGTGAACAAGTCATTTTGGTAATTAGACCTGTTAAAAGCAATTTTGATGAAAGAGCATTTAAATAAATCAATATCACTTTTCTAATACAGGTTATTCAAACAAAAATTATTTTACTTCAAAATCAATTTTACATAATCAATTTAATCCAAAATCAATTCTATATATACACACACGTCATGGCCATGCACTTCAGGTCAAGGGCTTTTTAACCAAAATGAGGCAGAAATAAAAATAAAATACCAAAATAATGTGTTTAAGAAACTATTTACCATTCATGGTGTGTGTCAGGCCACGTGTATATAAGAATTCGCAAAATCAGTTTGTGTTTTAGGAGCCGCAAACTCGGCTTGCGCATCCCTTTTAAACTCGCAATTCCACCTTGCGCATCCCACTAAATACGCTGATTGAATTTGCACATTCCTTTTAATTGCGCATATCCACCTTGCGCAATACCCTTCTAAATGCGCAATACCCATTTGCGCAATACCAGTGTCTCTGGGTTCAGTGGCCTCTTTCGTGACTCTCTTGGAGCTTGGGTTCTAGGATACCATGGGAGGTTGGGGTTTTCGGACATTTCCCACGCTGAGCTGCAGGGGATTTTGAGTGGGCTTAGACTAGCTTGGTCAAGAAATTTCAGCAATCTAATTTGTTATACGGATTCTATGCATGCTATCCATTTGATCCACAGGGAAGATATCTCTTTTCACAAATATGCTTCAATCATTCAGGAGATCAGAGACTTGCTCAGTAGGAGCTAGAATGTTGCTATCCACCACCTTCTCAGAGAAGGAAACTCCGCTGCGGATTTCTTGGCCAAGAGAGGTGCCCGCGAAGAAGCTCCTTTATAGCTGCTGGAAATCCCCCTTCTGCGATGAGCAATGTCTTACTTGCGGATGCCTTAGGGATCCATCACCTGAGAGCATAAGTGTTTCCTATCTGTCGTTTCTTTTTCCTTTTTGCTTTCTTTTTCTCCCATTGTACCCAAAAACTTAACCACCTAGAATGAATATCAAGAGTTGCCTGACAAGCTCTCTCCCATCTTATCAACTCTTCTAACGGGAGCTTTTATTGGTATTCTCTCCCCACATATCCAAACCAATTTAGTCACAAATCTATCATCTTTTCCTCGATAGATGCCACTTCAACTTTCTCCTTAATACATTCATTTATGATCTAATGTTTTCATGTATGACCACTCATCCAACACAACATTCTTTCTTCTGCACCCATTATATTGTATGTTCTTTTCAAACTTTTATCTCACCAACATTTAGTACCATAAAGCATCACTGGTCTTATGGCTTTGCATAAAAACTTTCACGTATGCTTCTAGGAAAATAATATGGATAATCTATCTATCTACTCTTATAAATCAATCCACTCAATATATATGTGTCGCTTAATTAGAAAAACTATTTCCCGCCCAAAGTTATTCCTTTTCCCTATCTCTTTTTTTAAATTTTTTAATACTTCTCCTTCTCCTCTAAACGTTTCTCTCTTTCTTTTTCCTATATTTTTTTATTTTCTCATCATGCTTCTTTTTTTAATTATTTTTTAAAATACTTTCATTTATTATTCAATTTTTTTATCTTTATCATTCATCCCAAATTTTTCATTGCATAAAACACACATTAAGAAACATAATAAATCTGCATATTTACATTAAATTTAATGTGATTTTTTTAATATATTATTTATCTTTCTGTTTTATTCATTAATGTTTCAACTTATTATCTTTATTATCTTTTCGATTTATTTATTCTATTTACCTGTATAAAATTTGTTCCCACAATACACATGTCGTGTTTTCAAACTTTCATTTCTTTTCTTTTTTAGTTTCTTTATTCTCATTTTAATAAAGTGATTTTTTTAATAAATTATAAGTATCCTCCATGGGTGACAATCTTACTCATGTCATTTTCTTTTTAGAATGTTTTATTCTAATATATTATTTATCTTTCTATTTTATTCATTAATGTTTTTACTTATTATATCTCTTATCTATTTTATTTATTTATCTTATTTACTCTATATTAAAATTGTTCTCACAGTAAAAGTGTCATGTTTTCTCACTTGCGTTTTATTTTTTAGTTTCTTTATTATCACTTTAGTAAAGCGATTTTTTTATGAATCACAAATGTCCTCCACGGGATGTAGTCTTCCTCATACGAGAGTCACTCTTATTCCTGTCATTCTCTATTATTTTTTATCTCACTTTCATTTTCTTTTTTTATTATGATATTAAAATATTTTCTCTCATTATTCATTTTTATTAATATGTTTCAATATAAAAGAAGTTTTTTTTACAAATTGCGGGTAGTCTCCACGGGAGACAGTTCTGTTCCTTCCACTTAAAATAATGCTCAAGTTGCAAGCATGCGATTTACTTCACAGACAAATTTGTGGCTCTGGAACACATTCAATCAATTAAAAAATGTCTAACTAGAACAATGATGAAAAATAATTCCATACAGAAGTTGAAAGCTTCATATTCTATTATAACTATATTGAAGAATATGCCATGTATTTTTTAAATAAAAAAAAAGAAATTGAATTCAGCAGTAATATACAATTTTAGAGTGTACTGCACGTGTGTGCAGTCTCTGTTCTGTTATAATTTTTTGACTCATCTGTTCTGTTATAATTGTTTCCACTTCTTGATAAGATGGTATATTCCAGAAGGAACAAACAGTAGGAGACCAGTGGGTTCATTCTAGGTGGTTAAGTTTGCGCAAATGGGTATTGCGCATTTAGAAGGGTTTGCGCAAGGTTGCACATGCGCAATTAAAAGGAATGCGCAAATTCAATCAGTGCATTTAGTGGGATGCACAAGGTGGAATTGCGGGTTTAAAAGGGATGCACAAACTGAGTTTGTGGATCCTAAAACGCAAACTAATTTTGCGAGTTTTTATATACACGTGGTCTGACACACACCATGAACGGTAAATAATTTCGGGGACACATTATTTTGGTATTTTATTTTTATTTTTACCCCATTTTGGTCAAAAAAACCTCCGGTCAAGTGTACCCAAAAGTCAAACTAATATGGACATAAAAATCCATATAAAACTTATATTTTTAGATACAATATAAACGTAAATTCGATTCATTTAATGAACAACTTTGTTTGCATCTCTCTAATGGAATGTGCACAGTGCTTCTAATGATTATCTATATGGTTTGGGTTTATAGGGTACATGATTGGTCAAATCTCAAATGTCTAGCTTCTAACTACATATTAACTATATAGTTTTGGTTTTAAGGTATACAATTGGTCAAACCTAAAACGTGTAATCTAATTAGTTATCTCTTACACTTCACCTAAGTAGGTCACTAGTATAATATATTAGTATATATATAGTACTATACATTAATTACTACTTACAGAACAAAAGAAAAATTTTTCACCTTAAAAATCAATTCCAAAAAATAGCGCCAATTTGTTTGGAGAACTGTTTCTTCTCCGAATTAACAATAGTATAATACCTAACTAATCTTATCTGTATTTATCCTATGTTAAACCACTATATGGAGGGAAAAAAAAAACTTATGCTTCTACGATAAAATAAGGAAGAAATTCTTTTTCTTTTTCTTTTTTGGGAGGTAGTCAGGTAGGGATGGCAATGGGTACCCTATGGGCAGGGTATCACAGTGCCCGTCCCCGTACCCGCTTTTTCAAAAAAAGCCCGTACCCGCGTGAGCAGTAATTTTAGTGCCCGTCCCCGTACCCGCTGGGCACCTATATGCCCGTACCCGCGCCCGTTACCCACACTTTTATTAAGTAAAAATTAACAACTTAATTAAAATATATTAATTTAAGAAAACTATATATCAATTGAAAAAGTTACAATATTACAATATACTTTCACGTCACACTATTTTATAAATTTGAATATCATGTGTTAGAATTCTTCAAGATCTGTAAAAAAAGATTATTAACACTAATTAGTCATACATTGTAAAGTAAAAGAACACAAATAGATAGTTATAATTTTTTTTAATTTGTAATATATTATATATATTAATTTAAAAAATATGTATAAATATATTAGATATTTTAATAAAATTAATATATCCCTGTATATAATTATATATGATATTTTCTATTAAATAATTATATATATGAGTGCGGGTATGGGGCGGGCTGGGCATCAAAGTGCTCGTACCCGCGCCCGTCCCCATGAAAAAATGCGGGCTTTTGTCCGTACCTGCACTCATACCCGCTTTGCGGGTTTTTACCCTGCCTATTGCGGGTACCCATAGGGCCTGGGCTCAATTGCCATCCCTATTGGGAGGGAAGAAATCCTGAGTGAGTAATATTTCCTTATATATTGGGCCTGTTTTCATGCACGTCCAATCCAAGATTCTTTGGGCCTCAGTGGGGAGAATCTGGGCTTCGGAAACACTAAGGTTGGTTGGTATAGTTCAGTGACCACATATGACTCCGTTTCCACGGGTGATAGACACGTGGCAAGCACCCACGAATCCAAATTTTGGCGGGGGGAATTCATCGATTGATTGTTGTTGTTGTTCCTTCCGATCGTGACGCAGAGAGTGTTGCACTCCTATCTTCTCGGACCCCCTTTCTTTCCCTCTCTCTCTCAAATCCCAACTGAAAATTCCCACTATCATCATTTAATAATTTTAAACATAACTATATTTACGTAGAAATATCCATGTTTATCTGAATTTACTCAACAACAAGAACAACATTTGAGATTCAATGTTAAGACCCCTCAAGGTTTGATTCGATATCCTTCAAGTGACAAGGAGCTTTAAATTGGGAATGTTAGTTATAATTAATTTCACCTTCAATGATTGTTTTTAGTAACTCATGTTTGGATTTGAAGTGGCGCTGCTATTGTATTTGTTATATGTGACCTTCAAACACCAAACATGTCATATCACTATGAAGCTGCTTTCTTTAATTAACTCCAAGCTTCTCACCTTTTCTGGGTTCGTTTCATATATTATATGCATCATGGCTTTTTTTTTTTATATACTTTTTTCTTCCCTTGTTCTGAACCTGGGATTTTTCTCTGTTGCTTAAAGTTTTCTGCTTTATAATACCTTTTCTTGTATTGGCGGGAAGGGATGCTTAAATGCATTAGAAGTGCAAAAAGATAGCGCCTTTAATTTGGAAGCATTGTATAATTTAATTCGTGGTGTTGTCAATTACATGATTCTCACTTGTGCTTTTGTTGGGGTGTATTGAATGTTAATTTCAGCTTTCAAGAGTTTCTTGGGTGATATGATGCAATGGAGATTTCTATGAAACATATCCCCATGAACGAATGAAGCCGTGTGTCTCTTCAGGAATTAGCTAGTGATGAATCCACCATCTAACAACCACAATACAGAAAGAGATCTGGGCAGTTCAAGTGTGAATTCCAATGGAATTAACTCTGCCCAGAGGAAGGTTTTGTCTGAGTCAAAGTTTCAACGTGTTTTGCATAGCCCAGCTATGGCAGGTATGGAGAATTTTAATTCAGTCTCTCCCTTCTTTTACCAACCTGCATTGGTCCGAGTGGTAAGGACTCTGGTCTTTTAAGCATGTAGTATGGAAAAAATACTATTGGGAGGGGTCCCTGCTAGGTGCCTGATAGTACCTGAGAGATTGGTCTCTCCCTTCTTTTACCAACATGTATTGGTCCGAGTGGAAGGGGCTCCGGTCTTTTAGAGAATGTAGTATGGAAAAAAAAATACTGCTGGGAGGGGTCTCTCCTGCTAGGTCGTGATAGTACTTGAGAAATTGGTCTCTCACTTATCGGGTAGGAGGATAGTACTCGATAAGTAATTCATGTGTATGAAAAAAAATACTGTTGGGAGGGTTGGGAGGGGTCCCTGCTAGATGCCTGATAGTACCTGATAGGTCTCTCACCTATCAGGTAGGAGGATACTACTCTAGGAAACAAAAAGAAGCTCTCCCTTCTTTTGATGCATGTGGAGATAATGAGATATTCATGAACTTGCAATTTCCTAAACACTGACATAATTACATTACCAAGAAAATTTATTGATAACCATATCTACAAATTTATAAACATTTGTGATTCATTAGACCAATTAGATGGTGTTTTTGTACTCATTCATTTTGTATCTTATGCAGAGCCATCAGGTGCATTAATAAACCAAGTAGGTCATAATAAGTTACATGAGGTGTTTCAACTGAAACATGGAGGCTATGCTGATCTTCCTGCTGCAAGAATTTCAGAACTAATGAAATCAACCAGTTTGGATGTAAACTCTCATAGTATTTCCATCAAATCCAATTTTACATAATTTGTACATATATTTGTCTAGTTCGATGCATCACTGATTTGTTTCAGCATTTATTGATGCAGAATGCTCCCACTCAATCGCTTTTAAGTGTTGTGAATGGTATCTTGGAAGAAAGTGTTGAAAGAAGAAATGGCGAAATACCACATGTATGATGATATGATAGATATAGCCTTGGAAGCTTTGGCACTGTTACATGATATGTTCATAAATCATAAATGAATTCATGAAAGCACATGTAGACCTAGTTTGGATACAACTTCTGGAGAAGAACTTCTAGAGGAAAAAAAGAGAATAAATCAAACTTTTCCATAAGTAAAAACTAGTCTTTGAAGTCCACCTTCTCCCTAAGCTCTCCCATTTAACTTCTCCATAAGTAACTAATTTCAACTTATGGAGAAGTTAAATTCATCTTATCTCATTGATTCATTCTATTTTTTTTCCTCTATAAGTTCTTCTACAGAAGCTGTATCCAAACTGGGCCATACAAGTCCATGAAAATGTCTTGAACATATTTGTGTACAAGGTTTGAGTGTTTTGTCTAACAATATCTTTTGCTTCTCAGCGTGTGGCTTGCTTGTTGAGAAAAGTTGTCCAAGAGATTGAGCGGCGAATATCAACTCAAGCAGGACATTTAAGAACTGTATGTCACTTACATTATTATTCTCAAAAGCTAGTTAGTTACCTTTGTTTTTCTCAGTTGGTTTGGTCACATCATTTCATTTTCTTACTCTTTGCCTTCAGCAAAACAATCTTTTTAAGGCCCGGGAAGAAAAATATCAATCAAGAATCAAAGTACTTGAGGCTCTTGCTTCTGAATCCCGGGAAGAGAATGAGGTATCACTAGTTAGCCATCATGTTAGAAGTGAATTAATGGATCCATTTTAAATTCCCCCAAACTATGATTGTTGGCACAAATTTTTTATTTATCATATGGAACCTTTTGTAACAGATTGTTGCAACAAGTCAGATTCAGAAGTTAAAGGTAATGTTTTCTTACTTTGCAAGTAACATATCTATGCACTTCTAAAGGTAGAAAAGGAAGAACTTTTTCTAAAATAAAATTATGGGCTCTTTGGGCCTTCAATGCAGACTGAGAAGACTAATAAGGAAGAAAAGAAGGTAGATGATTCAAAACAGATTGAGAAGACCATAAAAGAAGAAAAGAAGGTAGATGATTCAAAACAGATTGAGAAGACCATAAAGGAAGAAAAGAAGGCAGATAGTTCAATACAGACTGAGAAGATTAAGAATGAGGAAAAGAAGACAGATGACTCAATACAACATGAGAAGACTAAAATGGAAGAGAAGAAGGCAGATGACTTAATACAGACTGAGAAGACTAAAATGGAAGAAAAGAAAGATGTCTCAACACAGACTGAGAAAACAAAAGAGGAGGAAAAGAGGGTAGATGATAAAGAAATTATTAGATTGAATAAAGAGCTGGATGACAAAAACATGGAAATTTCAACATTGAAGCAAGAACTAGAAAAAATGAGAAAAACATATGAAGTACAATGCTCACAGTTGGAAGCACATGCTGCGGATGCTAAAGGAGAACTGAAACAGAAATCACAAGAATATGAGAATCAGTTGGAAAGATTAAGAAATAAGGTTAAAGAGAATGAGGCCTTTACTGAGTCTAAATATCAGAAGTGGATCATGAAAGAGAAACAAATACAGAAAGCTGTCACTTTTCAGTTTAGTTCCATACAGGTAAACTTGTATATAGATTAATGTCAATCTTATTGTTATGATGTTAGACATTACATTACAATTTTCTTCTGAATTTCCAAACATCCAGAAATTGAAATTGTCATGGGAATCCATTAAGCAAGATGTTATGAAAGGGCAAATGGTTTATGCAGAGGAATGTAATCGATTAGGTAGGCCTTGTTAATGTTATTACATGTCACTTTTGTTTTGTGCCCCCCTCCCTTTCTAGGGGTAAGCTCTGATCATTGTATTGTAACTTGTCCAGGTGTAAATCTTAAATCACTAATAGATGCAGCTGAGAGTTATCAATCAGTTCTTTCAGAAAATCGAAAACTGTTTAATGAGATTCAAGAATTAAAAGGTAAGATTATCTGTGCTTGTCTAATATAATAGGTATTTGATGTAGGTGTTTTGTGAATTCACATAAAACTTTTCTCTAATACAGGAAATATCAGAGTATATTGTAGACTCAGACCATTTCTACCTGGACAAAAGGAAAAACAGTCTATTGTGGAACACATTGGTGAAACTGATTTGGTTGTGGCAAATCCCTCCAAACAAGGAAAAGAAGCCCTTAGAACATTTAAGTTTAACAAGGTCTTTGATCCAGCCTCAACTCAAGGTTTATTTCTATATACTCACCATTTTATCAGGCTTTGAATGCAGACTCCACTTTCATGTTAGTTGGATTTGTAGACTCTGATATTTTACTGATTGTTATGCAGCTGAGGTATATGCTGACATACAAGGCTTTATAAGATCAGTACTTGATGGGTATAATGTATGTATATTTGCTTATGGTCAAACTGGTTCAGGGAAAACCTACACAATGGTAATATAATTATAACCCCTTATGCATACTGATTTTTATCTCATACTTCATCCTAGTTAATGTAACTCAACTCCTCACTATGTACAATGCCATTTTTTTCTCAGAGTGGTCCAAATGGTGCAACAAGTGAGACTGTTGGTGTTAACTATAGAGCTCTGAATGACCTCTTCAACATATCCTCAAGTAGAAAAAGCTCCATAGTCTATGAAATTGGGGTTCAAATAATTGAGATATATAATGAACAAGTGCGAGATTTGTTATCAGTTGAAGCTTCTCCAAAAAAATATCCTTTTTCAAAAGCTATGGACACTTCTTCATTATTTGCATGGAAATCCTTCTTCTAGTTTATTGTTTCTTCTTTTCTGGAAATTTTTTTACATGACCTTTGATTTCCTTGATTTGCACACACTTGGGATATTGAATCACTCTCAACCAAATGGTTTAGCAGTACCAGATGCTAGCATGCAACCTGTGAAATCAACTGCAGATGTCATGAAACTAATGGACATTGGTCTTAAAAATAGAGCCAAGGGTGCCACTGCTATGAATGAAAGAAGTAGCCGTTCTCACAGGTCTGTGTCTTTTCCCTTTCCTATATATTCCATCCACATTGAAAGAATGAGAGTTTTCTTGTATGATGATGTTCAATAAACTTGTGTACACAGTGTGGTTTCAATTCATGTTCGTGGGGTGGATAAGAAATCTGGCTCTTCTCTTCAAGGTAATCTTCATTTGGTAGATTTGGCAGGAAGTGAAAGGGTAGATCGCTCTGAAGTAACTGGGGATAGACTTAAGGAAGCACAACATATTAACAAATCACTATCTGCACTTGGAGATGTCATTTTTTCCCTTTCACAAAAGAATGCTCATGTACCATACAGAAACAGCAAGCTTACTCAACTTTTGCAAACATCACTTGGTAAAATCATTGTTTTTCACTAAACAAAGAAAAATACTTGACTTGCTTCATTGATTTTGGATTTGTCTTCCATCTCCTTAGTTTTTTTGCTTATTAGATTTTCATTTGAAGCCTTTTTTTTTTTTAATTTTACTGCACAGGTGGTCAAGCAAAGACACTCATGTTAGTCCAAATTACTTCAGACATAAAGTCTTATTCTGAATCTTTAAGTACTTTAAAGTTTGCTGAGAGGGTTTCTGGAGTTGAGTTAGGAGCTGCAAGAAGTACCAAAGAGGGCAGAGATGTCAGAGAATTGATGGAGCAGGTGCTTAACTTGGTTATGTAACATGCCTTTCATCATTCTATGAATTCATCAAATGCTTTGAAATTAGAAGCTTATAAAACACTTATTAGATTGCTAATAGCATCTCTGATTATAGATGATTTGGAATCTGACAAGAAAAATTAGATAACAAAATTTCAATTTAAGATCATATTTTTACTTTAAGATAACTGGATGAGTGGTCAGGATTATTAACTACTTGCCTGGTGAGTTGTTTCCAAATTAGAAATTTTTTTTGTCAGGAATTCATTAGTTCTAATTCTCTCAAATTTCTTTAGAAAGGAGAAAAGCAGATTAATTTGTTGAAATTTTGTGCCTAACCTTGCAGGTGGCTTCTCTGAAAGATACTATTTTGACAAAAGATGAGGAGATTGAGCGGCTACAGTTACTTAAGGAACTGAAAAATGTTCAGCCCAATGTCAATTCTGAGAAGCTTGAAACTGCCACTGATTGAGGTAAGGATCCTCTTTTTCCAATCAAGTATTCATATGGAAGTATTCTCTTAAGAGAAACCAAAAGCCATAAAATGGAAGTAATAAGCACCTTGAAGGTGAGATTATGTGTGTTTGGTTTTCAAACGTGAATCCAGACAAACGCTACTGAGAGTAGCTGAAACGTGGATCCAATGTAAACCAAACACACCATATGTATGACTTGCAGATGCGGATTTTGATAAAAAATTAAGTGACTTTTTCTGACAATGTCTTTCTCCAGAACAGATACTGATGGTTTTTCTAAAAATTCCATTCTCAATGAAGGCACAAAATCAAAGAAAAGCATTTTCATTCAATATAACAACATTGTTTTTTCCCTTGTAGTAGTTGTTCTTATTCCTTATAAATATATATTCATGTGATAGTGAAACTAGTTGGAATAATAAACTTAAGCTTCTCCAATGATTCTTATATTTACTATATAGGCTTATGAATCCACAATGGTTACAATAAAAGATTCCCTGAACATCTGCATATAACATCATAGTGTCAACCATTAATCCTTTGTTTGTTAGAAACTATGCTCATAAATGTTTCAACTTATTTCATAAATTTTCGTTTCAGGTGTTTAAAGCAGCCCCAGAATATGGCTAAGTACAAAATGGTAGCAGTAAAGTAGTAGGCAGAAGATACATTTTCACTGATGAACTGTTTATAGTTTTACACGTATATAAAATACACATTCATTTATGTAAATATTATCTTTTGATTGTTAATTCTAACACTTAATTTTAGTCATGTAACAATTTTGTGGATATGGTAACCAATTTTGACTTTGTAATGTTCATTGATTCTTTTTGTTTCAATAGAAACATTGATGTTCGGATTTATACAATTCAAACAAACTACTCAAGATTGTCACTATCCTAATTCAATCCTTGTAGTTTAATATTCATTAATATTCAATGATTGAGGTGGATTTTTTTGTATAAAATATAAAAGTGACTCACATTTGAGTTTCGCACAATTTTTTTTTCTTTTTTAAGTTTTTTTTGGTTTAGCCACATGTATTATCCACGGGAGACAATCCTGTTCGAGCCAAGAACATCCACATTTTCTTTTGTAAGCTTGATTGTGAAAAAGAAATTGATACCTTAATGCACACATTTTAAAGCACATGAGTAAACCACCAATTTCGTCCCCAACGTATTCTACCGATTTCAAATCCATTCCTAATGTTACATTAATTCATTAAATAGTCCCTACATTATGTAAAAAATCATTAATTTAGTCCTTGTATATGGACTAAATTATTATTAATGTAAAGTATAGAGACTAAATTGATGCTTTTTTACATAATTTAGGGATTATTAATGAATTACTGTAATGTTAGGGATGAATTTGAAGTCGATGTAATACGTTGGGGACGAAATTGGTGGTTTAGTCAATACATAATAGGTAAATAAAATTTCAAAATCATTTTAAATTAGAATAAATTTTTTGTTACAAAATTTAAAATTAGAATCGTTTATAACCTTTATAGTTGGAAAGTAAAATTAATCAATAAAAAATAATTAAGAATACCATATATGATATATCCATCCACCTAACCAATATTCTGAATAACTCTCTAATTACTAAATGAATAAAGTGTTTTATATATAATAAATATTATGTTCCCAAAGTATTAAATACATTGACTTTTTCATTTGTTATTTTTCTTACTATATAAGTAATTTGAAAGATTATTAAAAAAGTATATTTCAAGAGAATATAGCAAAACTCATACTAACAACACCATCAATAAGAAGAAGTCTTCTCCCGTCCATGGCTATGACTAAATTGTCTATACAGTGTACACTGCATTGAAAATTAATCAAGTCAAATTACTTTACATTTATTAATGTGAGACGTGTTGAATTTAGCAACATGATTAATTGACTTTGGCCTTCAATTGAGAAATTATATGTAAAGAAATTATAGGGATAAGAAGCACCCTGCAAGACGTGTTGGCCGCAAACAAGGTCTTATGACCTTATCCTTGATTATTTTGGAAAATGATATCTGGAAATTATTTTTATTATACTATTTTTAAGTAAAATAAGAAAAATAAATATTCTAAATTTTAAACATATTCTCCTTTTTTCCTTATTTTTAGACAAGATGGTGGGAAAAAGGTATAAAAAATTAAGTTCAAATATCATTCCCCTTATAACTTTTTTAGTGCAATATGCATGTTTGATTTCACGGTTTTAATTTAACAAGCAAAAAGACTGCAAAAGTTGTCGATGCTTATTTAACTTTTTTAAAAATATCAAGGCAAATAATCATTCAAACAAAACAAGTTTTAACAAAAGAAAAAATTAATGTGTTGATATAATTCCTTCTAATGCCCCTTTTTATTGCTACTAATTTGTGGGACAACTCTTCGATTAAGTACTAGAAAAAACAATAGGTTGCATTATTAAGTAGGGGTACAAAATTAACAAGTTTATGACACAAACATTATTGTCAACTTATTTTAATTTTAGTGCATGTACAAGTTGAGTTAATTTTGCACATGTTACAAAACTAAATTTTGTGAGACTGAGAAGAACCAATTTGTTAGTACTTCTTATGGATATAGACAACGAAAAAACAAGCAACAACTTATTTAATTCAGTTTTATTTTTTAAGTTTTAGTCCAAGTCACGTTGGAACCCCACTCGTCCTCTTGGGATGAGGTAAAATGTAAGTACTTCTATAAGTGCTCAAAGAGCCCGGAGGTTTTGCCTGCATTAGACCGGGGCACCATCCCCTCACCCTAAATTTTTTGTAAGGAAAAAAAATAGTTTTTTAAAATAGTTAAAAACTATTTTTTATAAATGAAATGATTTATTTACCGTATTTTTTACATAAATAAAAACAAATAAAAAATAGTATTCTAAAATAGTTTCAGAATTTTAGCTTTTAAAACTAAAAAAAGACATACTTTTCAAAATTACTTTAAAAAATTCTGTTAATTTTTTTTTAATTTTCTGTTTTTAAGAACGGTAAACAAACATACACATATCTTGTCTCATTATGCTTTCCTTTACGATGATTATGTATATAACCTTACTTGCCCGTTTTAAAGATAAATTAGTATTTTATCTTGTGTAAGTACAAAAAATATATCTATTTTTTAATAATAAATATATATATTATAATATGAAGAATGTGTTGAATTAAAAATGAATAATTTACTATTTGGGGTGGATGTGAGTTTTCAGTTATTAAAATTTTAAAAAAATTAAATCAAATTTTTACAACTAAAACTTTTTTTGTGATTTTCAAAACGAATGTTTTCAAAATTACAAAAAGTGATTTTTAAATTTTATTTATTACTTATAAAAACTTGATTAAAATTTTTAAAAAATTAAAAAATAAAAACTCATAACTAAATCCTCCAATAAACCCTTACATGTTTCATAATCCTCCTCAATCTTTAGGTCAGTTTGTTCATGAGTTTGTAATATGTTTTTCTTTGGGCTTTTTGCCCACTCTATTATAAAAAAAATTAATAACTGACAATTTCTTATTATGTTTATCACAATTCGACTTTTTTTATCTTTTAAAATACAACTCTTAAAAAGCAACAATGCAGCATTACATACAGTGAGAGAAAAATACACGTTTATATATATAAATAAATTGGCCTATCAATGTCATTATCTGTATAAGAATTCAGCAATCTGGCCTTTCACACACAACTATAAGAAGACAATGTCATGTTCCTATGAAAGTAGATTATTCAAATCAACTAGTTTAATGCAAATTTTTCCTTTTGTCTAGTCCTTTTCCTAAAATTTTCTTCCCCTGCCCGTATGTTCAAGCAAATGCTCCTTTACCACTTAGCCAACGTGCTTTGCTTTGTTACTACTGAAGGAGAAAGCCCCACGCAACTTCTCTAGTCATCAGCTGAGCTAGCTGGACCCTATTTATAATGCTGTATCACATCAACCATCAACCACCAAACAAACACCACCCTGCATCCCCCACAGTCTTAACCACTTTCCATCACAACAAAGTAACAAAACCCATAAAACACATGTGATGGGATCGGTTCAAGTCACAAATAATTAATTTCCTTTAAATAAGATTTTATACTCAAACTACGCTCCTTTAGAAGATTTCTTTTTCCATGGTAGGGTTTATACTCATTCTAGACGAATTATTCTCTCTGTAGTGACATTCTGTTAGAGCCATCATTTTACAGCACTGAACTCGATTTTGCAATAATATGGTTGATGCTGTAGAATTTTTACTTGGAGTTGTTGTTAGACATATGTTGATCCGGAAGTAATAAAAAAAGAAAAATGTCTTAGGCTCTTTTAGAATTTTTTTTAACAAGAGACTTTGATTTTATTTTTCTGTTATTATTAGAATTACTAAATTATTTACGTTGGCTAAATATACGTGCTTAATTTATTATTTTAATATATAATGCATTGTTGTGTAATTTTTTAGGCTTAAATAACTTTTTGGTCCTTGTAAAATATTTGATTTTTGCTTTTGGTCCTCATAAAATTATTTTTATTCTTTTGGTCCTCATAAAATTTGAAAATTTTGAAAATGGTCCTTATTATCATTTTTTTATGATATGTCATGCATCTAGACACGCTACATCATATGTCACCTCAATATGATTACTTATGTGGCATGGTTGGATGCATGACAAGTGACAATAAGGACATTTTTTTAAAGTTTCTTAATTTTATAAGGACCAAAAGAATAAAAATAATTTTATAAGGACCAAAAGCAAAAACCATATATTTTACAGGGACTAAAAGGTTATTTAAACCTACTTTTTATTTAACATCCTATAAAGTTTATAAGAGTTGCAGGACTTCTTTCAATGAATAATGTCTTGATAAAAAAAATTCTATACTCAAGTTATATATATATATATCATACTAAAAAATTAATAGTAAACTAGCAAATTGGTCCTTGACTTTTTCAGGGTCATGCAATTTAGTCCCTAAGAAATAAAAAACCCCAATATAGTCCCTGACTTCTTGTTTTTTCTTTCACTATAGTCTAATTGTGTGTTTCTCGTTAATTTTTTTATGATGTGTCACGTTTCATGGCATTTTATCACACTATTTGTCATCGAGGCACAAAAATAACGTCATTGGAGTTGAGACCTTCCAATGAGAAAGGAGGAAAAGAGAGAAAAGGGGAAAATAGGAAAACAGACAACGGTTGGAATTAAAGCCTTTCAAGCTATAAATTTGACAGAACTACATCATTTTTGTACCATAGTGGACACTATAGTGACAAACAGTGAGACAGAGTGCCACTAAACGTGACACATCGTAAAAAAATTAACGGGAAACACACCGTTAGACTATAGTGAAAGAAAAAACAAAAAGTCAGGGACTATATTGGGGTTTTTTATTTCTTAGGGACTAAACTGCATTACCCCGAAAAAATCAGGTACCAATTTGATAGTTTACTAAAAACGTGAATATTCCTAATTCCAGAAAGATTCCCTCCGTGTCTGGAGGATAATTGTGGTTCAAAAGAAAATAAAAGTAACAAACACACGTTTCTGCAATTTGTGAAGTTGTGCTGGTCACACCCCACTTCCTCACTCTCTTTCTCTAACTTCTTCCCTGTCCACATCCCACTTAAGCATAGCTATCTTCCAGACACCCTTTCACACCATTCCACAGACACCCTTTCACTTCAACGAATAGTAAGAGGAGAAAAATACTAATCCCTATCTAGCATCTATCCAATTAATCAAAGAGACAATGATTAAAATATTCCTAGACCAAGCCCCCCAAATCTGACCATAACATGTACTATGAAGCTTCCTAAGATTCTCATAAAACAGTAGCATTATTTATTTATCATTTCTTTAGTCATAAAGCTATGTATTATTGAGTGAAAAAAATAATATTCAGCCTTGTCTTTTGACTGTGAAAGAATAAAGTATAAACAATATTTCATTGATATTATCAAATAGGTGACACCTACAAAATAGGGCACCCACAAAAAATATATTTTACAAGATTCCAAAGATTAATCCTCAATTTCCTCCAAATTACAATTACAAAAGGAGGATATCTGAGTTTCAAATACATGACAGTTACAGCATGAAACTCACATGAAAGCTTTCAATCTAAAGACCCCATATTGTGAACCTAACAAGAGAGAAGAAGAAGACTTTCTGCTTGCCTTTATCTTCCCCTAATGTGTCCTTTTTTATTCTTCAAAAAGGAAAACCAAAAAAAATTTCTCACCATCTCAATTATACATGACACCTTAACTCATGAACAACAACTTCCACAGACAATTTATATACATATGATACAATAAACATTGAATTAAGATTAGCTCCTCTGTCCCAAAAATCTCCTCTGCTCTTAGAACTTTGGTGATTTCTAATACTCTGATTTCTGTTCCCTGCTTCCTGGTATCAGAATTTTTTCTTTTTTGTTCTTTATTCTTTGTTTTAAAATGTATTATGCAACAGCAGAAATACTGCAGTTGCGCCTATCCCTGCTCAGGCAATCAAAACCTTCGATCCTCACTGCAGCTGGTGTGTGGCTAAACTTCATTCTAACACAACCTCTAGCTGAGGAAGATGGCGAAGAGGGTGCCATGGAAAATGGACTAAAACTCCCATTACCATTACCATTACAAAATTCCTTATCTTGGATCACAGGGTTTGAAGCCCTGCTAGGTGGAGATCCACAAAAAAAAGGTGGTGATGAAGCCTCTTGGCCCCATGATCTTTCAGTATAGCAATTTCCCTGCAAAATCAATTTTTTGTTAGATGTCATATTTCTTTCTATCAAGTATCAAATCCAAGCCTTATGATAAAGATATAACATGTTTACATTACACTAAAATCGCGTTACAAACGTGAAACGCCAAACATAACGTGAAACGCCAAACATGTTTGGTTTAACTTCTAAACATGGTAACTTCTAGTTTTCACCGCTAGAAATAATTGTGTTAGAAAATCCAAACTTGAATTTGAATGATCAGTTTCAATACCAAACCAAACACACACGAAGAGTAACGTTGGACTAGATCCCCGTTTGAAACACAAATATGTTATTCTCTATTCTAACAATCATGCATCCATCATCACCAAAACTTGATATTTGTTACATCTTTGAGAAATCACTTCATACTCAAGGAAAATACTAGGAAAGAAAAAATATACATATTGAATATAATTACCAAAAAAACATTTTTTTTAATAGAAAACATGAAGATTGAGATAGAAAATAACCTTGGGGAGAATGATATCCAGAAGCTCTGCCCTAATTCCTGAATCTTCGATATCTGATTGGCAGCTGAATTTTTTTGTGGGAACAAAGAGAAAGTCAGAATTTTTACAAAATAAATTGATTGAATGAAACAACAAAAAAAAGTTGGGAAATATACTTGATAATGGGTGGTGGCCTCAAGGGTCTAATGTGGTTGTCAATGGATGAATGGTTCAACAGACCCAATCGACGAGGTTTAGGGCAAACCACTGATTCCATCCTCATCTCCTCGCAGCTTGTCAAGGCGTTCTTCTGCTGGTACCCACAGTGATTCATCTTTTCTCTTTCTTATTCACACCTGAAAACCAGAGATCTTGACAAAGGAACACCTGCATCAACAAAATAGAACAGAAAAAAGAGAAAATTATTCCTTTTTCCGTACAATTCTCTTGTTTGCTGAGAAACCAGAACAAAATTGAACCAAATCTAATGAAATCATGAACCAACACAGAAAAAAAAAACACCCATTTGCTCAAAGTTTCACTTTTTTCCCTCCCCCAAAGCATAAATAAAATATTATAATTTGAGACATAAAACCAAATATACAAGGACCCGTTTTCTCAAAGCTTGTTCAGCACATGGAGAAGCCCAAAAAAGGCTTAAATTTTGAAACTTTACACATGGAGGAATTAACTCAAACACCTTAAGCTAAGTTTCAAAATCTCTGCAGAAACAGAACCTTTCAAAAACTGCTATTTTTCCCAGAGAGAGATAGAGGGAGTACCTGAGCTGCCTCAGAGGCTCCTCTGAGAGGAGGAGAGGAACAAAATGGAACACAGGAAATTTTTGGGTGTCTCAGAGGAACAAAGGGATAGAGAGAGGAAGATAGAGAGTTCCCTGGGTATTCATAGAGAGAAAGTGATGACCAAAGAAAAGAAAAAGAAGAAAAAAAAGAGAGAATATTGTTATACAATAAGGTACATAGATTATAATGTGAGGGCGCAGTTGTGGACCGTAGGATTGATGATTGGGACATTGGATTCTGTGGAATGGAAGAGTGATGGGATGGTGAGAGAGTTGAAGTTTTAATTGGGAGACGCAGACAAAGAGAAGGGATCTGATTTGATTTGATCCAATCTAATCCACATGGATAGGGACAGGGTGGGTTGTGTTTTCTCTTTTTGGCCCTCCACCATTCATGCACCTCTGTATTGTCCTCTTGTTGTACGGTTGATAACATGCACCACAATTTAAATAAGCATTTGCTCTTTCCTAAACCTAGTAAACTTTGGTTTTTTTAAGTTTTTTCAAATGTTAATTTGGTTTCCAATTAGGATGTGTGTTTATCATTTAATTTGGTCAAATTAATATATTTTTAAGCAATTTATAGATGGGATATAAACAAATTTTAATGGGTTCTTTTAAGTATTGTTGTTAAGTGGAGTTAACATGAAGAAGATGGGAATGGAGATCTGCGGTCCATACTTGTTCTTGTAACTAGTTGCCTTGGTCTCAAGATGGACGTTGCGGCTTTTGTTTGCATGACTGTTAAGTTTGCCGACTCGGTAACCTTCGTCTTCATCCTATTTATAGGTTTCTCCTGAAATCGCTCGTGGGTCCAGCTTCCACGTCTCCACATCTTCAAATTTTGAAATAAATTGTTGATTGACGTGGATAAATGAGGCTCTGAAAACCATCCTCAATCAAAGCTTTGAACTGGCATCTCTAAACCTTGGCACTTCGATCCGTGCTGCCACCTTGTATCTTGAAAGTACTCTTGGTGCTTCGAGCTAACAATCTATAATGCCCAAACTCGATGCTTATTAGTTTCGTACCTGAGACCATTCCAAATTAATAAGGGGTCTTTAAGGTCTCACTTTGTTGGACAAGTCTCACATCAAGACTTGATGAAATTAATAATTTCATCCCAACAGTGTGTTTGGTAGAGTAGAGTAGAAAGAAGTACAATTGAGAGAAATAGGGAAGAGAGAAAAAAAGTGAAGAGAAATAGGTGAGAAATAATGAAGAAATTTTACTTGTTTGGTAGAAGAGAAATAGGAGTGAAAATAGTGAAAATAGTAGGGCTGGGCAGCAGTCGGGTTTGGTCGGATTCGAGCCCAAAAAGCCGAATCCGACCAAAATCAATTGCTTTATTATGTGGCCCAATTTGGTCCGTTGTAGACCTTGGGTAAATCGGGTCTCGGGTTTTATGGATTCATGGTTTATCGGGTGGGTTCAAGCGGACCTGGGCCAAGTCATTTTTTTCATGAACACAATTTTGAGCTTTCTTTTCTTTGTGACGATTTTTTAAAGCTAAAAATATACAATGTGACTATATCTCTTATTGGCTAGAAGCCCATAACACTATTTTTTTTACTCAAAGTTGGACCTTAAAACATCCTTAACACAATAAAACAAAAAATACAATCCAGTTTTGTAAGGAAAAAAACATTTCTAGTAACTTAGAAACATAAAAAATTTGGAACAAGAAGGATTTAGAACACATGTTAATAAAAACACACATATTGAATAAAAAATACAAGGATTTGACCAAAAATTTAAAACACAGGGATAGTGGTCTTGGCTGCCAAGGGCAGCGCAACAGTGGTCTTCAACAACTGCATGTGGTGTATAGTGACGAGAACCTCTTCCAACACTTCATATTCTTGCCTTATTCTCCTAACACAACTGCCTCACCGGACGAAAGTTGCAGCAGTGGCAACGAGTGTGCGATCAAGAAGTTGCAGAGATGCCAAAGACGACGCAACGACGACGATGGGTGTGTAGTGTGGAAGTTGTAGAGACACAAAGACGATGCAACGACAAAAATACAACTTGAATGTGTGATGCAGCGATGCATGGCAGAGCCGTGGAGGTTAGGTTCCTCGACGTCCATAGAACAGAGAGAGAGTGGAAGTGAAAGTGAAAAGCGGCGATGAAAGAAGTTGTTAAAGGACTAAGAGAGACAGAGTGAAGTGCATGAAGTGGAGGTAGGAAAAGAGACGACTTACTATGGAGGCAGAGAGATTAAGCATGAGAGAGTCAAAGAGATAGTGATTTTGAAATGGGAAATTATAAATACTCATATTGTGAGGCATTAAAGAGAGACATTAAAGAGAAAGAGAGAAAAGGTAAATAGTCACTACAACAAATCAACAATTTAGATGCGAACGGGTAGCATCGGCCATGACACTGTCGCTAGTAGCGTCGGCCAGGCCGACACAATGCCAACACTAAATGGCAATTTTATTTTAGTGTGGGTAGCATCGGCCATGACACTGTCGCTAGTAGCGTCGGCCAGGCCGACGCTAATGGTAAAATACTTTTTTTTAATTTTTTATTTAGTGTCGATCAGGCCGACACTAAAGGCAAAAAAAATTTTGAAAAAAAAATTATTTAGCGTCGGTCTTTGTAAAGTTAATGTCGGTCTGGTCGACGCTAACTTCTTGTTATTTTTTCATTATGTATGTAATATTTTGCACTATATATTTCAAGAAACAAACTTAGCATAATGATTGTAACGTCTTAATTTCTTAATTCGAAAATAATGCCTGTTGGGAGCATTATTCCCAACTTCGTGAAATTGTTTCGCTCATTATCGATACCAACATACAAACATTACAAAGTTTAGGTAATCCAACTATTACTTAAGCGAAAGTCCAAACAGTGAATATCATTACATAATTACATATTGTTGTCAACAAAGCTAGAATATACACCCTCTATAAATAGGCACAATGGGATATGTAACTACATGTGACTTGGGATAATAGAGATACTCAATAAAATTCCACATGTACCAACCTATCCCATCAATATAATAAAACTATGCCTATACAAAATAATACAACAAAAGGGTTGAAATATGAATCAAAAGAGGTTGGGACGCTCATGGAACCCAACCACAACTCCCTTTCCTAATCAAGTGTCCGGACGGGGTCCCTGCACATTTGAATATAAACCCTGCATCGTGGGGTGAGACTAACGTCCCAGTGAATGCAGTAAACATGCAGTGTGGGTAATCAAGAAAATGGGATGCAACAAACATCATCATGCATAACTTCATCATAAGGCAATACATGACAATTTAATAAAACATGACTGTGACGTGTTTTTACCCGACACCCAGGGGTCTTTTCTCTAGCTGTGACTGTGATCGAGCGCTCGACCATGTGACCAAGGATTGTCGTCCAGGGCCACCTATGATTAAGTCTTATTATAATTCAATGAACAATGCTTGCTTTTCATTTTAGCTTGAGGACCCCATCTCCCTCTTGGCCGAGAGGTCGATGTGGTTACCTCGTTCTTTCTTATTCATGATTGCCCAAAGGCTTGTGATGGTCCAAAGACCCTGTGATAGTCCGAAGACTCTGTGACAATGTATTTCTTTGGCCAATGGCCATTGAATGCTTAGAATATATACTTTTCCATAACTATGAATGGCATGGTAATCATTAATCAATTTGAAATACAAATAGCTATTTTACAACCTAGGGTTACCCTAGGGTTTGGTAGAACTTCACTCATTATGCAAATAGAAATTTCCAACCATACAATCAATCAATAACACACATAAATGAAGTAAATAAGCATGGGAAGGAGGAAATAGGGAGCATACAAGAGATCAAACAACATGATAGTGAGTGGGTGACCACACTCACCTCAAAGATAGGGGAAATGGGGATGAGGGAGAGGTTGGGAATGGTGAATCCAAGCTTCAATAGGGTAGGGAGGCTCCAATCCAAGCTTCTAGGGTGCTTCTCTTCTTCAAGTCATCTCTTTCTCTCTTTACTTCTGTGACACCCTTCTATCCCAAACTCTTATACGTTTAATGAATTGAAGTATTAAAAAAAATAACGTCCCACAATGGGTAAAAGGATCACATAACTCTCTTATTAAAAAAACTCAATAGTTCGAAAACATCTTAATTAAAATAAAATAAAACTCAAATGTATTCAAATACTCATGCAGCGGAATCTCCAAAGAAATAAAACAACTAAACATCCTACTTGTCGTGCAAGGCATCCAAAACAGTTTACATAAAAACCTTCCTAACTAGAAACATAAAGAAACAACCCTAATATTATGCCCTGATGTCACATGTATCAGAACACACTCCCTTTACTCAAAACTCGACACCAGTCGTGTCATCATCAACGCCTGTAAAAATATCCACAGTATAACGGTGAGGAAAAGAATACTACTCATACATACACATAGGAGGCTACCCTATCCTGCCCACATATAATTAACATCATCATTCACCCACCACATACCCAAACATCACATAATTCATCAAATAATAATCATCTATAATCAGCATATCACCATTCATTTATATCATCATATAGTTCTCATACCATCATTCACCAAAGGAATCACATACTCTATTTTCACACATATTACTCAATCATCATAATCATAACATCATTATTTACTCAGTTTCATCATCAAATATACCACATATATACATCCATCATGTATACACCAAAACTCATCATCATCATCTTATAACTCAATTCATCATTAAGTATAAATCATCATCACATGCGCCAAAACTCATCAACAACATTATATAACTCAATACCATCATCGAGTATAACACATTATCATATGCACCAAAACTCTTCACCTCACCTACCCAAAGATCATGACTTGGAACTCCGCACAATGGGTGCACCTCGTCAATCACTCTAGTTAGTACCAAGATAGTCTACCGGTGTCACCACACACAATCCGATAGGTTGTACCCCCTCTATGGGCCCGCACAACGACATTCGACCCTAGGTTGCACCCCCTCTATGGGCCAGTACAAATCACCCCTAGGTTGAACCCCCTCTATGGGCCTGTGCATCGAACGCCTCATCTTAATCCCCTGAGTTGTACCCCCTCTATGGGCCCGCACAACTCAGTTCACCTCCCGAATTGTACCCCCTCTATAGGCCCGCACAATCCAGGTCTCATCACATATGCTCAAGGCATCTCTCCTAAGTTGTACCCCCTCTATGGGCCCGCACAACTTAGGTAACATCATCATCAAAAGGTGATATACACCATTATCATAACTCATCATCATGCATTATCATGCTCATCATTAAACACCATCATCATAAAGTGATATGCACTTATCATCATTACACCATCATCATAAATTACATTGCATGTTATGCACACCAAAACATCATCAATATTCAATATCATCATAAATCACATTGCATATTATGCACACAAAACATCATCAATATCCACTATCATCATCAATCACATTGCATATTATGCACAACAAAACATCATCAATATTCAATATCATCATCAATCTCATTGCATATTATGCACACCAAAACATCATTAATATCATCATATTATTAGCACCATACATTATCACACGACATCAATCATTATTAAGCATCCAACACAATTTCACCTTTTAAAATACGTTAATCTGTGATCTGCGCTTAGCCTACGCTTAGCGCATCTGCAGCACGCATTCCAGCGAGCTACGCTCCACTCCCGCTCAGCACAAGTGAAGCGCAGGTTCGAAGGTCATACGCTTCAGCCTGCGCTCAGCGCCTACTGAAGCGCAAGTGTCGCAGACGCGACTGTTCATACGTTTTCCATCCCTTTAACCCCTTTTATTCATCCTCCAATCATTCCTCGTCATCAATACATCTATATTACTCGATTATACCGCATAAAATCACCAAAGACACAATCTTTACAACAATTTCCCAATTATTCATCAAAAACCCCAAATCATCAAGCCCGCATTAACCCCTTTTCACTATTCTCATTATTCTCATTCAATTCACTCAAGATTCATCAAGAATCATTCAATCAATCATATATCACAGTTTTTCAACAATCATTCTCAGTTATAACATATATCATTACGATTTCATCCTTAAATTACTACCCAAGCACCCCTACATGCATATACAAGCAGCACCCTCTCCCTCATCGTACCTTAAGCGAAGATCGATTAACAGCAAGGAAGTCCTTTTCTTGGTTCTTGATGCTCACTCTGCAGCAATCCCCTCTTGAGACTCGGTTTCTCCCCTCCTTAGCGTTTCGCTCTCTGATGATTATACGAATAAGGATTAGGGTGAACTGATAACTCCTCCTTACTAGAATGCCTAATTGGGCTTGGGCCCACTCTCAACCCCCCTTATCTTCTTTTTAAATTTAAACTAGCTTTATGGATAAAACTAATAATAATATTAATCCTATTATTTATTCATCTATTTAATTAATTATTCCCTCTACTCATTTATTTAATTTAATTAATATTTTACTTAATAAAATTTAGGATGTTACAACTTCTCTTTCTGCTTCTCTCTCTAAAATAAGATGAGGAAGAATTAAATGTTGTGCCCTAAAATGAAATCAGCATTAAAAGCTGATTCGCGGGTTCTTGCTCAAGTGAGAATCTGCTCGCTTGAGCGAGAGAAAGGAAAACTGTATTCTCGCTCAAGCGAAAGTTTCCTTGCTTGGACGAAATTCACACAATAAAAACCCTAAACCTCTCTGACTTTGCCTCGCTCAAGCGAAACCTCCTCACTTGGGCGAGCGCAAGTCAGAGAGCAACCTCAATTTAATGCTTTGAATTGCGCTCAGGCGAGTGTGAAGTCTATAACTCAGTTTAAGTATTTACAACATGATTATAAGACTTAACATCCGTTAGTTTTAATGATTAAAAAATAAGATTATATAAAGAACAAATAATACTATATAAAGAACAAATAAGATTATATAAAGAACCAATTAGATTATATAAACAGGTTCTACTGAGAAAGGTATTTGTTTGTTTATTATGTTTCAGGATGAAATACTCTTTAGAAGAAGAAGAAGATTTTGTGAACAGAATCAGAATCAGAAGAACAAGAGTGCAGAATCTGAAGAAGAAGAATCCTTAACAGAGTTGAAACAACTGAAGAATAGAAGTGAAGACTTGAAGATTGTCTGAAGAAGTGAAGACCTGAAGACTATCTGAAGAATTGAAGACTAGAAGACTATCTGAAGAATTAAAGACTTGAAGACTGTCTGAAGAAGTGAAGACTTGAAGATTAGAAGACTATCTGAAGACTTAGAAGACTATCTGAAGAACTGAAGGCAGAAGATATATGAAGAAGTACAGATTCAAATATACACCTGTCTGAAGAACAACAATGAACTGAAGAAATAAATACAAGATGAAGCGAACTGAAGTATTGAAGCTGTCTGAAGTACGCAACATGTCTGAAGTACGTAACATGTCTGAAGCAACAAAGCTGTCTAAAAGACTTGAGCTGTCTGAAGTGGTCAACCTGTCTTAAGTATTGAAGCTGTCTGAAGAGCCAAACCTGTCTGAAGACTGGAACCCGTCTGAAGTTTGGAAGCCGTCTGAAGCTTTAGTAATGACGTGGCATCTTTGCTGAAACCTTGCGAGAAGACTTTTCTAAGTCTCTGCTGCTCGTACGTTTTGGAACACATTTATGGCAACAAACACAGAGACCTTTCCTAGTGTCTTTAAAGTTCATACACCACTGAGGAAATCTCTGCAACGCAGCATTCGCAGCAACAACGGTGGCAGCTTTACTGCAGCACCAACGTTGTACTATGTCAGAACTTTCAAGAAGCGTGTCTCACAACGGATTAAAAGAAGACTATTTGCTGTCTCTAAACGATAGCATTTCAACGAGACATTTCTTCATTTGTGCAATCCGAAAGAAAGCAGAAGAAAAGCTCAGGAGACTAAACAAAAGCAACAAGGAAGATGTTTGAATAAAATATATTCAATTCAACATCTTTATCTAAATCTCAAAAGAGGAATCTGCAAACGACGACTATTTGGTCAAGACATCTCATTCAAAGGAGTAATGGTGTCAGGAGCAAATGAAAAAGAAGTATATGAAGAATAAGCAAAAAGGCAAATTCAACGGATACCTACTCATATACACTCCCAAGAAAATCAGAGGAAATCTGAAGAAAGCAGTTGAACGCAGAAGAAAGCAGAAGAAAATCAAGAGAGAGAATTAGCAGAAGAAAGCAAGCAGATGCAAGTCGGACAAAACAGATAAAGGCAGATGCAAGATAATGCAAGCTGGAGCAAGCAGATGCAAGCTGGATAAAATAGATGCAAGAAAGCAAAAAGAATTCAAGAGAGAGAATACACATAATCATCACATCTCTCAAAACAGAGCTCATCAACAGAAGTGTCAGAACGGGAGTATTCTGAACACTCAATATGCTTAAGGAGAAGCAACCGTTTGAGAAGCTATTACACAACGGCTATATGAGCCACATCATCAAAAGCTCAACGGTATTACGAATTATCTTCAATGGCTATACTCAAGCAGAACATATAAATAGCCTCAAGAAAGAAGTTGAAGATGTTGTTGTGGTGTACAACCAAGTTGGTCAGAATGATCAACCAAGTTAGATCAATTGGGATTGTTTTTCAAGAAGGTTCTTGAAATCAATCAGCATGAAAATTGTTAACTAGGCTGAGTGTCTTACAGTTAACAAGAGTTGACTCGAGCTTAAATACATCATGAAAATGTCAACTACAATTGATCAGAGAGTTAATTCTCAATCGGGCTACTGATCAGCTGGTCAGTTAGTTAGATTGTACAGTTGGTCTGTTGATCAAGTAAGTTGGTTGTCAGGAAGGCAATCATGCTGTACAAATGACTATCAAACCGGGTATGGTTTGAAGCTTTGAAGATACCTTGGTATTCCAATGATACGGGTGAGAATGTAGCCCATGGAAACCAATGGTTGGAGAATGAGGCTGGAGCTTAATTTCATATCTTAGTTAGCCTACTCTCAGAGGATGTATTCCTCATAGAAAAGACAGGGATTGTACTTAATTCAAACACTTGTATCACTGTCTATCCTTGTACTTAGTTTTGTAATGTCTATATCCTGAGTGTGTACTCAGTAATCACTATGTACGAGAAGAATCTGAGTTGAGAGGTTCTAGCGAACATCTAGCTTAGGTTGAGTAGTAAAATACTCTACACTTGATTAAGTGTCTGAGAGCCTAGAGAGGCTTGGTGGAAGAAAGAATACTTGTGGTAGAGCCTGGAGAGGCTTGACTGTAAAAGAATACTCAGTGGAACACATATGTGGCTGCAAGGGTCTGGGGGATTCGGAGTGGCACATATGTGTTGTTGTTATTGTTGTTGTGATTAAAGGCTAGTGGTGGTTTGCCACTAGGACTGGATGTAGCTCACGGGGTTTGTGGGTGAACCAGGATAAATTATGTGTCTAAGTTTTCTTTCTCTTAATCTCTTTTATTTACAGTTTTATATTTACTATGGGGATTGAAAAGTACTTTTCATAACAAGCTTAACTCAAGGATTTCAATAAAACAAGTTTTCATACAAACATAACATTAAAACGTCTCTAGTGTAGGTTGAAGTATTATAGAAGAATATATTCAGAGGGATGTCTGAAATATCTGTCTGAAGTGAGCCCAACAGGAACTCAGTTCAGACACATGATATAGATGGTCTCTGATCATCTAAAGTATTTCAGAAACAGTTCTGAAGGTACTCTTAGTAATATTCTTCAGAAGACACTAAGAGAAGTTTGTTTAAAATCAAAACAATCTTAAGTATTGATAAATACAAATTATACACTTTAATCATCCCTCAAATTTAACCTTTTAATGCATTTTTTATGCTTAATTAACAAGTCATAAGCATATTATGCCAATTCAGGTTCATATTGGGCTCAATTACATTTTTCAGCATTAAACTGTTTTCGTATTTCAAGCATAATGTGAGTTCTAGACATCTAAAAATTATGTTCTTTATAGTGTAGGAAAGATAAAAGAAAGCCCTACAACTTTGATGAAGAACCCAAAAGCTGAATCGGATGGCTAGTGAGTCAAAATGGGCTTGGAATACGGAATAGTCAGCATCATATGAAAACCTGACCAACACTCAATGATTGGGCCATAACTTGGGCTAGAAAACTCCTTTTGGGCTCAAACCAGCGGCATTTGAAAGCTAAGATCCAGAGCTTGATTTCATATGAAGACAACTCTCTTGGATTCTGCCAGATTGGGGATGATATGCTCGGTGAAAGTGGGAGACAAGTAGATGAATGATAGCTAGAGTAGGTGAATAATTCAAAGTAATGGACAAATGCATTAGGTAATTGATCAATAAGTTCATTTGTGGACAAAACATGCTTAGTCATGGCTGAGTGATCATGTTTGGAATGGCATCTTTTCCCCTCCTATAAATAGGAGGGCTTGCTAAGGAGAAGAGCATCCCAAGTTGTAGTAGAAATTACTAAGAGTTTCATTTACTTTTGTTCATCTTTTTTGTAAAGTCTTCATGGAAGGCTAAGTTTTTATTCAATTCAAGGAGTCAAGCTTATTTTCATCTTGGTTTTGAGGTTTGATCTTCATTTACATGTTGATTGAATTACATCTACCTTGCTTTTCTACTCCACTTGCTTCAATTCCATATTTCTTTTGTCAAAGCTTGATTGGTTAACATGTTTTGGTTATGAAATTTGTTATTGAAGTATGTTGTACTCTTGATTGGTTAATCATCATACAATGAATGAAAAGCATAGAGTGAGCAATTAAATTGAAGGTTTTCATTTAATTATTTACTTCAATTGGGTTCTGTTTACAAAATTGATTTGGATCTAACATAAGATTTCATGGTTATTTGATCTTGTTAATCTTAATCAATTGAATTCTGGAAATTATTTCAGTAGTGAATCCGGGATCATTGTAGGGATTCGACATGATTCTAAGTTGATAGATTTGATCTCTTGAATGCATGTTATTAATAACCAATGATTTACCATGAAAATAGCCTCTGAATTCCTTGGATTGATATTGTCTTGAATTGATTCAACCTTTGCTTTTAACTTGATCTTTTATTTTCTTCAGTTTATTCCAATCAATCAAAACCCCCCAAAGAAGGATTAATTTGAGTGGATCTTCAGGGTTCGACCCGGTTTATACCATTCTACTACAAGTAGTTTGCAGATCGGATAATTATAATTATAATTTTGTGCAGGTTCGACAACTGTCAAGTATAAGAGAAAGTTTTTAATCTAAATCTTTCATATATTCCGCATGTATTTAAAAATAACTCTGATCTTAAGATTGGTTTTGTACAATGATCACTTACGTGATTGTTTATTTTAAAGATTTCCAAAATTGTCTTAAAATGTCTAAAACACTATTCAACCCCCCTTCTAGTGTTGCCTGTGGTTCTAACAAGAGGTTCTCGCCCAAGCAACCATATCAGTAACCAATCTTCTTGATTTTTACTGATATGCTCGCTCAAGCGAGACTTCCTCGCTTGAGCGAGAGCACCAGAATACAGTTTTTCTGGTTTCCTCCCTTATGCTCAATTTTCCCTAATTCCTTTTATAAACATTCAATTATATTATCATTTATACTCATTAAAATGATCGGATTTGGGATGTTACAATGGTAATGCTCCTTCTCGGTATCATGCAGGTCGTGGGTTCGATTCTCACTATTGATAAGTATAGGAAGAAATGTTTTTATTTGAAAAATTATTAACGTCGGCTAAAGGTCGACGCTATGTTGCAACGACCATGGAACTAGCGCCGGCTATTTGAGACTAGGGGTGTTCATGATCCAATCCAAACCGATATCAACCGCAACAACCGATCCAAAAATCGGGAACCGAAAAAATCGAGAACTGAAAAAACTGAAAACCGAAAAAAATGCATTTTCTGCTGGATTGGATCGGTTTTCGATTCTATCTGTGAAAACCGATCCAATCCAAATCGAACCGCACATCTATATTTTACTTATACATATATTACTTTCCTATCCTTTATTATAGTAAGTATATTCCTATTTTACCCCTTCCTTTGAAGCCCTAAAGTAACTAATAGTACCAATTACCCTAAATCACAAATTTGTCTCTGTTTGGCTTATCGTCACTCCGTCTGTGAGACTGTGACATTGTGTGTGTTGCTGCTCTTGCAAATTGAAGAGAGAAAAACTTTATTGTCTTCCTCACCTCCTCACCTTCCTCTCATCGCAAATCTTCTCCTGCAATTTGTGTCCGCTCCGCTCTGCATCCGCCTCTGCGTCTGCTCCGTTCCTGCGTCGTTGTCTGTTGTTGCCGTTGTATCATTGATAAGTGCCAATTATATAATATATTCTTGTATTTTTACTGCACTTATCAAAGGTAAAATAGTAATTTATGCCCCAAATTAATCCCTTTTTATTAATTATTGTAATAATTGTGTTTATTTAATTTGAATTTGATGCTATTTTAATATAAAATCTGTTGATTTTACAGATTTATGAGAGAGATTTGAACGAAGAAAGAAGATAGCATTATTTGAGGATAGGATCTACAGATTTGAAGTTTGAATGAGAGCAAATAAAGATAAGATCAACAGCCATTTAAACAAGGATTCTGCAGATAACTTCCTCAATTTAAATTCAAAGACAAGATAAACACATAATCAATTCAAAAAGAGGGAAACAAGGGAAGCCAAGCAGATAAGGATAAGATCAGGAAGAAATTAAGTTGTTAAAACAGGAAACAGAATAATCTGTTACGCGCTCCACGCTCCACCTGCGTTGAGCGCAGATTGGAGCGCATCATTCTGTAACATGCGCTTCACTTGCCCTGAGTGCAGGTGAAGCGCAGCTGCGCGGATTTGTTTTTAGATCTGTTTTCAAAATAAATTCCTTCCAGATTTAAGATAGCTTTCCTTGGTCTATAAATAGGACCTTTTGTAAAGATCAAGGAAAATTCCAGAGAGTGGAGAGTTAGAGTTTAGGGCTCAAGTTCCAGAGGAGACCCCGAAGGGCTGCCGAGATAGCAACGCTAGGATTGAAGAACAGTGTGGCAGTTTCTTCATTGGTCTGTATGGCTAGCATGCGTAGCTAAACTCTCCAATAGGATTGAATGTAGTTGATTCAATCCCCAAATGTATGTAAATTCTCTTTATTAATTATGAATCCCTATTCTATGATATCGGTACTTTTATACTTTACTTAATGCAAAGCTTCCGCCTGTGTGCCGGAGTTATAGGTTGTTTTTGTAAATTACATTGGTAAATAGTTTTGTAAATTCAACATCGAGTTTGGGGGAGCCTAGGAATAGGAAACTTGAATTCTGATTGGTAAAAGTACTCATAGTAGTTACTATAGGAATATAGTGAGAATCGATGATTGAAGAAGAAGTGTGACAATCTCTTCATAGTAGTCACTATAGGAATATAGGGCGAATTGATAGTGTTAACGAACGGAAAAATAGAGCAATCAAGCCGGGGTAATTTGTCGCCTGGGAGAACCCGCATGGATTATCTTCAAGTATTTTACTACTGGTGACTCGGGGTAAAATAATATAGTTTGGCTAGGATATCATAGAAATATATTCATAAATAATATTAAGGTTCACATACAAAAGGGGTACGATGATACGAAGTTCAATCCTGATCCAAGTAATGCTATCTTACTCTATCTCTACTATCTCATTTATTTTATGCAATTTACTTTCCGCACAACAATCATAAAAAATAGTTCCCTACTTGATAGTCTGATCACTAATAAATACGAAGTGAACCGTTCCCTGTGGATACGATAACTCATACTTACTATTATACTGCTGGAATTTGGTACGCTTGCCAGAATCTCATCAGTCGTCTGCTCCGTTCGTGCGTCTGTCCTCCGCGTCTGCTCCGTTCGTCTGTTGTTGTCCTCCGCGTCTGCTCTGTTCGTGCGTCGTTCTTCTGCTCTGTTCGTTGCGTTGTTCTTCTGCTCTGTCGTTGCTTCGTTCTCTGCGACCTAGTGTTGAGTGTTGGCTGCTACTGCCGAATAATGTTGGTGATACTCTGCTAGATCTGTGAACTGTGTGTAGTGTGTGACCAGTACCAGTGTACCACTGACCAAATAGCTAAATCTGGTTGCATTTCTTATATTTTAATTAATTTATTTCCAAACTAGAAGTTTAGTTACTAGTTAGTTGCAATATATTTTTGTATTCAAATTGGTATAATATTAATATTTATAAGTGATTCATAAGTTAAATTAAGGGAAAAATATGTTTTTCGTCCCTGTAGTTTCGGTCAACTTGGGTTTTCGTTCCTATTCTTTAAATCCTTGGTTTTTTGTCCCTGTACTTTCTAAATCCCTAAACATTAGTCCCTGTCGTTACTTTGGTCCGTTAAACCTGTGACGTGTCAATTACCTAGCATGTCACGTGTACCTAACATGCCACGTGTTAATTGCCTAACATGCCACGTCACAGGTTTAACGGTCCAAACTAACGGCAGGGACTAATGTTTAGGGGTTTAGAAAGTACAGGGACAAAAACCAAGGATTTAAAGTATTGGGACGAAAACCCAAGTTGACCGAAACTACAGGGACGAAAAACATATTCTTCCCTTAAATTAACAAGCCTATTCAGATAGGTATAATATCTATAAGTGATTTATAAGTTAAATTAACAAGCCTATTTAGATAATATATTATAAAATACAGATTGGTATACAGATTGATAGAAAATATTGTTGATTGAAATGTTTGTTTTGTTTTTGAAATATTATTGATAGAAAATTCTGCTTTGCTTTTGCAGTAATTAAACCATTGTTCCTCTGTCTCCTTTTGCTTTTATTCAATATTCATTTTTCTAAAAAATGTCTGAGGAAAGTTACTAATTTTTTAAGCTTATTCATTAGATTTTTATTCTTACAATAATCCCTCAATAATATTGTAATTTATTTATTTTATGTATGCAGACAAAAAATACTCAAAATGTTGACCAAATGCATATTGAAATTGATGAATCCATCAAGTCTCCAATTGAAGTTAGTGAGCCCCAAAGTACTACAAAGAAGGTAGGAGCGCCCAAGAGCAAAAGTGACAAAAAAAGGAAAGGTGTAGAAACTCCAGTTGAAGAAGAAGACGAAGACGATCCAGGTAAGAGGAAGCCCACTAAACCTAGATCTTGGACATGGGATCATTTTACCAAAGAAATTCATCCTAAGACATTGCATCTTAGAGCTAAATGTCATTGGTGTGGGGCTACTTATTCAGCTGATACACATAAAAATGGCACAAGTAATTTGAAAATAATTTGTTAGTTCAATGCCAAAAATATCCTAGAGATGATTCTAGTCAATCAATTTTGTCTCTCCAACAATTTAAAAAGGAAGGTGGTAAAGGGATTGGTAGTGCTCTTGCTGCTGTTAGTTTTGATGTTGAAGCATGTAGGCAAGTTCTTGCTAGGATGATTATTGTTGATGAGTTTCCATTTAAATTTGTTGGGGGGGGATTTCGATATTTTATGAGTGTTGTGCAACCTAAAATGACTATTCCTGGAAGGATCACCATCGCTAGGTATTGTTGGAATCTTTATCTTAATGAAAAGGCCAAGTTGAAAAGCATGTTTAGTCTTTCGAATCAATCTGTTTGTCTTACTATTGATTGTTGGAATTCTATGCAAAATTTGAATTATGTGTGTCTTACTGTGCATTTCATTGATTCTGATTGGAAACTGCATAAGAGGATACTGAATTTTTGCTTGATCAAGAATCATAAGGGTGAAACAATTGGTAGAAGAATAGAGAAGTGTCTTCTAGGTTGGGGAATCTCTAAAGTTTTTACTGTTACTGTAAACAATGGAGGATTAGAATGTACATCCAATGAAAGGTGAATTTATGCATGCTAGATGTGTTGCTCATATTCTGAATCGTGTTGTTAATGATTAGGGATGACAATTGGACCCAGACCCAGTGGGTACCCGCAAAAATTACCCACAATGGGTAGGGTAATTACCCACCAAATGGGTATGGGTGCGGGTATGGGTAATTACCCGCACTTTTTAATGGGTACGGGTGCGGGTACGGGTACTATGGTACCCTACCCTACCCATACCCGCACTTATATAATATATATAATTAATGTAATTTATATACATACAATTAATTTAATAAATATATATATATGTTTATATTATTAATTAATATTTTAAAAAAATAATTAATGTTAATCTATATTATAGTCACCAAAAAAACATTAATATATATTACTAATTCAATTAATTTAAATTTTATAATTTTATCCTACACACTAAAAATAGCAAAACATGAACTGATTTTCATTTCCCCTCCCAATTTTTTAATCTCCTATTCACTTCCACATATGATAGTTGTTTTATAGGTTAAACTTGGATGATCTATGGATTATTTTTCATTTAATTTTTAATTAATTTTTATTTTCTAATCAATTTATTTTCTTATAGTTAACAAAAGTGCGGGTAATGGGTACGGGTACGGGTACTTGAGTACCCAGCGGGTAAGGGTACGGGTACTAGAATCACTACTCACGCGGGTATGGGTCCGGGTACGGGTATTTTTTTAAAACGCGGGTATGGGGACGGGTACTATAGTACCCTACCCAAACCCTACCCATTGTCATCCCTATTAATGATGGATTAAAGGAATTGTATGTTTCAATAAACAAGATTAGAAATGCTGTTAGATTTGTGCGTTCTTCCTCTAGCCGCATGGATAAATTCAAAACTTTCATAAAGGACTGTAGGATACAAGATAATTGCACAATACAATTAGATGTTCCTACTAGGTGGAACTCTACTTACCTAATGCTTGAAAGTTCTTTGAAGTTTCAAAAGGCATTTAAGAGGTTAGGTGAGTGGGATACAAAATTTTTTATTGATGCGAGGCGATGTTCCTAAATCTGAGGATTGGGACAATGCACGGGTGTTTATGAAGTTTTTACAGATTTTTTATGATGTCACAAAGAAAGTGTCAGGTTCTTTGTATGTGACTTCTTCCCAATATTTTCATGATTTTTGCTTAATATCAAATACTTTAAAGTCATGGGCAAGTACTTTAGATCACTTGTTGGGGAGTATGGCTGGAAAAAAAATCAAATCCAAGCATGATAAGTATTGGGGGAGCCTTAAAAATATCAACATGATGGTTTTTATTGTTGTGGTTCTTGATCCTCGATACAAGCTTCAATTTGTTCAATGGAGCTTTGAGAAACTCTATGAAAAGGAGGATGTTGAGTTTTTAAGTGGAAAAGTCAAGGAGACTTTCAATAGGATGTTTAATAGTTATGGACTTTTTCGTGGTAACAATCTTGCTCAAGAAGCACCCTCTAGTCATGAGGTGGAAACTTCTGAAAATGGAAGCTAGTGAGAATTCTTCATTTGCAGTTAAATTTGAGAAGGACATGACTATGAGTGAGAACATGAGTAAAAATAAGGTAGATTTGTATTTGATGGAGTCTTTGGAGAAGAAAAGTCTGAATTTTGACATATTGAATTGGTGGAAGGTGAATTCTAGTAAGTATCCTATTCTTGGACAAATAGCCAGGGATGTATTGGCTATGCTGGTATCCACGGTTGCTTCAGAATCTGCATTTAGCACTGGAGGTAGGATTCTTAATAATTATAGGAGTTCTCTTACTCCTAAGACTGTTGAAGCTTTGATTTGTGCACAAAATTGGTTTCGATCCACAACATTTTCAACTGATATTGAAGAACTTTTGGAAGAATTTGAGAAATTGGAGCTAGGTAATTTGTTTTAATCTACTTCCAAGTAATTTTTTCTCTATATTAGTTTTGATTTGCTTCAATATTGACGGTTTTTTGAATCTACTTATAACTAATGCCAACTACACAACCTGTTGAAGAAGATTCTGGTGCTGAGTCTGATTAATTAGGAAATTTTGTAATTGATTTTGCTTGTTGCTGCTGCCTATTGGTAACATTACATGTTTTCTAAAATTAATTTTGTATTTTTTTTCATGTTTGATGATTATATTTCAACTTTTCATTTTTTTAATCTTTTGGGATTTTTGTATTTCACTTTTAGATGCTTGCTGGAAGCTGGATGATGTAATGATATATTCATGTGAGAAGTTTGGAAGAGAAGGAGCAAGAAATGTAACTTTGCTATTGATCTATTTGTTGTCAAGTTGATTTAGTGTATTATTTTAATTTGTTTTTCTTTTCATTTGATTTGGATTATGATAAGATGTTAAAGTATTATTTTGAATCTTTGTTGGTATTGTTATTTTGGATTATGGTGGGGTTGTAATGTTAAGGGTGATGTTTTTGTGCATTGTAAAAGCATTTTTTAATTATTTGTTGAAAAAACGTTACTGTGTTAGTATTATAAACATGTTATTTGAAGGTAATAACTTGTTTCATGTGCTGGTGGCAAGTGCATAAAATTATGTAAGTGTCATTGTGCCATTAAGTTGCTATTTAACGAGTTATTTATATTGTGATAATATTATTTATTAACAAGTTGTTTAGTTTTTTTTCCCTCTTTGTAAAATCGAAAACCGATCCAATCCAATCCAATTTATATCGGATCGGATTGGATTGGATTTGAAAAAATTGAAAACCGATTGGATGATAAAGTTATAAAACCGCAGTGATAATATCAGATGGAATTTTGTCTCAAACCCGATCCAAACCGGACCGTGAACACCCCTAACGGCCAGGCCAACGCTACATAGCGTCAGCCGTAAAACGTCATCGCTATTGCATTAATGACGAGGCTCTTAGCGACGTCTGGTGGGGTCGTCGCTAGGTCATCATTAATTATGAAATAGTGACAGTTTTTCCCCTACAAAGATGATTTTTGACTATCGCTAAAAACCGATTTTCTTGTAGTGTGTGTTAAATGTCTGCCATTAGATCATGTTGGAAGATTAAACCCAGTCGTTCAATGAAACCATAATTTGAGTTCTCTTTAAAAGTCCAATTGTGTTACACCACGTGTCGATCAGTTCGGTTGCCGAACTGATCGACACGTGGTGTAACACAATTGGACGTTTAAATAGCACTCAAATTATGGTTGAATAGGAGTGGATCTCACTAGGAAACACTATATTTTTATATCTTGTATAAGAGAGTGTGGAAATGATATTGTAACTAACCTTAAATATAGTGAAATATTTTTCGGAGTTTGTCTCTGAAGTAAATATTGAAATGACAAGAAGGGGGTTGAATTGTGACCTATTAAAACTATTGATAATTTCTGCAGAGGCTTCTAAAATTATATTTGCTCAAGAATATTTTCTTGGCTAATGTTTAAAAGCTTAGTATTTAGATTGAACAATTGTTTGTGGTGATAAAAATGATTCTCGAAAAAATTACTTTTAATTAAACACTTTGATTCTATGATCAATCTGGGACTTAGAATCTGGTCCTCTAAAAGAGTTCTTTTTAAAAGTAGGTTTATAGTGTTTTCACTTTAAAGAATTCGAAATATCTCAATCCTAAGATCTCGGAACAAAGTTACCTAAAGTTTAATCAAGTAAAACTTGAGTTTGAAGTGTTAAAAATTAGAAAGAAAAAGATTTGCATGAAAATAAGAACAGAGAATAAAAGGAAAGAAAGAAAAGAAAACAATAAAAGTAAAAGCAAGAACAAAGTATAGAAAAAGAATAAAAAGGAACAATATAAAAGAGTTTGCATTAATGAAAAAATGGGTGGAATCACATACTTGATCTCCTTGTAACCAATTAGTCATTGATAGAATGGACGTTAGGTGTTTCAGAGTTTCAGTATCAATGATTGCCAACCTTTATTACATCATGAATTTACCTATTTATAGATTTCTAAAACCTAACGACTAACTATTGTACATGAGACACATCAACACTTTTATGTGTTGGCAGAACGCATGGCTGCCACGTCTTCTAATGAATATAAACTGCTTCTTCCTTTTTGAACTTTTTGTAAATACTCCACTAGAATCCTAACATATGTCTTGGACAATTGGCTTCCAGTAACCGTCATCAACTGTTCCTTCTGACTATGGTTTCCCTCGAACATGCTTCATAAATTTTCTTTAAGTATTCATCCTGTTCCTTTCTGTTTCCAATATTGCTTTCTCTTCGAGTTTTTGTGATTCATCAAATCGAACAATCCCTTTCATTCGACAAAGTCCTTTTGATTTTCATATCTATTAAACTCGAAAAGCACATTTAATTAGTTCCTTCAACACTTAGCTTTTCTATATTATTTGAACTTCAGGATCAAAGCTTCCTCGAAAATTTGCTTTTCTCCACTAAGTGCCACGTGTCTAATTTCTATTGGCTGAACTAAAGGTCAAGCTTGACCACCGTCCACCATCCATCCACCTTCATTAACACGCTAATGTTAATTGGTTGATTTTAGTGGCTCATTAATGATTCTTCTCCTTCTCAACCCTATAAATAGGGTAACTTTCAGAATCGTTTCCATTCCTATCCACACTTCTTCACTCCTTCCTTACTTTAAAAAATGGAAAAATTTCTTCCTTTGGCTATTACGTTCGATCTAATCTTTAATGATTTCATTAGTTATAAGGTCGACGTAATAGCCAAAGCTATAAGCTTTTTCAACCTCTTTTGAATTTTTTCTTTTGGGTCGAACGTATTAGCCAATTATCCTTATTTTGTCTTCACTCCATCTTTCACTTTTCTTTGTTGATCCACAGGGATTTCTACTTTCCTTGCATGAAGCTTCTCCTCTTGTGGTTCAATCAAAGCTTGTGGAAGAGAAGGAGGAAGAAGAGGTCCGACAAGAGTCAAGTACATCCTGGGATATGGGATAGTTTTTCCTTTTATAGTGGAATACATAGGATAGATTTTTCCTTTAACATGTACTTTTAAGATTGTATTCGAACTTTATGTAATTCAAATTTCCTTTGTTCATGAATAAAAGAAGCTATCTTTGTCTTTTCTAAATATTCGAAATGTTTCCTTTTCGAATTTATTTTACAACTCCCTTTCGAGTCTTTAATGAATTTAATCTTTTACTAAGTTAATTTAGCCAATGACCTTTTATATTTTAATTCTCTCGAACCTTAATCAATTCGAACATCTCTATTGAGAGAAGCTCACCTCTAAGAAGTTTTTAATATGACAAACTGACTAAAGTTTAAATATACATATGAGATGCATCTTGTGTTACTAACTGTGTGCTCAAGTATGGCAGAGACTTTCTGTACCTAAGTACTGCAGGAATATGTGAAGCCAGAAAGGATCTTTAGGCCATTAAGAAAAGCTAAGTCATGAGTAACAAGGACACAAGATCAGAAGCCATTAAAGAGTAAATTAAGAGCTTTGCAGTAGCTGTATGTTTCAAGGATCAGACAAGAGCTCAAGAAAGTTGGTTACACATACAACAAGTATGTTTGAATCAAGACAAAAAATACACAACCAAGCTCATCACTAAGTCTATGGAGAAAACACTCCAAAGAGATTCAGATGTAAGCTCAGCTTGAGATGCAAACCTATGTTCAGAAGCTACTATCAGAAGAGATCATAGTTCAAGCAAGCATAAGCATGAAACCAAGGGACTCAAGCTCAGCTTGAGATGCAAAGCCTTGAACAGATGCAAGTTCAGCTTGAGATGCATAAACAGCTTGAGACGCTGTCTCATGGACAGACGTGGAAGGACAAGATCTCATCAAAGATGCAAGAAAGTCATAAGAGACTCTGGACAGAAGCAAGACTGCATGCTCAATGATAGAAGACAACAAGTAAAGTCAGCATAAAGTCAAGCAAGGACAAAAGGACACTGACACAGTGACTTAGCCTGAAAATCTGTTGCACACCTACTGAAAAGACTGTACCTACTGTTGTGTGCTCTAACAGCTTGCAACAGCCACATAACGACTAGTTTCCTAACTGCTGATATAAAAGAGACAGGATCTAATGCTAATATGTGAGAGAGACGGCTTGTGTCACAAATTCTATCATTAAGCATCTTATCACATCTCAACTAATATCTCAAGTGCACATCTCAGCTGTCTGTGAACAGACTCAACTCATCTTGAGATCAACATATGTCTCCTTCATCTCTCCTCAGTGCATCACTCTTATATTGTAATTTAAGTAGAGAGATTACCTAGCTTACCCACTTCTATATCCATACAGTGTATGTTTGTAAGCTAGACTCATCATAACCTTCATCTGTAATCTGTCTCATCCAAGATAGGAGTGTTCTTAGTCTTGGAGTGAGGTGTTTGCGTCTTGAAGAGGCTGTAAGAATACTTGTGGCTCAACTAAGATAGGAGTGCCTAGGCTTAGTGTGAGTGAGACGTCCTGAAGAGGCTGTAAGAATACTTGTATTGACGGGTTTGTCAATAGTGGAAAATCTCACAGGTTGTGAGGACTGGACGTAGCCCAAGGAGTGGGTGAACCAGGATAAGATCTATGCCTCTTGTCTCTTACTTTATCTTTACTTAAGCTTATCTTAAATTAACTAATAAGTAATAAGTGAACAAGAGAAGTAACTGATCACCTATTTAAGATAAGATTCAAAAGTTTGTTACTAAAATTATATAACCTGTCTTAACAGAGACTCCAAGTCAAACAGACTTGAGAGGACATCTCAACTATCAAATTTTAGTGTGCAAATTACAGGAACAGATTTGACAAGTCTCTATTCAACCCCCCTTCTAGAGACATCCAGCCAACTTCAATCTCTTGTCCCTCAGATTCAAAGATATTGGCTTTCTCATAACTTAGTTATATTTTATCTTTCAACTTAAAAATATTCTTTTGTCTACTCAGAAGCTTAAAATGAACCTTCTTCGATTTATAAAAGACTTAAGATTCATATAATTCGAAAGACTCATAAATGGAATACCAACAACAATAAATCACAATGCTTAATAATCCAGTTATAAATCTGTGATTTAAGTTAAACTATGTAATGAAAATAGAGTCATTTCTTTTAAATGGTTTATTTGAAAATTACAAGTAATGATTTTTGGAAATCACACACATAGGTATTAGGTAGATTTGAAAATACTTGATATGGAAATGAATTTATTTTATGGGATTAACTTGTCCTTTTTAGGAAGATTAATCTAATGGGTTGATGCAAATAAGATGCTTCAAATATAGAGAGTTAAAGGAAGAAGAGTATGCTCACAATACTTTATACTAGTTCACCCTTTACATTTTAGGGCTACGTCTGTCCCTACTCACCGTAGGATTTTCACTATGTCAAGCTTGATTTACATTACATGTATTCTTTCTCTTTCACAGCCTCCACATGCTCCTTGGTGCAACTCACCACCTAGTATTCTTATGCAGGCTCACTATTACAATACAAGATTGAGATTCTACAGTTTTGTCTCACCCAATTTTGATTTTAAATTTTAGTTAATGTTATTAATTATAGTCTAGACTTTATGGATTACAAAATCATTTTTTCATTATTAATATAAATGAGTAATGATACGAAAGTCATGTTAGTATAGTATATAAAGTTGAAAATTTTACACAATGTTTGGGCCACTGAAGAAACATTGGCAAGAATATTAAAAGTTCCAATAATATATAAATTTTGTGAACTAAATAAAAAAAATTGTGCCGCTTGAATGTCCGGCCACAAGATTTCACTATACTATACAAATTTTGAATTCAAATAAAAAAATCAAATTATCAATTTGGCTAATTTGGGCATTCTATGTGAACTAAGAATTGTGCGGCTTGATGTCCACAGCTATAAGGTATAATAGAAAATAATCATTTAATAATTCTCATGGATAATTATAATTCCAGAATTTATAATTTCAAAGGTTATATTATCAATTTTCATATAACTTTTCAGTTTGTATTTAACTTTTTATCTTTCTACCAGTTTTACTAAACATACTCAAAAATTGAAAAGCTATTTAAAAACTGAAAATTAAAAAACTGGCTAATTTGATTGAAAGTATTTGATAAAATTAGTTTTTTTTATGGTAAAATCAAGAATTCCATTAGATTAGTGAGAACTGGGAAAATCCAGAACCACTTGATTAACAATACAATTTGGAGTCTCCAAATAATGTTTGGGTTTTGGAGGGCAAATTTAGCTAATAAATGAGTTGCATTATTGTCGGCTCTTATTACATGAGAAAAATTAAGAAAATGGAATTCTTGTTTAAAAGACAAGCAATCATAAACAATAAGTGCAGTGCATAATTAATTATTGGATAATAATGAGTGAGAGTCGTTGAGTAATAAAATTATAAAACAGATTTAGCTAGTGGCTGAAAAAAGAAGTTATTTTTTTAAAAAAAGACCTCAAGTAGCTCCTAAAAAAATTATTCCAACTATATAGAGTGTGTTTGGCAAGGCCAATAAGCTAGCTACTAGCTTATAACTAGTTTGACCAACACAAAAGTGTTTGGTAAAGTACCTCAAAGTAGCTTATTTTAGTAGCTTTTAGTTTGTAGCTTATTTAATTTTATTCCACCATTATCCCTTATATTTTAATACATTTTCCTTATTATCCTTAATTTTTTTTACCTATTATTACCTATTTTCAATTTTAGTGACAAAAACCTTTCAATTTATTTTTACCTATTATTATATGTATAGTAAGTAATTTTAAAAATTACGAATTAATTAAATTGTTATTATCTTTTTACTATTTTATGAAATTGATTTTATATTATACTATTTATTTTATCAATTTCACTATTTATTTTAATTTTTAATTTAATATTTTATCACTAAAAAGTTGAATAATAATTAATTAATTTTTAAAAATCTAAAATTATAATTACATAATAACATAATTTTTGTCTAAAAAAAACACAATTAAAACTTATATAATAAAACTTATGTATAGTTATGGTCTTTTAAGTCATTTTACATTTACCAACTAACTTATCAGTTAATTTTACCAAACACTTCTAATTCAATAAACTAACTTATCAACTCGAAGCTTATAAACTATGAGTTTGTCAACTAACAGCTAACTTATCAGCTAAAAGCTAATTTATCAACTACCAGCTAGCTAATTTTTATCAAACACACCCATAAAGCATTCATTGAATAATAACTACACTGTCACAAAATGTAAATAGGTTTGATTTGTCTAAATTAAGCAATATTTATTTTTTTCTTAGATGTAAAGGAACTATTGAATAAGTCACATAACAAAATTTCTAGAATATAAATTTGGGACACTGATCTCCACCTAATTTTGAAATTGTGTACGTGAGGACACAGTCCACTTATATAGTAAACAAAAAGAACCAGACAAGTGCCGAAAATAACAGGGAGGGTATATAAAACACACTTTAGAATAGTCATCTCCATGTCTCTGAATATACCAGTCATTACTCATTGGTAAAACTTTCAACCACAGAGACAGTAACATCAATACACATATCCAACACGTAACGTAACCTTCCCAATATATATACAACCTCTGAATTAATGGATGGAGTAGCATGGGCACACACTGTAATTGGGGCTGGGATCCTCTCCCGTGAATAAAAAACGGTACAAGATCTCGGCCGTTGATTTTTTTTAAAAAAAAAAAAATTTTAAAAAAAATTACACCTCTTAAATTGCTAAACAGGACACTCTCCAATTTTTTTAAACTGTAGAGGATCCTGACCCCTGTAATTGCTAGCTAGTTCGAACATCCAATAAAGTCACTTGGAAGATATAACTAGTCCCTTAACATATACAATGGTTTGATCCTTGGTCATATATAAATAGATTTTTCTTTTATATATTGATCATACTATATATATCCATTTCAATTAATGATTTCTCCATCTAATTAAAAAGGGACTAATCTAAACAATAAAAGCAATTGCTCCGAACAGCAAGAAAAAAAATGCATCCGAATCTCTTATTTGCAAAAACAAGAGGCCACCCGTCCACCATCCCAAAACTAAAGAAACTAAAGAAACTAAAGAAATTATAAGTAGGATCCGTAGTGTTAAGTTTAGTTAGATCAAACGACATGCATATTTTTAGTGTTTCGTTTGGGTTTGTCACAACAATGACAAATTAAACGACATCAATTAAGACAAGATGGACCAGCAAAATATTAATTCCATAAAAAAATAAACTACATGCAATGAATTGCAGAGTTTGTCAATGAGTCCATAACCTAGTTTTATTTCACGCAGTTAATTTCTTTACCTATATATATATATATATATAAATAAACCATGTTTGATTTTGACCAATGAGGACCTACATATATGTTGGGCCTAAAGCAAATTATATGATTGAGATCTAATTCTAAGAGATAAGAGATATGAAATGATATTTTTAAAAAAAATGAGTCTATTTTTTAAGAAAAGAAACTTATATTAAATTGAAATTTTAATTTTTATAAGAAAAAATATTTTTAATTATTATCTATTAACTAATAATTAGTAATATTTTTATATTTGATATAAAAAATTTATGAAATTTTGAGTTAAATGTATTTTTTGTCCTTATAAATTTAAGCATATTTGAGTTTGGTTCTCATAATTTAAAATCAATGTGTTGAATTTCTATTTTCTTGAAATTACCTCAAATTAATTCTTAGCACTCCTCTCGATAGGGACTAAAAATACATATGATATAAAATAATGAAGACTAAAAACACACGTGATAAAAAATTAATTTGGGATTATTTAAAAAGTGAGACTCGACACACTAATTTTAAGTTATGAAAACCAAAATCAAATTTATTTAATTTTACAAAAATTACATGGACATTTTATCTCTATTTTTAATATATATATATATATATATATATATATTAAGCCTTATTATAAAGGAGGCCTAAATCAATTGTTTTACCAATCTCTCGGGCCGGCCCTGCCAATGAGATTATTTCAATAAAATAAATTCTTGCCGGGAGAGCTAACTCTATTATATTGTAAATGTTTCTTGCTCGAACATGATACTCAGTATATGTGCTAGATATGTATTGAAATTTTTAATTTTTTTTCTGTGTCCATTTTATCGTTTTTTCAAAGGACAAACTAGAGTGAGTCAGTGAATTAACCACGGAAAAGGAGTATGTCGAGCACACTCATTATTTGGCTTCACATCACATGGCAACAAAGCTAAAATTAAGTTGTCTAATATAGAACAGCTGTGATAGTACACAACTACATCTACATATACCTAACTTGCATTCACCGAGAAACGAGAGTACTGGTCATTGTTAGGTGCGTGATTTAAGGCCATGTTTCTACTTCTACGTGCAGGCAGGGTCAATTTAATAGTAACCAGGGCCACATATCGAGTATAACTAGTCAATATTATAATTTTTCTTAAGTTTAATTATGTTTTTTATTCTTAAAATATGACGTTTTTCTAATTTTGTCTTTTTTTTACCTTTTTAAAGTAGTACTTTAAAAATGATTTTTTATCAAATAATCTCTCTGATTTTTTTACCATAATTAAAGTGCTGATGTGGCATTGAAAAAATTGTGATATTTTGGGGGATTAGTTTAAAAATCTTGATATTTTATAGGGATTAATTTGAAAATTGTGATATTTTTTAGGGACCATTTGGGGAAAAATAATTGTAAAAAATGGAGGGGCTAGTTAGGAAAAAAAATCATTTTTGGAGGACTAGTTTTGGAAAAAAAAATGGAGGATCAAATGGAAAAATCACAATATTTTGGGAACTAAAGACATAATTAAACCTTTTTCTTAATCAATTAGCCCATCTCAAATGTAATTTTGTTATTTATTATATAAAATAACAAATTAAGATAACACTCATGGTTTATATATACGTACACATGCATAAATAGTGGAAGTAATTTAAAATTTTTATGAATTATTTTAATTGTTATTTTCTTTTTTACTATTTATTTTATTTTGTTTATTTTCATTATTTCACTATTTATTTTAATTTTAATATGATATTCTATTACTAAAAGTTAATAAGAATTTAAAAATTATAATAAAATATGAAATTACAATTCCCAAATATTATAATTTTTTATAGAAAATAAAAATAAAATTTATATAAAAAAATCTATGTAAACATGTCTTTTATGTTATTTTACATTAATAAACTATTTAATTTAAAGCAAACACTTTTAATTGAATAAAATACTTTATCAATTACTAATTAACTTATCAACTAGCTAATTTTATCAAACATAGCTTAATATCTCCTTAGCTTGGAATTGGACTTCCATTTAATAAATATATATACATGCATATATATATAATATAAATTTTAAAAAAACGAGGGGAGCCATGGTCCCCTTTAGCCCTTGAATAGGTGGTTTAAACTTTATTCAAACGAGTCAAATTTAAAACTTGAATTTGGCTTGTTAAACGAGTCCAATTCCCAAGATAAATTACTTAAAACAAAGCAATTAAATTTACTTAAAGAAATTTGACCCAAAATAAGTAATATAATTTATATTTATTTTTTTGTCTAGAATTAAAAATAAGTTTATAGTAAAATTTAATATAATTTTTATTTTTAATGTAAAAATTATAATTTATCATATCTATATATACGAGTTTAGAGTAGAGGTAAATTAAATCAATTTCCATTCAAAACAATTAAACATATTAGCATAATAAAAAACAGATACACTCATCTGGCGATGTAAACATGTTTTCATATTTAAAGCACACATGCGATGTATATATCAAACTTTCGCCATGAACATCCTAATTATAATGCGGTTTTTTACAAGAGCACAAGTATTCTCCATGGAGATAATGTTGTTCGAGTCGGGTAGGACTTTCATGGGTGGCAAAGTTCTTTTTCCGAGTATTTAACACAATTACATACTCAGGGCTCAAACTCGAGATATCACTGGTTAAACTAGAACAGCCCCTTATAGGGATGACAATTGAGCCCAAGCCCTAAGGGTACCTGCAATGGGCAGGGTAAAAAACCCGCAAAGCGGGTATGGGCGTGGGTACGGGCAAAATGCCGCATTTTTTCATGGGGACGAGCGCGGGTACGGGCACTTTGATACCTAGCCCGCCCCATACCCGCACTCATATATATAATTATTTAATAAAAATATCATATATAATTATATATAGGGATATATTAATCTTATTAAAATATCTAATATATTTATGCATATTTTTAAAATTGATATATATAATATATTACAAATTAAAATTTTATAACTATCTATTTGTGTTTTTTTACTTTATAATATATAACTAATTAGTGTTAATAATCATTTTTTACATATTTTGAAAAATTCTAACACATGATATCCAAGTTTATAAAATAGTGTGACGTGAAAGTATATTGTAATATTTAATAAAAATTTTGAACTTTAGATCATTTGTTGTGTTTTAGAACATTAACATATTGTGCTTCAATATAATTAATTGTTGTATCACTGATATTTAAAAATTATGTTTGGACGATCTTCGAGTAACTTTTTCAATTGAGATATATATAGTTTTCTTAAATTATATTTTTTTAGTAAGTTGTTAATTTTTTACTTAATAAAAGTGCGGGTAACGGGCGCGGGTGCGGGTATGGGGATGGGCACTAAAGTTACTGCCCACGCGGGCACGGGTACGAGCTTTTTTTATTAAAACGCGGGTACGGGGACAGGCACTGTGGTACCCTACCCAGAGGGTACCCATTGCTATCCCTAGCCCCCTTACCAGCAGATCCACATGCTCGGTAGTAATTATAATGTGTTTTGATAAAATGAAAATATAAAACAAAGAAAAGGAATTCTTTGCAAATATTATTGACCAATTTGGATATTTGTTGAAAAGAACTTATTGGGAAAAATTGGGGAAAAAATCAATAAGGTAAAATGAATTCAACTTTTTCCATAAAATGAAATTTGATCGTGGCCGAGATCATGAGGGTAGTCTGAGGTGCTAGAGGGAATGCTTCTGGTGGTCGGAGATGGGTAGAGGGCTTGGAAAGAGGTCCGTCCTAGCGGTGACGCGCGGAGGGGGTACCTGCAGAAGGCACTCCGACGCTCAAGTCGGTAAAAGTATGGTGAGGGGTGAATAGTGGATGGATAAGCTACCTTGTCTCAGTGGGGAGGTTTCCCCTTATATAGGCGTTCTTTGCTGCTGTCATAGGGGGTAGGTCACGTAGCTGGGGGAGTAGGGATGATTACGCCGTAATCCCCCTGTCATGGGCGTAAATCATGGTTACTTGTGTCAGTGTTAATTAATTTCGCCCGCAGCAGGGGGCATGAGACACATTAACTGCGATGAGACCTGGTAGGTGGCCTAGGTCAGACCACCTAGGGGTGTAGGTCTTGGAACCTCGGTTGGATCGGGGTGTGTGTTTGTCGAGAGGATGAGGGATTGAACCATGTGTGTTGTTGTAGATGTAGGCTTAGTATCGGATGACCTTGGTTGGGCGTGATAGTTAAGGACATGTCCGTTGAGTGCAAGGGGTCTCGGCTAGAGGCGCTGTAGTCGGACATTCCTCGGCTTACGTCCGGATCAGTTGCCTCTCAGGTGGCTAAGGGTATTAGCTACCGTGGTGACGATGTGACTTGTATCGGTTAGGACCGAATCAAAATTATTAATTATTTATGGAGAAGTTAAATGAGAGAACTAATTATAAAAAAATTGAATTATAAAAATTAGTTTCAATTTATAAGAGAAATTAAATTCATTTTATCTTATTAATTCTTTCTATTTTCTTCTCTTATAAATTATATACGAAAAATTTATCCAAATTATCCAATATCCAAAGTCTAAAAAATGTTCCTCATATATTCCATTCCAAAGTGGAAAATGACAAATAGCATTTTGAATGTTGACAATAGCATGTGATTCGCGAAGGAGGATGCAAAGAAGTGGGGATCGCACACATTTGGCTTTCCAATTTTTTTTCTTAAATCTATTTTCAGTTGCTTGTATTCCTACGGACTCAACTGGTAGGGGTGAGTTCATTTGTAGCTTTCAAATAACAATACACACCAATTTTCTAGGTGCATTATTATTGGTTTTCAGTATTTATTATTTATTACACATGCAACAACATGTCTATACGTACATTTCTACGTACCTTCTTTTCTATTTATTTATGGCCTGAGTCATACCACCATGAGTCCATGACTAAAATAACGACTCTTTTAAGTTATTTTCCAATAATTGACAATTATATAGTATATTGAATTAGCGAGACATAAATTTGTGACAATCAAAGTAGTGCTTGAATTGATAATTTAATTGGGAGTAAACCCTTAAAATGGTCCCTGAAAGATTGGCCATCGGTCAACTTGGTCCCTAAAAGAATGAAAATTGTAAAAACATCCCTGAATGATGCTACCTTCGGTCAAAATAGTCCTTCTGTTAACCCAAGTTCGTTAAAGCTATTTTGACCGAAGGTAGCATCATTCAGGGACGTTTTTACAATTTTCATTCTTTTAGGGACCAAATTGACCGATGACCGATCTTTCAGGGACCATTTTGAGGGTTTACTCATTTAATTTGAGTTATTTGCGCTTTGACTAATTCGTAGTTATTAAATTTCAACAAGCTATAGACAAACTGATCATTTTCAAATTTTGAAGGGAAAACCTATTTCAACAAGACAACTGAATGCATGATTATCCATAAAAATTACTCATTATGGGTTTACTCATTTAAATAGATTTGAGCTTAGATAAGAGTAATTACTTACAAAAATTTGTGGGTATAAGTATCACAGAACACTAAATCTGCTCCACACATGAACACTATATATATTGTCTTACATGTAATTAACCAACTTTCCTAAAAGCTTAAGTTGTTGAGTGGATGACACATGAATGAATGTATTTGTAAAACGTACGCCCTTTCATGCAAGAGCTCATTGTGTTAGAAATATATTTATTCATGTGTCTTCCACCAAATCACTTAAGCTTTTGAGATAGTTGGTTTATGACATGATATCAGAGTTAGATCAAGTGGTCAATAGTTTGATCCTCCTAATTTGCTCTCCATTATTCCAATAAAAAAAGTTTAATTTCAGCACAAAGTATGTGGGCTTGTGTACTGTCGACTATGTTTCAAGCCCATTAGGCTTTTACGTGAGGCCGTGAGAAAATGTGTTAGAAATATATCCATTCATGTGTCTTCCAACCAATAACTTAAGCTTTTGGGAGGTTGATTCATGCCATTAGATATCATTTCAGCTAGATAAAATAAAATTATTAGTTTTGATAAAGGGTCAAGATAACACACAAAAAAAAAAGGAATGTTTTTATTAAGAAAAGTATATATTTATTATACATTTATGCTTGTTATGTAATTAATACTTTCTATTTTACATAAATATTTTTTTTGTGTAACTATTACGCAAGTTTATAAGAATTAGCATTCTCTAATTAGTAAAAACATCCTAGACATAAAGTCGTTGAAATGCGTCACCCTCACATGGGAATTTCTATTTACACCATCCCGTTTTGCTATTTTTACCACCCAACTTTTTGTTTGCTTAGAAAAATTATTTAAATCCTGCTTTACCGCTTTACCCTCATGGCCCTTGTGGGTCACCCCTCTAAATCCCCTTCCCCTCCCCTTCCCGTCACCCTCACCCTCTAACTCCCTCACTTCCTTTCCCTCTCTTTCCTTATCTCTCCCATTTACATAATTCCTCCCTCACTTCCTCTGCCTCTCGCCCGGTCCCTTTCCTCCTCTCTCCCTTTTTCTCTCTCATAATTCCATTCCTTTTCGTTCTTTATCTATCATCTCACAATCTTTCAAAAAATACCACAATATAGGATCCATCTGGTAGCTGTTATTGTGGTCGTGGAGGAGTTTGCTGTTAAGCTGTGGAAGAGGAGTTCGTCGTCGAGCTGGGGAGAACAACTGTGCAGGGGGAGAGTTCACTCTACGACATGTATTTTATTTTTTTAAGAAGTAAACTATGAGCCTGATTGGGTGGAACTTCGAGGTAATAAAAAATATCAAATGCATTTGACTTCTCCATAAGTTAAAATTAGTTACTTCTTCATAAATTAAAGGAGAGAGCTTTGAGAGTAGGTGGTCTACAAAAACTAATTTTAACTTATGAGAAGTTAAATGCATTTCACCTCTTTGATTCATGCTATTTTTTTCCACCTAAAAATAAAGTTCCACCCAAACAGGCTCAACTTATATTTTTAGTATAGAATTTCTCAGAATTCTATACCGGAAATCTAACTTCTCGTTAAACTATTCATAATACGATTACCAAATTTTAGCTTTTTGGTACGTAATATATTTTCGCAGATATATTACGGGAAAACTAAAATCTGGCAAATAATTCATATTCTGCACCGCGATAGACAATATGAATTGTATACCAGACTTTGGTTTTCTGGTAACCAATGTGAAATATATCATTGAAAAATTAAAATCCAGTACACAATTCATTTTGTAGCATGTTAGATATCCTCTCAAACCTTCCCTGAATATTATTAAAATCCAAATATTAATACAATCCACATGCACTTATAAGTGAATAAGTTAAATTAAGAATGTCATAGTGACTACCACACAACATTGACATCATTTTTAAGATGCTCATATAAATATTCTAGTGCCTGCACTCCATGCGTACCTACCACACGTGTCAAGGTCGTGAAAAAGGTCCAAGTACTATACATCAACAAACGTTGTGCTATTATATATCAACAAAAATGGTACAACCCATTAGGAAGGTGGAAGGAACTAGTATCTTTATGCCACCTCTCTGCAAAATAGACAAAATGCCCTCATCAACCATTTTATAGTTGTATGACATGAGTGGTTCCAGACCTGATCTCTGTACGACATCCTGTATATAATCATTCTCTAAATGCAGCTCCCTAACTTTTTTCTCGTGAGTCACCACTTTCAACTCACCACGATCTTGCAAGAAACATAGCTTCACCAACTAAACACTAAATAAAATTTAATAAATGAATATAATAATAACATAAATAATTCAAAAATGTTACCACTCCAACACATAAACGATTACCAATGCGATTCCCAAATGACCTAAGGACAGACATATCCTCAGGCCCTCCAAGAAAAGATCATCTCTCAATTTCTGGATTCTCAAGAGGTCCCCCAGTATCCTCCGGAGGGATGATATCCTCTTGTACATTAGCACGTGCTTTAACAAGTTGTCTACGTGGTGCTGAAGCTGTTGGACGAACACGTGTGCCTCTGGTTTGAGTCATATATATATAGAAAAGAATCAAATTTTCTTACAAAAATAATGTCATTTTATTTTTTATTAGTGTACAACTATTCGAATAATATAACACAATTTATGACATCATCACATAGTATAAATAATTTTTTATTAAAAACAATTGCATTCTTAACTTGTGAGATTGATTTATTTTTATTAGTATTTCTCTAATTAAATAATCTATAATAAATTTATAAAAGATATAAAAAAATATGTATAACACATAAAATTTTACATTTTATTCAAATTCAAATATATATAAAAGATAACAAAAGAACATATAACAACTAAAACATACAATATATACATTTATTAAATAAATAAATATACAATAAAGTATAATATAATTAACATGTCTAAAATATAATTGTAAAAAAATTTAGCATAACATAAGTTTTATTTATTCTTAAAAATTGATTTTAGTATAATATATGTTACAACATATTTATATAAAAAAAATCTGGATTTTTTTTCAATTTAATAATTTTATATTAAAATCTCCAAATTTAGTTTATTATAAAAAAATAAATAATAGATAATTAATTTTTTAATTATATTAAACCATATTTTACATATATTTGTAACAAATTATATATAAAAAAAATCCTTTTAATGATTTATATACCAAATTTCTAATTTCCATCATAGGAATTTATTCATTCATTGAAAATTAGATTTTCGGTAACGTTTCTAAAAAAAATGTTTTCCGGAAATTTAATTTTTGGTGTGGATATCAAAGCAGCGCAAGGATTGAGAGAAGAGAGAAAGAATGTGATACGAACTGGAAGTGTAAAGATAGGAACGTCTTGAAGATCAAATAATGATAATTAACGGTAAGGAGCTTGACACAATCCGTGACCTACTGGAAGAACCAAATCTATCAAAGATAGGAACTTGACACAATCCGTGACCTGCCGGAAGTTATCAAATATAGGAACTTGACACAATACGTGAGCTGCCGGAAGCACCAAAGTTATCATATATAGGAACTTGACACAATCTGTGACCTGTCGGAAGCACCAACGTTATCAGGATATAAGCAACTAGACCCTAACCAAAACTTACTGGTAGAACCCAAGTTATCAAGTAGTTCTTTAATCCAGGAACAAAGGATAAATTCTCACAAAGAAAAAACTCATAATTTTTATTGAATTCAACTATCTACAAACTGATTCTCAATGCTTATACATAGCAAAAGAATTTCCTAAAATAAACTATCTAAAAGATATAGTCCTAAATTAAATAGATTTATTTCTAGATAAGATAAAATATAATCCTAAAAGATTCAATCCTAAATAAGATAAAATATAATCATAAATAAGATAAAATATAATACTAAAAGATTTAAATATAATCCTAACAGATCTGATATTGATTTCTAACATATCTAATCCTAAATAAATCAGTTAGCATCTGATTAGATACACTTTCCCGAATTAAGTTAAACCTCTTCTTTGGATCTTCTTCTGCTCGGTGGTCTTCTTTCCTTTGGACTTTAGTGATCAAGAGTTGAAAAGCTCTCTTCATCCGCTCAGATCTGGCCTCGGTCATTGGACCTTCAATCCCTTGTAATGGATCCGAGGCATCCTGGTTGAGGTCGGACAGGATCGTGTCAGAATGAATTGAAAATATTGAATATCATTGAATGATGAAAGGGAAGATTACAACTAATATAGGCTAAGGGGTAATAGCTAGATTAGGAAGCAAACTAACTGTACTTAACAAAATAATAGAAAATAGTTTTTGTAACTAATATTTAATTTCCCTATTACCCTCCTTCAAACTCATGGGTAGTGGAACGAACCCTGAGTTTGGACAAACAATTAGAAAAGGCTGGAAAAACCAAGGGCTTTGTGAGAATGTGTGCAGTGTGCTCTACAGCTGGAATGTGATGTATTCCAAATTCCTTTTGCTGAACCTTGTCTCTGACAAAAAGTAAGTCTAGTTCAAAGTGCTTGGTCTACAAGTGTAAAATAAGATTGGCTGTAAGGAGAACAACACTTAGATTGTCACAAAAAACCAGTGGTTTGACTGTCATAGGGATGTGTAGTTCTCCAAGAAGAGATCTAAACCATGTTATTTCAGCTGTAATAGCTGCCAAGCTGCGAAACTCAGATTCAGTACTTGATCTGGAGACTGAATGTTGTTTCTTAGAGGACCAAGATATAGGATTGGTGCCTAGATAGATGATGTAGTCGGTTGTTGATTTTCTATCTTTAATGTCTGAAATGATTTGGATGTGTTTAGAAGGATCCATGGGAGAACCTACAGAGACCAAGGTATTAACAATCTTTTTAATATTGAGAAGGTGAGTCTTTAAAGAGTCGGTATTCTTGATACCTTTTAGTTGAATCTTTAACTGAGAGATTCTGGCATGTGTTTCGCTGTCAAAGTACTGATGAAGAAATATCTAAATTTCGAAGGCATGATTGCATCCTCCCATGCGGGAATGAAGGCTAGAAGACATAGAAGCGAGAAGCCAAGTATAGACCATTTGATATTGATGTTCCCAAGCGACATATTCTTCTGAAACCTTATCAGGAAGCTTGTCATCGATGGATTTGTATTGCAAGGACATCCCTCCATTGTGTTTTTGATCGATGAATTTCAACAATTTGAAGGATTTGATAGTTCCAGTAGCTTGCATCTGGATCTATACAAGAAAGTTGTCATCATCCAATTTTACCGAAACTGGAACAAGCGAATGCATCATCGAGGGAGCGGTGGGAGTTGAAGGATTTGTCATGATTAAATGATCTCAGCTCTTGATACCATGTGGATATCAGAGCAACACAAGGATTGAGAGAAGAGAGAAATAATGAATTGAAAATATTGAATATTATTGAATGGTGAAAGGGAAGATTACATCTAATATAGGGTAAGAGGTAACAACTGGATTAGGAAGCAAACTAATTGTACTTAACAGAATAACAAAAAATAATTTTTGAAACTAATCTTTAGTTTCCCTATTATCTAGTAAACCAATAAATACATATATCAGAAATTAAATTAAACAATTTTCATAATTGTTTAACGGATATTTAATTTCCGGTTATGACATAATACTGTACCGAAAATTTAAATTCTGGTAAACAATAATTAGAATTGTTTACCGGAAAGTTAATTTTCGGTGAACAAAAAAATGAAGAAAACTTGTTATGAAGACGAAGAAAAGCACGACGAACACAATACCACCAATGAACCCAACACCTCAGCCACACAAAGATGGGGGCAATGGTCCTTTTCAAGATGTTGGATGTTGGGAGGAAGCAGAGTTAAGAGTGTCATACGCCTGGGAAGAAGGGAAGGGGAAAAGGGCTACCGCAGGGGAGGGGCTACGGCGGGGGAGGGTAGGAAGGAACTAGCTACGACAACAGGGGATGGGATAATGTATGCTGTGACGAGGGAGAGTATAGAGGGAAGGTGCGACGGGGGAGAGGAAAGGGACAAGCAAGGGAGAGTGGAGAGGCGTGCGGCTGGGAGGGGAAGGGAAAAAATTTTTAGTCCTCCCGGTGTACCGAACTCTCAATACTACCCCCATTAAAAAATTAACACGTGGAGTATTCTTATCTAACCTGGATTCATTAACCTCCCTTTTCTCATTTTTTTGTGTTACCGTCAACAAGAGTGGTTTCCTCCCTCAAATTTTCTTGAACGAGACCAAACATACTAACTTGAATATCCTTCCTGGACGTCGGATCGAAAGGTAGTAAAAGCAGAGACCATGAAAGAAACAAAAGTGAGAGTGGAAGAGGGGGAAACATGAAAGAGAGATGGAAGGCGATGGTCATTTGGTGGCGGTGGTGTATGGACGATGAGTTGTAGAGGATGATGATGCAAGCCGGCCACGATGGCATTAGATTCCGTCGAAATGTTTGTCAGTTGTGGGTTCCGCACTTTGCAAAATATTGAATATTGACGGTGATAGAGAATAAAATGAGAAGTTAATAAGTCTACATTTGATAGGGATATCCACGTGTTATATTTTTAATGGACGTAGTACCGAGAGCTCGGTACACCGGGAGGACTAAAAATTTTTTCGAGGGGAAAGGGGAATCCTAACCCTAAAGGGTATTTTAGGAAAAAGCAAGTAGAAAAAGGGGGGATAGTGTGGTGTGAATAGTAAAATGGGAGGTGTGAATAGAAAGTCCCTCCTCACAATGTCTTTAAATCTTTGTGGTACGAATTTGACAACCCATATACTGATGAGCGGCCCAAAATGCTACCGAGGAAGGGGAGTTGCTTTTAGTACCTCCTATTTTACTATTTGCACCCCTCTCCCATCCTTTTTGAAATTCTTTTTTTCCCAAACTACCCTCCTCTCATCACCCCTTCCCTACCCCCACAATCACCTCCACTACCACTGTCACCTCCCCAACCCATCTCCACCTAAACCCTAAATCCTCCACCATTCCATTCAATTTTTTTTCTCTTTCCAGACATTATTTTCGGAAGAAAACACTTCTAGAAATTAATTTCCGAAAATCAAATAATAAAAATGGCTTTCATAAATTAATTTTTGAAAAAATGGCTTCTGGAAATTTAGTTTGCGAAAATTTCTGGAAATATAAATTCAACTTTTAGTAACGGAAAAATTTCGTCGCTAAATCAGAGACGAATTTTTTCCTATGTAAGCATCAAAAAAAATTTCGTCTCTGATTTAAAAACAAATTTTAGCGATGGATTTTTTCCCTAACTAAAACTTGAAAATTTTTAAAATATATTTCTAGAAATTAATTTCCAGAAGCCATTTTTATCATTTGGTTTCCGGAAATTAATTTTTAGAAGTGTTTTTTTTTTCGGAAAACTTGAATGTAGTGGTCGTGAGAGGTGGGGGTGGCTATGATGGCTGGATGAAAAAAGGCCTAGGGTAGGATGAGAATTTTAAAAGTTACAAATAATATGGGAGTGCGAATAGCAAAAAAAAGGGGTATTAAAAGTAACTCCCCAAAGGAAGTCAAGGTCCAGTCTAATACAATGGAAGACACTATTTCTCAAGGTCCAAAGCAAGGCTGTCTAAGATAGCTCTAAGCCACACTAGTGGAAGGGCCACATCCCTTACTAAAGAATCATCATCTGCTATGATTATTATTATTTTGATATCCTTTCTGGTTTGTGATGAAAGGCCATTATATGTAACAGAATACCCGATGAATGATTATATAAAGGTATGAACCCAATTATCAAAATTTATTTTCCGCCTGCTGAAGGGTTTTCATGCTAAACAACTGATTTAGTTCGAATTTAAAATAGAAAAATTAATTAATTGAATTAATTTGAATCAATTTAATTGGTTTTGTTTTATCATTGGATCAATCTAATTAATTGAACATCCATTTTCACTATAAATTTTGAAATTTATTTAATTAAAAAGTAACAAATAATAATCAACACAATTTAAGTCAATATTGAATTAAATTGCTAAAAGGTTAAAGTCATAAATTGAGAGGATGTGTGTTTATAAGAGGAAAAAGAAACCTACTCATGAAATATATAGCCTCTGTTTGGATTATAGTTTAAACAGTGGTAAACGTGGTTTACAGGAATTGAAATTAAGTGTGTGTTTGGTTTATGTAAATGTTACTTAAAGTCAATAATGTAGTAATATACTCCAAAATTACATTTTAAACATGGATCCGAGCAAATGCTACCGAGAGTATCTTTTGCTCAGATCCATGTTTGAAACGTGAATCCACTGTAAACCAAACACACCATAAATCACTTTCGTCCAACGTGTTTCGTAACTCATTTTCAATCATTGATTCTAGAATTAATTTATACAACTGTAAACCAAACAAACAATAAAATATTTCTTTTTCATATATATATATATGAGTCAAGATCCGTTGACACCATGTGTCAACCTTTAAGAGTTACACCTCTTAATAACTTTTTATAAAATGTGAATTTGATCAATCCAACCGTTGAATTGAAAGTTTTTATAAAGTAGATCAAACTTATAAAATTTCATAAAAATCGAAAACTAATTAATACTTCATCAAACTAATTTATTTTAACGTATAATATGTTTTTAAAATATAAGTAAAAATCCACTATTAGATAACATATTTACGAATGTCCAAATTTCTTGAAATTTAATATACATGATCATGAAAGTAATATAATGTGATTCAACGGTTGAATTGATCAAATTCACATTTCATAAAAAAATATTAAGATGTGTAACTCTTAAAATTTGACACCTAATATCAATTTGTTGTAACTAGCCTTCCAACCGGGAAATATTTGTAATAACATAAAAAAATGATAAATTGAGTCAATCAATTTTTTGAAAGTAAGAAATAGTATAAATCACGGTAAGTTGGTAGCCCTAATAGAACTCCTTATTAGTGCTCCTTTCAAGGTTGATTTATTCCTTTATTTTCCCCCTCTTTCACAAAACTAATTAAGTGGGGTCTCCTTTCTCTGTATTATTTGAAAAAAAGAAAAAATAAATAAACATTAAGCCTACCTTTCCTTTTATCGTGTGATCTACTTTTTTTTACCAATAGCATAAGACTACTTTTATTCAACCGCATGTGCTTCAGTCTTTGGTCATTCCTCTTTTGATTCAGCTAGCTCAAAACCCTTGTAGATAAACCCTAATTAAAAAGCTAAAGCAAACTAAAGCTATTCTTGTCTCTATCTTGTACCTTGCTTTGTCTTTAGTCTTTCACTTTCAATATTCATATAACACAACACAACACAACCCATTCATCTTTTCTTTACTTTACCCATCCATGTATATCTTTGAGGCTCCAAATTCCATGCCACCCCACATGTGTTTCACTTTGATTAATTGCAATTGCAGGGTCCCTCTCTCCATATATACAAAAAAAAGTTATGTGTGTAATGGATATTCCTTTTTGTGCAGTCATGATCCAGTCATCAAGCAATATAGAATATGGTAGGTGCAACATTTTGTGTGGGTCAATGTGCAGGGAAAAAAAGTGGAGTGGAATCTCTTTGTAATTTCCCATCCATGACTCTCACTTTGCTCATCTTTTCTTCACACCAATGCAATTGTTGTTCACTTAATTCACTCATTCTCAAAACCCTTCTCACCACTTTTAGGTCAATTAGTGCCATCAATATCTCCATCTCTTCTTCCACCTTCAATTTCCTCTTCCTCAAGCATTTGTGTGAACGCCTAAGGTCTTTAACTTTCATCTTCTTCTGCACATTTTTAATTTAATTTGTTAGGAAATTAAATAATATTAAATAAAATATGAAATTAATTAATTAATGACGTGGAATGCACCGAAGCAAATTAAAATAATATAATTAATTAATTGCCTTTTGATTAACTTTCTTCATGAGACGGAGTAGTGTTGGATCAACCAAGGCTCTTCGGTTTCTCCTAAAGTAAGCTGCCAGGATCTGACATGGTTTCTCTTTATCAGCCTTCAAGAAATTCATGAATGTTCTGATTCCATCTTCCATTATCACAAGAAATGAAGCTGACGATATTTTTGAGTTAAACCCGTTCTCCTTCTGATCATCATCTGATTCTTTAACACACAAAAAAAGCATAATTAATTAGTCATTCTTATTGATCAAAAGTTAAAGATATACCATAATTAATTAAAAAAACTAAAAATAACATACTGTAAAATTTTCAATTTTATTTTTTTGGTGTTAAACATAGGTATCCTTTATTACGACCTGATCAAGACTTATTCGTAGTTAAGATTCCTCATCCCCTAACAATGTGTTTAGTGAAAATTAAACTCAGGAACTCTTTTTTATAATTTCAGTTTGCATTATTAATTAAGCCACAACTTTTTTGCATTTTAAATTTTATTTACGGTTATCAATACCGTAACATTGGGGTTATATTAGAAAATTTGTGATAGTAATTGAGTGGTAAAAACCGCTAAAATTTCATTTACCGCGAGTATGTTCGAAAAACTAACTGAAAGCTAGTTGAAAGTTGAAAAGCTAGATAAAAGTTAATAATCAGCTGATTTGATTGAAAGTGTTTGATAAAACTAGTTGGAAATGGTAAAATGAAATCCAAAGACATCATTAATTATTAAATAATGATGTTGTAATAAATTTTCAGCTAGTAGCTGAAAAATGAGAAAAAAAAAACCATTTCAAGTAGTTTTTCAAGAATAACTAATAACTATTCAAAACAACTATCTTATCAAATCCAGCTGAAATGGTACCTTAACCTTAGTATTTCTAAACCTTAAACAATATAGTTCACCACTAGTCATTATTTATCTTCAAAATATTTTTTGTTGAATACTTGAATAAAAAAAATTCGGCTCAAACCAATCTTCACCACGAGTTGTTTTCAGTTTTCATTCAACGACTAATTCTTTATTCATTTGATTTTCTATATTGTACAAACTGTAACCTATTTAGTTCACCCATTTTTCAGTCAAATTAGCCTAATCTTGATCTATCTTACCCATGAAATTAAGTAATAAATTAATTATACCTCGATATTCCGGAACTAGGAGCAATTTTGGAGCCAAATGCCTCATTCTAGCGTAGATCTCTGGTCTCCTACCATGCTCATAAGGCTCATTCTCCACATATCTCTGCAACAAAACTTGAAATTGTTGGAACTGTTGTGCAATGGTTTCTGGACAACCCACATCACCATCATTGCGTGAAGCTCGTTTGCCTTGAAAATTTTTGTAGTTCCAATTAAGGGCCTCCCATGTTAAGCAAATTTGTGCCACATATGCTGCCTCTAGTTCATGGTATGGATTGTGACGTATATCAGCTGCTTTTTTATTATTCATAGTTGAAAACTTGTACACAATTCTCTCTGAAATTGACCTTGGAGACACCTTGATAGATCTTAAAGACTCTGAAATTAATTAGTATTTTTAGTTAATAATATGCAATAAATATCAATCCCTAACAAGTAATTAATTAATTTAGAAATTGCAACAATGGACAAAGAATTAGAAAGTGGTATGTATGTTATATGTTTGGATGCACTTCTGCTTTGTGCATAAGAACTTCTAGATGAAAAAATAGAATAAATCAATGAAGTAAAAAAATTTAACTTCTACACTAGTTGAAATTAATTTTTGTAGCCCACCTTCTCTAAGAGCTCTTTCAATTAACTTATTTTCAATTATGAAGAAATTAAATTCATTTTACCTCTCATTCATTCTATTTTTTTAGCAGAAGTATTTCCAAACTGTGCCGTTTACCTGTTTCATGAAGCTTCTGTGCACTAATCCTGTCTAGGAATGACATTTCTTCATCATATTTTTGGAAAACTGCATATGATTCCCATTTGGGGCAACTTCTTCTTGATGAAGAAGAAAATGGGTCTTCAGTTCCAGAGTCCCTGCAATTAATGGAGCTTCTCCATTCAGAGGAGCTCTTTGATGTGGACCCAACAGTGCATGAGTCACCATATATTTCTTCATCATCTTTTTCTTCAATGATTAGCTTCTTAGTCTCTAACTGGGGAGTAGGACTAGGAGCAAACACAAAGAATCTCTCATCTCCTGTGAGGTTTCCCTCTTGCACTTTCTTGTTTTTGATAATTCCAATATCAACATCATGATCTTCTGCAAAAAAGTGTAGTAAGAGTTGAACTATTAATAAGTGTTGCATTGCATGTGAATATTGTAACAAACAAACTATACATGATGTGAAGTTACCGTCATAGTTTTTGTCACTGTCTATCAAGTGATCACTTTTGTGTAGGTTCAGGTTCAGGGTGATGGGAGAAGTGGGCCTGCTTTCAATTGGGACAGAATTTGGAACAGAATCAGCATCTTCTGCTTGAAATTCTTCTTCATAATCTGTTTCTATCTCTTCATTTTCAAACTCTGAAACCAATGGTGACTTATGAACAGACAATGTTTCTGTTGAAATGTTTTCTTCTGAGTCTTCAATTAGGCTATCTTGTGGACTAATGAATTCTTCAGAAGAAGAATGAGTCCTCTGAGGCTCATTGTTGTGAAGAAACACAAGGGCTTCTCCACCACAAATTATGTCTGCTACTAGATGATCTCTCTCAATAGAATCCTCATAAGAGTAACTTTCTTGAATTTCTTCTTCTTCTTCATCATACTCAGAGGACACATATTCATATTGTTGATCCCTGCAACATATAAAAAAAAAAAAAGAAACTTGTAAGTTAGATGGTGGAGGAAAACTTTGTGGGAGGGAGAGAACTAAAAAAGATCAAAGAGCTGCATAAGAGACCTTTGGAATATGGAGTAGCTGCCAATGAAGTTTAAGAACTTGACAAGCAAAGTGGTAGAGGAGAAGAGGAAGAGGAAGAGAAGCTGGAAAGAGCTTGAGGCATTGTAGAAGAGTCTAACAAGAGCTTCTTCTTTGGAACATGGCATTTTCTTTGTGGTTTTGCTCCAAATTGTGCTCCAAAGGACTCCACCACTAAGCAAAGCAACTCCTAAAAAAAAGTGGGCTTGGTTGCTTTTCTAACATTTTAACACCTATCATTCTCTGTCAACACAGTCCAAAAATTACTGAAATTCTCCAATGTATCCCCAAATGTGTTTTACCTTTTACCCTCTTCATGTCCCAATAATAAGCTCTCAGCACCAAGGATAAATCTGTCATGCAGCTATTACGTGTGTCTAGTTTACCCCAAAATCACGTTTGAAATATGATTCAAATAAATGTGATTTTATAGTAAATCAATTACACTATAAATTAAAGTTTGAAAGATTGAACAAACAATTGTGGCTTCTCTCTTACCTTTCTAGATATATTGGGACTTGGGATCATGCATTTTTAAATATATAGTTAATTAAGATATAGAAGGACATCCCCATGTATAATAACAAGTTTGAAAGTTCAGTAATGAGCATCACTTGTCAGAAATATTTGTTAATTTCTCCTTTATTAAGTCACATAACCTTATCATGCATTTTTATGTCACTTTTTTTTACCAGACCATAGTTTTCTTTGTATCTAGAGAAAAAAAAATTAGTGGAATAATTTCTGCTATGCTTTAATTTTCATCAAAAGCGCGTAAATCTTGTTTTTAGTGTGTATATAACACACAAAATCCTAGTCTGCAACAAGTTCCTTTTATTTTTCCCTGTAATGAGACTATGTGAAAGGATGTACTAAAACAAAAAAAGCAAAAGGAAGAGACCAAAACCAAGCCACACGCATAGGCAGACAGATATGAACTTCACTTTATAAAAAGAATAATATGATATAAAAAAAAGTTGAATACACACAATTATTAATAAAATAATTATTGTATATTTAGCATGCATGCCATGTATAATAATGTATTAAAAGTTTTCTATATCAAATTGGCAAATTAAAAATGTATTAAAGGTTTTGATTCTGCCCAAAACAGGGAAGAGTTTTCTCTGTTTAATGGAGGCTTTGAGTGTATTGTTTAGCTATCAGAAGGAATAAAAAGGCTTTTTAAAAAGATGGTGTCGTCTGTGTCAACTGAGAATGCTTTTTAGCATTCCTCTTAATTGATCCTTGTCTTGAACTTGGCTACTAAGATAGCAGCAATACACATATGACATACTGTACCTCAGAGAATTTATAATTATTAGTATTGATATTATTATATTGTAAATTATTATTTTTCTTTATGAAGCTTGGCCGACTTATTAGTTGTTCTTTACAACTTTGTTCATTACATTGAAAAATGAAAAGGGGGGATATGGGTCACTTATGTATTTGACCAAACCTAGTAAGAATCACAACACTGATCCAATCATTATGGATTGATAGTATGCATAAATAAGGACAGAGGAAAAGAAAAAAAATGCACATCAGAGAAAAACAATTGATCAGTTTCGATTATTTGTTAGCTTAGAGATAACACATAAAGTTTATCAAATGGCCTCTCTTGTGAGTAAATAAATCATTGTGGAGGACTTGAACAGTGTGTTCCACGCTTGTGAGTGAAAACATGTGCAAGATGGCCACCGACGATTATTTAAGTTTTCTAAAACGGCTGTTAATTTTCGTTTTTGTTTTTTTTACTATTAAAGAGTGCCTATGTAACAAGTAAAAATGTGGGAAACTCTGGCGCGGGAAAGTTTGTTATGGGCAAGGGACACGTGGAGGCTGATCCGGAAATTAAGGGAGGGAGAAAAAGCACTAGGCACCGCAAAAGAGAACGTGCTTTTAAAGGATTTTGAACATTGAGAGAAGGCATGTTGTTGGTGTGATTCTTTCTTCCTAATTCTTCTTTCTTTCCGAGCCATTCCCTCTGCTTCTGTCAATTCCTTCTGACATTTGATTCATTCTGCCTTGCTTCAGGTGGATTCTTGTAGCTGCACGAGGACATTGTTCTGTGTCTAGTTGTTTGATTTCTGTTTCTGTATTACTTTACTCAAAAACTCCCTAAAACACTCTTATTGTACTGCTTTTCGGTTCCTGTTATTGGAATATATACTATTTCCCTGTTTCATTGGTGCTTTCATTGACATCAATGGCTGACAACAACGATCGTATGAGACTTCAAACTATGCAGACTCAGATTAATACTCTGACAACTTGGATGGAAGAACAACGCAAGTATCAACAGGAAAATCAAGATCGCTTTGAGAAAATACAAAAAATGATGGAGCTATTGCTTAGGAATCAAGGTCGCGCCGTTGGTGGTAAGAACTCAAATGGTGGTACTCCGGGCTCTTCTGTCACTTCTGTCACTTCTTCTGTTCGAGACATTTCCCTGGGATTTCCACATTTTGATGGTCATACTCCAGTGTTGGAATGGATTTTTAAAGCTGAGAAGTTCTTCAGCTATCATCATACACCTGATGCGGATAGAGTAGAGATTGCTGCAATTCATTTTGAGAAGGACGTCATTCCTTGGTTTCAAATGCTTCAACGCATGGAATCGGTGAGTTCCTGGTCAGATCTAACTCGTGCCTTAGAATATCAGTTTGGTCCCTCTCCTTTTGATTGTCCTATGGGTGAATTGTTTAAACTCCAACAAACTGGTTCAGTTTTAGATTACTACTTGAAATTCATGAGTCTAGCTAATAGATTTGAAGGCCTTTCTAATGAAGCTGTTTTAAATTGTTTTGTGAGTGGCTTGGATCCTGATATTCGTAGAGATGTTGTGGCTCAGAGTCCTACAACCTTGATTAGAGTTGTGTCTTTGGCAAAATTATATGAAGAAAAATATGCACCAAAAGTTTCATCTCGTCCTAACAATTATGTTCATAAATATACCCCACTTTCTGCTACTAATACTCATTCGAATTATGTGTCTGCCAATGCTGTTAAACATACCACTAAGTCTTCTTTGCCTCCCTTATTACCCACTCCTAATACTCCTTCTCTAAAAAATGGGGCTGTTAAGAAAATTTCTCCTGCTGAAATGCAATTGAGACATGAAAATTGCTTGTGCTACTTTTGTGATGATAAGTTTACATTCAACCATAGGTGCCCTAACAGACAAATGCTTATGTTACAACTCGATGATGATGAAGTTGAATCTGAGACAATTTTTGATGCTCATACTGGAGATACTAATAGTAACCCTGAAAGTGGAATTGAAAGTCCTCCTCATTTGTCTTTGAATGCTCTGAAAGGTGGTCCAGGTGTGGGGACTATCCGATTTGTTGCCTATATTAATACATTTCCAGTGAAGGTATTGGTTGATGGTGGGAGTTCAGATAATTTCCTGCAACCGAGGGTGGCCAATTTTCTGAAATTACCTGTTGAACCAGCACCCTCATTTAAGGTTATGGTTGGCAATGGTAATTATATGACTTCTGAAGGAATGATTAGGGAGCTCAATATTCAAGTTCAGGGCAACAAGTTTCAATTACCTGTCATTTTATTACCCATAGCAGGTGCGGATCTAATACTGGGAGCTAAGTGGTTAAAAACACTAGGTGCTCACATTGCAGATTATGACTCTTTGCAGCTGAAATTATTGCATAATGGTCGATTTATAACACTGCAGGGCGAGAATGATTATTCTCCTACTTAGGCTCAATTGCACCACATCAAAAGAATGGTTTCTACTGATTCTATTGTTGAAGCTTTCAGCATGCAGCTTGTGGAACCATCTAGTTTTCAGTTTCTATTAGCTGAGTTGCCAGCTGATGTACAACCTGAATTGGCTCTTCTATTGCACACTTATCAATCTGTGTTTGAGACACCTTCTTCTCTGCCACCACCCAGGTCCCATGATCATGCAATTCCCCTGATAGAAGGATCTAAGCCAATCAAAGTTAAGCCATATAGATATTTGCACAGTCAGAAGGATGAGATTGAAAAATTAGTACAAGGTATGTTGGAAGAAGGCATCATACAACCTAGTAAGAGTCCTTTCTCTTCACCAATAATCTTGGTCAAGAAAAAGGATTGATCATGGAGAGTATGTACTGATTATAGGGCCTTAAATGCTGTCACTGTGAAGGATACTTTTCCAATCCCAACAGTTGATGAATTAATTGATGAGTTATTTGGAGCTGAGTTTTTTTCCAAGTTGGACTTGAGATCTGGTTATCACCAGATTTTGTTGAAACCTGAAGATAGGTACAAAACTGCTTTCCGAACACATCATGGGCACTATGAATGGCTGGTTATGCCATTTGGGCTCACTAATGCCCCAACAACATTTCAGAGTCTTATGAATGAGGTCTTTAAAGGTGTTTTGAGGAAATTTGTGTTGGTGTTTTTTGATGATATATTGGTATATAGTCCTACATGGCAAGATCATTTACACCATTTGGAGTTTGTGTTGAAGACTCTACAACAACAGAAGCTCTATGCTAGACTCTCTAAATGCTCTTTTGGAGTTAAACAAATTGGTTACTTGGGCCATGTGTTATCTGGAGCAGGAGTTGCTATGGAGACTTCAAAATTGGAAGCTATTAATAGTTGGCCACAGCCTACTACCATCAAACAGCTCAGAGGTTTTCTAGGCCTCACTGGTTACTATAGAAGGTTTATAAGGAACTATGCTTCTATCGCTGGTCCAATCACTGATTTGTTAAAAAAAAATTCATTTCAATGGTCTGATTTAGCTTCTAAAGCTTTTCTGCAGCTCAAACAAGCCATGACTTCAGCACCAGTACTAGCTATTCCTAATTTCAAGGAACCATTTATTCTAGAGACAGATGCTTCAGGTTCAGGTATTGGGGCAGTTTTGAGTCAAGCACAACATCCAGTGGCCTATTTCTCAAAGAAACTATCTCCTAGAATGCAAAAACAGTCTACCTATGCAAGGGAATTCTATGCCATTACCTGATGGGTTTCTGGCAAGCGAACCACAAATCCAGCAGTATAATAGTAAGAAAGAGTATAGTATCCACAGGGAACGGTTATTTATGTAGACCGAAATCGTATTTATCAAGAGAAAGCACAGTTTAGAGAGTATGATTGCAGAATGGTAAAAAGAGTAGATAATTAATTGGAATTAGAAAGGTAGAGTTAGAGACACTTTACTTGGATCAGGATTGGATTTCATCTCATCACACCCATTGTGCATATAAAGACTACTTATTATTTTGGTATACTCTATAAAATATGTAGACAAACTTTATTGCTAAAGCCCCTACCCAGCGACCTTAACACTCAAGGATAAATTGTACGGGCTCTCCCAGGCGACAGATTTATCTCGGCTTATTTTGCTCTCTTTTGTTCAGTTTGTAAGAGTTAGACGATAAACGAGGCCTATTGGTAGACGCATACTTCGCTCCAGTACTGTCACTACCTTGTGCTCATTAGAATACGCCCATGTTCGAACTCCTGGAATTACAACCCCCTAACTCTTTGCTATCGACTATCAAGTCCTATTTGGCAATTGCTCCTTCACTTAGAGTACTCACACTACCCCTCACTCATTAGAAACAGTCCCTTTCATCCGTCAGTAATAACCGAGTAATCTTATTCAATCAGAGGTTGAGTTTCCTATGTCTAGGCTCCCCCAAACTCAATCCTAGCCGTAACGTTAATTACAAACTAGCCTATAACTCCAGACGCAGGCGTGGGAATTAGGAATAAGCACAGAATAAGACTACCACCATTATAGATAGGGACTTTATTGAAATAATAATATAGCATTTATATACACGCAAGGATAGAATCGATTACATCCAATCCTACTGGAGAGTTAACTACATGAAGTAGCCATACAAACCATTGAAGACGCTGTCACCATCTTCAATCCTCGTGAAGCGCTCCTCCTCTCCTACTCTAAACTTAGCTTTGGTACATTCTTACTGAAATATAACTGTATTACAATAATCGTGCACACCGGATTTGGTGCAAGAGGTTCCTATTTATAGACTAAGGAAAGACAAAGCAAATTTGGGAAGAGATCCTCTTAAAAACGGCAACTGGGAAGCTATCTGCGTGTTTTGCGCTTCAAGCTGCGCTACAGCGCAAGCTGTAGCGCAGGTTCCAGAGAGTTGCGCTTCACCTGCGCTATAGCGCGGGGTGAAGCGCAGCTAGAGTCCTGCAACTTCAACTTTCCTCTTTTATTTGTTGATCTCTCCCCGAGACTGGTTTTCACGCGTTTGCCTTTCCTTGTTTCCCCTTATTTTCTGATATCTTTATATTTATTGTGCAATCCTTGTTTATTTGGGAAGCTTGTCTGCAATATCTTTGATTGATTGAGTCTGATCTCCTCATTAATGATTCAAATCTTCTTCACATCTTTAATTAATTGTCTTCAATCAATCTACAATCTTGCATAAATCCTCCACATTTAATGCCATTTAATCTCTGAATTGAATCTTTGCAAGAATCCTGCAAAATTCAGCAATAAATCTATTAAAATAGCATCAAGTTCACAACTAGGATTAATAAATACAAATTATTAAATATTAAATAAAAAAAGGATAAAAATGGGGCAAAATTACCATTTTGTCCTTGATAAGTGAAATAAAATATATATTAATTTATCAACTATTTTTCACTTATCATTACCGAAGCACTGGCTAAATTTCAACATTATTTACTTGGCCACAAATTTATTATAAGGACTGACCAGAAGAGTCTTAAAGAGTTATTAGAACAAACCTTGCAGACTCCTGAACAGCAGCAATGGTTGCCTAAATTCCTTGGTTATGACTTCACTATTCAGTATAAGCCTGGAAGAGAAAATGTTTCTGCTGATGCTTTGTCTAGGAGCTTGTTTATGGCTTGGTCTGAACCTACAAGCAATTGGTTGATCAAAGTGGCAGATGAAACGAAGATGGATAACACACTCACTGAGCTACTTAATCAGCATGCTCAAGGAGCTAGACTTGACCCTAAGTATGACATTAACGATGGTTTGGTATTCAGGAAGGGGAAGCTTATGATTCCAGAAGGGTCATCCTTGCGATAACAAATAATTCAAGAATTTCATGACACCAAGACAGGGGGTCATGCAGGAGGGACTAAAACTGTTGCTAGAATATGCACTCAGTTTTATTGGCCTAAAATGCAGGAGGATATTAAAAACTACATCAAAAATTGTAGCATTTGTCAACAGGCTAAGGTTGCTCAGGCTTTGCCTGCTGGTTTACTACAACCTTTACCTATTCCTCAACAGATTTGGGAGGACATTGCTATGGACTTCATTACTAATTTACCTTCTTCTCATGGCTATACTACAATTATGGTGGTGGTGGACAAACTTTCGAAATTTGGCCACTTTATTGCCTTGAAAGTTGAGTTTAACAACAAGACAGTAGCAGATGCATTCATCAACAATGTGGCAAAGATACATGGATTTCCTAAATCTATTGTGTCTGACAGGGACATGGTTTTTATTAGTTCTTTCTGGCAGCAGTTGTTCAAAGCGCAGGGAACTACCTTAGCCATGAGTTCTTCTTATCACCCTCAGAGTGATGGGCAAACTGAGGTCCTTAACAAGACTCTTGAGATGTATTTAAGATGCTTTGTTTATGAGAATCCTAAGTTGTGGTATCCAATGTTAGCTTGGGCACAATATTGGTATAATTCCTCATTTCATCACAGTATTGCAATGAGTCCTTTCAAGGCTGTGTTTGGTAGAAAAGCTCCCTCTATCATTCCTTACCAGGTTCATTCTAAGGATCCTGTATCTCTGCAAGAAACCTTGATCAGCAGAGACAAACTATTGCAGCAACTCAGGGATAACCTACTCAAAGCTCAGAATTATATGAAGTTACAAGTTGGTAAGAAGAGGAGAGAAGTTCAGTTGGATGTGGGTGATTTGGCATTGGTGAAATTACAACCTTATAGACAACATTTTGTTGCCCTTAGAAAGAATCAGAAGCTGGGAATGCGATTTTTTTGGTCCTTTTAAGGTTGTGAAGCGTATTGGTCAGGTTGCATACAAGTTGGAATTACCTGAATCTGCTCGTATACATCCAGTTTTCCATATTTCCTTGCTCAAGAAGTTTCAGGGAAACCAAAAGAAGCAGTACTTACCCTTACCACTTACCAGAACTGAATTTGGCCCCATTATTCAGCCTCAACAAGTTTTGGATGCAAGAATCATTATTAGGAATGGTGTGGAAGTGCAGCAATTATTGATTCAATGGGAATTATCGGAACATAATGAAGCTACGTGGGAAGATTTTTCATTCGTTGAGCATCATTATCCTCAGTTCAACCTTGAGGAAAAGGTTGATTTGAAAGGGAAGGGTATTGTAAGAAGTAAAAATGTGGGAAACTCTGGCGCAGGAAAGTTTGTTATGGGCAAGGGACACGTGGAGGCTGATCCAGAAATTAAGGGACGGAGAAAAAGCACTAGGCACCGCAAAGAGAACATGCTTTTAAAGGATTTTGAACATTGAGAGAAGGCATGTTGTTAGTATGATTCTTTCTTCCTGATTCTTCTTTCTTTCTGATTCTTCTTTCTTTCTGAGCCATTCCCTCTGCTTCTGTCAATTCCTTCTGACATTTGATTCATTCTGCCTTGCTTCAGGTGGATTCTTGTAGCTGCACGAGGACATTGTTCTGTGTCTAGTTGTTTGATTTCCGTTTCTGTATTACTTTACTCAAAAACTCCCTAAAACACTCTTATTGTACTGCTTTTCGGTTCCTGTTATTGGAATACATACTATTTCCCTGTTTTAGCCTATTTTTTTTTATGGAAAGAGTGCCTAATTCATAGTTACCAGGTTCACAATTCTTTCTAGCACATGATACGTGTACGCATACATGGTTCGCTATCTGATAAGAATTTAGTATATGGGGTGTATACTTAATTGATTCATTATTCAGATTTGTTCTCAAACGGTCCTTAATGACAGAGCTCTAGGCCTAGTCGCGTGGAACTCAATCGTCAAGGTCCGAGCTTCAGATGATCTAGGTACAAGGCAAACTTCTTTATTTATAAGCTTCTACTAGTGGGCCTTACCACAAAGGCCCATTAGTACTGGAATCCTAATCTGACGTGTCTGAGGTAAGTTTATATTACCTCAGAGAATGTATAATTATTAATATTGGTATTATTATATTGTGAATTATTATTTTTCTTTATGAAGCTTGGCCGACTTATTAGTTGTTCTTTACAACTTTGTTCATTACATTGAAAAATGAAAAAGGGGGGATATGGGTCACTTATGTATTTGACCAAACCTAGTAAGAATCACAACACTGATCCAATCATTATGGATTGATAGTATGCATAAATAAGGACAAAGGAAAAGAAAAAAATGCACATCAGAGAAAAACAATTGATCAGTTTCGATTATTTGTTAGCTTAGAGAAAACACATAGGGTGTGTTTGTGAGTTTTGAGAGGAGGGAAAGGAAAGGATTGGAGGGAGAATGGAGGGGGAAAAGAGGAGGAAAATACTTTGTAAAATACTCAAACTCACAAACACAAAGGGGGAAGGGCTTCCAATAAACCCTTCCCTTCCCTCCCTTTCCCTCCAAAATTTAACTCACAAACATACCCATAAAGTTTATCAAATGGCCTCTCTTGTGAGTAGGGGTGGGAATAGGCCAACCGACCTGTCAGGGGCCTGCGGCCTGGCCTGGCCTGGCCTATCTCGTTTATTAAAAAGGTCAGGCTAAGGCTTGTTAAAAGGTCTGTTTAGTTAAATAGGTCAGGCTTCAGGCCTATGAAAAAGCCTATTAGGCTTAACAGGCCGGCCTGTTTATTATAATAATATATAATGTATTAAATTAATTATATAAATAACTATAAATATACTCAAAAATTTATAATATAGTAAAAATTAGAATATATTAAATTAATAATATAAAAAAACATGCTTAAAAGGCCTACTGGCCTGCATAGGTTTATAGGCCTGTTGGCCTGTTTGTAGGCCTTGTTATAAAACAGGCTTCTAAACAGGCTTATAGGCCAGGCCAGACTTTTTCGCAGGCCAGGCCAGGCCTTACAAAAAGGCCTGTAACAGGTAACAGGCCCAGACTCAGGCTTAAGAATTAGGAGTTAGGCCAGGCTCAAGCTTGCCAAAGCCTGGCCTGTTTCCACCCCTGCTTGTGAGTAAATAAATCATTGTGGAGGACTTGAACAGCGTGTTCCACTCTTGTGAGTGAAAATATGTGCAAGATGGCCACTGACGATTATTTGAGTTTTCCAAAATGACTGTTAATTTTCGTTTTTTTTACTATTAGAGAGTGCCTAATTTTTTTATGGAAAGAGTGCCTAATTCATAGTTACCGGGTTCACAATTCTTTCTAGCACATGATATGTGTGCGCATTCATGGTTCGCTATCTGATAAGAATTTAGTATATGTGGTGTATACTTAATTGATTCACTATTTATATTTGTTCTCAAACTGTCCTTAATTGTGCAAAGTTGAACAATATGTTCTTGACATGGAAGTGTCTATCTATAACATAAGTTCTAAGAGGGTCAAAACAAATGATTTGAACCCAACTTATCTTTGGCATTGTCACTTGGGCTACATAGATGAGAAACACATATCCAAACTCCATCAAGATGGCTATTTGGAATCTTTTGATTTTGAATCAATTAAGACATGTGAATCTTGTCTATTAGGGAAGATGACCAAAACCCCATTCACTAGAAAGGGTGAAAGGGCTGGTGATCTTCTTGGTCTCATACATAGTGATGTATGTGGGTCCATGGGCACAATGGCTAGAGGAGGTTTTTTAATACTTCATCGCTTTTACTGATGATTTCAGTACATATGGATTTGTGTATCTGATGGAACACAAATCTGAATCCTTTGAAGAGTTCAAGGGATTTAAGAATGAAGTATAAAACCAACTTGGCAAGACTATTAAAACACTTCAATGAGATCGAGGTGGAGAATACTTAAGCCAACAATTTGATGACTATCTAAGAGAGTCTGGGATAACATCTCAACTCACTCCTCCTGGAACACCTCAACGGAATGGAGTTTCAGAAAGGAGAAATCGAACTCTATTAGATATGGTTCGATCTATGATGAGTCATACTGATCTCCCCGACTCCATTTGGGATCATGCTTTGGTAACAGCAACCTTCACACTAAACCGTGTTCCATTTAAGGCTGTCATAAAGACACCATATGCGATATTGACTGGGAAGCGACCTAGTATGTCTTTTATGAAGATTTGGGGTTGTGAAGCTTATGTGAAACTCCAAGTTTCAGATAAACTAGGACCCAAATCAGATAAGTGCTTATTTGTGGGATACCCAAAAGAAACTAAGGGTCACTACTTTTATAATCCTAGCGAAGGCAAAATGTTTGTCGCTAGGACTACTGTATTCTTAAAGAAGGAATTTGTCTCTAAGAAAATAAGTGGGAGGAAAGTAGAACTTGAATATATTCAAGTACCACAAAGTAGCAATGAACCGATAATGGAACAAGAGCAGATACCACAAAGTGTTGTGGAGCCACCTGCTCAAGCAGCGCAAGACTTGCGTAGATCAGATAGAATACGTCACCAACCTGAGAAATATGGTTTCCTTGTGTCTCAGAAAGGGGATGTATTGCTAATGGATCAAGGTGAACTAGTGATCTACCAAGAAGCTCTTTTGAGTCCAGAATCTGAGAAATGGCTTGATTCCATGAGATCTGAAATGGATTCCATGTACACTAACAAGGTATGGACCTTGATTGAGCCACCTGAAGGGATAAAACCCATAGGGTACAAGTGGATTTTCAAAAGGAAAACTTACATGGATGGTAATATAAGTACCTTTAAACCACGTTTGGTGGCTAAGGGTTTCAAGCAAATTCATGGTGTAGACTATGATGAAACCTTTTCCCCAGTTGCCATGCTTAAATCTGTTCAGATCTTGCTTGCTATTGCAGCTTACCATGATTATGAAATCTGGCAAATGGATATCAAGACAGCCTTCCTAAATGGAAGTCTTCTTGAAGATGTGTATATGACACAACCAGAAGGTTTTGTTATACCTGAAAATGCTGGAAAGGTGTGTAAGTTGCAACGATCCATTTATGGATTAAAGCAAGCTTCTAGAAGCTGGAATCTTCGTTTTGATGAAGCTGTTAAGCAGTTTGGCTTCATTAAAAATGAAGATGAACCTTGTGTCTACAAGATGGTTAGTGACAGCATAGTGATTTTTCTTGTTTTGTATGTAGATGACATACTCCTCATAGGAAATGACATTGCTACCCTTCAGTCTGTGAAGACTTGGTTAGGAAATTGTTTTTCTATGAAAGATTTGGGCGAAGCAACCTATGTGTTAGGTATCAGGATCTATAGAGATAGATCTCGAATATTACTTGGCCTAAGTCAAAGTACATACATAGACAAAGTGTTAAAACGGTTTAACATGCAAGATTCTAAGAAGGGATTTTTGCCTATGTCACATGGTATAAGCCTATCTAAGTCTCAATCTCCTTCCAGTAAAGAAGAGAGAGATCGCATGAGTAAGATTCCTTATGCATTCGCTATAGGGTCTATCATGTATGCCATGTTATGTACTCAACCGGATATATCATATGCTTTAAGAATGACTAGCAGATACTAGTCTGATCCCGGTGAAGGTCACTGGACAGCAGTCAAGAACATCCTTAAGTACTTGAGAATAACTAAGGATTCATTCTTGATATATGGAGGTGAGGAAGAGCTAATTGTGAAGGGTTACACTGATGCTAGCTTCCAAACCGACAAAGATGATTGAAGATTGCAATCAGGTTATGTGTTTTGTTTGAATGGTGGCGCTGTGAGCTATAAAAGTTCGAAGCAAGAAACAGTCGCTGTTACAAACCCATTAAACCCCTTGTGCAACAGAAGCATGAAAGGCACACTAGATCGTTGGGCATAAGAGACTTATATATTGTTAGGTCTCTAGTGCAAGTGGGAGATTGTTAGGAATATGCACTAGAGACTTATATATTTGTGAACATCCATCACTTGTATCATGTTATTTTATAAAGGCAAACTTATTCTTTTTGAATATAATTATTGTCCTTAGAATAGTAAGCTTAAACTTCATAAGGAATCAAGTAGATGACTTGATCGTGAGAGCTTATGAAGAACTATTCTTAAATAGTCCCTAGTCAATTGTCATCTTAGGACAAAGATGCATTTAGACTAGTATGTGAGTTCATTGATGATCACATCTCACAAATCATGGATATGAGATATCATGTGCTCACATAGGTACACATTAAGAGTAATGGAATACTGGACAAACCCACCTTAAGAACGTTGCATGGGTTGTTACATAAGTGTCATGAACGTTTCTTAAATTGATAAATATTGTATGGAGTCCTTTGACTTGAAATCACTACGATTCCTACATAAGGAATTATATGTTTTAATTAACATCAAACGTTGCCTGTAACGGGGTGATCATAAAGTTGGTATTTGGACATATAATAAATTATGTGGTGGAATGTGAGTGCCCTAGATGGGATTTGTCCCTCCTATGTAACAGGAGTTATATCTATAGGCCTCTTGATAAAGTGAGACTGCAAAATGCATGGCCATGCTCAGGAGGATAAACATGAGATGTTTATTTTTTGTACAGTCTACTTGGGGATCAAGAAAACATAAATTGAACTATACAAGGTTGACACAATCCATGCCCTTGTGTTCAATTAGATATTTGGACAAAGGGACAGATCATATAAATTATTATCATAAAATAGGATTTATCAAAGTTATTGATAAACTCAATATTTGGATAGTGATGTGTTGCTATATACCGCTCACTATTTATGATATTAAATATAAAAGGGTTTTATTTTAATATTATAACCAAATATTAAAAGCCTATTGGGTCACACGCATACAACAAGCCACTAGGAAAAGATAATAATTCTAATTAAATTAAATTAGAATTATTACATAATGGGCCGGACCCATAAATGTGAGGGTTAAGTGAGTGAATGGGGTAAAACCCTAGCCACCACTCTATAAATAGAGCATAAGATGCACTACCCCAGAGACACATGAGCAATCGCTTCTTACTTTCTAAGGCTACTAGCAGAGCTGAGGAGGGTTTCCTAGTTTGGCTGTTGGCGTGGATACCAATAGTGACGTGGCTACACTTGCCTCGTTTATAATCCTAATAAGGTACGACCTTTCGTTTCAATACCTTTTATGCCTTGATTCGTGTTTTCGCAAAACGATTATAACAAGGGAGGGAATCCATTTATTTCCGCTGCACCCTGACCACATGCTTGATTCCCTTCATCCCCTCCCCTCCCCTTTCCCCCCTTCCCCCTTCTCCCTTCCCAGCTCCCCTTTCCCTCCCCTTCCGGTCTTCTCCCTCCCCTTCCCCTTCCCCTTCCCTATCGACCCCCTCCCCTTCCCCGTCCCCAACCCTACCCCTCCCTCTTCCCCTTCCCCTTTTCTACCAAACGAGAACAGAAAAATATGTTTTTCATCCTTATAGTTTTGGTCAACTTTGGTCTCTGTCCCTGTACTTTAAATCCTTTGTTTTTTGTCCCTAAACTTTCTAAACCCCCAATCCATGGTCCCTAGCCGTTAGTGAGATATGTTAACCTGATGAGCTGGGGTAACAAAAGTTACATGTTAGCCTCAATAGTGAGCCCCAAATAGCTGCCTCATTTAATTAATCTTCTTTTATTATTTTTTTAATTATTCAAATAACTATAATTATGAAATTTGGTTTTTATCGGGTAAAATTGCTCAGCTGAAAACCCTAATTTAGTAATTTTTTATTTTAATAATTAAAAATTAATAAAAAGTTAATTAGATGATCACTCAGTTATTTGTGACTCACTATTGAGGCAGCTGACATGTAACTTTTGTTAATAAGTTCATCAAGTTAATAGATTTCGAGCAGGGACTACAGTTTGGGGGTTTAGAAAGTCCAGTGACCAAAAACACAGGATTTAAAGTATAGGGACGAAGACTAAAGTTGACCGAAATTATAGGGACAAAAAACATATTTATCCCTTTATTTTTTAAAAATGACTTACGAACATCTGTCCGGGAACCAATTCCGAACAACCGTGTCCGTAAGTCTTTTTTTATAAAATAGTTTACAGACACAGTTGTCCGGGAACCATTTCCTGACAATTGTGTCTGTAAGCTATTTTTTTAAAAAAAAAATGACTTACGATCTATGTACACACCGTTGTCCAGAAACAAATTCGGACACTTGTGTCCGTAAGCCAATTTTTTATGGATTGTCCGGGAATTGTTCCAGACACTTGTGTTAGTAAGCCAATTTTTTTTTTTTAAAAAATGCTTACGGACACCATTATCCGGGATTAGTTCCCGGACAACGTTGTCCGTAAATCAATTAATTGAAGGGAGTTTGGGATTTTGTAATTTTCCAAAAATAAAGGGGGTGAGAATAGTAAAAACTCCGGTGGGAAAAACAAAGACCTACATTTCATTCAACATAACCATTAAATTACAAAACACGCTGACCCCAATTGTCCTATTAAAATTCAAGGCCCCACCTACCATTGCTATTCTCACCCTCCTTTCTACTATTCTCATCCCTTTTTTTGAAACTTACTAAATATCTAAAACCCAAAATACCCTTCTTTTTTTTGTCACAATGTTCCTTTTGTCGTTTTTACCTTGAGAAAAAAACATTCCGTTCATATTTTTTTTTTACTTTCATAAACAATATTATGAAATTAAAAAAATGAAGGAAAAAATATGTTTCTCGTCCCTGTAGTTTTGGTCAACTTTGATCTTCGTTCCTATATTTTAAATCCTTTGTTTTTTGTCCCTAAACTTTCTAAATATCCAATCCGAGGTCCCTGATGTGACACCTTTCTACCCCATACTCTTATACATTAAATAATTTGAAATATATAAAGATGACATCCCACACTGGGTAAAAAGGTTCACAATTCTCATTGTATAAAACGTCATTTACCTCAAAGTAAAATAATTTTAAGTGGAAATAGCAATCAACTGTTTTCAAAACACTTAAGCAGCGGCCAAAATATAAATAACAAAACATTCTACTTGCCGTGCAAGGCAATTAAAGAAAAGTTTATAAAATTATACCTAACTAAAAACATAATTAAAGAAACCCCAATGATGTGCCCTGATGTCACATGTACCATAGCAACACTCCCTTTACTCCACACTCGACACCAATTGTGTCATCATCATCATCACCTGTAAAATAACCACAGTGTAACGGTGAGGAAAAGAATACTACTCATGTAACATCCCGGAAACTGGAACCTAGGAAACCTAAGAGAATCCTTAGGTGGTGAACTTAGCCAAGAGAGGGAAGTTAGGCGTAGGGTAAGAATTCGGAGGTTAAGTGTGATTTCAGACAAGAAATTAGGGAATCCATTAGGAATTATGAGTTTTAAAAGAGTTTAGAAAAGGAAACAGGAATTAAGCTAATCGACTATAGGTAGGACCTAGAAGGAACCACACCATGTATTAGAGAGAAGTATAAATGTTTAAGAATGAGAAAATTAGTTTGGTTAAAGAAGAATTAAGTTGAAAGGAAGGATTATGAGAAAGAGTTAGGGAGAAGAGCTACACCCGAGATCTTAGCCATTAAATATGGAAGAATGAGCCTCGTAGTCAAGGGAATAGATTTATCAAGGATTAGAGCGGTGAAGATTTGGATGAGAAGAACTAAGTTAGAAGAAGTTTTGAAGGATAGAAAGTAGGTTTGAGAAGGAGAGAATTGAATTGGAACCAAGAGGGGCACAAACTGAGGTTATTGCTTAATTTTGGGAATTAGGCCTAATGACCTTGGTGTACTAATTCGCAAATATCTAGAGTTGTAGATGTCCGATTGAGGTGATTCCACTCTCATTAGAAAGCTTATTTCCGGGGCTTCAGTTTGATAGGTTATATGATATGGTTTGGATGAAAACTGCACCTTCAAACAGACTCATTTTCGCTCAAGCGCAGCCTGAGCGAGGATATCAGCAAGAAGGGAAAATTGCAATATGGTTTTCTCGCTCGAGCTGAGCTCGAGCGCAGCCTGAGCGCAGAAAACAGAGATCAATTTGAGAAATTCAGCTCGAGCTGAGCTCAAGCACAGCCTGAGCGAGAACTTGCGCTTGAGCTGCGCTGAAGCGAGGCTTGAGCGCAGGCCCGATCTCTGCACTTTAAAAACATAAGTTACGGTTTCTTTCTTGAATTCTTTCCGTTTCTTCTTCATTTTAGAGAGAGAAAGAGCGGTTTCTAGAGAGAGGAACGCCTTGGGAACTTGGAGGAAGAGGATTAAAGCTAAGGCTCTCCAACCCTAGTCCTCCCCAACCTTCTTCCCTTCTCTTAGGGCTTCTATTGAGGTGGGTGTGACTCTCACTTGTTTGTCTTGATTGTTCTCACAGCATGTTCCCCATTCTTTTTCCCTTTCTTCCATGGAATAATGATGTATGTATGAGATAAGTTTATGAATTATGAATGTATTGATGATTGGATGTCTAGAATTGCAAAACCATAGGGTAGATGATTTGAGTGATTATGTGTTATGAACCTTGAACATGTTATTTATGAAATCACGGGCCTTTGGCCATCACAGTCATGGATTATGAGTTGAGATAATGATGATGTATTATGAACCTTGAATATTTTATTATGGAATCATGGGCCTTTGGCCATCACAGTCATGAATGATGAGTTAAGTTATCACAGGGCTTATAGCCATCACAGTGCCTTCGGGCTATCACAGGGTCATTGACCGTCACAGTCACAGGCCTTCGGGCAAATTATTTAAGAAAGACGGGGTAACCACATCGAACTCATGGCCAAGAGGGAGATGGGGTCCCCAATCACAGAATGAAAATTAAACATTATTTAAGACTTAATCATAGGTAGCCCTGGACGACGGTCCTTGGTTACATGGCCGAGCGCTCATCACAGTCACGTTACAGTGTAAAGACCCCGGGTGTCGAGTAACAACACCTCACAGTCATGCATTGCATCATAAACATTATTTCAATGATGATATATTATGTGTAATTCATTTATTCATGATGCTCTAGATAGATATGTGTAATTGTGATGATTCTTGATTGTTTTCCCCACACCGCACACACTTGTTACGCTCACTGGGACGTAGTCTCATCCCACGATATGGGAATTATATTTCAGTTGTGCAGGATGATTTTCAGGATCAGGACGAGAAGTAGAGGATACATGAAGTACCATAGATTAGACCTTTATTTCTTATTACCGTTATTGATTTGCTTAAGACTACCGTAGTCTTTTGTTTCATTGTTTCCTAGGAAATTACTATGTTAATTTTGATGCATTATATTGGAGCCTTGACAACAACTTTGTTGGATTTTCTATGTTTTAACTATGTGAAGTGGAGCTTTGGTAATGGTTGGATTACACAAGCGATTCTGTTTTATTTTAATACGCGAAATTGACGAATTAATTTTATGAATTTGGAAATAGTGCTCCCAACAGGCATTATTTCTGAATTTAGAAATTAGGACGTTACATTTTGGTATCAGAGCAGTTCAATCCAATTGGACTGTGGTTAGGTTAGTTGCCCGTAACTTACTATAATTCCACCGTGCCTCATGCTCAGTTTAGGGACTGATCACCCCAGTACTGGGTGTGTTGTACACAGAATTATGGTTAGTAACGTAACTAGGATACCTTGTTGAGGGAAGTGGGACACTTCTCTAACAAGGTTAGAGCCACCTACATAATAGCTAGAGGGATAGTGACATAGGTCTATTCTCCAAGAGTGGGATCTCCACCTCAGGAGCTTTAAGAGATGTCATTTTAGTTTCCGGAGAAATTAAGGTAACCTTAGAAGGAAAGGTAAAGTAGAATTTTTTGAGAGAGGTTTAGAGGGAACATGAGGAGTAGGCTCCCTAGTAAGGGAGGATAGTGATGGTTGCTTGTAGTTACACCTTGAGTGTGTGACTTGTTTGATTAATCATGATGCTTGTTTTTGCTTGAATAATTGACTGATATGTCTGTTTTTTTGCGTTGTTGGAATGTCTTGCATGTGGAGGTGATGGTAAGTTTCCAGGATAGGAGTTTTTCCATGACAGGTAGAGGTTAGAAGAGAAGTGTGGGACTCACGAGAAGTAAATCCTAGTTTTTGATTAAGTTACTTCATTGAGGCCAGGTGATCTTAGAGACAAGTAGAAGGATGGGATTTAGACCTCTAAACCCACAAACTTGCCTTCCTTACTTCAGATCCCTAATAGTATATGTTCATGTGGGCGGTTTTGTTACAGTCATCAATTTTAATTTGATGGAGGTGAGAATATTTAAATTCTTATGCCCTATGATTTGGTTTAGAATGTAGGAGGTAAACCCAATCCTTTATCCCCTAAGATGTTAGACTAATACTCCTACAGCTCCAAATTAGTTGTTAGAAGTAGTTCCGGTTCTTATAGGTACATGATCATTATCTAGCTATTTAGCGTGTCCATATTACATAAACTATTGGTGGATTTCCGAGTTTAGAGACCAAGTAGGAATCTAGTATGCCTTGTCAATCCATGACTCAACTTATCGATCGAGTGGTGGTTAGTATACTCTTTTCAAGGGATTATTTGGAAATTTTATCTCATGGGAGTAGTCGGTCTTGCAAAGGAATTAAGGTTGTAACCTTCCCTCATCCTTTCAATTCGGTATAGGTGAGTTGGTAGCCTTAGATCAATTTAATCTTCGAAATCAATTATTGTGTGCTAGATCTTGATAAAAGAATGCTTGGATGAATTGTTAATGATTTCCTTAGCTTCATTAGAATGGTCTAGTGATCTAAGAGCAACTAGAACCCATGACTCTAATACGAATGGAATTTGGACCTTAGTGGTTGGGGGTAAATCTAACCCTTCGAATTGTTGTTGCGTAGGAAAGATATTGGGAAGTCACTCGTACTTAGCCTGTTAGAGGTGTGAATGTGTGGAATAGTTTCTTGAGTAAACTTGGAACCTCAAATTTGTGGTAATTGTTGTTCAAAGAACCATTATGTGAACTTTTTCCAATCTAGATCTCCTGACAATGTTTTCTCCTTAGAACCATGATTGATAATAAAATTTGTAATACCCAAAATCAGGATTTCCACTTAGGTTCACTTGATGGAGTGATAGGTACAAGAAGGCCTACACACTATCATGTTCCGTCAGATTAGATTTACGTTTCCTCCGGATGAGCTACAGAAGCTTGTCCACTCTTTATTATATATGTATCAAAGAAACTCCACTGTTATTTTTTTTGTTGTTACCTTGATGTGATGTATTCACTTGGCTGCAATCTTTATTCTTTTCTCGAGATCTGTATGTTGTCCTAGAAACTAGTGATAACATGATGTTGTTAGGTGATTATGTTTCAGGCTAGCCAACCCTTGGGAACGCAAAGTAGTTTCATGAGGTGGACTTAAAACCTAAAGGATTGTAGGAAGGGCCCGAGTCCTGAAGGGGGGTAGACTGGTAGGGGAAAGATATAAGTACCCACAATATAACTTAAAAGACCAATCTGAAATGCTTAGGACACAACTAGGTTGTTAGCAGCACCCAATTTTGTTTCCTCACACATTGTGTGACCTCTAGATAGCCTTAGTAGTGGGGGATATGTTAGGAATCAAGTTAGAAGTTATAATCAAAGGTTTTGGACTTTCCCATGCTACGAACTTGTCAGTAGTGTGGGAAATTGCATACAAGAACCACTGTTTTCATTCCTATTAGGAATCATGAGTAGAACGTTTTGACTTGATTAGGAAGGATGATGATACTGGGTAGTTAGACCCTCCGAGGGTGAGGAAAGCCAACTTGTGACCCGTAGGAATCTATGTCAGAGTAGTGAGGAGAGAAACGATAGATTGTCAGATTTCAACTTAAACAAGAAATATAACCAACAAGGAAGGTGATGTCATCCTATGAGTAACCCATGAGGTGATAGCCTAGGAGACAAGCTTAGTAGTGAACTCGACCCTTAATCCCATTTAGAGACCTTGAGGAATAGAAGTATTAGTTACTATGCAATGGTTCGGGAAAGATTCTAGTACTTAAAGATAAATGGGGGAAAGTGAAACACTTCAGAATAAGTACCCTAGATAGGATTGAATGATGTTAGCGGAAGTTAGGCATGGGATAGTTAGGAGATAGTAATATTAGAGATGAAACTATTAGAGCAAAACAATGAGATGAATTAGAACGTGTAGCTTTTGATTTCCTTTTTCTTCCTTGAGAAATATAGTTATTGGTTATCAAGTGGCATTGCGACAACATTCCAAGTATACAAATATAGTTAAGAATAGGAGGGTGACCTTGTATTGAGGCAATCGGAGCAAATTTTGAGGACAAAATTTATTTAAGGGGGGTAGAATTGTAACATCCCGGAAACTGGAACCTAGGAAACCTAAGAGAATCCTTAGGTGGTGAACTTAGCCAAGAGAGGGAAGTTAGACGTAGGGTAAGAATTCGGAGGTTAAGTGTGATTTCAGACAAGAAATTAGGGAATCCATTAGGAATTATGAGTTTTAAAAAGCGTTTAGAAAAGGAAAACATGAATTAAGCTAATTGACTGTAGGTAGGACCTAGAAGGAACCACACCATGTATCAGAGAGAAGTTAAATGTTTAAGAATGAGAAAATTAGTTTGGTTAAGAAGAATTAAGTTGAAAGGAAGGATTATGAGAAAGAGTTAGGGAGAAGAGCTACACCCGAGATCTTAGCCATTAAATATGGAAGAATGAGCCTCGTAGTCAAGGGAATAGATTTATCAAGGATTAGAGCGGTGAAGATTTGGATGAGAAGAACTAAGTTAGAAGAAGTTTGAAGGATAGAAAGTAGGTTTGAGAAGGAGAGAATTGAATTGGAACCAAGAGGGGCACAAACTGAGGTTATGCTTATTTGGGAATTAGGCCTAATGACCTTGGTGTACTAATTCGCAAATATCTAGAGTTGTAGATGTCCGATTGAGGTGATTCCACTCTCATTAGAAAGCTTATTCCGGGGCTTCAGTTTGATAGGTTATATGATAGGGTTTGGATGAAAACTGCACCTTCAAACAGACTCATTTTCTCTCAAGCGCAGCCTGAGCGAGGATATCAGCAAGAAGGGAAAATTGCAATCTGGTTTTCCTCGCTCGAGCGCAGCCTGAGCGCAGAAAAACAGAGAGCAATTTGAGAAATTCAGCTCGAGCTGAGCTCAAGCGCAGCCTGAGCGAGAACTTGCGCTTGAGTTGCGCTCAAGCGAGGCTTGAGCGCAGGCCCGATCTCTGCACTTTAAAAACATAAGTTACGGTTTCTTTCTTGAATTCTTTCCGTTTCTTCTTCATTTTAGAGAGAGAAAGAGCGGTGTCTAGAGAGAGGAACGCCTTGGGAACTTGGAGGAAGAGGATTAAAGCTAAGGCTCTCCAACCCTAGTCCTCCCAACCTTCTTCCCTTCTCTTAGGGCTTCTATTGAGGTGGGTGTGACTCTCACTTGTTTGTCTTGATTGTTCTCACAGCATGTTCCCCATTCTTTTTCCCTTTCTTCCATGGAATAATGATGTATGTATGAGATAAGTTTATGAATTATGAATGTATTGATGATTGGATGTCTAGAATTGCAAAACCACAGGGTAGATGATTTGAGTGATTATGTGTTATGAACCTTGAACCTGTTATTTATGAAATCACGGGCCTTTGGCCATCACAGTCATGGATTATGAGTTGAGATAATGATGATGTTATATGAACCTTGAATATTTTATTATGGAATCATGGGCCTTTGGCCATCACAGTCATGAATGATGAGTTAAGTTATCACAGGGCTTATAGCCATCACAGTGCCTTCGGCTATCAACAGGGTATTGACCGTCACAGTCACAGGCCTTCGGGCAAATTATTTAAGAAAGACGGGGTAACCACATCGAACTCATGGCCAAGAGGGAGATGGGGTCCCCAATCACAGAATGAAAATTAAACATTATTTAAGACTTAATCATAGGTAGCCCTGGACGACGGTCCTTGGTTACATGGCCGAGCGCTCATCACAGTCACGTTACAGTGTAAAGACCCCGGGTGTCGGGTAACAACACCTCACAGTCATGCATTGCATCATAAACATTATTTCAATGATGATATATTATGTGTAATTCATTTATTCATGATGCTCTAGATAGATATGTGTAATTGTGATGATTCTTGATTGTTTTCCCCACACCGCACACACTTGTTACGCTCACTGGGACGTAGTCTCATCCCACGATATGGGAATTATATTTCAGTTGTGCAGGATGAGTTTCAGGATCAGGACGAGAAGTAGAGGATACATGAAGTACCATAGATTAGACCTTTATTTCTTATTATCGTTATTGATTTGCTTAGGACTACCGTAGTCTTTTGTTTCGTTGTTTCCTAGGAAATTACTATGTTAATTTTGATGCATTGTATTGGAGCCTTGACGGCAACTTTGTTGGATTTTCTATGTTTTAACTATGTAAAGTGGAGCTTTGGTAATGGTTGGATTACACAAGCGATTATGTTTTATTTTGATACGCGAAATTGACGAATTAATTTTATGAATTTGGAAATAGTGCTCCCAACAGATTATTTCTGAATTTAGAAATTAGGACGTTACATTTTGGTATCAGAGCAGTTCAATCCAATTAGCACCCACTCATCATCATCATTAATCATTATAATTATCACCACTCATCATCATCATTATCATTATAATTAGCACCATTCATCATCATCATGTATTATCATACATATTCACCACATCATCATCAAAATCACATAAATATCTCCAAATCTCATTATCATCATAAATAACATCAATCACCATCACCATGTATCATCATACATTTCACCAATCATCATCAACAAAATCATCATAATATCACAAAATCTCATTATCATCATAAATAACATCAATCACCATCATCATGTATCATCATACATATTCACCAATCACATCATCACAAATCATCATAATTATCACCAAATATCATTATCATCATAAATAACAAATCAAACTCAATATGAGCAATCATCCATCACAAGGATTCACCAATCCACACTGGTAATCGATTACAAGCCTCCTGTAATCGATTACTCGCAACAAAATCTCTGTAATCGATTACCCACACTTTGTAATCGATTACCTGCAATCAATTATCCTGTAATCGATTACCAAACCTCTGTAATCGATTACCAGCAAACCAACTCTCTGGTAATCGATTACAGCATCCCTGTAATCGATTACCTGCGAGCAAATAGCCCTCCCGGTTGCCCAGAACACCGTGGTAATCGATTACCACTCCTGGTAATCGATTACCCGCGACGCAGATTGCAGTTCTTGTGATCTCTACCAATTCCAAACTTCTCTATTCAATCTCTATTCAATCCTTTTCATCAAAATATCATCTATATATGTTTATATTCATCAATCAAACTCCACCAAAGTATCATCTTTAAAACAGTTTTACAAGGTTTTTCCATCAAAACCCCAAATCATCAAACCCTTATTAATCCCCTTTTCACTATTCATATTATTCTCATTCAATCTCCTCAAGATTTATCACAAATCATACAATTAATCATCAATTACAGTTTTTATCATTCATACTCAATATATCAATTATTAATACAAATTAAAGTCTTAGGTTACTACCCAAGCACCCCTACATGCCATATAAGCAACACCCTCTCCCCCACCGTACCTTAGTGAAGATCGATCAATCAGCAGGGAAGTCCCTTTCTTGGTTCTTGATGATCACTCTGCACAACCTCCTCTTGAGACTTGGTTTCTCCCCTCCTTAGCCTTTCGCTCTCTGATGATCATACGAATAAGGATTAGGGTGAACCGACAACCCCTCCTTACTAGAAGCCTAATTGGGCTTGGGCCCTACCTCAACTCCCCCTTTATCATCTTTTAAATTTGAAATAGCTTTATCCTAATTACAACCTATTAATAATATTAATACTATTATTTATTTCTTTATTCCTCTCATTTATTTATTTAATTTATTTTATTTTATTTTATTTTATTAAATTTATGATGTTACATCTGACCGTTAGTAAGATTTGTTAACTGATAGATGGCTAACATAAGTTATTGTCAGCCTCAATAGTGGGCCTCAAATGCTGACTCATCTAATTAATCTTTTTTATTAATTTTTTAATTAATAAAATAACCCTAATTAATAAATTAGGTTTTTTATCGGGTAAATTGTTGAGGTGAAAACCCTAATTTAGTATTAGTTCTTTTATAATTAAAAATGAAAAAAGGTTAATTAGATGACCTAGTTATTTGGAACTCATTATTGAGGCTGACATGTAACTTTTGTTAGCCAACTTCAAGTTAACAAGTCTCACTAACGGCAAGGACCATGGTTTGGGGGTTTAGAAGTTTAAGGACAAATAACCGAGGATTTAAAGTAGAGGGACTAAGACTAAAGTTGACTGAAACTATAGGGACGAAAAACATATTTTTCCCAAAAATGAATTTGCTTTCGAAGCAATTCTTTTTTTGTATGCCCAAAATTTCCGAAATAAAAAAAATTTTGCTTCCGGAAGCAACATTCCAAAGTATAAAGTTTTTACTACAAGTGTTAGGGATAAAATTCATCTCTAACACAATAAAGTTGTGTAGAAAGAATTGGGAGAGAAAAAAGGGTGGGGTGGGGGAGAGGAAAAGGGGAGGGTGAAAGGGTAGGATGATGGTGGGGTGGGTAGGGGGGGGGGGGAGGGATTAGGGGAAGGAGTGAGGGAGACAAAGTGCGGGGTAGTCAAGGAAATAAAGAAGAAAAAAAGGATGAAATAACAAAAGTGAGAGTGGGAATAATAATTTCTCCATTGCTTCTAGAGGAAGTGGTTGTCATGGGCCTTTTTAATTATGTCTCACTCCTTCGTCCAAAAAAATAAATTGTAATTCACACCAGGCTTTTCTTTAACCAAGGAAAAGGTAGATATTTCTTTTAGCACACCCCCTTTATTTTTTTTATTTTTTTTTCTTAAACTACCCCACCCCACATCCAGCCCTATACTACTGCCATGACCCATCACCCCTCCCCCCCACTTTCCTTACTCCCTTTCCCCCCCCACCCCGTTACCCCCTCCACCCCACCCCACAACCCATCCCTTTCCCCCTCGTTCCGTCTCCCTTACCCCCTCTTCCACCCCACCGCACCCTCCCTCCTTCTTCTTCCCCTTCATATTCTCCCTCTAGCCCACTCCCCTTCTTCCCACTCCTGGAACCTGAAACCCACACCACTCTCCTTTTTCCCCACCCACGAAACCCATCCCTTTTCTCCTTCTCCCTACTCCCCATTTCCCTACCCCTTGTAACCCACCGTTCCCCTACCCCAAAAAACCCAACCCTCTTTCCTTCTCCCCATTCCCTATTTCCTCACCCCTTTCATGCTTTTGGAGGTTTGCTTTTGATCTCTAGCAAAATCATATTTTGAAGGGATTTTTGAAAATCCTTAAATTTGAAACCAATCAAGGATAATAGTTTGAAAATCTTGGGGATTTGTTCAAATATTCTTAATCAACTTAAAACATGTTTGCAACTTGCAAAGCATAACTGATGCTTTTAAAGAGTATTCTTAAAGTCTAGAAATTTTGAATTTAACTTCTAAAACCACAAATGTTTATAATGATTTTGACTCACTTTTTATTCTTTGCTTCATTAGAAAAACTCAATAGTGATAGATGCTTGAATTGTTAGGTAGTCTTTCATATTCATATTTAGTTATATCCTATTCTCATATTTTGAATGATCATTCTAAAGCTTTTATTTGCTTCCAAAGCTTGATCTAACTTAGTTAGTGGGTATAATACATTTGATGAATTGTTCTGACCATTTTGAATCTAGGTGATTGCTTGTTGTTCTGGTTGCATTAGTCTTGTCATGAATATCCTTGTTTGTCATGCTTCTGAAGTCATGTTGTATGTGTTTGTGGTGAAAAATTCAATTTAGAAAACTAAATTTTAACACTTTGATTCTACGAGCAATCTGGGGATTAGAATCAAATCCTCTTACGGGACTCTTTTCAAAAAGTAGGTTTATGGTGTTTATGATTTATTAACAAACTTTCGAAAAAGTTCAATCTTTCTGGAAAAACAGAATTGTTTGGTACAGAATTTCACCAAGTTATTTTCTAAGTATTAGAAATCCAGAAAACACTAAGTTCTAAAGATTTGATCCGGAATTTTTATCAAAGAACTTGACTTTTAGAAAATTACTTGATTCAGAAATTTATCAAGTTTCAAACTTTGAATTTTCAGAAACTGATTTTGAGAAACTTCAGTAAAATTTAAATGAGAATTTGTACAAAGAAAAGTAAATTACAGAATAGTAAATTTGCAGAATGTAAACAAAGAAAAGAAAAATTGAATTGTAAGAACAATTTGCATTGAAAAGAAAAGTGGATGGGTTCATCACATACTTGCTTCTCTTAGTAACCTGTTTGTCGCAGTGTGATCGGACGTATAAGGTGTTTCAGAGAGTATGAGTATGAGTGATTTGCCAACCTTTATTACATTGTGGGTTCAACTATTTATAGATTCCTAATCCTAACGGCTAACTAATGCATGTTTGACACATCAGCAACCTTATGTGTTGGCAGCGTATATGCTTGTCACGTTTTCTGCTATCCAGAAACTGTTTACAATCTTTGAAATCCACCACTAACTAGATGACACCTGTCTTGGTCTTTATAACTTCTAATAATTGTTGTCTTGGTGTCTTCTGTCTTTTCGAAAATGAATCTTCTGCTTTCTTCAAAATTCTTCTAAGTCTTAAAGATATGTCTTCGAATGTCTGCTTCTGTTTCTCGAAATCTTCTTCTTGATTGTTCGAAATCTTCTTTTAGAATTCTGACTTTTGATTTCTCGAATTCTGCTGCTGCATTTCTCGAAAATCTCTAATCTTGATACTATATCTTCAAGTTTCTCGAATTCAAAGAAACTGCTTCGAGATTTGACCTTACTTTTCTTTATGCCATGTGGCATATCTTAATTGGTCATTCCAAAGGTTATGAAGACCACCGGCCACCGTCCTTTCAATTTGCATATGTGACTTTTCTCATTGGACGTTAGCAATGACACATTAATTGGCTTTTACTCTTTTTACTTCCTATAAATAGGAGTTCACATACAAAGTTTCTTTCATCCAAGTTCTTCATTCTTCCTTCTTTTCTTCTTCCTTTCCCGAATTCTCTTAAAAAATTTCTTCAGAAAATATGAAGAAGTTAATTCCTTTGGCTATTGCGTACAATCTAATCTGGAATGATTTCATTTTCAATGAGATTGACGAAATAGCCAAAGCTATAGCTTTTCTAACCTTTCTTTTCGAAAATTTTTCTTTTGGATTGTATGTGATAGCCAAATATGAGGTCACTTTAAACAATAAATGAACCTATTTATTGTTTCCCATGCTGATCATGATCTTCCTCCTCAGGTCAAAAGTGTTTTAGCAAATTGGAAGCATTATTTTCCTTTGCCTAGGCTCAATCGAAGTTTATGGGGATGAAAGAAGAAGAAAAGGCATGAAAACAAAAGTCAAGAACTCTTTCAGTTTAGGACAGTTTTCTTTCTAATACTTTAGGTACTTAGGACAGTTTTCTTTCTAATGCATTTCCTTTGTATTCGAACTAATGTAATTCGAATTAAGAATGATAAATACAAGAACTACCTTGTACCTTTTGAAATACCTCTAATGTATTCATTTTTCGAATTCACTCTTATCTTTCTTTCGAATCTCTAAAGTCTTTTGCATTGATTTCAATCAAGGATCCTCGAAATTAATAGACTACTTGTCCAAATTCGAAATAAGGTAATTTGATCTTTTCCGTAAATTCGAAATAGCATCAAACTTTTGTCATTTTTTGGAATTCGAAACAATTAAAATTCAAATCCCAACCGTATGTTGAATGATACTTCTCAACATCAAACCTATCTTTCTTAGTGTCTTTTACTTTGTTTTCAAGTTATCGTGTACTCCTTCAAGCATTCTCAAGTGAAACATATACAAAATCAATATTCAAAACACTTAGAATTTGATTGTGAAAGTTTGTTGTCGAAAGACATTTTTTAAAAGGGTTTTGGACTTAACACTCTCAATCTTTAATATTGTATACGTCTTGTACACACTCATTAGGAAATTTATTGAGTAACTTTCCCATATTTATTGTAATAAAAAACACTTTTTAAGTGAATATAAGATATAAACTAACTCTATTTTTTCCTTATTTATTGAAACTTTGTGAAGTTTCACTTGAACAGGAAAGTTAATGAATATTTGTAAAGGTTGGAGCCTGAAAAGGCTTGGAAAAGAACACCTATAAGTCGGAAGTGGTGGTATAATGCTTGAATAGTATTATAACACATCATTATGATTTTAAGGTGAATCTATATAAAATATTTGTTGTGATTTTCCTATCTATCGTTATCTTTGGTTTATTTATAATGGAGTTGTTTTATGAGATCTTAAATTATTCAAAAGTGTAAACTAGCACTCCCATCCTCGACTTTTACAATGTCTTGCAATTTCATCCCTGACTTTTCCAAAATAGCACTTTAGTTCTTAAAGTGCATGTTTTTTAATAAAGTGAGGGGCTAAAATGCATGTTTTTTAATAAAGTTAAGGACTAAAGTGCATGTTTATAATAAAGTCATGGACTAAAGTGCTATTTTGTAAAAGTTAGGGACGAAACTACAAGACGCTATAAAAGTCTAGGACGAGAGTGCTAGTTTACTCTTATTCAAAAGGTTTTAAAACTATGCCAGACATAAGCCCAATCATCTTATCCATCATATGATACTTGAAAATATATTACAATTCACTCGACTTGTCATATTTTTTACCATAATATTACTTAATATTTTTGTGAACTTGTTATACTTTGAAAAGGAATTTAAGAACACAACAATTCAACCACATTTTTATGTTTCCTTACGGTAATTTCAAATCCTTTTGCCTTTTTCTATCTGTCATTCAACCATTAATTTTAACATTAGAGTGCATTTATAAATACCATTACCCTATCCTAAGAGGATCAACTATGCTCAATGTATAGTTAATTTTGTCCTTTAAAGTTTGATTTATAACATTGACTCACTTAATTAATTTTTTTAATTTAATTTCTTTTTCACATTTCTACCCATCTCTAAGTAAATTTTAACTTTTTTCATGTTTAAATATTCTACTCACTATCTTTTATAGTAAGAAAACATTATTAGAAGAGTATCCATCTTCCATGAGATTAATATCTCGTTTATTAGGTGGAGATATTATGTATCACTCAAATATATATATATATATATATATATATATATATTATATATATATAAAAGACTTACATATGTAGTTACTTAAATTTTGTAAATTTTTTATTTGAGTATTTCTCTTATTAAACATTAATTATAATAATTAACTTTTCTTTACTCAACTTAATATGACTTTGTGTTATTTAAAAAATATATAATAAATCATTATATATATATTTAAAATTTAAATTAATTTATTTTTTATAATTTTGTGTTAGCCTATCATTTATATTTTATAAATATAATATATTAAAAACTGTTTATCTAATTTGATTCAATTTTGACCAAACTAACAAATCATCACATATCTTTATTTTAAGAATTCAATAATTGGTCATATTTGAATTAATAAATTTTGAAGTTAAAATTACTTAAAATGTTCTTTGATAAAAGCTTACAGAATTTTTAAAAAAATCTCAAAGATATACCCTAATTTAAAAAAAAAAACTTTGTTTTCTCCACACTTTTTTTATTACACTCACTTTCACATCTCACTTTTTTATCTCTCTTTTCCTTTCTTGTCATATTAATTATCACATCGATTACCTTTTTTCTTTATTTACATTTTTTCATGTTTATTTTTTCTATACTTCCCACACTTATTTCTAGTGTGGAATTATCTTTTTCTAATTTTAAAAGATAACTCTTTTTGTACTAATTACCGCTTTCTAGAGTTGGTATCTATACAATTAATAAAGGCGGATGAATTTGATGTCCACATTTCAATTTCCAATTAAGCCCCTGGCTTTTTTAAGAAAGCCAAAAATTACATAGCAGTTATGTAGTATTTCTTTTTTCTGGAATAAAAACAAAAACTGCTCATGTTAACTGCCCATAGAAAAATCAAGCGTGTATGACCACGATCTCACAATCAACACATTCATGTTGGGTTTGCTAAGGCTGGAGGCATGATGGTGGGTTGTGACTGGTAGGTTTCCAGTAGCAGTTCTCTTTCTCTCCTTTCTCTGAGCTTCTTTTAATTTGATTTATATTCTTTTGTTCTTTCTAACAAGATTGTGAACTGGTCCAAGTGGTGAATTAAATGTGACATCACATTCCTTTAAAAATTATGAAAATTGACATCACAGTCTTCTGCTCTGCTACAAGATCCTTTAAATTGTGACATTCCTAAGGGAATTATTTGTACTGTTTTGCTTAATTAGTTTTTTTTCCTTTAATAAATTGTATACCTGAATTTCTAATAAAAGTTACCTTATTTGATGATTTCTGCTACAGGTAAGGAACTACATTTGGGAGTTAATATGTCCTTCTTAGAAGGCAAACCCAGAATCAGCAGGAGAATGTTTCCTCATATCCAGATGCCAAGGTAAGCTTCTTTGGTTATTTTAGACATTTTGTTGTTTCAGTTTGCAGCTATGTATACTCAGAAATTCCATATCCCATTGGAAAATCCCAAATAAAAATAGCTGGTGATTTTGAGTGCATTACATTTTGGGTTTGATTTTGTGTTTGATAGGGGGTGACAAAGGTTGTGGGAGATAAGCCAAGGTCTCAATGGTGCTCATGTAAATGGTAGTACAAGAGCCACTAAGTGTCTTATAAGAACCTAAATGGTTAGTACACTTTTTTTGGTCAAATGGTTAGTACACTTAAGTTGTGCTATATTTCAGTTTGTATACCTTTTTTATTTTCTGAGATAGAGGCTTCCATTAGGGCCATATGGTTTTGGAGTTCACAGTAAAGCATTTTAGTGTATTCTCTTTAACATGTTTAGAGTGGACTTACATCACATGTTACAATTTGATTTACTTTACTCAATTATTTTGCTTCCTCTATCACATTCTACTTCCAAGTGATATTGTTATAAAACATTGGAATAATGATTGCTTTTGTATATAAAAGAAAAGGTCAAGTTCTTAGTTACATTGTGGAGTTCTCAACTTCTCATTAATAGTTCACCACCATTGTTGCTGCAAAATTTGTGTTGTACGACGGCTTAGGCTTTTCTGCAAGCATTTTTCAGTTTGGAAATGTATGTTTATGTTAGAGTCCCACATTGCCTAGAGATAAGGCCAAATTGTGGTATATAAGCCTTGGGCAGTCCTCACCTTACAATCTAGCTTTGGGGTTGAGTTAGGCCCAGGTCCGAAATCTAATATGGTATCAGAGCCTATCCTAGATGATCCAAGGTTATTGGGCCCGCCACCCGTATAAGTTGTCCACGCTCCAGATGTCCAGCCCTGGCGTGAGGGGGTGTGTTAGAGTCCCATATTGCCTAGAGATAAGGCCAAATTGTGGTATATAAGCCTTGGGCAGTCCTCACCTTACAAGCTAGCTTTTGGGGTTGAGTTAGGCCCAGGTCCGAAATCTAAATAGTTTAAATTATGAATGTAGGGGCAGTAGCAGCCACTGTAACCCCTATTGAAAATGACACTACTCAGAAGCTATTGAAAGCTGAATTTCTGGCAGTTAAATCCCCAGGGAAGTCTCAAGGTGAAGCCATAAGTTTAACTGGTTTTTCTCATTAATATTGAGTTTGTTGTATAACAAGTATTTTCAACTTTAAATCTGGTAAAAGTTCAATATCACTTGCCATGAACTTGCTGGAAATATATCCCTGGGCCAGAACATTTAGCTGCATTGTTTATTCTCATGGTTCATTGAAGGTTTTGGTAGAAGCAAAGAAACCACAAATTTATGTCTGTGAAGAGTTTATTTCTTTTTGATAAATCAAAAGTGAGTTAAATCATATTTTATTTCCATATTCCATCATTTATTTTGGGGAGTTTGGGATTTGCTTCCCATTACTACAAGATTGGCACTGTGGAGTGCTTGGTGGAAGAGGGAAATGCCATAGCCTTTTTGGGCCCTTTGATGATAGCAACTGAGAGGTTTATTTTTTGGGCACTATGTGGTTTATTTTTTCCTTCCATTTTTTTTGAATTTTTAGAATTAGAGATGCTGCCCAATTTAAGTGGAAAGAATATAAACTTACATTCTCTCATTTTAAAGATCCAAAACAATAAGGGTGATCAATGATTATTCAAGAGTTAGATTAGAATCTATTTTGCTCTACTCAAATAATCTATTGTATTCTTTCTTTCTTTTGGCTTTGGGTATGTATTAGTATCATTCTTTATTTTATTTTTATTTTTATAGTGAAGCTAAAGATAGTAAAGATAGTGAATGATGTAGAAAATCACGGGTTACTAGAAAGTCCAAGGATATGGGATTAACACTTACCCATCAGATTCTTTGGCCATGTTGAGGTTAATCCTAATGGAAGGTAAGTGTAAATATATATTTAGTTACCTATGAAATCAATTTAGGCTTTGTTTGTACTTTCTCTATCTATGACAGTAAAAGTGAATGTCTTTTTTCTTTTAATCTTAATTCATATGTAAAAACAAGCTTTACTCTATTCAAGGGTGTAGTCCATCCTATCATTTCAATAAAAGTATATTATTCTTTGAATTTATTCAAAGCTTTCCTATGTGTTTGATTGTGTTCATTGTCAGATGATTGCTTTGTTTTTTACCTCATTAAACTTAGTTATTCTCAACAATTGCATTTGCTCAGGATGATGATGAAGCCGATATTGTTGGTTGCTCCACATTAAAAGTAGAGAATGTGACAAGAGAAACAAGTTGAAGGTTTTGAGGTTTCTAATTATATTCACTGTTTATAAGTTTAGTACTCCCTCTCTTAATTTGTTCTAATGATAACTGCTCATGAAGTATTTATAAGTATCAGTGATTGTTTTATTTTTGTTTTAATGCAATTTAACTTCCTTGGTAAAGATTCAATCAAGTATGAAAATACAGTTTAGGTTGAGCTTCTTGTTTATAATACAATTTTGAAGTTTAAAAAAGGTGGAAAACAACCTCTTCCCTCTCTCTCTTAAATCATGTAGTCAATTTTGTATTTTATCTAAAATTGATTTGATGCTCTCTCTGTGTTTTTTTGTATAAATTAGAGTTTTCGAACTCTTTCAACCATGGCTTGGCTTTCTTTGGCGGTCTTGAAAATAAAGGAGAGTTGAGGATTCATGAGAGTTTGGATGAGCTAAGGACTGATTTGGCAGGCGATATTGCTGAATTATCAGAGGCATCTATAAAGGAGCGGGGAGTCTTGCCATTGCTTTATCTGGTGGTTGTCTCATTGGCTTAATGGAGTTTCTGTATCTTATCTTTTGGAAATAATGTTTCTATGCTTTTATTTTTCGGTGTTGGGTTTAAACATAAAAACTTACAGTTGCAAACAGAAAACTCTGTGTAGCTCCTTAGAACAAGACTATGGACTTGAAGCTTTGTGTACCTCCTTATAACTCTGTGTAGCTCCTTAAAACAGTAAACTTTGCCACATCTCCAATAAGATAATGAGGATCTTGAAGCTATGGTAACAAGCATTCATGAAAGATATGGAATGCGTCTGACAGATTATGATGAAGAAACTACCTAAGTAGAACAACCAGTACTTTTGCCTTCTGTTAGAGATCCAAAACTGTGGGTGGTCAAATGTGTTGTATGTTCCTATTCCAATATGCTCTTATGATGCTATTCCAATAAGATCTTATGATTCAGACTTTCTTATGATGGTATTATGAAAATCCTTTAAAGTGAGAAAATCTACAAGCATAATAAATATCATTAATTTACATTTTCTTATGATCTATTTTGAGGGAATGAAAGGAGAAGCAGAATAAATATGTCGGAAAAATGATTCTTTCCCATTAGATTTTTGGAGACTTGCTATAATGAGGGTATGGAGAACATTTAGGCATTTTGGACTTCACAAGGTCCTTATAGGTACCTTCCTTGATATATATACTAATTAGTTGTATTCTTATATGGTTTTTAGGATTTAGCATGGACATGGTATAATCTATTGGCGCGATATGAAAGTGATAAGATAGGATACCCATATCCTTACGGCTTGGCAAAAGCTATAATAGCTTGAACAACTTCACTCATCAAAAGACCAAGCTTTTGAATAACAACTAAGGCATTGAATTAAGATGCTCGACAAAGTAATAGAAGAGCTCAGCAAAAGGTGTGGTGTGGCTTTGTTATCTACTAATGAGTCAATGAGTGTGAAGGAACCAGCTTCACAAAGGAGTAATCACCGGTTGAGGAAGAAGTGCGGCAGAAGTTGGTTCTTGCTGAAGCATGGTAATAGTAGATTGGTACTATGTTGTCATCCTACTTTTTTGTGGGAGTGGGTGGTTGTGGTTATGTGTGCTTCTTGAATGTGATATGATGAAAAATGGAAGATAGTGAGGCACCGTTGTAGTTGTTAATTGTATTACATTCTTTCTCTTTTTTTGGGCATTATGGTCACTGGCTTCCAACAAAAGAAAGATGAGTAAATGGGGTGACCAATCTCCATACATAGACACTGGCGATTTTCTATGTAAACATTGTAGTAACTATTTTTGTTCGAGTAATGTTTTTCATACATGTTGTATATATACAACATGGAGAGAGGTAGAGAGAAAATAAAAAAGTGTGAGATGTGATAGGTGATACTGATAAGTGATATGATGGAGAGAGATAGAGAGAAAAATTATGTTGTATGAGTTGTTGTATGAATTTGTTGTATAAATATCATTACTCTTTTTGTTCTAAGTAAATTTACCCAACTAAGTATATTGTAGTATCTATTTGTGTTTTTACCACTAGCCATGGACTTAATTCCAGCAATTGTTATTCCTTTCATTTTCCTTTCCCCTCTCCAAAAATATATTGTAGTTGTTAATTTTCTGTTGAGGCCATTCTCATTGACTTTTTTATTTTCAGGAAAGAAAAATGAAGAAAGTGCCCACTGCCCACAAATGGTAAATCTGTTGTTCTATCTATGACATCTCAGTGACCAAGGACCAATACAATAGCTTCAAATGGAAAACCCTGCATGACCTTGGGCCTCAGAACTATATGATGCTAATGGGTCCACCTCCTGGCTATAATCCGTACTGGAATGGCATGCAATGCAACCGTGTATTTTTGTATTTCTAATGCATGCTATTTTCATTAATTAATAAAAAATAAAAACAAACTCCCTTTTGAGATAAATTTTTTTGTTTCTGTTCCGATAGTATAATTTGTTACAAAATATATTAATAGTAAAAACAAATCTATACTATAATAAATCATATTATGTTGTTTTTCAAAAAAAAAATCATATTATGTTTCAGACTATAATTAATATATAAAAATGAATTTTATTCCATTGAATTTTATTTTAATGTTTATTCTCTTTATTCTCCTTCTCTTCCTTTTCAATTTTCGACCATAACAAAATTTTAAAACCCTCCAACTATATCATCATATTAGTGTTTTATAAATAAAAATAATACAGGAGTGGGGTTGTTTGCTCCGATCTAATACTATTTTAGATTTTATTAAATGTTGATATCATTCACTATTTAGTTTAATTTTTATATTAATTATAATTATAATTTGTTCATATATTTATTTCCTTTTAAATGTATTTAAACTATATTTACATTTTATATTGTGATTAATTTAGTTCATTATAATTCATGCAAACTAATCAAGAGTTAAATATAACAAGTTTTGTTTTTAATTTTTTAATTCATTTTTTTCTACATACATATTGAATTATATATATATATATATGAGGGGGTTATAATTACACCGATGTAAGTTACACCAAGTATTACACCGCTAATAACTACAAATCGAATATGTTTTTTAGTAATCCAACCGTTGAGTTATGTTTGTTCATCATCATGATTATATGTGCCAAATTTCGTAAAATTTTGACACTAATAACTTGATAATCAAATGGTTGGATTTTTCATATATTTCAAATGTATACATAACGTTAATCTTGAGACATCTCAATGACATATCAAATAATTTCGGATTAATGTAAAATTTTATATGTATGATCTATATGATAGTAACTTTCAATCCAACGGTGGATTATTTAATACAATGATCCATTCAAAAAATATTCAGCGGTGTAACACCTGGTGTAACTTACACCAGTGTAATTATAACCCTCCTCATATATATATATAGAGGAGGGTTATAATTACACCGGTGTAAGTTACACCAAGTATTACACCGCTAATAACTACAAATCGAATATGTTTTTAGTAATCCAACCGTTGAATTATGTTTGTTCATCATCATGATTATATGTTTCAAATTTCGTAAAATTTTGACACTAATAACTTGGTAATCAAATGGTTGGATTTTCATATTTCAAATGTATATATAACGTTAATCTTGAGACATCTCAATGACATATTAAATAATTTCGGATTAATGTTAAACTTTATATGTATGATCTATATGATAGTAACTTTCAATCCAACGGTGGATTATTTAATACCGTTAAAAAATTATTCAGCGGTGTAACACTTGGTGTAACTTACACCGGTGTAATTATAACTCTCCTCATATATATATATATATATATATGAGGAGGGTTCAACTTACACCAGTGTAAGTTACACTAAATATTACACTGCTGATAACTACAAATCAAATATGTTTTTTAGTAATCCAACCGTTGAATTATGTTTATTCACCATGGTGATTATTTGTGTCAAATTTCGTAAAATTTTGAAAATAATAACTTGATAATCAAATGGTTGGTTTTTTCATATATTTTAAATGTATATATGACGTTAATTTTGAGACATCTCAATGACATATGAAATAATTTCGAATTAATGTGAAATTGTATATGAATGATCTATATGATAGTAACATTCAATCCAACGGTGGATTACTTGATACATTAATCTACTAAAAAATTATTGAGTAGTGTAATACTTGGTGCAACTTACACCGGTGTAAGTTGAACCCTCCTCTCTCTCTCTCTATATATATATATATATATGAGGAGGGTTATAATTACACCGGTGTAAGTAACACCCAAGTATTACACCGCTAATAACTACAAATCGAATATGTTTTTTAGTAATCCAACCGTTGAATTATGTTTGTTCATCATCATGATTATATGTGCCAAATTTCGTAAGTCAGGATCCGTTGACACCAGGTGTCAAACTTTATGAGTTACACCTCTTAATAACTTTTTGAAAAATGTGAATTTGATCAATCCAACCGTTGAATCACATTATATTACCTTAATGATCATGTATATCAAATTTCAGATAATTTGGACATAATATAATGTGATTCAACAATTGGATTGATCAAATTCACATTTTCAAAAAGTTATTAAGAGGTGTAACTCATAAAGTTTGACACATGGTGTCAACGGATCCTGACTCATATATATATATAGAGAGAGAGAGAGAGATAGAGGAGGGTTATAATTACACCGGTGTAAGTTACACCAAGTATTACACCGCTGATAACTATAAATCGAATATATTTTTTAGTAATCCAACCGCTGAATTATATTTGTTCATCATCATGATTATATGTGCCAAATTTCGTAAAATTTTGACACTAATAACTTGATAATCAAATGGTTGGATTTTCATATATTTCAAATGTATATATAACGTTAATATTGAGACATCTCAATGACATATCAAATAATTTCGAATTAATGTAAAATTTTATATGTATGATCTATATGATAGTAACTTTCAATCCAACGGTGGATTATTTAATACAATGATCCATTAAAAAATTATTCAGCGGTGTAACACTTGGTGTAACTTACACCGGTGTAATTATAACCCTCCTCATATATATATATATATATATATATATATATATATTCTAATGATATGTTTTTTATGAGATAATTATAAATACTGACACATTAAGTTTTTCATCTGAAATGCACGGAGAAAAAAAGTGTTTCTGAAATACATTTTATTATTTGATTTTTCAAATAAGAAAGAGACAAAATTGATAAAACAATAAGAAATTAAAATAAAAAAATATTATTTTAAATTTTCTTAAATGTTGATATCATTCACTGTTTTAGTTTAATTTTTATATTAATTATAATTTTAATTTATTTATATAAATTATATTTATTTACTTTTAAATGTATTCAAACTAGATTTACATTTTATATTGTGATTAATTTAGTTGAATATAGTGTGTTGTATATAATTCATGCAAATTAATTATGTTTATATATAAATGTATATACACAATTTTTACGTCTTTTGTCAAAATAAAAAATACAGATAATACTATTTTATATTGTCTTAAATGTAAATATTATTCATTCTTTTAGTTTTAATTCTTTATATTTATTTAATTACTAAACATAAATTATATTTTTTATCTTAAAATATATACAAATTTGATTTATATTTTATATTATGATTAATTTAATTTAATTTAAAAAACTTGAATACAATTTTATTTTATTCATATAAATTAATTATATAAAATATTTTAAAATATAAATAATAAATTTTTACGTCATTTTCCTGAAAAATGCGGATAGACCGTGCTTATAGAGTGTGATGAAATCATACGAGTGAAGGGAAAAATAAAGGTGAAGTTATTTCCCTGTCCTCCATGGTGGGGAAAATAGCTACCCGTCACTATTGGCTCTTAAATAATAAATAGATTATAAAAAACACATGTAAACAAATCGCTGGTGCAGTTTTTATTTGACGGTAGTGGCAGTGCAGTATCTAATATCTATCCCCTTCGTCTCTGCTATTTCCTCTGAATCTAATTTCTTCCGATAGGTACGCTTTTCTCTTCTCCTTATTCAGATCTACGACTCTTGTCCCATTCCACGCCGTTTCCTACGATTTTTTTCCACTTCTTTCTCTGTTTATTCCCATCAAATTTTCACTAATTTCCCCAATTACCTCTACCATTTTCTGCTTTCTCTTTGGATAAATAGTAAAAATAAAAAGAAAAAAAATGGCGAAATGAACCTTGACTAGATTTAGATCTCTTCACCGTCGATCTTTGCTTCTCAATTTTCATAGAGAGGCTTCTCTTATTGCGTCGTTTGGAGAGAAATTATTATATCAAGTGAAATTCGATTCCGTGATGATGTGGTTCGCTCCCCTAGGTTTCGATCATGATTCTTTAGAAGAATTCAGTTTTCTGTCTCTCTGATTTGATTTCATCTTTCAAATCAACATAAATTATTTGCTTTTTTGTCTTCGAATTGGATAGGTTTATAATTTTGGATTTGGTACATTCAATTTGGTCATTAGTGACTTAGATGGGAGAGTTTCATGGTTGTATCACATTGAGTTTCTTATTGTAATCGATATGAGATTCATAGCATTGTTGTTGAAAAGAGTTTTTAATTTTTAAAACTCCTTTGTTTTTGTTGCTATGCTTTCTTTTCCAAACATTTCCTCGAAGTTCCTGTTCCTCTTTTCCAGTAAAGGAGAAAGAAGGAAATGAAACTGATACACTTACACTGATGTATGAAATTGAATTTTTTGAAGAACGATATTGTTACTCTACAATCTATGTAGTCTATGCAAAATCAATTTCACGGAATTGATTTTAAATCATTTTCATTTAACGTGTTTCATAAAATGTGTATCTCTCGTTTACAACCATTGATTATTGATTATAGATTATAGAATCAATTCTAGTCGCGTGCTTACACAGTTATACGCTTTATGGTTACTTTCTTGTAGTTTGATTTAATCAATTAACTATTTGTTAATAGTTACAAATTATATTCGTCACAGAATGGCATCCAATAGGGGTCAAGGTGGAATTCAGCAGTTGTTAGCTGCTGAACAAGAAGCTCAACGGATTGTAAATGCTGCAAAAGCTGGTATATTTTTCCTCTTTCATTATTTTTTGTATCTGCCCATCCAATTTTCGGTCTAATTATGCGTCTTCATTCAGTATTTTTTGTCTTACTAAGCCATTGATGCCAAAAGACCTGTGTTCTCCTCTTTATACTTTTTATATTGGTCTTTTCATTTTAACATGGAAGGATGAGTTCTTGGTTTTATGATGGGCATGTGTTTGTTTGTTTGTCTGTCTCCCATTACATGATAGAACAAGTTCTCATATTGAAAATTATTGCTATGATATACTAGTGTCACCCTTCAGCCACCCATCCTTTTTTCTTGTTTGTTTGTTTGTTACTTCTATATTTTATAACACTTTTGTTGATACACTTATTAATGCGATCCTCTGCATCGCCACTGTTAGAAAAATTGGCTAGGTTGAAACAAGCCAAAGAAGAGGCTGAAAAAGAGGTTGCTGAATACCGGGCTAAGCTAGAGCTTGAGTTTCAAAAGAAAGTGTCAGATGTAAGTCTATAATTATATTTGATAGCCTGTTAACTCATTCTTACATAAGATGGATTCTCCAACTTGTGTGCATGTTTTCCTATGAATACAGAGTAGCGGAGATTCTGGAGCTAATGTCAAGAGACTTGAGGTAGAGACTGAAGCAAAAATCCATCACCTGAAAACAGAGGCTGCAAGGATATCGGATGATGTTGTCGCCATGCTCCTTAAGTACGTAACAAGTGTGAAAAATTAGGACCCTTTGATTATCTATTGGTGCTGCGGACTCCTAAATTATGTTGATTATCATCCTGAGTATATTTTTTTAATCTAGATATTATGGTGCGGATGAGGTTATTGTTTAGTACTTTGTTGCGATGTATTCAAATAAATAATTTCAAGTTTGTTCATATTCAAAGACATGCCTATTTGTGTTACGTTTTCACAAATGTATGAGACTAGTTCCGTCCTTGTGTTACCTTTGGATTGTCCATTGACATTCATTATTGTTACCTTTGCTAGAATTCTAATCAACACTAGAGCATTGGCTGAATCAATGATTTCGTTAACCCTTGACAAAATGATCATGATTTATAGCCCTTCTATACAGCTTCTGCGGGTCTTAGCCTGCATAATGGTGCAGGCGCTGCGGCTGTCATACAAAGGACACAAGAACACAAGATATAATATCCCAAATATAACACTTAGGGTGTGCATCATAAACATTCAATTTTATCAATCCAACCACCAAGATCCAAAATTACCTCTATTTAAAATTATACTCTTCTTCCATAGTAATTGTGTCACTAAATTTGTGTTTTGTCTTATAAATTGGACCACTAAAACATTTCAAACATTGTTTTATAAAGAGGACTGAAGGAAGTAATTTTTATTCTAATAATAATTTTTTTTATGACTATACTGGCAAATTGGTCCCTGAGAGAGTTGCGGTCGGGCAGTTTAGTCCTTGAGAGAGTTAAAATCCCATATTAGTCTCTATTAAGAGGGTTTTTGAGAACAGAACATAACGGTCATCTCTGAGCTTCTTCTTCTCTCTGTTCTTGTGTGGTCGCCATTGTCGTCCATGTCTTCTTCTTCCTTCTAATCGGCTGCATCTTCTTCTTCCCGCTAATCTGTCGCATCTTCTTCTTCCCCATTTTCGGTGTTCCATTATCCCTCTTGTCAGTATTAATCCTCAGTTTCATTGCCCTAATTCTCTGAAAATTGAAAAGAAAATCACATATGGACAACACTAATGAAAGGAGGAATCACAGTGGTGGGTCTAGGGGTTCTCAATTTTTTCACAGGGGTCGTGCTTGCCCAAAATGCTACTGCAATATGAGAGCAGTGGTTAGGGTTTCATCAACTGGAAAAAACCCAGGGAGATGGTTCTATGGTTGCCCCAAGCTTATGGTAATGGAGAATATTGTTTGTAGTGTTTGATATTTACTTACTTATTTTTGTTTGTTAATCATATAACATGAATGTCATATGTAGGTTGCTGAAAGATGTCAATTCTTCAAGTGGGTGGAGAGGGAACATGTTGAAGAAGAAAGCATTGAGGAATCATCAAGTTTTCCATTTGCTGCAACTAAGGATGAAGAGTGGAGGAGTTCTGTATCTAGGAAGCTTAATAATTTAGAAATTCAAATTAGGAATTTATGTTTGTCAATAATGTTGTTGTGTTGCCTAACAACCTTTTCTATGGTGTTGGGTTTAGTGATTGCTGTTTTTCTTTGGTCTACCAGGCCCCTTCTTAATTGGTGGTGGGATTGGTGGAATCTGGTCAGATTTAGTCCAATATTGCTCACCTTGAAGATGGTTGATATGGTGTGAGTATGTTGCAGCAATTGATGACATGGTCAGCCACCCATGACAGTAGTCTTCTGGCTTCTCCTTGTTATATGCTATGCAAGAGACAACATGCATACAAGGTAATCCTGGACACAACAAACAATACATAATTAGTTACACATGAAGCAATAGAAGGTAATGTTCATGATAGTGATAGAAATTACCTGTTAGTTGCCAAACTCTGCAAGTGCACTCTTGAGTTCCCAGATTGACTACAACCCTAGAGTGCCAACTATGAACTTCAAATTTGTCCTTATCATCATCCCCTACACAATAGTTAAAGCATAAATAAAATATGTAATGATACAATAAATAATAAACTGCAGTTGTGAGAGCTGTGTATCTTTTACCTGACCATATAGGAGTCCATTGGTTGCTATCCTTTTTTCTATTTTTCTAATATGCTTTTTTGGATTGGTGCCAAGAATTGAGAGTTGTGCTTTTCCAATTTCAGCTTGTTGGTGCTTATTGTAGTCATGATGTAGCACCTTATCTCTTCAAGCATTGTGATTATCGGTTTTGATCTGGCAGATAGGATTTTGGAGTTGAATATGTTAGGACCACAAGCAACACTAGAAGGGGGGGTTGAATAGTGTTTTAATCTTTTTAGACCATTTCGAAAATCTTTGATAAAACAATCGAATGAAACGATCAAAGTATAAAACAAATCTTAAGATCAGAGTTAGTTTCAAAACATGCGGAAGATAAGAGAGATAAAGATAGAAAAACTTTCTCTTAAACTTAAGATTGTTTTGATCGAAAGGCTTCTCACAATATCTTCTGAAGATTATTACACAGAGTATCTTTAGAACAGTTTCTGAAATACTTCATATGATCAAAGATCGTCTGTTTCTGGTTTCTGAGCTGAGCTCTTTTCAGACTCACTTCAAACAGTTATTTCAGAAGTTCTTCAGAGAACATTCTTTGTAATACTCTTAAACAACAAGACATGTTTTAAGTGATGTTTGCTTGAAAGCTCATTTTATTGAAATTGTTGTGTTATGTTGATTATGAAAATACTTTTCAATCCCCTAAGTAAATGCAAAACTGAAAATAAAAGAGATAAAGGGAAAGAAAACTGAGACACAAAATTTATCCTGGTTCACCCACATCCCCGTGAGCTACGTCCAGTCCCAGTGGCAAACCACCACTGGCTTTTCTCTAAACAAAACCACAACCGAGTATTCTTCACGGCCTCTCCAGACCAACCGAGTATTCTTTGGCACACATGGTCTATCGAGTATTCTTCGCAGCCTCTCCAGACCAACCGAGTATTCTTCACAGCCTCTCCAGACCAACCGAGTATTTCTTTGTTTTCAACTGCCTCTCCAGGCAACCCATGCAGTAGTCTTTTCTACCGAGCCTCTCCAAGCTCTAGACCAAGTGTACTTTCTTTCACCAAGCCTCTCCAGGCTCTCAGACACTTATTCAAGTGTAGAGTATTACTACTCAATCTAAGTTAGATGTTCGCTAGAACCTCTCAACTTAGATTCTTCTTGTACATAGAGATTACTGAGTACATACTCAGGATACAGTCATTACAAACTAAATACAAAAATAGACAGTGATACAAGTGTTTGAATTAAGTACAATCCCTGTCTTTTCTATGAGGAATACATCCTCTGAGAGTAGGCTATCACCGTGAGTTACATCCAGTCCCAGTGGCAAACCACCCCTGGATTTTCACTATCTGAGACCACAGATACAAGTATTCTTCACAGCCTCGTCAGACCACAACCGAGTATTCTTTTACAGTCAAGCCTCTCCAGGCTCACAAGTATTCTTTCTTCCACCAAGCCTCTCCAGGCTCAACAACCAAGTATTCTTTTACAGACAAGCCTCTCCAGGCTCACAAGTATTCTTTCTTCCACCAAGCCTCTCCAGGCTATCAGACACATAAAGTGTTTACAAATTATAATCAAGTTTAAGTTTCCATGGAACATAAACTTAATCTCTTCCTGTACTAGAGGTTAACTGAGTACTACTCAGGATACAATGTATGAATCTAAGTACAAGGGTAAGACAGAGACATAAGTGTTTAAGTTAAGTACAATCTCGTCTCTAATAAGTGAGGTACTTCTCCCTCAACTAATTTGGCCTAAGTGAGATATGAAATTAAGCTCCAGCCTCATCCTCCAACCATTGGTTTCCATGGGTTACATTCTCACTCGTATCATTAGAATACCAAGGTATCTTCAAAGCTTCAAACCGTACCTAGTTTGATAGTCATTTGCTCAGCATGGTTGTCTTCAGACCAACAACCAACTTAATTGATCAAACAGATCAACTGAACAACATGACTAACTGACCAGCTAGTCAGTAGCCTGATTGATTCGAGAACCAACTCTCTGATCAAACTTTGTTGACATATTGATGATCCACTTTAGCTCAAGTCAACTCTTGTTAACCATTTTGAACTCAGCCTAGTTAACTTTGTTTGATCAACTGACTTACTAACCAGCAGGTTAGCAGCAACTTGATTGATCCTGTCGATCAACATCTTCAAATTCTTTCTTAAGGCTATTTATATGTTCTGTTTGAATATAGCCGTTGAAGATGATTCATAATACCGTTGAGCTGTTGATGATGTGGCTCATATAGCCGTTGTGTAATAGCTTCTCAAACGGTTGCTTCTTCTTAAGCAAATAGGTGTTCAGACGATCCCGTTCTGACACTTGTTATATGCTTCTTCATGAGAGATGTTTCTTGATATTATTCTACGTATTCTCTCTCTTGAATTCTTCTGCTTTCTCCAGCTTTCTTCTGTGTTGTATATGAGGAAGTATCCGTTGAATTTGGTCGCTTAGCCTATTCTGTATAAACTCCTTTTCTTCATTTGCTTCTGACACTGGTTCAGGATTTCATTCTGACAAAAGCTGACATTGTTCCTCTGCAAGAACTGCGTTGCAGAGATTTCCTCAGTGGTGTATGTAATTCAAAAACACCAGGAAAGGTCTCTGTGTTTCTTGCCATAAATATGTTGAAAAAGAAACGTGTAGGAGAGAACGATATTTCTCAGCAATCTTCAGAGAGCAAAAGTCTTCATAGTCTTCAGCGAGTAGTGCCACGTCGGATTTCAGAAGGCCTCAATACTTCAGACGGATTGAGACTTCAGACAGATTGAAACTTCAGACAGCTTCAACACTTCAGACAGGTTGATGCTTCAGACAGCTTCAATACTTCAGACGGGTTGCGTCCTTCAGACAACTTCAATTCTTCAGATGAGTTGAAACTTCAGAAAGCTTCTTCCTTTTGATAAGAGGATTGTAACTTCATTCTTCTTCTTCTTCTTCTTCTTCTTGTATCTTCTTCTTCTGAGATAAATAAAGATGTTGAATTGTATGTACTTTATTCAACCATCTTCCTTGCTTGCTTTTGTTTAGTCTTCTAACCCATTCTGGTCATTGGCAGGCGTACATGCAGTAGGTCTGCGCACACAGATCCTTTTGTTGCAGGTGCAGCAGGCGTTGCAGAAAGTCTTTGCAGTATTTCCTTATTTGTGCAAGACTTTGATCGAGGTAGAAAAGCATGTCTAGCTTTATCTACTGAGATGAGTGTACTCCATTTGATGGAGTGTGCTTTACGCTTTGCAACGTCTCCAAGAGATCATTTCTTGATTCTGACATCTTCATCTTTCAGTCTCAAGACTGCTTTAGATCATCTTCAAATCTTCAAGTCTTCGTAGTCTTCAATTCTTCAGATCTTCAAAGTCTTCAGATATACCGAATTTCTTCAAAATTGCTTCAACTTAGTTGTGGATTACTCTTCTTAGGATTCTGCATTTTGTCCTTTTGATTCTGATCCTCTGATACTGATTCTTCTTTTGATGTGATCTTCTATTCTTCTTCTTCAGATAATTATTCCTACCTGAAACACAATCAACAAACTAATACCTTTCTCAGTAGAATCTGTTTACGTAATCTTATTAAGTTCTTATACAAACTTATTTGTCCTTAATATAATCTTATTTGTTAATCATTAAAATTGAAGGATGCTAAGTCTTATAATCATGTTTAAATACTTAAACTGATTTATAGACTTCACAGAATACCTCACAGTTATTATTAGTGATATTGTCTACCTTTTCCCAGTCACTAAAGTGACTCTTTGTCCAACTTTCTCTTGGCCACTTGTCTAAATACTTCCATGCTTTTTCATTGATCCTCTTAAATTCATTCATCTTCAGATTAAATTCAACAACTGTAGTTGACCTAGCACACTCCCACAATAGACCTCTGAGTTCTTTATCTTTCCATTGTTTAGTGAAGTTTTGCCAAAGATGCACAGAACCTGTGTTGTGCACCCGACATAACTTCCTGTAATGCAGGAATGAGACCCTACACGTGTTGTTAAAACAATCAAGTTAGTCCCTCAGAAATTAAAAACCAAGCAATTCAGTCCTTGAGAAAGTAAAAAAATCATTCAATTAAATCCTTGAAACATTAAAAAATCCATCACATTAGTCCTCCGTGCCACTTACCTTTTGCATGTCTGATATGAAATGCCACCTGTGTTGGTTGTAGTCACCAAGATCCTCATGCAGCAAGCCAAGGAACCACTTCCAATTGTCTTTGTTTTCCACATCAACAACTGCATAGGCTATTGGCCATATGTGGTTGTTGGCATCCTGCCCCACTGCAGAAAGTAATTGTCCTCCATAATAACCTTTTAAAAAGGCACCATCAAGGCCTATCAAAGGTCTGCACCCTGCTTTGAATCCACTTTTACAACCATCTTCCTGGGGTATTGTGTCCATCTTCACAGTTGACCCCGGATTAGACCTAAGCAACTCCCAACAATAATCCCATAATTTGAGAAATTGTCCCTTTAAAGACTCTTCTATTATCTCCCTTGCCTTCACAGTAGCCCCGTACACCTTTGAGTCCTCTAACATTACACCATATTTCTTTTTTAAAATAGTCATAAACCTCCCTGTGCTTGATTGTTGGATTTTTCCTTATGTGTTTCACCAATTTCCCTATCACCCATGTCTGATCAGCTTGCTTGTTCCTGAAGGTTCTGCAGCAACTGTGTTCATCTTTGAAAGTCTTGATTTGGAAACAATTTCTAACACCACTGTATGCACAGTAGACCTCCCACTCACATTCTTCAATTTTACATTTGGCTCTGGCCCTCCCTTTGTCATTCTTCAACCACTTGATCTCCCTGCCTAGACTGATAGTGTAGTCTTTCACTGCTTGTTTAAAGTCATCTAACTTGTTGAATTCCATACCCAATTCTAACACCACTTGGCCAAACTTTGCTTTTGGATTGTACTGTGCAAAACCTCACTTCTAACAACACTAGTATCTTCCCCCTCACTGTCTTCATCTTCTGTCATTTGAGGTGTCTTTAATTCCTCAGAATGCCAAAGATTCATCATCACTGTCTTCTACAGCAACATTGCCTGACAGGGTGTCAACTTCATCTTCTGAGTCCTCCTCCACAACAATCTTCCTTTTTCCTTTTCTTCCTGGCCTTTTGACTTTGTCAGTTTTTGTTTCTTCACCTTCCCCACAACCCTCATTTGATGGACCCTCATTTGATGTATTATTTATCACAGTTTGTTGGCCTTCAGGTTCTGCAGTCTGGTTTTGCCCCACATCAGCCTTTCTTACACTCCTCCTCAAATGACCTTGGCCCTGACTTTGGCCCACAACAACTTCTTTTGAACTCTTCAAATTAACTTGGCCCCGACTTTGGCTCACAGCAGCTTCTTTTGAACTCTTCATATTAACTTGGCCCTGACTTTGGCCCACAGCAGCTTCTGTTGAACTCTTCAGATTTACTTGCCCCTCACTTTGGACCACACCAGCTTTAGTTGGACTCTTCAAATTTACTTGGGCCTCACCTAGGCCCACACCACCTTTTGTTGGGCTCTTTTGTCTAAGAACCATGTTGTGCCTACTTTGGGCTGGACTCTTTTCCTTAACCACTTCAGCAACTTTGGATTTTATGGCCATATTATGCTTTTGGCTAGCATCTGCATCTTTCCCTATCATCACAAAATTTGCACATATTATGTGACAAACAATAAAATAAATAGAAAAAAAAACACACACACACAATCAAACACAACATACCTTCATTTTGGTTCTTTTCATTGTCTTCTGTTATAGGGTTGAAAAGCCTTTTTTTAGCTGGACTTTTTTTAGCTAGACTCTTCACCCTCAAATTCCTTTTCACTAGCCCAACATCACATTGTTTTTCTGCACACAAAAACCCAACAAATAAATTCTCCCACTCATTCTTAAATCATCTAAAATGGGCCTACATACCATTGAATAAAGTCACTTACCTTCTATTTGTTATCCAACAGAATTATTTATTGAACTAACACCAGAAGATTTCACCCTCCTTGGTGGACTTTTCACCCCCAAGCCCTTTCTCTGACTACCACTAGTTATCCCTGTCATAACAAAATTACCAATTGACTAGTATTAAATGAGAACACAACCTAAAAAAAAGCAATAAGTTAACCTCACCTTCAGTAGACTAGGGAGCAGCCTTCTGTATACCTGCCTTACCCACTTCCTGATTGCCATCCCCACCAGCAGCCTTCTGTATACCTCCCTTACCCACTTCCTGATTGCCATCCCCACCAACTGCATCAACCCCCTTTAAAACTTCATTCAATATTTCTGTGATATTCACCACCTCAGGCTTCTGTATGGGATGCTCATAATACAAATGGAGCTCCCCTCCATGTTTCTTTGCACACTCCACAGCTTGCAACAAATCACTATCCTCCTTCAACAACCTCAACCCATCCTTAAATTTTTTTGAAGGATCCAACCACCAAACAGTATCAACCATCTCATATCCAAGCTCCTTACTATAATTCCTAAAACTAAAGACATCCAAAGTATCACCATCACAATCTGGCCAAACATCTACCTTTCCCCACATATACCTTAAACTTCCCCCATCCCCTTGCTTAAAATTACCTCCATGGTGAATGTTAACATGGATTCTCTGCATTCACATACAATGCATCTATTCAGTTACAAATCGTATTTAGTTTAGTAAATCAACAAACCATATTACAACAATTTAGTTTATTTTCAAATACTATATTCAATAAATCAGATAAATAGTAGTGGAACCTACTTTTCAGACATGGTACATTCAGTATTCACATGGGTTCCACAGTTAATAAACCTGACATGCAGGGGTCCACAAACACAGTTTCCTATTGTTGCCTTTCCTTAAAAAACTATAAACCATATTCCCACACATATACATATATCACACGCAGCCCTTCACAATATAATAATCCCAGCCTCAAAATAATCAAACTAACGGCGTCTATCTTCCAAGGAAGTCAAAACAAAAAAGAACCACACAGTGAAAATGAACAGATTCGTAAACCCTAACCAGAAAATACACATATTGTTCGGTACATTACCTCCACATCCATGGTCCCAGCAGTCCGTAAGCTCAACGCACAGTTTGAAACCCTAAGAATCGCCTCCAAGATTGCAGCTACTTGGTAACCTCCTTCGTCAAGCAATGGCACGAGGGAGAGAAAACGAGGGTTAAAATTTCAGAGTGAGGTAGAAATGAAACAATTATCTTGGATATAAGGTTACCAATTAGCTGAAAACGACGTCGTTTTGACTAAAAGGGGGTCCACCTGAATGCCAACCTGGCATTTAACGTGACACGTATTACTGAGTTAACGTTTTGGACTAATTTGCCCGACGGAGCACTGTCTCAGGGACTAATATGGGATTTTAACTCTCTCAAGGACTAAACTTCCCGACCGCGACTCTCTTAGGGACCAATTTGCCAGTATAGTCTTTTTTTGATCCTCCATTTTCTATTTTTCAAATCGTCTACTTCCTATGGTCCTAATAAGAAGAACCTTTTGCAGGTTGGTTTTAGTCCTTTATATATGAACCTTTTCAAATGTCTCCTACATTATATATTTTTTTGACAAAAATACCCTTAATAGTGGCTACAACTTACAGGTAAAGCTGGGTATATGGGTTTCGACCGGCGGACCGGTCCGCAAAACCCGCATCGCATGTGGGCTTGGGCCTCAAAATTGTAGAACCATTTAAGAAGCGGGCTAAATGAGTTTAACCATTTAACCCGCGGTTTCAAATAGGCCTACCTGTTAACCCGCGAACCAGTCTGCAGACTTTTTATTTTTTTTTTTAATTTTTTCTTAATTTACAAAAAAAAATTAAAATAATATTTTAAGTAGGGGTGTAAGTGGATCCGACCCAACCCACGAACCCGACGAATTCAACCCAATCCGAAGATATTTAACGATTCGGGTATTCGGTTCGATTCAGACATTTTCTTTCAAACTCGATCTGGTTCAGTTCGGTTCGGGTCTCTAGTTTGCCTATGTTGAACACGATAGACCCAACCCGAACCAAACTAGAAAAAAATGTCCTAATCTTATTTCATTTTCATGCAAGGAGAGAACAAAAATAGGTGCAACGACAACACAAACAAAGGTGGTTCCCCAAATCCTATTTCATCTGCTCCTCTCAATTTATTTTTCTCTATTTCTTTTCTTTTTTCATTTCATATTTTAATTTAATTTCATCTTCCACATTTTTTAAAAAAAAAAGGAAAAATGTTCATGACCCGATGACCCAACCCAACCCGAACATATTCGGGTTGGTTTGGTTCGGGTTACTCACCCAAAAAATTCAAAACCTGAACCAACCCAACCCACCATCATTCTATCGGTTCGGACTTGATGTCACCCCAAACCCGATCCAACACAACCCGATTACACCCTTAATTTTAAGAAAAATCCTAAAAACCTAACCTAACAGGCTAACACAGCACAACCGCCCGTGCCTCTTCTTTCTCATTCTTTCTTTCTCATTCAAATCTGAAAAAACCCATCCGCCTCTGGCCGTCCTTCCGCTCTGCTGCCTCCCTCCGTTTGTCCTTCATCGCGCCGCCCCTCCCTCCGTTCGTCCTTCGTCGCGCTGCAGCCACTAGCCGTTCGTCCTTCGTCGCGCTGCAGCCTCCCTCCGTTCGTCCTTCGCGTTGCCGCCTCTGGTCATCTTCTTCCAGCAGCAGAGGTCTCCGGTCATCTTCTTCCCGCAGCAGCAACAACAGAGGTCTCCGGTCGTCGCAGATATAGTAGGTCCTCCATCCTTTGCAGCAATAGGTCGTCCGTCCGTCGCAGCAGCAGATCGTCCGTCTCCGTCCTTCGCAGCAGCAACAAGTCCGTCCGTAGGGCTAAAGCGGACCGATGAACTGAGATGCTGCTAAATTTTAAGAAGCCGTAGATCTAAAGTTGGTCCTGCTAAATTTTATGCTTTTTTTAAAAAAAAATTGAATTAATTTTATGCGGGCTTAAACGGTTAAGCCCGTTTAACCGCGGGCTAAAGCGAGCCGGTGCGGGTCGGCCCGTTACCCAGCTCTAGCTACAGGTAGTAGTTAATTAGTGGAAAGACAATGAAGTAATTAGATGAAAAGAGAACGATATTGAGTCTCAATAAATTCAAGGGTAATTATGAAAAAATGATAGACATTCTTCACAAATTTATTGTGATCAACTAAATTAACTTTCTTAATGCTTGTAAAGTGGTCAAAAGGTTTTCGAGTCCTCCTAACGAGTGCCCTAAGGGCACTGGTTAAGAATCCATGAGTAGAAGGTTTTTATTTGGAATCACAGTATTGATTATATTTGTAACATTAAATACTGCACACTCCGATAAAAGCTTTCTATTTTTGGTTCCTTAACAAGTGCCCTAAGGGCACTCATTAGCATTTTCCAAGGTTTTCACATCTAGGATCGAGAAAGTATGTTCTTAACATTAAATTTTGTGCAACTCATTATTTTTCTTTACACTTTTGTTTCTCATTACTAGTGCATTGACCATTGTGTCGCACTGACATAAACAACTTCCTCATCATCTAATTTCAAAGTAAGTTTTCTTGTTAGACATAAAAAATGGTTTTCCCAATGGCTAAAAATGGTCTCCCCAGAATAGTAGGGATCTAATCATCCTCATCCATCTCTAGCACAATAAAATCAACAGAGAATATAAACTTTCCAACCTTGAAGAGGACATCATCCACTATGCCTCTAGGATAGGTAATTGACCTATCAATAAGCTGCAAAGTAATAGTAGTAGGTTTAGACTCTTACATGCCCAACCTTTTAAAAACGTAGAAAGGCATTAGATTAATACTAACATCCAAATCACACAAATCTTTATCAAAACAAGAGTTACTAATAAAGCAAAGGATAGTAAAACTCCTTGAACCCTTAAGCTTTGGTGACAACTTCTCAAAAAGAATGGTTGAGTACTTTTCATTCAATGCGACCGTTCCAATCTCCTCTTGTTGCCCAAAATTTCTTTAAGGAAATTAACATATTTGGTCATTTGGGCTATGGCTTCCGCAAATGAGACATTAATCTTAAGTTGCTTCAAGATGTCTAAGAACATTAATATGTCCCAATTGAGCTTCTATATTTTGAAATCAGGATTCAAAATTTTGAATATATTGCACTACTGTTTCCTAGAATGATGACCCCTTCTTCTCTTGTCTGAATCCTCCTTGGTTTTGAGCATGAGGGGTTCTATATTGATTATGACTAAGAACCTATATTTTTCCTTCCACCCCAAGAAATATTTGGATGGTCCATCCAATTTGGGTTATAGTTATTACCTAAATAATTAGCTTCTTTCACTTATGTCGCGTAATGATAACCCACTAAATAGTTGTCACTGACCGAACGAGCAACACAAAGTACATGGGATGCTTAAAATATGAGGAGTGGAAGTTGTGGGTTAAGATTGGGCTAGTATAAGTATTTCCAATTTCTTATTGATGGCCTCAATCTGGCTAGTCAACATAGTGTGTTGATCAACATGGTACATGCTAATAGGATGTCCTTCTTTTTCACCACTTGTCTATCTTAAGAAGCCCGTTAATTGGTGTTAGATGCTAAGTATCTCATAATTCTAAAAGTTTCAATTGGAGGTCTCCTAAGAATATGTAACACCCACCCTATGGGTAGACGTTACTTGGTTTTATGTAAATCTATAACTACAACTTTAAGGAAAAAAGGGAGACTTTTTCTTTGGAACTAATGCAAATAAGAACAAAGACATATATATATATATTAATCATTTTTGAAAAGTGAAGTAATTTGGATACTTGTAATAATTGATTCAACTAGTGTATCTACATTTACAATTGTCTATAAGGAATTTCCTTTATACAAATAAGAACATTCAAGAATACACGACCCAAGAAATAAAAGTAAAGACTCTCAATATAACTATAATCCGACTTAGCTCGATACAGATCTCCTACCTCACCAAAGTCGTGGTCCACTCGAATGAGATAAGATCTCTTCTAGAAATCCATCTACAATGGCAGCAATACTTAACAAGAAACAAACAAAAAACAAAAAAAACAAAGGGGTGAGAGAAAGAAATGAAAATCATACTGGTAGAGTTATAAACCTTTTTGTCTCACGTTATAAACATTTTTGTGCTCTATTATAAACTCTTCCATAATGAGTTATAAACTCTTCTGTTTCGGGTTGTAAATTTCTATTTTGATGTTTCACAATATTTATGATATAACTTTCTTCCTATGGGCCACAAAAATTTCCTCATGTGTTATAAGCATTTCAATTTCATATTATGAACTATTTTCTTCATGAGTTAATAACATTCCAATTTCTGGTTATGAACTCTCTTCTTCATATGTTATAAACATCTTAAATTCTAGGTTATGAGCCTTTTTCCTCTTGTTATAAACATTTCAACTTAGTCTATCATAAGTATTAAATTTTCTATCATAATTATTGTAGCCCTAGCTTATAACTCTCTTAATTTTCATGTTATAGATCCCTTAGTCTTATGTCATATATTGTTTCCCTTCTGTTATGAACTTCTTAGTTCTTATGTATTGAACATTTATCCTATAGTCATAAGTTTTTTGGTTTATGTTACAAGCTTTGTGGCCTCTAGTTATAAACTTTTCGATTTCCTATTATGAACTTATGAATCTTAGGTTATAAACTTCCAAATTTCTTGTCATAAACATTCTTAAGTTTCATGTTATGACATTTTTAAATAATGAGATTATGGCTCTTTTAGCTTTCTCCCAAATTCTTTTATTTCTTTTAGTATAAGCTTAATTGTATAAATATTTTGTTACAAACTTATAAAAAATTTTGTTATAAAATTATGCGTACTAAGTTACAAACTGTTTTAGCCTGTAGTTATAAACTATCATGTTACACGTTACGAACTATTTGGTCTCCAGTTATAAACTTACCTTGTTATTGTCATAGTTTTCTCACCTCATTATAACAACTCAAATTTTGGGATATTCAAGTCTTATGAAATTCCTCTCTTCCTCACCTGCACTCCTATTCATTGTCCTCAATTTTTAAATCTTTTAGGGTCTCTTATGATTCATTTGTCTAATTTTCCAAATTTAAGTATCAAGGTTTTTAAGTCTTCAAAGCCTACGCTTTGTGTTGAAGAAAATATTGCAATCATAAGAAGGTGAGTTGAATTGTGATCTCTTAAAAATTTTGCACTTCCTTCTAATATTTATATCTGCTCAAGTTGAGTACTTGGCTAATATTAGAAGATCAAAGGTTAATTTACACAATCTGAATTATATTTACAGTATGCAGAAAATATGGTTCCTTTTGATTGGAACCTTTTTGAGGTAACACTTACTTAGGTATTAAATAAATTTAAAACATTTTTATGCAAATGATATGACAGTTAAGATATGAATATAGACAACAATAGTAAAAAGAATAAGGTAAGAAGAAGAGTACACACATTGTTTATACTGGTTCACCTCTTAACCTTGAGGCTACGTCCAATCCCTACTCCCAGTAGGATTTTTCACTATATCAACCTTGATACAATGGCTTCTTGGGTGCTCCTCACCACTAGTATTCTTCTGCAGCCTCTTCAGGCTCAACCCAGTATTCTTCTGTAGCCTCTGCGTGCTCAACCCGGTATTTTATCAGCGAGCATCGAAGCAACCAGGCTCATGGATCTGGTCTTTTAGGTGTTGGCAACGAAATGGCCTTGGTCATTTTCGGGTGGCAAGCGACGGAGGTCGTAACCTGGCCTATCCATGGATCTTCTTCTTTCTTCTTCACCGGAATGGTTAGGGTTAAAACTTTGGTAATAGTCATTTGAATTGAAATCAATACTAATTCAAGTTTTTCTCAGAACTCTATTTTTTTTTGTAAAAAATATATTTTTCTTTCAAAAACTCAACTTTCTTTTAAGTTTTTTTTCTTTGGAGGGAAGTAAAAATAAAAAACTAGAGCTGAGTTAAATTTAGAGAACATTTTCTATGTGTTGGATTTAGAAAACAAAAATGCAATTTAAAACTGTAGCTAGATGTTAAATTTTAAAGGCAACAGTTTTAAAATGGTGTCTTTGATAAAAAAAGCAATGTTACAGTTAAAAAATGTTCCCAAATGAAAATAAGGGAACACTTAATAAGTATTGCCAAATATGTGTTGCATAAAGTATGCATTTTTTTACAACAATTAGAAACTGTTGTCTATTGTAAGTTTAGGCTACACTTTTTACCCGTTGGAAAAAAAAGTGTTGTTAGAAGCCAAAAATGTTGTAGTGTCTTCTGCAGCCTCTGCAGGCTCAATCCAGTATTCTTCTCCAGCCTCTGTAGGCTCTTAGTTTTTCTGAAAACAATAGGGCACACCTCACTTGAGCCAACACACACTATTTCTCACTTTCCTAACTATTTTATCTCAAAACATAAGGATATATAGAAAATGAAAATTCTGCAGAAGGTATAACTGTAATTTCAAAGACTTTTGGTGCTTCTTTTGCTTGTTCTGTCGTGTGTTTTATTTTGGAGGAGAAGGCTTCCTTTTATATCCAAGGGGATGGAATATAGTCGTTGGAAATTCCTTGGAGAAGAAGACAAGTTACCAGCTGGAAGTGCAACAGATGTCACTGTCATGTGCAGCCTTTTTTTGTACTTGTTTTGACTAGTTCTATCTTCTGATGAGCATATCTTCTGACGTTTATATCTTCTCAAGTAGGAAACATAATCTGTAAATTGTTTCCTCTTTTGATTTGCAAATTTACTTTGTAAGAAATACTGGTTCATTACATAATTTTCTTGAATGAGGAGCATACCCAGTAAATGTAAGACTTTGCAACAAAACAGTTTCTGTTTCTTCTGATGTTTATTGTCAGGAACATTTCTTCTGAAGCTCTAAGTTTCTAACATTGCAGCTGATAAACCATTATTTTATATATTTATTTTGGGTAATTAAGTGAGTTATTTGATATTTATGGTCATTATTATTATTTGATATCTCACTTATTTTCCTTTATTTTGTCACAGAAATAAAAAAAGGAGATTTAATTAGATAAAGGAGAATCTTTAGCGAGATTTGGCCAAGAAAAGTAGATTTGATGAAATAAAAGAAGATTTGGTGAGATAAAGAGAGAATCTTCAGAGATTTAGTCAAGTAAAGGAGATTGGATAAAATAAGTGAAACCAAATGCCATTGGCACTTCCATAACTGAATCCTTATTGTTATTGCTAACTTCATTGTTCAACTTTCTCTATCTCTTTCTCCATCTAAGTTCAACAAACAAATCAAACCACATTCTTTATTTCTGGTCCCAATTATTAAAGATTTAATTTAATTTAATATTGTTAATTAATCTTTGTGGGACGATACTTGGGGTTTTAAATACTCCATTTTACTCTAATCGACGGGTACACTTGCCCGTAGATAAAATCTCTGAAGATTCTCTCTTTATCTCACCAAATCTTCTTTTATTTCATCAAATCTACTTTTCTTGGCCAAATCTCACTAAAGATTCTCATTTATCTAATTAAATCTTCTTTTTTATTTCTGTGACAAAATAAAGGAAAATAAGTGAGATATCAAATAATAATAATGACTATAAATGTAAAATAACTCACTTAATTACCCAAAATAAATATATAAAATAATGGTTTATCAGCAGCTTTATTTCTTTCTTCTTAAGGAAATACATATATATTCTTCATGAAGGAATAAGAGATATCTTCTTAACAGTGGTTAGAAGATGTTTTCTGGAACCTTAAGCTCTACTGATAAAACTACATCTTCTGATAGACTTTCTATTTCTTCTGAAGTTCTTTAGTGATATCTTCTTATGATTTTTCTCAACAACTTTCTTGCTTTCACCTTGAATGTTTAGTTATTTCTCTCTTAAGGTGGTGCACATTAATTTCTTAGCTAATACTTTTGAAGTAACTCAATCTGAATCTTCAGAATATTTTATGTTTCTTCTGAGCTTGCACTGATGCTTATCCTTTTACCTGTTTCTTTTTGGACAATCTCAATTTGAAACATTAGCGTAGATGTTTAGAATTATCATAACTGTATTTTTAGAGTTTGTCATTATGAAACCATCTCAATAGGATTCATGGTCCTTACATATGTGTCATCAAGATTTGCACAACTAATAATTACAATTTCATCTTAACTCAATTTATAACATCTTCCTTCTAGTAAAAATCATGATAGACAAAATCATGTCTAAAGTTCAACAATATCAATATCCATCCATAACAATCAATTCATCAACAATTCACCACATTGCTTAATTTAATCATTTCCATTCCAAGATATATCGCCAACAATCTCAATCGCAGTTTCCAACACAATTTCATCATCCATATGAACTAAAAAATTTCTCAAATAATTTTTATCATAAAAATTTTCATAGTCAAGAGAACATTTAATTCCAAACAATTTCACTGTGTCAAAATTCCGAAACATTCCAAACAAGTTCTTAGTCCATTTTCTCTATATCCATTCAATATTTTTAGGTAAATATTATCATTCTATTCATGAAGAGGTTAAGACCACCATGGCCTCCCTCAAGTCCAAAGAAAAATATTCTTTTGATACATACAAAATTAAGAGGCAAGGGTTTCTTCAAATCCTAACCCTCCATTACTTTCCACTAAGATTTTTCACACTTTTCCTCCCCCTTACCTAGTAGTAGATTCGACCATGTTGACTTCTTTAGGTAGCCTAGAAAATTTCTCCAAGAATCTCCTCTAAGTGTCAAAGAGCAAGTCTCCTAAACACTTTAAAAATCAACAATAAAATATATTCAGGGATTCAAGCATCATAGAAGGAGGAGAACAAAATAAATTCATGGTGAGGGAGATAAACCCACGACTGTCCAAGGGAGAAAGAGAGAAATATGAAAATCAATCACTCAAGAGGCTAAGGCTTAGGGTAGAATTGGTGCTCGAGAGAATGAAATTTTCTCTTGAGTAGATTTTGAGAGAGGTGTTTTTTTTATAAGTTTGACTCGATTTTTTGATAAGTTGAGAGAGGTGTTTAGGTATGGTTCAAATGAACCAAATGGAGCAAAATGAAGTGGGAGGAAGCAAATTTATAGAGGGAAGTGAGTGTGACTGGTGCAAGGTGTGGTAGAGAGGGAGAGATGTGGCAAATTGTGGTGAAAGGGTTTGGTAAAATGCATGTACCGAAATTGATCACATCACCACTAAATGAAAGGTTACAATTTCTCCACATGATTAAAATAAAAATCTAATTTGAGTGGTCAACTTGATTTGGGTGATAAAAATATTGTTCCCCTTCATTTTACTCACCTTAGCCGAATTTCCCAGGTGGGGTGTGAGGGATCATTTTGAAATTTCACAAAGTTTAAGGGTATTTTTGTAAAATTACTAAACATTTGAAAATATTATAGAAAAATTCCTGAAAAATTATTTTTATAATATTCTAAATAGATTTTTATGATTAAAACTCATTTTTATTAATTTTTTATTTTTATTTCAATTAATAAAAATCATTTCTGTCATGTGCTCAGAGTCTGTGGCATTTTGCTAATTATACCAAAATGACTTCGAAAAATTCTTGAAAATTTCTCAAAAATCAAGAAACTATTCTAAGACTAGTTATGTAATTATTTTTCTCAAATTATGTATCAAATATTTATTCATTATTTTAAACAAGGTTACGACTTTTCACGGTTTTCCCATTACGGGGTAAAACCAATGTTACATAATACCCCCTCCACAACCAGCATAAAACACTAAGACAAACACAATTATAAAAATAAAGCAATAATTTATAAAGGAAAAAAGGGTTTAAATCAAGTTCACAGCTTAAGATCCATCATAGCCCTTTGGCTAGGTAATTAGTTACTCCTGATAAAATATAAATAAATCACAATTAAAAATCCTAAAAAATCTATAAATACTAGAAAAACTAGAAGTGAAAACCCTTATGACAAATCTTAGGTGTGATCATGGGTTGGGTCAACCCGACCAACCCGAGGGACCCATCCCGACCCGAAGGTCATTAACCAAGTCAGGTCGGTTTGGCGGGTCAAATCTATTTGAATTTGAACACACCCGATTAAATCAATTCGGGTAACGAGTTGTGTGATTAGTGACCCGAACCCGACCCAAGTACACAAAAAGAATAAAAAAAGCACCTTATATTATAGTTAAACCTAGGTCACATTTCTCCCAAACAAATTTCAGTGTCGCCACTCCCCAATCCATTGCTCCCCCCACAACTATCTTCTTCAGCATCTCTCCTCCCAATCCCTCACACACGGTTGCACCCCCCATCGTGCCACACCTCCCCTGATGCATCATTCTTGTTCCGTGATATGCAATTGTATAACCGCGATCCACAATCTGAAATCCGACCCGACACATATTCATTTGGTCCGGGTCGAGTCGAATCTGACCCATAAAATGACCCCTATTATCTCATACAAGGATTGAGCAAACTTGTGTGAGAATTTTAATTCCAATGCTAAGAACACTTGAGAATCAACCTTCAAAGCCTAGCCTTCCATGGAGGTTGAAAAGGAAAAATGAAAATGAAAGAAGAAGAAGAAGAAGAAGAAGAGAGAAAAAGAGAGAAAGTGAAGAGACTCCAAATCTGAAATTTTAGAAAATGAGTGAGAGTTCCCTCCAAAGGAGTAACTACCCCTATTTATAGATCTACTCCTAATCACATGATTAATCAGATCTAAATGATAGTTGGGCCTTGATTAACAAGTATCAGACCCAATACACTAATACAAGTCTTAAAACAATGTTGTTCCCGTGTCAGTTTTCGTAGCTCAACTTCAAAATTAAACTGCTCCTAATTCCCTCATGGAAATACCCCTCATGTAGCATATCAAATTAAAGTCCTGGATCTTAGCTTTCCAACGCAATTAGAATCACCCAAATCTTCTAGCTACATCTCTAGATTTCATCAAAACAAGACAGGTAGGTCAATAGGCTTAAAATCCGAAATTAAACAACAATTACAATTAAAGCCAAAATAAGCCAAAATAGGTAAATTCCAATTAAAATAGTGGATTTAATCATGAATACATTCCATTATAGCTAAGTTTAAAGGCACTGAGTGTGAACAAAAATATGTTCATCAATGGCCCTCACCCGAATCGATCCAACCCAATGCTTGTATTCGGTTCGAGTCTAAAAAGTAGTTGTGTAACCCGACTCGACCCATGATCACTCCTAACAAAATTGTTTCACTACAAGAGTTGCTCAAATCTTCTTACAAAATGCTACTGTTGTTGAAGAACTTTGAGAATATGAGAGAGTGGGAAGATCGATGTAAATGATTCAGATGATATCTCCTTTCTCCTCATAAGGGTTGCAGATATCCCAATCTGATTCTAACTTGATTTCTTTCTTTTTTTTTTATCTTTTTAAATTTGGAAGTTGGGAGTGTATAGCTCAACATATTCCAAAAATCATCAAATATTATTTCCAAATCTCACTAAAGATTATTCATTTATCTCATCAAATCTCTTTATTTTCCCAAAATCTCATTAAAGATTTTCGTTTAATTTTATGACAAAATAAGGGAAAATAAGTGAGATATAAAATAATAATAATGACAATAAATATAAAATAACCCTTCTAAATAACTAAAATAAATATATAAAATAATGGTTTATTATTAGAGTAAACTAGCAATTAGGTCCCTGACTTTGTGAGCGTCGTGCAATTAGGTCCCTGACTTTAGGAAATTGGTCTCGTGGTCCCTGACCTTAACCTCCGTCATGCAGTTTAGTCCAAACGTTAAACTTCTGTTTATTCCTGTTGTTAAACTGCTGACTAAGGACCTAAGTGCATGATTTTATATAAAGTTAAGGACCTTTATGCATGATTTTATATAAACTTCTATTTTTGGTTTTTAACTTCATAATCCGTTTTTGGTTTTTAATTTTACCTATTCTTTTTTTGTTAGGGATGCCCTGCATGCATGCCATTGCAGCATTGGCACACAGGGGGGAAAATTAGAGGATTACTGCGATGGATGGTTGACAATGGCATCCATTAATGCTACCTATGCTCACCATGTTAACCCTTTGCAAGGGGAACAATTTTGGCAGAAGACAGATCAGCTACCACCACTGCCACCACCAATGAAGAGGGCTCCAGGCAGACCCAAAAATAGAGAAGAAAGGATGGAAACCTGTGAGTTGCCAAATTCTACATGTGCAAGTGTGAGTGCCCAAATTAACAAAAACTTTAGTTGGATAGCATTGCACTTCATATTTAAGATGGTCACCATCACCTATGTATGTAATATTAACAAAATAAGTTATGAACAAGAATATAAAATTAAAGATTTGAACAGCAATATATTGGCATATACTATTACCTGCCCAAATGGGACCTCATCTATTGCTTTCCTTTTTCTGCCTTTCCAGCCCAATGGCATGCATGTAGGGCATCCCTAACAAAAAAAGAATAGGTAAAATTAAAAACCAAAAATAGATTATGAAGTTAAAAACCAAAAACAGAAGTTTATATAAAATCATGCATAAAGGTCCTTAACTTTATATAAAATCATGCACTTAGGTCCTTAGTCAGCAGTTTAACAGCAAGAATTGACAGAAGTTTAACGTTTGGACTAAACTGCATGACGGAGGTTAAAGTCAGGGACCACGGGACCAATTTCCTAAAGTCAGGGACCTAATTGCACGACGCTCACAAAGTCAGGGACCTAATTGCTAGTTTACTCTTTATTATTAATATCCCTAATTTCATGTGGCCTCCACTATTATTTTTAAACTTTATCCTTATTTTTGGAACTTAAATTCTTTTATTTTTTAGTCTATGATCATAATTCTTATATATTCTAGCCAATTCATTTTAAGATTTTAGTTTGTTTCGATTTATCAAATCTTACTATTGGATAACTTCATATTTTGATTTGTTTTATTTCAAGTCAAATTCAAATTATTGATATTTAATTATACTATTATTTTCAAATTCAAATCAGAACCTAATCACCTCTAATTCAAATAAATTATTCAGGTAATATTATATATTAAATTTAATAATATATGGAAGGGTTAAATATGTTTTTAGTCCCTCAAAATATAGCGAAATTTAGTTTTGGTCCCTTATTTATTTTTTCATTGACTTTGGTCCTCCATTTTCAAAACCACATGATTTTAGTTCTCGTCATTAGTTATATTCCGCTAAGTGATAACGTAGTAATATTTTTTGTAGATTTTTCTATGGATTTATCTTCGAATTTTCATGCAGATTTCAAAATTTAAAGGAAACTTTGTTTAGATTCTAAAATTTGCATGAAATTTACTATAATTTTTTTTACAACAAAGCAAAAGAAAATTTATAGTAGCATTTTTATGTAAAAAAATTGTAGCTTTTTATTAATACTCGTAATCACCCAATCAACCCCTAGTAAATTAATAATTTGTAATTTTTTTATTAATACCCAACTTTTAATTTTGTTTATCCCTTAGTTTTTTTTTGTTTATACTTTAAAATAAATTGATTAAGAAACATATCAATAAACTTCATACGGTGATCTTCTTATCCTTTGGATGTTTTTGTTTAAAATTTTAAAACATATCAATTGTTCTTTTTAATTATCATAGCACAATCAACAAAATTAAAATAGGAATGCTATATCAACAAAATGTCTAATACTATTACTAGTATTAGACATTTATCATTAATACACTATATGTTGATACACAAATTCATCCCCATAATAATATATATTAGAGAAAAATATGTTTTTCATTCTTATAGTTTCAGTCAACTTTGGTCTCCGTTCTTGTACTTTAAAATTCTTTATTTTTTGTCCATAGACTTTCTAAACCCCCAAATTGTGGTCCATACCGTTAGTGAGATATGTTATCTTGATGAGCTGACTATAGAAGTTACACGTCATCCTGAATTCATTAAATTTAAATTATCTATACTATATATAAAGAGAGTAGGGGAGTTTTGGTTTCCACATTAATATTTCCATTCCCATTATACCCCCTTTTTTATATCCTGATTTACTGATTTACGGTTCCCACTAAAAAATGTAGAAAGATGTTGGAGTGCTAACATAGTTGTTACTATGTTATCTTCGCATGGTTAGGATTCTTTTTAATTTGAATTTAATTTTTAAATTTCAAATTAATATCATATCTCCTCATAGTTAGGATTCTTTTAATTTGAATTTAATTTTAAATTCAAATTTATTTGTTGTACTATTTTATCTCCTTATGGTTAGGATTATTTCAATTTAAATTTAATTTTTAAATTTAAATTTATTTGTTAATCAAATGTTGTATAAATATATCCTATTGTACTCATACTCATTTTGAATGAAAAAATATATCTTTTTGTAAATCTCTTTATGGTATCAGAATCTGTCCTAGATCCGTCGTAATTGGGCCCCACCCCTAGATGTATCCACGCTCCAGATGTCCAGCAGCCCTGGGCATGAGGGGAGTTTTGGTTTCCACATTTCCATATTCCCATTATACCCTTATTTTATATCTTGATTTACTGATTTACGGTTCTCACTAACTAATAACCACCCAATAAAAATAATAACAGCCTAAAAACTAAAAAATGTAGAAAGATGAAAAAGAGACTCCATAATACAAAGATGGGGAAAGAGGGAGATGAATCGTAAAAATATGAAATGCGGAAAGACAGGAAATAACCCTAATTAACCAATAGCCCACCATCTCCTTGGGTTAACAAATCTCACTAACAACGGAACAACGGTTTGGGGGTTTTGAAAGTTTAAGGACGATAAATAAAAGATTTAAAGTACAGAGATACATATTAAAATTGACTGAAACTATAGGGGCAGAAAACATATTTTCTACATAATATTGTTAAATGATGAAAAGATCTTTGAATATTGATAAGATAAATAATAAGAAGAAATGATAAAATGGATAAAAAGTTTTTTTTGGATATAATGAATAGAAAGTTTTTGAATATAATGACAGGGGTTAATACAAAATAAGGATTTAATGTATATATACTGACAATGTAAAAAGTTTTATACTATCATGATGTATCATCCCATGATGTGTTGCCACATTGTTTAATAAGTTTGAATACACACGAGGTGTCATACTCATTAAATGATGTGGCAACACATAATTGGATGAACACTGTCAGTGTATACTAATTAAACTCTAAGGATAAATATCAAAGAAGCAAAATGTTTAAAAATAATAATTTAAATTTAAATGTGTGGATATATATAAAGATAAGGTTTTATCTAAATAAGAGGATAAATAGGTTATAAAACAGAAGATAATAAAAGTCATTAATAAAAAAAGAAAAAAGAAAAATAGAGAAAAAAAGTATAAAAGAGAGGAGAGCATGCACTAAAAAGTTTAGGAAGAAAAGTGAGACTCATTATTTTTTTTTTTGTAAACTATAGGTATCCCTATTATCAGGGATAATCCTATTCGGAGTTGAATCACAGCTAAGACTCTTCACTAGTCACCCCTCCCGAAGAGTATGTTTAGTGGGGATCGAATATATGAGCTCTTCTCGAAATCTCAGCCCACCCGCGTTGTCAAGTGAGCCAAAAACTCTTTGGTGTTAGACTCATTATTTGGAGGAGAAATAGCGCTAAAGATATCATATTTCCACGTCTAAGTTGAGGTATAAATTTCACCATTTTTTTTTTGTTTATTCTTTTTTCTACATGTAAAGATACGAGTTTAATTAGTATGCACTGACAGTGTAAAAAAGTTTTATGTTGACGTTTAATCATGATTCTTTATTTATATGATTATTAAAATATTAATTAGTAAAATCAACAAACTCACCATAAATTAAGGGTTGTGATTAACCGTCAGTGTAAAAATTTTTACACTGTCAGTGCACAATCCTTCTTCTCAAAAGGTATATAGATAGTAGAGACGAAGAGAATAGGGAGATTGAACAAAACATAAAAGGCAGATTATGGAGAAGTGCTGATTAATTTCAGCTGGCCTGAGCTACCCGCAGGAATCATGTGACAAATAGTGCCGTAATTTCATCTTTGATTTTTTGACTTGTGAGATTGTGTTACATAATGCAATTCCCAATATAATAATGGTCAAATTAATATAAGTGAGCTAGTATTAGAGAGAGACAAATAGATACATCAAGATATGCTTCTAGAAATCCCAGCGAGTGAGTTTGTAGGATATATTCACAGAGTTCTTGTTAGGATTGACATTTAGGATGCTTTGAAGATTAACACATGAATTAAACAATGGTCAAACAACATGACTTACCTTAGATGTATACAGTCTGAGTTTGGTTACCATTTTAACCACTCACACATAATATATAACAAAGAGTTAACATTTGTACATATGAACAGTATAAAATTCTCATAGCTAGCTAGGTAATGTCAACATTGTTACACTCTTAGATCATTTCTTTTTAAATGAGATTAGTGTATGCTTAATTGCCTTCCATTAGTTATGCAATTTTTTTTTAAAATTGTGAGTATATAGACGGCTATGTGTAATTAAAATTTGGTTCCTAAACATAATTCATCCGTAAGTTATATGAATTTGCTATATGCAATCTACATAATTCTTGGCAATCTTACTTGCTTCATTAAATATATTATGAAAACTAAACGGCCTAGTAACATTTGATCATATATTTTATTTATTTAAATATGTATTTTTCCAACAATTTGAAAGAGAGATGACGGTGTGGGTGTGGACAAAAGACAAGTGTTTATAATTAAAAAAGGATTAAAGAGAATATTGGGTACAATGAGTCCATGTTCCCATTGGACTAACGTGAAATAGGTTTTTTTTGGTGGGTAGAAATGGGTGAGGTGGTTGGACAGGATCATAGAAAAAAATGCAAATTAATATCCAAATATGGTGTAACAGAGACTCAACCCCCTCGTGCACAAATTAATAACAACAACAACTAGTCTTCCTAATCAATTTCAAAAAATCATGATTTTCACTTCTTTATATTGAATATGACTAATAACACACCCAATTGACATGGTCATGGCCCCATGTATTTCTTGGTTTGTTTAGTAAATATTTGGAAACCCATGTGACAATTTGGGAAATCTAACCCAAGCTTACATATATGTATATATCAATAATTTTTAAAAAATATGTGTTTTGGTTATGGAGGATATCGTCTTTGTCAAAGGGTTAGATGTAAGTATTTAACAAAAATATGGAAAGAGCTTCTTGTTGAAGGGTGTGTTATAAATTCATAAAGTGGAAGAGCTCATGTTGGTGATGTTATTGAAGCTTACTTTTGAAGAATATATATCTCATCTTTGTACTTCTTATATAAATTTGTAGTGCATCTCTTCACTTTTTGGTAAACTTGTTCAAGGGATTGGATATCAATATAGGAATGGGGGAAAATCTACCTCCTGGCTTCAGGTTCCATCCTACAGATGAAGAGCTCATCACATGTTATCTTTCAAGGAAAGTGTCTGATACTGCTTTCACTTGTAAAGCTATAGCTGTTGTTGATCTCAACAAATCTGAACCTTGGGACCTCCCAGGTAATCAATCAATCTTAAGAGTTCTCATAACATCATCTCTAAATCTAATCATATAGATATCTACGTACCCTTGATTTGGTTTTAATTGTTCTCATGTTTTATTATAATTTTCAAGATCTTATGTTTCTTAATTTGACACAACTTTTTGGCATTAGTTGATTCTTTCGGAACAACTTATTGAATATATCTAAAATGATTAAGTTTGTGTTTGGTTTGACGTTGAAACTGGCCAAACCCAAGTTTGGATTCCCAACGCAACTATTTCTAGTGTTGAAAACGTGAGTTTGTCATTTCAACGTTCAACCAAACATACACTAATTATAAAACTGAATTTGTCTTTATAATTTTTCACTTTTTTTTTTTGTTTTTAGGGGCTTAAGTTCTTTAAGGGTGTGTTTGTGAGTTAGTTAGAGAGGAAAAGAAGGCGGAGAATAGTAGGAGAAAATTTTATAAAATACTCAAACTCTCCAACACAAAGGGGAAAGACTTTCAATAAACTCTTTTTTTTCCTTAATTTCTCTCCAAAAAATCAACTTCAAACATATATAAAACTTTAGTATATTCATTATGAGATTGATCATTTACAGCTAATTTTTCATTTTTATCAACCAAAATAATTAAAAAAAAGTCTTTGTTGATCTTTTGCTTTGTCTTTATAGTTTATACTATACGTATAGATAGTTTGACCCATTCTACTTTTGCTGCCTACTGCGTGGTTTGTAATCCATGCATATAATTAAATATAATACCCCATTACAAACGCATGCTAATCAATTGGAAATACATATCAAAAGAAAAATAATTATAAATATATATGGTATTTCAATAATTGAATAATAGTGTAAAATATGTAATGCTATAGCTAGAGTTTTTTAAGGAAGAGAAATGAACAATTAAATATAAATATAATAAGGAACATTAATTACTTAAGTTTGTGTGGTAATTAACAGGTAAGGCCTCAATGGGGGAAAAGGAATGGTATTTCTTCAGCATGAGAGACCGGAAGTATCCAACTGGGCTTAGAACCAATCGAGCCACTGAATCAGGGTATTGGAAAACCACAGGGAAGGATAAGGAAATTTTTCGTGCTGGAGTTTTGGTAGGAATGAAGAAAACCCTAGTTTTCTATAAGGGTAGAGCTCCAAAGGGTGAGAAAAGCAATTGGGTCATGCACGAATATAGACTCGAAAACAAGCATCACTTTAGAACTTCAAAGGTAATTAGTATATAAATGCATGCATCTACCACTAACTAATGTTTTCTTAGTTACATATATAAAACTCATGCCATCAATAAAAAGAGCAATTTTTACATGACTACTAGAGTTAATAGTTGTGTGTTGTAAGAGTTTATTTATATTTATTGTATTTTATAAGAGTAAATTTAAAACAAATGTGTAAAATTTAATATAGTTTAAATATGTAAAAGAAAAAGAGTATGTTAAGAAATAAAATCATATTAATGATAAAATATAATTAAATTAATTATATTAAGAAATTATTTTATTAAGAAATTCATTTTAAACAATTTTTTATGTAAAGTCTCTATATATTTTTTTGTCACATTTAATAAGAAGGGTATAAACCTTTTGGTAAGTTTATTATTAATTGAAAATATAATATATAATAAGATAACTATATTAAGGAAGTTCATTATACTTTATAGAAGACTTCATTTTTGTATAACTTCATGGTAAACTACAATTTAAAGTAGTATGCATATTTCTTATCTTACTTAATAATTAAAGTTTTCAACATATATGTAACATCATTTTTCAAAATGAAATATATAATTGTTCGATAAAATATTCGTTTCCTCAAATAAAATTTTCCACAAAGTAATTACCTTTAGCTTTTGTTTATTGTAGTTGCATAGTATGTGTTTATCATACATTCTTTTATTCTCACAATTATAAACTATTTGGAATCATTTAATATCAAAATCATTCATGAGATAACTACTTTTACACCAATAACCCATCATACATTACCAATGTAATATTTTCCTTAGTATTGATATTTCTACTTTAAGTTGCGAGAATGATTTAGAAATACAATAATTTCTAAAGTATTAAAAGATTTTAGTACATAAACTTTTATTTATAATCTTATTAGTTGCATTGTTAATCTGGTCTAAATTTTGATACAATTTTGTTAGTTTTACATTTATATCAATAATGATTATTATTTTATTAACAGTTAATTGAAATCAAAATGCTAAAAACTAATAAATCAAACCTAGTAGAGAGATATTTAAAAAATAAAAGACTAACCGTTTGAGGGTGGTTGCGAATTTTCATTTTTTTTTTGTTTTAAAAAAATTTCAACCAAAGTTTTTATAATTCAAAATAGAAAAACTAATTAAAAACCACTTTTTGTGATTTTTAAAATGGACGTTTTGAAAACCACAAAAAATGATTTTTAGTTTTCAGTTTTGAGTTGTAAAAACTTAGTTGAAATTATTTAAAATAAAAAACTGAAAACTCACGACCACCCAAAACGGCCTCTAAAACTATTTGATTTGTATATATATAAAAGCTACATATTAGTCCATATGTATTTAGTGAATAATGAATGCTATTTTAATGAGCATAATAATAATATGACACATGTTAAAATGCATGACATATCCTTATAAATTGTTATACTTTTATTATTGGATGTTATATGGTATGATTGAGTACTGTGTATACTTCTTTTAGATACTTAAACATCATATATTTTTATTTTTGTAATATAATTTTTTCACTTATAATATGAAAAATTTATATAGAAATAAAAATTCTTATAGATTTAATAATTAATAATTTTTATATATAACAAAATATATTTATAATAATTTTTTAATTTATATTATCATTTAATTATTTTTCAAAGTTTTTTCCCTAAAGATGTGATTAACAGTTATCATCAACTAATTTTTATATTTAATTTTATAATTATATATATAAAATTTTATATTTAATATAGTTTTTTTACGGTTATATTTAATATAGTTAATATAATTAATAATATAAATTATATTATACCAAGTTCAAGTCAATTTTACTTATAAATAAGATAAGAATATAGATAGATATAACTAATTAAAAATTTAATATACTATAAAATAATAATAAGAATAAACATAAAAACTTCTGAACAAGTTATTTTAATACACTTTTGATAAGCATAAAAATATTCAAAATAAAATATTTTTTATTAAAAAAGTAAGTATTTATTACATAAAAAATATAAAAGTGCAGTAAATACTTTTCTTTTAGATTGAAATTTTTCATTTTGGATCTTCTTATTCTCAATCCTAATCGAAATAAATTTTGATATTATCATAAGGTGTTTTATTGATTATGCCTAAATAAACATTGTTTTATGTAAAATGATTATTAATTAGAGATATGACAATATAATTTATTAGGATATGCTATCCCCAATATATAATAATTGTCAAATTATTAAGGTTGGCTAGTACTATGGAGAGATTGAGAAGCAAATAGATACATGAAGATGTGCTTCTAGAAGTCCTAGTGGTAGTTTGTAGGATATTCACATAGTTCTAGTTAGGATTGACATTTAGGAATTAGGAGATTAACACATGAATTAAACAATGGTCAAACAATATGACTTACCTTATACTGTTTGAGTTTGGTTACCATTTTAACCACTCACACACATATAAAGTTTTCCTTGTAATGTCAACATTGTTAGCACTTAGATTATCACTTTTTAATTGAGACTACTGCATGCTTAATTGCCTGCTTTTAGCTATGCATGATTTTTTTTTTAATCTTGAATACATAGACAGCTACCAATTGGATAGAACAAGATTTATAGCTACTCAACAAATTGAAATTCATTTATCAACAGATTTTTTTTTCTTCTATTTGAACTTAAAATTTGGTTAAATATAATTCATATGTAAGTTATGAGTTTGCTACATGCAATTTAGATCGATAGATAAATAAATACAACTAATTACAAGTTTAATATACTATAAAATAAAAAAAAATATGAAAACTTTTGAATAAGTTATTTTAATATGGTTTTTGAATCTTTTGATAAGGATAAAATTATTTAAAATGAAATATTTTTTATTTAAAAAGTAAGTATTTATTACTTAAAAAATATAAGATGTAATAAATACTTTTCTTTTAGATTGAAATTTTTCATTTGGATCTTTTTATTCCCAAGCCTAATTGAAATCAATTTTAATATTATAATAAGTTGTTTTTATTAATTATGCCTAAATAAACATTGTTTCATATAAAATGATTATTAATTAGAGATATGCCAATATAATTATCAACATGATACACTTAATAATTTGGGTTATTTGATTTATAGAAGAATCCCTATAATATATATGGATATGTGTCCAATACACTTAATAATTTGGGTTATTTGATTTATAGAAGAATCCCTATGAATATATGGATATGTGTCCATCGTCACCATGGTTAGATTTAATAATTGAATTGAGAGTTAACATTTTGTAATTCATGCTTGTTTTTTTCAGGATGAATGGGTGGTTTGCAGGGTTTTCCAAAGAACTTAGCAACCAAAAAACCGCAACAAACATCGTCATCCCAACCAGAGTCCCCATGTGACACAACCTCAATGGTTAATGAATTTGGTGATGTTGAGCTGCCTAATTTAAATAATATTTCAAATTCATCCGGAAGACTCATTAACATTTCAGGACAAACTTTTAATAATGATCTCAGTAATAATAATGTTAACACAAGTATGAACTTGACTATGAATTGGCCAAATATGCCGAGTGCAAGCGGGGTTCCCTCTCTTACATCTCTCTCATGGCCTTCCGGGGTGCTGCATCCAAATATTCTATGAATTCTTTACTTCTCAAGGCCTTACAACTTAGGAACTATCACAAAAAGAAGCTGTTTGCAGTAGCTACGGATCATTTTGGATCATACATGCCTCAAGGAGTTTCCCATGTTGGAACTGATCTAAGTTTCAAATATCATTGCTTCTTCTTCAAAAGTTTTAGAATGCATGCCACAACATCAACCGGAGCAACCATTAGATTTGGACTCCATTTGGTGAAGCTATTAAAACCATGAAGCTAACATTGTGTACACATCCTTGTGAATGATCCCAACCCTTCAACGCCTAAAATGGTACATTTGAAGTAAATATGGGATTGGAGACTTTCTTAAGTTGTCGTTTTTATTTTCTTAAACACAAAATAAATCAATGGTTGATGTTGGAAACATTGCTCAATATTGTTGTAATTAGCTAGGTGTCAAAATTGGTAACTTCAAATCATGGAAAATCATTTCAATCATTCCTAGGTTTTCCCGTTCTAGTTTTAACTTTCATAAAAAATTCAACCAAAAAAATACTTGTTCGTATTATTAGAAAATAAATTTAAGGGATTAGTTGCATCTGTTTGTCACTTCTTTATGCTCACGTATTCCTCTATCACGCAATATATTTCTCATTTTAAGTATTTTACAAGCTTTTTCAAAGAATTAAGTCCATAGTGATAATATAGAAAATTAAAAAAAAGTCAATTATGAGCCCTACTAGGGTTTCACATGGGCTCTCTGACCAGAAGGAGGGTAAACTTTGCACGTCGTATAAAAGAAGACAAAAAGAAGTCAAAGATCTCAGAGTATTAGAGTGGAGAAATACAAGTGTATGTTGATGTGGATATGGAGCGCACCGTGTGAAAAGAGATGATATTGAGGGGGAAGCCTTCCTCACCATGACTAGCATGAGTCTGTAGAGGAAAAGGATCTCACAAAAATATATTTGTGCGAGGGTGAATGGAGGAGATAACACGAACGAAAAAAACTATTGATTTTGGTGGTGAAGAAAAGAACTCCTCTTCAAAAGATGAGTTAGACTCGGGAAGGACAATATCTCCAATGAAGGGGAACTCAATGCAAGGAAGAAGAAACCCGCACTTAAGGACTTGCTTTTCCCGGTTGTCTCAGTTTCAAAAGAGTTAATAAGAAGTGCATGCATCCCTTGGAAGAGAGCTCTTATTGTAAACTTGTTAGGGAAGAGAATGAGTATGCATTTTCTACGTGCTCATATTAAAACAATGGCGGGTTTCTGGTCAAATGGAGATGATTGATTCTAGATCATTATCTTATGATTTGTAGATGGAACCCAGAGTTCTTTCCCTAAGAAGAAGAGTTTAAATGAGTGGTGTGTGGGTTCGTATACCCAATCTTCTTATAGAATACTACAATCATCACATTTTATGGCATATAGGGTCCAACCATGGTCGTATGTTAAAGGTGGATAATCAGACTTCTCTCAGGTAACAGAAGAATATGATAGGGGTGTTATGCTTCATGGAGAGGGGGAATTTTGCTCGCATATGTAAAAAGGTTGACCTGCGGAAGATTTTATTTTCTAAACTTGAGTTGCATCGTAAGGTTTACAAGGTTGAATATGAAGGCTTGTACATGGTTTGTTTCTAGTGTGGTAGATATGGACATCATAAGGATGCATGTTTGACGTTGCATGAGAATAAGGTAGACCCAAAAGTGCCAAATAATGTGCATGTTAATAAGTCCAAACTAGTGAAGGAGGAGACAACGGCGACGTTTGGACCTTGGATGATCGTCATAAAAGAAGTGACGAAAAAACCCTAGATGGAAGGAGGTTGACATTGAAAATCAAGGACTAAGTTGAGAATATTAATTGGAAAAGAAAAGCCTCCAATCAAGAGAATGAGTGAATTGCAGCACAAAGAAGTGTGAAAGGGTGTGAAATGTGATAAAGTTTTCTCACGTTAAGGTAGATTCTTAATCCAAACAAAAGGTGTGAAATGCATCCATTCATGTATAGCAATGTGGAACAGAGACCAGAATCCAAGAAAGAACAAGCAGGAAGCATAGGATCATTGGAGAAGAGTTATAATGTAATATATTAATTAACATACATAAAGTAATACTAAAAATCATTAATTCAATTGGCTTCAAACCAAAGATAACAAGAATCATCCATTTGATCAGAAAAACAAATGAAAAGTATTTCAAAGAGAAAAAGACAAAGGTGTGGGACAGCCCCTCTCCCATTTTGCTTTTTGTTTTTCCAATCTTCTCTCACTCTTCTTCACTTTTTGTCTTCGTTATCAAAACCCCAATTTCAATATCCTGTTTACCATAAAATTTTGTTTATCAATATTCTATTTACACCTTAACCATAATCAATCAAAACATAACACAAAAAAGATAGCCTTGAAATGAATCTGCAACAGACCTAAAAGGCAAAGGGGAGGAATAGCCGAATAGACCTGAAACACAAGATTTGAAGAAGCAAACACGGTGGCCGGAGACTAAGCAGAGGCAGATCAAGAAGCAGACGCGGTGGCCGGAGACAAACGCAAACAACAGCTAACCAGATGCAGATGCAGACCGAGTGGTGGGCGAACGCGAACAGCAGCGAGAGGGACAACACAGACACAAGCGGAGGACGAATGGAGCAGACGCGGCGGAGGACGACAGATGCAGGCGCAGACGCGAGGAGGACGCCGGAGGAAATGGGACAACTTGATTCTTGAAAGGAGGACGGCGCACGCACAGTAGTAGAGAGCAGAAACGGCTAGGTTAGATGTGTGTTGGGTTTGAAGAATTTCAGTATAATTTTTGTGTGTATATATATAAAGGGTATACATGTAATTTCACATATATGGGTACCCCCGGGCACCCACGAAACCCGCCCCGGCCCCGTTTATACGCGGGTTTTAAAAATACCCGTTAAGAGCAACCCGCGGGTACCCATTTAAGTACCCGAACCCGACCCGCAACGGGATTTACCCGCGGGCGCATGTTTTTTTTACATCCCTAGGCTTAGTGTTGTGTGTGTGCTGCCTGTGACACCCTTCTACCCCATACTCTTGTACAATTAATAATTCGAAATATAGAAAGAATAGTATTCCACAACGGGTAAAAAGGTTCACATAACTCTTCATTTAAAACCTCATTCATTGTAAAACAACTTAATTATAACGAAAATAGAACTCAAAGGTTTTCAGAATACACAAGCAGCGGAATCTCCCAAAATATAAATAACAAAACATCCTACTTGTCGTGTAAGGCATTTAAAGAAAGGTTTGTAAAATCCTTCATAACTAAAAACATAAAGAAAGAACCCCCAATGATATGCCCTGATGTCACATGTACCAGAGCAACACTCCCTTTACTCAAGACTTGACACCAGTTGTGTCTCCATCGTCACCTGTAAAATAACCACAGTGTAACGGTGAGGAAGAGAATACTACTCATACACATAGGAGGCTACCCTATCCTCACCCTCATGTAACATCATCATTTATCACACCACATACTCAATCATCAAATAATTTATCAGATAATATCACCTATAGTTCATCATATAACAATCATCAATATCATCATATAATTCTCCTATCCTCATTCACCAAATAATTCGCCTACTTTATTCTCAGCACCTATTACTCATTTCATCATTACAAAATCATAGCATCCTCATATAACTCATTTTTTTTATATCATCATATAAGACATATTCATCCATCATCATATACACCAACAACAACATCAATATCACCATAACCATCATAATCATCACTATCACCATAATCGTCGTACTCATCAATATCATCATTAGGGGTGGAAACAGGCCAGGCCAGGCCAGGCTTTGGCAGGCCTGAGCCTGGCCTGACTCCTAAATCTTAAGCCTGAGCCTGGCCTGTTACCTGTTACAGGTTTTTTTGTAAGGCCTTGGCCTGGCCTGCGAAAAAGCCTGGCCTGGCCTGTAAGCCTCTTTAGAAGCCTGTTTTATAACAAGGCCTACAAACAGGCCAACAGGCCTATAAGCCTATGCAGGCCAGCAGGCCTTTTAAGCAGTTTTTTTTATATAATTAATTTAATATATTCTAATTTTTTACTATATTATAAATTTTTTAATTATATTTATAGTTATTTATATAATTAAGTTAATATATTATGTATTATTATATTAAACAGGCCGGCCTGTTAAGCTTAATAGGCTTTTTCATAGGCCTGAAGCCTGGCCTATTTAACTAAACATGCCTTTTAACAAGCCTTGGCCTGACCTTTTTAATAAACGAGCCAGGCCAGGCCAGGCCAGGTCGTAGGCCCCTGACAGGCCGGCTGGCCTATTCCCACCCCTAATCATCATAATCATCGTAATCATCAATATCATCATTCACCTCCCTGAGTTGTACTTCGCCCACTCTGGGCTTGTACACCTCAGGTACCATATCCAATATCATCATAATCATCGTTCACCTTCCTGAGTTACACTCAGGTACCATAATCAATATTATCATACTCATTGCTCACCTCCCTGAGTTATACTCAGGTACCATAATCAATATTATCTTAATCGTCGCTCGCCTCCCTGAGTTATACTCAGGTACCATAATCACCTCCCCGAGTTAGACCCAGGTACAATACTCACCTCCCTGAGTTACACTTCACCCCTCCCTGGGCTTGTGTATCTCAAGTACAACATCATATATGCTCATGACACATAAACATCATAAGATTAGTTATATCATCATCCTCATCATCTCCCTGAGTTAGACTCAGGTACACTATTCACCTCCCTGAGTTAGCCTCAGGTACAACATCAACATCATCATCATCAATCATTCTCATCATAAATCATCATAAATATCACCAATCATCATCATCGTAAACATCTCCAGTCATCATGATTATCATCATAAAGATATATATACATCATCATCATCAACATCGTACTCATCATCAAACCTCATCATCATACATCGTCAAGTATCATTTTATACATCATCATTTTCATCATTAAATATCATCAAATTCACAAAATAACATTTATATTAAATATATATCAATCTCAATTCCATGTATTAAGGAAAATCATCCTCACTCCGAAAAGAACTCCTCAAAATCATATCAAAAACAGAAGTTCTGCGAGCTGCGCCTCAACCTGCGCTGCAGCGCAGCTTCCAGAGGACTGCGCCTCAACCTGCGCTTCAGCGCAACCTGCAGCGCAAGTTACGTAGAACACGACTATACCGTGTTTTGCCCCTTTTTCCCCTTCTTCAATCCCTACTCAATCCTCATTTTATACTTCAATCATATTCGTTTATATCGATTAAACTCAGCAAAAACAACAATCTTTACACAGATTATACAATTAACCCATCAAAACCCAAATCATCAAACCCTTATTTACCCTTTTCTCTATTTTTCTCTATACTCTTCAATCTCATTCAAGAACTCATCAAGATTCATTCAATCAATTATAAATCAATAGTTTTCATCATTCATTCTCAATTATAACATGTATCAATACGAATTTATAGTCTTAAATTACTACCCAAACACCCCCCCCATATGCACATACAAGCAGCACCCTCTCCCCCACCGTACCTTAAAGTGGAGATCGAATCGCAACAATTTGATTCTCAATGATTATTCTGCAGCAACCCCTTCTTGAGACGCCGTTTCTCCCCTCCTTAGCGTTTCGCTCTCTGACGATTTTACGCATAAGGATTAGGGTGAACTGAGAACCCCTCCTTAAATAAATACTTAATTGGGCTAGGCCCACTCTCAACCCACTTATTCTATTTATTATTCTTATTATTTATTAAATAACCTTATTCATAAAATATACTAATCTTACTAATATTATTATTTATTATTCTCTTATTTTATTAATTTATTTTATTTAATAAAATTTGGGATGTTACACTGCCTTATATGCATAGGTTGCAGGTTCGATTCCATAGTCCTGCTTCATTCGCTCATATATTTTTTAATAAGGAGCTTGATGTGCGCGTCGGATCTCAGATGTTCGACCCGCCCGAGACGGTTCTTACCGGGTTTGACCAGTTCAACCATGGAAGAGCCGATTTAATAGCATAAACGGTCCAAAACCGTGACCGGACCCGCCATGGGCCCGATTTCCGGTTGAACCGGCCCGACCGGCTGGTCCGGTCCGGTTGTATTAACACTAAGTCATACCATAACTAATTTTTAACTATGGAGTTTCTACAACTAATTCCATAATTAAGATCGTTCTTGCCTAGATCTAAGGTCATATTATAAGGTGATTCTTAAGCATCAAGAGCCAATGAATCCCCCCTCTAAGTCTTGAAACTCCTCTTATATAAGCTTCTAAGACTATAACGTCTAAGGAGGCCACAAAAACCTAGTATTGATACAATATAATTATGAGTTGTTTGTAATTGCCTCGGTGATGAGTAGTTTATAATTGGCAAAATAGGTATTATGATTAATTAAGTTATTTATTGATAGAGATGAAAAGTTCGGTCAAAGAAGTCAGAGAGGGGAATTGACTTATGAAATCGGTCAAGAATAGAAAGTTTGGCTATTGAGGCTAGGTCGATCAATCAAGGACTTACCTAAAAGGTCAGACAAAGAGGCTAGATCGGTTAGTTAGGGACCTGCCTATAAGGTTGCTAGAGGTTTACCAACGGCTGACCTATGAGGCCATCTAGAATATATGTTGTCAATTTCTTAAATGGTACATGATAAGTGAAAAATAGTTGATAAATTAGTATATATTTTATTTCACTTATCAAGGATAAAATGATAATTTTACCCCATTTTTATCCCTTTTTATTTAATATTTACTAATTTGTATTTATTAATCCTAGTTTTGAATTTGATGTTATTTTAATAGATTTATTGCTGATTTTTGCAGGATATTGCAAAGATTTAATTCAAGGATTAAATAGCATTAAATGTGGAGGATTTATGCAAGATTGGAGATTGATTGAGGACTATTAATTAAATATTTGAAGCAGATTTGAATCATTAATGAGGAGATTAGAGCCAATCAATCAAAGATATTGCAGACAAGCTTCCCAAAATAAACAAGGATTGCACAATAAATACAAAGATATCAGAGAATAAAGGGAAACAAGGAAGGACAAACGCGCGAAAACCAGTCTCGGGGAGAGATCAAATAAAAGAGGAAAGTTGAAGCTGCAGGACGTTGGCTGCGCTTCACCTGCGCTAGCGCAGGGTGAAGCGCAACTCTCTGGATCTTGCGCTACAGTCTGCGCTGTAGCGCAGTATGAAGTGCAGGTCACGCAGATTACGTCCCTGTTTCCGCTTTTAAGCAGATCTCTTCCCAAATTTGCTTTGTCTTTCCTAGTCTATAAATAGGAACCTCTTGCATCAGTCCCAGAGGATGATCGATTGTAATTTAGTCTATAGTACAGAGATAATGTACCGTAACTAAGTTTAGAGTAGGAGAGGAGGAGTGCTTCACGAGGATTGGAGATGGTGACATCATCTTCGGTGGTTTGTATGGCTACTCAAGTAATTAGACCTCCAGTAGGATTGATGTAATCGATTCTATCCCCAAGTGTATATAAATTCTATTTTATTATTTATGAGCTCTCTGTCTATAGTATTGGTAATCTTATTCTGTGTTTATTCCTAATTCCCGCGGTTTACGCCTGGAGTTATAGTCTAGTCTTAACTGGGTCAGTTCTGGCTAGGAGCGAGAGTGGGGGAGCGGATTCTGAAGAAACTCATTCTCTGATTGAATAAGAGGACTCGGTTATCACTTGTACCGAAAATGGGTGTTTTGCTAATGATTGAGGGGTAGTGTGAGTACTCTAATTGAAGGGGCATCCGACCAATAGGCTTGGTAATCCGATAGCAAAGGGTTAGTTGATTGTCAATCCTGGAAGCGAGAGATGGGTATATCTAATGAGCGATGGGTAGTGACAGTATTCTAGCGAAGGTATACATTCATTTGGTAGGCCACATATTTCAATTAATCCTTAAAAAACTGAACAAATAGAGCAAGATAAGTCGAGGGTAAGTCTATCGCCTGGGAGAACCCGCATAGTTTACTTTTGAGTGTGTGAGGCCGCTGGTAACTCGGGGTCTTAGCAATAGCGTTTGTCTACAGTACTATAGAGTAAACCTAAATAATAGGTAGTCTTTACATACATGAAGGGTGTGATGAGATGAAGTTCAATCCTAATCCAAGTAAAGTATCTCTAACTCTACCTTTCTAATTTCCATTGATCATACCTTCTATTTTCTATTTTCGCACCATAACTACTCTAAATTGTTATTTCCCTTGATAAATACGATTTCAGTTTACATAAATTACTGTTCCCTGTGGAGACGATATCTTACTTATTATTATACTGCTGGATTTGTGGTTCGCCTGCCAAAAACCCATCAATACACGACCCTCTAACTTAGTAGAATAGCTTGCAAAGTGCCAAGCTTACAAGTAGTGTTTGAGTTTTGTAAATCTTTTGGGAACAACCTTTTTTTTCTTTTTCATTGTTATTTTTCATTTAGTGATTTTGACAAGATTGAGTTGGTTCGATTGCCTTAAACAATTTTCAATTGAGTCAACTTAGTTTGCACAAGTTTAAAAGCATATGAAAAGGATGAGTTATTTCGATTGGAATTTTCCTAGGTTAATTTTCCCAGGTACAAAGAATTCTGACATGATCAAGTTCATTTGACCTATTTCAATAGTTTCTAAATATGGGGAGAATAATACCATAAGCTAAAAAGGCGTGCCTTATTGAAAAAATCTCGTTGTTGAAGAGAATTGAGGACATACCTCTTTTTTATTTTCCTACAATTTATTTGTTGTAGCATAACATAGTCATGATATGTGCAAATGGAGTCTTAGAACTAGAATTTTGATACTTGTTCAACAAAGAGTGACTTGCTACTTAAGGGCCTGTTTGGTTTGCATTTTCATTTTCTGTTTTCATTTTCTATTTCTTGTTTTCTAAAATTTTACAAAGAAAAACTGGAAATGCTGGAAACAAAAGGGTCTATTTGGTTTAAGAAAATATTTCCTATTTTCATTTTCTAAAAATTATTTCCATTTTCATATTTTCAATTTATATGAAAATATGTTTGTTAGTTATTTCATTTCTTTGTATACTATTTTTTATTTCGTTCTCTATTTACTTTCCCCCTTTTACAACTCTTTTTTTCAATATTTCCTCCTGCATAGAAGATGAACATATTCTTATTTCTAACTCATCATCTTCACCCATTTGTCCCAACCCTGACCACTTGTTTCATATATACTCTCATCAAACCCCTCTACAATTTTTGCCACCATGAACCCCACCTTCATGCTCCATCAAATCTCCCACCTCCCTTTACCAACACCATCCATTCCCCTTCGTACTCCATCCTATTTTCCCCTACAAAGTTTGACATTGAGCCATTGAACAAGTAGATAGTCATAGTCCTCATCAGCGACATCCATTGAACAAAAGTGATGGATTTTCAATTCAAGATCCCATGGGTGTCATTGTTTCACATATAAAAATTTTAATGAAGAAATGAGTTGGTGAGTGACTTCAGTTATTCAATCTCACAACTTTTTTAGCATTCTACTTATTATCCTATTTGCAGCTGACATGGAGAGAGAGACGTGTAGTGTATATGAGGAAGAAAAAACAAATGCGCGTTCAAGTTCGAAAAAATGGAGGCTGCAAAATCAGAAGATGAAGACGACATCATGGAGCTATAAGCGAAAAGAAAAAAAATGGAAGCCATTGTCTTCAATATTTCAAAAATGCCACGCCTTTGTTTGGAAACACTGAAAATGACTTTCTCACATTTTCAGAATTTTCGAAATAATGAACCTGTTTTATAAATTATGGAAACATGTTTTCTTTACCATTTTTAGTTTCCAGTGAGAATGAAAACAGGAAAGACAAAATCAACAGCCCCTTAAAAAATTTTTGTTTTTTCAATATTTCCAGTTTTTCCTTTGTAAAATTTCAGAAAACAGAAAACAAAATGGAAACAAGAAATAGAAACAGAAAATGAAAATGTAAACCAAATAGGCCCTAAAATGAGAGGTCATAGGATTTTGTGTTGCTAGCTAATGGTTTTACCACAACCCCAGAGGAGACACCATGTTCTTTCATGGATCTAAGGCCAAACTATAAAGTAAGTAGGTAACATTAAGCATCAAGAGCCAATGAATCCCCTTCCAAATCTTGAAACTCTTTTTTATAAAACTTTTAAAACTATAATGTCTAGGGAAGTCAAACCTAGTATTGATACAATGTAATTATGAGTCATTGTAACCATCTTTACTCTTAATCCTAAAATCACCCTTTTATCCGAAAGAATTAAGTTGTTTTTTTTTTAAAAAAAAAAATCATCAATTAAAAGGATTAACAAGATGTTTCCCGCTGCTTCATATATCATTGAAATTATAGAATTCCTACTTTTAAGGTATTAATAAGGCAGATGGGTTCAGTCAATAAGTTGAACTGAATGGGTTTGTAGCTAGCTAGAGGCAGAGTACACAGAGGACTTTTATTTCTATATATATGAGTACCATACAGTATATATGGAAAATGGAGTGCATCATGTGTCTCTCTTCTCTTAGAGGTGAATTAGGAAATTATATAATTGATTATGGGATGGGAGGGGAGCACATGCATGGTCAGACCAAAATCAGCTATAGGGGCAGATTCAGACTGTCATGAAGATAAGAAAGGAAGGGTTTTTGCCTCTGAGTGATTCTAATAATTAATGAGTTTGTTTCTACTTAAGATTGTAAATTGATGGCAATTTCCACTTTCCAGTGTAAATAATATATGGTATGAGTTTCCAGGACACATAGGAGGGCCAGCAAGCAATAAAGTTGGGCTAGTCCTTTTCCTTAATGTTGTTTTTCAATGTTCAAATAAATCAGGTACGATATTTGGTCAAGATTGGAGCAACGGTGTTTTGCACCTTTAAATTAGAATTTGTATTTTATACAGAGATAGCAACTTGTAATTTATGATGAAATATAAAAAATGTAAATTAAAAATATTTAAAATGATAAAAGATAAATATAATCAATTCAAATACATTTAAAAAATATTAATTGAAAGAGAAAATATCAAAGTTATAGAAAATGTATATGTAGTTTCGTAAATTTCGGACCTAGACCCAACTTGATCCCAAAAGCTAACTTGTAGAGTAAGAACTGCACAAGGCATATATACTTTTATTTGGCCTTCACTGATCAAAATGAGACTCTCCATCATAGTTAATTTAAAAGAACTTGAATTTATAATTTTTTTAAAAAAATAATAATACGTATATTATTCAAAAAAATTAAAGCCTAAATTAATCACGTGTTTTAATTTGAAAAAGACTACAATAGAAAAGGTGCCATAGTCAAAAGTGCGAATTTTATTTTATTATGTAGCGATATATAGGTGGCTGGATTATTAAAGATATATGTACATAATTAATTCAAAAAAAAATTAAATAAAAAAAAATCAAGGATAACATGTGTCAATTTAATTAGTAGAAAAGAGTAAATTATCTCTGTAAAATATACTCTAATTTAACATTTAAGAGTTTTTTTTAAGCAAAGAAATTTTTTTAAGAGTTAATTAAGGGATGTTAATTAGATTTTTTTTGTTGAACAAAGTTTAAGGGAAAGAAGGGTATTCTATTCCAAATGAACTACTCATGAAAGTCAACAAACAATAATCGAATTCAGAATAATTAATAATAGAAGTTCGATATTAGCTGTTAACCCTCATTAAGACACGTTAGAATTAACATATCAGGTTGTTGACATCAACTATTACTCATAAGTACTTTCTTTATTTTTTTTAGTGAGTTTGTTTCAAGCTATAAAATCATATTACCGGAAAATATCATCTCGGAAATTCTATTACTAGGAATATTATTTTCGGATAAAACTTATATACATTTGGTATGTATTTAATATTCCCGTGAATATTTTAAAAATTATTTACTTTAAAAATTTACAAAAAATAAAAATAGAAAAAATATTGTAGGATCAAGTGAAAGTGGGAAAAATAACTTTTATTGCCATGAGAATATAATTCTCACCCCTCACCATCGGAATAAAAAAGTAGGAAGTCATGACTAAAATAAAATACATTCCCAGTAATCAATAATACCTGGAAAAATTTTTTCTAAAACTTGAATCAAACGTTGGAATATCATTTCCCAACCTTATTTCCCGAAAATTTTTAGAAACAAACTCACCCTTACACTAAAAAACACGTTATCTGCATTTTAAAATTTAAAAAATGTCATTTTTATCGCGAGTAACATAACGCATGACCGGTCCGAACCGGTTGGACCGGGAACCGGTCATCTAACCGGTCTGAGCCGCTCTTGGATTGGCCATGCATGGAAACCGGTGGAAATCGGTTTGACTCGGTGGTTTGGGTTAAAAATCGGTGACTCGGCCGGTTGAACCGGGTGACAAAACTGGCCGAGTCACCTAGTGAATTTTTTAAAAAAAAAATTAAACAAAATGACATCGTTTTGTTAATTGTAAGGAAAAAAACATTACTTGAATGGAAGCTAGCTAGGAATCAAACTCTGAACCTATAGCAAAGCAACCATGTGCATTACCACTGCACCAAACCATTCCTTGATATGATATGTGCGCAAAATTATATATATATATATATATATGATATGTATTTAACCTTATAATATATATTTTTTGGTATATATCGGTTTAACCGGTTCAACCAGTGACTCATTGGTTTGACTATGACCCAATGACCCAGTGCCTCGACCGAGTCGACCACCGGTCCCGAGTTTTATAACACTGCACATGAGTGCTCATAAAAAAAACATAACACATGAGGTCCTTATAGCACTAATTAATGAACTGAAAATAAGAAAATATTAAAAAATAATACTTAATATTATAATATAATTAATATTAATTATAATTTTTAATAAAAAAGTCTTTTATTTATTAATTAATAATGAATGTCTTTAAGGATCCTGACCCACAACTTTATATTTTATGATATATTGGCATTTTTGGGATATATATTCTAGAGACTTGTGTATATAACTTAGTAGAGAAAAGGAAAAGTGGATCCCAATCATAAATGTATAAGGTGAGAAAATATTAACTCCCCATCCACTCCTAATTTAATTTTGGAACCAAACTCATGTGATACATACTACACTACCCATCAGTGGTAAGTAGTAACTTGTCACTCCCTCATATATTATTTAGGTACCTCTCTCTCTCTCTCTTCCCAGCTACTGGTGACTGCTGACTGGTGAGGAGACACATCTCCATCTATCCATCCCTCAACTTGCACATATATATTACTGCTAATTCTCTTTATAATATTAATAATTTTGAGTCCCATTTGTGTTATATATATCTCTCATATATATAAATGTGTGTGTGTATGTAGTAGCAACCATTTTGTAGAGAGCACACAAGAAAAGAGGGGCAGAGTAGTGTTGAAGTAGTGAATTAAGGAGAAATGGCTATAGCAATCACAAAAGGAGAAATAAAAGAAATTATGAGTGAGGAATTGCAGAGTGTTTATCTGTCCAACATGGATGAGGCACCAGCTAGGAGGACGTGCCCGTGAGGCTTTAAGGATGTTCAGCTTGCCATTGATCATTGCTTATTCAGGGTGATGTATCTCTTCCTCTGTTTTATTCATCACTTTACACAACACACACATATTATATTACATTCAACTCCAAGAAAAAACAGAACGTACTAAATGTGTTTTTTTTCCTATCCTAATAATAGGTAAACACACTTATTATATGGAAGAAATTTTTGGACTTGTAAGTGAATAATGTGCATACTTCACTTGTCTTGTGGGTTAAACTTAACTTTTATTAAGAAAAAAAAAATGAGGGTCATTAATCAAACTCTTTTGACTATATGGAATATTCTAGTATCACGTGATCAATTAACTAATTTAAAAGTTTAAGATATTGAGTGATGATATCTCTAACTCTTTCTCTTGATCTTTGATCTCTAGTGAAGGAAAAGAAGAGGCTATGATGTTATCATGCTGAAAAATTGAATGCAGTGTGTGTTTGGGGAGGGGGTGTTTTTTTTGTTTGGTTTGAAAGTAAAAGGTTATTGCAACCATCCGAATCAACATTCTTATATTGATATTGTTTGTTATCTTCATACATTTATCTTTTCTTCCATCTCTTTTTCCTCCATTTTTTTCTTATTTTCCTATCACATTATTATCTTTCTCTATTTAGAGGTGAAATCCACCTTCAAGTGTATGAGTATATTTATCCATATTAATAACTTATACTTTTTAAAATAACCAATGGTTTGTTACTATTTACTAATCATAGAATCAAATTGGAACTCAAACTTGTTTTGATTTGATATATATGTGTGTAAACAATAAGGTAATCTATTTTAAATCATTGATAAGCTGAAGCCCAACAATATCTAAAAAAATATATATAAATAATTCTTTATATCATTCATCTCCATGAATGAGAGTGAAAGAATTATTTTTATATACATATATGGAGATGTATTATGTAAAATGATTAATTTTAAAGAAAGATGAATATATATTAACCGTACAATCATGGATGATCAAGAACTTAAGACTAAAAATTCATTAATACTTATATGACCACTTAAAAAGTTATATTATGTGAAATTATATTTTAATGTTGACCATTTATAATAAAATCAAACGGTTAAGATTGTTTCCTCCCTTTCTATATAAAAACAGCCCGAAAAACCAACTAATTAAATTGATGGATTTTGCAAATATGAAAAATAAACAAGTGCCTTATATCTATTCTATACTAATAATTAATGAAGTCTCCATATATACTTCTAAGATATATAAATCAAATTCCCTTTCTTTGATGTTTGGTGCTCATATTTTATTCCATATATTATAATAAAATGTCAAACATAAAGGATTGTTGCTCATTTTTGTTTTTGCAATTTGCTGCAGTTACCAATAGATGGGGTGAAGATGAAAGAGGTAAAGTACTCTTCATAATCTTGTTCTAATGTTTACATCAGGTCTTATTAAAAAAAAAACTAATCTCATGTGTGGTCAGTGTAATTACCCATTAATTAAAATTCTTTATGTATTCTCTACCTTATAGTATCAGTGAGTAAAAATTTCAAATATTTGTATACACTATACAGGTTTATGAAGTGAATTCCAGAGGATTAAAAATATTCTCTAAAAGCTGGCTACCAGAAAAATCTCCTTTGAAAGCAGTGGTTTGTTACTGTCATGGTTATGCAGACACTTGCACATTTTACTTTGAAGGTAAGAAAAATATCTATAATAAGTAAAGATTTCTTTTGATTTATGTATACAGAAAAAAGATAGATATTGGATGTCATTTTATCTTGTATTTTTCTATTAGGAATTGCAAGGAAGTTAGCATCATCTGGATATGGAGTATTTGCAATGGATTACCCTGGATTTGGTCTTCAGATGGTCTTCATGGCTATATTCCTAGCTTTGAAAATCTGTGGATGATGTCATTGAGCATTTCTCAAAGTTAAGGGTAAGATCTAATTATCCTTGATTTCAGATCACACTGTAGTTATGTTTCCTTCATCTCATTCTTTATGGTGCCATTGTGTGTGTGTTTTTAATTTTAAATGTTTGCATGCATGGAATTTCTACTTGGAAAAATGCATATATTAGGGTCCATTTACTTTTGACAAAACACTTTTTTTTTTCATTTCCTTTCCTGCTTTTTAGTTTTAATTACCAAACTATATTCAATTTTCATAATAAAAACATTATTCTGTTTTCTGTTTTCAAAATTTTATACAGAAAACAATGAAAATAACTTTGTATTAGTTTCTCTGTTCACTATACAAAACTTTGAAAATGGTAAACGAAATGAAAAAACAGATTCTCAATTTTATTGTATTTGAGATTAATTCTAGTTGGTTTGGATGACCGAGCAAAAGGAGTATCAACATCTACCAAGCTTCTTGTTAGGTGAGTCTATGGGAGGAGCCATGTGCTTTGAAAATTCACTTCAAACAACCTACTGCATGGGATGGTGCTGCTCTTATTGCACCTTTGTGCAAGGTATCTTTTGAATTTAAACTACAAGTAAAATTGATTGATTGCTTAATCTATATTTAATTAAACTAACCAGTTTTCTTGAGTAGTTTTGCAGAGGATATGATGTCCACATTGGTTGGTGAAGCAGATACTAATTGGTGTGGCTAAGGTTCTCCCCAAAACCAAGTTAGTTCCACAAAAGGAAGAGGTGAAAGAAAAATATATATAGAGATGTGAAAAAGAGAAAACTGGTGAGTGTTGATGCTAATCAGTTTAGATTAACATATTACCACATACTTGAATTAGATTGACATCAAATACAGGAAATAACCCTTGTTTGTCTTCTTCTATTACCTTGTGTTTAGAAAGAGTAATTTGAAATTAATTGGATTTTATGTGTTTATAATCGTAAAAGAGAAAATTTCAAATGATAAACAGGAGGGATTTTTGTGATAAATGAGAGGAATTTCAAATGACACATATTGAGAAAGAATTTTAACATTTCTCTTTTATGTTTAAACTTTTTAGATTCCCATATACAATTCCTCTGCTACTTATAATTCAATGAACATTTTCTATCACAATTTTAGGAATCCTAAAATTCCTCCATCCAAACACACACTAAATGTTTTTTCTGAATGATTGCTCCAGGCACCTTATAATGTGTTACTCTACAAGGATAAACCAAGATTAGGAACTGCATTGGAGTTGCTTAAGCCACACAAGAGCTTGAACAGAGATTGAAAGATGTAAACCTTCCCATTGACTAGCTTTTAATATTATTTAATATCCTTTGTTCCTTAATATGAAGATAAATTTTATATAAATGAAATTCTGAATAAGAATTCAGAAAGGATGCAACACAATACAACATCAATTTGGTCTTTTCCTTATTATTTAAACCCACTAAAGAATTTAATTGACAGGTTTCTCTGCCACTATTGATCATGCATGGAGAGGGCTGATATAATAACTGATCCATCAGCTAGCAAGGCTTTGTATGAGAAAGCTAAAGTCACAGACAAGAAACTCTGTCTCTATAAGGATGCTTTCCATACTCTACTTGAAGGTGAACCTGATGAAACCATATTTCATGTGCTTGGTGATATTATATCTTGGCTTGATGAGCATAGCAGCATAAAAAAGAAATATTAAGCATCTTGTTATACTTGTTTGCTGCAAAACAAGCCATTAATTTATACTAGTTTATGTATTCATGTTTATTGGTGGAACTAGTATGGTATGTGAAGTCAGAAGAATCAATCAAATTTCAACTTTAATGTGTGAAAGCAATTTACAGGTGGTTTGTTTGCTTGTATTTTTTTTTAAGAAAATAGAAGCTTCTACACAAAGTGGTTCCTTGGTTTCAATCCAATAATTTATGTTACACCTTACCAGGGCCGGCCCAAGGGTAAGGCTCCTGAAGCCCTTGCTTTAGGCCCCGATGGTTAGTAACATCATTTATACAAGTATGAATAAGTATTGAACATGAGCAGAAATCAATACTCCCTGGTTTACATTTATTTAAATAAGATAATGAGTCCCCTTAAAATATTACTTAAGGAATCAAAAATAAAAAAAAAATTATGAGAAAATATAATATCTCGTGATTTTCAATAAAAAGTATTTTATTTATGAGTTCCATTACTTTCTTAGTCCGGGTTCAACTTCTCATGATGATCATGATTCTCTTCATTACTATGCATCGCTAAGTATCACAATATACTTTTATTAAGACATGTAACATGCCCTAATCTTGGAATGAAACATTTTCTCTCCAATACACATCAAAATAATATTAATAACATTACGGACATGAAGGGGAATCCAAAACTATCTGTTTTGCATGTATATATAATCAAATTACATTTAGAAAATATAATCCTTCATAAATATACATAAATATACAGGCATATCACTTCTAATGTGTTTCACATACAATGTCATTTCATTCAAAATTTTATTGTTAATTACCCTTCACAAAATTAAAAACACCTCGGAAGCTAGTACTTGAGCTGGGAAGTGAGCATGTATATTATCGAATTTGGAGTGAATAATGCTATTTGCAAGGCTCCTTTCATACCTTCTTTCACATTCAATGTTTCATCCTAAATTTTGCGGATTTTTTTTTATGTAAGACCACAGGTATCCTCCACGGGAGACAGTCATGTTCAAGCCGGGTAGGACCTCTAAATTTTGCAGATTTAACTAGCCACTTCAAGGGGAAAAAAAGAAAAACTTAACTATTGATTAGATTCAGTACTATCTCAACAATTAGATTTTCTAATCGATATTTATAATTTTGTTTTTTTTCCCTGTAAAGTGACTTTGTTTGAAATAAATTCAAATTGAGTAAACTAGCACTTTCGCTCCTAACTTATATCGCGTTCTTGCACGTTAATCCCCGAAATTACAAAACCCCTTAAGTCCCTAACATTACGCTCCGTCCTTCACTTAGATCCAAACCCTTAACTTCTGTTAATTTCTTGCTGAGGTGTCACTCAAAATGGACACGGTGGACTTCAAGTGTTCCATACAGTTTCCCCCTCTTCTCAAAACTGAAGCATTTTCCTGCGGTTGTGCTAGGGCAAGAATTCTGCTCTTTGTTGTCTCTAATCTTTCTACAATCCTGTTGTGGCTTTGAGGAAGAAGTGTTTCGATGTTGTGGAAGCAATGGAATCACGTGTATTGTTCTCTAATACTCAGAATCTTTTGTATTGGGGTGTGTAGTTAGTTTAGTGGTTTGCTTTGTAGTGGGTTTTAGGGGTTTGTTTTGTACTTTTGTATCTGTGTTTTGTAATCTCTAAGTAGGATGCTTGTACCCTAATAAGAGAAGTAAATGGTTACTTTAATGTTGAGATCGATGTTTTGTTATGGAAATATTCTTTCAGCCTCACTTTAGTGGCGAGACAGTGTGTTTGGAATCTTGAGTATGTGTGGTGTGGGAAGAGTGCAACGTGAGATGGAAGTGGTCCACTATGCCAGACCCATGTGACTTCACTTTATGTCAGTGGTCCCCTATTATATTATACATTATTATATGAATTTAGTATTAGTTGTTCAATAAATTTTAATTAATTATATTGTTAATTTAAGTAATAAATTAATTGTTGGATTGAATGCAGAGAGTAGATGTTCACATTCATCATGTTGGAAATTTTGATGAGGATATGGATGGTGGGAAGGTAAGATACGGGTGGGCAAGGTTGATGTATGACCCGAGTGTGATCCAGACACCTGGATGTGTTTAGCTTTAGGAACTTCAGTAAGGAGCTAAGGTATAAAAACTTGACAAATGTGTATTGGTTGGATCCTTCTGTCAGATTTAGGGATGGTTTAAGGGTGTTTAAAAAAGGATAAGGACTTGTTGGATGCTATTGAGGTTGGTAAAGGAATAAGGGGAGCTTCATATATATTATAAGCATCTTGTTGAGGAGCCTAAGGTGGTTGACATTTCAACCATTTTAAAAGAAGTCATCAAGGTTGTTGAGAGTGATGGAAGTGATTTTGGGAGGCGTAGTGTGGGGCTGTGGTGGAGCCTGATAATGGAAGATCTAAGGTTGATGGGAGTGGTGCTGGTGGCATTTAGACCCCCTATTCCCCTCTGAAAGTTTTGCGATGATTTGAAACAACCACTAGTATACCTCCTTTCATGGGTGTTGGTCATGACTGGTGTATTCACACAACAAAAGAAAAAGAAGCAGAAGATGCACATGCAACTAGAGAAGAACGCGAGTTCTACAGAGAAGAACGAAAAAGAACAACAAGAGAGGTGAGAAATGACCATTAGGGTGTAGTGACACATTAATATGAGGGGGTTCAAAACGAGGTCGTTTAGACCCCTTTTGAGTCAACTGTATCACGTTGTTGTTAAGTCATATCCCATCAAGAAATTAACGGAAGTTAAAGGTTTGGACCTAAGTGAAGGACAGAGCGTAATGTCAGGGACTAACCGGAGGATTTTGTAATCTCGGGGACTAAAGTGCAAGACGATGTATAAGTCAAGGACTAAAGTGCTAGTTTACTCCATCCAAATTTAACTTGCACCAAATACTTTTTTACATTCAATCAATGTTAACAAAAAGAGAAGTGAACAAGGTATGCAAATATGGACAGCTGAGGAGTTTGATGGGGTATAACCAAAATTGTCCCTCTCATCCCATTACATCAACATGTGGTACATTTATTTGTTTACTCCACGGCATTGAAGACAACAAAAATAAATCTCTGGAAGGCATAATATGACAATAGTAAATACAACAAAAGAAATAAGAATAACCTATTACAATGTGATGAAGGATTTACAATAATCAGGTCAACTACAATGAGAGGCAGACTCCCAGTGTACAGCAAAGTGCTTGTCCATGCTGCTCAAAAGTCAGCCAGCATCCTAAAAGATTCTATCTCAAACAGCAGTGAAAGACCAAGTGCCATTCAAATGAAATGAATAACCAAATGCAAGAAAGCAGGTATTGATGATGGATTTTTGCTGCTGCAGAAACCACAAATGATATGTCAGCACATCTTTGTAGAACTTCGACCAAATCGAACTCCATATTTTCATCTCCAAGAATGTGCAAATAAAGGAAGAACCTTTCAAGTTTCTTTAAGCCTGTTTCTTGATTACCCTGCATTATTACATTTGATGCAATTAATCCCTTTAAAGGGTAAAATTGCCTCACTCATCTGATCAAGCATATTTATTAAGTTGTGCATACAGGACCAAGTTGATCCTAGAACCTATTGAACAAACAGTGAGTGCTACAACCAGCCTGTTATGTCAACTACTTTTGGTGTTGTATCAGAAATGCAGAAACTGAGGAGATCATTCTTTCTGATGATGCAGTATATGAAGACTGTTGTTGTGAACTTATGAGCTATATGATCAAATAGCAAAGTTCATACCTATCTAGCTGCAGCCAATGGCAGGTGTCATCCAGAAACTTCAACGCAAATATGTCAACCTGCCTTCAAGGATGCCCGTCAATGTTGGATTCTGGAAACTCAGAGTCTTCATCATCATCCCAATCAGTGTCTTCCTCATCATCAAAGCCATCAAAATCTTCATCCTCACTCTGCAAATAACAACTGACAAATTAATTGTCATTGTAATGAAAAACCATTTCCTATGTATTTCCTTGCTATATCATTTTCTCCTTGCTCACTTTCAGCTGATAAGTATATGAATGTTATAATCAGTGTCATACCCCATATTAGTCATTTCTATATGGGTAATTATACTTCCTAACCCAGAGAGATGTTAAATTACATACCTTCCCCTCTGATTTTAAAAATTTATACTCCCCTCACCTAAAAATAAAACGTGCCACTCTTTAGTCTATTTCAGTATAAAAGAACCTCTTCGTGTCAGTGAGCAACTAAAAAAAGCCTCTCAGGGGAATTTCCCTTCTGCACAACTTTCAATGTCACTAGCAGCTAATTGTGAGCACTTAATGATTGATTTAGAACTTTAGGAGATGAAATGGAGTTTTAAACACCCTTACTATTGGCTTTGGAACTTAACCCATAATGTTCATTTCATCTTCTAAGTACCCAAGTTGATAGTAGAGGTTGAAAACCTGCTGTCGATGATGTCGAGAATCACAAAGAAAAAAAAGTCTCTAAGAACCTCATTTACATTAAATAGAATAAAGTGTAACATATATTTATCTATCAGGAAAGGGGAGTTTAATTTTTAAAACTAGAGGGGGAGGGGGGGGCAATGTAATTTAAGCATTCTTTCAAAAGAGGGGAGTGTAATTTACCCTTTCTTTATTAGATTCCAAAACTTGCCACCCAAGTTTCCTATGAGAAACTGAACTACAAGTACTAAGAAATTATAAATGACAGTGCTACCGTTTAGAAATAGTGTTAAATTGGCAAAACTATTTGATAGCCTTCTCAAAATAAAGCAGACAAGAGAATACGGGTGGTGATGAGGGGTATCTCACTTGGGTGAGTTCTGAGTTGATGTCTAGTTGGTTTTGATCCTCTTCCTCTGTGTTCCACCCATCTTCAACCTCCACATCTTGAGACATATCCTAGATAATTTTAAAAAAATAAATTAGACAAGCTGATATAGAGATTAGAGACCTAAGAAAAACTATGATGCTGATCTGTTAATATGTCAAGCATAGATATTATCTTCATATTTATATAAGGATTCTAGAAAGATATAAACGCCAACATTGCGAATTTGTGATAATGCAGAGGTGAGGACTAAGTATATATGATAATCAGATATAAAATCATTCAAAACAAAACACTCGATGATTTCAGAAAACAACTAGTCTCACGTGTTGAAGTTGAATAACAAAAGAAGACCCTGTAACATAACCTCAGTCTAACCGCAGACCGCAGAAGGCAGAAGGCAGAAGTGTTTTAATTGCTATTGATTGATGATTCTATAACCCAGCAAATAAAATATGGAAAACCAGGATACTTTGGGTGGGGGTTGTCCCAGTCCTTTCGAGTGGTGATAAACAATGAATTAACAATTTACTCAGACTACAACCAGTCAAGTCATTTAATTGTCTGACTTTTAGAAGTGACATCTACATATATAAAAGTATAATTAAATAAATATTGACAAGTCAATACTTACAAGTTCTTCTTTCATTTGTTCTATAGTTTTTTCCAATTCCATAATATGCTGACTCAGAGCCTGCACAGTTCATGCAAGATCAAATGTAACATCATAAATATAAAAGAGATAAATAGATTAGCAATTGTCATATAGAAAACAGGAACCTCATGGCGTTGCATGGCTATGGAACGCTTCAATGCCTTTGCCTTTGTTAGAAGGTTTCTAGGCCTCAGAGTAATGGGTCGTCTATAATTTTTTCCACGATAGTAAATAAGAGCAAATCCTTTGGGAACTCTCTCTATTGCCACTAGTATTCCACCACTCTCATATTCAAGTAACCTTGCTGTGTCTTCAACAAAAGCAAGAGTCTTTTGTTTTGATATCAATTTTACAAGTTCTCGGTGTTTCCAATGCAAATGCATATTCTCAATGACACCATCAAAAACACCACGTATACCTGAAGATTATCATAAAGATGTCAGTCTTGCATTGTTAGAGTAGTGCAACTTTTGTACAGTTGAAAATTACTCACCAAGTGGTAAGTATGGCTTCATTCTTAAACCAATCCTACGGAATACAACACGTTCTTCATCTGTGATTGTTTCCTGGTCATAATCAGGACCGGCTGGAACCATGGATGCTTCTATTTTGGCTAACAGCTTTTCTGCTCTAAGCTTTTTGGGCCTGGGCCTATCCATGCAGTAGAGTGGTAAATATGAAAGAAAGTTAGATGTTATTAAGAAGGCCAGTGTGTGTGTGTGTGTGTGTCCAACTAATTATGCTGTGTTCCTATATGCATATATATAGTTGAAATAAGTTACAGCCAGCTGCAAGACATACGTACAACAGAAAGTTATAACCATATATTGTTGAAAACTTAAACAATTATATCTTCATATGAAGTTAAAAACCTAAACTGAACTTTACAATACAACTGCAAGCAGACAAAACATACAGCAGTAAAAATTAAGTGGGGAAAAAGGCTGACAGGATTCATATTTTCATCAATCAAGAATTCCAATCTGGGGAGTGGGGACTACTCCTGTAATAATGCTCATTTCTGCTAATGCACTATAAACCAAGGCTGACTTTCTGTTGATATAAATCAAGTACTATCTCAAGCATATCTTCATAAAATATGTAGATACTTACAAGAGATAGTTTATGTTCAATTTGTTTGACAAGCTTAACACTCTTTGCTTTGGCAGCTTCTTCCATCATCTTCTCACGTTCTTCAGTAGATATTTCCCTGCCCCAACGAGCCTGGGCCTCATAAAACTCTGCTAAAGATCCTGCCTGTGGTGTTCCTTCACCTTGTCCCGATGGAGTTGCATTAACAGCTTTGCACCGCACCTTCTCTTCAACATCCTGTACCTGTTTTGTCAATTCCTGTCTTTCAGCTAAAACTGTAGCCACACTTGTTGGAACAAAGTCCTTCCCACGATATATAACAATGTAATATATATTCCTTAGCAACAAGATGCCTCCTGTTAATGTCTGCACCATAACAGAAAAAAAAATCACTTTTCTGAAATTCAAATTAACAGAACTAGTACCTTGTTCTATATTCTTAGCTTATCATTTCTTATCAACAAAATAATATGACTATGTTAAAATATAGCTTTAGCCACATTACATTGACTCGTCCAAGAAAATGAGTATTAATATCTTCAACATAACAGATTTGTTTTTCATGACAACATAAAAGAGAAAATATCAACTCTAGTGCTGTATGTTTTGGGCACAAATGGAGAAAGCATGTTAATTCTTTGAGTATATAATTCCCTTTTTATTGTTCCTATTTCATAGCTATAATTATTTGCTAGCTGGTAAAATTAATTGAAAAGGAAATCCCACTGATTTCCTCAAAGATAAGTGTAAAAACAAATTATAATTTAGTTAGTGACTCCTAGGTGTTACAGAATATAAGCATAGCCAACAGCTGCAAAGGACAATTAAATTATAACCAGAAAAAGTTGATACAAGATTTAGTATACACCAGACCAGAATTCTCTTGATGAAATCATCACTTATGGGGTCTTGGACATGTTAGTAACTGCTATTATTTATAATAATCTCAGTCACTCAATTCAACCTCCGTCTTGATTTTATCAACCTCCCTATTGACTTTATCAGCTTTACAACCTATTGTGTGTTGTTAACAGCCAGCACTTTACAGAATGTGATGCATTAGACTTGATAGTTGATACAAGCAAATAATATCCAGATTACAAAACCATACCTTCAGCTCCTCAGCCATTATTTTATTGTTTGTGTTCTGGATACCACGTTTAATAGCAATCTTTGCAATTAAACTCTTCTCCCAAAGCTTAAGAATAGCGCATGCCAGACCTTGGTGATTTCTGTTTCTCCCTTCATATAGTTCAGAAAAAGATTTATATAGCAAAATGAAAAATAAAGTTAATAAAATATTTTGGTGGATTTATTTTACCTAAGGCAAAATGACAAGGAAGCGACTTTGCAAGTTTCCTCATATTGGTCATCTCTGCATTTGTTAGTCGAGGACGCATTCCAGTAGGAAGAAGCCTAAAAGGTGTTTTGTAGCCAGGAACTGTAGGGGGAAGTAAATCAGCATCAACAGGAAGTATTCCTGTGCCCCACCATCCAACAAAACGAGGGCCTAAACCATCAAGCAGCGCATTGTACTCTGCTTCCTCTTCTGTCATGTTCTCAGGCTGCTCTTGATTCCTCACAACTGGCTCACTCTTCAGCAGGGACAAGGTTTCCTTATCGTCTTCTGTTCTTGGCAAACTTCCTGATGAGACATCTGGAACAAAAAAATTATCACCTTCCTTTTCATTGAGTTCCCTCCCAGAGACAGGCCCTTGGTAATCAGTACCACGATACACTATCATAACACTTCCTGACCTCCATGTAACCAATCCTCCTGTTCGACGCTGCACACTACAACTGGTCAGTTAACATGTTCTTTAACACAAAACTAAACATCAACATTCAACATACAAGCATGGAATCATTTATGTACTTTGCACAATGGTCTCTTTCACCCTCACATAGCAGCAATGATATACTGACTTGACAGACAAGCAATACAAATGTACATTTCAAATCTAAGAAGCATGGATATGACACTGGACCCAAATACATAAACATGGGAATACAACAGCTTTTAAAAAATTATATGACTTGAAACAACTTTAATACAACATATAAAATTATTATAAAAACACAAATCTTAAATTAAAAGAAGGAATTGATATTCTAAAAGTCAGAATGAGTCATTCTAGACAAAATAAAATGTTATTATTTATCTTATTAATATGGTATTCTCATCTTAATTGGTATTAAAGTTAAAAAATTTACAAATTGAAAAAATTGTAAAATACAATTAAATTTAAAAAGTGTCCATAAAGTACATCTTGAACCCTAAACACAATTACGAGTATGTTTCGTTTAACATTGGAACGTGATACATTCATGTTTTCAACACTAGAAAAGGTTCCATGCTACAAATAGTTTGCACTGAGATACCTAAATTTGACATCAGTTACTTTTCAATGTCAAACCAAACATATAGCAAGTTTCTAAGAACATGGCATGGCTACTACTAGTTTGAAGTGTGTGTGCTTCCAAATGCAACTCACTGAAATCCACCAAAACAAGAACCACACCAAACTGAAGCAATTGCCCATGCCATGCATACATTTATCAAGTGAAAGAAAGGAATGTAATAGAAGCAAAAAAATAAAGCAAAGGCAAGCTTAAAAAAAAAAAACCTCAACAATCTCATGAGCAAGCTTCATGTTGCGTGCAAGTTCCTCATGAAACTTGAGCCTCACCAACTCCTCCTTCCTCCACCTTTCATGAATCTTGTCCATCACTTCCTGTGTTAGGCCAGCTTTTGGGATACTAACCCTCTCTCTCACACGCATCCCCTCTCTCCTCAACCTCCTCAACAACTCATCCTCAAGGGTCAATTCAGCCAAAGTTGGAGCCTTTACCGTCCTCTTCCTCAACCCTTCAACCTCAAACCCACCACCATGACCACCACCACCCTTTTCCTCTCTCTGCCATGGCAACACCATCTCCTCACCCTCCTCATCATCCTCCAACATAACAGCATCTGGACGAACCCATTCTCGCTTCAACAACTCACTCAGTTTCTCCTCTCCGGTCACCGGTAATGCATTATCCTTAACTTCTTCTTCTTCTTCTCCCTCCTCCTCCTCTTCACCCAACCCCAGGTTCCTCAACCGAAGAACGATTCTTTCGACCGGGGTTTGGACTTTAACCGGTTGACGGTGAAAAGGGTCTTCTTCCTTAGTGGTGGATTCGGAGACCCTTTTGGTTGAAGAGGGTTTAGCGAGCCATGGTGCAGTGGGGTTGGGTTTTGGAGAGGAGTGGTGGTGGTGAGTGGTTCGGAGAGAAGAAAAGGTGATAGAGCGAAATGGGGATTTGGAATGAGAGAGAAAGAGATGGGTGAGAGTGGTGGAGGAGCGAAGAAGAGGAAGGTTGAGAGAGAGTAATGGTGATGAATTGAAAGATAGTTCTGAGTATAGTTGACTAGTGTTTGGAAACGCCATTGTTACTTTTGAGGTTAATGTTAGTGATGCATTTTGTTGTGGTTATTGTTTTCTTGCGTGAATGATGAGAAAGTTGCAGAATCTGCAGCAAAGGAATGAAGAAACGAGGGAGATGAAGCTAAGTGGAAGGAAGGGATAAGGTATTTTTCTTTTTTTTTTCCTTCCTTTTCTGTGTTTTTGGCACAAGAGGAAGTTGGAATGGAAAATATCAAAATTATGGTCCTTCTGAGATATTTTTTAGTTTGGAATGACTATTAGTAAGTCTTACATGTTTATTACGGTAAATTTAAAATTAAAAAAAAAATGTGTATAAATTATAGATAAGACTTGAAATTGTGAAGGAAGTTATAAAAATAAATTAAGAAAATCATTATTATTTTATGAATTTAATATGTTATGTTAAATTAATTATGAAAAATTTTAACATTGATAATTAAAAACATTGTTATTGAGTAAATTTAAATAATAGTATTGAAAAGAAATATAAAATATAAATAGTGATTCAAGTTATGCATTGAGGAAAAAAAAGAAATTAAGAGAAATCTCCACTCTCAAGTAAAAAATGAAATTCAAATTTAATATATGACTTGATAAATTAAATTCAAATTTATAATTTTTTTCACATATATCAAAATTATACATATATTCATCACATGCCCAAAGTCCTTACTAACCGAATAACCTTGAAAGTGATTTATAACCCATATGAATTTCACCTACAATGTAATTGTAATCCCACAGTTATATAAGTGGAAATTCCAGTTAAAGATAAGAGTCATTTCCATACTCAAAATTTTCATACTATCCCACATCTCTTTTCTTTTTTTTTTTTTTTTCTTGCTTTCTATCTCTCATCACATCAATTATCTTTTACTTTCTTTTTTTCATTTCCTTTCTTTCTATCTCCATTTTTCGGGTGTAGATGTATAATATATACATAATACATGTGTTTATATATGAGTAAACTGACACTTTAATACCTGATTTTTATAGTGTCATGCAATTTAGTTCCTGAGTTTAAGAAAATCCTCTGTTAGTCCCTAACATTACTCTTCATATTGCAATTAAGTCCAAAACATTAAACAGTGTTACATTAGGGACTAAAGTGCATTATTTTTATGAAAGTTAGGATCTAGTATGAATTAGATTATCACGTGTAGGGGTTGATTTCAACATTATAAGGGGGAGTTTGTTTCAAGGTTTTAGATCATATTCCTAGAAATAATGTTTCTGGGAATCTTATTCCTAGGAATATCATTCCCAGGTAAAATTTCTAAATATGTTTAGTAGATATTTAATATCCCCGAGAATATTTTTAACATTTATTTATTTCAAAAATTAAAATTAGAAAAAATATAGTAGAATGAGGTGAGAGGGGGAGGTTATTCTAAAAATAACTTCCATTCCCATGGGAATGTAAGATTCCCACCCCTCACCATGGGAATAGAATGTAACTAAAACATGGGTAAATAATTTTCCTGTGAATCAATGATACCCGGGAATATGATTTTTAAAACTTATACCAAACGTGGGAAAGTAACATTCCCAAGTTCATTTTCCCGGGAATATGTTTCTATGACTTGAAACAAACTCCCCCTAAGAGGTAATGTCAGGTAACCATATAGGTTTTGTGCGTGGCATCTATGGTAGAATTTAACAAAATAATGGAAAGACAGGGAGCTCATAATTAAATACAATAGTATTATACTTAATTAAACCATTACACTATAAAATTTTCTAATTCTTCCACCAAAATCCCAACATAAACCCCAAGACATAACTAATCATTAGGCTACACAACACCAAAATTGTCCAACTTAGTTTCCTGATTTCACAATCTAATTTCTTTAGTTTCCTTGTCACATTGTTCCTTCACTCTTCATCCTCACTTAGTACGAATGACATGCTTGATGTAGGTTCACTTATGCTTTTTCAACAGTAGAATCATTCTCCACCAATTAGAAACATTGGCATATGTCTGCAACCTGCAAAGTTTTAAGCATTTTACCATATTGCACAACACAAAAATTATAAAATTTTATATAAAAAGTTATAAAACAAAAAAAATGAGTAAAGATTATCCCTAGTTTGGGACATCCATAAAATAACCTCCCTGGATTTCTTTTTTTCAATTTTAGAGACCGTAATAACCACTCTAATATTGCAGTAACATTTTGATCAACTTCACCCCCTTTGCAACATTTTGCGAAGACCTTGAGCCACCACTATTATACCTTCTTTCAGTGGTGTTATTCATTGATTATATGTGAGTTTCACACAAAGAAATGAGACAAGAACAGAGGTGGAGAATAGGGAAGAAGCAGAGGTGAGAGAAACAACGAAGAAAGAAGCACTGAGAATGGCGAAAAATGGAAAAGAAGGGTGAACAAGTAACAAAAAATGATATGGCCATTAGGGTTAGATGTGTTACACTTTTAAAAAAAATCTAAAACTACGTCGTTTCTTTCCATTGTTTCAGTTTGGAGACAGACGCAATATTACGAGAGAAAAGCTCAAGTGTGCTATTGTAAGAGTGTTGCATGTTTAGTAACATTATTATGCACACATTTCACTTGCAAGCATTCTTGCATGTTTAGTAGCATTATTATGCACACACGTAGCACTTAGTCTTGACACATTCACACTTACTCTAACACGTAGCTTTTTACCATGCATTTTACACACACACACACACACACATAGCACCTGTTAGTGTGTATGCTTATATTGATCAATCAAACATTCCATAAAAGTCATCAAGACTTGGGTTGATAAAGTTCTTGATTCCAGTCTTGAACAGAAATAATTTTAAGAATTTTGGCTTTGGAAAATAGTATACCTTGTCCTTTTGGATCTTCATGATGATGAATTTCAATTGAATCGGTATCTATCAATATGAACTCATAAAATTCTCTAACCTTTCCAGATCCGTTTGGATTATACCAATTGTTCTGGAGGAAAATGAACCTCGGCAAACTTAAACCGGCATCTACATGGCGCGTGCACAGCCACCTAACCGAGGCGCGTTATTACCCTTGCTAAAATCAGTTATAACCCCCTAACTAACTTTCCCGCTAATTTACTCCTATAAATACATGGTTTTGCATCCTATTCAAGTACACTTTCATTATATACTTCATACACATTATTGAACCTCTCACTGACTTGAGCGTCGGAGTCCCTGCAGGTACACCCTGCCCCGCCGTGGATTACGAGATGATTCAACACCTTCAACCAGAGAACGTCGTGGAGAATTTCCAGACGAACACCAATAATGATAATTTTTTCAATTATCATTATTGGAATGAGTTCCGTCTTTTCTTGATAAGTTTGATAAGAGGAAGAAGAGATGTAGGCTCTTGAAATGTTTCTTGAAATATATATATATATATATATATATATATATATATAGATCAAATTACACCACCGTAAGTTACACCAAGTATTACACTGTTGGATAACTTTTTATCAAATCATCATATTAAGTAATTCACCGTTAAATTGAAAGTTACTATCATATAAATCATACATATAAAATTTCATCCTGTCTTAGTGACGATGACAAATGACTATGCCACCTAATAGCTGCACTTGCATTAGTGCATTGGTAAAAACTAAATACTGGTTATTGGATGTAAGAGGCAGATATGAAATATGTCTAAATTTAAGAATATTAAAAAATAATGACAAAGAGATAACAGTAACCGATTCATCTTTGCAAAAAATACCATTCATTTCAACCATATAATAGTAATCTTTTGTTTTTCCTATTGAAGTTAACAGATATCCAGAATCAAAGAACCTAATTTCCTGTGCAAGTGTGAATACAGCAGCTCCTACCCTTTATTATGTATCCCCTTTCCCTAGAACAGAACTTCACCACTAGAGCAAAAAATTGATCAAATAAAATAAGCATGTACAAGCTATACGTGGTAGTGTATGACAAGCTAGTCTGTCTGAGAAACATGTACAAAATCTGTCCATGATGATTCCCATAAGCAAAATTGTGCATGGGAAAAATATTAAATACTATAAGGGTCAGTTTACACTTGCAGAAGATCTTCTGCTCAGGGAAGGAGAAGAATTAATGATCTCCTGGCCAAGTTCCTTTATTTTGCTGAGAAGAAGCATTTGCTCAGTCTCCAATTGGACTATATACCCTTCTTGTGTATCCTCTAGTGTTTCTAGTTCACTCAATGTTGTAGATAGTCCTTCAAGATTTCCATCCTCTATTAAAGACCGGAACTTGATCATCATCTGTTTTATCTGATTAAGTTTCAATTCACACAATGTGTTAGAATAACAGCACAAAATGAAAGTGAGAATAATATTAACTTCACAGAAAATGCCACAATATTGCTTTGAGATAATCAATACTCCCCTCCGTCCTATTTATAAGACAATGTTAGAAATGTTTTAATAATTCCATTTATGAGACAAAGTACACAAATTTAGAAGTAATTAATGTTTTTTTCCATATTTAGCCTTTCTGATTGTTAAAGGCTTTAAATTGACACAATTACCATGGAAGTGGAGTTTAATTTTAAATAGGGGTATATTTGGAATGTTGTAGAGTAATTTTTAAAAAACCAATGCATTAAGTACTTGTAACATGTTTTCTTAAGATATGTGATTTGGTCTGAATTGTCTTATAAATAGAATCGCAGGGAGTACTTCATTCCTTGAGCTGAATAACTACGTAGTATATCAAGAGAAGTGTTTTAAAAATTGTACAAAGATCTCACCTGGCTAGGAATTTCGTGTAATTTACTCAAGGAAGGTTCAGAGTCTAGACTTTGCCTTTTCTGCATCTCTGGAACTTTTCTAGTAATTTTGATGTGAATCTCACCCCTCTTCACCCCTTGGAGAGGTATCCATTTGTCTGCTGTTTGGTTTGGGGGCAACATTTGATAATCTACAACACATTCACCTATACTTGATGTGGGTAGTAAAGCATTGTGGTCCTTGACATAAAGTATCAAGGGACTTCCATCATCAGGGAACTCTAGGGTCTGGTTCCATTGAGGGTTTAGAGTTTTGTATATAACCTGCCAGAAAATGCCACAGCTAGTAGTAAGTACTTTTGTAAAACTGAAATAATAACAACATGGAAATGCAGAGGAATTATGTATTGTGAGAAAAACCAAGGGTATATAACATATGAATGAAAAGTCTACAGATTTTCTTTTAGAAAATGAAGTAATTTAAAATACATAAAAATTTGAGAGCATGTAAAAAGTTATAGCACTTTGTGTAATGTAATACAGATAAAATTTGAAATCCTAGCACTCAATTTCATGAAAAAGAAACCAGGGATGAAACATTCCCACCTTTGTCTTTTTCTTAAAGTTTCCATAGTGTACCCTCACGTATGGATCACTTGTGCCTCTAAGATCAGCAGCAACAAGATCCCTTCCTTCAATCAGAATAAGTTCTATCCAACCATTGCCAGAGCCTGAACCCTGGCCATTTCAAATGAGTAAAGCATGTTAGAATAAATATCCAAGAAGAGAAAATTTATCATGGTTAAATAACTGAAGTGCATCCTTTTTTCATCTTGTAATTAAATAATTGAAAGGATCACTAATTTTCCTACTGAAAAAACACACCCTTGATCCTTCTTGGTCGTCCACCCTTACTGCTTCTATTTTGAGTCTTAATTCTCCGGAACGCACTCTTTCAAGAGGGATCCATACATCCCTGACTGAGCCTTCAGCCAGTCCTTCCAAATTTACTTGTGCACTACCAATGTTTTCATCTCCAAATATTTCTTCACTAAAGCCTTTTACTTTTAAGTATTCACCACCACCAATCTCATCAAATTCGAATGTTTGATTCCAGACAGGATTTGGAGTATGAGAAGTCCTTGTTTTCTGGACAACCTGAAAAGATTATTAACAACAGAATTAGATAAACCATAATTAGTAACCTAAAACCTTAGTACAGTCAGACTCTCTAAGACACCCAGTCACTCACCTTTCCATATTGCAATTTAATGTATGGGTCAAATTTTCCAGCCTTGTCTTTTGCAGCAAGATCCTTTCCTTCCACAACAGTTATGTTAAGTTTCCTTCCAGTTCTTAACTGAAGATTTGATGATCCATTAAGTGACTGCTGAGAGCTTGTCCGGAGATTGTTCAAGCTATGTGAACCATCAGAAAATTGCCACTCTTTCACTACAATGCTCACTTTCAACTGAAAAAGGTAGAGAAGGGGTATGAATAAAATGTCTGGTTCAATACAATTTTATTTTCATTCATAAAGGTAAATCAATTATCCATTTTTAAGTACAAATGTGATAAAAGGGTATTTTGATAAGAGATCTATGATTAAAAAACCAGTCAGGAGAGAGTAACAGAAAACAGTGCCATTGTAAGAATTGGTACATTAAAAGGCCGTTTGATTTTGTAAGAACAAAAGAAAACAACAAACTCAACCAGCAGCGTATAGCAGAATGCTAGTGCAGTTAAAAGCATTACACAAGAAAGACTATCAATATGAAACTCTATCCTCCATTCTGAATGATCAATAACCTATAATGTTTCAGCTTCACAAATCAACCAACGTGATTGAGGGTATAATCGTGTTCCTTAAGACAAACTGTCTCTATCATAATTCATAAAGAGGGGCAGGAGGAACTAATTTTTGCATGATCATAGAATATTGTACCTCTCCAGAGTTGGCCCCCCTCAAATGGGACAACCATTTCAATTTCATCTCCACAAAATTGTGCTTGCTTTGCTATGACCCCAGAATCAGGTCCTATTGCCCACATTATTGTTGAATCATCTTCAACATGCCTCAGCTGCACAAAGACATCCATTAACTTAGCAAAGTATAAAAGATGTGAAATACTTGACAAAAAAAAAACTGGAAAAAGAACTCCTGTTTGAATGAGCATAACATTTATTGGTTACTAATATCCTCCTCTTGCTAGTTCAAAAGGACAACATCGAAGGCAGTACCTTGATTTCACAACTTGCTAGATAGTCACACTTCACACTGTTGGGACGACTCTCATAAAGATTGAAACGAAGATTTCCTGTATTATCATGTAAAACCATATTAAATGGTGCATCCCATCTAGGAGTTGAACCCAATCTGACATCTGTTCTCCTGTTTAATTCCTCAACTTCTACCTCTACAAATGTCTGTAGGTCCTTGTCATCAAAATTGTCTTCTGAATAACCATTAGTTGTACCATTTTGTTGCCTCCTAGATGCCTTGAAGCAACTCCTAGAAAGTTTATTTGCCGAAATCACTCTAATATATATAATGCCTCCAACAGCCTTTTTCCTTAAATCAACTGCAGGCAAAGTGAAACAACGACGGCGAGGTTCCACCATGGTTTTGACCAAGGTGTCAGCAAAAAGTTTTTCCTGCATAATATGTAAACTAACAATCAGCATGAAACATAGGAAGCTGCTGGGGAAAGAATACAAAGATAGCCCCTAAAAAAATTCTGAGAGAATTTGCTAAGACAATGATCATATGAGGCCAAACATCTAGTTGATATTTGTATAAACAACTGTTCCTAACTTGACAGATGAAATTATTCCAATATAATCAGTTTTTCAGTTATTGCTAGTTGGTTCAAATTTCTCTTTAAATAACAAAGTCTTGGCCCACCTTTATATTACAATTTCCTCAAAATTAAATTCTCTGAAAATACAAAGAACTTTCTGCTTTGCATTCTGTTCTTTGATAGAGTTATCTGTGACTAGCAACAGAGAAGAATTATATGAAGCATCCTTATACTAAACCTATATGCATCTGGAAACAAATCTTAATGAACTTAAGTATCAGACTGAAATCTGTTGACACAGAATTAGCTTCAATATCTGTAGTGCATAATGATTTCTAAAGCCGTAGCTGAACCAAAAGTGTGTGCATCTTTCTACAACAGCACCATAAATATAATCTAGGACACTCAACACAAACTCAATTTTTGTTACTTTTCTGCAAACATAATTATAAAATTAGTGGAAACACACCAGCCAAGAAGAAACACCAGGCCACTCAGTCGCAGGAAGTGACTGGCTTCCACCGCTTCCAAAGGCAATTCCTATTCTCACCTCAGGAGTTGAAACAAATGAATACAAAAGTGCTTTTCCATCTAGAATTGGTGAAATGAGAAGCTGCAAAATGAATATGAATGATGATTAGAATGATAGAAACAAAAGGATCAAACCAGTTTCTTAGTAATGAAAGAAAATCAATGGTCTGACCCAAGAACTAACAATGGTAAAATCTAACACTAACAGATTCCTTTTTAAAAAAATGTGTGAACTGGTAACAATGGTTGATATTTCTCAAAGCAATAAATGTTAATTACATGCTTTGAAAATCAAACCAACATCGTTTCCATATCTCCTAGTTTACTTTATATAGCATTTGCTATGTTAGAAAAACAAAAGTGGAAAGGACGTTGTTCGACATACATCACCCTTGATATGAAGACTGTTAATCACAATTCGAGCAGTTCCAATCAATGGCTTCGCAAGCTTAGCAAGCAGCAAAATGCTCATTTCATTTGTGTCCCAATCGAAACCCAATTGCATGAATCGCTGTAAAATACCAACAATATGCTTGATCAAAATCTCAGGTAACTGGTAATAATTTATTAATTCTTAAAAGGAAAAATGAAAGCAAGCTGATTTAGACTGAAATCTGTTTCCCACATTGCGCACAAAAACAGATAATGATAGAAATCCCCCCCCCCCAACACCGCTAGAAAAGTACAAATAATGGGAAGAATAAATTATTTTTAATTAAATATCTGGAAAATATATTTATTAGTGATACTTGAAATCTGACGAAAACTAAAACCTGATCACCAACAGTTGACCACCGCATCCCTTGCAGAGCCAAGCTAGGAGGGCATGATCCTAGTGAAAACTCCTGAAGCTCAACTCTTTCCTACAGAAGGATTGTTCTAGTTCAGTACACATCTACCAAATATTCATCATCTATGAAATGTTTATATACTGATTTGAAAAATTAAAACTATGTCATAGAAGTAAGTGCTACTTACAAGAAGTCTTGGTTTCCGGAGCTTTAAGCGTTTCTAGAGACACAAAAGAAAGACAAACAAAATTAGTCATCCATCAAAATATAAAATGCTTGTCTGAAGTGTATATTGAAGACAATGGGGCATCCTGACCAAAAAATGTAGAATTACAAGAGTTATCCACTCTTTTAACCTTTTATTTACTATACAAGGAAAAGAAAACAAGCAATTCTAGTGATTGTGGGAAAAGATGTAATCAACATAGTATTCTGCTTCTTTATTCCAATATGAGGGGCAACAGGAAATATCACATTATCAAAATCCTACTGTATATTGCTTGTGTTGTTTAGAGTCTAATGTAAATATGATGCTGTTATACACTTCATCTCTCATTTCCCCTTTTTCCAAAAACAAAATAGTAGAAAATACAAATATGTAGAAACTAAGTATCAATTGTAGTCATGGATGAATAAATAAATAAATAAATAAATAAATGCAGTCCAACCATAATAAGTATAAGCTAATAAGGAAATTCAGTGTTGACTATTGAATGAAAATGAAAAAAAAGAAAAAAAAAATACATCAATGATCAATGTAATATATGGGAAAAGGCAATGAAATTTCACCTCAACAATAGCTGATAACCTTATTGAAAGCTTGGGGTTAAAATAGCTGGACCAGATTTCTGTCAACAATTTATTGAGCCACTCACAGTGCTCCAATGGTGTGATGGGCTACATGAACAGGAATTTGAAGTCAACTTCATATAAAGGACATTGAGAATCTGAAAGTGACAAAAGGTAGTGAAGATACCGAGACATTCAGTATGATTCGCTTCCATTTCTTATCCAAATCCTCCACAAGTAGTTTGCGTTGATACATCCCATACTGAAAATGAAAGAACAGTATCTCACATTAACTCCTTATATGGTAAGCTACCAAAAATAACCATTAATTCAGAGAGATCATAAAGAGGGAAATTTCCTGGAACAGAATTTGATGTTAAGTTAACTAAACATATTTATTAAAAAGGCACTCATAAGAATAGGAGGCTCAAGCTCAAATACCACTAATTTGGTCTTATTTTCTCCTATTAAACACTTATATCACCAATTGGTTAATTAAGAGTTGCAAGAGCAAATGGCTTCAACTAACTTAGAGATATGATAAAAATTCATACATCTATGGTAACATTCAATGGAAATACCATATGATTATGAAATTACCCCAATTTAACAACATTAAAAAATAATTAAAGCATTTTAATTTTAAACAAAATTGATCAGGCAAGGTGATCCTTAACCAAGAAACTTTTATGGAAATATATTTGGGTCAATAACACAGTTAAAATAATAAAGTAAGGAAAAAGAGGGCTAAGTAATTTATCAATCAAAGTCACCAGTGACAACCTGTATAGTTACCCAAACAGCAAGTGCAAGAGGAACCCAAGTGGAGAAAGAGAAGACCCATCTCTCAATAGCCCAAGCAATCAGAATCAGTGGAACGAAGAATGGAATCTGGGGCTTCTCTTGTAAGAGATGATTGAAGAACTCCACCGCAGCTTCTTCAATATTGTTAATGGAAAAGACCCTTTTCTTCCCACTCATTGCTTTGCTTAGCTTGCACCTAAAACCAACTACCCTTAATGGAAGGAGTGAAAAGAAGAGAGGGGGGAAACTAAAAAATGAAACTTTCTGGGATTTAAATGTGTGATCCTGTTTTTTCACTTGATTTCATCCACTAACAACAATCCCCATCTATCCATAGCTGTCAAAGAACAAAGGGGGAGGAAAAAGGACCAAGGTCAAGGATTCAAAGGGTGAAGCTTGTTTTGTTTGAAAGGAAACGGAAATCCCGGGAAAATGGAAGGAAACATTAACAAAACAAATGTTTAGGGAGTTGACAAATCTTGAATTACTAGATGCTAAGAAAGGTATACAGAGAGAGAGAGAGAAGTGGAAAAGTCAGCTGAGGAGAATGATTTATGAAAAAGAAACGTTGGTGAAAACAAACGTTTTAAGATGTCAGGAATTGAACTGAAGACATTGGAAACGGTGTTTGATGAGATTGAGTAGAGAAGACCATACTTTGGTTTGGTTATGCTTCTTCCTGTCCTGTTCCTGACGCCAGGTGTGGTGGGGTCTCTTTTTCACATTTTGACTACTGGATTTAATCTGAAAATTTTGTCTTCAGTCTTTACTTTATCGGAAAATGGTAACGAGTGTTTTAGGAAAGTTTGCATCAGACTAAGGGTATGTTTAGTTTATACTTGCCTAAAATTAATTCTAAAATAAATTGTTGAGATAGATAATACACATTTTATGAAATGTATTGGATAAAAATAATTTAAAATCAATTTTGATAATTAATTCTGAATGGTTTAATTCAAACCAAACGATTTATATATGCTTTGATAAATACTATTATAATGATCTTAAGGCACTCTTAACCTTAACCTTCACTGTTGTGTTTTTTTAGGTGAATTACGAAAAGACAAAACAGTGAAAAACAACTCTCACACTTCCATTGTTGAATTTGTCAGGTGAGTTTGTTTAATTCTTTAAAAAAAATAGCATTATTTATTAAAAATTAAAAATTACTTATTAAAATTAGAGTTTAATTTTACATTGTGTAAAAGAGTTTTACAGTGTTACCCGATGATGTGTTATCACATCATTTAATGAGCATGACACCTCATATGATATTAAACTCATATTAAATATTGTGGCAATGTCATTGGATGACGGTGTAAACCGTCACCTTAAAATTATATCATTTTATATATTAAAATTGAGTTTTTATTTTAATTTTTTAATTCATTATCCTTTTTTTATAAAATTAAGTGATTTTCATGTTATTTAAAAAAACTAATTGGCTTCTTCAATTTTTATTTTCTTTCTATTTTTTAAAATTTATGCAAATTTAAACTGCCATCTACCAAAGAGTTGTGGCTCAGTTGGCAACACGGGCTGAGATTGTGGGAAGAGCCCGAGTTCGATCCCCACTAAACACACTCCCCGGGAGGGGTGAAGAGCCTTAACTGTGACTAAGCCCCGAATAGGATTGCCCCTGGTAATAAGGGATACCTATGGTTTATACCAAAAATTGTCATCTATTCCCTAATCTTAGCATATTAATTTTGAATTTAAATCATGTATCCTTTAATATCCATTTAAATATTTAAATTAACTATTCTTTATTATTTAAATATTTTTATTTTTAATTCCAAAAAATTGTTTTTATTATCTAAAATATCAAATTTAACTTAATTAACTACCATGCCAATTTGAAGGTTAATCTCATACCTATTTGTGGGGATTTCCAATCAAGATAAATAAATAAATTATTAATCTAAAATATAAAAAATATGATAATTTAAATTTATCATATCAAGTTATTTATTTTCATAATTTATACATATTTTATAATTTAAAATTTTTTTATCTCTTCATTTTTTTAGTATTAAATTTAAAATTTAAACAATTGTATAATACACACTAATATATTTACTAATTATATACAAGTATATAATAAATTATAAAATTATTTAGATTTTAGATATTAGTATTTTAATAAATAATTATAGAATTAATTTATATACATTGTCAGTATAAAATAATTTTACACAGACATCCAATGGTATGTTGTCACGTCATTAAATAAAATTGACACCCTATATATTATTAAATTTATTAAATGACGTGACAGCCCATCATTTTTTACAAGTTACGGTGACAATGCATATATGTGTGTATTAAACTCATAATTATAACTCTTTATTTAACTTCAAACGACTCCTTACTTATAAAAACATATATCAACTAATGTTGCTAACACATTTTATTGGGGGTGTAATCAGGGCCGGCCTCGGGGTAGGCAGGTAAAACAACCGCTTTAGGCCTCCCCTGTTACAAGGCCTCAAATTTTTTTAGGTATATTTTATATATTAAAATTAAGGATAAAATATGTTTGTATTTCATGTAAAATTAAATAAATTTAATTTTGGATCTTATAACTTAAAATTGGTTTGTTGAGTCTCTCTTAAAATCATCCCAAATTAATTTTCATCAAGTGTGTTTTTAGTCTTTAGGATTTCTTATCAAGAATATTTTTATTCCCTAGCGAGAAGGGTGATAAGGATTAAATTGAGGCAATTTAAGAAAAAAAACTCAATAAATTAATTTTAAATTATGAGAATCAAACCCAAATATACTTAAATTTATAAAGATCAAAAACATATTTTAGCTTGACAAAAAAAACATATTTTACCCAAAATTAATAAAATCTTTATATCAAATATAAAAATATTACTAATTATTAGTTAATAGATAATAATTAAAAATACTTTTTTCTTATAAAAAAATAAATTTAATATATGTTTCTTTTCTTAAAAATAGACTTATACTTTTTTAAAAAATATATAGGACATTTTTGGTCTTTTATGACTTAAAATTAGGCCCCATTTTATAATTTGCTTTAGGCCTACATATACGTTGGACCGGCCTTGGGTGTAATGGCAGGGATTAATGTCGCCTTTCCTATTTGATTTTTCTTCTTTGAATTCATTTTGAGGATATTTTAATTTTTTATAAAATAAAATTTTTTTTTGGGTCCTATATATATCTAATGCACAAGGGCAATCAGGGAGCAAAACTACCCCTAGTTACATGGGAATATGTGGTTTACACAGCAAAGAACTGAGGAGTAGAGTGTAGAGAACATCACAAGACTATCCTCCATGTTGCTCTAGTACTAGTAGTAGGTAAAAGGGTTATTACTATTTGTTATAAAAGTTTTAAAATGTACTTATAAAAAAATTAATGTAATTAAAACATCGAAATAATCAATTTTAAAATTAGATATTTATATAGGGTATATAAACTATCTTATCGATATCAATGCTAATTTAAATTTTTGAGCTAGCTAGGGGTTTATTTGGTTTACCCTTGAATATTTTGTTTTTAACCTATTATTTTATCCTTAGAAACTTTATAATATTAATGAATTATTTTCTTACTTTTTTATTTTTTTATATCTCTTAAGTTCTTTAAATTTATTTAATAATAATAATACCTAACTTATATGCAAAAGTTTTATCTATTTGTTGTTAGCAATCAGTTACTATTATTTTTTACGTATTATATATACTTACTAAGGGTCTGTTTGGTTTACAGAGTAAAATTGATTCTAGAAATGAATAGTTGAGATGGATGATACACGTTTCGGCTTTACGAAGTACGTTAGACGCAAATGATTTAAAATCAATTTTACAGAATTGATTTTGGATGCTCCAAAATTTAAACCAAACGGACACTTAAGAGTGCAAATATAAATATAATAAAGTATTTTCATATATATTTTATTTAGATGAAACACGTGATCTAAAACCCTAGCTAGTTTTGAGAAAGGAAGATTTATTTCTTTTAGGAGATTTACATATTACATATTTTATGAAATTAAACAATTATGTACTAGTGTTTTCATAATTAAAGTCTGAGGATACTCTAGGGATAAAAAAACAGTATTATATGATTTTTAAATATTGAAAATGATAAATGTATTTTTTTATTCAGGAAATTTTTCTAAACCAATATTTTTAATAAAAGATGAATCATTATATAAATAAATAAAATAGAAGGACGCCGGCGACAAATTTGAAAGTCAACGTTGTTGTCTGCTCCTCAAACTCAATGGGGAAATATCCTGGGACCCACGTACGTGTGGTGTGTGCGCGTCCAAGCTGGTCAAAATCAATGCGCCGAATAAGAAGGTGTTTTTTTTGAATCAGGATTCTCTCCATTCCTATATGAAATGGACATCTCCATTCCATCAAATATGCTAATGACACGTGGCTCTAAAAATTTCAATGGCCAGGATTTAATGATTAATCTCTCTAATTTTTGTTTTGGTCGAAAGAAACTAATCTCTCTAATTCAATTTAAAATAAAAATAAATAAAAACTTAAGAGGACTCTATCGTTATGTCCATCAGTGCACCCAATCATGAATAAATATTATGATTTATCAGAATGGTTTTGAAGCTGAATTTTAAGGATACATGGTATATGAAGTCCTTAAATCAACAATCTGCATATTTCCATAGATCATAAGTGGGTTATATTTAAATAAATATAATGAAATTATAGTGCACATGCTAACAACAAAAAAACTAATATTGTATATTTGTCTAATTATTTAGTTTGAGCAGTTAGGAATTAATATTTTAAAAAATTAGTGAAAATATATAGAAGAGATGGCATACGTTGCTTTAGATACAATATGTTTATGTTCTTAATTATATTTTTTATTTTAGAACATTTGAAATAAAACAAAGTTAAGGCCTAATTCAGGCATAATTGTTTATTAGATGATTTAATATAAGTTTGCTAATAACATCTTAATTATAAATGACTGGGTAAGTGTATTTTGGGTTTTGTTGAGAGTGGCAGGGGTGGGAATAAGCCGGGCCAAGCTAGGCTTTCTAAGGTCTGAACATGACATGCACCTTAAATCCATGACTTGAGCCTGACTTGTTTACCTGACATAGGCTTTATTTTGTGGTATGAACCTGGTCTATTTAAAGCATGACATGACCTGAAAGCCTGTTTAAAAAGTCTGTTTTATTGTAAGGTACTCGAATATATCATAAGCATATATATGAATAGATTTATATGCTCAATTTTTAACATACTTAAATGTTTATACAAGCTAATAAGTATATAATTATAAGGAAAAATAATAAAAAAAAAATATGTATAATAATAATAACAATATAAAAAAATATTAGTATTTTATTTATATTTAATTAAATAGACCGGCCTATTGGGCTCAAAAGGTTTATTTCATGGTCTGAAGCCTGACTTGTTTTGCTATATAGGCTTTTGAAAAAGTCTTGACCTGATCTATTTAATAAATTAGCCTAGTCTGGCCTGAGCCTGATGTAGGTCGGGTAGTAGGCCCCTAACGAGCGGCCTGACCTGTTCTCACCCCTAAGTGGTAGTAACAAATAAAATCTTGCTGATTCATAAGTTTTTTTATGCATTCATCAAAATTATGTTATATAAGTTACTTTTTTAAATTTTGAATTATTGATTTAAAGAATTAATTAATTTTCCTAACTACAATACCTCTAATTACTTACCACATATAGTTATAAAATAAATTACTACATATTCATCCCTATAATTAAGCATTGTGCAACGCTTTACACAGGTGAAAGGCTCGCTTTACACAGGTGAAAGGCTAGTACTAAAACAACAGGGTATAAAATTGAAAAAGGCACAGGTGGAAAACTATCACGCCCACGTTTAATTGTTTTCTTTTATTTTGAATTGAATCTCAACCGTTGATGAAATGCTATTACTTGTCAAAGATTTAAAAATACGTGTCATCATATAATTTCATCAAATGGACTTACATTTCTTTTTAGAAATGGAGAGGATTTATACTCGTTTTTTTTATACCGATGTCGATGTATGAATTTCCCTTATCGGGTCGCAATTTGGTACTCTCCCGTTAGAGAGAGTTTTGGTACCTTCTTGTCATTTTTTTTATTGAATAGGCCAAATCTACATAGAAATAAGTCGTGTATTCCGTCCTAAATAATTTCGAAGACATAAAGTAGATTTTAAATGAGATACATATGTATTGCAAATGAGAATGTGAAAAAAATGGGGAAATACAATAAAAAATACATGATAATGGTTATAGGGGTAAAAAAGTCTTTTAAAAATTTATAAATACAAATTCTAATAGTTAAATATTGTCCTATAAGTATAAAAATACTGAGATCATTTAAAAAAGTTGAGAGAAATTGATTAAATGATCAAAGAAGGTACCAAAACCCTCTCTCACGAAAGGGTACCCTAGAATTTCTCTTATCTTTTTTGGTGCAATACCACATGTATTTAACACAGCTGCATACCCAAAGCTCGAATTCGAGACCAGTTAAGTTGGAACAGCCCCTTACCAGCCGATCCACGTGTTCGGTGGTGATGTATGAGTTTATCTGTTTTCTTTTTATTGACACTAGGTTAAAATTTGTAGAATTATATCACTTGATATTTTTTTACAAATGAGAATTTGAGCAATGCAGCGATTGAATTATATTATATTATTTTCACAATAATATATATTAAATTTCAGATAATTTGAATATTCGTAGGTATGTTATTTAATAATGGATTTTTACTTATATTTTAAAAATATTTTACAAGTTAAAATAAATTAATTTATAGGAACTTTTAATTTAATTGTTGGCTTAGTCAAACTCTCATTTTACAAATAAATATTTAGTGGTGTAACTCTACAAGTTTGACACCCGGTGTAATTACACTAAGTGTTCGTTTGATTTACATATGAGTAGAATTGATTCTAGAAATCAAGGGTTGAAATGAGTGATGCACATTTTACGAAGCATGTTGGACGAAAGTGATTTAAAATCAATTCTACAAAATCATGATTTTGCACTGTAGTAACAGTAAAACATACAGGCTATAACTATTACACAGCTGCTAAGTGATAACTACAAATCGAATGTGTTTTTTAGTAATCTAACCATTGAATTATGTTTATTCATAATCATGATAATTTGTGTCAAATTTTATAAAAATTTTATACTAGTAATTTGATAATCAAATGGTTGGTTTTTCATATATTTCAAATGTAATATGGCGTTAATCTTGAGACATCTTAATAACTTATCAAATAATTTTGGATTAATATAAAATTTTATGTATGATCTATATGATAGTAACTTTCAATCCAACGATGAATTACCTGAAGGGAATCAAGCATATGGTCAGGGTGCAGCGGAATAGTTGGATTCCCTCTTTGTTATAATCGTTAGTATGAAAACACGAATTAAGGCATAAAAATAAAAGAAACAGCTCGATATACCATTTGCAAATTGCAGCCACATTTCTAGAGGTATCCACGCCAACAAGCGAACCAGGGAACCCTCTTCACCCTTGCTAGTAGCTTTTGGAGAGTAATAACAACTACTCATATGATTAGGGTAATGCATCTCATGCGATATATATAGAGTGGTGGCTGGGGTTTTACTGTCACTCATTTAACCCTATCACTTACGAGCCTGGCCCATTTTGTAATAATTTTAATCCGATTAGAATTACTAACATTCCTAGTGGGCTTGTTGCATGCGTGTGACCCAATAGGTTCTCTTAATATTTGGTTATGATATTTAAAATAAAAACTGTTGGGTAATAACAAGCAATAGAAAACTTAAGAGAATCAAAGAACACGAAGACAAGAGAAGAGAAAAAAATATGCAAGAGAAAGAACACTTCGTGTTAATTCAGACAATCAGCTTCTGAAGGTTCAACCACCTTCAGCAGGTTACATCTTCTGTAGGTACTTCAGAAGGTTCTCAGCAATCGTTCTCACTTACATTCTATGTCTTTCCTATACAGCAAGATACTATATATAGGCAGTTTAGAGAGCAACGACTAACTAACCTAACTGAAATAACAACCTAACATAATAACAAACTCATTCCTAAGTCATAACTAACATCTCCACCTTGACTTTGGAATGACATCATTCAGACGAAGCCCACCAAGTTTAAGCATCTCTCAAACTTGCATCTTGGTAGTGTTTTGGTCAACATATCAGCAGGATTATCTTCAGAAGCAATCTTCACAATCCTTACTGCCCCTGTTTCAACCACTTCTCTGATAAAGTGAAACTTCACATCAATGTGCTTGGTCCTTTCACGGTACATCTGATGATTGGCCAAGTGAATAGCACTCTGACTATCACAATGAATCTGAACACACTCCTGTTCGATTCCCAACTCATTCAGCATGCCTTTCAACCATAGACCTTCCTTCACTCCTTCAGACAACGCAATATACTCAGCCTCTATTGTAGACAGTGCTACTACTGATTGAAGGTTTGCCTTCCAACTCACTGCAGTTCCAAATAGAGTAAACACATACCCTGATAAGGATTTTCGTGTATCCATACACCCTGCATAGTATGCATCAACGAACCCTTCAATTGCAGCTCCACCTTCAGAAAGGTACTGTTTCTTCTGATATAGCAATCCTGAATCCAGAGTTCCATTCAGGTACCTGAGGATCCACTTCAGAGACTCCCAATGTGCTTGTCCAGGGTTTCCCATGAACCTGCTGACAACACTCACAGCATGAGCCAAGTCTGGTCTAGTACAGACCATCCCATACATGATGCTTCCAACTCCACTAGAATAACGAACATCATTCATCTCCCTCCTTTCATCTTATGAATCAGGAGCTTGACTCCTTGATAGCTTCATGTGGTGTCCTAAGGGTGTGCCCACAGGTTTAGATTATGCATCCTAAACCTCTTCACAACCTTCCTCAGATAGACCTGCTGAGTTAGACGTAGTACACCCTTTGACTCATCTCTTACTATATCAACGCCAAGTATGCGTTTGGCCACTCCAAGATCCTTCATCTCAAATTCTGAATTTAACCCTGTCTTGAGGTGATTGATCATGTGCTTGTTACGGCTAGCCACCAGGATATCATCTACATACAAGAGCAGGTACAAAATGTCTCGTTCTTCTCTTAAAATGTAGACACAGTTGTCATGACTACACCTGCTGAAGTCCATTCTCATCAGAAAATCATCAAACTTCTTATACCACTGCCTTGGGCTCTGTTTCAGACCATACAATGATTTTTGAAGTAGACACACTCTCTGATCCTCAGCAAACCCCTCTGATTGTTCCATGTAAATGGTTTCATCCATATCTCCGTGCAGAAAGGTTGTCTTGACATTCAATTGCTCCAGGTGCAAATCAAACTGGTTTACAATTGACATCAAAATCCTGATGGAACAGTGCTTTACAACTGGTGAGAATATCTCATTATAATCCACACCCCCAATCTGTGTAAATCCCTTAGCCACAAGCCTTGCCTTGAACCTCGCTTTCTCAACACCAGGAATCTCATCTTTCTTCTTAAAGACCCACTTGCATCTGATTACCTTCTGTGCCTCAGGTAAGTCTACAAGTCTCCATGTGTTGTTCTTCTTCAGCGAATCAAGTTCCTCCTCCATGGCACGTTGCCATTGCTTCTTCTCTGAACTCTCTTGTGCCTCTCTGAAGTTTCTTGGTTCATCTAAACCCTCTTTCTCTTCAGCCATACTAAGAGCATAACAGATAAGGTCGGCATGTCCAAACCTTTTGGTAGGTTTTGGAACCCTCTTTTCTCTATCACGAGTTAGCTGATAGTCGTTCACAGCGCGTTCTGACATTCTGAAGTCTTCAGACCTTCTGAAGTCTGAAGCTGCTGAAGTATCATCTGATGTACCTGCTGAAGTCTCATCTGAAGTAGCACCTTCTGAAGTCTTCAGACGATCCTCCCTGAGTTTGCTCGTAGATGCCTCCATCTCAATGTGAGCTTTTCTCCCTCTCATTTTCAGAGTCTCCACCAAGCATTCTCATTCTCGTCTCATCAAATGTTACATCCCTGCTGATAATAAGCTTTGAAGGTTTAGGTTCTAACCTCCATAGCCTATATCCCTTGACTCCTTCAGCGTATCCAAGAAAGATACACTTCTCAGCTCGTGCCTCCAGCTTATCCTTCTTGACATGTGCATATGCCAAAGCCCCAAACACCCTCAGATTAGAGCAGTCAGCTGGTTTTCCCCTCCAAACTTCCATAGGTGTCTTGTACCCCCAAAGCAGACGAAGGGCACCTGTTAATCAGATACGCAGCAGTATTAACAGCTTCTCCCCAGAAGTTCTTAGGCATCCCTACTCCCAAAAGCATGCATCTGACTCTCTCCAGAATGGTCCTGTTCATCCTTTCAGCAAGTCCATTTTGTTGAGGAGTCCCTGCCACAGTTTTATGCCTTTTGATTCCTTGGTCCCTGCAAAAACTGTTAAACACATTTGAAACAAATTCCAACCCATTGTCTGTTCTCAGTGCCTTCAGCTTGGTCCCCTGCTGATTAGCTATCTGAGTATGCCACTCTCTGAACTTCTGAAATATCTCAGTCTTGTTCCTCATAATGTAAGTCCATACCCTCCTTGAGAAGTCATCAATAATGCTCAGAAAGTAAGACCCTCCACCATGTGTCTGAGTCCTAGATGGACCCCATAGATCAGCATGTGCATATTCAAAGGGTCTGCTGGAAGTGTGTTTACCTGTCCCAAACTGCACTCTATGAGACTTACCCAAAACACATTGGTCAAAAAAATCCAGCTTCTGAAGCTTATCACCCATCAACAGTTGTTGCTTCTCCAACTCTACCAAGCCTGTTTCACTAACATGGCCCAAACGCAGGTGCCATAGTTTAGTCTTGTCTACCATTGATTGACTTGCAACTGATGCATGTGCAATGACAGTAGAACCTTCCAGAATTTACAACCCATTACTTCTTCTCCCCTTAGCAACTATGGATGCTCAATTGGACACCTTCATCATTCCACCCTCCACCTTGGTGGAATACCCCATAACATCAAACATGCTAATGGACATAAGGTTCCTTTTGAGCTCTGGAACATACCTCACATCCTGCAGCAACATCTCTCTATTATCAAACATCCTCAGTCTGATTGCCCCAATGCCCTGCACCTTGCAAGCTTTGTTGTTCCCAAGAAGTACAGATCCATACTCCTTCAATTCTAAGGTCTCAAAGTAATCTTTGACAGGACACATGTGATAGGTACATCCTGAATCCATGACCCAACTCTTCAGAGAGTCTTCAGACGAAGCTACCAGAACACCTGCAGGTTCATAACCTTTAGAAGCCTCTGCAACACCTGCAGTTTCCTGTATCCTAGGCTCCTGGGCATCTTTCTCAGGACAATGCTTCTTGATATGACCCATCTTCTGACACTTGTAACATTTGATCTGCTTCTTGCCTTCAGACTTTGTCTTCTTCCCCTTGTTCTCTGACTTCTTTCCCTTGTCTTTCACTGTAACTAGACCAGAGGGAACCTCCTCTACACCCTTCGAATCTTGAAGTTTCTGCAATTCTTTGGTTCGAATAGAGGTAACAACCTCCTCCAGAGTAATCATGCATCTGATCTTTCCCGTACAGTAAAGCATCTCTGAAATGCTCAAAGGTCTTAGGTAAAGAATTAAGAAGGATCACGGCCTTGTCCTCATCTTCAAGCTTCACACCAATGTTTTCAAGGTCATCAACAATCTTGTTAAAGACTGTCAACTGCTCTTCAATCGTTCTTGACTCCACCATCTTGAACGAGTAAAGTTGTTGCTTCAAACAAAGTCTGTGGGCCAAAGACTTTGTCATGTACAAAGATTCTCGCTTCGTCCACATACCCGCATCTGTTTTCTCCTTCGCCACCTCTCTGAGTGCCTTATCACTAAGACACAGAACGATTGCACTCCTTGCCTTGTCTACCATATTCTTTTTCTCTGCCTGTGTTAAGATGATGACATGTTCATCTCCCCCTTCAACGCTTCCTCGCACCCTAGCCGTATCAAGATAGCCTCCATCTTGATCTTCCACAGCCCAAAGTCATTTGCTCCATAGAACTTCTCAATATCAAACTTCGTTGCCATTCTTGATTATCTTTTCTTTTCAGCTTTTCCCACAGACAACGCCACTTGTTGGGTAATAACAAGCAATAGAAAGCTTAAGAGAATCAAAGAACACGAAGACAAGAGAAGAGAGAAAAATATGCAAGAGAAAGAACACTTCGTGTTAATTCAGACAATCAGTTTCTGAAGGTTCAACCACCTTCAGCAGGTTACACCTTCTGTAGGTATTTCAGAAGGTTCTCAGCAATTGTTCTCACTTAAATTCTCTGCCTTTCCCTATACAGCAAGATACTATATATAGGCAGTTTAAAGAGCAACGACTAACTAACCTAACTGAAATAACAACCTAACATAATAACAAACTCATTCCTAAGTCATAACTAACAAAAACCCTTTTATATTTAATATCATAAATAGTAAGTGGTATCTAACAATACATCACTAATACCCAAATATTAAGAATGTCAACAATTTGACGTATCCTATTTTATTATAATATTTTATATGAATTGTCCCTTTGTCCAAATATCTAATTGAACACAAGGGCATGGAATATGTCATCCTTGTATAGTTCAATTTATGTTTTTCTTTATGCCCAAGCAGACTACACAAAAAATAAACATCTCATGATTATCCTCCTGAGCATGACCATGCATTTTGTAGTCTAATTTTATCAAGAGATTTATAGATATAACTCCTTACATAGGAGAGACAAATCTCATCTAGGTCACTCACATTCCACTGCATGATTTATTATATATCCAAAAAATCAACTTAATAATCACCTTGTTACTTGTGACGTTTGATGATATTAAAACATATAATTCCTTATGTAGGAATGGTAGTGATTTCAGGTCAAATGACTTCATATAATATTTATCAATTTAAGAAACGTTCATAACACTTATGTAACAAACCATGCAACGGTCTTATAGTGGGTCAGTCTAGTACATCATTACTCTTAATATGTACTTATGTGAGCACTTAATATCTCATATCCATGATCCGTGAGATATGATCATCAATGAACTCTCATACTAGTTTTAATGCATCTAATTGTCCTAAGATGATGCTTGACCAGGGACTATTTTAAGAATAGTTCTTCATAAGATCTCACGATCAATTCGTCTACTTGATTTCTTATGAAGTTTAAGCTTACTATTCTAAGGACATTTATTATATTCTATCAAAAGAATTAATAAAAGTGATTTGTCTTTATATGTAAGAATAATATGATATAGGTGATGAATGTTAAAAAAAACATATAAGTCTCTAGTGCATACACTAACATTACTTAATACAATGATCTATTAAAAATTTATTTAGTTGTGTATTGCTTGGTGTAACTTACACTGGTGTAATTGATCCCTCATATATATATATATATATGAGTCAGGATCCGTTGACACCAGGTGTCAAACTTTAAGAGTCACACCTCTTAATAACTTTTAGTAAAATGAGAATTTGACTAATCCAATCGTTGAATTGAATGTTCTTATAAAGTAGATCAAGCTTATGAAATTTCATAAAAATCGAAAACTAATTGATACTTCATCAAACTAATTTATTTTAGCGTATAATATGTCTTTAAAATATAAGTAAAAGTCCACTATTAGATAACATACCTACGAATGTCCAAATTATTTGAATTTTGATATACATGATCATGAAGGTAATATAATGTGATTCAACGGTTAGATTGGTCAAATTCGGATTATACAAAAAGTTATTATATATATATATATATATGAGGAGGGTTCAACTTACACCGGTGTAAGTTATACTAATTAAGTACACTGCTAATAATTACAAATCAATTGTGTTTTTTAGTAATTCAACCGTCGAATTATGTTTACTCACCATCATGATTATTTGTGTCAAATTTCATTAAAAAAATCACTAATAACTCGATAATCAAATGGTTGGTTTCTTCATATATTTCAAATGTAAATATGACGTTAATTTTGAGAAATCTCAACGACATATCAAATAGTTTCAATTAACATAAAATTTTATATGTGTGATCTATATGATAGTAACTTTCAATTCAACGGTGGTGTACTTGATACAATGATCTATTAAAAAATTATTGACCGGTGTAATACTTGGTGTAACTTACACCGGTGTAATTTAATCTCTCTCTCTCATATATATATATACAGAGAGAGAGTCAGGATCTGTTGACACCAAGAGTTACACCTCTTAATAACTTTTTATAAAATGTGAATTTGACCAATCTAACCGTTAAATTGAAAGTTCATATAAAGTAGATCAAGCTTGTAAAATTTCATAAAAATCGAAAACCAATCGATACTTCATCAAACTAATTTATTTTAACGTATATTATGTTTTTAAAATATAAATGAAAGTCCACTGTTAGATAACATACCTACGAATGTCCAAATTACCTGAAATTTGATATACATGATCATGAAGGAAATATAATGTCATTCAACGACTGAAAGCTTAAAGTTAGCTAAAAGTTGAAAAGGTAACTAAAAGCTTAAAATCTAGTTGATTTAATTGAATGTGTTTGGTAAAACTAGCTGAAAATGGTAAAATGACATATAAGGACATCATTAATTATTAAATAATGATATGTGGGGGTGGGGGTGGTTGAGGGATAAACTTGTAATTAAATTTTAACTAGTAGCTGAAAATTAGAGCTTTTTAAAAAAAAATCTATCTCAAGTACCTTTTCAAGAAAAGCTAGCAGCTACCCAAAAAAGTTACCTTACCAAACACAACTGAAATGGTTTCAGCTACTAATTTAAACTTTCAGCTAGCTGGAATGACTTACCAAACACACTCTAAGTGTAAAGATTTTTACATAAACATCCAATGGTGTGCCGCCATATCATTTAATAAATGTGATACCTCATGTGTTATTAAATTCAGTAAATGATGTGGCAACACACCATTGGATGTCTGTGTAAAATTTCTTTACATGGATAGTGTATATTAATTAAATCCCAATATATAAGGATGAGTTAATAATTAAATTCATGGGTGAAAGTTAAAAGAGTTTAATATATATATACACTGCCCATGTAAAGAAGTTTCACACAGACATTCAATGATCGATGTGTTGCCACATCATTTATTGAATTTAATAATATATTAGGCGTCACATTTATTAAATGATGTGGCGATACACCTTTGGATGTTTGTGTAAAATTTCTTTACACTGACAGTGTATATCAATTAAATCCAAATTTAAAATATTAAAAACAAACATTTTTCTATTCTTTTGTCATTAAAAAATATCTAACGCAAAATATTTCTTTTTATTGTGCGTTACAGAGTTAGCTTAACTTATAGTATGAGCACATTAATTATTAAAAAGTTGTGGCTCAATTGGCAACACAGTCTGAGGTTATGGGAAGAGCTCACAGGTTCGATCCCCATTAACTGTGACTAAGTCCCGAACAAATTTCCCCTGGTAATAGGGGATACATGTGATTAATAAAAAAAATATGAGCACATTAATTGTAAATAAATAAATATAGAGTAAACTAGCAAACCGTCACTCACTTTTTTGTGGTCATTGCATTTTAATCCCTAAGAAATAGAAAAACACAATATAATCCCTGATTTCTTTCTTTTTATGTCATTATAGTCCAACTGTATGTTTCCCGTTAATTGTTTTTATTACATGTTACATTTAGTGACACTACGTCACACTATTTACCTTTAGGGCACAAAAATAATATTATTGGGGTTGAGACATTCCAATGAAAGAAAGGTAAGAAGAGAGAAAAGGGAAGAACGAGGAATCACACAACTGTTGGAGTTGAAGTATTTCAAGCTATAAATTTGACAAAATCACGTCATTTTTGTGTCATATTGGACACTCTACTGGAAAATAGTGTGATACAGCGTCACTAAGTGTGCCATGTCATAAAAAATTAACGAGAAACACACTGTTGGACTATATGTCATGCAAACCTTCATCATTAGGTTTCCATTATCAGAACAATCCAAAATTATCTCTCTAGGGATTGGAGTGTTACTTTACTTCATACTCTTAGGGAAGGGAACTTCTGTGCTGATGCTTTAGAGCCAAACAAGGGGTAGTTTCTTTGGATAAGCTTTGTATTCTCAAACGTCATTCTCATGCTCTTAGCAGCTGGCTTCTAGCTGACAGAGCTGAAGTTTCTTTTGTCAGGGTGTAACCCTTTTATAATTTCTCTATATAACAAAAAAAAAGTCATTATGAGTTGGATTGTAGGAAAAAGTTTCTTCTACAAACTTTAAGCCCCTGTTTGGTAGGGGTGGAGTGGAGGAGGGAGGAGAGAAGTGTGGAGAAATGGAGAAGGGATGCGTGTTTGGTGGAGGAGGGGGGAGAGAAGTGTGGAGAAATGGAGAAGGGATGTGTGTTTGGTGAGGAGGAAAATAGGTGGAAATGAGGGGAGATGATTACACTGTTCATTTCTCTGCAATTTTGTAGTGAAATGGAGAGAAATGAGAAGTGGACTGATGATAATCGATTTTTATGTATACATAATCGATTATCATATTACCCAATGTCATAAAGAATCGATTTTCATGTACACATAATCGATTTTTATGTTACTCACTGTCATAAAAAATCGATTTTTAAGGACACATAATCGATTTTTATGTTACTCACTGTCATAAAAAATCGATTTTTAATGTCCCATAAAAAATCGATTTTTTTAATAATCGATTTTTTCATATTTTTTCTTTTATTTCACACATATTTCTCTCATGCCAAACAACTTATTTCTCTTCATTTCATACCCATTTCTCTCACACCAAACAACTTATTTCTCTTCATTTCACACCTATTTCTCTTTCCTATTTCTCTCATTCCCACTTCTCTTCTCTCTCATTCCCACTTCTCTTCTCATCACCTCTCTTCTCTCCATTTCCCTAATTTCACCAAGCAAAGCATTGTGTAGGAAATGTAGGGAAAAGAGATAAAAAGAAAAATAAAATGAAGAGAGAAAAAATAAGAAATGTGATAATTGATGTGATGGAAAATGAAGAAAGACTATAAAAAGAAAATGTGAGTGTAAATGAAAGTGTAAAAAAAAATTACCGTGGAAACATCAAAGTTGCTGATTCTTTGCATTATTCACACACGTAGCATTCTTATTTGGCCACCACCATATACGTGTGTTAATCTACTTTTCTAGATTTAACAGAATGGAAGAGCATTCTCGGCAGTGTAATTTGCTTTCGCTTTAAACTCCAATCTTCCATTATGATTTGAATACACTTGTGTAAAAGAACTTCTAAAAAATAGAATGAATCAAATGGGTCAAATGAATTTAATTTCTCTTCATAATTAGTTACTTATGGAGAAGTTAAATGAGAGAGCTCCTGGAATAGGTAGGCTACAAAGACTAATTTCAACTTATGGAGAAGTTAAATGCATTTGACCTCTTTAATTCATTCTATTTTTTCCACCTATGCAGAAGTTTCATCCTAACTGATCCTGGGCCAGTTTGGATAATACTTCTGCATACGTACTTTTAAGTGATAAAAATAGAATAAATCAAAGAAGTCAAACGAATTTAACTTCTCCATAAGTTGAAATTAGTTACTTATGAAGAAGTTAAATTAGAGAGCTTTTGGAGTAGGTGAGCTACAGAAATCAATTTCAACTTATGGAGAAGTTAAATGCATCCGACATTTTTTATTTATTCTATTTTCATCACCTAGAAATACTCTCGCAGAAGTTCCATCCAAACTGATCCCCATTACTTATTGAGTTTGTATCTATTCACTAAGAGAGACTTCTCTTGCTTCTTGTCCCCGCCATAGATAAAAATAACTATTTTTAACATTAGAAACGTGAAATTAACACGTTGCATGCTCTAGTCGCGGGAGCAATTTTGTTGTGTTAATATACTTTATGTTTTCTTTCTTATAGACTTCAATCTCCGCATTAATTTCTTTCAACATGAATATAACCTTAAAATTTTTCAGTGAATGCGCTTAGGGTGACACATGGAGCCACTCCCTCAACTGATTCCCGCCCTTTCGCTCCTCCCACCACCTCCCACCCCTTCTACTTAATTACTTCAAATTCAAATCCCCAATTCATCAAATTACCAACGTGTCACAACCCCATTGGCCAGAACACTCCCTCCATTATTCTATATATACAACACATCTCTCCCTCCCTCCAAATCTTTGCCTTAACCATCTCAATAAAAACCATAACCGCCATTTTTATTTGATCTATTTAAAGTAAACCCACATAACCTCATTCCCATTTGTTGTGGGTGTTTGTTACCCTTCTTCAAAATCAAAGCTATGAGTCCTTCACAACAATACAATTCAAAGAAAGAAATCATCTCCTCAACCACCAACAATGGATTGTTGCCACCACCTTTAAAAATCAACAAAGATTCTCATCTCATAAAAAAATCATCATCCTCATCATCACCACCATCATCATCATCTTCTTCATCATCAACATCATCATCATTGCTTGTTAATAGCATGGCAGCATCAAACAAACCACAACAACAACATCGACATCCTGTGATAATTTACACACATTCTCCAAAAGTGATCCACACACATCCTAAGGATTTCATGGCATTGGTGCAAAAGCTCACAGGACTCAATCACACAGAGGATGATGGTAAGTGCAACAATTCGTCGTCATTGCAACCGAAACAGGAGCCTAGTAACGAAATTTCAGGAGATAAGGAGATCGAAAGGAAGAAGGGGATTTTGAATAGAAATGAGGATAGTGATTCATCTGTTATTACCGAGGAAAATAATTGTAGTAGCAATATTGGTGAAAATCAAGTTAATTCATGTTTCATGGGAGCAGAACCTGTGTTATTGGAGCCTCCAATGAATCCTTATGTGACAAATTTCTCGAACGAGTTCATGTGCTCGAATCAGCCATTATTGAATTATTCAGATTCGTTATTCTTCTCTAGTAACACCACCGTCTCTGTTCCGTCCTCTGTTGCCTTGGAAGCGATGAAAGAGTATCGTGACTATTGATGATAGTTGAAGGGTTTTATTCTTCTGATTTGATTTTTTACTGCCAATAAAAGTTCTAATTTTCCATGCTAGAACTTCATTTTTTATTTTTAAATTCTTTTTTGGACAAAGTCATTATTGTTTGATCTGATTTTTTTGTAGAAAAAGTTGTACTTACAAGAGATTCTTTCAGCTTTTATGTAATAAAGAAGGATTAGTTTCATAGATTTATAATTCAGAAATAAAAGATATGGCTTTCTATGTTTCTATGTAGGTCTATTTCTATTTCTTTGTTAGTATGAATTTCAATTTGTGGACACATTTGAGGAAAAAACAAATTCATTGTGAACCATGAAGCAACCATGCAAAAGGCTTTCAAAGGTTGTAATGTAATATCGATTGGAAAAGCCAATCATAATAATGATGATAAAATTAAAAGATAAATTTAATGGAAGCATATCAAGAATTTGTGTAATATATTGTGATCAATTAGAAGAACGAATAATTAACTTTTTATTTTTCATTTTTTTTTCTCTTTTTCCTTTGAATATATTCAAAGTTTCAAGCCAGAAATGACAACCCAGAGTTAGAAGGAACAAACTACTTTTGTGTCTGAACATTTGTTTTTCAAATTATTCAACTTTTAAACAAATTTTATTTCTCACACAAATGACAAGAAATTAGTGAGGTATAGTTGATGAGTTGGTGGCAGCTTTTATTTCCTTTTTTTTACTTTCCTTGATGATAAATTGCCTTTATTTTATGGAATTAGTGGAAAATGTTGGGCTAAATTTTCAGGCCAAACAATATATTCTCATGTGTTTGTCCCAACACATAATGTAACAGAGAGATCCTCTCCCAATTTACTAACTGCATTTTAAAACTTAAAAAAGAGAATGTTGCATTCTAGGCACTTTTCTGGGAGGAAGAGATTCATTTCATTTTGTAATTACTTTGCTTCCATTGTTTGAGTTTTTTTTTTTTTTTACACTAAACAACTGTATATATGAGAATAAGAAGTAGTCAACATAGACATGTACATATAGCTGCTTCACAACAGATAACACCATCACTTTCTCTTCTTTTCCTCTTTATCTCTTTCAAGTGTAACAGGAGCTGCTGGTATGCTGAACCACCATTCCCTCAATCTCCTCTTCCATCTCTCCGTGCTAGCTTTCCTTGGAGGTGAATACATTGTAAATATCTCCAAGAAAACAAGCAGAACTATGTATCTACTAGGCAAGAGAGCCAAAATCAAGGCTGCTGATAGAAGACCAAAGGCCAACTTCTCTGTGGCCTGATTATTATCAAATAAAGGAACCAAGTATTACAATGTGTGACAGAAGTTTGCAATTAAATTGGAATAAGATTCTCAAAATAAATTTTTAAGAAATGCATCCAGGCTGTTCTATAAGACGAAAGGGAATGAGAGAAAACCTGAGGAAAAATGGACAGCAACAAGCCGCGGAACTTGAGCAGAATTATGTTACCATCCTGTATGACCTGTTCAGCTTGAGAGACAGCATTCTGAACAGCCAAAAGCTGTTCCATTGTATTCATTGGTGGAGGGGCTATTACTTTAACTTCAGGAACAGGCCTACCTTGGCTAAAACATCGGGTAACTATCATAAAAACTGCTAATAACACAAGAACCAGTGCCACTGCATAGCCAAGCCAACCCCTGCAATAATAAAATGATCAAAGTTATCAAAAGAAGGAAAATCTATCACCATAATAAGTGAAAAAAATTGTTAAAAATGAGAACTAAAAGTTTTCAGTATTTCTGTGTTTCTTCTCACAAAATGTTTGAAGTTACCAAATGTACTTTATTAACAAGTACAGAAACTAAGAATTGCATTATACAAGATCATGTACAAAAACACTGGATGATAAAGAGACAAATGGACTATAAAAATGTAATAGACCAAATTTGCGACCTGCACTGCTTGTAAATAAGACTATTGGAGAGAAACGGGAACGATGCGCTAGAGCTGGGCAGGTTTAATGGGAAGGGGTATTGAGGTAAGGTAGTTAACATTAAGCTTCCAGATCTATTTACCAGAGAAATGATCTTGGTTAACAAAATATTACTGCTATTCGTCCCTACAACTTCTATTGGAAATTGCCTGGATATGAACCATGTTAGAATATCTACAAAAATAAAATATCTCTTAATGTCAGTATTATATCGTAGAATATTTCAGACTATCTTATATGATTTCTTAGGAGTGATTTTCATATTTCATTAATTTCATATCTCCCCTCTCTCCTACCTCCCAACAAATAACAGGTCAATAGAATACTGATTAGTCTATCAAAGTTTTACCTGTAGATGATGTAACTGAAGAACAAACAAAACCCAGAAGACTTCCAAGGATCATCCCAATATGCCAAAGATTGAAGAGACTTCCAAAGTTCATTTAGAGGAAAAAGTAACTCCTGAAAGTAGAGGTAAATGATTAGTATCAAAGTCAAATCATGGAAGCTGAGTTTACTACTCCAAATTTGGAATAAGTAGGAGAAAAGTAATTAATCGTGCGAAATAGTAGTGCTATAGTGCTGTCATGTCGCAAAAGGTGGCCATTACAAGTGCTCATTCATGTTGCATTTTTGGGTTGCGGCCATCTTGCTCAAAAATCACAGCCGCTACTGCTGTAGTAACAAAATGCAGCCATCATGGCTCCTATGGTGAACAGGGGCTGAAAACCCACATCTGCCCTATATTTGAGTTTTCAAACCAATTTTTTTAATAGACTTGTGATTTCTTGTGCATTTTTTGCTTCAAAAACATTATAAGGTTCAAAACCCTTCATCCTCCTTGATCATTCATGCGAAATAGTTACCTTTGTTCCAAACTTTGTTGTCTGACCCAGTGACCCACTGCTTTCCAGTATCTGTTTTAGGCCAACCCCAACGTTTTCCAGCTACTGACCCACAGCCCACAGATCTCTATTCATGCATCAGAGCTCAGTCTCTGTTTATGCTTCACAACATGCAGGTGCTGTATTTTCTGTGTTCTGTTATTTCTTCTTCCTTCACACTTTACAGTTCATATTCTTTTAATTTTTATTTATTTATTGCTTTTTTCTATTGATTCTATTATCCTTTTTTTGCTTTTACTACATTCTTATGGTCTGATTGCTCCTAGATTGATGGACCTTGTGTGTGATTGTTTATTATGATGTCTTCAATTTTGGTTACTTCTTTTTCATTAGAGTATTTATTCGTGTGTAGCATAAATTTCTTGGTCTGTATTATAATCTTCAGTATAGCGGCCATCCCCCCTATCATGCTGTAGTATTTTTGGGGTCTGCCCCTCCATACTACTATCTGGGAATGATAACAATGAGTAGCAGCCATATAGCAATAGGATTCAAAATTAAGTTCTCTGAGTAAAATTGGTCATTCGATAATTTGGCTTCATTCCATTATTATTATGTCATTTAGGAAAAGGAGGGAGAAGTTGTGCATTGCAAAAGATGCACATTACATGATCTACTCAAACACTTACACATGTTTGCGAATTTTCCTATCAAGAGTGAATAGGATCGACGGTCCAATGTATCTTTACGACTTACATCCAAAATGAAATACCCTTTTGTTTGACTAATATTCATTAGAAACAGTATTGTAAAAGGAAAAACTGTAAAAGCTCAACTAAAAGGTAAAAGGGTGATAAATTAGTACCTTCATGACAGCCAAATTAGTGTCAACACCATCAACTTTAACACCATCAACTGTCGCTTGTGCAGATACGACCTTTTTATAATTGTTCTTAGATTCTTCAACCGCTATTTCCAATGAAGTCATTTCTCCAACAGATATTTCACCCACAGCAATCCTGCTCTCATTTGAGTTGTTTGAACTTGTTCCAAATGCAAATCCCAAGTTAGAAACCATGTCTGAGACCGAGATAGAATACATTCCACTTCCAGCCCTGAAATCATTTCCATGATCCGACTCCCTTAAATTTGACATATTTGCAAGGGCTTCTAATATCAAGTCTCCTCCTGGAAGCTGATCGCATAAATTAAACATGAGGAGAGAATCATTTTGTATAGGGATTGAAGAACTAACATCTTGGATGGCTTGTAATCGCAAGATTCCTAAAACGGCCTTCCAAAGTGCTTCTTCCCGTGCAACCTCTTTAAGTCTATACTTGCTTATGAATTTGTGAACATTAAGAATCTCTTGGATGATAGCTAGCCAATAATCACGACGAGCATGACCTTTAAGCTCTGGAAATTCTAGTACAACTGGTTCTGATCTACAAGAGAAACATTTATTAAAGTTGATAGCACAATAATTATTCAGCGGCTATCCATTATCTATAAAAATAATAGTGAAATTACTTACAAGGAGACTGAGCTATAGAAGACTGCCTTATCAAAAAGTCGAGTACCCCATGGTCCAGTCAACTCAGGTTTAACAACTTGGTTTAGATCCTCTGATAAATCATATCTTTTTGGTTTGTCATATGACACAACACGAAGTGCTTCAAAATAAAGTGCATGATCTGTCAGGATTAACCTTCCTGCATGCATGCCACAAAGAAGTTAAGAAGAGACACTAAAGTCCTTAAGAATAAACAAAGATTGCTTCTACTTTATCAGCAAGTATATATTATAGTTTGAAGGGAACATATGCTCCATAAAGATGGTATATATATGTATTTTTTCCACACACTTACCAGGCCAGGTAGATATTCCTACATGCTCAAGGACCGGCTGTGTGGTGACTGTTCCATCAAGCTCGAGAATCTTCTCACCTCTAGAAGATCTCATAGCAGAAAGGAGAGATGACTCTGAATTGCTCTTCATTTTTCTTATTGCTCTGTAAATATTTACAAAAGAAAAGAATAGCAAAAATTTTTGGTGCCTATCTCCAATCACAAACTAAATAATTTGACAAAATTACTCTGTTGAATCAGAAACAGAAGCAGATATAAAATACAAACGCTGCACCTTTGAAGTTATCAACTATAAAATACAAAACTATACTGAGAATGCATCAACATCTTTTAGTACTTAAAATTGTCAAATTCTGGGATGTCATTAGAAGCAATGAGCTTGGACTTTGGTCCGAAAAGTTTGTCTGGCAGAATAGCCATCACATTTATGTACATATACTAACCTGAATTTTCAGTATGAACTTAATAAGGTGCTCATCGAAAAGGGTTTCTTAAATAATAAGTTTTACCGTTTTGAGTCTTTAAACTATACTATTCTCTTTTCCTATTGTTTAAAGGATACTGGTAAACCCAACTACGTTTGAATGCTTTTTGTGGGCCACCTTTTTTATGTGCCATTGGCACAAACAATAATTCTAAGGGTTCAGTAAATTTCTTTAAAACTACTTTTGAAAAATTACAACTGAATTTTTAAAGTAAAACTAAAAACTTGTGATGGGTGTTTTTCAATGCTACCTATGCTATTAAAAAAAATATGTCTATTTTGTAAAAAGAAAAAAATTCATCAAAGAATAAATAAAGTACATGAGCAGTAGATGTCTTCCTACATAACTGTTGATTGATATAGTTTATTATTATGTGAGTAGGAAAGTCTTCTTGGTTGTAGTGCACCCAAATTAGAGGGTATATGATAAGAACCTTGGGAGAACCACACCACAAAAGCTAGCTATTGTAGTTGGAGAGCCCAAGGCCTTATAAACCCCACACCGGAATTCCATACTTCCAATGTGGGACTCAAGTCCCATACCTTGCAATTGGATCCTAACAGTATAATTGTAGAGGTGTTGTGTCAATTTTTTTTATCATATTGTCCCCTCTCTGACAACAACATTCATTGTTTATTCAGTAATAGGGTATAAAGCCCTATTACTGAATTATATTTCATATTTCTCCCTCTCTGACCCTCTTTCCCTTTCCATGTCTTTAAAATTTCAACAGATATTAGAGCAGGGCAGTACCATGCTTTTAATTGTAAGCCAACTCTCCCACAGTTTCACTCTCTAGTCAAATCAGAGAATAATTGTTGCAGTAAAATTGATAGGAGGGATTCCATTGAATTGTTTCAGAAAAATATTGGACTGCATTATGAGTAAATATACAGGGAATTAAAAAAATGTTAAACTATAAGTATTAACTGTTAAAATTAACTCTGGATTATGCAACAAAATTTCACTTCATTTCATATGTCTTCATCTTTTCTTTCAACTAAGTAGAAATCTATGCAACAATGAGAAGGGTGAGTAATCAGTCTAAGTAGATGTATCTACAGTCAGTTCCCTTTCAAAGTACAATTCAACAGTGACAGAGATATACATTTAGTGCTCCTGCTTACAAATATGTCCTATGCCTGCCCTAATAAAGGAGAAACAAAAAAATAAACACTCAAACAGTCAAAGATACACAAAATGCAGAAAAGATGGCTTGCATTAAAGAAATTTGGAAGTCAAAGAAATGTCAGACAAAGGGGAAAGCAATAACATATTTGAAGGAAAAGGTTATTACCTTTCTAGGCCACTGAGGTACTTGTCATAGATGGGGAACTGCAAGCGACCACCAGTTGATGAGCTCAGCACCTCAAAAAGATGTTCACTAATGATGACATTGGCAATGATAGGAATTGCAGGAGCTATTCGACAGAAAGCTTCTAAACCAACAGATACATCCTCATCGACCTTCTAGAAAATTGAGGCCCATCAATGTTACTAAATACACCACAAAAAAACCTATAGTATGTATATATAATACAAGAGCATAGTTAATTAGGATGATAGACACTTAACAAGTTATGCCTATTTGATATGGCCATAACAATGGAAACTAACAAAATATCAAGTTCAGAGAATAACAAAGAAGTTTTGAGTATAATTTGATTCCCAATAGATATGAACAGAAATAATTAACATCAAGAGAAATATATTCCAGTTATTTATTTCTTGTACCATATACCACAGTTTATTGTATAATGCCCATCAATCCCAACAACTGAAAGGCATATTAGATAAGGCAAGATTCTATATATGATTCCAAACTCTTTCCTGGTAACATCAATCTTCAACACATGACTCCCTAGAAAAATCTCATTTGTACTTTGAAAAACATACATTAATTAAAGGTTGGCTGGCAGCAGCTGGGGTCTCCCAAGCTAACATCATGTCAAATGTCAAGCGTCGGAATGTTTTATCAAAGAGATGACCAGTCATCTGTGTTGTCAAGGAAAGTGCTTTGAAACAGCAATATTCCAATAAGTTCCTCGCATATCGTGATGGGTGCTTTATAGAATCAGAAGCCTCTTGATTGAAGCTCTCCTGAAGCTCACTTGAAGTGGTCCTAAGGATTCTGCATTATTTGCTTTTTTTTGTTACAGTTGAATTTCAAATCAAAACTACAAGCCATTTTGTCAAACAAGAAAGTGTGAAGGGTTCAACACTACCTTATGTTCAAACTAAATCTAAAAAGGGTGAAAGTCTGAAAACAGATAATGAAGCAACATTGCCAGATAAATGAGATAAGGTTCCCAGAAATGCACTTACTTTGAGCATCTGCGAACAACTAAGTTTGCAATTGGAGAGAGCTCTCGTATCAAATTCCTCCCAGCAGAAGGTGAATTTTCCATCTCCTCGAGTTCTTCATCAAAGTAGCTCTTCTTTCCAAGCAACCATTTAAATGATCCTTCTTTCACCAGACCTTCAAACATATTTCTGGTTTTTCCAGCTACAGCCATCTCTTCTTATCTTATCAAGTTGGAAAACAAGACACCCAATATCAAGTTTTTTTCTTAAAGTTCTTGCATTCACTGAAACATAAAGGTTGCCAACACAATATTAATAACACCAAGACGAATCCTCAAAACAGAATCACCAAACTCCTAATCATAAAAGGCTCAACACATCCAAAATCCCATTTGCATGATGATCTATTGATATTGCAATTGGAGCAGAATGAGCAAACTCATAAACTACAAACATTTCTTTCTTAGTTCTTACAATTTCTGAAGCTTTTTCAAGAGTCCTACAAAACTTAGGGTCTAAGCACCAGTGAAAGTGTGCCATTAATTCACAAAAGCAAACAAACAGACTGAGGCTAAATAAACACCAAAAAGAGTAATTAACTATTTCAATCTCAAACAGCATATACACAATCACGCTTCCACTTCCCCAAACATATCACATGTTCATCATGATCTAGAAAAAGCACAAATATTGAATCACAGACTAACCCCAACAAGCAGCACCGAGCAAAACCCAAGTGGCCCACCTTTAAATGCAGGGAAAAAATCTCAACTTTGGCAAATGGGGTAAGTTGAAATCGTGAAATTTTCCGCGATCTCAGAGAGCGAAGGGATTGGGAATTAACCCATTTCGACAAATAGCGAAATTTGTAGAGTAACAACACAAATCAAGAAGTGGGTAACTTTGGTTAGAGACATGTATGAGGCAATGCAAAGGCTAAAGAATGTGAATTGGATTGAGGTTCATGAAAGACAGTGATCAGTGTTGGATAAGCATTAAACAGAGAGAGGGGTTTAGCTTTCTTTCTGAAGGAGGAAGAATTCGAGTTGTTACCTTGTTGTTGGGACAGAATCAGGAACTCGCAGGTGCAGGGAAATGGATTACGTCATTTACGTGTCTCTTTCTCTCTTCTTCCCATTCTTTTTCTTTATAAAAATTCCATATTTCAATCTAAGACTTAATTATTATCCACTAATATGTAAATGGATTTAATAACTATATATTATAAACTCCATCCAATAATTTCTTGACACATTATTTAATGAGGTTAATAAGACATGAGGTGTCATATTAATTAATTGATATGGCAAAATATTATTGGGTGACCATGTAAAACTTCTTTACATGGACAATGAGCTTGTTTAGGTGAAACTTCTGCAGAAGTACTTCTAGGTGAAAAAATAACATGAATCAAAGAGGACAAAAAGAGTCTGTTTGGGTGGAACGTCTACAGAAGTACTTCTAGGTGAAAAAAATAGCATGAATCAAAAAGGTCAAATGGATTTAACTTCTCCATAAGTTAAAATTAGTATTTGTAGACCACCTTCTCCAAAAGTTCTCCCATTTAACTTCTCTAAAAGTAACTAATTTTAACTTATGGAAAAGTTAAATGCATTTGACTTCTTTGATTCATGCTATTTTTTTCACCTAGAAGTACTTTTGCAGAAGTTTCACCCAAACAGGCTCAAATTCATTTAACTTCTCCATAAGTTAAAATTAGTCGTTATAGACCACCTACTCCAAAAGCTCTCCCATTTAACTTCTCCAAAAATAACTAGTTTTAACTTATGGAGAAGTTAAATGCATTTAACATCTTTGATTCATGCTATTTTTTCCACCTAGAAGTACTTCTACAAAAGTTTCACCCAAACAGGCTCAATATATGGTAATTAAACTCTATGTAAATTACACTATTACGTGTTATCATATTATTTAATTTAATAGCTATAATATTTTATGAGTCAGAATTCGTTGACACCAGGTGTCAAACTTGTAGAGTTACACCTCTTAATAACTTTTTGTAGAATGTGAATTTGACCAATCCAACCGTTGAATCATATTATATTACCTTCATGATCATGTATATCAAATTTAAGGTAATTTGGACATTTATAAGTATGTTATCTAATAATGGACTTTTACTTATATTTTAAAAACATATTATACGTTAAAATAAATTAGTTTGATTAAATTTCAATTGGTTTTTGATTTTTATGAAATTTTATAAACTTGATCTATTTTATAAGAACTTTCAATTCAACGGTTGGATTAGTCAAATTCACATTCTACGGAAAGTTATTAAGAGATGTAACTCTACGAGTTTGACACCTGGTGTCAACTGATCATGACTCATATTTTATACATTATATTAAATTCAATAGATAATAAAATAATATATTATTAATACACTTTAAATTCTTTAATTTATATTAAGCGGTCTATGTGTTCATTTGATGTACGTTGGAATAGAGATGAATTTTACACTAATTATGAAATATGTTGAATGAAAATAATTTTATTTCAATTTCTCCAAACTTAATTTTATACTGTTGTAACTGGAAACAAAACTAATGATATATATTTTCATTTTTGGCTTTTGTTTTTTATTTTTAAATTTACGTTGTGCTTCCATGTATGTTGTGATGCAACACTCATTATTAAGTTATAAAACATTGACAAGAGTTAAATATGTATATGCCATGACCAAATATTCAAAATCCAAACAAACCATAATTGACAATTTTTTATATGATAAAGATAATTGCAAAGACCTGTCCTGAGTGGATCCCTCGTAGAGACATAATAAATGGATGGCTGAACTAAAAGTTCTTTAAGATGTGTGTAAAATAATGGTTGAACTTTTTTGTAGAACCCCCTTTCAATTTCGAGGTCGTTTATGGGGACAAAAATAATCGTGTAACAAATTTTACTGTTTTTTTATTTGGTTCATCATTCAATTGTTAGTCTACCAAGTATTATGCATAAGAAAAATACAGATCAACAAGCAAGTCGATGAATTGAGTAAACCCTCAATTCAATCCCTGTATTAGTTCGATTACATTAATTTCTCAAATATGAAAATTATATTTTTATTTTTAAAACATGAAAATATTGTTTAATTTAATTTTTTAAGGACTAAATTAATATTTAAAAAATTATTTAAGGACTAAAATAAATGATTTTTTATTTTTAATTTAATAATTAAATTAAATAGTTTTTCATCTTTGAGAAAGAATCAATTTTCTTCTTTCAACTACTAATATGATTAATTCCAATTCTTTCAATGACTAGAATAAAGGTATAGTTCCATGAATTAAATGGAGAAATAAAAAAATTCAAATCACCTAAAATTTAAATAAAGCTAAAGATAATGATTTTTGCTATGATTTTTCTGCATGGTCTCGGGAGCCTGTTGCCTGCCTTAATCTGAATTCTGGGGTAATTTAAGTTTGTTTTTATTCACACCTATTTTTGCCCTTTTCATGTGTTTCTGACTGCATAGGCACCACACTGGGAACATCCTTATTGTTTTTGTAATTTGAGACTCTTAGTTTACTGTTTTTTTTTTTTGCAATTTGAATGCGGTTGTTTTGTCCACTCAATTTTCTTTTTCTTTTTATCTTGTTTTTGTAATGTGTATGGGTTGTGATCCGGACCTCAGCCGACAGCACCAACAGCCGAAGGAATCCTATGACCAAGCCGACAGGAGACGCCTCCCACGGAACCCTCAGCCTGAGCCATTGGGGGACAGGACCATGCAAAGGCAAGACGATCGCCCATCCCCAAGTCCAACGTCCGGACCGTAACTCATCCTCGGATCCCTACGCCTAGGGACTCAGACGTAGGCTACCTACCAGGTCTCATCGCATTTAATGCGCCCCATGCCACCCCCAATAAAGCTGGGAGGATCTGACACACGCCACCGAGAATTACGGCCGCAGCAGGAGAGGGCGGCGGAGGCGTGCCTGCTCCACCTGCCATGCCCCCTCCTGTCACAACATGGCACGGCTATATAAGGGGATCATCCCCACGAGTATAAGGTAATCTTCAACCCTTATCTTCACCCCACACTTCTTCCTCCACTAACTTGAGCGTTGGAGTGCCTTCGCAGGTACACCACCGTGCGCCCCCGTACCGGAGCGACCACCGGAGAGTCTACGACCACCCCTAGCTCACTTCGGACCACCATACTAGCTACCTCGGACCACCCCCTGTGATCTCGGCCACGATCATTTGGCGCCGTCTGTGGGGAATCATGTAACGGAAGTCCCACCATCTTTACCCCTTTGCTGAGATCAGGTCCATACACCCAGGAGAACAGAAGATGGACGCTACCACCAACAATCAGCCACCGCAGCCCGTCACGGCAGCACCAGTGACGGAAGCAGAGATCAGAACAGACCGCCGTCAGGCCTTGAGGGTCACCCCCCAAGAGACAGCACCATCTGTGCACACCACAGAGACTTCGTCAGAGAGCTACCACTTGAAGCCTCCCGGAGACATCACTAGGAGGAGGAGGCCCTCCAGAAGGTCCAAGAGAAGGGAAACCTCCCCGAGCAGTGAAGAGGAGGCCCTCATCCCTCCCAGAAGGAAGAAGAAGAGCAAAACAGTGAAGGAGCTAGAAAAGAGAATCAAGTATCTTGAGTCCTTGATTCCCGCCTCAACACGGAGGAAATCTCACCGGAAAAGAAGGAAATAGGAGGAGCTCCACCTCCAAGAGAACGTACCGCACCAGGGATCTACCATCCCAGGAATCGAGCTACACATCCTCAGAGACCTCCTCGGACGAAGTCTCCTCGTCCGACTATAGAACCGAACGGATGAGCCATACCCGCGACCGCGGCCGACGGACGACTCCTTCGCAGCATGGCGACACCCACGGAGCTTCGGCCAAAAAGGATCCAGAAGAGACAGTAAAACCTGTCACCCCAAGCCCAAATAAGGAACTGGAGGCAGAAGCACAGGTCACACCAATTGCGGCGCAAGCAACTCCGATCGCCACCACACCCATAATCCTGGCAACCCCTGCAGCGGTCGTAGGAACCCCCGTTGCGGCCACCCCGTCGGCTACCACTCCAGGGGTCCCAAACCTCATAACCTTGCATCGGCCCTTCACTCATCCTTTCACGGCGAGACTCGCACAAGTTGAAATACCTGACCGTTTCCTCCGACCCTTCAACAATATCAGTTTGTACACTGGGGAAACCGACCCAGGCCGACACCTAGACAGATTCTTCAATGAGATGCTATTCTTGGGCGCCCAGGAGGATATCATGTGCATAAGCTTCTCCCGAACACTGGACGACGAAGCTCTGACTTGGTTCAGAACCATTCCCCAGAATTCTGTTGACAAGTGGGACGACCTAGCAGCTGCCTTCGCTAAGAGGTTTAGCATGGCCAACCAGATCCCTCGCGACTCCCACACGCTCGCAAAGATCAAGCAAGGGGAATCCGAGACTCTGCGAGACTTCCTAGCCCGTTTCTACAAGGAAATCGCCCTCACGCCTAATGTGGCAGACGAGGTACAACTCCATTGCGCAGTCGAGGCGTTACGCACTGGAACACCCATCGACATTTCACTCAGAAGAATCCGAGTCCACAACATGACGGCCTTCAGGGAGCGAGCAGCTCAATTCATAAACGAGGAATTGCATCTAGAAGGGACGAGCAAAGCGGCGAACCCGAAGGAAGCCCGAGCGCCAGAGAAGGAAGAAAGGAGCAGGAAGGAGAGAAGAGAAGAAAAGAAGAAATTCAGAGGACGGTACGAGGGTAACTACACTCCCCTCAACAGTAGTCTTTCCAGGATTTGGCAAGAAGTACACCACGCCGAGTTAGCCGAGGTAAAGAGACCTCCGCCCATCAAATCACCCCAAGGAGACAAGAGCCGATATTGCGCCTTCCACAAAGGCCATGGGCATGATACTGATGACTGTTACCAGCTCAAAGATGCCATTGAGCAGCTCATCCGAGATGGAAACTTGGGTCGATATGTAAGAAAAGACAAGCCAGAGTGGAGCGGCCGTGGGAACGGCGACCGGAGGCGAGATCGTCATTCACCTCCCAGGCAAGAGAGGAGGCGACACCGCTCCCGTCCACCACGAAGCCACGGAACGTCGGACATAAAACCAAGGGAACGATCACCACAGAAGGACAAAGACCAACAACCTCGGATTACCATCAATATGATAGCAGGGGGCTTTGGAGGAGGGGGCCCCTCGTCCAACTCCAGGAAGAGGGCACTAAAGGAAGTACAACATGTAGAGGGCGACCATCGCAGATCGCGCCGACATGAGGCGCCCCCTCCAACTCCAACCATCACCTTTGACAGCAGCGATTTTGGAGACACCCTCCCCGGGCACGATGATCCGATGGTAATCACCACCGTAATAGTCAATGCCGAAGTAAAAAGAGTGTTGATAGACCAAGGCAGTTCAGCGGACATCGTCTACGAAAACTGCTTCGAGCATATGGGAATCGACCGAGGAGATTTATTGCCATATGACAGCGACCTCGTTAGCTTCTCAGGAGATCGTATTCAACCCCTCGGCTACATAGAAGCGCTCATCACTCTGACAGGAAAAGGGGGAAGCAAGATGATCAAGACCAAGTTCATCGTGGTACCATGCAAAAGCTCTTACAACGCCATTATGGGAAGGCCCAACCTCAATGCGATGGGGGCCGTAGTCTCCACAGTACACCTTGCAATGAAGTTCCCCACAAGAGAAGGGAGAGTGGCGACCATCAGAGGAGACCAACAGGTAGCAAGAAGCTGCTACAACCTCAGCCTGAAGAAAAACCCCCCACCAAGCGCAAAGACCCCGACCCGTCAGGTGCGACACAATGTTTCCCTCGTCGACTTAGACCCAATGGTCGATTCAGGAGAAGAGGGCCGAGGTACAGACCGAATCTCACCAGAAGGAGAAACCACTCCGATAAACGTCGGAAGAGAAGAAGGACAGAACACCAAGATGGGAGCCCAACTCCCACCAGAATTTAAAAGCAGAATGGAGAAACTTCTCATGGACAATGCCGACCTGTTCGCATGGACAGCGGCCGACATGCCCGGGATTGACCCTGACTTTTGCTGTCACAAATTATCGGTCGATCCTCGGTTGAAGCCAGTCGCTCAGAAGAAGAGGAGAATGGGACCAGAGAGGCAACAAGCAATCAAAGAGCAGACAACCGAGCTACTGAAAGCCGGATTCATCAGAGAAATCCAGTACGCAACATGGCTAGCCAACGTCGTCCTCGTCAAAAAATCCAGTGGCAAGTGGAGGATGTGTGTGGACTACACTGACCTCAACAAGGCATGCCCCAAGGATCCCTTCCATTTGCCAAACATTGACAGGTTAGTAGACAATTCCTCGGGTTATCGTTTCCTTTCGTTCATGGACGCCTACTCTGGTTATAACCAAATCCCAATGCATGTTCATGACGAGGATAAAACGGCTTTCCTTACGGATGATGGAACTTACCGCTATACCATGATGTCGTTCGCCCTGAAGAACGACAGAGCAACGTACCAAAGGGTGATGACCAAAGTTTTCGAAAGGCTGATCAGAGAGATCGTAGAGGTTTATGTGGACGACATCATCGTAAAGACGTCGGACGGAGGAGACCGCGTAGCCGACCTAGAGAAGGTCTTCCACAGGCTCCGACAACATAACATGAGGTTAAATCCCCTCAAATGCACCTTCGGTGTCCCAGCCGGTCATTTCCTCGGCTACATGCTAACGAGTAGAGGGATAGAAGCTAATCCAGAGAAGTGCAAGGCGATCCTGGAGATGAAGAGCCCAACATCGGTCAAGGAGGTACAACAACTGACAGGGAGAATAGCGGCCCTGACTCGTTTTCTTTCCCGATCAGCACACAAATCGCTTCCCCTATACCAGCTCTTGAAGAAAGGACAACAATTTGACTGGAATCCTGCATGTGAAGAAGCTTTTCAAAGCTTCAAAGAATCACTCACTAAACCACCAATTCTGGTGAAGCCCTAACACGGGGAGAGGCTGTACCTATACCTATCAGTGGGGGAAGAGGCGATCAGTTCTGTTCTGGTCAAAGAATCTGGAGGCAACCAAAGCCCAGTATACTTCACAAGCAAGAACCTCCAAGGGCCAGAACTCAGATACCAGAAGTTGGAAAAGGCAGCGTTCGCAATCATCTCGGCCGCACGACGTCTTCGGCCTTACTTCCAGGCCCATCCCATCACAGTCAGAACCGATCTGCCCATCAGATCAGTGTTACACAAACCTGACCTAGCCGGTCGGATGATTACCTGAGCAATCTAACTATCAGAGCATGACATATCTTATGAGCCAAGAGCAGCCATCAAGTCACAAGTCCTATCCGACTTCATCCTCGAGATGACAAACAACCAGAAGGATCTTTCCACGGTCGCCTGGACCATATATGTGGACGGATCATCGAACACTAAGGGAGCTGGGGCAGGAGTAGTGTTGGAAGATAGCACAGGAGTAACCATTGAGCAATCACTTAGGTTCGACTTCAAGACGTCAAATAACCAGGCCGAATACGAGGCTTGTTTGGCAGGACTGAACTTAGCCAAGGACCTTGGGGCTGAGGAAGTCACCTTATGCAGCGATTCCCAACTGATGGTTTCCCAAGTGAATGGGGAATACCAAGCTCGTGAACCCATCCTGCAACAATACCTCAACAAGGTTGAGGAAGCATCTGGTGCTTTCAGGACGATCGAATTCCGCCATGTACCGAGGGATCAGAACACCAGGGCCGACGTCCTATCAAGGTTGGCAAGTACAAAGAAAGCCAGGAACAACAGATCCGTCATCCAAGAAACACTAACAGAGCCGAGCATCATTGAAAAGAAGCAGATCATGCAGATCGATCAGGACTCCTGTTGGATGACACCGATCGTAGCTTACTTACGGTCGGGGATCCTTCCCGCAGAACGAAAGGAAGCAAAGAAAATTGAACGGGCCGCAGCATGGTACACACTGATTGACGATCGCCTGTACAAGAAAGGCTTTTCATGCCCCATGCTCAAGTGCTTGTCCCCCAAATAGGCCAGCTATGTACTGGCAGAAATCCATGAAGGCATCTGCGGTCAACATCTCGGCGGTCGATCATTGGCCAAAAAGGCTTTAAGGGCCGGCTACTACTGGCCCACAATGGAAAGGGATGCAACGGAACACGTTCAAAAATGCGACCCTTGCCAAAGACACGCAGACTTTCACAATGCTCCAGCAGAAGAAATGTCCACCATTTCGACTCCATGGCCTTTCTTCAGATGGGGAATGGACATCCTCGGACCATTTCCCCCAGCACCAGGCCAAGTAAAATTCTTGATAGTAGCCATCGACCATTTCACTAAGTGGATTGAGGCCGAGGCCCTGACGACCATCACCTCCGCGAGAATTCAAAATTTTTTTTTACAGAAACATCATAAGCCGATATGGAATCCCAAAGGCGGTAGTGACTGACAACGACACCCAGTTCGCCGACAAGAGCTTCAGAGAACTGCTAATGGACCTGAAGATCAAACAACACTTCACATCGGTTGAGCACCCCCAGACTAATGGGCAAGCTGAGGCAGCAAACAGAGTAATCCTTCGAGGACTGAAAATAAGGCTGGACGAATCAAAGGGAAAATGGGCCGATCAGCTGGACCATGTCCTCTGGGCATATCGGACAACCCCCCATTCATCGACTGGAGAGACCCCTTTTCGACTAGCACATGGAGCCGAGGCTGGCATTCCAGTCGAGATAGGAGAACCAAGCTGGAGGACCAACGCACATAATGAAGACAACAATGATCGGCTCATTAGGGAAGAACTGGATTTCTTGGAAGAACGACGAGCCATAGCCCACATCCGAGAAGAAGCAACCAAGATGAGAGCGGCAGCCAAATACAATAAAAGAGTAATCGAAAGAAAGTTCAAGGTTGGAGACCTCGTCCTACGAAGGGCCGACATCAGAGGAAGGAACGCATAACAAGGGAAACTAGCACCTGATTGGGAAGGACCATACCGCGTTACTACTACAACAGGAAAAGGTGCCTACCGACTGGAGACGCTCGGCGGAGATGTCATTCCCCGACACTGGAACGCACATAACTTAAGAATGTATTACAATTGAAATATCATGTATCCGACCATGAACCACTTATAAATGAAATCAAACCCACGACCTGAAAACCGGGGGATTCAGCAACAGACTCTATTGCCAAAAAGAATTGGCCAACAAACATAATAATACCAATCACCCAATACGCAGATACAATGAAGCGATTTCATAAAATGAAACGAACATTCAAACAACGCTACGATCGGACAAGATATCAAAGACGAACAAGATCAGATAACGATCTATTCTTAGCATGAAAATAAATGGTCAAGATAACCTACGACGAAGGCAAAGAAAATATACATGCGATCGAATAAAGAAACGATTGGGAATAAAAAAGTTGTTCAAAATAACTACAAAGCATGGCCAAAGCCGATCAAAGGGAAATTAAATTGAAATAACAAAACAACGACAAGCTTCAAGCATCGGTCTGAGCGCCGGTCGGGGAAGGCAGACCCTCTGGAGGAACCTCAATTCTATTCTCACCATCAACCAAGACCACGACCCCGTCAATAACCTCGTACTCATAAGAAAGGCCACGAAGGTCAAGGTTGTAGGCAGGGTTGCGAACCTTTACTTGCTCAATAGCAACGTCAAAGGCCTTCTCCACATACTTCATCGTGTCGGACACCGACTTGCGTTCCCCCTCTATGGCTGCCTCCAGTTTCTCCTTAAGCTCCGCAACCTCGGCATCATGCTCTTCCTTAAGCTTCCTCAGATCCTCTTTCCTCTTCTCCTCAGCCGCAAGCAAATCTTTGCCGAGGTCCTCCACTCTCTTCTTTAGCGACTCCATCTCGCCCAACTTTTTCTCCAAGTCCTGCTTCTCCTTACCGATCGTCCCAAGTTGGACCGTAAGGGCTTCTTTTTCAACCTTAACCTTAGCACATTCCTCGGTGGCCGACATCGAGGCTTTCAAAGCCTTGTCATAACTTTCCTTGGCCTTCCGAGCGGCGGGGACCACATCCTTCTGGATGAACTGCAGCAAGCTGATTTGCTGAAGATAGGTGACCTGGGCATCCCGGAGGCATTGTTCGAGGCTAAACTCCCCCTTCACGAACTTGGCCCGAATCTCCTCCGTATAAAACTGGGAGGCCACAGCAGGATGATCCGAGGTAAAGCTATCGTCGAAAATCACCTCCTTCGTAAGCACGGGTACCTGGGACGAAGACCCCCTATCAGCCTTGGGACGATCGGAGTGGTTCTTAGGAGGAACCCTGTTCTTTTTCTTCTTCCGCTCACCATCCACCGGATTCATCTCACCCTCAACCTGAGGGTCCGGATCTGGAACTGTCCCCACGATCGGCTGAGGATGAGGCAAGCTCTGACTGGTAGAAAGCGATGCAGTCGGCTCATCAGCACCCTTCCTCTTCTTGGAGTCCTTCACCTTCGGGTTATCAACCCCGATGGCCTTGGCTTTCTTCATCAGCTCTCGGATATTCATTTGTTCTTCTTCTGCAAGAAAGAATGAAATAATCAGAATCCGAAAACAGAGACAACATAAGTTAAGTTAGAACACCCAAAATAACCGACCTAAGGCTACCGTAAGCTGGTCGAGCGAAGTGTCCACCAAGAGCCGAGATGAGAAGCGCTCGCCGGCTCGTTCAGCGATGGCCTCCTGAAGGAGAAAGACTGCATCCTGCTCGGAAGGGGTCAGCCGCTCGTGTTGAGTAGCATACATCTTCTGAGCCCAATCATAACGACGCCTGTCCCAATAAATGCTAAATGTCGGCTCCTGCTCCTGCTCCTCCCATGAACTCCTCCAAAAAGGAAGGACCCCGTCCTTAGGGACCACCTTAAAAAAGTCTCTCTTGAAGGAGACCCCTGAAGACTTGGCTGAATCAACATATAGTGTCAACAACGGACGACCAGTGTGACCGCGCAAACTAACCCAGCCTCTTTCCCCGGCTTTCCTCGGGCAAACATCAAAGAAATGGGAAAAAAGGAAATAATAGACAAAAGCTCACAAAGAATCGAAAAAGCCTTCATGAACCCCCAAGCGTTCGGATGCAACTGACTCGGCGCAACACAATAATGCTTGAGCACCGACCGTTCGAAATCAGAGAAGGGCAATCTCACATTCAGCCTGTGAACGAGGAACGCGTACAAAAACATAAAACCTTTGTTGCTCTCCCCTCGATGACACATACGGTCCGCAGCCACCAGAGGCGAGACGGTATACAACTCCTCATACTCTGGATCTAGAACGGAAAGGGTCGCCCGAAGCGTGGCCTCGGTCTCACCACAGTATCTAGAGGCGATCCCCAACACCTCAGCATCGACCCAGGCATACCGATCTTGGGCCCTCATATCACGACTCGTCACCTCTCCCCCACTAGTACTTGCGGCATCCATATAGCCAAATTTGTTACCTTCAAAAAACGAGCCTAAGTTAGAGACTTCGGCCTCTTCATTAAGCGAATCTAAGTCGGTGCCTGAAGAGGATGCACAAAAATCTCTCACAAAGACCGACCGTTCGGCCAACGAAAGCCCACGGACTTCCTCACGAGTCAGCGCCGCCGAGGCCTCATAGAGGCGAATCATTGAGGGAATAGTCAACACCTGACGAGGCGGACGTCCGACGATCGGCCCCCTAGCAGGCCCGGACTTCGGCCAAGATGGAGGAGGCGCATCAAGCACCTCCAGAGAGTCACTACTCTCCTCCCCACCATTTCCTCCCTCAGGGGAAATCATTGTGAACAAGAAAAAACGCAAAACTCAAAGGAAATGGTGGAAGAGGGAGGCAGTACCTGAGTTGTGCAGCGGAGATATGGCAGAAACACGGCGGAGCACGACCCCAGAAAGCCAACAGAAGGCACAGAGACAATAATCACCACCCAAATTACACCAACAAGAAGCCCAGAGCCAATAGAACCCTTTAATCGGAGCAGAAACGGCTGGAGGCACCTTGAGAGTAGAACAGTTAGGAATTCTCAGGGAAGGAAACAACAATGGCAGGGAGAGAATCACAGAGAAAACCAGTGAGCAAGAAAGGAAGTGGAGGGAGCGGTTACTCCCTCCACTTAACAAAATTTAAACGAAGGGTAGAAGAAACGTCCTTTCACCCACGAAACCAACAGACACCAACAAAACCTAAGGGCTCCATCGTCTTTTCACACAGGGGCAAAAGGAGGATAACGCATCAAGTCAGGGACACACGGGGAAATCCAGCATCCCAAACCGAGGCAAAAACGGAAGACGCAAGAGGATGTCCGCAGCACACGACCCTGCAATCATGACCATTATTGTTGCACGTCTCGAGAAGGATCGCCCAGGGATCATGAGCCACGTGTCCTATTTCCAACGAAACGTCAACGAAAAGGTAACTGTCATCGACAAGACGACCGCAGGCGAAAAGACAGGCGACAAGACGTGACTAAAACGCCGATTAGGCCCCCTTCCGAACGCCCAAGTCCCATTAACCAAATAACTGTGAGTCGACGGTATGTCCAAACTGACATCGCCGACGGTGAGCCGCACGCTCACCATAGCGCTGGGGGGCAACTGATCCAGCCGTTAACCGAGGGGCCTAAAGGCTGACGGTACATCCAAACTAACATCGCCGACGGTGAGCCGCTCGCCCACCATCACGCTGAGGGGCAACTGATCCGGACCTCAACCGACGGCACCAACAACCGAAGGAATCCTACGACCAAGCCGACGGGAGGCGCCTCCCACGGAACCCTTGGCCTGAGCCATTGGGGGACAGGACCATGCAAAGGCAAGACGATCGCCCATCCTTACTTCCATTTTAACTTTCTCAGTGGTATACTTCTAAAATAAGAGGTCATCAAATCTTTTCGGAAACATAGCCTCGAATCCAATTTTCGTTTTCTAAAGAGAACCGGGAACATACCCTTGAGAAGTGCAGTGATTCAGTAATTAAATCCTCATGAATCCTTTTTCTTTTTTCTTTCTTTTATTCCTATTCCAGTTAAAATCTCTTCACGCATTCACTACTGTATGAGGCGTAATATTAGAAATCTATGTTTTTTCTCTCTCGTTTTTTTCACAAAAAATGCATAGAAGTTTCTCATATAATTCGGATATCAGAAAGATTACCATATATAACATAAAACTTCGCCGCCGATTCTTTCTAATCGAGCTTCTCGATATGTCATTATACCTCTAGAAGTCGAAAGAATTACAACCCCCATCCCTCCTAAAATTCTAGGAATTCGTTGATAATTCGAATAGATTCGTAGACCAGGTGTACTGATCCGTTTTAAATTTAAAAAAGTTTTATATGATCCTTTCCTATTTCTTCTATACGGTAGAGTTAATACTAAAAAATATTTGTTGTTTTCTCGATGTTTTCTGACGTTTTCAACAAAACCCTCTCGTAAAAGTATTTTCACAGTGTTTTCGGCGATGTTAGTAAAAGGTATTTGAACTGTTCTTTTTCTATTCATGTCGGCATTGCGTATAGAGGTTATTATGTCAGCGATAGTGTCCTTACCCATGATAAACGAAAATGATCGTTGCACCTTACTTTTGATATAATCAACATGCTCCTTTTTTTCTATTTTTGATTTTTGGATTCAATAAAATTTCGAATATTAAATATAAGAATCCTATATATAATACTATACACTACAAAAGGTATATGTGTGACATATAATCAATTAATTAATCTATTTCATTCATAAATACTATATATCATGGTCTTGTGTTATAATACCTCAGGTGCCAACGTCCGGACCGTAACTCATCCTCGGATCCCTACGCCTAGGGACTCAGACGTAGGCTACCTACCAGGTCTCATCGCATTTAATGCGCCCCATGCCACCCCCAATAAAGCTGGGAGGATCTGACACACGCCACCGAGAATTACGGCCGCAGCAGGAGAGGGCGGCGGAGGCGTGCCTGCTCCACCTGCCATGCCCCCTCCTGTCACAACATGGCACGGCTATATAAGGGGATCATCCCCACGAGTATAAGGTAATCTTCAACCCTTATCTTCACCCCACACTTCTTCCTCCACTAACTTGAGCGTTGGAGTGCCTTCGCAGGTACACCACCGCGCGCCCCCGTACCGGAGCGACCAACGGAGAGTCTACGACCACCCCTAACTCACTTCGGACCACCATACTAGCTACCTCGGACCACCCCCTGTGATCTCGGCCTCGATCAGGTTGAAATACTCCTTATACTCCCTTTTAATTTAATTCTCTTTGCTTAGAAAAAAAACCTAAAATTTAACAGTTAAATGAGTTAATTTTATAGGCGACTTATTTTGATGATCATATAGATTATACACACAAAAATATAAAAAGATTATACACACATAAAAATAAGGAAGAAGGAATCCAATTGATAAAGTTAAAGAAACAATTCAATTGCTTTATTAATAATTCAGTGTGCATCATAAAAATTGAAGATAGAAACTCGATTTAACTTGCGAATATAAAATAAGTACGAGACTCTTCCCTTTCTTTATTTTTATATATTAATTACATTAAGTCTAACTTTTATTTATGATTACTGAGCCAACTTATTTATTGGAATTCCCTAACTATTACCATGACAACTTCTTAACTAACTAACTAACATTCTTGTCAATGTAACTAACCGCCACATCAGTTAGATGGGGCAATAAGGAAAAAGACAAGTCATTCTTAGGATTTTTTTTTAATTAGCATGTGCCAGTCCTTGTGTTAATCTTCATTAGTCCATACATATCATATATTAAAGGTTAAAAACGTTATTATTCTTTTTCTTTCTTTTACGCATAATATTAAACTTGGCATAAGTTGTAATATTTGTAGAATAATAAATATGGTGTACCAACGGGTTGGTTCAAGTGGTACATGTTTGATTCTCTTTAAGCAAAGTCTCGGGTTCGAGTCTTGTAGATAGAAAAAATACCCGTTGGGAGAGTTAGTTCCACCATGATGGGGATGTTCTCGGTTTGAACATGATTGTCTCTGTGGAGGATGCATGTGGTTAAAACCAAGAAAAGAATAATAACTATGGTGTATAAAATTTCACTTTATTATCTAATGTTGTGCTGTCACATCATATAATGAATTTAATAACACATTAATTATTAAATTCATTAAATGATAGAGCAATATATTATTAGACGACATTGTAAAATTTTTTATACTGACAGTACAAAGTAATTAAATTTATATTTACAATAAAACCTCTATAAATTAATAATGTCGGGACCACGTAATTTTATTAATTTGAAGAGATATTAATTAATCGATAAATTAATAATTTATTAATTTAAAGAGATATTTTCTAATTATTTCCCTTGCACAAAAAAAAGAGATATTTTCTGATTCAACGAACCTACATTATTCTTCGTGAATAGAACATATACATTGTATTGACTAATTGAATGATGTTCATGTACAATGTGACTAATTAAATATATAATACACCCCTCTAAAAACCAAAGTTCATTGTATTGTAGTACGTAGTGCTAGTTAAAACTTAATGCAAGTTCATGTATGGTAAGGAAATCAACCACTATATAAATAACATCAAACATTTCTAATTAGTCAATCCAAATAAAAACCAATCAACCAAGGCTTCATATTTTCTTAAGTTGTCATAGCTTTATCTGTAATTTTATAGAATTATTAATTTATAATATTGAAGGGACCATAAATTTACCTAAGAGTATTCCGGAAAATTATTATCTTATTAATTTAGACCTTGGGCCCAAGTCGGGATCGAGAAAAATTATTATTTTAGAAAGGTTATTAATTTATCGAATATTAATTTATAGAGGTTCTACTGTATAAATGTATAATTTTGTGTAATTTTTATTTATATTAAACATTTTTATGTTATTTTATTTATATGATTTAATTAGTAGCTGATCACTGATAAAAGTCGGTGCATTATTAAGTTGATGATAAAGTTGAGTTTAATAATTATAGTTTGATTGACTCCAAATTTTAAATTAAACCAATTTGAATTATGAGCACCTTATTATTAATTGCACATTATGAATATTTTCATTATCATTATATTTTAGAGTAAACCCTCAAATCAGTTCCTGACTTTTCTTACGTCGTGCAAATTAGTCCCTGACTTACTTAAATAGGCACGTTAGTCCCTGACTTATAATTCCGTCAAGCAATTTAGTCCGGGAGACTAACTTCCGTTAAATGGGTGATGATCTGACATGTTAAGTGCCATGTAACACCCAAAACGACCGCGTTTTGGTAATGAGCTTTTCCACAATCTCCATTCTGCCCCTCCTTCCTTTTTTCCTCCCTTCTTATTCCTTCTTCTCTCCTATACGCATCACCATTCTTGAAGTGCTCCTAGCTGGGTTTCTTTTTTTTTTCCTGCTTCTGCAAAGGGTTATTTTCATCTTCATCTCTTGTTGTTTCCGCATCAATTTCCGCTGACAATGGGTAGCTGCGGTGAAAGGAAAAGAACTACTGTGAGGGAAGCAGTGATTGGATAAAAGAGTGCATAGACTTGTGGGGATCTATACCAAATTGCCAATTCTGGAACAGTCAATGGGCAGATGTTATAGCTCGTATTGTGAAAAATTACCACAATGTTGACTGGGAATGCCTCTTGCCTTTGATGTTTGCTAGATACTTGAATATGTTTGAGGTGAGCATATAAATTCTTCTAGAATGTTGGTCTTATTCACATATTGATTAGACATTTTGGCATTGGGAACGGATTAATTGAAAATGATTAGGAAGTAGATACATGCCATCTCTCTTTTAGACACTTCATTTGAAGCCTATTTCTTGTTTTCTTTTCTAAATTAATATTTATAACCTTGTTTGTTATTGCAACTGGGAGTTCAGCTATTTAATATTTAAAGGATGCTTTTTAACACCTTTGTCTAGTGAATATTAAATATTCAAGAATGAGGTTTCTCTTACATGGTAATGCTGGATGTTAAATTCTTGTATGAAGTAAATGATGCATCCTTTGGCTAAACTGTTATGATAGTTGATTTGTAGATACACCCATGTGTTGTCCTGCTAGTTTTGTATAATTTTTTTTAGTTATTCACAGTTTCAAACGAGCTAGTTGATCTTTATTTTCATACCTTACTCCTTATGAGATGCACGATTTTGGTTAGTCATTAGGGCCAATCCCACATCCCATGGTTGTACTTGTAAATCACAGGTTCCTGTTGCAAATGGAAGTGGATTATATCCTCATTCACTGGATGTTCCAAGAAACACAAGGTTCTTGTTCTCCAATAAAACTTCCACCCCTGCAAAAGCTATCGCAAAAACAATTGTAAGAGAATGTGCTTGTTGCCTACTTTTGTGGGATTCTTACATTTGAACCATGTTGCTGGGAATGCTTACAGGAGATGTGTACAGGAGAAGAAGGAATAAGAATGGCGATGCGTATTTTTGGGGATTCTGGAAATGAATGAATACAGGAGAAGAAGGAACAAGAATGGCGATGCGTACAGGAGAGAAGAAGGAATGAGAAGGGAGGAAAAAAGGAAGGAGGGTAGATTGGGGATTCTGGAAAAGCTCACTACCAAAACGCGGTCGTTTTGGGTGTTACATGGCACTTAACGTGCCAGATCATCACCCATTTAACAGAAGTTAGTCTCCCGGACTAAATTGCTTGACGGAATTATAAGTCAGGGACTAACGTGCCTATTCAAGTAAGTCAGGGACTAATTTGCACGACGTAAAAAATGTTTTTTTTTAAATAGTTTTTTTAGTCAAAAGAGATTTTTTTATATTAAAGGCACCAAACAACAATAAAAATGTTTTTGTTTTTTGGTAAATTGTCATAAGAGATTTTCTTTCCAAATGAAGTTTAGATTTAGTTAATGTGTACCTTTAATAACACATTAGGGAATAATAATAATATTTATTATTCATCTCAATTATTTGAAGAAAGAATTATTTATTGCTTTATTGTTAAGTTAGTATACTTGACCCAACTTATTTTGAAGCCAAAAAACTTTTAATAAAAAATATATGATAACAATCCCTAAAAGTTTTTATGATTTTTTAGCCAGCGTGTGACTGTTTAATTAGTTTATAATTTGTAATTAAAGTTTTATTGAAAAAATTGAAAATAAAAAGAGATAGCATGTTTTTTCCCTTCATTTGCGGTCACAAACAATTTGAGTGCAACCAAAATATACACAAATGAGTTAATAAATTCATACAACAAAAATCATACAACAACTCATACAGCATACTTTTACTCTCTACATCTCCATCATATCACTTATCACATCCCACATTTCTCTCTCTTCCCTCTCCCTTATCTCTTTATCTCTCTTTGATGTATGTTGTATGGTTGTATAAATAGGATTTCTCTACACGAATTAACCAAACCAAATATTGAATAGAAAATCAGAGAGTTGTGACTCAATTGACAACGCAGGCTGAGATTGTGGGAATAGCTCCCGAGTTCAATTCCCACTAAACACATCCTTCGTAAGGGGTAAGGAGTCTTAATTGTGATTAAGCCTTGAATATGATTGTCTATAGTAATAAAATAAGGAGTATCTATGGTTTACACCAAAATTTAGAAAAAAGAAAAAAAAAAACTGTTTCCACCAACATTTCTTGTCAATAACTGTCCCCTTCATCAGATTATCTTATTTATTTTCAGATATTTTCTCTCTATTGAAAATGATTGAAAATAAAAGGCACCAGCTTCAGTACTATTTTTGTGCAATCATTTATGGACTTTATGTGTTAACACAATCATTTATAGGTGCGATTAGCAAAAAAGGTGTTAAAAGCAACTCCCATTATATGGGCTTGAATTCTAACATTGGGCTTCAACAAGTTTCTCTTTCATTCCCTATTTGTTATAACTTACAATTATTAAAAGAAACAGAGGCATTAGAAGTTACAACATCATCACTCAACACTCATGGGCGTTTCACTTTGAGGTTGGGAATTGCTTTTTAACACCCATTTTTCTATTCACACCCCTCCACTCTATTTTTGAAAATATTTTTTCTCAAACTACCTCATCCTATCTTTTTTCCCTTGCCCCATTTCCCAAAACATTAAAACAACAAATTACATTAGTGATCTCAATTCTGGCCAGTCAGCTCATTCGACCTAGTCTACTATGGACCAATATATTTTTTTGGGCTGAGCTGGACTGGCTCGATTTAGTGGTGGACTGAAATTATGCTGGTCCAGCCTAACATTTATAGCTTACGAGGCAAACAGACTAGCCCATAGGCCAATAAATTTTTTTAAAAAGTCAACCCATGTAATAAGTTAATAATATTTTAATTATCATAAACTAAAATTAAAATATAGATGCAATATATTATATTTCATATTATTTTATAATTTTATTAATAGAATAAAATATAATAAGTTATCATATTATACTATAAAATAACAAAAAATGATACACAATAATGAAAATAAAATGCAATGCATCAATATAATAATCAACAAAAATATTAGAAATAAAAAGAGTTCAATATACATGAAATATTAACCTTAAAATGGATTAATATATAATATAATATTAGATTTATTACTCATAGTTTTATTAATATACAAAAAAAGTAAATAATAATGGGGGAAGTCAAGCCAACGGCTGGCCCAACTTATCATGGGTTAGCCTGCATCGGATCACACTCAAAATTTGGGCAGGGTTAGCTGGGCTGAATCAAAATTAGTTTAGACTTGAAAATTCCCAGCCCTCTAATTTATCAGGCTAATCAAGCCCATTACACCCCTAATTTACATTATACTTTTCTTTTTTTTTAGTATATTAAGACCCATAAAAGTGATTCATGATAAACCTTTATCATAAACCGTATAAATTTAATATTAAATAAATTAATAATATATATTATAAAATTTAATTTAATTTTTATAATAATAAAATTAGGGGTTCATAATGGATCCCAATGTTCTAAAAAGCGGATCGTACAGTCACCACATCAAACCGGAGTGGCTAGGAACCGATGATGATGTCAGCAAATCGGTCTCAAACCGACTTTGAACCAGTAAAATCGCCCTCAAACTGGTCGGGTCAAAGGGTTGACCGATTTTAATTTGCCTAAAAAGTAGCGGAAATTCCTTCCCACAGGATTCAAACTTAGGGTCTAACGATATTAAGGAGCGCGCATGCCACTAAGCTGCAAGCTCCTCTTGGTAATATACAGCCTACAAAAAGCCTATGATTACAAATGTGTTTCACTTTAATTTAATTTGATATTATATATATGTTTAAAAAATTTTATATGGTAAAAAAATATATATATAAATTTTTTATCATATAAGATATATATTTATGTTAATTTAAAATTTAATTTTTCTTAATTAATTTATTACTAAATATATTATATAATGTTAAATATATATATTTAATTATCACTGGTTCGACCACGGTTTTAACGAACCAATGGACCTTGAATCAGTGCCTTCACCGATTCAATGATCGGTCCGATTTTTAAAACATTGGATCCAAACTAAAAAAGGTCCACCATGAAATGACCAATCAAAGCAAATAATTGTCACTTTTATGTAGCTTTATCTTAACCACTTCTTTCCACCCAAAATCACCCGATTCAAACAAAAGTGGTATATTGTATCCTTCCTTTTGTTTTGGTATTAATCACATGTATTCGATATAACTAGGGATATCTTGCTCGAGGTTTAGAGTGTGTTTGGTAAAACTAATTGATAAGCTAGCTTATTGAATTAGAAGTGTTTAGTAAAACTAGCCAATAAACTAGGTAATAAATGTAAATTACATAAAAAAGACATAAAAAATGACAAATAGGAAAGTATATTAAAATGTGAGGGATAAAAATGAAAGAAAAATAAATAAGCTACAAAGTAGAAATTAGCTAAAGTAGCTTTTAGCTTATAAGCTTTAAACTTCTAAAATTAGTAGAAGCTTGTGTCTTACCAAACAGTTTTATGTTGGTCAAACTAGCTTATAATTAAACTAGTCAAATAAGCTAGCTAGCTTATTGGCCTTACCAAACACACTCTTAATCACAACTAATGATCATCACCCCTCTCTGAAAGTGTGTTTAGTGGAGATCAAACCTCAAAGCTTTTTTTTCAACCTTAATATGTGTTGCCAACTGATCTACAACCAAAATATCTCAACCGTTGAGATATTTTATCTTCTTGTAACAACCAAATCTTGTATCATCTGTTCTTGTTACCTTTTAAATTCAAAATTCTGTTATAGTTTATTTTATCTTCTTGTAACAACCAAATCTAGTATCATCTGTTCTTGTTATCTTTTAAATTCAAAATTCTGTTATAGTTTTATTTTTTGAAATTCATCTCTTGTACCTATATATATTTGTACTCATCACCATAAATAAAATTAAGTCTTTTCTCATCATCTTTATTTTCTCTATATGGTATCAGAGTTAAGGGCATGGAGAAGAGCTGGACGGGCTGGGTGGCCAAGTCGGAGGTGCCAAAGGTCAAGAGATGGGTTGGTGGTGGCGGCAAATGCGGTGTTGGCTGGATGGTTGGTGATTGGTAGTTTGTACACATTGTCCTCATTAGATCCGCGTAACAGCATCACCCTCGTGTCCAGTGCCTTTACCTCGAAATGAAAGGGGAAAAATTCAATGGAAACATTGTTAGTTTGGAAAAGTTGAGAAACAGAGATGAGGTTTTTAGTGACTGAAGGAACACATAAAACATTGGTAAGATGAAGTGGGCGAGAGGGTGTGAGAAGTTTAGTGGAGCCCATGTGAGTGATGGGTAAAGTCTTACCATTGGCCATAGTGAGTGTGTCTTGTCCAGGGTAGTCTGATTTGATAGAAAGATTGTTGAGGTCATTGGTCACATGATGGGAGGCACCAGAGTCAAGCAGCCATGTGAGGTCATTTCCTTCAGATTTGTGCGCCATGTGTGCAGAGGGTGGAGTCTGCTTTGGTGGATAGCTATGTATTTTGTAGCATGTCTTGGCAGTATGGCCCTGCTTGTCACAAAACTGGCAGACAAGAGTAGAGGAGGATGAAGACTTCTTTGAGGAGTTATAAGGACGCCCGCGGTTGGAACCAGAGGAGTTCCGATTGACAAAATTAGCAGTGAGAGGAGCAGGTGAGGCAAGCCGGTCATCCCGTTGCATGAAGATCTCAAAGTCAATCAATTTGTCATAAAGTTCATCAAAGGCAATAAGAGAGTCACGGGTGCGAATAGAAGCAGTGAACTCGCGAAAGAATGGACCAAGACCGTTAAGGGCGTGAATGAAAAGATCCAGATCATCAATAGGGTGGCCAATAAGGGTCAGTTCCTCACCAATATTGCGAATGGATCGCAAATAATCACTTACAGAAGATGAGCCTTTGGTGATGGAATTTAAGCGCTCCTTCAAAGACATGATATGAGACCGAGAGCGACTGACATAAGCTTGCTGTAGTTTACGCCAGGCTTGAGCAGAGGTGTCAGCAAACGACATAACAGTGCGGGCTTCAGCGTCACAGAAACCAAGAAGCGCAAGGTAGAGAAATTGATCTTGACGTACCCAATAAGAGTACGCAGGATTTGAAACATCGTCACCATCTTGTTTAGTGGTGATGGGAGGGCATGGGGTGTCACCAGTTACGTAGCCTTCAAGATTACGGGCCACAAGGAGTGATCGAAATTGTCTGTACCAGGCTGGATAGTTTATTCCATTTAGTTTGATGGGTAGATTGATAGTGGTGTTGAACTCGATGAGATCTTTGGGATCAGAGGTTGAAGAGGCCATAAGGATCGAGATGCTGGTGAAGCAGAAAGACTTCTGATACCATATAGAGAAAATAAAGATGATGAGAAAGGACTTAATTTTATTTATGGTGATGAGTACAAATATATATAGGTACAAGAGATGAATTTCAAAAAATAAAACTATAACAGAATTTTGAATTTAAAAGATAACAGGAATAGATGATACTAGATTTGGTTGTTACAAGAAGATAAAACAAACTATAACAGAATTTTGAATTTAAAAGGTAACAAGAACAGATGAGACAAGATTTGGTTGTTACAAGAAGATAAAATATCTCAACCGCTTACAATATCATCATGCTTTGTTTTGTAGTTACCAAACACAATACATAAAACATTTTTGGGAAAAATATGTTTTTCGTCCCTATAGTTTCGGTCAACTTTAGTTTTTGTCCCTATACTTTAAATCCTTTGTTTTTTGTCACTGAACTTTCTAAACCCCTAAATCATGGTCCCTGATCGTTAGTGAGATCTGTTAATCCGATAAGCTGGGTAACAAAAGTTACATGTTAGCCTCCATAGTTGCCCCGAATAACTAATTGATCATCTAATTAATCTTTTTTATTAATTTTTTAATTATTAAAATAACCATAATTATGAGATTGGATTTTGTATCGGATAAAATTGCTTAGGTGAAAACCCTAAATTAGCAATTAGGATTATTTTAATAATTAAAAATTAATAAAAAAGTTAATTAGATGACCAGTTAGTTATTTGAGACTTACTATTAAGGCTGACATGTAACTTTTGTTACCCAGCTTATCAGGTTAACATATCTCATTGACGGCCAGGGACCATGATTTAGGGGTTTAGAAAGTTTGGGGACAAAAAACAAAGGATTTAAAATATAGGGACGAAAACTAAAGTTGACCAAAATTATAGGGACGGAAAACATATTTTTCCCAACATTTTTTGTCCCATTACATCATGTTCTGTTTTGTACCGTTCTATTTTGTTCCATTTTGTTCATCTACCGAATGCTACCTAAATTATTTTTTTTTAAATAGAGTAAAATTGCGTTTTTTTTCCATTTACATATGTATGCCCAAGGCTTTTCCTAGAAGTAAACACCTCCGCTCGGGGTGGTTGCGAGTTTTCAATTTTTAATTTTTTAAATTTTCAATTAAGTTTTTACTACTCAAAATCAAAAATTGAAAACCACTTTTTGTGTTTTTCAAAACAAAAAAAATTGAAAACCGCTTATTGTGGTTTTCAAAATGTTTGTTTTGAAAACCACAAAAAGTGGTTTTCATTTTTTGATTTTGAGTTGTAAAAATTTGATTAAAAACTTTTAAAAACCAAAAATTAAAAACTCACAACCACTCCAGTATGAACTTGTACATTTCCCCTGCTGTAGCTGATTCTGTTTTTCATTTTACCCTCTCATGCCAAGTAAAGTCTCCTTGATCCCAATTTTAACTTGTTATCAATTAAAGTTATATTTGCCTATAACTATGACTGTGTATATATATCCGGGTACTAGAATAGAAAAAAAAAAAAAAAAAGAGCTGTGTAAATGGGGGCTGATGTGAAGTAGATAATTATTATTACCATAATTATTAAATGGAATGGCTGATTACAAATTAAGAATCCTTCACCAGCAGTAGCACATGAAGAGACAGCCGTCTTAACTTTGGTACAAAACCTATATATCCTTCCAAGTCAACACCAATTGACCTTAATAGTGGGAAGTGAACATGTTACTTTTAAGAAGATAACAACAAAATGGGGTGATAGTGCTTCAATTCAAGAGTCTTGAACTTTCTTTTGAATCTTAAAAATCTAAGATCATACAAACAGATGCTGATGGTTTTGCCTCCATTTTGGCCTAATCTGGTGGGGTTATAGTATACCTGACCACCTAACAACTTCCACTTTCACTTGAACAGCTTCATAGTGAGCCCACTATATACTTACTTGTATTTGGGTCCTTGAACTTGTCCAACTTAATTACTGGTCTCCTCTCCAACTACTACTACCCCCTTAGCATTAGCATGTGTCCCCAAATCCAAATCCAAATGAAATCCATTTATATTGAGAATATATATACCATCAACTTAACTTTTCTTTTAAGACCCTTTAAGTCCATATTCCTCCTCCTTGTTCATGCATGCTAGCTCTAAGAGACAAGGAAACACCATGGTCAAAAAGTGGGTCAAATAAGAAAGATTGAGTTGGAGTGAAGAAGCAAAAGTGGCTTTAAAAGGTTCACAAGTTCTTATCATTTTCCAGAAGTTGGAGAACCCACATTGCCCATCCTCTTTTCAGCATGCCCTGGCCCATTCTAGCTGTCCTCTTCTTCTCCAAAATTCATGGATGCAATGCATCTAACCCCTTCCTCTTTCATTAAACAATGACAACAAATATGCTATAATCTTATAAACATTTTCTCTCCTCAATCATTCACTTAATGAATTGGCAACATCGACAAGATCTTGTGAATTCATAATTAGTTTAAGTGGGTTCCATGCCCACTATTTCTTCTTGGATTTGGCTTGTGGTTTGTCATGTTACTATAATTTGTTCTAGTAGTCACACCTCATTACACTGCCAAAATGGATTATGATCAATTTCCTTGTTTTACCGACAAAATGAGATTTTTAAGCTACTTGTTGACAAAGCATGGGATCAAATTTAGTTGATAAGAATTTTATGTTTGCAATGGAAGGAGGCGACGAACCAAGGAATAAATTATAGGGCATATATAGAATATGACTAATATTACTATTAATCAACAATTTTTTTTGTTTAACCACATGTATCCTCCACGGGAGACAGTACTGTTTGAGTCGGCAACATCCACATCATGGTGGGGCTAGCTCTTCCAACGGGGATTAATCAACAAATTGCATAAAGTGAAAATATATTTTAATTATTAGTAGATATAAACCCATGTATTGCACAGATGTCTTAAAATTTATATTTAGAACATGAAAATTGATAATTAAATTTTTTTAAAATATAATTAAAAAATTAATATAATATAGAAGGCAAATATAGATAGGACTATATGTTAAAATGAAATTAGGATTTCGCATCCTAGAATAGTCAATTTCTTTTTCTTATAATTGATATTTTCAAGTTGCACAATTAGAAACTTATATTGGCATGGCATTTTATGTGTTATTAAACCCAATAAATAATATGGTAGGACTACTAATTGAATATTTATGTAAAACTTCTATATATCCCGTCAATGTATATTCATTAAACTCTTCAAAACTATCACCTAATATATATGTATTCCAGTACATAATTAAAAAGCAATTTAGAGTACATATATAATTCCTACTCTATTAATGAATAATATGAATCACTCAAAAGTCACTTAAATACATACATAAGTACATATAGAATTTGTAACTGCAAACTCAAACCAACGAAGGTTGATTCAAGTGGTACATGTTTGATTCTGTAAGGTCTCGTGTTGGAGTCTTGTGGATGAAAAAAATCCCCGCTGGGAGAAATAGCCCCACCATGATGTGGATGTTCCCGACTCGAACAAGATTGCATCCCGTAAATTATACCTGTGGTTAAACCAAAAAATTCATCAGGCAAAAAATCACAAATTGAACTACAATCTATTTCTATTTATAATATATAAATTTTGAAGGCTATAGCGTCACCACATCAGTTGTCAATTTTTTTAATATTTTTTTTTTTTTTGCAAGTAAGCTTATTTCTTGAGTTGTCACCTCTAATTTCACCTATTCTTTATCCTGTATATAGTTATATCTATTTTAAAATTTCATTAGTTGTTTACCGTTACAAAAGCTTCTTATTAAAACAAGTAATTCCACAGAACACATTTATGTGTATACGATGGAGAGTCACATTATATGGAGATCATCTTAATTAGTAGAAAATATAGAGATAAAATTTGATTTTGAAGAAAATTTTATCCTCCAAGACATGAACTAGAGTTAAGTGGGGATAGATTCAGAAAGAAGTGCAATTTTTCAATTGAAAACAAAAAATCATCCAAAGATTAAGAATAAAACGCATTAATTTTTTTTTGTTATTCACCGTAGGTATCCCCTATTATCAGGGTATATCATATTCGGGGCTTAGTTACAGTTAAGGCTTCTTACCCCTCTCTAAGAGCGTGTTTAGTGGAGATCGGACCCGAGAGTTCTTCCCACAATCTCAACTTGCATTGCCAACTGAACCACAACTTTTTTATACACACACATTAAATTTTGCTACACCATTTATATTATTATATTATATTAAATATACTATCTCTCTAATTAACAGATTCTAAAGAATCTTTAATTGTCCATGCATCATGTGGGTTAAAATATAGTATATATATAAATTAAGGAATTGAATTTAGAGGAGACAAGTCCTACAAAAGCTTGAGTTGAAAGACCAATACTAATTAAAGATAAGTTAATGAGAAGTTGAGATGTCTAGGTCATATTGTGTTCACTTTTTATATATTATATAATATAATAGATAGATTTAGAAGATATATGTATATATTATAACATTGATTCAATTTTAAAGACATAAATGTATATAAGGTGGGTTTTAATTATAAGGTCTAAGTACACTTGATCTCTCGTTATAGCTTATCCAATATTTCATCTCCTAATTTTTTTACTGAATTGATGATCCCTCTTACACATACTTGGAGGCATAATGAGACCAAATTTTTTAGCGTTATCCATCAAAAGAAATTTTAGGGGACTAAAATCACATGCTATAATAGAGAGACCAAAAATATAATTAAATTTTTTATAAATCTCATCACTTTAATAGGATGATTTTTTTAAAACAAAAATTAGATTATTTACTAGACAATAATATATATCTATTGTCATTTTGAATAAACTTATTTAAATGAACTCATAGGAGAAGAAAATAGAATAAATTAAAAAGGTAAAATAAATTCAACTTCTTCCATAAGTTGTAATTGGTCTTTGTAACTCAATTTTTTCATAAACAACTAATTTCAACTTACGGAAGAAATTGAATTCATTTTATCTTATTAATTTATTATATTTTCTTACCCTATAAGTTTTTTTAAAGTTTTTTTGTCTACAATAAATTAAGAAAAACAATGAGGTTTGAACCTAGAACCTTATGTTAAACTAACTAAATACCTAACCACTCCCAACCACTCGACCGATCCTAGTGAGTTTAAAGAAGTTTATCCAAACTTAATTATATATGTAATTAATGATAATAAAACTTCGGTGGAAATATCCCCCGGCTCTTAACGTGGGTCTACCCATTAGTATATTGGTCCAAATTTCATTGATAACACTCTGTTGCTAGGGTCACGTTATCACAAGCTTAAGTAGGGGGATTAGTCACACACATAATGAATCTAATCTAGCATACTTCCTAAGAGAAAAATGAGTAAACCACCACTTTAGTCCTTGAAAGTGTGGTCAACTGCCAATTTAGTCCCTGAATTGAAAAAACTGTCAATTTAGTCCCTGAAAGTGTTAAACGTCGGTCAGATTAGTCCTTCTTTTTCACATTTTGTTAACTAACGCACAACATCAAAAGGACTAATATGACCGACGCTTAACACTTTGAGGGACTAAATTGACAGTTTTTTCAATTCAGGTACTAAATTGACAGTTGACTACACTTTCAGGGATTAAAGTGGTGGTTTACTCGAGAAAAATTATAAAAATAAAAAAAATAAAAAGAACATACCCACACAACACACGCACATACACACTGTTGATTCTACCCAAAAGAAAGTCGATAGTATTATTGTTGCCGTAGGTCCTACAAGACATGGACCTCTTAGTTGATCCATGATGCCAACAATTCACTCTGGCTCCACATGTGTGCAACTAAACTAAGTAGAACAAACGCAATCACGTGAGTCAAATTTCAATATATATAGCTTTTATTTGCAACTAAAATTTCCCAACAATAATAATTCTAGCTGGATTTGGAATTAGTTTCTTTCAAGGTTTTAAATTAAGAATTTTCAATATAAACTAGCAAAAGGATCAGTGTCATATATATATATATACACATAAAGCAGCCAAACACAAATTCAACTTGGAAGAGTTCAGATTGACCAAAGTAAAGAGTAGATATCAATGGGAATTGACAAGGGAACTAACCAATACATTGGATTCAAAGGCTAAAATCTGAAATCTAAAGACACGGGTTGGTGCGTTTCATGTTACTAAAGTCACTGTTATTGCAATAATGATAAACCAAGTTTGTTTCCTAAAGAAAAGGGAGATAGTGAACATATATAGCAAAAAATAATAATAAAGATTTTGAGAAATTCAATAAGAAAAATGATAGGAACACACTCTTTTGAACACACTATGTGATTGGTTAAAATTCACATGGGTCCCACCACTTGGGAGTGGGGACCCACGAACTTGGTGGGACCCATGTGAATTTTAATCAATCACATGAAGTGTGTTTGAGAGAGTGTTCAAAAGAGTGTGTTCCTAGCGCTCCTCATTCATAATATATTGTTAGAATGTCTGGACTGTAAAAATTGAGGATAATGAGATTCAAGAACAATTTTATTCCAAAGATAATAAAAAAGATATGCGCCTTCTTTATTCGGATAATGAAAGAATCCTTGTACGCTCATGAAAGAATCATTGTTCATAAATGAAATGTTCCCACTGTAAACCATTTTATAAATTTCTTCCTGACTAAGTAATACATTGATCAAATAGTGATTTGATCACAGTGAAAGTGATTGTGATCCCAGGTGAATCTTACCTGCAAGATCTGGGTTCTAATAAATATTGAATTCGTCATTTTTGATAGCTCAATTAATGTTACTTAAGTTTAAGTTATCCTCAATTTTATATTGAAAGTAGCAATTAATTCTAATTATTGCTTAACTAGCATAAAGTGTACATATTTAGGTCATAGACACAAATACATCACAGAACCCTTTGCTTGTTATTTATTTACTTTTCCTTTTTGATTTTTGTAATTTGTACTATGGTCAAATTTGCAAGTGCAACCACATCATTCCAATCACAAGATTATATGAAATGTAGGCTATTATTAACTTTGATTTCATTTCTACACATGTTTGAAGCATTGTACAAGCAAGAATGTCCACTTGGAGTGGAAACAAATTGATCTTTGAAACTTGTAGAAAGTAAAAGAGCAAATGAAGAAGAGTCTTCATGTCTTGTATATGGTTGCTGAGTTAAAACATCCAAAAGTGAAGTCAAAGAGGCCAAGTTGGTTGAAAGCAAGAAATTCCTCCATATCCTTCTCTCTTATACTTGTTTAACTCTTTTGCCTCGGATGCTCTTGCTCTCTGTCACATATCAAAACAAAACAAATAAATAAATTAAATAATTGTGCTACTTTATTCATCATAGCATATTTTCATATTCACCAACTCTAGTGACTTTTTATCTTATCCATCACAAATCACAACAGTTTGAATATATAAGAATTAAGAGTTTTTTATAAAGAGAAATCACTAATAAAACCCTTAAATAAGACTAATGAATTTTTAAGATTGGTACCTACCTGCATTGTTTCTAAAGCATCTGTCTCTGAATTGAAGTCATAAAAGGTACTTGCTGCAGTAAGCTTCAAAGAAAGGAACTGCAAGAAAAAACCAAACATATATTAAGGCTATGTTGAAACTATCTTCTCCTTCTCTTCTTTTTTTGATTCTTGATCACTTACCTCTACTTGATGCTGCAAAGACTGGACATAGTTTATGATTTCATCCAACATTACAGCCATACCCATAGTCTGCAACCATTAATCAAAATGAAAGTATAAGAGTTTGACTAATGAAGTTAGAGACAAATTGGAGTTTTATAAGGAAAATGTCTTGACCTTGTAGCATCCTGGAACAATATTCTGTAAGCACTTTAATTTCTCATTGATTTTCCCTCTTCTAACCTGAATAACAATAAAACATAAATACTTGTTAGTCCATATTCATCTTGATCAAAGAGGCAAAAAAAATTAACTAAAGTCATTGAGTTTATTCATTTTTTATGTTCATGTTTAAACTCTTTACTTTTTTGTATTGAAAGGTTTCTTAATTTCTTGGATTAAAGTAAGGGATTTAGGAATTATACCCTTTCTGCTAAACTGTGACTATCAGTAGCTTGACCTCTTCTGGCTCTGACATGAACCACTTCCTTTGCTTTCTCCTCTTCTGTTACATTGCTTTTTGCTCTCTTTCCTCTTCCAGAACTCTGAAATTATTCAGATAAAACAACAAATCAATTTCTGTCTTTGCTCTTGCATGTGATTTGAACATAAATATCCAAGAAACTGGAGAATAAAAGGGAAAAAGAAATTTACATGTTTTGTCTTGCTTCCACTCTCAGAAACTGCAGGAGTTGAGTTTGCTGAGCTTGTCTCTGGAAGATCCATTGTTTTCCTCTTTTTACCTTGATGGATTTCATTTTCTGATGGAAAAATTGGAAGGGAAAGTGGAACTGCATTGTGATTGACATGATGGACAAGAAGACCAGGAAAATTTTCTTCCAAGTTTCCTGGAAACTCAGGCTCTTGAGGGCCCAAGATGCTGTCACAGGAGAAAGGCATCAAGTTCTGCATGTTCAAGTTTGAGTTATCCATGACATGTTGTGAGTTTATCCCTATGAATTGATTTAGGAGTTCCATGCTTGGATCAATATCTAAGAAAGAAAAAGAAGGTTTAATGCTTTGCAAATTTTCTGTGAATTCAGCCATGTGATTTCTAAGATGTTGTTTACCTGATATCTGGATAATGTGGGTTACACTTCTTCTATCTATTCTATTCTATTTATACTGTAGAATTGCAGCTACATTGATGAATAGAAGTACTCTGAGGTGGCCACGTGGCAGCTCAAGCTTCTGTAGTTTTTGTTCCCTTAGTTGGCCCCATATACAGGGAAAAATGTCCAATATCAATAAGGGCCCATGTTTTGTGAGAAAAGCATTGCCTATTTTTGGAGCTTTTAGACCTTTTAATTTGGGAACCTTAACTGTGTTGCCTTTATTGTTATCTAATTTTTTAGCTATAGTGGGAATTGGGAAAAGTGCACTTGTTTAGTGGGGAAGGAAGCATAGTCTAGGTGCAAACTCTTCTTCCAAAAAATACATGACTTTTTCCCCTTCCTTGTTATTTGTGTCTGTGAGCATCACAACTTTATTTATTTTTTAATTTTCAGTGTGTGGAATATAATTGATTGTAATTTTCACCATGCTCTTGAAGTGCATGAAAATTGATTCTTTTGTTCATGTAACCATTGTAACATTTGATCAATGAAGGCTTGTATCCTGAAATGTCACTTGCAATTGCAAACTATAATTTTGAAAAGTACTGTAATACTAAAATTAAATATGTAACAACCAAATTTTATTAATCTGGTTTTTCTAATAAAAAAGATCTCTTTCTTTAATCTATTTTTCTCAGTTAAAGCTTTTATTAATCTTGGTCTGACATTTTTAGTCATTTTTCTCCTAAATATGTGCTATTGATTGATGATACCTACATCACTACTACCACAGTATTTGTAAGTGTACAATAATTGTAGCCATAAAGCTGTGTCCAAATTGAGATCATTGGTGCCATTGCTGCACAAGGCATCTAAGATTGTCACTTTCTTTTGCCCCCCATTCCCCATTACAAGCACCAAACTTGGTGAACTATAATTTTCCTTAGTATTGTGATAGATACTACGTACATAAAACTGCCACTTTACAGTGTGATCTTTCTTCCAACTTGTTCATCTAATTTGTCCACATTTGAGGCCACATAAGCATATATGGTGCTTTATATATTCAGCAATATGAACCTCATTTTCTCCACCCTTGAAAATACAGAGCCATAATGATCAATTGAACTTGAATAATGTAAAGGGAAGAAAAAAAAAAGATAATAAAAATATTGTTTTCTTAGTGAGCAAGTTGTATTAATAAGCTGTTCAACCTTTCAATTAGTACTGTTTCTCCACACAATTCACTATCCTTTGTTTGCTCACGCTTGCCTCTGATTTGAACTGATGTATGTGAAATGAATGAACCAAACTTTATAACATACCCTCTGACATGTGGGGTGTGTGTTTGGCATAGGGCAGTTCATTCAGTTCTCATAAAGGGTTACATTCCTTGGTCTCATAGTCTAAAGAGAGCATATGGGCACTGAAAAGTAGGGGTTACCCTTTATATATACCCAATTGTAGCCCTTAACCAAAAATGGACATAGTTTGAACATTTGTTTGTAGGCATTGACGGCTCACATACACATAAAATTTCCTATTATAGTAATACCCTTATTAGCCCTTTCCAAAGCCACATAATTGTGCCAGTTTGTTTTAACGTTGTTATATTGTAAAATCATGATTTTACGAAATTGAATTTAAATCACTTCTATCCAACGCGTTTTGTAAACGTGTATCATTTATCTCAATCATTGATATCTCATTTCTAGAATCAATTCTATTCAACTGTAAACCAAACCAGCAGTTTGATAACCGAATATGAGAGACTTTATTGGCCGGACTACAAGAGATTTGGTTGTCATGTCACACTCCTTAAAGGGAAGATATCTTCCATATTATAAACGTGCAATAGTGAACTTGCCCATGCATTTGCATTTAAGCCTTGGTATAAATAAAATGTCTACAGCCAATAAAGTTAAACTCTTGAAGAGGATACCATACAAAGACTCCCTATGAGTGTAGGACGGATTTACCTAACACATAACTGCAATTGTTTTGACTTTTGACCTTTGGGAGCTAACTCCTAACTTGATGTATTCTCTCCCACTCGCCCACAAATGTACTTCTTTTTATCATGCCTTGAATTTTAAGGTAACAATTATTATAACCACTAAAATTGTTTTTTAAAGTTTGGAGAGTTAAATGTTGGTACTATAAAAAGAAAAAAAATGAGAGGTTGGGGTGGAGGGGTACTATGTGTCAAATAATTGGAGAAGTTTTCTGAAAATATTTCTTGGACATGGTTATACTTTTCAATAAGTTATTCTATATATTTCTATCTGTGTTTTTCAAAAATCAAATAGCCCTTTTGTATCATCCCTTAACATATTGAAAACTACAAAAAAAATTTAAAGATATTCTCTCGGATCATTTTTATAAGACACACCTAACTAAATTATATAGTCCAATAAAATTAGTTAAAGTTAGTTAATTTTATTGCGATTTTAAAAAATAGTACAACTTTCTAGTTTTACTTTTATTCAATATCATTATCTTACTCCACTACTATTTGATAGTTGAAAGTACATTAAAGTTTTTAATAACGATAAATAAAAAATAATAATAAATGTTTCCTTAAAATTATAAAATATCTTATTAAAAAAATCACAAAAAACTTCTAAAATATGTTTTATAAAAATGACTGGAGGAAGTATTTTAATAACAACCTTCTAAACTTATCCAAAACAACCACAATGTTATTTGGAGTACATAATTTTTCAAATCTTGGTGTAATAATAAGTACAAGCCACTTACAAAGGTATACAAAACTCACCCAAATTTTTCATTTTTTTTTTTATTTTAGGCTTAATTGCATTTTTTATCCTTCTACTTTGAACCATTTTGGTTCCTTAATTTTTTTTCCGAGCAAATTAAGTTCCCCTATTTTTAAAATTAAATAAATTTGGTCTCTCCATTAATTGTCTTTTATCTAAAACCCTTAAATTCTCATTTTCCATCCAAATATTTAGGGGTTTATGATAGATTTAAGATATGAAATAAATTTGAAAGTTTAAGAGCAAAAAATTTAATAGAAATTTGATAAATTTTGAAATGTTTTGTAGGTTGTGGAATTAGGGTTTAAAGATAGTAAAAATTTGAGGTTTATTAATTTTAGGTGAAATTTGATATTTTAATTAATGAATTTTGAGTTTAAGAAGATTTAAAAATGATTTAATTAATTCAATATGTGAAGATGTTGAGTGGAAATGATAATTTGAAGTTTTTAGATAAAAGACAATTGATAAATGAGTTAAATATATTTTTAGTTCTTGAAATATAATCGAGATTTGATTTTAGTCCTTATAATTCAAAACCAGTTTATTTGGTCCCTCAAAAAGTGAAAATACTCATTTTCAGTGCTTATTGATAAAAATTTGTAAATAATCTGTAGCAAAATCTGTAGTAAAAGATGTTCAATATAAGGACTAAATTTGTGTATTTTCAGTTTTTTGAAGGACCAAAACCACACGTTTTAAATTATATGGACTAAAATTAAATCTTAACTATGTTTCAAGTACTAAAAACATATTTAACCATAAAGAGATCAAATCTGTTTAATTTTAAAAGTAGAGAGACTATTTGCTAAAAAAATCTTAATCAAAATTACACATGATGTGAAAAGAAAGAGTCAAATTGCAATTAAGCATTTTTTATGAATTTAAGAATTATACACTGTCATTGTAAAAAAAATTACACAGACATCCAATGATATATTGTCACATTATTTAATAAATTTAATAGTATATAAGGTGTCATGTTCATTAAATGACGTAGCAACCAGGGACGTAGCCAAGGGGGGTGGCAGGGGCCACGACCCGACCAAAATTTTCAAATTTTTTACTAACTATATAGGTCTCATATACTCCCTCCGGTCCTATTTATAAGAACCTTTTCTAGGGTGAGTCTTGGTCTTTTTTATAAGAACCTTTTCAGATTGTCACATACATTAATTATTTTTTGACAAAAATACCCCATTAGTGGAGGTAGGTGCGTAGTTAATTAGTAGAGAGAGTATGACACAATTGAGTAGTTAATTGGAAAGAGAAAGATAATGGGTCTCAATAAATTCAAGGGTAGTTTAGGAAATATCATACACATTCTTGACAAATTTATTGCAATCAACTAAATTAACCAACTTCCTTAATCCGTGTGATATAGTTAAAAGGTTCTTATAAATAGGACCGGAGGGAGTAATATATTTCATGAACTATTACTTCAGCCCCCTACAAATTTTGTAAATTTTGTAGTATTAAGTACTTCTATATGACTCTTTCCATTTATCTTCATTTTAAAAAAAAAGTTTTAATTCTTTATTATTTCCTTTTTTATGCTAATTATCTTTTCTTATTTAGAGATGATAAGATGATATTCAAAATTACAGATAAGATTTGATTATAAATATTAGTCTATAAAAGGTAAAAGGATCAAAAGGGGAAGTATATGAGCAATACAAAAAATAGAAAAAAATGGAGAAAATATCGTTATGTAAAATAATATATAACATTAAAAAGGATTTTTTCGTTATGAATGTTTTTTAGAATTACATGATAAGAAAAACTAAAAATTTAATTTGTAATTATTTGAATTAAATAAAAGATTTAAAAAAAAATAGATAAACATTTTATACTCAATTTAACTTTAGGTTCTAAAGACTCTTTCAAATCATTTGATATTAAAAAAAATTTCACCTTATTGAGAAATTTCACACATCTAACTTTTTAAAGTAAGAAAAAATTAATTATTTCAATTAAGACATTATCATTATAATATTTGTTGCCAAATAATGTCCTGCTCAATTAGATTCCGGTGGTGTGGGTTATTTACTAAAACTTAGGCATAGACTTTCCTTCCTAGAAGAAAACTTCTTGCGAAGTTTCTAATTAGACCAAAATAGATAATAAGTTTACTTGCATGTATCAAGCTCCAAATTGCTAACTATATTACCCGTTAAAGCCCAGATTTGAAATTAGGCATTTGAGTACCCAAACTACTACCATAAACGTGTGTTCTTTCAATCTTTCTTGCATTGTGGAACTGAACTATGTTTTCTTTTAAAAGAAAAGAACAAATTGCATTTATTTTATTTTATCTTTTTGGAAAATATGTAATCCCACTATCATCATATGAAGCCAAAACAGTACCACCACATTGCTACATATAGACTGTTACGTGGCTCAATGTAGTCCAATTATGAAATCTACAACCTAACCACATATCCATAGGATTCAACATTTGATCTTGTTAAATTTTCCTCAAATATTTATGAGAAAAAAAAAAACTATTATGCAATCATATTTGAACTACCTCGGAAAGATGACAGATTAAGTGACAAGAATCAGGCTACTTTTGACCCAAAAGATGATTTGATAATTGATCTTATGTTGCCCACTTATTTATATTATGTCTAAATGCATCCTTCACATCCTCTGTGGCTCTCAAGAAGAAAATTATAAGTGGGTGTGTATGAAATCAACTATAAATGGAAAAGAATGAAAGCTCAATCTCCCAATATTCCATTACCATCTTTGATGTGTACGATTGAACTATCATTAATTTGTTAATTAATGTAGAATATTTAAGACATGGTTCATTGAATCATTGGGATTTGATGGAGTGGCTGCAAAGTGATGATGGATTGATACACCTATCTTATGTAATAGTACTATTTTCTTACCATATACTCATAATTTATTTGAATTTTTTTAGTATGGCACAAATTTCTGCTCTATTCAACAAAAATATTATGTGTGCAAAGTCATCCTTAGGCCATATAGAGTGCAGCAAACAACTTATACCGTGTTTGATTTACACCCGGACCACATTTTAGATGTGGATCCGATAGAGAGTAACATTGGCCAGAATCCACATTTGAAACACATTGTATGTGTTTGGTTTGGTATTGAAACTGAGCAAATTTAAGTTTGGATTCCCCAACACCACTATTTCTAGCATTGGAAACGTAAGTCTACCACGTTTCAACGCAAAACCAAACATGTTCAATTGCTCATACTTTTGCTTGATGAGGTTAAAGAAGGAAAGGACTTCATAGCATAACTAGTGTTTCAACTTTTAGTAAAACCACCCTATCCAACTTTTGCTGAGCCAAGAACTAGTTTAGTACTTTAGTTTCAGATTCAGTTTAGTTCAATATAAGCTACAATCTGAATCACCTAGACACATATCCACCTCCTTTCAGAACCAAAAACAGCTACAAGCACAAAAAAGTTTCAAATATTTAAAATAACAAGTCTTTAGAAAAATAAAAGCTCAATGAGGGACTATTTTTCATCACATCCTACATGTTACCTGCAAACACAGTCACACATTCTGTTTTGGTCATCAATGACGTGATTTCAGTGTTTGTGGTTATCTTGATATATACTAGTAGTAGTTAACAATGATCACAATTTAATCATATCATCATAATCATAAATTCATAATCATCATCATATTTGTGGCAACTTCTAGCTATCATTATCTTTAATTATGAGCACATTGTCATTATCCTTGTTCTCATCTAATTATCTGAATTACTCTCATCTCATCTTACGGCCCCTGCATTGTTTCTTGCTCTGACTTTTACAAGCAAACTGCTTATGTAATGGATCATGCCTGCACACTTGGCAATTTTACTGTACTAATTTTACATGTCTACTTCTTTGTCACAATCACCAATGCTGCAATTGCATTATTGCAGGACAAATTGAAATGAAGAAGAAGATTAATTAGGAAGCTTGAGTTGAGACAAAAGGGGCATTGGCTGGGCTGGATTGGGCTTGCCACTGTACATCTTATAGAACAAAATGGAAATGGGTACAAACATATGTAGTTATTCTCAATGCAAAATAGGCCTCATGACTAATAGTGTGTTTGATTTATACCAAAACCATGTTTTAAACGTGAATCCGGCTACTCTTGATAGCGTTGGCCTAGAGTTTTGAAACGTAATTTTAAGGTAAATCAAACACGCTATAACACCATCAAGAGCTGCATATCTTACAACAATGGTTGCATGTTGCAGCACTTTTGGTGGCATCAAATCTAGGCCCCGTTTGGTATCAAGGATCAAATTCATCGGCTACTCAAAATTTATTATACTACTTTGTTACTCATAACCTGTCTTATCTGATGTCACCATTTTCAACATCCATATCTATGAGATATCTAATTGAAAACCTTAGCATCCTTGAGACTTATAACTTGACAAAATGAAAATGTTATTTGTAGATTTGCTCTTTGCTAGCTGTCTTTTGTGCCCCTATCCCCAGGGGTAAGGCTCACACTTTAATCATATATATTTGGTTCTATCCTGAAAGACACTAATAATTGATTTTGATTGTTAGGAATTTTAGTTTCAATTCTGATTATTACAATGGAATCAAATTATTTCAGATTTACAAGAGATAAACATGGACATTCTTATTGTGTAGCTCAAATTCTATAACGAAAGAATTAATAAATATCAGACAATTTAGGTTTATCCTTTATTAACAAGATCAACTCTTGCTTGAGTACATTTTTTTTACAAGACCACGTGTATCCTTCATGGAAGACAATTCTGCTCGAGCTATTTAACATAGCTACATACCAGAGCTCGAATTCGAGACATTAAGTTGGAACAACCCTTTAGTAGCTGATCTATGTGTTTCGATGGTTTGCTTGATTACATTGCCTATATATAAGCAAGGCTAATAAAAAAAACTCAACTTATAAAGAAATCAAACTTGTATTAAAGTTATTTTAATATTATTTTTGAATTTTTGATTGATTATATGTAATAGTAATAGACATTGTATCCATAGAAAAAAATATTCCATTGACAAAGAATCAAAGATACACCACATTGAACTCTACAACAAAAGCTAATTTAATATTAGACTCCTAGCTAGTCAATTTTATGTTATTATCTTTTATTGATTCTTCAACCAAGTTGATTCTTCAACCCACCATGTATACCACTCTGTGGTTGTTAAAGCTCAATCTCATCCGCAGAAACCGAAGAAAGTTAGTATGAAATATGCATTGCATTGAGAAATCAAACATAGAAGCAGTGAAAGATCGTAGCAGACTTTTCCTAGTGCTCTGTTTTTCCATTTTCCTCCAAAACACGATGGGAAATTTTGTTTTACCTTAATTCTCCTAGCAGACTTTTCCTAGTGCTCATTCTTAATTTTTAAGATTTAACGTTATTTTAAAAAAAAAATTCTTAAAAATTTATTAAAGATAATTAATATTCCTTTAAAATAAACTAGTCAATATGTTGGTGTGTTGGTTAGCAAGACTACTTTGAAAAAAATATCTAATTCATATTATTGTTACAGTATTAGTCCTTGGGTGTGATGTCCTTGGGTGTGATTATATGTTCATTTATTGACTATTGGTAGCACATTTTTTTCGGTGTACAAGGAAAGCGATGAGGTTTGAACCTAGAACCTCACGTTAAACTACCCAAACCCCCAACCACTAGGCCGACCCTGGTACTATTGGTAGCACATTGCCTAAATAGGATCATAACATTGCTGAATTTAAATCATCAAAATAGTCATAACACATTCAACATCTTTGAAATATTCTCTATCCAATCACAAACAAAAAAAAATCTAAGGCACGGAGGTAAACCATGGAAAGAAAAAAAGCATACAGTTCATTGATTTCGTGCGTTGTGGTTAGATTTAGATTATTCACTATTAGACGTTAGAACATCTACCATCTATATGTGTTAAATAAGACTGTCATAAAAGATATTACCCAAAATAAAAGACTATCACAAAAGATAGATTTTTAAAAGATTTTAATTTATTGGTGAATGGTAAAAAAAATTTTACAGAAAGTTTGAAAAAAATTATTCGAGCTAATTATGAGATGGTTTACTCATAAACTATTTTTAGATTATTTCAATAAATTTTTCAGAGTAACTTATGAAACAGTTTATGTAAAGGTTAAAGTTAAATATCTCATCTTCCCCATGGTTATCACCTGTGTATTCTCTTAATAGCTTGTAACATGAGCTCTCATATGATAAAAACTTATTGAATAAGTACTTAATTAAGTTATTTTTTCAAACACACCCATAATTAATTAAGTTGCTTTTCCATGCACACACATCCATGTAAAAATTAATGTTTGTGTTCTTAATGCGAAAGAAAGATAAAAAATACTCATAGTAAATATATGCATTGTAAGGTGCTTTTTAAATTTTAAACTATAAACTGGAAAATAAAATGAAAATTATTTAATAACATAAAACTTGCAAATTATCATTTTTCTTTTATTGATATTATTTAAAATAAATAATTTTAACTTAATATATATACATATTAGGAAATAATTAATTTTTAATTTATCATTTTAACCAATATGATTTCTACATTTTTTGCATGAGTACTTATGAATTATAAAAAGTTAAATTAAAAAATAAAACATAAAGAATGTAAATATTCAATATTCATAAAAGAAAATAAAGAAGTTAGTAGTAATACTAGACTGGATAATTATTTAAAAAGATAATATGTTGATTTATTTTTTATTTAATATGAAAGCTCAGAATACATATATTATAGGATAAGAAAGACACGTGACTTGAAAAAACTAGTTGATAGTTATTAGTTAAAAATTGAGAGTTTATAAATTAACTTATTGAATTATAAGTGTTTGAAAAAATTAATTGATTTTGTAGCTACTAAATATGAAATAATACAAAATTACATATTTATATATTTTTTATATAATTTTTTTTGTTTTATATATATATATATATATATATGAGGGATCAACTTACACCAGTGTAAGTTACACCAAGTCTTACACCGCTAATAACTCTAGGTCGAATGTGATTTTTATTAATCCAACCGTTATATTATATTTATTCATCATCTTGATTATCTGTGTAAAATTTCATAAAATTTGAACACTTATAAATTGATAATCAAATGGTCTCTTTTTTCATATATTTTAAATGTATATATGACGTTAATCTTGAGATATCTCAATGACATATCAAATAATTTCGGATTAAAGTAAAATTTTATATGTATGATCTATATGATAGTAACTTTCAATCCAACGGTTGATTATTTAATACAATGATCTGATAAAAATTTATTCAATGGTGTAAGACTTGGTGTAACTTATACGGGTGTAAGTTGATCCCTCCTCATATATATATATATATAGAGAGAGAGAGAGGAGGGTTCAACTTACACCAGTGTAAGTTACACCAAGTCTTACACTGCTAATAACTCTAGATCGAGTTTGATTTTTATTAATCCAACCGTTGTATTATATTTATTCATCTTCTTGATTATTTGTGTAAAAATTCATAAAATTTGAACACTAATAAAATGATAATCAAATGGTCCCTTTTTTCATATAATTCAAATGTATATATGGCGTTAATCTTGAGACATCTCAACGACATATCAAATAATTTCGGATTAAAGTAAAATTTTATATGTATGATCTATATGATAATAACTTTCAATCCAACTGTAGATTACTTAATACAATGATCTTATAAAAAGTTATTCAGCGGTGTAAGACTTGGTGTAACTTACACTGGTGTAAGTTGATCCCTCCTCATATATATATATGTGTGTGTGTGTGTGTATTTATATATTTATGTAAGTATAGTTTTAGATTTTTAAACTTTCATTATTTTTTAAAGATTGTTTTATTAAAAATTGAAATTAATGTTGTAATAGTTATAATAAATATCACAATATTTTTATATTATACTATTTATTTTAATTATTACACTATTTGCTTTAATTTTAATAAAATTTTTTATCTTTGAAAAATTAATAAAAAGAGAAAATAAAAAAGAAATTATATTAAAATATTAAGGATAAAAATGAAAAAATAACAATCTACAAGTTATAGGTTAGTTGAGGTAACTTATAAATTTATAAGTTACAGGCTAGTGAAGTTAATTTATTTATTAAATACTTTTATTTTGGTTAAATAAGATTATGAGCTAGTAAAATAGTCAAATAAGTGATAAGTAGCTTATTTGACATCTCAAGCACATCATAATAGAATCACATGCACTATTCGTGGTATCCAGGATTGAGGAATCAAATCTCATAACAACAATATTTTCAATTTGATTTAAAATAAAATATTGTCAAAATTTGAAGACATATAATAATAAGATTTATAAAATAAAATAGGATTTATTAACGAGAATCGGTTTAAGTGATATATGTTTAATTCCCCTTAAACAAGATCTTGAATTCGAATATTGTGGATGGAAAAAAAAATCTCTGCTAAAAGAATAATTAGTTCCACCATGTGGATATTCTCAACTCAAACAGTTTTATTTGGTTTAATTTTTTTTTTCTACAGAACCAAACCAAATCGACTCGTTAACACTCTTAACTATGTTTAGAATAAGAATATTATCAGTAGAGGAGTATAATATACCCATGTTAACATTTTTCATGTTGTGTTAACTTGATACTTATAACTCCTCAAAATATAACCTGATAATTACAATACTAACAAAGAAGGAATTATTATTATACATAAAGTCATTGCAGCAATCCCACCATACTCTGTATTTGAAAGATCTTTGTCAATGTACCAATATACAAAAAAATAATAAAAAAAGACTCATGTCAATTCATTCAAGAGACCATATAACTTTTTTCATTTTTTACCCTTAAACGGAAGACCTTTCTTGATGCCGTTATAAAATATTGGGTGAACAATTCATTAGTCATCTATTCTTCTGACAGAAACGACCAATTCATGATCCAGGTATCAACTTTTAACCTTTTGTTTTAGTATGACTAATGACTATAAGTTAATGAACTGTAGGATCTAATATTATTCTTCTAGAAACGAGTTAAGATGCTAAGCAATGAACCTGTCCTCTTTTTAATGTTTTCTGTGGCAGTGACTATCAAAGGTAAATGAGAAAGCAGTCATATGGAATTTCTAACAGCAATAGCCTTTTATTCTTTTTTTTTCTCTCTCTAGAAAAAGGTTGTATGAGATTCAAACTTCAAACCTTGTCCATGTGTACTTGACTACTTGTAAATCTTGTGTAGACCAATTTGATTTGTAACTCTTGTTTTCTAGACACTCTTATTTGTGTTATTTACAGGTATCGCCCATTACCAGAGACAATTCTATTGAGTGCTTACTGGGTTGTGTTTTCTAGACTCTTTGATAGTCTCTTTAGCATATAAATATGCAATGTTTTGAGTTTTGGTCAGTGTAGCTAGCTCACCATGTGTACTCCTTTAAAGAGTGTCACCTCTTCTGGAGAAGATAATAATGAACTTAGAAGAGGACCTTGGACTCTTGAAGAGGATGATTTGCTCATCAAATACATTGCTAATCATGGAGAAGGAAGATGGAATTTGCTAGCTTTGCATTCAGGTAATCTAAGAAAGATTTTGTACTTCTTTTTCTTTTAACCATTTTTTATGCTAAGTCTCATTACTTGCTTTATCTTTTCTGAGTCAGGATTAAGGAGAACAGGGAAGAGCTGCAGATTAAGATGGCTAAATTATCTAAAGCCAGATATTAAGAGAGGAAACTTAACCTCAGAAGAGCAACTTTTAATTTTTGAACTTCATTCAAAATGGGGGAACAGGTGCATACATTATACACATTCAAGTTCATACTTTTAACTTTTGATTTGGATTCTTATTGCTCTTTTGTGATTGTTGTTGTAGGTGGTCAAAAATTGCACAACACTTGCCAGGAAGAACAGATAATGAAATAAAAAACTATTGGAGAACAAGGATTCAGAAACAAGCAAGACATTTGAAAATTGACACAAACAAAACAGGATCTCTAGAAATTGTTAAACGTTTAAAGATGATAAGATGCCTTCAGAAAGCAAAAGAATCATCTCCTTCAGCTATGTCAATCCAAAACCAAGCAATTCCTTTGCCTCTTGATGATGTTTCTCATTATGCACCAATTGAGACTATACCAACACAAATCCCTTGTCAAGGAGCTTGTGTGAATGAAGGAGGTCCCAATTATTTGTATCAGCATGAGCAGAACTCAGACTCTGAGCACAACAATAGTCCATGCATATCCTCTTCAGAATCAGCAAATATGTCAAACAATAACATGACTCAACCTTTGGAATGTCAATTTCAGGCCTTAAATAACAGTGACTTTGGCATCTATGTATATGATGGTTACCAAATTAATAATAATGTTAATGAGAGTGGTGCATTCAACCAGACAATGATTACTGAGGATTTGGAATGCACAATGGGTGATTACCAGATACCAGAAAGCAATTGGCTAGACAAGGATTTTTCATATAGCACGTGGAACATGAATGATTTGTGGCAAATTAGGAACATACAAAATTAAAATGATATAATTTAGAGTTCCTTTTCATGTATTACATTATCAATTGTTGATTAGCTACCAATATTATAATATAGAGGGTAATTGTTTTATTGTTCAGTCTTTCTCTTCTCTGATGAGTTCCTTTTTCATTATGAATTGTTTACTTGAGAAAAGTCAATATTCACATGTGGGACCACTGAACACTGATAATAAATGGAGAAGGGTACATAATTGAATAAATGATTAACAGAAAAAACTGTTTGCTAAAAGATTTTCTACTACCCTCTATTCACAATGATCAATGGCAGTCAATAAAAAATAATTAAACTATATTTACTATTGAAAATAAATATTTTTAATAAATTGGGATTGGTCAAGTGGGGCGTTACATTCTCTTGTCTAACAAGTCACAGTTTCTCCTTGAACTAGTACACCATCCTCTTACCCTAAATTTTCCGTAACAAAAAAACCAATTACATAACAATAATTTCCCTAAACAAATTTACTATTGACAAAATGCACGATCTAGATGAGAAGATTAGTTTTACCTTCAATGGGATGAGTGGTAACTTAAGTAGGAAAAGTTGTGGCACCAGTACCACATGGTCTAAGAGTGTTGGAGTAAGAAGTGAAACAAACTTTGTTTCCCCATTCATGGTCACATATCTCTTTAAATCTCCAAGACTTTTTACCACTGAAATCATATCCATAAACCTTTTTGTTGGTGGCAAAAATCAAACAATCACCATTCATTATTGTAAACCCTTGGACTTCAGGATCTGCTTCTTTCAACCCCATTGCTTTCACCCTTATTTTCAAAATCCTTCTCCACCCATTTGACTTGTAGTCTTCCAAAACCCATATGGTGAAAACAAACTTCATATATCTCACCAAACAAATAGAATGATCCAAACTTTTCCCCTTCTTCCCCCATTCAAAAATACCCATTTCACAACTCTTATCATGAGAACCTCTTCTTGCATCTTTTGGGAGCCTACGCATTGTTGATTGACAGCTCTCCAAATTGTATGCCATTATATATGGCCTAAAATAATGACAACTCTTGATAATATAAGGAGAAGTATCAGATATAAAATGGAGAGCATTGTGAAGAAACACAGGCATATGAAGTCTCATGCTCCTACTACCAATGAAAAAACTCTTCTCCATGTCTTTCCACACACCTTCTTTTGGCAAATACATTTTCAAATAAAGATATGATGACCATTCAGGTGGTTTCTCAATAAAAAATATCCTATAGTCATCTAAATCAAAATCATTGTTGATGCAGTTAAAAACAACATCAATATCTTTCTCACTGGCTTCTTGTACACTGCATGGGGTAGCAATGGGGAGCCATGATTGTGTGACAAGATTGCATATAAAAAGTTGAATATCTTGAATTTGATTTGGACTTTCATATGTGCTACGATACAAGGCTAACCCATTACTAGATGCAAGGATTCTTGATGACTTTTCCAAGAAAGTGAGAAACTTTTTTGGCACCCCAGAGGATGATTTCTCTTCAGGAAGAGGGTGGCATTCAATTCTTCCCCTATACCATTGGCAAAGATTTGGCTGAACAATAAAGCAAGTATCATCTTTTAACAGCATGTTCTGTGCCTGCTTCATGCAAAAATATGCTTCTTTGGAGAATTGCAAGAACCATTCACAAGAACACTTGAACCTGCACAATGCTTTGGCTGGAAGCCATGAGAATATGTGAAACAATTCATCCTCACACAGTGTCATGACTAAAAATCTTGAAAGTTGAAACTTGAAACAGAGACACAAGAAGACTTGAACAATGCTTTGGCTGAACAATGCTAGCTTTATAATTACCTATTTCGGTTGTAATTAAGATTTTACTTGAACTGCAAGCCTTAGCTGTACTTGACCTCCAAGGCACAACCGTAAGATTTTAAAATAATATCTATTTCATATTGATTTATCCAATCAGTTTGATTTTAAATTTAACTTCAGTCCAATCTAATGGTTTGGATTTGAATGATTTTTTTTTGTATTATTATTTTATAAATATTTAATAAATCATAAAATATATAATGAATATTAAAAATACAATTCAAAATCTCAAATACTTTATCCAATATTAATATACCAAAGAGTCGTGACTCAGTTGGCAACGCAAACTGAGATTGTGGAAAGAGAACGGGTACGATCCCCACTAAATAAGTAAATATATTCTTAGGGAGGGGTGAGAAGTCTTAACTATGACTAAACCCCAATAAAATTACCCCTAATAATAGGGGATACCTATGATGAAAAAAAATACTTTATCCAATATTATTTCAAACCTATATAACAAAACTAAAAGAATACTATGCAATATTATAATTAATATTTCTACGTAGTAAATTATTTATCTATTTGAATTGTGTTTTATTTTGTGATTTTATTGGTCATATTTTATTTTTTTTCTTTTTTATAATTTTTTATTAGAGCATATATTTATTAATATAAATATAAAATTATATAAAAATAATAATATGAGACATGAAAGCTAATTTAAAATTAGTTTAAAATTGATATATTTATAGATCTAGATATATTAAACTAAAATTTTCTTCTGAAAAAACGGTATTAGGTAAATTAGGTAATAAAATCATTAAAAAATAAATAGGTATAAAAAAATCATCAATATATTTTTTTGGTTTAACCACAGGTATCCTTCACGGTTTGCTTAAGGAGAAACAAGCATGTACCACTTGAACCAACCCCCGTTGGTATATACTTATACAAGTATGCATATATGTTTTTTATAAATAAAATAATATATACACATGAAATCCGTGTAAATTGAATTGATTTTCAAGATAGGTGTCAACACCCAATTTTAACCGGGTTATTTTATTTATTTGTAGGAAATAAAATTAGGAAAATAAAATAATTAAAAAACTAAGAAAATTTAAAATTGAAAAAAAAAATCAAATAATAAATAAAAAAAGAAAAAGGAGAAGGAAGATATTGCATTAAAGAAGCATTAATGCATGATCCTCTAAGGAGAGCATATTTTTATCAAGAATATCTAATGGATCATATCTTGATTAATAAATTTTCTCATTAATGTAACAAATTTTTTTAATAATTTTCTTGGATTGTGGATTTGATTTTATTAGAATTATTTTATTGATGAATATGATCCGTAAAGATTCTGATAAAAAAATTAATGTAATTAATAATTAATTTTGAAAAAAATAAGAAGTAATCATGAATTTAATTGAAAGTGATTTTTTTTTTTTGGTGACAGAAGGAAACTAACAAACAAAAGACTAAACATTGTGATCTACAGCCAGATCATGAATAACCTCTAGAGGAGGTATTGTCCAAAAAGAAACACCAATAACCCCCCTATTCCTAAGCTTAGCAAGTCGGTCAGCCACTAGATTGGCTTCACGGAACACATGTTTTACGCACACATCCCAATCTCGATCCAACCACATCATTAAGCTCCGCAACGTGTCATGGAAAGGAGACTGCACCTCCTCTGAATAGTTTGTGATCAAATGGACGACTTCCAGTGAGTCGGTTTCACAAATCAACTTCCGAAAGCTATTCTCCCAAGCAAAGTGAAGACCCTTCATTAGCGCAACAAGCTCCGCCTCAATCACACTGCCTTGCTCAGCAAGACCCGAGAAGCCCCACTGCCAAGTCCCCTCAGAGTCTCTCAAGACACCACCGTAGCCCATCTCTCTGGAATCAAAAATAAAGCTCCCATCAATGTTCAGCTTAGCATACCCCATGGGAGGAGCCTTCCACCAAAGGCTTGAGTTACTGTCCAGCGAATCTCCTTCCAAAAAATACTGGGAGAATTCGTTTTGCATACAAAGAATATTCCTGATCACAAAATCCTCAGACCAGTGAGTTTGGGTAAAGACCAAATTATTCCGCCACTTCCATATCCACCACAAACTAGCTAGAAAAAGAGCCTCTTGTGTCCCCTTCATTTGCCTCATGCACCAAGTCAAGAAGTCTGAAGCGTAGAAGGTATCATTGGTAGGAAAGCCCAAACGCTGCCAAATAATTTTGACATGAATACAATCCCTGAGGCAATGGGAGATAGTTTCACAGTGATTCAAGCATCTAGGACAAGCAGCATTATCCACCATCCCACGGTGATGCAAAATATCCCGACTAGGAAGGGAATTATGAAAAGAGAGCCATAGAAAAAATTTAATCTTTTCAGGAGCTTTACTCTTCCATACCCCACGCCAAGGGAGAGACACGAGACTCCTTGGCAGCTGGTCTTGGAGCCACCCATAAGCACTTTGCGAAGAATAAATTCCCTCAGCACTTCCCTGCCAGGACCAAGCATCAGTAGCATACATGGGCACTTCAAGGTTGCAAATGAAATTAGTAATCTGCTCAGTCAACGGAGTAGCTAGAGAAGCTAGACACCAATCACCATTAACCCACAAATCATTAACTCTTAACTCAGTATCAGCTATATGAATAAATGGGAGAAGATTACAAAACTTCCCCATCCCTGTCCAGTCATCATACCAAATAGAAGAATTACCACAACCAAGTCTCATTGTAAAACCATCTCTGAGAGCATTTTTAGCATTGATCACACTTCTCCAAACTAAGGACGAATTAGGAGATTTATTTGCACTCAGAATGGAATCCTTCTTGAGGTATTTATGTGAGAGTGCCTTGATCCATAGACTTTCCTTATCGGTTATAAGCCTCCAAGTAAGCTTTCCAAGCAAGGAAATATTTGTAAGCCGAGCCTGCCTTATCCCCAAACCACCCTCTTTTTTGGGTAAAGAAATTTTGTCCCACCCAACTAAATGTATACCATTATGGGAATTGGAATTCGACCAGATGAAGGAGCGAACTTTCCTATCAATGTCATTGCAAATACTTGTAGGAAGCCAAACACATTGCATCGTATAAGTTGGGATAGAAGTGATAACTGATTTTGCTAGACAGAGCTTTCCCGCTCTATTAAGTAAAGCATTTTTCCAGCCAGCAAGTCTCTGAGAGATCTTCTCCATAATGGGTTCAAACACTTGCCTCTTAACCCTCCCACTAACAAGTGGAAATCCCAAATATTTGCCCAAATCCGAGACTGGTCTGATGGTAGATAGATTAGACAAAATTAATTTGGTATTGTTTGGGACTTTACGAGAACACATCATCTTTGATTTGGCAACATTTACTTTGAGTCCTGAAGCCTTACAAAAATCACTAAGAGTATCCACAACCAAACTAACTTGGGATCTCTTGGCTCTACAAAAAAGCAAGACATCATCAGCGAAAAACAAGTGGGAAATACCTGGCCCTCCTCTTGATAAATGAATCGGCTGCCATGAGCCATTATCCACCCTCTTTTGAATTAAAAGGGCTAATCTCTCCATGCAAAGCACAAACAAATAGGGTGACATGGGATCACCTTGTCGCAAACCCCTAGAAGGGGAGAATTTCTCTAGTTTGGCACCATTCCACAAAATAGAAAGGCTAGATGACCGCACACACCACATAATCAAATCAATAGTACATTGAGGAAAGCCAAAGAAAATAAGGGTCTCTTGCAAGAAGTCCCAACTCAGTCTATCATATGCCTTTTCCAAATCAACCTTGAAAGCCACCACACCATTCTTAGCTTTAGAAGTATGCATAAAATGAACAATTTCTTGAGCCAAGATATAATTATCAGATGCACTCCTCCCGGGATAAAACTACTCTGTAAAGGGCTAACTAGATGAGTCAGAAAAGGACGCATCCGGTTAACAATCACCTTTGTCAGAAGCTTATAGACAACATTACATAAGCTAATAGGGCGAAAGTCTCGGAGAGAGATAGGAACCTCAATTTTGGGAATTAGGACAATTAGAGTTTCCACCAAACTATCATGAGAGCACCCATCTCTGAAAGCTTGCCGAACGAATTCACAAACATCATTCCCAATTATATTCCAATATTTTTTGAAAAATATTGGCTGAAAAGGGGCTTTAAAGGATCCCATCCTTTTCAAAGTTGCATAAACCTCATCTTTGCTGACATTACTTAACAAGGCTTCACGGTTTTCCTCACTTAAGGAAGGGCCAAAATGGGCGGGCATGGGAGAGGGAAGAATATTATGAGGACCAAACAGCTTCTGAAAGAATCTCCTAGTTTCCACCATCATAGTTTCTTCGTCTGAGCACCAACTACCATCCTCAAGAGTGATGCCATGGATACGATTCCGCTTTCTTCTGATTACAGTTTGAGTGTGAAAAAATTTTGTGTTTTTGTCTCCAAATCTCACCCACTTTTCACGGGATTTTTGGTACCAAAACATTTCTTCTCTACACAATGCAAGTCCATACTCCTTCTGAAGCTGTCTTTCCAGTGAGAGAAGATTAAGCGAATCATTGCGTAATCTAGCTTCAATTTTCCTCTTCTCTTTAAATATGTTGCCAAATTGAGTTTTGTTAAAAATAATAGAATCATCCCTCACCTTAGCTATGGAATTCAGAACATTCCCACTACCAGAATGCCAAGCTTCTCTAACCAGATCCTCATAAGCCTCATGAGTACTCCAGGCTGCTTGATATCTAAAAGGCCGCTCACCTGGACGAATAACAGGTTTGCTGAAACGAAGAAGAAGAGGAGAATGGTCAGAGTGGTGTCTACAAAGATGCTCGACATAAGCCTCAGGAAAATTAAGTCTCCAATTCAGGTCCCCTAAAGCTCGATCTAAACGCTTAGCAATAGGAGGGGCTCCTTCTGCCCGCCTAAACCAAGTAAAGGATCCTCCAACACAACCCAAGTCAATCAGATTACAATTATCAGCCCAATCCACAAACTTCTCAGCCCTGTTGGAAGTAAAAGCGCCACCCTTAACTTCAGATCTCATTAAAATCACCAATGAGCACCCAAGGAAGCACATAACTTCTACGAAATTGGATGAGATGCTCCCATAAAAGTTCTCGAACAGTTGGAATTGGGCTCGCATAAATAGCACTGCCTAGCCAAGAAACACCTCCGTTACTGCAGCGAAATGTAATAGCTTGGTGGAAATGTAGATTGCGGTTTTTCAAAGCCCAGATGCCCCCAGAGTGATTATGGGCCTCCACTAAGCCATAAGCAACATAGCCCAACTTTGCCCAGAAATGTTCCTCCAAATGAAACTGGCAATGGGTTTCAAAAATAAAACACAAAGAGGGTTTATAAGAATTAACGAGGTTTTTCACAAACCTCTTACCTCTTTTACTCCTTGCTCCCCTGATGTTCCATGCTAGGATAGAAATTTTTTTAAAAAACTCCATAAACACAATGACAAATAGGAGTACCAATAGGAACCAAACCAAACTAAGAGGAATCTGCATTCTTGCACACCACCACTGACTCATTCTCTTGCGTAGCATCAACAAGCATAACCATTGGGGATTGCTCCTTAAGGCCATCATCAGGCGGTTCTTTGGGCTTGGGGACCTTCCTAGCTGGCTGGGCACAAGCTTCTTCCCGTCTCCCAATGACCACATCTTGATTCATCATGTCATCCACAAAGGAGAAATGGTTCGCTGCTGTTCGGACAATGGGGAGCGAAGTTTTAGTGCCATCTGGCCAAATTTGGATATTAGTAGGTGGCTTAGCTTGAAGTTGAGATGGCCCATTAATAGAAACAATATTATCTGAAGGTTTAATAATTGATTGGGCTTGATCCACTCGAGAAACCAACGCAGACTTCACTACCTCACAATGGGCTTCCGAGCTAGGGGCCTTACTTGGACCAGCCGCGCTAGTAGTCTCATCTTTCCTTTGTCTTTTTATGAGATTAAGTGATTAAGTGTGATTTTAGAGAAAATAAAAAAAAAGAAAAAAATTAATTACAAGGATTGGATGTGAGAATATATAAGAATAAAAATCTTTTAGGATTATCAGAGAAAATTAAACACCCCACCTTCCAAGTCTCACATTTCCGTCTCCTATGAAAGAAGTGAACTACCAAGTGTTGGGGAAATAAAGAAGGGAACATTTGGACCGGTGCAAGGTATAGAAATTGCTCTTTAATTATTTTTTGGTGGGACATCAAGAGGGGTCTCTTCAAGGTAAATTTATCTATCTCTTTCCTTTTTTATTTAAATAATTTTTTTTATATTTTTGTATAATTCTCATAAACTTTTAGGAAGTTTGCTTTAGGATTTATAATAAAAAACACAAAAAATAAAAAATAGTTTAATTTCAAGAAAAGTAAAAAAAAAAAACAACTCACAATTATTTTTTAGAAGAACTACGTAATTTTTGAGTTCTCCATTGCACCGGGGATACATAGGAACGGGTTCTACTCGTTAATTCAAAATAATTTTTTTAAAATTTTTATTGTTTCTTTTGTTTAATTTTTTTATTTTCTTTATTTATGAAAAAGAGGTAAAATAAATAAATTTAACTAGCACAGTCAATTTAGGGTAATTGTTTTAAGATGGGCGGGTGCTATGGGGTTTGGTCTCTACCCTTCCCCAGGCGTAATCAATTCCCGAACCCAATTTGTTTTTTTAAGATAAAACTTTTTAGGTTTTCCAATTTCCCTAATTGAATAAAATTGGTGGCGGCTACCATATTAAATTTCCCTTTAAATTCTTTGGGTCGCTACAGATGGCGACTCCAATGAGGAAAATTTTGTGAATCAAGCCCATTAATTGATTGTGCAAGTCTCGTTTGTTTTACCCCTTATTCTTTCTTTTGTTAGTATTTATTTAATGTTTCCATTTTATCTCTTTGTTTTTTTTATGTATTTATTTTTGTTTTATTTAACTGCTTGTTCCAACCCTAGGGTAGAAGACTTTTTATTTTATTGTATATATTTTGTTTTGCCTTTGTTTTGTATGTTAGGGAGATTTGTTTTGTAGGTTGTATTATTGGTTTATATGCTCCCCACACACAATTCACAATCACCTACCTCACACACTCTTTGAGCTCTATACCCGAGCCTGTGTGAACCAAGGAGTAAGGGTGTTTTGACAATTGTTATTGAGGGGCTTAATGCTCACTTGACAATTGTTATTGAGGGGCTTAATGCTCACTTGACAATTGTTGATTCACCACTCAGATTGTTACTGGTCTCATGAGTTAGCTATAATTGAGATGGGTTTATCCCTCCTTATAGCTAATTCATGAACCATGTCCTTGTCCACGTGATAAGGGCAATCTGGGGACCATGACCTTCAGAAGTCTAGACCTACCCGTGAAACCTTACACTAGTAGATGAACCTAGGTGATCATCCAAATAGACCTTGATCTTTAGAATCCATAACCGTAAGGCTTTCCCTTGTGTAGGACAAATGGTTTTGTCTTTTATAAAGAAAAAACAAAATAGAATTCAGACATAATCTCCCCATTTTCATCTTTTATTTAATAAAAAAATCTCAATTTTTATATTGTTTCTTTTCTGCATGATGATATAAAAAGTAAAAAGCATACTCTCCATTAACATTTTGCATTGATTATCATCGTACCTTATTTTGATTTTTTTCTCTTTTTCTATAAAAAATATTTGTTAATAAAAAGTAAATTTCTTTTTCATTATATAGATTTCTTGGATAAAAAAAATCTTCCATCGTCTCTTCCATGCATCATTCATTGCATATATGCACATGTTTTATTCTTACATCATCATTTTTTTCATATGAGCATGTCATGCGTATTGATTTTTTAAAGTTTGCATATTTTCATTCTTACACATCTCATTTGTCAAAAAATAAAAAGTTTCATTTTTACCTCTTTCATTGAAAAATTGCAAAAAAAAAAAAATGAGAGAAATATAGGTGTTGGGTTAACATCTTCCAAACTTAATTGTTTAAAACTTCACCATTATGCCTCATCACAAGTCTATTCATAGCTCAATCCTGACTAATTCTTGTTCTCACTAACTGGAAATTTCTTTCACATCAATGGCCAACAACCCTGAATCAAATGTAAACCCTAACCATGCTTTCTAGAGCAAATAATCGAGGAGTTGGATGGAAATTTCAAGCAAACCATAATCTCATGAAAGAATGGGTGCAAAGTAAGGATATAGTTTGTGGTAGTAGGATGAGTAGTTTGGAGAGGGAATATTGAGAATAATGTGTTGCTTATGTATTGAGTGAGGGATTCACTTAAATTTTTTATGTATTGAAGTTGCTGGTTTTTTTGATTTGTAGCTCAATTTTACCTAGAAAAAATGATGATGAAAAAAAGAAAATGAAAAAAAATTAAAGGATTATGTGTACATTTCATAAAATTTTATCCTAAAATTAAGCTTTTGAAAATAAACAATCGTGATTTGAGATGAAGTTTGACCATGTTCCTCTATCCAAAAAAAAATATTAAATCACCCATTGTCACCCACTTTGAGCTTAACAGAAATTATTTATTTCATTCAATAACCTTGGACAAGGGTCACCCTTATACTGGGGGCTAGCACGATGTTTGCATTTGAAATGTCATCATACCTGCATCGGAGGTCGGCGTCGTGTTGGTATAAGTTTTGATGTTATTACCCTCATACTAGGGGCTAATGCCATTTTTTTTCTGGCTCATTTTGAAAACTATGTGTTGATCTTCATCGGTTACAATGTCATTTGGAAAATGTGATTTTCCTTTTATATTGAAAAAAAGGAGAAAAAATGTAAAAAGAATGATAAAGGAAAAGAAAAAAATAAGAAGAAAAAAAGAGAAGATGCAGAAATGAAGAATATTTGAGAGCCAAACAAAAGGTGTGTAGAGAAAATCTTTTAAAGAACATCTCAAACTCAGTAGAGTGAACCGTTGTGCTAGAGATCCTTTCCTTTGTTCTGATTAACCATTAAACACTTTTTTGAACCTTTAATACCCTTTTCTTCCATTACCCATTTATCCATTAGCCAAGTTACAAGCCCAATAAATTTCATTCTGACCAATGATTAGTTGAAATTATTTTCTTAAGCATTAATTTTGGGACAAAATTATTTGAGATTGTAGTACATTTTTCCTAAAAAGAAGAAAGAAAAAGAAATAAAAAATACTGAAAAAAAATAAAATCCTCTTGAATTCAATTGTCATTCTTTGTTGATTAAAGCTAATGCTCAGTTTGCTCACTGAGAATCCAAAGCAAGATACTGTGGAAAGCAATGGGTTGATACATATATAGTTGGAATTTCTATAAGACAAAGCTTATTGTTATCCCTCTAATTGAAAGTTCATGAGCACTTGGTACTTTACTTGGGGACTTGCGTTATGCACAACTAGTATGCAACTCGTGCGATGCACGGATTTATTATTCATATAAATATTAACTTTAAATTTAAATAATATATTTAACTTGTTTAATATATGTAAATATTAAATCCTAAGATTAATTAATTTTTAATATTTAATTTGATACTTGTTAGTAGATTAATAATATAACAAACTAACAGAATAAACTGGATTTGGAAACATGAAACAGTCACATCTAATAATTACAAATGAACATTATCAACAATATTGCTTCATTTAATTTTTTTAAACACTTTCTTGTAGACAATATTTTTGTAACATTACAACACTTAAAGTTGTCATTACATATAAGAATCCCAAGTCTTTGTTGAGACTTAACCCGAGATATACAACCTATAATTGACCATGTGAAAAAACAGGCTTTGGTACATACACACCAACCTGTGACAATGTCTGGCCTTGACTTTTATTAATGGTTGTGGCAAAGCAAAACAAAATGGAAACTATCTTTGTTGAAACTTTAATGAGGTGAGATTCTTAGATGGAATTAAATTCATTCGATGAATGAATACCTTTGTTCCCAAACGTGTTCCTGTAATAACGGTTTCTACAATGACATTAGAACCTAACTAATCAACTATTAATCTAGTTCCATTGCAAAGTCCAGCGGATACTTCAAGATTCGTCATTAGCATAACAATCACTTCAATCCTTAACACCAACTTATGATCATGGAGTACATAACACCTAATATCTTTTAAAAATTCAATTGTCAACCAATCAGCTTCAATACCGACTTCCCCATCCACCTTCCATATAGTATAAGAACTCAATCTTTTAATAATGTCATGACATATTCATTGCATGAGTAAACAACATCCAATGTATACTCAATCCTTTCTTCTCCTACGTAGGAGCAAGATTTGCTTTATCTTGAAACAATTCTATGTTTTCAAAATTTGATAGCAAATTAGGATAGGAAAAGGAAACTATATCTCCAATTGTATTACCTGTAGACTTTATCAGTAAATCCTCTGGTATTTCAATATCAGTTTGACCATCAATAAGTCATATTTATATTAATATGACATGTAATCTTGTTCAATATAAATTTAAAACTACATATAGATGTAAAATTAAAGGTTTATTTCATGTATCACATTTTAAAATTATTTTAATATAGAAGTGATATATTCATCCATTTTGAGTACTTAGAGTTTAATATGATGTCTAAAAGAATAAAAAATTACATTCCAATAATAAATAAATTGATAAAAATAATTGAAAAGTAATCTTTTTCTTAATTTATCATCTAACATGTTTCTTACTTGATATGTATATAAATGATCTTTAATTGTGACCACAATTGTAAAGGTTTGACACTAAACCCAACTCATCCATTTTAAGTTAAAGCTCATATATTTAATGACATAATCATATACATCAATTAGTAAAATGTGAATATCATATTGTTATCATGTTTATAGAAAATAATAACAAATACATAATTAATATAATAAATTTAAAGTATATTCACACTTGAGATCTCACAATACAATCATTTCAAAACTATATAAAAGTGTATAAAAAATCATTATTCGGAGAGCTAATCTCACTATGATGTCGATATTAATGACCAAAGCAGGACTAACTCCGATGAAGGGTATTAATAGTTTATTAAAAATCACTTTAACCTAAAATTGAAAATTTTGCTTAACTTTAAACCTACTATATTGAATATATAATAAACCAAAATACAATATAATAATTTTATTCAAGTAAAAGAAAATAAAATAATTATAAATTTTATAATTCTAATTTGAAATTTTGTCCATAAAAATAATAATCAAGACATCATAAAAGTAATTATAAATTTAAATTATATTGGTATTTGAGATTTCTCATCTTAGTCACCTAAAACTTATATAAAGTGTATGGACGAAATCGTTGTTGGAAGAGTTAGTCCCACCATTATATGGTTGTTCATCGAAGGAACATGACTGCCTCATGTGGAGAGTACTTGGGGTCATAAAAAACTTTACTTTATTGAATTGAGAATTAAAAAATCTAAAAAAATATATAAATAACGAATGTGAAAAATGTGACATGTGTGCCGAGCAAAAAAATTTAATATAGAGTAGATAGAATAAATAAGAGAGATAATAAGTGAAAACATTAATGAATAAAATAGAGAGATAATTATTTTAACATAATAATAAAAAAGAAAATGAAAATGTGATAAAAAAATAAAAAGAAAAATAGAAGAAAACGGTTGGAGAATGATTGCCTCACATGGAATATAGTTGTATGGTTCGTAAAAAAAATCACTTTATTGCCTCACGTGGAATATAGTTGTATGATTTGTAAAAAAAATCACTTTATTGTATTGCTAATAAAAAACACGCGAGTGAGAAAACATGACTCGTGTTATGGATGAGCAATTTTAATATAGAGTAAATAGATAAATAAAATAGATAAGTGAGATAATAAATGAAAACATTAGCGAATAAAATAAAGAGATGAATGATATATTGAAATATCATGTTAAATTTAATATAAATTAATACATTTATTGTATTGCTTAATGTGAGTTTTTATGTAATGAAACAGATAAATAGGAATAAATAATGAGAGAAATTATTTTAAGATAATAATAAAAAGGAAAGTTAAAGTGTGATAAAAAAAGGAAAAATGTAGGAGGAAAACTGCTTCACATAGAGGATAATGGATACCGATGGTTTATAAAAATATCACTTTTATAATGAAACAAATTAATATGAACGGATAATTAGAGGAAATGTTTTAATATAATAACAATAAAAAATTAATTTGTGAAAAAAAAAACAACATGAGCAAAAGTGTCTTCCGTGAAGGATAAATGTGGTTCATAAAAATATCACTTTACAGAAAAGAGAATAAAAAACTTGAGAAAATGCAGATAAAAAAATAACATGTGTACTGTGGGAATAATTTTAATATAGAGTAAATGTAAGTAAATTAATAGATAGAATCTATACCTATATATAAAGGGAATTCCCTTTTTTTGGTTTCCATTCTTTCCAGACAATAATACCCCTGATTCACACTCATTCCGATATACTGAATTCTGATTTTTTTAATGATAACTTTTTTAACACTAATCCTTATTTTTTTCAATTCAAATTCAAATCTTGATTGATTCTATTTTTTTTATATTCTAATTTTAATCCCTATTTCTTAATTTAAATTTAAAATATTATCTTTATCATTTAAGTCGTGAAGGAGTTAATTTATTATATACCATATATTGAGAAGAACTTTATATTTAGAAGTTAGTTTATTTTTACATTTTATATTATACTGAATTTAGTTTAACTTAGAACGTTGAATATAATTTTAATTTATTCATGCAAGTTAATTATATAAGGACTCAGGTATTTGAAAATATAAATAAACAAATTTTAAGTCTTTTCCCAAAAAAATGCGGATAGACAGGCACGACAGTGCCTCTCTATCCGCTAGTAAATAATAAGTGAAACATTAATGAATAAAATAGAGAGATAAATAATATATTGAAAAATAATACATTAAAATTGATGTAAATAAACTCATATTGTATTTCTTTATGTGAGTTTTTATGTGATGAAATATATAAACATAAATGGATAATGAGAAAACTTGTTTGAATATAATAATTATAAAAAATAAAAATTAAAGTGTGATTAAAAAAGAAAAAGGAAAAAAAGACATGAGTTGGACTGCTTCCTATGGTTCATAAAAAAATACTTTACTGAAATGAGAATAAATATGAATGAATAATGAGTGGAACTATTTTAACATAATAATAAAAAAATTAAAGCGTGATAAAAAAGAAAAAAGAAAACAGTATGACTGTATGAGTAGGACTGTCTCCCGTGAATGATACTCGTGATTTATAAAAAAAATCACTTTTGTAATGTAACAGATTAATAGGAACAAATAATGAGAGAAAATATATTAATATAATAAAAAAACAGAAAATTAAAAGTGAGATAAATAGAAATTTTATTATAGATTAAATAGATAAATAGAATAGATGAGTGAGATAATAAATGAAAACATTAATGAATAAAATAGAAAGGTGAATGATATATTGAAATATCATGTTAAAAGTAATATTGTAAATCAACACATATATTGTATTCCTCAATGTGAGTTTTTATATAACGAAACAGATAAACATGAATAAATAATGAGAGAAATTATTTTAATATAATAATAAAAAATAAAATTAAAGTATGAAAAAAAAGAAAATAAATGTAGGATCAAAACTGCTTCACGTGGAGGATACTCATGATTTATAAAAATATCACTTTTATAATGAAACAAAATAATATGAACAAATAATAAGAGAAAATATTTTAATATAATAACAATAAAAAATGAAATTGTGAAAAGAAACAAAAGAAAAAGAAAACAATATGAGCAAGACTGCCTCCCGTGAACCATTAGTGTGATTCATAAAAAAATAACTTTACAAAAAAGAGAATAAAAATTTTGAAAAAAAAATTCAAATTGGTCATGTAAAGGGTACATGCAAGGTTATTAATATCGGTCCGCAACAAAACGGTTTCGGAGCTGAACGATACCGCAACGGAACTAGATCTCAAAGGGATGGCGAATCACCTGTAACGACCGCAACAGAGCGATATTGCGGCCGCAACATACCGAGAAAAACGTTGTTTCAACCGCAACAAGAATTTTTTCCCAATCATCGTTAGACGTTGGGGCTTCCGGTCGCCCCACCCACCATCGTCCAACCTTCGCGCTTCCAGCTTCCACCATGTGCAGGTGATCGATCTTCATTTGAGTGTGACTTGTAGGCAATGGATGGTCTATTTCGGCTAGGGGCCTTGATCTATCCCAGCAAGGAAGCTTGGAGCTAGTGTTGTTCTAGTCGTCCATAGCAAGTAGGTCAGGAAGGAGAAGGAGAAAGAGGTGTCTGGCCTTCAGGGGAGATGAGAGAAATGAGTAAATGAGACCGAAGGGAGAAAGAACATTTTCTTGAGTTAGTCAATGAGTTGTAGAGAAAGGGAGACTATTCAACTGCAAAAGTTGGTTGGGGAGATGGAAATTAAAATTTGTTATATAATATTATAATAAATTTAAATATAATTTTGTGCTACGTTGTGGACAATTCACACCGAAGCACCCGAAATCTGAATTACAGCGGCCACAATACCCATAACCGTGAAAACCTTAACGCGACCGCAACCGTGACCGCAACCGAAATTTAGAACCTTGGGTACATGTTAATAGGACTGTCTCCCGTAAAGCGTACACGTAATTCATAAAGACATTACCTACAAATTATATGAATCAGTCCAAAGTAAATATACAACCCAATAAAACAAAACTCAATATTAAAAAAGTCAATGACCCACAATAGACTTTGACCCAACAAAAAAATAAAGCCCCTAATGAATAGTTAACAAAAAACTACTCCTATGTACTATTATAGATTGGGCCCATGATGCAAACCCAATGACCCAGACTTGACAAAAAAAATTTCCATGTGAATGAACAGTAAATAAAAAACTTCCCCTTTATAATAGTATAGATTTTTGTTGTTATGATCCAAAAGATACCTTTTAGCCTTTTGACTTGAAGCTTTCCTCTTCTTCCATGAGCAAACAAACAAGTGTTGTGGTGTTCAATGGTAAATTTTAAAAAAAATTCAGAGATACATTTTCCTTGTACTTCTCTCAAAATAAAAATTAAAAAAAAGTAATATGTCATGCAGTCATCAGTTTTCCAAGCTAGATATCATTTTGCATTCTCTATTGATTTTCTAGAGTGAATTTCTTTACATTGCATGTTGAGTTTCCAGGCCATAGACTATTTTGCATTGCTTTTTTATTTTTCAAGCTAAATATTATTTTGCATTGCCTATTGATTTCCTGGGCTGATTTTATTTTGCATTTCCTGTTGATTTTCCACATCATTAATCATTTGTTTGCATTGTTTGTTGATTTTCCAGGTCTTTGGTCATTTGTTTTCATTGCTTTTTGATTTCCCAAGCGAAATATCATTTTGCATTGTCTATTGATTTCATGGGTTCCTGTTGATTTTCCCGGCCAAGGTACTACTATATATAAGATTGGTGTCTATGATGAACATTGGACACGTCCATAATTAATAGGAGAGTTAACATCATAAACTAAAAAATTAGCTTAAATATTTCAAAAGGATGAAATAAAAAAAAATTCAGGGACAAAAATACAAAATCAAGTATTTTATAGGGATGAAAAATTTAATTTACCCTCTTTCTTAAGGAAAAAGTTTTTCCCACACTCAAAATTTGAGTGTAAAAAGTGTAGGGAATAGAGAAATAGAAAGAAAAATGGAATGAAAAGAGAGACCATGATAAATGTGATGTGAAAGAAAGAGAGATATGGAAAGAAAATGGAGTAAACTAGCACTTTCATCCCTGACTTAGAGATTTTTATATAATCAGAGAGAAATTTTCATTTGGCTACAATAATAAAAAAGCACTTTGTTTGCCACAATAAAGCTTTCACATTGTTAAATAAATGCTTTCACATTGTTAAAATAATTTCTCTCTCTTCTATTTTAACTGTTTTTTTTAAGAAACAACTCTAAGTTGCTTCTTAAAAAAAACAGAAAACTGATTATTTTATGATTCTACTTCTTGAAAAAAGTTTAGACAAACATCTTAAAAATTCATATAAGCGATTTTTTAAAAAAAAATGATTCTTTTAAGAAATAATTTTAAACAAACGGGCTCAAAAGCAGTTAAAATAGAAAAGAGAAGCCATTTTAACAATATGAAAACATTTATTTAATAATGTGAAAGAATTTATTGTGGCAAATAAAATGTTTTTTATGATTGTAGTCAAACGAAAATTTATTCATGATTATACAAGAATCTCTAAAATAAAATTAATTTTTTTAAACAATTTTAATAAGTACTTTTTTTAAGCACAGACAAACTCGTCCTTAAGAGGCACCTCAGAGTTGCTTCTTAAAAAAAACAGATAAAATAGAAGATGGAGAAAACTTTTTAACAATGTTAAAGTATTTATTATGGCAAATAAAGCATTATTTTATGATTGTAGCTAAACGAAAATTTATTTCTGATTATATAAGAATATTTAAAATAAAATCAATTTTTAAAACAATTTAAAAAATACTTTTTTAAGAACAAACAAACTGGCCTAAAACTTACAATTATAATTACATACCTAAAACTTACAATTATAATTACTTTAGGGAATTTTCAGTTTTTGATTTTTAAAATTTTTTAATCAATTCAGTTTTTTGTTTTGAGTTGTAATAACCTAATTCAAAGTTTGAGTTGTAAAAACTTAATTCAAAACGTCCATTTTGAAAAACACAAAAAATGATTTTTAGTTTTTAATTTTGAGTTGTAAAAACTTGGTTGAAATTTTTTGAAAACCAAAATTTGAAAACTCACAACCACCCCAAATGACACCTCCATTCAGGATGGTTGCAAGTTTTCAATTTTTGGTTTTTAAAACTTTTGAATCAAGTTTTTGTATCTCAAAATCAACAATTGAAAACTTGTTTTGCAGTTTTCAAAACAAACATTTTGAAAACCACAAAAAAATGGTTTCCAATTTTTGATTTTGAGTTGTAAAAACTTGATTCAAAATTATTAAAAATCAAAAATTAAAAACTCGCAACCACCCCAAACACACAAAAAGGGGTTTTCAGTTTTTAGTTTTTAGTTTTAATTAGTTATAAAAAGTTTTTATATATAGGGTATATATGTAATTTCATATAAATGGGTACCTGCGGGTGATGGGTTTCTGGCAAGCGAACCACAAATCCAGCAGTATAATAGTAAGAAGAGAATCGTATCCACAGGGAACGGTCAATTTACGTAGACTGTGATCTATTTATCAAGGGAAAGCAATGGTTTAGAGTATATTGTTGCGGAATTGTAAATAATAGATTAATATCAATAGAATTAGAAAGGAAGAGTTAAAGACACTTTACTTGGATTAGGATTGGACTTCATATCATCACACCCTTTGTGCATGTAAAAACTATTTATTATTTTAGGTTTACTCTATAATATCCTAGACAAACTTTATTGCTAAGACCCCGAGTTACCAGCGGCCTCACACACTCAAAGATAATCCTTGCGGGCTCTCCCAAGCGGCGGACTTACCCTCGACTTATTTTGCTCTTTTTTTAGTCAGTTTGTAAAGGAACTTAGTTGATAAACGAAGCCTATAGCTGTAGACGCACCTTCGCTCAAGTATTGTCACTACCCTCACTCATCACGATACGCCTATGCTCGAATCCTGGATTCACAATCAACTAACTCCTTGCTATCGGTTTATCAATACCAAGCCTAATGGTCGGATGTCCTTCATTATGGTACTCACACTACCCATCAATCATTAGTAAACACCCCTTTTCGGTCAGTGGTTAACCGAGTATTCTTATTCAATCAAAAATTGAGTCTCTTTAGAAGCCACTCCCCCACTCTCAGTCCTAATCAAAACTAACCTAGTTAGTTGAGACTAGCCTATAACTCCAGGCGCAAGCGCGAGAATTAGGAATTAAGTACAGAACAAGATTACCAATATTATAGACAGAGAGCACAGAAATAATAATATAGAGTTTACATACACTTGGGGATAGAATCAATTACATCCAATCCTAATGGAGAGTTAACTACATGAGGTAGCCATACAAACCACCGAAGATGTTGTCACCATCTTCAATCCTTGTGAAGCGCTCCTCATCTCCTACTCTAAACTTAGCTTTGGTACATTATCACTGAAATATAGACTGGATTACAATGATCGTGCACCCCTGGGATTGGTGCAAGAGGTTCCTATTTATTGACTAAGGAAAGACACAGCAATTTGGGGAGAAATCTATCTAAAAATGGCAACAGGGAGCAAATCAGCGTGACCTGCGCTCCAGGCTGCGCTACAGCGCAGGATGGGGCGCAACTTCCAGAGAGTCTGCGCTTCACCCTGCGCTATAGCGCAGGTAGCGTCCTGCAGCTCCAACTTTCTCTTTTTAATCTTGATCTCTCCCCGAGACTGGTTTTGGCAGATTTGTCTTTCCTTGTTTCCCTTTTCTTGATAAAATTCTTGCATTTATTGAGCAATCTTTGATTTATTTGGGAAGCTTGTCTGCAGAATCCTTGATTGATTGGCAGTGATCTCCTCATTAATTGTATTATATCTTCTTCAAATCTTCATTAAATGTCTTCAATCAATCTCAAATCTTACAGATATCTCCCTCATTTAATGTTATCTATCCTTCAAATCAAATCTTTGCAATATCCTACAAAAATCAGCAATATTTCTATCAAAATAGCATCAAATTCAAATCTTAGATTAATAAATACAATTTATCTAATATTTAATAAAAAGGGATTAAATTGGGGCAAAATTATCATTTTATCCTTGATAAGTGAAATAAAAAGTGCTCTAATTTATCAACTAATTTTCACTTATCAAAATCCCCCCAACTTAACTTCTTGCTTGTCCTCAAGCAAGAGACCTCCTTGCAATAAAAAATCAATTCTATTCCCAGTGTATTCCTAATAATTAAAAACAAATTCAAGGAACTATCCCTCAACTCTTTCCTACATAGCAGTCACTTTCCAAACATAAGAAAAACTCAGGATCAAAGGATGTTACCAATCATCAATCAAGATAGAAATACAAACATCAATTAAACTTTCTCAAAAACAACAATTAAAGCAGTAAATGATAAACCAAGGAAATCTCTCATTCTCACGGGTAAGTGTCCCCTCAATCTTTGTCACCACTGTTGAACAACTAGAATTGATAGTCGTTTCCAAAATCTGAACTTGCAAGCAGTTAATATGGATCAAAAGGTCTTTATTAGGTTGTAATGAGGCAGGGCTATAAAGAAATTATGGTTTTTCTGGATATTCAAGGAACACTTTGAATAGAGAGCATCTTGTGATTGTGCTTGGGACTTCTCTCAATTCACCTGGTCATTCTTGAATGGTCACCCATTTTCCGCTTGACCTCATTGTTTTGAAGAAATTCTCCCCCCAACTTATTCAATTCCACACTTTTGTGCAGATTTTTTTTTTGACAGAAAGAATAACATAGAAATTTTGTTTGTGGGGAGGATCCTTCTTTTGTGATTTCTTGTGCCTTCTCTTGAATCTCTTGTGACCAACCTCTTATCCCATTTTGTTGTGGTGCACCTTGCTCTCTATCCCAAGTGTTAAGGGACAAGTTACATTCAATGAATATGGTTAGGGTGCATCAAAGGAAATATTCAAGCTCAAATGGGCAATCAATAAATGGAAATATTAAATCAGGGTTGGCTTTTTGGCACTGAGCAAAATATTATAATCACAAAATATGTCTTTTTCACTTCCATATCTCTTCAAGCAAGCAAAAATTTAAAAACTCAAGCAATAACAGTTGACAAACAGCGGTGAAAAGCTCTCAATATCAGTGTTTGGGCTCTCAGCTCACCGGTTATGGCTAAAATTCCTTGATAAAACACTTAATGGATTTAATTAACTATCTTGATAGGTTCTCTTTAGAAGTACCCCAAATCCTAATTAATTATGGAATTAATCACGAGACCCTATCATCTTACCTAGAATGGTTAGTTAAACTACTTATTTACAGAGAATTTGAAAAAGTTACCTTGATTCCTAATTTCCTAAGGTCCTAATTTAGTAAAAATCCTAAAGATTTTAAAAATTTCAGAAAAACACAAAAAAATAACTGGATAAGTACTGCATAATATATAAGTATCAGTGAGAATTAGATACAGTACAAATCAAAAGAAAAAGAAAAGAAAATAAGAAAATAAAGAAGAAAAAATAAGAAAAATAAGAAAATAAAAAGATGCAAAAGGAAAAGAAAAAGAAGGAAAAACACCAAATAGGAAAGAAAATCAGTCCTCGTGGTCCTGATCCATGTGAGCTGCTCCATCCCCCTGGGAAAAGAGGCCTGTCCCCAGGCCACTGTAAATAGTCATGAAAGTATGCAGGGAGCATGGGGTCCACACCAGCCTGGTAATGAGTACTCTGAAAGTGAACAACGGCTCGGTGGAGAGAGGACATCTGAGCCATCATGTGAGTGTTCTGGGCGTCAAGTCTCTGAGCGCAGATTGGAGCATCCTGGTCTGGTGGTGGTGGTGGTGCTGGCTGCTGCTCATCCTCAACCTGTAACTCCGCAACTGCGATACAGTTGGCTTCAATATACGTTCTGGTCATAGGCGGTAAGATGCGAACCCTGGGGTTCACCTCTACACCCCTAGATCTGCAGAGTGAAGTGATAAGAGAAGGAAAGCCAAGCCTGATCTTGGAGTTGGGTGTCCGACGCTCCAAAGCAGTAGCATAGTCTGCTATCTTATGAGTGATGATCTGTGAGACGTCGATAACAGCGTTGGTGAGGATGGAGTAGATGAGGTGGGCCATGGGCATAACCACATCTGAAACATGCCCAGTAGGGTAAATGTTGGCCAGTATCAGTACTGTCCACATCGGTGAAATGCTCCTCATATCCTTCCTGTAAATCCGAGCAGCATGCCGATATGCGTTCCTCTCAAAGGAATGCCCTGGTAAACAAAGCAGTTGAGCAGTCTCTGTGTCGAGGAGCTCATTACCGTTGACACCAACGATCTCCATCCTTTCCTGGTATTGGCACTCCACCAGGTCTCTGTCCTCCTCTATGGGGTATGCTAGGAGTGCATTGATTGCGTTGCAATCAAATCTGATCACCTGTCCCCTCACATAAGACTCCTTCCTAATGTTAACGCCTTGGTCTCCAATGGCGTTAGCATAGAATTCCCTGACGATATCCGGGTCAAAGTAGTTGTCGTGGCGGCTGAGGTGACCCCAACGCCTCCTGTGAATCTCAATAGAGAACTCCTCATACTCGCCCTCCCCAAGGACGACTGGTCGCTCCTTAATGAATTTGCAGTCTGCAATGTCAGTGTAGGCTTCAAAGGACTTTGGGTCCTTGAAGCGCTGGGGGTCAAAATCAGGTGCCCTCTGGGGGGCCTTCCTCTTGGCACCCCGTTCCCTTCCTAGAGGAACTAGGATCACTGACATTCTTTGTTCGAACCATCTGCAAAAGAGAAGCAAATCAAAATTATTTATGCATCATAATATTTAATTACTCATAATTATGAAATAAATGGCCAATTAATTTCAATAATTAGAGCAATCAATTAATCAAACAATTGTGCATAAAAATTTTGATTTTAATCATTACCCAATAAATGCCAATTAATTAATTAAGACAAACTAAAATGATCAGTTGAAGCAAGTCCTAAACAATCCTAATCAGGCAAAAGTGAGAATTGAACTCATGCTCAAAAATCATGTCATCAGTAACATACAATAGGGCATAATTATTTTTGTAAGGGCATGCAAAAATATCAGAGCAATTAATCAAGCACACATGCACCAACATAAATAATCTGCAGAAATTATTGAGCACTTTAAAAACTACCACCTAAGCAAACAAGAATAGCTCACAAAAGATCCTAACCACATGCAAACTATTTTTGAACATTTATAAACAATTATTTCTTTCCTAAAGGGTCCTAGAATCCTAAACTTTCTATCCTAAGGCTATGCTCAAAAATAAAAAATTCAAAATTTAATCGGTTAAAAAGAAAGAAAACTATAAAAACATACCTGATATAAGCTCAGAAACTGCAAACGGGGTTGTATGAGTGAGAAAAAGGCAAAGCAAGGGTCAAGAATCTCAGAGAAAAAGCGAGGGAAATAACGGAGGGAAGTTCGAAATGAACTCCCTCATTCCAAATTCGAAATTTAAACAGCGTTCCATGCGCTACACCCTGCGTTATAGCGCAGCGTGGAGCGCGCACTGCTTCAGAAGATGAAGCGTGTCGTTGCGCTTCACCCCGCGCTACAGCGCAGAGTGAATCGCAAAATCCAGAGAGTTTGGATTTCCAGTTTAATTATGCGCTTCACCTGCGCCGTAGCGCAGGCTGTAGCGCAGATGTGCAATATTCTCTCTGTTTCTGCTACTCCTAATTGATTCCAAGCATTCCTTTTAAATTTATATCCCCATTTTAATAATTTCCTAATTACACAGGTAAATCCTAAAAATGAAAAATTAACAAAAAGAAAAACTCACAAACACTGGGTTGCCTCCCAGGAAGCGCTTGTTTAACGTCTTTTAGCTCGACGCCTGGTTATGTAACCTTTTTATGGTGGCCTCAAGTGGAGGATGATGTTTGACTCCATACCAGTTCTACCTTTGAGTTCCCATCCTCCATGCCAATTTGTGACTCTTCCCTCATTGTCACTATCTTCCTCAGTATCAGATGTTGATCTCTTTTTTCTTTTAAAGTGGAATTCCCAAGTTGACTCTGGATGCTTTACCCTCATCCTAGACTTCCTCAGAAATCCGGAGCCTGGAAGCTTTGAAGAGTTTTTGGAAATAGCATCAGTTTGTTGTAACTTGGGTACACCCCTGTCAATATGAAACACAATGGTTTCATCATTTTAGCTCAATTCATATTCCCCTCGATCAACATCAATGATCATTTTAGCAGCCTTCATGAATGGTCTTCCTAAAATGAGGGGGACTTCAGTATCCTCCTCCTCTGTCTCTGCAATGTAGAAATCTACAACATATGCAAATTTATCTACTCTGATTTCAATATCCTCTACTATTCCATGTAGGCTTTGAGCAGATTTATTCGCAAGAAGCAATCTCACATTAGCAGGCTTGACCTTCACATTACTCAACTTGTTAAAATACGATAGCGACATCAAATTGATGCTCGCTCCAAGATCTAATAAAGCATGAGTAGTAGGTAGATTACTAATAGAGATGGGTATAGTAAACTTACCTGGGTCAAGTTACTTACTTGTAACCAAGACCTTCTCTTCATGATGTTCTTCTTTTTGTGGGGGCTGCTTTTTCTTCATCTTGATGAACAGCTTCCTCTTGAAGCAATTGTTCTTCGAAGATGATTTCTTCTTCCTCATCAGGTTCCTCCTCCTTTGACTTGTTGCCATCAGTAGCAACCAAGTTGCATTGTTCCTTTGGATTAGTCTGGGTCACAGCTGAGAAGTGTTGCTGTCTGTGCTCTGCCATCTCAGTAGCTAACTGACCCACTTGATTCTCTAGAGTCTTGATTGATGCCTCAGTGGTCTTCTTGAATCCACTAAATCCTTGTACCAAGTCATCAATTTTACCTTCCAAAGAATTCAACTTATCATATGTTCAGGGCTGCTGTTGGTACGGTGGTTGTCTTCCTCCATTCTGATTCCAACCAGAGTTGGTTTGGTTATTTCTCCAACCTTGAGAATAATGATTGTTGTTGTTGTTAGAGAAATTCCCTTGCCTTCCCTGGTTACCCATGTAGTTGACTTGCGCTGGCTGTGTTTCTTGTATAGCACATCGACCATTTTGATGATCACCTCCACAGAAGTCGCAAATCAATGGTTGGGCTTGGACGGGTGGTGAGTAGAAAACTTTGAGTTGTTGAGGGAGTTCCTTCAATGTCTCAGTGAGTGCTTCTATCTGACGTTTGATGAGCTTGTTCTCTGCTAATAGAGCAACACTTTGATTAAGTTCTAGCATCCCTTTCTTTGGTACTTGTGCAGGCTGCCTTCCACTTTGAGCTTGTTGATCGTTCTGAGCAAAATTGTTGATGATCTCAAGTGCTTGATCAACATCTGCGGATAAGATTGTTCCTCCTGCTGCAGCGTCTATAAATGACTTTGAGTCTGAACGCAGTCCTTTGCAGAATATATTGAGTTGGGCTATATCTTCATAGCCATGGTTTGGACATTTGCGCAACATAGACTTGAATCTCTCCCAGGCTTCACAAAGTGGCTCATCCATCCCTTGTCTGAATGTGGAAATATCTGCCTTGGCTTCTATCTGCTTCCCTGGTGGGAAGAATCTTGTCAATAATTTTTCTTCAACCACACCCCAATTGGTTAGACTTTGATTTGGGTGTGACTGTAGTCATTCCTTAGCTTTACCTATCAAAAAGAAAGGAAACAAGTGTAAGTAGACAGATTCCAAATTACCTTCATTGAAACCCATAGTACCAATCAATTCATAAAAGTTAGAAAGATGAGTGTTTGGATTTTCATGGTCCAATCCAGCGAATTGATGTGCACTAATAAGGTTAAGATGTGCAGTCTTCAACTCCAAAGCACTTGCATTTGGTGGTAATACAATGCTGGAGAAGTGACGTGGTCCTTGATGGGAGATGTAATCTCCTAGCGTCCTCCTTCTTGGAGCTTCCTCTTCGGCCATGTTTTTGGGTTCTTCAACAAATAATCTCCTTCTTCTCCTCCTCGAGTTTCTACCTCTGTTCCTTCGAGACGTCCTTTCTATTTCCGGGTCGAACTGTAATTGATTTGGAGACGTCTGACCTCTCAGAAGCATAAACAAGAAACTTGAAAAAGGGTAAGTGTTGAAGAGATTTTTATTTTAAATATGGAAAAACAGTAAAATTCCTAAAAAAATAAATAGAAATCCTAAAAAAAGAAAAAGAAAAAACAAATTCCTAAGATAAGTAAAAGAAAACTTGATAACTAGACCTCCAAGGTCTACACAAATTGGAAACCGTTCCCCGACAACGGCGCCAAAAATACTTGATGGGTTTCTGGCAAGCGAACCACAAATCCAGCAGTATAATAGTAAGAAGTGTATCGTATCCACAGGGAACGATCAATTTACGTAGACTGTGATCTATTTATCAAGGAAAAGCAATGGTTTAGAGTATATTGTTGCGAAATTGTAAATAACAGATTAATATCAATAGAATTAGAAAGGAAGAGTTAGAGACACTTTACTTGGATTAGGATTGGACTTCATATCATCACACCCTTTGTGCATGTAAAAACTATTTATTATTTTAGGTTTACTCTATAATATCCTAGACAAACTTTATTGCTAAGGCCCCGAGTTACCAGCGGCCTCACACACTCAAAGATAATCCATGCGGGCTCTCCCAGGCGACAGACTTACCCTCGACTTATTTTGCTCTTTTTTAGTCAGTTTGTAAAGGAACTTAGTTGATAAACGAGGCCTATAGCTGTAGACGCACCTTCGCTCAAGTACTGTCACTACCCTCACTCATCAGGATACGCCTATGTTCGAATCCTGGATTCACAATCAACTAACTCCTTGCTATCGGTTTATCAATACCAAGCCTAATGGTCGGATGCCCTTCATTATGGTACTCACACTACCCATCAATCATTAGTAAACACCCATTTTCGGTCAGTGGTTAACTGAGTATTCTTATTCAATCAGAAAGTGAGTCTCTTTAGAAGCCACTCCCCCACTCTCAGTCCTAATCAAAACTAACCTAGTTAGTTGAGACTAGCCTATAACTTCAGGCGCAAGCGCGAGAATTAGGAATTAAGTACATAACAAGATTACCAATATTATAGACAGAGAGCACAGAAATAATAATATAGAGTTTACATACACTTGGGGATAGAATCAATTACATCCAATCCTAATGGAGAGTTAACTACACGAGGTAGCCATACAAACCACCGAAGATGTTGTCACCATCTTCAATCCTTGTGAAGCGCTCCTCCTCTCCTACTCTAAACTTAGCTTTGGTACATTATCACTGAAATATAGACTGGATTACAATGATCGTGCACCCCTAGGATTGGTGCAAGAGGTTCCTATTTATTGACTAAGGAAAGACACAACAATTTGGGGAGAAATCTATCTAAAAACGGCAACAGGGAGCAAATCAACGTGACCTGCACTACAGCGCAGGATGGGGCGCAACTTCCAGAGAGTCTGCGCTTCACCCTGCGCTATAGCGCAGGTAGCGTCCTGCAGCTCCAACTTTCTCTTTTTAATCTTGATCTCTCCCCGAGACTGGTTTTGGCAGATTTGTCTTTCCTTGTTTCCCTTTTCTTGATAAAATCCTTGCATTTATTGAGCAATCTTTGATTTATTTGGGAAGCTTGTCTGCAGAATCCTTGATTGATTGGCAGTGATCTCCTCATTAATTGTATTATATCTTCTTCAAATCTTCATTAAATGTCTTCAATCAATCTCAAATCTTGCAGATATCTCCCTCATTTAATGTTATCTATCCTTCAAATCAAATCTTTGCAATATCCTGCAAAAATCAGCAATATTTCTATCAAAATAGCATCAAATTCAAATCTTTGATTAATAAATACAATTTATCTAATATTTAATAAAAAAGGATTAAATTGGGGCAAAATTATCATTTTATCCTTGATAAGTGAAATAAAAAGTGCTCTAATTTATCAACTAATTTTCACTTATCAGCGGACATGGGTACCACAAAACCTGCCCCACCCATTTAGACGCAAGTTTTCTAAAAACCCGTTAAGAGAAACCTGCGGGTATCCATTTAAGTACCACGAACTTGACCCGCAGTGGGTTTTACCCACGTCCGCTGGTTTTTTGACGTCCCTAAATTTACTTATCATTCTACAATTTCAAAAAACACTTAATATCTTTTTACCAAACGTGTCATTTGTAAATAATAAATGAGACAATTTAATTAATAAATGATAAAGGGTATAATAAGAAGTTAATTAACTTTTTTTATGAAACTTAGAGAATTATTTGCATTTTTTAATTTCTATGTAAAAACCTTAAATGACAAGTAAAATGAGTCCGATTATGCTAAAATAGTACTATTCCGATCCTGAATATAAGCAAAAATTAACAAATCACGTTTAATAAGAATATTAGCTGAGTTCTTTTGAACCTTTTCAATCTTATACAAAATAAATTGCATTTCCTAAACTATTATTCCTAATATTTATTACAAAGTCAATAATTGAAAATTAAATTTAAATTAAATAAGGGTATTGTGGAGATACTAACATTTAATAGGGTGAAAGTAGTTAGATTTTGCTAATATTCAAGACAAAAAAATTGAATTTTTAGTTGTTTAAGTTTGAGATCGAAGGGAGTTATATAATACTCCATGCTCTTATATTTATAAAAGACATAAATTTAGAAGCATATGATATTATTTTCCCATGTTTATCTCTTTTGACCCTTAAAGGTTTTAAACTAACCCATAAAACAATTAAAATTATTTAAATATTTCTCCATACATATTAATAAAGTGGGTTAAATAGGGATGTAAATGGGTCCGACCCAACCCACAAACCCGACGAATCCAACCCGACGAATCCAACCCAACCCAAAGATATTTAACGATTCGGTTCGGGTATTCAATTCGATTCAGTCATTTTCTTTCAAACCCGATCTGGTTCGGTTCGGGTCTCGGGTTTGGCTATGTTGAACCCGATAAATCCAACCCGAATCAAACAAAAAAAAGTCCTGATCTTATTTCATTTTCACGCAAGGAGAGAACAAAAATAGGCGCAACGGCAGCACAAACAGAGGTGGTTCCCCAAATCCTATTTCATCTGCTCCTCTCAATTTATTTTTCTCTATTTCTTTTCTTTTTTCATTTTATATTTTAATTTAACTTCATCTTCCATATTTTCTAAAAAAATGAAAATTTTTCATGACCCGACTCGACCCAACCCGAACATATTCGGGTTGGTTCGGTTCGGGTTACTAAAAAAAAAATAATACAAAACCCAAACCAACTCAACCCACCGCCATTCTATCGGTTCGGATTTGATTCCACCCGAAACCCGATCCAACCCAATCCGATCACAGGGTTAAATATGTTTTGGTCCCTAAAAATTTTCCAGAATTTGGTTTTAGTCCCCCAATTTTAAAACCAGTGACTTTGGTCCTTTGTTTTGTAAAATGGGCGGAAAATGGTCTCTGCCATCAAGCAACGTTAACCTTTTGTTGTTAAGTATCGCCTTCTAGGTCAGCTGGACTTCTAGCCTTCCTAAATCCTAAATGGTTGGAAGGCCAACTGACTCAAAAGGCCAATCGATCAGGAAGGCTAGCCGACTTGGAAGGTATCCTGCTCGGATGGACTTGCATCCTGCTGAAACAGACCTGTATCATGCTCGGATGGTATTATACTCGGATGGCCGGATAGCTGGTTGACTGTCCAAATAGCCGGGTAACTTATCCTTTTGCCTTGCTCGAATAACTTATCCTTCTGCTGTCAAACTCACATACTGTTTGCTGAAGTTGATTGGAAGTTATTTGAACAAATACAGGATTTGATGTCACAGGAGTTTTATAAAGACTCTCAGGTATAGTTGGGGTAGCTGAATTAGTGGGGTAAAAAGGTAGAGTAAAATAACTAAGAATTTGATGAATGGTAACATGAGTTTGGCGGGTATAAAAACTCCTGTTGCTGGTGCTTTGGCTGCTTCAGTGACAACTCCACTTGATGATGTGGTTAAAACTCAGTTGCAGTGGTTAGCTACATTGATCAAGCATCATAATAATGTCTTGTTATGAATTAAGTGGTGTGGAAAAAGGAATAGTTTAAAATGTATTTTCTAACTTGAGAGTGTAATAATTGTACTTGATTGGAACTTAAAATGGGCAGGAGATGGCTTTAGAAAACTTTTAGGGGAACGATTTTCTCTTAGTAGTTTCACTGTAATTTTGGCTTTTGATAGAATCTAATAGAGTCTATAGAGTTTGGGCAGCCTTGCTGCATTCTTTGATATTTGCTGAATTATAAGGCGTATTATCAAATCAAGCACTTTGAGTGGATTCCAATTTTGAGTGAATTATCCTCTGCATATAAACCCATTATTTACTAGAAATCAGATCTCTTGCATTGTATAAAATATTACTATTTTGAGGTTCCACTTTGATGGAGGTGGGTTCTGTCAAATCTCGGTGCCCAATGGTTTAGTACACCATCACCTTTTGAGGCCTAATATCTTAATTAAAAGATGGGGATGAAGATTGGTAATAAGATGTAGTATGTAAAATTGGTAGTTTCCATTCGTATGATGAACTATTTCGTCTTTCTTGAGCATGTTATAAACATTTTACTGTTTTCTAAAATGAATGAAAAATGACTTTGAAAATGGTTATACTTTCTGTTGAACAAAGAGGAATGGATCAGGTGCTGTTTTATTTTCAACTGCACCGCCCACAATTATATAATCTGACAATCTAATAGTTGATAATTTTTTAACACATGTTTTAATAATATATCATAAAGCAAAAAAAAAAAAAAAAGAAAGGTGAAGATCTTAAGTTTTAAAAAATTGCAGAGGATTGTGATTTCCTAAAGCTAAAAATAAAAGAGCTTGGATAATGTTCAAGATTACTTAGTGTGTGTTTGGTTTGACGATGAAACTGGTTAAACTCAAGTTTAGATTTTCCCAACGCAACTATTTCTAGCGTTGATAACGTGAATGAGTTTATCACATTTTATGGTTAAACCCAATATGCTGTTACTCAGAGGCTCCGAATCATGTTAAAAATCAAATTCTTCACCTTAAGTAGTTAGAAGATAGTTTTATGCCTAACACAATGGCAATGAAGCTCTTTCAATATAGTTCTCCCTGCATCAAGGTTCTAGCAATTTTTTGTGATGGCATATATAATCCTTAGACAAACAAAAGCTACTAGGATATGTATAATATATGTTTCAAAATCTATTCAACAAATTATGATTTTGTGTGGTTGTTATAACAGCTGAGGCCAAATCAAGAAATACCATTTTCATTGCTACTAAATCTACTAAATACAATGGCAGTGCATATGTTTCATTGCTTACAAGCCCCCTGGCTACTAAATCTCATAATTCTATTGTCTCTACCCCTTCAATTCCCCTTTTCTTGGGGATTGGATTGTAACTCATTTTCTTATGTCATCCTCTCTCTTCGTTTTTGCTGCTAGAGAAAACTCCAAGGCTAATTTGTGCTTTGTTGGTCTGTTTTTGGTTTCTTTGTTTTTTTCTTCCTCTCTCTCTCTCTCTCTTTCCAGCCTTTTAATTGTTTTGCCCACCACCACCCCTCTAACATATTTAACCACAACCTGTTTAATTTGAGTGCTACTATTTTGCTTTCCTGTTCAACACATGCATCTTTTTAAAATACAAAACTAGTAAATAGAAGCAAGTAAATTGGTTTCTTTGCAATAATTGCTTTCTGATTATGTTGTATATGATGCAGGGTTAATTGCTGAAGGTGTGTGTGAAGGCATGATTTTTCTCAGCTCTTATTTAATGGTTTGCTTTTGGTTTTCTCAGTTCTTATTTTCAGTACTGGAAATGATTAAGTATGTGGTTCTTAGGCTATTACATTTAGCTTCAACATGTGGGTTACGTTTTCTGTATTTGGTTTAGGCTTGTATTGGTGTTGGTTGGGGGATTTTCATTGGCGGGAAAAAAGATAATATATTGACTTTAAGCTTTAACTAGGAGTTAGGGAAAGAATTGCTTGAAATGAATTAACTACAGATTAGCTGCGGAATAATTATGACTGTGTATATATAGCTAGAGAATTAATTAGCTACAAATTAGCTACCAAATATTTAGTAGCTTGTTTTATGCTACCATTGATTTCAAATCATATTTTTTTAAAAAAAATGTAAGTACTGAAAATAATATAAGTTATTTGATTAATTAAAAAAATTAGTTTAATGTAAAAAAATAAAAAGTCATCAATAAATTAAAAAATTCATAGATCTTCCATTAATATTTTTAGACACCAAAAATAGTTTTTTAAAAAATATAGTGTCAAAAAACAAGTTTTCTATTTTTTTTTGTTTTCTTATTTTCAAAACATAATTACCAAACAATTTTTTTCTCAAAATTAGTTTTCAAAATGCATTAATAAAACTGTTTTTAAAAATAAAAAACAAGTCAATGAACGAAGCTCTTATTAATCGAACGGTGAGGATCATAATTCCTCTTACTGAATCTTAGCCGTCCATGTGTACAAAAAAGCCGATCTGAGCCGTTCATTTAACCTTTATAAACCAAGTTTAATCCCTTACCCTAGGGTTTACACTCTGCTGCGAAAACAGAGCAGGGACTTACTCTTTGCAGCCGATCTTTCAGGAGTTTGCATCTTCTTGAGGTGAGGTGCGAATCTGATACCCTTTTAGAATACGAAGCATTCTACGAATTCTTATCCAAAACCAATGGAAAATAGAATAAAAGTTCTCTTTTTTAGATTCTCTGTAAATTTCTTTGTTCTTTTTTTTTTTTTGCAAGACCTGCAATGGATGCTCACTCGATTGTTTGGTTAGGGTTATAGGGAACTCGCTCTAGTTAAAAAAAAGTTTTTTTTTTAATTTGTATTCTTTGAATGAGATTCAGAGACATGCAGCACCTTTAGCATTGTCTGGCAGTGATATCAATCCTTATTTTTCTTTGGTTCGTTAATCTGTAACCTGACATGAGTAGGTGTTTTTTCTCTGTTCGTTTCCTCTGTTACCTTTAACATTGTTTTATTTGTGGCTGTTTCATCACGTCTGTCCCCATGATTTGTTTGTTCAAATAGAATTAGCATATTATTGAACTTTCAAATTAATTTTTGAATTTTGAAATCAGTAAATGACTCTTTTAAGAAGTGTAAAATCGTTGTATCATTAGGGAATAGGGCTGTTATTATCTTGAAAATGCCCCGAATATTTGACTTATTCATGTTGTGATGTCCTTTAATCTGGACATTCGGAGGCATCAAGTTGTTGTTCATCCATCACAGAACAAATCCGTTATTCTTTTTAGCAGAATTGTGAATAATGTTAATGATAAACTTCATTGAGTTTATTCTTTTTGTTGGCATTATGTCAGTCTGCTTCATAAAGCTAAGATCTCCAAGACTAGAATTCCTTTAATCCATTATTAGTATGGTATTATAGAAAGTTATTATATCTGGTACTAGTTTTATCAGGTATAAAGCTAGAGAAAATTTGGCATGTATAGATTTTCTTAGCAGGCATTAGTGACTTGCTATTAAAAAAATGAACATGTCTTTCTGTTGATAGAAGTATGGTGAAAGGTGATCCTTTTTCCTTTGTATATGGGCAAATCAAGAAGGGGAAAAAAAGAAAGAAAACAAGGTTTGGTTGACTTCAGCAGTTGCAATAAATGGCAAGTGGAAGATTTAAAGTATCATGCCAAACTTCTCCACTTGTGTTACTCATTTCCAATTCTATCCATGTAACCTAGCACTCATGTTTGTAACCATATAGAAGCCAAATGTACCAACTGAACAAAACAATTTAAACAAAATGAAAGAAAGTTATTTGCAACCTGTAAATTATAATAGTAACATCAGTTGACATTTTGAATTTGGAAAGAAATGGCTTTATTGGAGTGTATTAAGGGAGTCCTTTCCATGAGAGGTGGGACCAGTTGCCTCAAAAAGGATCAGGTAAAATCTGTTCAGAAAATAGCTGCTGTGATAGTGTCACCAATCATGAACTTGCTGCAGTGACTTAAATCAGATTGAATTGCCATAAAACCATCTTTCTTTTCTGCTATATTCCAAGAAAAATAACAGAAGGAAAACATATCTGGTTTGGTCTTCTTGTCTTGTCTTTAAGACATTCCATTAGTGTTGATTGGCATTCTTGTTACAGGAAAACATCTCAGCAAATATCCATGACAAAGGTTCTTCTTAAATAAAATTGCTTCATTGCATTTAAGGATTTTCTTCCCATAAACAAAAAATTATCATTAGTTTCCTATTCAATGTTACCCTCAGCAACCCTACTAGCCACTAGGTGAGTTCATCTGGGGTATTATGTCATTATTACTCATTGACAGGTGAAACAATTATTCCTATTGCAATTGCACTTGCACTTGCATCTATTGCTGATTTGCTGTTATAGGTGTGGACTTGTTGGGGAGAATACATGATAGTAACTTTAGACATGTGGTCAATTGTAACTAGGTATCAAAGATGTGATAGACTTGCTTCTTCATCAACTTAAATATCTATTCACTTGATGATTATACTGTACTTGTTCCTTGATATTTACATAGTGAATTTTTGTTGTATAAAACTCAAACTACAGCTTTCACCAAATTCTCTTTTTTGTCTTCAGTTGTGAAGATGTACACATCAAGGAAGAAAATTCACAAAGATAAGGATGCTGAGCCAACTGAATTTGAGGAATCAGTTGGACAGGTTTTATTCTGCTACTATGAACTATTGCTGTTGCTGTAGTTGATAATCTGTTTTAATTGCACTGTATAAATATTTTTTGTTCAAATTTTGTTTGTTGCAGGCATTGTTTGATCTAGAAAACACCAACCATGAGCTGAAAAGTGATCTGAAAGATTTATACATAAATTCAGCAGTGTAAGGATGTGTATTTCTTGGTTGTTTGTATCAAGATACATGAGTTTTCCCCATGTCTTATGACTAGCATTTTTCATGATCTACAGCCAAATTGATGTTTCTGGCAACCGTAAGGCTGTGGTTATCCATGTCCCCTACAGATTAAGGAAAGGTTTCCGCAAGATTCATGTTAGGCTTGTTAGGGAGCTTGAGAAGAAATTTAGTGGCAAGGTAGGAAAAGTCTTTTACCTTTGTTAAGTGTAAATTTTTTAGATTGAAATTATTCTTTCTATAGTTAACATCTGTTATTGATGTTCTGTCTCCCTGTCCTTATTTGGAATGCTGGTTGAAATTTATATTCTTTTCAATCTCTAGCAATCTCCTTGGATTTTTTTGCTTTATTATTACATGGAACAGTTCTAGTCATATGTAATGAAGAAAATAAGCAAGCTCCTGTGCAATTGCTGTAATGATATAATAGTATCAGCATTGAAAATTGTGTTCCCCTTTTCACATTTTTTCTTTGTGATGCTTAGTTTTATTAATGAATCTTAAACATATAGGATGTAATCTTGGTTGCCACCCGGAGGATATTGAGGCCACCAAAGAAAGGTTCTGCTGTTCAGCGTCCCCGCACCCGTACACTCACTGCTGTGCATGAGGCAATGCTGGAGGATATTGTATTGCCTGCTGAGATTGTTGGGAAGCGTGTTAGGTATCGAGTTGATGGATCCAAGATTATGAAGGTAATGCTATTGTAACTAAAGAATTTATGAAGTTGCTCCTATTGTGTGCAATGAACCATCATCATTCAAATAAAAAATCTCTAGTTAGCTAAAACTAATGAGTAATGAACATGTATGTAATATAAAGTAAATTCTTATGCATGATAAACAATAAAAAAAGAAATCAGTCATTTATTATAAGTGAATTGTTGTTCTCTGGATAGGTTTTTTTGGACCCCAAGGAGCGAAACAATACTGAGTACAAGTTGGAGACTTTTGCTGCAGTATACAGGAAATTTTCGGGCAAAGATGTTGTGTTTGAGTATCCAATTACTGAGGCTTAGGTTCTATTTGTTAGCTTAAATTATTCTTGAATTGCATAAGGTGGATGCTGGTTCCAATTTTGTTGTTCAAGTTGCCTTTGATGCTGGATTTCCTTTGGTGACTTTTAAACAATACTTTGGCCTGGTTTATCAATGTAGGATTTGATTATTTTTCTTATAAAATCCAAATGATTCTCGTTTTTTTTTTAATTTTATTCAGTGTTTTGATCTGGAATGGAAACAAATCTGTAGGTTTGGGAAAAAGGTTATTCACAGCCCCACTAATTATGATTTACGGTAATCATGAACCCTATTACATTAACTGAAAACCAAGTATCATTAGAATCTCCGTTACGATTGATTTTCTAAAGCGAAGACTGTTAGGTGTGTTCTCCGTTTGGTTTACAGTTGAGTAGAATTGATTCTAGAAATGAATGGTTGAGATGAATGATGCACGCTTTACGAAGTACATTCAACGGAAGTGAATTAAAATCAATTCTGCAGAATTGATTTTGGATCCTCCAAAATTTAAAATAAACGTGCACGTGCATTGAATTTCATTGCCTAAATGACCAATTTCTCATGGTATATGGAATTAGATGACTTGAGAATTGACTTTAGAATAGTTAAACAATTTTGAATTTTTTTCACACTCCGTCTCTCACATTTACTCCATTTTTCTTCTTTTTTCTCTCTTTCTTTCTTATCACTTCACTTATCACATTTTTTCCCCTCTTTTTTCTTTCTGTTTTCTCTTTATCTCTCTCCTCCTGATACCTATTAGGCTATTACACTCCAAATTCAAAGTGTCAACCAATTATTTGCCATAATTAAATCGGTTAGAAACTATCTAAGCCAATGAATGGCCGGATTCATTGGAGTTAGCACCAAAGTATCTCAAAGTAAATAATGTGAGACTCAAATAGATCCTAACAACAACTAACATAATAGTAAGCTTTAACCACTAAACCACACAATTCTGTTATGTACATGTATATTGTAATTTATGTATGTAATAATATAATTAAACATAACAAAAAGTTGTTTTAACATCAACTAAACAATTCGATATTATATAGTATAAAAATATATTTGAGTAAATTTTTGTATAATATAAAATATATTATTAAAAATCTATAATTATTATATTTATAAACTTTTGAGATTTTATGCCCTTTATTTTTATATCTAACAAACCTCAAGTTTTTTAGTGTAAAATTTATAAGTTTTGATTTATACCAATTTAACCATATTTTTATTAGTTACTCACTGATTGACGGATTCCGCCAATGATTCAGAATCCCAACCAGTTGAATACTAATCTAGGTTTTTTTGGTAAATAAAAATTTAGGGTGAGGGGATGGTGCCCCAGTCCAAGGCAGGGAAAACCTTTGGGCTCTTTGAGCACTTACAGAGGTACTTACATTATACCTCACCCCAAGGATACAAGTGGGGGTTCGAGACCTTGTCTTGCTCCACTCGACCAACCCCTTGGGGTTAAATATTAATCTAGGTTTTATTACATTGTTTAATTACTAATTAACTAGTTTGGTGTTTGGTATTGCTCATACCACTATTTGTGTTAATTCCATTCTCTAAATTGTTTTCTATTAGATAATGAGTTTTCATGCAAATATCAAGAGTTTAATTTTGATATACTTTTAATTTTAAATCTTACATTAATATCTAATCATGTATTGTTATATTATTCTGAGTTTGATAACACATTAAATATTAAATTCATTAAATGATATAATTAGTTGAGAATGTAAATCTCTTTAGGATGTGTTTGCAAGTTTGGAGAGAAGCAAAAAAGAAAGATTAGGTGGATAGAAAGGATTACGAAAGAGGAGAAAAATTTTATAAATCATGGGAGAGGACTTCCAAACACAAAGCAGAAAGAACTTCTTATAAATAAATGTATTAACTAAATAAGACAACATCAACCAAATGAATCAAACTAGCTAATTGACCAATCAAATTAGTTTACAAGTCAATTTCAATTTCGAATGAACTTCACATGTCAACAAAAATATTTTATATTTTTCATGAGTGTGGAACCAATTGGTCAATCTCTCATGGATATGGAATTAGGTGACTTAAAAAATTGACTTTGGAATAGTTAAATAATTTTGAATTTTTTCCCACTCCGTCTCTCACATCTCTCACTAAGACTCCCCTTTTCTTTCATTTCTCTCTCTTTCTTATCACTTCATCAATCATATTTTTTATTTTCTCTCTCTCTCCTCTCTCTTTATCTCTTCCATCTCAACACCTATTACATCCAAATTAATAGTGTTAACCAATTATTTCACTTAGGTATATTTGTGAGTTGGATTTTGGAGGGAAAGAGAGGGAAGGGAAGGGTTTATTGGAAGCCCTTACCCACTTTGTGTTTGTGAGTTTAAATATTTTAAAAAGTCTTTCCCTCCTCTTCTTTCCCTCCCTTCTCCTTCCAATCCTTTCATTTCCCTCCTCTCTAAACTCACAAACACACCCTTAGAGTTTAGGGTTTATCATCAAATATTTTAAAGTGACTAGTGTCCTGACAACCTGATAGCAAGCTTTAACTCCTAAACCACACAATTCCTTTGTTATGTACATGTGTACTGTAATTTATGTATGTAATATAATTAAACATAACAAAAAGTTGTTTTAACAACTAAACAATTTAATATTATACAGTATAAAAATATATTTAAGTAAATTTGTATTATATAAAATATATCATTAGAAATCTATAATTATTATATTTATAAACTTTTGAGCTTTCATGTCCTCTATTTTTATTTTTAACAAACCTAAAGTTATTTAGTAAAAAAATTATAAGTTTTGATGTATACCAATTTAACCATTTTAATCAGTTATTCACTACTAATTGATGTATTCCACCTATGATCCAATGATTCAATATCCCAACCGATTGAATATTGATCTAGGTTTTATAACATTGTTTAATTACTAAGTAACTAGTAATTTAGTATTGCCCATACCACTATTTGTGTTAATTCCATTTTGTAAATTCTTTTCTATGAAAGGTTTAAATATATTTTTAGTCCCTCGAAAATTAGTGAATTTTGTGTTTAGTCCCTGTAAAATTTTTCACTTAAGTTTAGTCCCTCATTAATTTTCCATTTTCAAGTTTAGTCCTTACCGTTAATTGTTGTTGTTAAATGATGATATGACACTGTTACAATACGCTGATGTGTTTATTTAGACTGACGTGGCTGCCACATTGGAATTTAAAATAATTAATTTTGGAATTAATAATAAAAAATTGTAGCAAAATAATTAATACAAATTCAACGTGGTAACTACGTCCGCCTAAACAGACACATTAGTAGAGTTATCAAATTCGGGCTACCCAGCTTGGCTTGATGCGGGTAACGGGCTTTTTCGGGTTTAGCTAAAAAACCTGGGAATTATTCAAGCTTCTAAATTAGGTGCCCGAACCCTACATTTTTGCAGGTAGCCTGGATTTTTTTTTTGCGGGGTTTGCGGGTAGCGGACTTCATTGGGTAGGGCTAAAAAGCCTGAGAGTTATTCAAGTTTCTAAAATGAGTGCCCGAGCCCTACATTTTTGTGAGCTTTTATGGGCTGGCCTAGTCGGGCTAGCCCGTTTTGCCTGCTCTACACATCAGCGCACTGTAAAAGGGCCAAGTCATCACTTAACAACAACAATTAACAGCAACTAAACTTGAAAACGGAATATTAATGAGGGACTACACTTAGGTAAAAATTTTTATAGGGGCTAAACACAATTCACTAATTTTCAAGGGACTAAAAACATATTTAAGCCTCTATTAAATGATGAGTTATGCAAATATCAAGAGTTAAGTAATGTTGTGTATAAAATTATAACTAAAGTCATTGTCCAACGTCCACGTCCTTTTCTGAATGATATTATTGGTCCTTCGCGGAGTTCTTTTATTCCTGGAAGAAGTTCTTCGGAAAATGCTATCATTCTTCAAGAAATTCTCAATTATATGCATATGACCAAGAAGAAAAAGAGTGATTTTGTGCTCAAGCTGGATTTAGAAAAAAGCTTATGATAAGGTTAATTGGAATTTTTTAAAAGAGACTCATCCTCTTTGGTTTTCCAAAGAAAATAGTAAACATCATTATGTTTTGTGTCTCTTTTTCTACTCTCTCTTCTCTGGAATGGTAATAAGCTCTCACCCTTTTTGCTCCTACAAGGGTCTTAGATAAGTAGATCATCTATCTCCTTATCTTTTTGTTTTGGTCATGGAGAGGCTTGCTCTGAGCATTAATGAAGCTGGCATGGAAGGGGGATGGAAACCTGTGAAAATTTCTAGGAATGGCCCGAGTATTTCATATCTCTTTTTTTAGATGATACTCTCCTTTTGTTAAAGGTAAATCGTCTCAAGTCAAATTAGTTAAAGATATTATTGACAATTTTTGTGAAATTTCAGGTCTCAGTTAATAGTGACAAGTCTAGAGCTTTTGGTTCCAGAAGCATTACCTTTATCAAAAAAGACAAGTTCAGAAGTATTTCGGGCATTAGATTCACTAGTGACTTGGGAAGGTACTTGGGCTTCATTGTGAAAGCAGGAAGGCTCACCAGTCAAGACTACAATTTTATAATTGATAGTCTTGCTTCTAAGCTGTCCGCGTGGAAGAAAAACTTTTAAAAAAATCAATTGAAACCTTTGTAATAAAGAGTTGATCGTATAAAAAATGACCCAACAAACATAGGTCGGTAATGAGTGGGAAAAAAAACTCAAAAAGATATTAATAATTGATATAGATAACTCTGCTTGATGCAGCAAAGCAAAAGCCCTTCATCCTCATATTTTATCATACAGATCAAACTAATTCTTTACTAGTACAAATATGGTATTACAAAAAAAATACCCTATAACATTTTAGTCCCTATAAAATATCCGAGTTTTGATTTTCATCCCTAGAAATTTTTTCTTTTTTATTTCAACCTTATAAAATATTATGCGATTTTTTTAGTCCCTGATGTTGATTTTACTGTTAATTGTCGATGTGTCGGACGCCCATAATAGTCAACAATACTTCAGAAGTACCCTAACACATTATATAAGAGTGTTAGCTCCCTTAAACTCATTTAGAGAGTCAAATTTCATGATCAATTTGAACTGAAATTCTTTATATATTTCCTCCTTCATATATATCACGAATAGTCTTTAAATGTGTTTAAGGAGGCTAACACTGTTGTATAATGTGTTAGGGTACAATACATATGATTACTAATTGTGATGAGCTGTAATTAATAGTGGAATCAACAGCAAACACTAAAAAAATTGCATAAATATTTTATAAGGATTAAATAAAAAAGAAAAATTTTCAAGGGACCAAAATCAAAACTCGGGATTTTATATGGACTAAAATGTTATTTTAGTCCATAAATAGAGAGCAGATTACACTCTATACAATATAAATGGATGTCATCTTCCTTCATCGAAAGAAGAAGTAGAGATAGAATTTCTAGAATAATCCTCAACAAAACTACTACCACCTGAGGCCCGGGTTGCACTACTAGCATTAGTATTGGTTAAAGCTGCAGAAGTGGTGGTTGTAGACCAGTGTCCTACACGACCTTGAAGTCCTGGTTTACTTGGTCTCGGCAAAGTGAAGGAATCACTTGAGAGCATGAGATGAACAGAATTCATGTCAGGTCTATCAATTATACTTGCTTGACAGCACAACAAACCCAGCTGAATGCACATTGCTGCCTCATCACCATTGTATTTACCAAGGTTTGGGTCAATTAAATCCATAATCTTCCCTCCTTGATAAAGCATCCATGCCTACAAATACAAAAAGTATGAACGAAATGGTCACATATTATGCTTAATGATCAGCATGATTATGGTTTGAAGTTCATTTTAATTCCCTTTGACCAATAAATAGGGATCTGCTATATATATCATTTCATAAAATGCAGGTTTTGTTGTCCAGTTCATGTGAAGCAAGATGCTTGGTGCCATGCCATGTCAATGCAATAATTGTGCTATGTTCATCTGCATAGGCTTATGGCTTACCAATATCTGATTGCAGATGACCAATGACATAGGGTCTTACTACAAAATCAAAGAAAGGCTTGAGAAAGTGAAAAATCAACATAAGTAGGTAAACAGCAATACTGGCCTGTCAAGGAAAAAAAAAATTTAGTAGGCACTATCACCAGCACACGAGATTTGTCTGTACTGCAAATCCCCTGGACTATTTTACCTTGTTTACTGAAGGAAGTTTTTGTGAGATAAATTTTAACATAAGGGTGGCTTAGTGCACAAGACTCCACCATTGTACGTGGGTCAAGGGAGGAGGGTAAGATCTGCACAATCTTATCCTTGTGGGTGGAGAGTACCTATTTGGCTATTTGCAACTAGAACTTGTGACCACTGACCACCTATTTGCATCAAGGCTCACCCTTAAAAAACTATCCATGGCAAACAGGATAAAGACTTGTGGAAGGAGTACTCTCAACAGAATTTATGCAGAAACATGTTTGGGCACTAATATTAACGTATATAAGTGAATATCAAGTTTAGTCCAAACTAAATTTGCATTCATCCTCATTCCTCCCATGTGCTCAACTTACATAGTTCAAGAGATCTGCCTTTTCTGCACCAAGCTGTGCGTCATGGTTTTTTCTCCCACTAACTATTTCCAACACCAGGACTCCATAACTGAAAACATCTGTCTTTACAGACAGATAACCACGCAATGCATATTCAGGAGCCATGTAACCACTGTATTCACCAAATATAAAAATAATGAGGATTCCTTCATCAGAATAACAAACAACATGAAGTGAAGAATTTACTCACTGTGTACCAGCAATCTTAAATGTCTGCACATGAGTGTCTTCCCCTGGAAACAGCCTTGCCAAGCCAAAGTCTGAAATTTTCGCATTTAGTTTCTCATCCAGCAATATGTTACTAGCTTTAATGTCTCTGTGAATGATTCTTTCTGGGGCCTCTTCATGCAGGTAGAGAAGTCCTCTTGCCACACCTGTAACTATTCTAAATCGTGTTGTCCAGTCCAAAGATGAAGACCTCCTTTTATCTGAAAATTGTTGTAACTGTTGTTAATCACTATCCAAAACAACCGGAAAACAAAGGGAAAAATGTAAACATCTCCATCCACGTGTACTAGAAATTGTTCTCAATACCAAATAGAATGCGATCAAGGCTTTTGTTTGGTAGATACTCATAGACAAGCATCTTTTCAGGTCCTTCTACACAACAACCTAGTAATGTAACCAAGTTCTTGTGCTGAAGTCTTAGCAATAGCTTGACTTCGTTGGTAAATTCTTTAATTCCTTGTCTAGATTCTAATGCCAGCTTCTTAACAGCTACTTCTTGACCATTTGGCATCAATCCCTGCAGAAAGCATGCATAATTTAATGAAGTTTTGCTTAAGGACAAGGAACAAATCAACCAATAACCAACCACCAAAACGGTTTCAGGGTAGGTAGAAAGTAAGGGACATTGAGGTAAATAAGTTAGAATAAGTTCCTTGTTTCAGAAATTATATAATCTTCCTTTTCAAAAAATGAAAATCTTGTGAGCTCCAGATATCTTAATTTTGTTTTTGAAGGTGCTACAGACAGTTTAAGAAGAACAACAGCAGAACAGTAAGTCATCTGTATCACCACAGTACCTAAAGGGATGATTGGAACGTTACATGATATTCCTCTCATGTAAAAAAATCTAAAATTAGGATAATGTTTACCCAAAACAGAAACTTCTCTCCCTTTCCTTTCCTTTCCTTCCACACCCCCATCCAAGCATACCCTTAGGAGATTACATATATATAACAAAGCTGCCTCCTTCGGATTCCAAACAAAGAGATTTGGGTCATGTTACTTCCCTTTGCTAATGCCTAACATCTTAGTCATCCCAAAAGTAATATGCAGCTTCAAATGCCTTAGAAACTCAACACATCACTGTCATAGTTCCAGATTCTGGCACTGAAATACATGCGATAACACTATGTCATATTGTTGCCTACACATCATGAAACAATCTGCCTATACTGACCCTCCAACAAAATCGACACCATGTCATATAGGAAGGATCTGATGCTAAACCACATTAACATTACCTATGCTCAAAGTACTACCTGGAAGGCTGGAACTGCCTTTGGACAACTCAACCTTGTACAATTTCATTGGTTAATAATACACAACTCAACCTTGTACAATTTCATTCTAGTTAAGGACCATGTTAAATGTTTCCATTACTTAAAAAAGCAAATATTAAATGATTTTTTATATTTTTAAAAAATAAACAATTTCTTTTTTTATTGACAAAATTACCACTCTCTATCTTAACCTTCCACCCAAAACTGTAATTACCACCATGGCCTGATACTTTCTACCATCACCATTGTCGTTTTACACCCTACCCCACCACCACCGTTGCCACTGTCACTTAACACCCTTAACCTTGTCAGTGTGCCGTCGCCACCCGAACAATCCATTGCCGCTACCACCGGTTGACACCCTCCATCATTAATAGAACTCCCACCACCATCACTACCCGCCACTCTCAATTCCTGCCACCGCTATTAAACACCCTTCATCATTGTCACCACCACCCAACACCTTGTTTAATTTTTTAATATTTAATTAAATTGAAAACACATAATATGTTCTTTAGTTACCAATAACAGTACACAAGACATTATTTGTCCAAATATATTCTGTTCTCTTGTTCTGTATGCTAACTAAGACTTTGCCTTCTTAATTGTACAATTCACTGGGTGTTATGAAAAGAAAAAGAGGAAGAGGAAGAGGAAGGGGTACCTTGAAAACAGGACCAAACCCTCCATGGCCGAGCTGGTTGAGGTTGGAGAAGAAATTGGTGGCGAGCTGGAGAGTGTGGAGGCTGAATATGAGGTTAAAAGATTCGTCGGCGTCGTTGGAATCGCCGTCGTCGGAGGCTGCGCCGCCCCTCTTCAGACGGTTCTCCAAGCAGGGGCACAACTTGGAGAGGAAGGTCATGGAGAACGACGTCGTTTGTCAGAAGAATGAATAAAGGAGTGCCAATAGGTGGCAACAGTAACAAACAGTGGCACTGGTGAGATATCTCAATTCAATTCAACACCTTCCTTCCTTCCTCTTCAACCAAGAACCAGTACCATACCATGTCAAGGTATTTGTTGTATTACTTTACCAGTAAACTAAGTCAACAATGAATTGTGTTATTTATTTATTATTTTGACTTACATGGACGACCAAAAAAAAAGATATTTACTCCTTCAATTAAAATATAAATACAGAATTGTACCGTTAATTGAGAGAAAAAAAAACTTAAATATCATTTTCGTTCCATTATTTTTTTTCGTGTTTTTTGTTTTAGTCTTTGTCAACTTTTTTATTAAAATTTAGTCCCCACTTTTTTAAATGTATGTTATTTTAGTCGCTATCAATAAAAGGGTTAGCGGTATTGATAACGTGGCAAACGTTTAGTCCTGCTCAGATGGTATCCTTCTCTATTACCAGTGTTGACATTAACCCCCGTTTTTTCCTGCTCGGATGGTATCCTTCCCGGATGATATCCTTCTTGGATGGCATTGAGCTCAGATGGAACTTAAAATGATCTGACCTACCTCTTCACCTTGGTCGGATCATTCTGAGTTTCATTCGAGCAGGATACCACCCGAATAGGATACCATCTAAACTCAATACCATCCGAGCATGATACAATCCGAGCTCAACAACATCCGAGCAGAATACCATTCGGGTTCAATAACATCCGAGTAGGACTAAACGTTTGCCACGCCATCAATCCTGTTAACCATTTTAACGACAGAGACTAAAATAACATACGTTTGAAAAAAGTGAGGAATAAAAATTAAAAAAAGGTTGGCAGGGACTAAAACAAAAAACACAAAAAGTTGGCATGGACTAAAACCAAAAGCACGAAAAGTTTGCAGGGACTAAAACCAAAAGTGCTAGGGAATAAAATAACATACATTTGAAAAAGTGGGGACTAAATTTTAAAAATAAAGTTGGCAAGGACTAAAACCAAAAACACGAAAAGTTGGCAAGGACTAAAATCAAAAGTTTCAGGGACTAAAATAACATACATTTGAAAAAGTGGGGACTAAATTTTAAAAAATAAAGTTGGTAGAGACTAAAACAAAAAACGCGAAAAAAATGTAGGGACCAAAATGATATTTAAGCCAAAAAAACATCAAATTAATCGGCCAGGACCTTCTCCTGTCAATAAAAAATCGGACGAGATCTCGGCCGTTTATTTTTTCAATACATAGATATAAAAAAATAAAAAAGTTATTGAAAAAAATTATGGGTCATCAGATGATGAAACTGGACACTCTCCCGTTGAAATCAACTGGAGAGGATCCCAGTCCCAAATTAATATAGCTACGTGAGAAGGAATATTGATTAGTGAGTAATATAAATAAATATTGATTAGTTATTAGTCTTACATGGAAAAATTGAAAATTGATTCCATTAACAAGTATCATGTATATTTTGCAGAATATAAATTTTAAAATAGATTAGAATAATAAAAATGATAAATACAATTAATTTAGATAAAAATAAATGATATAGGGTGTGTTTGGCAAAACTAGCTGATAAGCTAGCTGGTAGCTGATAAGCTAGCTTCTAGCTGCTAGCTGATAAGCTCCTAGCGTATAAGCTCCGAGCTGATAAGCTAGCTTATTGAACTAGAAGTGTTTGGTAAAACTAGCTGATAAGCTAATTAATAAATGTAAAATGACATAAAAGGGCATAACAACTTAAATTTTATTATATAAATTTTATTTGTATTTTTTTAGAAAAAATATATATTATTATGTAATTATAATTTTATATTTTTAAAAAAATAATTAAATTCTCATTAAACATTTTTAGTGATAAAATATTTAATTAAAAATTAAAATAAATAATAAAATCAATAAAATAAATAGTATAATATAAAAATAATTTCATAAAATAATGAAAAAACAATTTAATTAATTCGTAATTAAATTACTTATTATATATTATATATGTAATAATAGATAAAAAGAAATTGGAAGATTTTTGTCACTAAAATTGAAAATATATAATAATAGATAAAAAGAAATTAAGAATAAAAAGGGAAATGTATTAAAATAAGAGTAGTGATGGAAGAAAATTAAATAAGCTACAAGCTATAAGCTAGGTGAACTAGCTTGTAGCTTATAAGCTAGAAGCTCCTAAAATAAGCTACTTTGATGTACCTTACCAAACACTTTTGTATTGGTCAAACTAGTTTATAATCTAGTCAAATAAGCTAGTAGCTAGCTTATTGACCTTGCCAAACACACTCATAGTTAAAAAAATAATTTTAATGGTATTCATTAAATATGGATTCTTCATCAAACGCGGTTATGTAATTAAATAGATAATCAAATTTTCAATGGTATTCATTATTCAATTCAACACTTAATAGGATTACGACTTTTGGAAATATTATTACTCGCCGTTCGGCAGTCAACGGCCCCAAATTTTCCCGCTTTTCAAGTAAAAATATCATTATCAACATATTAAAAGTTTCCGTGACTTTCCTAACTTCATGTACTTGATAAATATCCGTCCGTAAAAAAAAAAAAAACTTATAAATATCCGCAATATATTATATTTCCTTTCCATACTTTTAAGTTTTAATGTCTATTATACAAAAAAAAAAGTCAATTATCTTTCCCAAAAAAATATAAGGTTGATCATTTTAATTTTTTAAAAAATAAATATTAATTAATTTAGTCCTTTTTTTAAGAATTAGGTTGATGTTACTAAAATGATCAACATATTCATTTTTTGAAAATGAAAATGATAATTTCAATCTTTTAAAGATTAAAATAACCGATCATATATTTTTTTAAAAATGAAAATTATACTTTACTAAAAATTAAAATAAAAAAAATTTACAATATCTTAATAATACTAAATACTGAAAAAATAAATGATTTATAATAAAAAATATTTTTGTAAAGCATGCAGTGTGGGAGAACAAACATATAAGGTGCAACAATCATTACATGAATTAAACCAGTTCGTCAGACATCAATAACGGAGAATACTGAATTACTAGCTGTGAAGTGTTTAACCCAACACCCTAAGGGTCTTTCTGCTTTTCTGTGATGGCTAGACTGAGCTTAGACTAACATGAACCGTCGTTTTTGAAGGCCACTAGGACCTTACCCTTAATCTGTGATAGATTTTGGCAAACATGAATAACATGAGTTTTACCATGAATAAATTGATATCCTCTTTAGCTACATATAGCCCATGAAAATTCCTCTTTGGCCATAGACCCATGAATGTTCTTATATGATCAAGGTTCATAAACATGAGTTGTGACAATTATTGAACATGAATACGCATAAACAAGTCATTTAATGAGGGTGCATCATCAATACTTAACCTTAACATAGAACCCTAATTGTAACCCTAGGGTTAGGCAAGCATCAAACAAAATCATCACATAAAATAATTCCTAGCCCTAAGGATAACCAATCAATCACAAACAAGATAAAATAAGCAAGGGAGAAAAGAGTAAGGGTCATTCAATGGTTCAAGCAAGATGGGAGTGATTGGGTGAACAACACTCACCTCAAGAGCAAAGGAATGGGGTGATGGAGGGGTGAAGAATGTTGATCCAAGACTCCTTGAGTGGCTTGATGCTTCAGTCCAAGCTCATTTCCTCTTCATTCTCTCTCTCTCTAGGATCCTCTCTCTAAAAGTATGGGGGAAGAAATGAATGTCAAGCCCTAACTCAGAAAACGCATTAAAAATTGATTTGCGTACTCTCGCTCAAGCGAGGATTTGCTCGCTTGAGCGAGCAAAAAGAAGCTTTGCAAGATTCGCGTTCTCGCTCAAGCGAGAACCTGCTCGCTTGGGCGAGAACAAGTCAGAGAACAACCTCTGAATTGGGGGGAAATTTCGCTCAAGCGAAGGAATTACGCTTGAGCAAAACAAAGTCAGAGACCTAACTTAGAAATTCCCCCCAATTTCGCTCAAGCGAGAGCCTTCTCGCTTGAGCAAAAAAACTAAAAACCATTTTCCCTGTTTTACTGATAGATTCGCTCAGGTGAGGGTACTCTCGCCTGAGCGAGCTTACTGCAGAATAGGAATTTCAAATTCCCATCCCAAGCCTTTTTCACTAATTATTACCCTTTTTCCCAGTTCTTTTTTACAAAATATCTTTCTAACCCTATTTGAATTATATAATTGATTTATACAAGTTGGGATGTTACACGTAGCAATTATCAGTTGTTGTCTTCATCTTCCTTATCGTTATACTCATCCATTTCATCCTCGTATTCCTCTTACTCGTCTCCCTTTTCCTCTTCATTATCATTACCACCATTATTATTATAAAAAAAATTCGAACTAAATCTACATCAACAGGCTTGTTCCAATTTTGACCATCAAGTAAACCTATTCATCATTCAAGTTGCGATTTGCATAACATGTGACACTCCATCATTTTGATAAGGGACCCCATCATAAGGCTTATCAATTTCCACATGTCCTCAAGGTTTAGTCTTTATTTCTACACACTGATCATATTTGTTAGATCGAGTTTCTAGATAAATGAGAAGGAATAATTTTTCTATTTTTAATATTTTATCACATAAATAAGTAGTATAAAGTCTATATAACTTTTTAAAAATAAGAAGGAATACCATTGAAAAAAGTCTAAATTGATCACATAAATGGTAGAACTTACTATCATTAGTTTTTGGATAGAGATAAAGCAGCAAGGTCCTCAATAAGTTCTTCATCATCAAGATCCAACGAAGCTATAAGAGATACCTAGATTTGCAAAATAAATAGATATGCAATAATAAAAGAACATAAATCAAGAAAGTAAAAATAACAAGCTAACAAACACTAAGTTGGCGTTCCACAGAGCTGATCATTTGCACATTAGAGTGCTCAACATTTTCAGGCAAAAGGAAACTTTGATATTTGTCAAGTATATGTCCCCCAATGCTAAATGTTGACTCTGATGCAGTTATTGTAATTGGTTTTCTCTAAACATCCCATGAAGTTAAAGAAAGTTTGGGATATTTTCCTTCATTTGATTTCCAAAACATCTAATTCAGTATGTTGTTTACGATGAAGTTCTATCCTTACATAAATAAGATTCCAAATCAAATTCCTTTCTTGATGATCCACAAAAGATACTTTTAAACATTCCAAAATCCTTTAAATCACTTGAAGAGGAAATTGGGCTACCTTTAACAGATCTATGTGAGCTTGAAGGATTCACATCATTTGAAGAGGATTTGATATATTCTTCATAAAAGGTTTTTAGTTTATCATGAATCTCCATTACCAATTTAACACCATCACCACCCCCATACAATTTCACATAAAAAAAATTCAACAAATTGCAACTTATATCTAGGATCTATGATTGCTGCAAATGAAAAAAATAACACTATATGAGTTCCAATATTTTTCGAATTTCCTCTTCATTCTTCTAGCCATGCAACAATGTTGGTTTTCACACTCAAACTCATCATGAAAAAATAGGCAGTTTCCTTAATATTAAGTTGAATCCTCCACACACCATGAAAATAAAGGTTGGCAGATGGATAAGTGTTGCCAGAGAAAATGGTGGTGATATCATAAAACGATTTAAAAAATTCAACTATTTTTTCTACCGCAACCCACTCCTTTTTTGATAAACAGCTATCAAAATTATGATCAATATTATTAAGGAGGGTAAAGGCTTTTCGAAAGTCTATTGCACTTTCAAGCACGAGGTATGTGGAATTCCACCATGTAGACACATCTTGACGAACTTGTTTAATTGTCACATTAGAGATTTGCCCAAAACATTATGCAAAATTTAATTTTCATGCATCTGAACCCTTAATATACTTCACACTCTCTCAAATATAAACCAATAAATCATCCATCACCTTTAACCATTCTTGAACAACCAAATTTAAAATATGTGTCCCACACTGAATGTGAAAGTATTCTCCATTTGCAACTAATCTTGATCCAAATGAGTGGTGATTTTTAAATATACCCACCATTGTGTCATTGTAAGACACGTTATCCAAAGTAATGGTGAAATTTTTCTATCAATACCTCACTTCTTTAATAAACTTAATAATTTCTCAGCTAAATTAGAACCGATGTAAAGTAGGGGTGGCAAAGCGGGTCGTTCCGCCCCACCCTACCGTCGTGGACCAACAAAATCAACCTACCTCGTTTTAAGGCGAGTTGACCCGCCTAGAAAATAAAAAATTTAAAAAATTATAATGCATAATAGATTTAAATTGTAATAAAATAAAATCATTTAGACTTTTTTGGCTTTTGATAATATTTTTCCACAATTTTCATGAAATAATTATAATTAGGGTTAAATATGTTTTTTATCCCTGAAAATATAGAGAATTTTGATTTTGGTCCTTCACTTATTTTTCATTGGTTTTGGTCCCATATTTTTTAATATCACATACTTTTAGTCCTCTTTGTTAACTATACACCATTAGGTCACTTTCGTAGCTCCACTATGACTTTTCATGGGTAAAAAATCACATGAATTTTCTTTTGATTTTTCAATAGAAAAGTCATATGTAGTAAATTTTCAAAAATATCATAATTTTTATATAAAAATGATGTTATAAATTTCTTTGCTTTGTTGTAAAAAATCAATAGTAAATTTCTCGTAAATTTTGAATTTGAACAAAATTTCCTTGAATTTTGAAACCTACAATAAAAATCAAAGGAAAATCCATAGAAAAATCTACAAAAAATATTGTTAAATCATCACTTACCAGAATATAACTAACGACGATGAATAAAATCACGTGATTTCAAAAAATAGAAGACCAAAACTAGTGAAAAAAATAAATGAGAGACCAAAATTAAATTTCACAATATTTCCAGGGACCAAAAACATATTTAACCTTATAATTCAATACTAAATTTAAATAATAATAAATACATTTTCTTTTAAGAGTTGTTAAATGTGGAGGGCCAACCCGACAGGTCGACCCATCTCGGCCCTCTTGTTGGCCCGTCGAGTTTGCGGGTTTGAATGGGTTGGTGGGCTGGTGAATGGACTTAACCCTCCTCGCCATAAGCGAAACCAAGTTAAGATTCGAAAATTTAAACTATAAAGGTGCAGGAGAAAAATGAACAGGCTTTGATTAAGGAAATTGGAGTGAATTGATGATTTATATCATTGTTCACGTGGTATGTACCTCGTTGGGCTTCAATCAAAGTTGTTGCTTAATTTCAGATTTTAGGCCTAATGACCTTTGTGCACTCACTAGATGATATCTAGACTTTTAGGTGGGTGATTGAGGTGATTCAAATTGCATTAGAAAGCTAAGATTTGGGGCTTCTGTTTCAAACCATTTTTAATTATCTTTATTTTCTATTTAAGGGTGGAGAAAGGTTCAAAAGACCCAAAGGTAGGAAAGTTGACAGTTGATCAATTGTGTGCTATTGATGTTGAAAAACTACCAAACTATTGCTTGAGTATAGAATCAACTATGAGAATTATAGCAGGCACTGCCCAAAATATGGGGATCATTGTATCCTCCAGTTCTTGAACTCAAAATCAACATCAAACACTAAAAACATGAACAATAACTTGGTCCTTTATGGTAGCACAAAACGGGAAGAGTAAAAACCATAATTAGATGTGTAATATTTGTATCGTCCAATTGTTATTTTGGTCCATGATAATCTATACTCCTGGCCATCACAACAAGCACTTGCATGAGATCCGTCTAGATTTTAAACATATATGTATCTTCAAGTGGGTCCGGAGCACTCAATAACCGAGAAAAGTGAAGCACTAATCAACATTGTGATCGTGAGCTAATTAAATTAAAATTAGGATGTAATCAAGGATATAATCTTACCTCAAAGCATACTTGTCAATAGGGGTGGCAAAGCACGACAGCCTGCTTAGGCTCGCCTGTGGCCCGCTTACAATGGGGCGGGGCGGGCTAGCCCGCTAGAGGGAAATGGGCTGGAGAGTTCTGTCCACCCTGTTTTAGGGCGAGCGGATGATTGTGGTTGCGCCTATATGCTGCTATGGAGTGCGGACATAAACGTCGCGTCGGAGCTTTGGTATTGTTGGTGCAGCGGCACAAAGGCAACGAGGGAGGGGAGCTTCCAATTTGATGAATTTGTGAAGATTAAATGAGTGGTCCCTAATTTCACTTGACCAATTTTTTAAATTTAACCTTACTAATTTTTTTATTTTAAAAAATAACAATCAGGCGGGCCAACCCGCACGGGCCTATCTCTAACTCGTCGGGTTGGCGGGATGTGTGGGGCGTGGCTGATTGGGCTGGTGGGTTGGGGGTGCTTATCCCACCCCGCGTAATAAAGGTGGGGCAGGCGGGTTGGCCCGGCCCAACCCATTTTTCCATCCCTATTTCTCAAAGAACCTCAGGACTATTGGAACTACTCACAGTACGCAATTACAACTCTTTCTCTTGCTCAATAGAGTGTAATAGTTAATAAGTTTCAGCCATATTTAAAGGCATGAATGTATGAACGATTATGTTTTTGTTTTAGAAATGTTTTCTCAAACATGAACGATTACGAGCCACTACCTCTAAAGAAAACAATGATCGACTATTTTGCAAGTTTTAGTGACTTGATTCTTATAGATGAGCTCGACGAGATTGGAGAAGCCATTACACTTTATCACTATTGCGTAATTTTAGTTTTTTCTTTTTTTCCAATGTTTTTTAATTAATATTAATATTAATATATTATATTCTACATTTTAAATGTTTTGATCTTGATGTTATATGGCAGGAAGCTGCCATGATAAGGGCCCAACTGCAGTCTAGAAAACCAAAACCGTATGAATTTGAAACTATTTTTATTGTTTTTAATCAATTATAATCCGATACATGGCAACATTTTTTTTTTTCATCTATGACTTTGAAACTTTTATGGAAATATTCCTATTAGCTTGAGAAATAGGTAAGACACTCATCGAACTAGAGGACACTACAAAGTGCGTTGTAGAGGAAACTACGAGTAATAACCGTTCTACATGTGCTTGCCAACGCTCTACAAGTAACGGACGTGGGTGCTAGTTACAAGCAATGATGGATTTGTCAGAGGATAATTGATTTGAAAAAATAACGGTTGATCTGCAGTTCTGTCCACGCCTCTACTCTTGTTTATTGTTGATTACTTGATTTTACTTTTCTTGATAATATAATGGTTGGATCATAGTTGGTTCATTATTGATAATTTGCTACCAACATTATTGTTGGACCGGAAAGCCACCAACATTTTTTTAAACTATATAGCGGGCTAGGCGGGTTCGGGGTGGACAAAACATTCCAGCCCACTTCCGTCTGGCAGCTTGGACCGCCCCGCCCCTCCCCATTTTGAGCGGGCCACAGGCAAGCCGAGGCGGGCTGGCCCGCTTTGCCACCCTTACAAGATATCGAGTTCATTGTTGGGGAATTTGGGGAATGATTAGGTATGTTGTGTAAATGTACCTGGATCTTTACGATTTGTTGCTTTTATTGACAAATATATTTTATACAGGATTCTATTTTCCAAACAACAGATATCAGTATTTTTGACCGTGTTCGAGGCAAAGGAATTGGGACAAAAATGTTTTACTACAGCAATAGCACACAATTTATCAATTGTGACCTTTGGGGTTGTGTCGTGTCCTTTTGTAGAGTCGTGGCTTCTTCTTCATCCTCATTTTGTTCCTAACCCGAGACAATAAATATATTAAAGTATTCAAATTAACTAAATTAAAATTACAAGATGAACATAAGATGTAATCCAGGTACTATTGACATGATCGTCAAATTAGAGGAACGAGTGCTACGATAGAATAGTGTGGCCATATGAAGTCGGGATAGCAATGTCATATGTTGGGTTCACCAAATGTGAAGAAACAAGTAAAGAAGAAAATAGAAACTAAAAAGACGAGTAACAACCGTTCTACATGTGCTTGCCAGTGCTTTACAAGTAGGGTACATGGGTGGTAGTTACAAGCAATGATAAATTTGTTAGAGGATAATTGATTTGAAAAACTAACGGTTGCAGTTGTGTACAGGCCTCTACTTGTGTTTAGTGTTGATTACTTGATTTTACTTTTCTTGATAATATAACGGTTGGATCATAGTTGGTTTATTATTGATACTTTGCTACCAACATTATTGTTGGACCGCTAAATCACCAACATTTTTTTAAACTATATAGTGGGCTAGGCGGGTTCGGGATGGACAGAACATTCCAGCCCACTTCCCTCTGGCGGGTTGGATCGCCCCGCCCCTCCCCATTTTGAGCGGCACACAAGAAAGCCGAGGCGGGCTGGTCCGTTTTGCCACCTCTACAAGATATCAAATTCATTGTTAGGGAACGTGGGGAATGATTAGGTATGTTGTGTAAATGTATCTGGATCTTTATGATTTGCTGCTTTTATTAACAAGTATACTTTATATAGGATTCTATTTTCCAAATAACATATATGGGTATTTTAGACCATGTGCAAAGAAATTGGGACAAAAATGTTGGATTTTGCCATAACACATAGGTAATATGAAATAAGAGTAACCCTTTACTATATATCATGCAAATATGACTTTAAAGTAAGATTATATCCTTGATTGCAACCTAATTTTAATTTAGTTAGCATATAATCACAATGTTGATTAGTGCTTCACTTTTTCTTGGCCACTGAGTGCTCCGAACACTTGAAGATACATGTATGTTTAAAATCTAAACGGATCTCATGGCAGTGCTTGTTATGATGGCCAAGAGAAGGGACTATCATGGATCAAAATAACGATGGGACGATACAAATATTAGATATCTAACTATGGTCTTAACTCTTCCCGTTTTGTGTTATGATAAAGGACCATATTATTGTTCCAGTATTTAGTGTTGAATTTGAGTTGAAGAACAAGAGGATCTTACCACAATCCACATAACGATTGGACAATACAAATATTAGATATCTAACTATGGTCTTAACTCTTCTCGTTTTGTGTTACGATAAAGGACCAAATTATTGTTCATGTCTCCAGTGTTTAGTGTTGAATTTGAGTTGAAGAACAAGAGGATCTTACCACAATCCACATATCTGGGGAAGTGTCTGCTATAATTCTCATAGCTGATTCCATACACTAGCAATAGTCTGGTAGTAGCAATAGCACCCAAATTATCAATTGTGACCTTTGGGGTTGTGTTGTGTCCTTCAGTAGACAATAACACCCAAATTTCATCCTCATTTGTTCCTAATCCGAGACAATAACAATCTTAAAACATTCAAAAAAACCTAAATTAAAATGACAATATGAACATAAAATGAAATTCAGATGCTATTGACATGATCGTCAAATTAGAGGAACGAGTTCTACCATTGAATAATGTAGCCATATGAAGCCGGATAGCGATGTCATCGGTTGGGTTCACCAAATGTGAAGAGACAAGTAGAGAAAAAAAGAAACTAAAAAGACGAGTAATAATCGTTCTACATGTGCTTGCCAGCGCTCTACAAGTAACGGACGTGGGTGGTAGTTACAAGGAAAGATGGATTTGTTAGAGGATAATTGATTTGAAAAAATAACGGTTGATCTGCAGTTGTGTCCACGCCTCTACTTGTGTTTAGTGTTGATTACTTACTTTTCTTGATAATATAATAGTTGGATGATAGTTGATTGATTATTGATACTTTGCTACCAATATTATTGTTGGACTGGAAAGCCACCAACATTTTTTTAAACTATATTGCGGGCTAGGTGGGTTCTGGGTGGACAAAATATTCCAGCTCACTTCCTTCTGGCAGGTTAGACCGCCCCGCCCCTCCCCATTTTGAGCGGGCCACAGGCAAGCCGAGGCTGGCTGGCCCGCTTTGCCACCCTTACAAGATATAGAGTTCATTGTTGGGGAATTTGGGGAATGATTAGGTATGTTGTGTAAATGTACCTGGATCTTTACGGTTTGTTGCTTTTATTGACAAATATACTTTATACAGGATTCTATTTTCCAAATAACAGATATGAGTATTTTAGGCCGTGTTTGAGGCAAAGGAATTGGGACAAAAATGTTTTGCTGCAGCAATAGCACACAATTTATCAATTGTGACCTTTGGGGTTGTGTTGTGTCCTTTTGTAGAGTCACGGCTTCTCTTTCATCCTCATTTTGTCCATAACCCGAGACAATAAAGATCTTAAAGTATTCAAAATAACTAAATTAAAATTACAAGATGAACATAAGATGAAATCCAGATGCTATTGACATAATCGTCAAATTAGAGGAACGAGTGCTACCATGGAATAGTGTGGCCATCTGAAGTCGGGATAACGATGTCATCTGTTGGGTTCACCAAATGTGAAGAGACAAGTAAAGAAGAAAATAGAAACTAAAAAGACGAGTAACAATCGTTCTACATGTGCTTGCCGGTGCTTTACAAGTAGGGTACATGGGTGGTAGTTACAAGGAATGATAAATTTGTTAGAGGATAATTGATTTGAAAAACTAACGGTTGCAGTTGTGTACACGCCTCTACTTATGTTTAGTGTTGATTGCTTGATTTTACTTTTCTTGATAATATAACGGTTGGATCATAGTTGGTTCATTATTGATACTTTGCTTCCAACATTATTGTTGGACCGGAAAGCCACCAACATTTTTTTAAACTATATAGCGGGCTAGGCGGGTTCGGGATGGACAAAACATTCCAGCCCACTTACCTCTGGCGGGTTGGACCGCCCCGCCCCTCCCCATTTTGAGCGGCACACAAGAAAGCCGAGACGGGCTAGTCCGTTTTGCCACCTTTACAAGATATCGAATTTATTGTTAGGGAACGTGGGGAATGATTAGGTATGTTGTGTAAATGTACCTGGATCTTTACAATTTGTTGCTTTTATTGACAAATATACTTTATACAGGATTCTATTTTTCAAATAACAGATATGGGTATTTTAGACGGTGTCCGAGGCAAATGAATTGGGACAAAAATGTTGGATTTTGCCATAGCCACGGTTAAACACATTGGTAATATGAAACAAGAGTAACCCTTTATTACATATCATGCAAATATGACCTTAAAGTAAGGGGGTGTATTGGTTTAGGATTTTAAAAGACTTTTTCTGGGTAAAAAAGTCCGTTGGTATTCAATCAGTATTTTCTATCACTTAAAAACAATGCACTGGTATTCAATCAGGATTTTCAAGACTTTAAAAAGAGTCTGTTAAAATCCATTGGTATTTGTTTGAGATTTCGTAGAACTTAAAAACAATCCATAGGTATTAGAAAATATAAGGATTTTAAGGGATTCTATTAATACATGGATTTTGAGTGACTTTTTAGTAGTATCTATAAATACCAAATCCATCAAACAATCCCACCCAAATTGAAAGGATTTCTGATGACTTTTGTGCTTCATTCTCCAACAAGCACAGAGTCACCTAACCTTTCCTTCTCTCTCACCTCTTCCCCCAACAAGTACCGGGTCACTCACCTCTCCTTCTCTCTCACCTCTTCCCTCAACAAGCACTCGGTCACTCACCGATCTTCCGAATCTCTTTGGTCTGGTTTATGAGGTACGTTTCCTGAATCCTCTTGCAGTGGATAAAATATTATAAGCAATTTGCTACACATGCTAACAACAATTATCTTTACCCAATGCGTTTAGTTGAAGTAATACCTAGTTCAGTTCAATGAGTTGGGAGCTTTGAGAAAATTTGAGGGAAAAAAAAGAAAACATAGAGTTATTCAGTTACATACAAGGGAGGATACCATAGTTAAAAAAAAAAAGAGGCGTTCAATCTTGAGAAAAAATAGAGGGGGTGAGAGTGAGACCAATAAAGTTTATCATCAAGGGGATCAATAGAGAGTAATCGCAAAGGGGAGAACTAACAAAGAAGTTTTTAGGAGCTGATGAAAGAAAAGAAAAAGGAAGAAGGGGAAGAGAAACAGTGAAAGCCAACAAAGGGGTACTAAAAAGGATATAGAACAGAGGGATATTCAGGAAGTGAGAGCAATTAGTAAAAAGTTTATATTCTGCTTGCTTTTTGTTTCCTTGTATTTTTTTCTTTAACGGTATGCTTTTATGATATTCTAATAAGTTTTTAGAAGTTTGCATCTATTAATCCATTTGAAGATAGAAACATGTGAAGAATGCAACTCGTAGAATATATGCCTTTTGCCTGCCTTTTTGTTAACTATTTTTCTTCTTTTTGAGCATGTGACAAGCTTGTTCATCTTGTGATTGTATATTAATTAGTAACACTCTTAAATTGTATTGTTTTGGTATTATCTTGGTTGCACATGATTGATGTACTTGTTTTATATTTTGATTGTGTATGAACACATTTTGGAATGGTTGAGCTAATTTAGCATCTTTTGGTTGTGTTATTCTGGCCATACTTGATTGTGCTCTAGCTTTGTGAATTTCTTGGCGACATTTTGGTGCAGTATTTACTTACAATACGGAACTAAGAAAGGGGAGAATGGGCTTCCCTCTTCCAATATGAAAAATCTTTCGAATTCAAAAGGAAGGGAAGGAAAATACAAAAGATGTAGATCTTAAAGTGTATCAAATCTCAGGGAAGATGCTCTTATTAAAAACTTATATGGACCCAAAAGTAAAACTCACTAATTTTACAGGTTAAAACACATATTTTATCCTTTATATATATCAAAATTACGATGCATTTTCTTTTTTCAAGGCATGTTAAAATCAACACTTAGTTTTAATTTCTTTTTATGCTTTTGAATTAAATTTTGGTGCAAAAGAAAAAATTAAAACACAAATTGGTAATATAATCTTGAGATCATGAGAATTAGATTGGATATATATAATAAAAGAACACATATATGTTATGTAATAGTCATTGAAAATGCATGTTTTATTGATAATAATAAAAGCATATAAACTTAAATAATAGAAGAAGTTTCACAACGAATTAAGACATATTAGCCATTGTTTAATTAGTAAATAAATTATTTGACTAAACAAAAAAACTAATTAATAGAAGAAGTTTCACAACGAATTAAAAGGAGTTCTACTATACATAACCTAAAACATGTGGATGAACGCTATTTAGGAGGACATAATATTATGGTGAATTAACTAATAACTGTATTATTTTTACTTTTATTTATCCAGACTTTTTTTTAATTATTTTTGTGTCTTTGACCCCTTTTTTAGATTTGAATGTATGCAAAAGAATCTTGAATTCTTATCATATGTAAGAACTTCACGAAGTCTTGCAGAATCTATAAATTCATAGAGAGTCCACAAAGTCCCGCAGAGTCTATGAAGAGAAAGAGAGATAGAAGAATACTAAAGAGAAAGAAAGTGAAATAAATTATAATTGAAATAATAGGAAATAAAGAGAGATCAAAGATGTGTCAAGTAAAAGGGCCAAAGATACATGAGTTTTATACATTTTAAAGAATAATTTAAAAAAAATTAAAAAAGACTATTTTTAAAAGAAAAAATATTTTTAAAGATAAAAATCTACTTCAATTTTATGAGTTTCAAAGATTTAAAGTTAAAAAAATTTAAAAAGGACAATTTTAAAGGACAATTTTTTTAAAGCTGAAAATATATTTAAATTTAATTCATTTTTCTCATAATTTCATTTTAATACGTCTTTAATAATTAAAAGTACATGAATTTTGTGTTTTATAAAAATTACATGTTAAAAATTATAAAGACTATTTTTAAAAGAAATAATATTTTTAATGATAAAAATATTTAAATTATTTTCTCAAATTTTCACTACTTCATAATAATAGTAAATAAGATATTTAAATTATATATACAATTTTAAAAATATTTTATCTATGCTATATATACGCATTTTTATCTTGCAGAGTCTATAAAGTCCTATAGAGTCCACAAAGTCCCGCAGAGTCTATGATACAAATCCATTAAAATCCTGACTTAAAAATTCTTGAAATTCTTGCAGAATCTTTAAAGTCATGACAATCCTATAAAGTCTTTTAAAATCCTGCAGACTTTTTTCAGCTAAAAAAGTCTTTTAAAATCCTGAACCAATACACCCCCTAAGATTATATCCTTGATTGCAACCTATTTTTAATTTATTTAGCGTATAATCACAATGTTGATTAGTGCTTCACTTTTTCTCGGCCACTGAGTGCTCCGAACACTTGAAGATACATGTATGTTTAAAATGTAAACGGATCTCATGGCAGTGCTTGTTATGATGGCCAAGAGGAGGGACTATCATAGACCAAAAGAACGATTGGACGATACAAATATTAGATATCTAACTATGGTCTTCACTCTTCCCATTTTGTGTTATGATAAATGACCAAATTATTGTTCATGTTTCCAGTGTTTAATGTTGATTTTGAGTTGAAGAACAAGGGGATCTTACCACAATCCCCATGGGGAAGTGTCTGTTATAATTCTCATAGTTGATTTGATACACTAGCAATAGTCTGGTGTACAATAGCACTCAATTGTGACCTTTGGCGTTATGTTGTGTACTTCAGTATGGCTTCTCTTTCATTCTCATTTTGTTAGACAATAAAGATCTTAAAGCATTAAAAAAAACTAAATTAAAATGACAATATGAACACAGAATGAATTCCAGATGCTATTGACATGATCGTCAAATTAGAGGAACTGGTGCTACCATGGAATAGTGTAGCCATTTGAAGCCGGGATAGCGATGTCATCAGTTGGGTTCACCAAATATGAAGAGACAAGTAGAGAAAAAAAGAAACTAGTAATAACCGTTCTACATGTGCTTGCCAACGCTCTACAAGTAGCGGATGTGGGTGGTAGTTACAAGCAATGACAGATTTGTCAGAGGATAATTGATTTGAAAAAATAACTGTTGATCTGCAGTTGTGTGCACGCCTCTACTTGTGTTTAGTGTTGATTACTTTATTTTACTTTGCTTGATAATACAATAGTTGGATGATAGTTGGTTGATTATTGATACTTAACTACCAACATTATTGTTACAAGCAATGACAAATTTGTCAGAGGATAATTGATTTGAAAAAATAACGGTTGATTTGCAGTTGTGTGCACGCCTCTACTTGTGTTTAGGGTTGATTACTTTATTTTTCTTTGCTTGATAATACAATAGTTGGACGATAGTTGGTTGATTATTGATACTTTGCTACCAACATTATTGTTGGACACGAAAGCCACCAACATTTTTTTAAACTATATAGCGGGCTAGGCGGGTTCGGGATGTACAAAACATTCCAGCCCACTTCCCTCTGGCGGGATGGACCGCCCCGTCCCTCCCCATTTTGAGCGAGCCACAGGCAAGCCGAGGCGGGCTGGTCCGTTTTGCCACCCTTACAAGATATCGAGTTCATTGTTAGGGAACGTGGGGAATGATTAGGTATGTTGTGTAAATGTACCTGGATCTTTATGATTTGTTATTTTTGTTGACAAATATTCTTTATACGGGATTCTATTTTCCAAAAATAACATATATGAGTATTTTAGACCGTGTTCGAGGCAAAGGAATTGGGAAAAAAATGTTGGATTTTGTCATATCCACTGTTAAACACGTTTGTAATATGAAACAAGAGTAACCCTTTACTATATATCATGCAAATATGACTTTAAAGTAAGATTATATCCTTGATTGCATCCTAATTTTAATTTAGTTAGCGTATGATCACAATGTTGATTAATGCTTCACTTTTTGTCAACCACGTACTCCCAACAGTTGAAGATACATGTTTAAAATCTAAACGGATCTCATTTCAGTTCTTGTTATGATGGCCAAGAGAAGGGACTATCATGGACCAAAATAAAGACGATACAAATATTGGACATCTAACTATGGTCTTAACTCTTCCCGTTTTGTGTTATGATAAAGGACCAAGTTTTGTTCATGTTTCCAGTGTCTAATGTTGATTTTGAGTTCAAGAACAGGAGGATCTTACCACAATCCCCATATTTGGGGAAGTGTCTGCTATAATTCTCATAGCTGATTCCATACACGAGCAATTGTCTGGTAGCTTTACTGCAGCAATAGCACACAATTGATCAATTGTGACCTCTTGGGTTGCGTTGTGTCCTTCAGTAGAGTCGTGGGCTCGTGGCAGTGGCTTCTGCTACATTCTTATTTTTTTTCCAAACCCGAGACAATTAAAATCTTAAAGCACTCAAAATAACTAAATTAAAATGAAAAAATCAACACAAAATGAAATCCATATGCTATTGACATGATCGTCAAATTAGAGGAACGAGTGCTACGATGGAGTAGTCTAGCCATATGAAGCCGGGACAACGATGTCATTTGTTCGGTTCACCAAATATGAAGAGATAAGTAGAGAAAAAAAGAAACTAAACAGACGAGTAACAAGCGTTCTACATGTGCTTGTGCGAGCGCTCTACAAGTAGCGGACGTGGGTGGTAGTTACAAGCAGAGATGAATTTGTCTAATGATAATTGATTTGAAAAATTAACGGTTGATCTGCATTTGTGTACATGCCTCTACTTGTGTTTAATGTTGATTACTTGATTTTACTTTTCTTGATAATATAATAGTTGGATGATAGTTAGTTGATTATTGATACTTTGCTACCAACATTATTGTTGGGCTGGAAAGCCACCAACATTTTTTTAAAAATTATATAGCGGGCTAGGCGGGTTCGGGGTGGACAAAACATTCCAGCCCACTTCCCTCTGGCGGGTTGCACTGCCTCGCCCCGCCCCATTTTGAGGGGGCCACAGGCGAGCCGGGGTGGGCTGGCCACCCTTGTAAGATACCGAGTTCATTGTTGGGAATGTGGGGAATGATTAGGTATGTTGTGTAAATGTACCTGATCTTTACGATTTGTTGCTTTTATTGGCAAATATACTTTATACAGGATTCTATTTTCCAAACAACAAATATGGGTATTTTAGACCGTGTTTGAGGCAAAGGAAGTGGGACAAAAATGTTGGATTTTGTCATAGCCACGGCTAAACACCTTGTTATATGAAAAAAGAGTAACCTTTTACTATGTATAATGCAAATATGACTTTGAAGTAAGATTATATCCTTGATTGCATCTTAATTTTAATTTAGTTAGCGCATGATCACAATGTTGATTTGTGCTTCACTTGCCCTGTGCTCTGAACACTTGAAGTTGAAGATACATATATGTTTAAAATCTAAACGGATCTCATGCCAGTGCTTGTTGTGATGACTAAGAGCAGAGACTATCATGAACCAAAATAACAATTGGACGATACAAATATTAGACATCTAACTATGGTCTTAACTCTTCCCATTTTGTGCTATGATAAAGGACCAAGTTATTATTCATGTTTTTCGTGTTTAATCTTGATTTTGAGTTCAAGAACATGAGGATCTTACCACAATCTCCATATTTGGGGAAGTGCCTGCTATAATTCTCATAGCAGCTGATTCGATACACATCAATAGTTGTTCCTAACCCGAGACAAATAGATCTTAAAGCATTAAAAATAGTTAAATTAAAATGAAAAAATGAACCCAAAATGAAATCCAGATGCTATTGACATGATCGTCAAATTAGAGGAACGAATGCGACGATGGAATAGTGTAGCCACATGAAGCCGGGAAAGCGATGTCATCCGTTGGGTTCACCAAATGTGAAGAGACAAGTAGAGAAAAAAAACAAAAACTATAAAGACGAGTAACAATCGTTCTACATGTGCTTGCGAGCTCTCTACAAGTAGCGGATGTGGGTGGTAGTTACAAGCAATGATGAATTTGTGAGAGGACAATTGATTTGAAAAACTAACGGTTGAGTTTGTTATAAAATTAAAAGCATGTGATTTTAAAAAATGGATGACTAAAATCAATGAAAAAATAAATGAAGGACCAAAACCAAATTTCACCATATTTGTATGGATAAAAAACTTATTTAACTCTTCAATTATTTATCGACTCAAAAACCTATATAATATTGACTTACTCTTAAAAGAGTGTGACCAAATATCAATAACTTAAAAAAACTTAATCAACAAAAATTTTAGTTGCTCACTATAGGAAAAAAAATTAGTTATGATAAATTTAGATTTTTAATTCCAATTACAATTTTTTGGATGAAATGATACTGCAAAAATGAAATGACAATAGAAAAGAATAATTATACCGTGTCATAGTGTATATTTTAAATTTCAAAAAGGTTCATTTTCTTATCTCAAAAAAGCATATGATTATCACTATCAAGTACCGATTAACTTATATGTCAATATTTTAATATTTTGTATTTTAAAATGACAATAGAATTTTGTGAATACATGCACATTTTTACAGTACAATGTATATCAGTGTATGAACGATGTCAATTTCAAAAATCAGGATACCTTGAACAAATATTTGCCATTGTTGTAGTTTCTATGCTCCACCAAAAGTATCATTGTTCTGGAGTAAAACTATACTCCAACTCGACATGCCATGGTGGCATTTTACGAGTCACACTGTCGTCCTAACACAATGACATTCTGACGAGGAATGTCAAATATAGCAGTCGACCAGACCAGTCGAGATATGAGCTCAGATACCCCACTTATACTTTCGAGAAGCATTGACGAGAAGGCGCGACATACCGCGCCGACATACCATGTCGACATCTATATCCGAGGATCTACCAACATTAAAGACTCCACTAGCGCGTGTGTTTGAACGACAGAAGTGGCGCGTGAACCCGTAAATCACGGGGACGGTTACACACGCGTAACCAACTTTCTCGCCCAAACCACATTATAAATACAGGTGATTCTGAGAGAAAAGGGACGCATTTTCTATTACAATCATTACCGTTTCCTCCTCTCTGATACACACTCTTACGTTAAGCATCAGAGTCCCTTGCAGGTACCCCTGCACCACCGTCTCCAACTTCAACGTTCAAGAGATCGAAGCTTGCAGTGAAGAAGATTCACTCCCGGACTTTCCAGAAGTTCATTGGCGCCGTCTGTGGGAACTTAACTTTGGTTCTCAAGTTTGATAATCCTTCGATCTCCAGATTAAACCTTGATCGTCATCCTTGCACAATGGTGACTACCAGAAGTGGACAGTCTCAAACCGGAGAAGGAACCATTCCTCACGTAACTTCAACCACCATTCCAGCCATGACTTCTTCCGTGGCCGGAATTGTTTCGACACTTGCCGGAATCTCGATTCCAACCTCTCGCGCGGGACCATCGCGGGCAAGAAATGTTCCATTGCTCATTCCAGAAAACCTCAGAGCATCATTACCACCTCCAAACCAAACTTCCAGAGGAGAACTGATTGACTTCATCAGACGTCAGGAAGAGATGTTAGGCGAATATGCTCGACGCCTCGATCGGTTGGAACACGAGCGTGAAATTGAGCTCCTCAACCGACGTACTGTCGCAGATCTTGTAACGGGAAGACAAAAAACCACTCAGCATCAGGCCTCCCAGAGAGAAGAACACCTTTCCAAACAAGAAAAAATTCCGACTCCTATGCCGACTCAGCGGTCTCCGAGAGTTTCAGTCCAATCAGTGCACTCGAACTCACCACCACCGCGGAAAATCATTCCGGTAAACGACGAGTCTAGACATATACATGACGAAGAGGTGATTCAAGTCGTCATTCCCTTCTCTGAACGGATCATGCTTTTCCCTATAGACAAGAGGTTCGAAAAGGTTCCGGTTCCAGAGTTATATGACGGAACAGGTGATCCGTTGGAACACTTGGATGTTTATGAATCCGCTATGTCTGTAAGAAGCGCATCAGGTCCAATCATGTGTAGAGTTTTTCCTTTGTCGTTGAAGAAGACCGTTCTGAGATGGTTCCAGACCCTACCTGCGAGGTCTATCAACACCTGGGCCGAGTTACGTAGTAAATTCATCACAAGCTTTACCACAAGTAAGGTTCAACCAAAGACAGAGACATCTTTAAAACAAATCCGTCAAGGACCTTCTGAATCTCTGCGAGATTATATCAGTAAGTTCACAAGAGAAGCGTTGCTAGTCCAAAGTCTTCAACCTGGAGTCCAACTTATGCTGGCAAAAGATGGGCTCATACCACATTCTCCTTTCTGGATAGACTTATCCAAAAGAAAACCAAATAACATGGAGGAGTTTTTGAATCGTGCGGAGAGTTACATCAGTTTAGAAGACGAAGAAATGGCTTTGAAATTGAAAGATACGGTATCGACAGATCAACCACAGAAGGAGCAAGGGCAGAAGAGTAAAAATAAAGAAAATAAAGGCAACAGAGAGCCTTTCGGACGATATACATCCTATACCCCCTTAAATCAATCTCGCGAGAAGATCATGAACGAGATTCTCCATGTCGAGATGTACGAAGCTGACATGAGGAGACCAAGACCTCAGAGGATGGGGCCAAATACCGACAAGACCAAATACTGCAGATTCCATAAATCTCATGGTCATGATACTGATCAATGCCTCAATTTGAAAGATTCTATCGAGGAACTTATCCAACGGGGAAAACTTCGAAGATTCAAGAAAGAGGCTGATTATCAGTCAAGAAGGGATAACACCCAGGGTCGGGGACATAACGAAGGAAAGGATGAAAGACGACACGAATCTAGCCGACATGATAGAAGCAGATCTCGAACGAGGTCCCCACGTCCAGAAAGGTCGACATCTAAGAGGCCATCTGATAAATCTCCACCTCACGACTCTCATCGAGAACGTAGAAGCGTCTCTCGACATCACACTCCATCTCGAGAAGAGCCTTCCTTTTCAAAACATCTAGTGATCTATGTGATAGCAGGGGGATTCGCAGGAGGAGGAGAATCAAGCAATGCACGGAAAAGGCATTTGAAAGAAGTTATGTCGGCATCATCTTCCCCCCATCCGCGAGGTGGCACGCGACGAAAACTTCCCCCATTAACTTTTTCAGAAGACGACTATGGCCCAGTCATCCCAGGACACGATGATCCAATGCTCATAAAGGTCATGATGGCAAATCATGAAGTCAGGAGAGTCTTTATCGATCAAGGAAGCTCGGCAGACGTTCTGTTCATGAAGACTTTCCACCTCCTCAACATTCCTAAAACAGATATGATTCCATATAAAGGGGGCGATTTGATTGGGTTCACAGGAGATTAAATCCAGCCTGTCGGATATGTAGAACTCCTCGTGACATTTGGTGAAACTCCCTTGACCAAAACCACTAAAGTACGGTTTTTGGTGGTCAACTGCCCGGCGACTTATAACGCGATTTTAGGAAGGCCGACTCTCAACACAATTGGGGCGATCATCTCGACCAACCATTTGATGATGAAATTTTGGAGCGATGACGGGAAGGTGATCAGCTTGCGCGACGACCAAGTAATGGCACGTTCTTGTTATAAAGAATCTTTAAAAATTTCCAAGACAGAGAAGTCAATTCCACCGGAGAAACGCGAGGAACATCCATCATCAGTTGGTGTAATGTTGACAGACTTGGATGTCAGGGAAGACTTCAAAGAAACCCGTCCTATTCCCGACGGAGAGTTTAAAACATTACAGATCGGATCCAAACCCGACCAAACAGTCCAAATTGGTTGTGGATTATCAGAGAAAGTTGAAGAACTCTGCACCCTCATCCGACAAAACGCCGACTTATTTTCCTGGACTGCCGCCGATATGCCAGGTCTAGACCCCGAGGTCATTTGTCACCGGCTCTCCGTGGATCCGAAAGTCAAACCAGTCGAGCAACGGCGAAGAAACATGTCGGTGGATAGAGCAGAAGCAGTAAAGCAGCAAGTAGTGGAACTACTCGACGCCGCCTTTATCCGAGAAGTCAAATACACGACTTGGTTGTCTAATGTAGTTTTGGTTAAAAAATCAAATGGAAAATGGCGAATGTGCGTCGACTATACCAATTTAAATAAAGCATGCCCTAACGATTCTTACCCCTTGCCTAATATTGACCGATTGGTCGACAAATCTTCTGGTTTTCGCCTCTTATCTTTTATGGATGCATATTCGGGATATAACCAAATTCCAATGTACCCTTCTGACCAAGAAAAAACGGCGTTCATGACTGAAGGAGCAAACTATTGTTATCGAATGATGCCATTTGGACTTAAGAATGCGGGGGCAACTTACCAGAGGATGATGAATATGGTGTTTCAACGTCAAATTGGTCGAGTGGTGGAGGTTTATGTAGATGATATGATAGCAAAAAGCCTGACAGATGAGACTCATACTCAAGATCTCGGCGAAGTCTTTGACCAACTCCGTCGATATAATATGAGACTTAATCCCAAGAAATGTACTTTTGGAGTTCGTGCAGGGAAATTCCTCGGTTTCATGCTTACGGAGCGAGGTGTAGAAGCTAATCCTGATAAATGCCGCGCCATCCTCGACATGAAAAGCCCCACCTTGGTAAAAGAAGTACAACAATTAACAGGAAGGATCGCCGCATTAACAAGGTTCATTTCGAAGTCCGCATCCCGGGCACTCCCATTCTTTCACCTCTTAAAGAAAGGAAAGTCTTTTGATTGGAACGATGAATGTGAAGAAGCCTTTCAGCAAATAAAGGTAATATTATCATCACCACCCGTCTTGTCGAGGCCAAATGTAGGAGAAACACTTTACTTATATCTTTCAGTTGGGGAAGAAGCGATTGCCGCAGCATTGATCCGAGAACAAGAAGCTACTCAACTTCCAGTATTCTTCATTAGCAAAGCCCTACAGGGAGCAGAACTGAGGTATCCAAGGGTAGAAAAAATGGCATTAACATTAATCACAGCAGCTCGTCGACTTCGCCATTATTTTCAAGCTCATCCAGTTATTGTGAGAACCGATCAACCGATTAGACAAATCCTTCACAGACCAGATCTGGCCGGCAGGATGGTATCATGGGCTGTTGAGCTATCCGAATTTGGGGTGACTTACCAGCCTCGGCAAGCAGTCAAGGCCCAAGTCCTTTCAGACTTCATAGCCGAATTAACTCCGACATCTGAATCTCCTGATAATTGGTGGGATATGCATGTCGATGGATCCTCAAATAAAAAAGGAAGCGGAGCAGGAATACTCTTAGAAAACTCAGAAGGTGTCATCTTGGAGCATTCTTTGAGCCTATCGTTCCCAACATCCAATAATCAAGCCAAATACGAAGCAATGATAACAGGATTGAGAATGGCGACCGAGGTCGAGGCGAAACGAGTTCGTGTCAACAGCGATTCACAACTAGTAGTCTCACAGATCAACGGCACTTACCAAGTAAAAGATCCCATGCTGGAAAAATATCTTGAAGTCGTCAGAAATCTATGCAGTAAATTTTTCGAGATTGAGATAAACCACATCCCCAGAGAAAGAAATGTCAGGGCCGATATACTTTCAAAACTCGCCAGTACAAGGTCGTCAGGAAATAACAAGTCTGTGATTCAAGAAGTAATCTCGGCACCAACTGTCGTCATGTCAATAGATGAAAAAGGTATATGCTGGTATGAAGATATACAGAAATACCTTCAAGATGGAACCTTACCTGATGACCCTCACAAGTCGAAGCGTATTTTGAGGCAGGCGGCGAGATATTGTCTGATAGACGGAGTCTTATATCGAAGAGGCTTAGCACAGCCACTCATGAAGTGCATATCAGGAAACATTATCGAATATGTCATGGCCGAAGTACATGAAGGCATATGTGGACATCACCCTGGAGGTCACTCATTATCTCGGAAAATCTTGAGGGCAGGATATTACTGGCCCACCATGGAAGTCGACTGTGTTCTGTATGTCAAAAAATGCCCATCCTGCCAGAAACATGCTGACATCCACAAAGCACCTGCCGAAGCTTTATGGTCCATCTCCGCCCCTTGGCCATTTTCTTGGTGGGGAATTGATATATTGGGCCCATTCCCAGCAGCTCCAGGACAATTAAAGTATCTTGTCGTGGCAGTAGATTACTTCACCAAATGGATTGAGGCTCAACCCTTAGCTAAGATCACGGCAAAAAACTTATCCAAGTTCTTTTACCGATTCATCATCTGCAGGTTTGGAATCCCAAACACAGTGGTATCCGACAATGGCACACAATTCACTGATAAAGGATTTCGAGGTTTGATGACGGACTTTCACATAACACATAGATTTTCCTCAGTGGAGCATCCCCAAACAAATGGACAGGTCGAAGCGGCCAACAAGGTAATCCTTAAAGGCCTTAAGAAAAGACTCGAGTCGGCAAAAGGACTCTGGGCTGAACAATTACCCAATGTTCTGTGGGCTTATCACACAACCCCACATTCAACTACGGGAGAAACGCCATTCAGATTGGCTTATGGAGTTGATGCCGTAATTCCAGTAGAGATCGGCGAAGAGAACTTTCGACTTCATGCCTATGATAAGAATTGTAATGAAGGAAGGATGCGAGAAGAATTGGATCTAATAGAGGAAGTACGCGAAAGAGCCTCAATCCGAGAAGCGGCAATTAAATTACAGTCTGCAAGACGTCGACAAAAGAGCCTCATGTCGCGTTCCTTTGAAGTTGGGGATTTGGTCTTAAGAAGAGCCGATGTTGGCAATAGAAATGCAACTCAAGGGAAGTTAGCCGAGAATTGGGAGGGACCATACCGTGTCATCTCAAAAACAGGAACTGGGGCATATAGAATAGAAACTTTACTTGGAATTCCATTACCACGAACTTGGAATATCGACAAGCTCCGGAAATACTTCAGCTAAAGATTCAGTTTCCATATTCAAATCTCGGGCTTAGTTCCTCAACTTAACGCTTCGCGTCGAGGATACGCTCCTCGGGCAATCTCGGGTTTAGTCCCTCGACTTAACGCTTCGCGTCGAGGATACGCTCCTCGGGCAATCTCGGGCTTAGTCCCTCGACTTAACGCTTCGCGTCGAGGATACGCTTTTCGGGCAAAGTCGAGCGTCATCCCTCGATTTTTCAATATATCTCGAAGAAAATATTTAAACTTTACCAAATTCGAGGATAAGTTCCTTGAAATACTCAGGTATATACAAAAAGTTACCCTTGATAATTGTCAATATAATTTGTTCATAACAAGAAATACTTAAAACAAAACATTCATAAAATGTCATTATCATAAATAAACATAGTCAAAGTACTTAGAACACAAAACGAATGCTAGCCTACTGGCCCTTCATGCTTCAATATCACTCGAAAGGAGGCTCTCTTTATCTTCCTACTCAGTTTCTTCATCTGCTCGAAGTTTTGGGGTACTCGGAATCACATCCCCAGGGGTCCCCTCAATGTCACCAGTCGGAAGGACATCGTACCATTTTCCATCTTTGACAGTACAGACTGTCGACATCCCCTTTGTATTTAAGCTCACTTCAGGGTTAAGAAACTTCATCTGTTTTATGGCCTCGTAAAAATACAAAGCAGAAGCATCAATCCATAATTTCTCAGCCTGCACCCTCTCGGCAGTCTCTTCAGCTAACTTGACTTCCAATTCTATTACTTTCTCTTTTAGCTCAATGTTTTCTTTTTGGGCAAGAGATGCCGCTTCAGAAGCAGAGGTCGCGTCACTGCTAGCTGAAGTAAGCTCAACAGAAGCCAATTCTGCCTTCTTCACAGCATCCTCTTTCTCAGCAGTTAAAACTTCGACTTGTTTACTCAGAGCGAGGTTCTCTTCATAAAGTTTATCCTTTTCCACCCTTATGAATTGAACCTCGTTAATGGCTTCTTGCATCCGAGGCTCATCAGCTTCAAGCTTTCCCCTGACTTTTTCTAACTCTTCCTTCAAAGGTAAGAGCGCATTTAAGTCACGTACTGAGCAGGCAAAGTATTGCGACATCATTGCAAACCTCATTGCCCAACTCGACGCGTGATTCATAAACTCGGTTATTTCTGCCTCAGACTTGTTAACAAACAAATTTTGAGCTTGAACGGCCAAGTAGCGCCGAACCTCCTCTTTAGTCATGTTCGAAGGAGGCAAGCTACTGCAGGATGGCCCTTCCCCTTCCTTTGAAGCATCCTCGGAATACCAAGAAGAAGCCCTCTTCACTTCTTCGTTACTCTTTTTCTCTTCGGGTGTCTTGAAAACAGAGACACCATCAATTTTAGCACTGCTCGAAGCCCCTAACTTTGGCTTCTTCACTATTGTCGGGTCAACAATCTCGACATTAGCAGTTTTCTTCTGGGCTTCCTGCTCCTTCCTTTTTAACAGTTTCTCGGCAAGTTTCGCCCTCTGTGTTGCCGCCATAGTTTCTGCAAAAGAAGATAAATGATTAAGCATCAACACGAACTTTTGAGATAAGTACGAATTACAGAAAATATTTACCCAATGACTGTCGAGATGCATCACCACCCTCTTCAATAACTTCACTACTCGACAAGGTCCCAAAGTCCCTCACAAAATTCTTAATTTTATCCACGACCTCCTTTTCATCTTCGGACAATTCCTTATAACTGACAGTGTATTCCGAAGAAGATTTTTCAAAATGGGCTTGGCTCCAGTAAGGATAAATCATCCCACGACCGTCCTCGCCAAGGATATTTTGCCGACCTTCGCCAATCGGCTTACAAAATACATACTTATCTTTAAAGTTTCGATAAGACTCTTGAAATATTTCAAAGATTTTCCCACCATTACCAGCCCGAAGGGACAACCACGAATACCGGGTTGGACCGTCCTTTACTACCAAGGGACGAAAGAAGTGAAAGAAGATATTCGAGTTAAGCTCCAGCTTCAACCCATGGCATAAAATCATAAAACTTCGTACGAAAGCCCATGCGTTAGGATGAAGTTGAGAAGGCGCCACCTCCAGATGATGAAGGACCTCCAACTCGAACCAGTGAAAGGGTAACCAAAATCCGAGGTCTTCAAAGACGGATTTATACATCGAAATAAATAGGTTATCCTTCAAATCTCCTTGGGAGCATATACGGTCGTCTATTCTTGGGGGCACTAAACTCCACTTATCCTCGTTGCCTGGTTCCACCCATTCCACATCGCGAAACCCCGACTCCAAAGACCCCTCGGAGGTGTATATGCTGGGAGTCCCAATCGCTTCTCTATCTACCCATGTTAAACTCGACAACGTCTCCGGCACAGGATAGTTTGTAGCCAGAGATGTATAAATCTTCCGCCTTCCCATCTCGGACCTGTCCAAAAGTCCTAAGTTAAAATTAATTTGAGATGAAGAATCAATTCTGCGGTCAGCAAGGCTGATCGCGGACGATTCCGCGGAACATCCCGAGAAGTCATACTTCCCCAAAAAATGAGCAGTCCCAACAATTGACTCACTAAAATTGAAAAGATTTGAACTTTCCCGTATTCCCCTTCTGGCTACAAGATCAGGAATACTAGGATCTTCAGGATCATCTAGAACAACAATACAGTGACGCCTAGCTTCTAACTTAAGAGCCCTAGATTTAGCCCTAGTTAGAACCATAATCTCAGAAACTCAAAGGGGAGACGAAGTTACCTGTGATAGTTCTTTGTGAATAATCCTTGAATTCTTCAAGAAGCTCTACCACTCCAAAGCTCATACACGAAGGAGTCAATAAATGTTTAGCAATGCAGAAACTGCTTTTACTTCAAACGAACCTCCGAAATTAAGAAGAATTTTGTCTTCAAAGAAAGGATTTTGAATTCTGTCTTCAAAGAAAGGATTTTGAAATCTCAGTGAAAATGAAAAGTTTTTAACTGAAGATAGTTATGAGAAAGGGAACAGTTACTTATGAGAAACTGAAACGGTTCAGATTTCTCTAATTATGAAGCCCACTAGGCCCAAATGGATAAGATTGTGACACTTGGCAAGAAATTAATTATCAAATTTTAAATAGAAAATTAAGCGACAGAATATATTAAATTTACGCGGATATTAGAAATTCAAAAGTCAAGTCGATACTGAAAGTCGAAGGCCTTTCATAGAGGAAATCGACTTTCGGGGGCAACTGTTCTGGAGTAAAACTATACTCCAACTCGACATGATATGGTGGCATTTTACGAGTCACACTGTCGTCCTAACACGATGACATTCTGACGAGGAATGTCAAATATAACAGTCGACCAGACCAGTCGAGATATGAGCTCAGATACCCCACTTATACTTTCGAGAAGCATTGACGAGATGGCGCGACATACCGCGCCGACATACCATGTCGACATCTATATCCGAGGATCTACCAACATTAAAGACTCCACTAGCGCGTGTGTTTGAACGACAGAAGTGGCGCGTGAACCCGTAAATCACGGGGACGGTTACACACGCGTAACCAACTTTCCCGCCCAAACCACATTATAAATACAGGTGATTCTGAGAGAAAAGGGACGCATTTTCTATTACAATCATTACCGTTTCCTCCTCTCTGATACACACTCTTACGTTAAGCATCGGAGTCCCTTGCAGGTACCCCTGCACCACCGTCTCCAACTTCAACGTTCAAGAGATCGAAGCTTGCAGTGAAGAAGATTCACTCCCGGACTTTCCAGAAGTTCAATCATGAATGTGTATGTGTATCTTAATGTGCCCAACTTATCATGTTCTCTAAACAAATAGATTTTTTCGACTCCTGCGTACTTTGTTTTCAACCACGGAGTGTAAGTTTCTGAACATGATATTTGATAAGCTTGAATGGTTTTATATGACATTGATTTTAAATTGTCCTCTTTTACTCTAATCATGTAGTAGTGCCTTCTCCCAAAATAAGGCCAAAATTCATTGAAGCTAGTGAAAAATTTTATGAAACCAATGAATAACTTCTAAATGAACATGATATTTGATAAGCTTGAATGGTCTTTGCATGATGCTTACATTGACTTCATCACTGATCTCTTATGGAGGAGGAAAAAAATAGAAATCAACAATTTGAACTATAAAGAGTAGAAAGGAAGGAATGAACTGAATACAGATAAAGACCGGGTAGTGCAAAATGTACAGGGTTTTGCTGAGTTTAAGCCCGAATTTGATGCAAAGTTATTATCACACTTCATGAATTTCCTTGAACCATCTGACTATTCAAACAAAAGGCACATATCAAATCCTCTGATGCAACTACAAAGTTTCTAAATGGTTTATATAAAATTTTTAATTTCTTATCATTATATTATAGAGCTTATGTCTTTTTCAATTACTTTTTTCAATGACAATCACAAAAGGGAAAAATAGTATCTAATGAATAGAACACAACAAAGGGATTTATTATAGAGCTCATGGCTTTACCAATGATATAACCTTTTCCCATATCAGTTTCAAATAAGCCAATTTGAGAAACAATAAAACTCAAGATAATTATGAGTTGAAAGGTACCAACTTTGTGCCCGGTGATTCCAATGATTCAAATGGGTATGTATGGACTCAAGCTTTGTAGTGTTGGACCAATAGGTATATATTCTATATATGGGATACATTCATAATATATTAAGTAACAAAATGATTTCAAATTAGTAACTATTATGTGCATTATTCAATCGTAGTTACCTAATGACCAATACAATAAAAACATACCGAGCCAGTGACGGATCCAGAATTTTTGGGTTGTGGGGGTAATATATACAAATTTTATGACATTAAAAATATAACATAATATTTAACCGTGAAATACGCATCATAATTGTTCTCTAGGAGCTTTCATATTCTGGAAACGAATAATTTTCTCATCTTCAATATTAATATGTTTTATTATAAAAGAATTTTTTTATGAACTGCGGGTATTCTCCACGGGAGACAGTCATGTTCCTATCATTTTATTTTTTTCTCACACATTAATTTTCTTTTTTTTTTCATTATCCTTTTTACTTTCTTCTTATGTTTTTTTTTATCAAAATTATATCTTCATTTATTTAACTTCTATTGTAGTGTTTTTTTATGAATCACAGGAATTCTTCGCAGGAGGCAGTCTTGATCCTATCATTTTCTTTTTTCTTTTATTTTTTATCTCACCTTCATTTTCTTTTTTAATTATGATATTAAAATATTTTCTCTCATTATTCGTTTTTATTAATATGTTTCATTATAAAAGAAATTTTTTATGAAGTGCGGGTATTCTCCACGGACAGTCCTATTCCTACCATTTTATTTTTTCTCACACATTAATTTTCTTTTTTTTATTATTATTATATTACATTTAATGTACATCAACACATTTAATGTGTCGTGTTTTCAAACTTTCATTTTTCCCCCTTTTTTAGTTTTTTTATTCTCAATTTAGTAATGATTTTTTATGAAACGAATAACGTGTATCCTCCACGGGAGAGTCTTGCTTTTGTCATTTTCTTTTATTTCAGTCGCACTTTTGTTTTCTTTTTTTATTATATTAAATCTTTTTCACTAATTATTCGTTCCTATCATTTGTTTTATTATAAGAGTAATTTTTTTAATGAACCACGAGAGATAGTCTTGCTCTTACCAATTTTTTATTTTTTTCTCATACATTAATTTTCTATTTTATTATTATATTAAAACGTATTCTCTTAATATATAAGTATTTACGATAGCTAATATTGTATCCCGTATGAAGCACGAGCAACATAAATCATACCATAAATATACTTATGCGAAGGCACGAGTCACCTATTAGTTAAAGTAGTTTTAGTGAAATTTGGAGGCAATTCTTCAATGTAATAAAATGTGATTGAAATATGTTTTTGTGAGAGTGTGGGGGCAAATAAAATATAATAGAGGGGACATTAAAATATATTATATACTATATACTAGTAAAGAAAATTCAAAACATAGTGGGGGCAATTGCCCCCACTTCAATAGCTCTGTATCCGTCCCTGTACCGAGCAATTGAAACTCACTTGCAGGTGATAGCTAGATAACAACTCTGGGTGTCTTCAACTATGGATAATAAATAGGAGTAAATACTATCTTCAATATTAAGAACCCCAAATGAAACTTAATAGCATGGGAATTAGGCAAACCTTCAATTGGGTTTGTCCCTTTCCTCGATTCTAAATATCATCTACCACTAAATTTTCTAATAATGGAATGCTATTGGAAACAAAAAGGACACTATTGAAAGACCGGTTGTTTTAATGGTGAAATCACACATAGTTATGTTTATCATTCAATGTTAAAGTAAACTCGAATACCCACCATGACAAACAACGGTCTCAAAACAAAATATTATTTAAACATAAGCCATAACTTAATGAAACATGAGAGTGAAAATACAAATTCTGAGATACAACTTCAACTAATAACCCACTCAAAAAGTCAAAATCCTCACCTTTCATTAATTTATTATTTGAATTTTTATCTTGAATTTTTATATTTTGCCCCTCTATTTTTATATATTTGAACCCACTATCTTTCAATTTCTCATTTATTCCCACTGACTCAGGATCTTGGATCCGCCACGGGCTCCCATCGTCGTCGCACGCTGCCCAAGCCATGCCCCTCACCGCTCACAGCTTGCACCAATTCCTAATAATAGGAAAATCAATTAGACACTTGAGATATTTAAGAAATCAAAATTATTTAAAAAAAATAAAGAAGAGAAAGTGTCAGCACTGCTTAATCGTTGCTGACATCAGAAAATATGCATTTTGGCAATCTATGTACATTGCCTTTCAATTTGCCACCCTTCGACAAAAGCATCTCCCGTTTGCAATATCCTCCTGAAAAATTTGTTGAAATCTCAAAATCATGGAACACCGTTATGGGCCAAAGGACTCTGTAACTAGCAATGATTGCGGCTTCTTACCTCCAGGAACCTTCTATCTCACCAAAGTTAATTTCATGTATAGGAGATTTTATGCCAAGAAGGACACCACTACGAGCACATGATAATTTGTTAGGGTTAAGAACGTATTTTACTTTGGTTTACCAATATTTCTTCAATGATGTTCTTTCTTTCTCTTCTTATATGAGATGAAATGATGAATGGTGAGGAGAGAAAAAGCAAAGATCGAAGTTTGATTTTCAATTAGATTAGAAAAAGAAAAATATGAACAAAAAGCAGAGAGAGGGAGACGAGACAAAGAGCAAGAGAAGAAATGAGAAAAGAAAAAGAGGAGGGCAAATTCATAATTTAAAAAAAATTAATGCTAGCATACTAGTCGGTAGTGGAATCCATGTGGCACAATATTGTAGATACACATCATGTTGGATTAGTACCCACTAATTATTAGTTGGACCGGAGCACTCACCTTGTTTTATTGGAAAATGCAACTATCACAATATTCAATGCATTGATAATATTAAATGTTACATCTTTCAATAAAATATGAGTTTAATCTATATTATTACATTTGAGAATATTTTTTGTTACTGTTCACTCATGGCTAGATTTTTTGGTTGGGTCAACATGTTAATGGGTCATCAGGTGATACACTTTTCGCCAATTTCATTTTAAAATGTAATATTTACTTCTGTTCGTCTATTTTATCTAGAAGGCTATTAATTTTATTATTTATTATTTTAACATTAGTACATGTGCTTCATATGCCATGATGTCCTTTTTCTGAAATTCATTCCGCCTTAGTGGTTTTATAAGCCAAAACAAATTGGTCATTCAACAATGGTAGGGATCACAGTATAAATTTTTTCGCAATAACTCCATATATGAATCTATATTATTACAACTAGTGTCCTACTCGTACGATGCACGGATATTATTATTCTAATATATTGTTAAAATTAAATGATATAATATACATAATTTATTAAATATGTGTAATTAAAAAATAATAAGGATTTATTCCTTTTTAATATTTAATTCTATACTTATTAGTATATAAAGAATATTAAAAAAATATAAAATAAAAAATGGATTTGAAAAATCAAATAGAAGACATTAAAAATTAAAAATGGAAACTATTATAAATTTTGTTTCATTTATATTTTTTGAAATGTCTCCTTGTACACTATATTTTTTGTCACATTACAACACTTAAAATTGTCATCACATATAAGGATCATGAGTTCTTGTTGAGACTAAACCCTAGATACAACAAAATGTAATTGACCATGTAAGAAATCTGGTTTTGGTAAATACACACTAATATGTGATAGTGTCTGACCTTTACTTTTATTAATCCTGTTCCATTGCAAAGTCCAGCAGATAAATCAAGATTACTCATTAGCATGACAGACACCCCTATTTTTAACACCAACTTATGATAAGGAAGTGCAAAACACCCCACTTTCAATACCAATCTCCTCATCTACATTCCATATAGTGTCAGGACTCAAATACACTCTCTCTTCTCTAGAAAATAATGTCATGACATATTCATTAATTGAATGAACAACATCTAATGTAGGAGCAAGAACTGTTTTATCATAAACAAAGACAATATTTCCAAAATTTGAAAGTAAGTTAGGGTATGCAAACAAAATTATATCTCCAATTGTATTACCTGTAGAATTCATCAGTAAATCATTCGATATTTCAGTATTAGTCGCATCATCACCATAAGTGCCTAAATCACCACCACCTAATGCAATAATTCACTCAGGTATTATCTAGTATCTAACCCGTGCGATGCACATGTATTAAGCTTAAAATACAATGTCTAAGATCAATAATCTATAATATTTTTCCCCTATTAAGAAAATCAACAATTTAGCATATGTTAATAGAAATAATTTAAGCATAATAACACATGTATTTTTTAAAGACATGACTATAATGATTAAATAGAGAGATAAATGTTTTAATATAATATTAAAATAAGAAAATGAAAGTGTGATAAAAAAACTAAAAAATAAAAGAAAATGGCAGGAGCAGGACTGCTCCTGTGGGGGGTACTCATGTTAAAAAAAATCACGAGGTGAGAATAAAAAACTAAAAAAAAGGCAAGTAAGAAAACATGACACATGTAATTGTTGAAAAATTTTAATATAAAGTAAATACATAAGTAGAATAGCTAAAGATAGATAATAAGTAAAATCATTAATGAATAAAACATAGAGATAAATAATATATTGAAAAAACACATTAAATTTAATGTAAATCAACACACCTATTGTATTTCTTAACGTGTGTTTTTATGTAATGAAACAAATAAACAAGAATGAATAACGAGAGAATTTATTTTAATATAATAATAACAATAAAAGAAAATTAAAATGTGATAAAAAAGAAAACAATAGAACCATAACTATATATGTCGTGTGGAGGATATAATGGTTCATTAAAAAAATAACTATCACAACACTCAATGCATTAGTATTGTTAATGGTTGTAATTCCCAATAAAATCTTTCCACTTTTGCTTTATTATCTCGTGCAATATTGCAAAGGTTAGAAAAACCGACATAATTATAAATTTAAATTATATTGATATTTGAGATCCCTCCTCTTAGTCACTTAAAACCTATATAAAGTGTATGGATAAAACCATTCTTGGAAGAGTTAACCCCATCATTATATGAATGTTCATGGAAGGAACATGACTGCCTTTTGTGGAGAGTACTTGGGTTCATAAAAATTTCACTTTACTGAAGTGAGAATAAACAAATCTAAAAAAATATACATAATGAAAGTGAGAGAAAATGTGACATGTGTTCCAAGAGAACAATTTTAATATGGAGTATATAGAATAGATATGAGAGATAATAAGTAAAAACATTAATGAATAAAGTAGAGAGATAATTGTTTTAATATAATAATAAAGAAGAAAATGAAAGTGTGATAAAAAATAAAAAAGAAAACAGCAGGAGCAGGATTGTCTCCCGTGTAGGATACCTGTATGGTTCATAAAAAATCACTTTACTGTAGTGCGAATAAAAAAACTAAAAAAAACGCAAATGAGAAAAATGACACGTGTTATAGGTGACCAGTTTTTGGTTTTCACCATAGGTGTCCCCTATTACCAAGGGTAATCCTATTCGGGGATCGAACTCGAGAGCGCTTCCCACAGTATCAGTGTGCGTTGCCAACTGAGCCACAACTTTTTGGTTATGAGTGAACAATTTTAATATAGAGTAAATAGATAAATAGAATATATAAGAAAGATAATAAATGCAAACATTACTTAATAAAATATAGAGATAAATGATATATTAAAAAAATCACGGTAAATGTAATGTAAATCAACATATTTATTGTATTGCTTAATGTGAGTTTTATGTAATGAAACAAATAAATAGGAATGAATAATGAGAGAAATTATTTTAATATAATAATAATAATAATAATAAAAAGGAAAATTAAAGTGTTTATAAAAGAAGGGGAAAAGGTAGGAGCAAAACTGCTTCACGTGGAGAATACTCGTGGTTCATAAAAAAATCACTTTTTATAATGAAACAAATTAATATGAACGGATAATGTGAGAAAGTGTTTTAATATAATAATAAAAAATAAAATTGTGATATGAAATGAAAAGAAAAAGAAAAAAAAGAAAATGACGGGAGCAAGGCTGTCTCCCGTGATGGATAAATATGGTTCATAAAAAAATCACTTTACTAAAATGAGAATAAAAAACTTAAAAAAAAACTCAAATGAGAAAATATGACACGTGTACTGTGAAAATAATTTTAGTATAGAGTAAATAAAAGTAAATAGATAAATAGAATAGATAAAAGGGTTAATTAGTGAAAAACATCAACAAATAAAATAGATAGATAAATAATATATTGAAAAAAACACATTAAATTTGATGTAAATAAACCCATATATCTTATTTCTTTATGTGAGTTTTTATGTAATGAAATAGATAAAAAGAAATTGATAGTGAGAAATTTGTTTTAATATAATAATTATTAAAAAAATAAAGTGTGATTAAAAATAGGAAAATGAAAGAAACGACAGGAGCAAGACTGCTTCTTGTAGTTTATAAAAATGGACGACAAATGGCTTTGAAATGAGAATAAATAGAAATGGATAATAAGAGAAAATATTTTAATATAATAATAAAAAATAAAAGAATGATAAAAATGAAAAAAAAAGAGAAAACAATAGGAACAAAATTGTCTCCCGTGGATAGGGATGGCAATGGGTAGGGTACATAGTACCCGTCTCCATACCCGCGTTTTTAAAAAATACCCGGACCCGGACCCATATTCGCGTGGGTAATGATTCCAGTACCCGTACCCTTACCCGCTGGGTACTCAAGTACCCGTACCCATTACCCGCACTTTTGTTAACTATAAGAAAATAAATTGATTAGAAAATAAAAATTAATTAAAAATTAAATGAAAAATAATTCATAGATCATCCAAGTTTAACCTAAAAACAACTATCATATGTGGAAGTGGATGGGAGATTAAAAAATTGGGAGGGGAAATGAAAATCAGATCATGTTTAGCTATTTTTAGTGTGTAGGACAAAATTATAAAATTTAAATTAATTGAATTAGTAATATATATTAATGTTTTTTTGGTGACTATAATATAGATTAATTAATAATATAAACATATATATAATTAGTAAATTAATTATATGTATATAAATTACATTAATTATATATATTATATAAGTGCGGGTATGGGTAGGGTAGGGTACCATAGTACCCGTACCCGCACCCGCACCCATTAAAAAGTGCGGGTAATTACTCATACCCGCACCCATACCCATTTGGTGGGTAATAACCCTACCCATTGTGGATAATTTTTGCGGGTACCCACTGGGTCTGGGTCCAATTGTCATCCCTACCCGTGGAGGATACCCGTGATTCATAAAAAATCACTTTTATAATGAAAGAAAATATATTAATATAATAAAATGAAAGAAAATGAAAGGTGCAATAAAAAACAAAAAAAACATATTAACAGGATTGTCTCATGTAAAAGGTAGTTATTATAATTTATAAAACTCATTACCAACAACCTATAAAAGATATGAAATAGCACATGGACAATAAAAATCTTTGCACAAGGCCCATCAGCCACACTAAGTGGCCCATTACCCGGACAAAATTTTTTTTGAGTGAATGAACATTGATTAAAAATCTTCCAAAATATAATAGTATAGATTGGTTAAATTTATTATCACTATTTGTTGGAGGGTTAATTTTTTTAATTTCTATTAGTAGTAAAGTTAAGAGTTCTAAATCTAGCCTAACCTATAAGATACATAGATAGTAGGTAGATAAATATGAAAATTTTAGAGAGAAAAAAATAGAAAGAAAAAATAATAAAGAGAAAGAATATAAAAAATGTGATATATGAAGAGAAAAAAGAAAAAAGAAATTAAAGTATTAGAGAAAGTGTAAAACAAAAAAAATGTGAAAAAATTATTATTCTTTTTAAAAGTATTAAAACTTTGATAGTTAACTTTTGGGTATTGAAAGTAGAAAAAAGAAAGAGATAAAAAGAAACAAATCAAGAGGGTGTGAAATAAATGACAATTGATGTGATAAGAAAGAGAGAGAGATAAAAAGAAAAAATAATAAAGAGAAAAATAGAAAGAAAAATAATAAAGAGAAAGAATGTGAAAAATGTGATATGAAATGAAGAGAAAAATGAAAAGAAAATTAAGGTGTTAAAGGAAGTGTAAAACAAAAAATTGTGAAAAAAATATTATTCTTTTTTAAAAGTATTAAAACTTTGATAGTTAACTTTTGGGTGTTGAAAGTAAAAAAAAAAGAAAGATATAAAAAGAAACAAATCAAGAGAGAGTGTAAAATAAATGACAATTGATGTGATAAGAAAGAGAGAGATAAAAAGAAAAAATTAGGCGTGGAAAAATCTTATGTATTTTAAAATTAAACTATTAAATACATAAATACATTACATGTTGCAATCGAAAATATATATCAATAATAGGAATTTGAGTAAACATAAATGACAAGAACACTAAATATTTTGAAATGAATACAATAAGAATTGAAATCACCTAAATACACATTCCCTCAATTCCTTTTTATAAGGCACCTTTTAGAATTTTTAGTGTTTCTTTTTATAAGGCACTTTACAATTTGAAGAAAACATTTATTATAATTTTCCTTATTTGCCCATATTAACTTTAATCTTTTCAACTATCAAATTTTTTTTTGGTGCAATACCACAGGTATCCTCCACGGGAGGCAATCCTGTTCGAGCCGGGTAGGACCTCTATGGGCGGCAAAGCTCTCCCTCCGAGTATTTAACACAACTGCATACCCAGGGCTCGAACTCGAGACCACTGGTTAAGCTGGAACAACCCCTTACCAGCTGATCCACGTGCTCGGTGGTTCCAATAATAGTGGAGTTAGTTAATAATATTAAATAAGGGCAAAACTAGAAAATTAAACTATTTTTTAAAACTCAAATAAAATAAGTAACTAGCTGTAATTACTTTTATTGGTATTTGTAATTCAATATAATGTGTCTTATAAAAAGGAACGAATGGAGTATATTATATTTATTTATATTTAAATGTATATAAACTAGATTTTCATTTTTTCCAAAAAAAATAAGAAATGCGGAACACATTTGGGGACACCTCGAATGAATTTAATTCTATTTGATCATCCCACTCCATTAAAGTTTCAACAAAGACAATTTTTATATTTTTTGTTTTGTTGTGACCATTAATAAAAATCAAAGCTAGACATTGTCACACGTTGATGTTTATTTACCAAAAATCGTTTTCTCTCATGATCAATTATATGTTGCTATATCTAGGGTGAAGTCTCGACAAGGACTTAAAATTCTTATATGTGATTATATTTTTAAACGTTATAATTTGACGAAAAATATAGTGTATTAAGGGATATTTCAAAATATATAAATGATATGATATGATATATTTTATATTTATAATTATTAATGTTTGAAATTTGTTGTTTCAAATAAATTTTCTGTATTTTAACTTTTTTAATTTTTTCTATATAAACAATTATAAATTTTAATGTGAAAAAAAATCACTAATCATTATCATTTTCTAAAATTTATAAATTTATATTAATTAAATTAAATATATTATAGTATTCAGTTTAAATAATCTATTTGAATAATAATATCTATGCATCGCATGGGTTGGACACTAATATATACACACTGTCAGTGTAAAATAAATTTTACACAAATATCTAATGATGTGCTGCCATATTATTTACTGAATTTAATAACACATGAGGTGTCACATTTATTAAATGATGTGGCGGCACACCATTGGATGTCTATGTAAATTTTTTTTATAGTAACAATGTATACTAATTAAATGCATAAAATATTTTCACTTTTGATTTATTGTTCTGTGCAACTGTGCAACATTGCACAAATTAAAAGAAAGGGTAAAATGTATTTTTAGTCCTTGCAAATAGACCGAGTTTTGTTTTTAGTGCTTGTAAATATTTTTTTTCTTTTACGTCCTCACAAATGCAATTTTTTAAAATTAGTCATTGCCGTTAAAGTTCCAGTTAAGTCTAACAGTTCTCCTCCTCCTCCTCCTTTTTTATCATGTTTCTTCTTCTTTTGCACCATGCTTTTTTCTGAAAATAACAAATTTTGCTCCTAAACAAGAGCTTCCCATATAGACACATTTTTTTTTAAAATGAGAACAAATTAAATCACATATGAAATCAGAGAAGGAAAATGAGGAGTAAAAGAAGGAGGAGATGGAGTGACAGAAGGAGAAGCAAAAGGAGAAGAAGCAGCACATGTAGTGACAGAGATTTATTTAAAAAAAACATTTGTAAGGATGTAAAAAAAAGAAATTCATTTACGAGGGTTAAAAACAAAACCAGAATCATTAGTCATTAACAGAGTTTTAACGGCAGAGATGTATTTAAAAAAATTTGGATTTGTAAGGACGTAAAAGAAAAAAAACATTTACAAGTACGAAAAACAAAACTCAGTCCATTTACAGGGGCTTAAAAACATATTTTACAGTTAAAAAATTCATTATTCTAATTATACTTTTTGATAAAAAATAGGGTTAAATATGTTTTTGGTCCCGGTAAAATATCCGATTTTTTCTTTTGGTCCCTCAAAAATTTTTCGTTAGTTTTGCGTCCTCCCAATTTTTTTTTTTGCAATCAGTCCCTCCCTTCAATTGGTGTGTGCCATGTGCTGACCTGACACGTTTTCTCTTTCCTAGATGTCAAACAATATATTTCTGGCGGTTGAAAACCTCCAGAAAATTACCCATTGTTTCTCCTTGTCACCAGCTTCCTCTTCTCCCCTCCCCACACTCTCACCACCACCAATAACCCACCCACTGCTGCACAACATGATTTCCCTCCATGTTATTCCAACCTCAACCTTGCTACAAGCATAAGTAAAGATGCTTGCTTTATGCTTGACGGAATACAACCACCCTTTTTCCTCGTTAAGGCTAATGCTCGAAACGACATTGCAAACTTCCTATTCCTTCGAATGAGCAAGGTTAAACATTAAGACTATTGAATTGGTGCACACAACAATTTGAGGACCAACTGTATGGACGGTGACAAGTGAAAAATAAATGAAGTTGAAGTGGGAGTTTGAATGAGACAAAAAACGGAGGATGGCTGTGAGTGCCAAGAAGAAGGAGCAGTGGAGAAAATCATAGAGAGACGTTTCAAGAAAAACTACCACCGTGCTTGGGTTGCTGCTTACATTCTTGACCCTCTTTATTTAGGGTCCGTTTGGTTTACGTAGAATTGATTCTAGAAATGAATGGTTGAGATGGATGATGCACGCTTTACGAAGTACTTTGGACGAAAGTGATTTAAAATCAATTCTGCAGAATTGATTCCAGATGATTTAGAATTTAATCCAAACGGGTACTTAGTTAGGGACACAAGCGGCAAGTACTTTCCACCGTGTCCCTGTTCCAGTCATCCTTCAATGTGTACGATGGCGTGCACTCCTTCGTCAACCTGCAACAGTAGCACTTCACTGTCTCAATCGTAGCCATATCTGCTTCTAACAGAAAAAAACACCAAAAGAGGTTTCCATTTAATTAAAGTTCAAATTAAATGCTTAGAAGCAATTCATAATAATTAAATTTAGGGTGAAATGTTTTTGAATTTTCAAATTTGAAAACAGAGGAGGGAAAGTGATGATTGAAGAAGTTAAGTTACCTGGAATGAATTGAATATACTAGTACTAACTGAAGGAGGAATTATCGCTCCTTCTCCCACTCAATCTTGCCGCCGAAAAACAGAACTCCAAATAACGAATCGTACATCTCAGAGCCTTAATTGGCTCTCTTTATAAAAAAAATTATTGAATTCTTTCTACCACCCTCTTCTTTTTTTTGGTATTTGTTACTCATTGGGAGGATTTTGGAACAGTATTTCTGACGCGATGCCTGGCCTGGTTATTCGAGCAACTTCCCATAGAGCATGGTTTATTTTCAAGTTGTTAAATATGTTGCAGTGAAAAAAAAGAAAAGGATATCTTGTTAAATATGAATGCATTTTTAAATATGGGTAAATTTTGCCATGTGAAATGGGATGTGACAGCAGAAATTGTTTTTGTTCATATAGAATCTTGAAAGGCACATGTAAAATCTGGGTATTGTTGCTCCACTTTCAATCACTATGACATTGATGAACCAAAGTAATTAGTTTTCTATCTAAAGTCAAAGTCGTGCATAAATTATCCCAAGGTATTCTTAAACTCACGTCAAACATGTAACTTTCTCTGTGTGCTTGGATAAATTTCTCATAATCCAGTGGGTAGGTTGTTGGTGGTGGTGAGAGTGTGGGGAGGGGAGGAGAGGAAGCTGGTGAAGCAAAAACAATGGGTAATTTTCGGGCAGTTCCAGAAATATACTGTTTGACACCTAGGAAAGAGAATGTACCACATCAGCACCTAGCACAAGCCAATTGAAGGGAGAGACTAATTGAAAAAAAAAATTGAGATAACGTAAAACTAATGAAAAAATTTTGCGGGACAAAAAACAAAAACCGAGTATTTTGCAGGGACCAAAAATATATTTAACAAAATATATATATTACTTTTCGCAAAAAGAAACATTTTTTTAAAATAAAAGGTGAGGTTTTCTTTTTGGATAAAATAACATTTTAGTCCCTATAAAATACCCGAGTTTTGATTTTCGTCCCTGAAAAATTTTTCTTTTTTATTTGATCCTTATAAAATATTTAAGCTATTTTTTTAGTCCCTACTGTTAATTCCACAATTAATTACGAATGTGTCGAACGCCGATCACAATTAATAATCATATGTATTGTACCCAGACACATTATATAACAATGTTAGCCTCCTTAAACACATTCAAAGACTATTTGTGATATATATGAAGGAGGAAATGTACAAAAAATTTCAGTTCAAATTGCCCGTGAAATTTGACTCTCTAAATGAGTTTAAGGAAGCTAACACTCTTATATAATGTGTTAGGGTACTTTTGAAGTATTGTTGACTATTATGGACGTTCGACACATCCATAATTAACAGTAGAATCAACATCAGGGACTAAAAAAATAGATTAAATATTTTATAAGGATGAAATAAAAAAGAAAAATTTTCTAGGGACGAAAATCAAAACCTGCGTATTTTATAGGGACTAAAATATTATTTTACCCTTTTCTTTTTTTATTTTTTTTTTTTTTGAAAAAGCACCCTTTCATTTTCGTAAGTTCACCAAACAGCAAAAATTCTTTGCAAGTTTGCAACATTTTGATTCATCCAAACGACATTGTGACATTGGAGCAGCAGCCAAAGAGACCCTGTGTTGCCATATTTACCCTCACAACAAAACACAAATTACGATCCCATTTCTCGTTTCAGTGGCATTCATCCCTGAACCCTATCCAAGCCGCCATTGATGATCGATCCGAGTTCGCTCATCAACATCCCTCCCTTCGCCCACACAGGACGGTGTTGATGTTGTCGATGTCGTTGTGTCTCTAACAACAACAACAACAAGACAGCGAAACGGTGCGTTCCGAGAAATTAAAAAGAAAAACAATGAGGTCTTCTTCTTCGGACACGATCAACATCGCTGCCAGTGCTCAGAGACTCGATGTCGATAATCGAATCGCTCTCCGCTTCTACTATCGCATCGCCGATAACATCCTCCGACAGGTCTTCATTTTTTGTTTGTGCTGTTTAGGACTATTCAATTTTGAAAGGTTCATCCATGAATAGGAATGAATTTAGGTACTTGGGGTTGTTGATGGGTTTCGAGGTGTTGATAAAAATTGATGCTTTGAGATAGCTTTTTTTTTTAGTGTTGTGTAGAAGGGAATCTAAGAAACCCTAGCCTTTAAGGGAGATAGGGTATAATGACTAATTTAGGTTTTGATGGATTTCAATTGTGAACCCTGGCATTTGAGACATTCAGGTTCTTCGAATTGCATATCAGTTAGAGAATGGAGAATAATTACTATTATCAAAATAAAATATTTAGGATTTAGTATTTACCATCAGAATGTCACTTTCTAATTTCACCCTTCCCTTTCCCTTGCAGTCATGTTATATTATAGTATTATACAGTATGATGCTGATGATTAATTTATTTTTTATCTCAAGATAATTTGTGCTGCTACTGATAGTTGCTTATACTGATATTATGTTTTCTACTCTTGAATTGATTGTCCTGCTTTAATTTTGTTTTATATCTGGAAATGTTCATGTGGTCATGTTTCCTTTTTGAAAGTGAATTTTATTGTTTAGTTGCTCTGCCTGACCCTCAGCTCCAACTGTTGATTTTAACATTGCAGGCTGATATCTTTCGTGCAGAGAAGAATATTATTGACCTATATGTCATGCTTCTAAGATTTTCTAGGTAACACAAAGTGGCTTGTATGCAGTATCACTATTTGACTTGTGATATGACTGTCTTTGGTTGAATGATTTAAAACAGGTGGACTTGATTGTATTTGTTATTTTGCCATCAAACTACATTGAGGGTCCTTCCTTTTGTTTTGTTTTAGTTTGGTTTCTGAGACAATTCCACGTCACCGTGATTATAGATCATCTCCACAAAGCAGGAAAGAATCATTGAAAAAGGTTAACTTTTAACTCTGTTTTTCAAATAAAATTTTGTTGTTATAAATTCATGGATTTAATCCGAGTTCTTGCTGTAGAAATTGTTGAATTCTTTGAATGAACTGGAGAAGTTGAAACCGCTGGTCCAACAGAAGATCAATGAGCTTAACAGCAGACATACATATCATCAAAATGGGTGGGGGAAAATTAATTCAAATAATTCAGTAGATTTTTCCCCTGTAAAAAAGCAAACTTTGGCTAATTATGGCCAAATAAAGGTAATATTTACAGGAAAATTGTTTTGAAGATTGTCATTCACCAGTGATAATCTTTCCTTAAAATCAAATCAATTCTGTTTGTCAAATGCATCTTCTCTGTTTTTCTGGTCTCCTTGAAAAGAAGTTTTGCATCAATCTGCTACTGTATATTTGACCAGGCAGTCAGACCAACAGCTAGGGAGTTTGTTTACCAAGGATCAAGGAGCCAACAGTTTTCTTATGTCAGGCCCGTGGAAGAGCAAGTGCGAAGACTGTAAGTATTGGACTCGTAATTCATGTATAAGCATCAATTATTTCAGTTTCTTTCTTCACAGGAATGAAGTTAAGTGAAACTTTCATTCATCTCTTAGGTTACTTTCTAATATCATCTAAGAAAACTTATTCATTTGAAAGTGGAAATACTAGATGGTCTTCCTTGCGCAATGATTGTAGTGTGACTATCTACTTATCTGAATTTTCGTTGTAAGAATAATTCAGATTTACTTGTTTATTTTACGTCACTGTGTTACTTTTTTATAATATAAAATTTGATCTAGTCAAGTGAGCAAGGATTCAACAGTTAAAACATTTTTTTCCTGCTTATACCAGCTGGTTGAAATACAATTTATCTTTGCATCCAATGGCATAGAGTGTTGGGATAAATTGGCTGATTTTTTTTTTTTTTTTTTTCTGGAAATTGCATCCAATTTATCTATATGAAATTTTAGGATGTCAGTGGTAAGATTTCCTTTTTCTGAATTTGATTGGAAAACCTCTGAAAAAGTTGTCTGGTCAAAAAATTGTAAAAGAATAAAAGATGGGAAATTTTGACGTCTGTAAATAAATTAAATAACCATAAAGCAAAGGATTCAGTAAATTTTCAAAAATGAGAAAATGGAAAAACATTTAATCTCAGAACCCAGCCAACAGCAACCTGATAAAGCGAAGTCCAATGGTAGTTTGGGTCTAGAGAAATGCTTTGGGTACGACTAATTTTATCATTTGTAGAACCACTTAGAAATTTAAAATTTTAGGACCTGTTTGGTTTGCAAAAATGTTCTGTTTTTATTTCCTATTTTCATTTTTAATTATAAAAATAAATTTTTCATTTTATTTCCTATTTTCAAATATAGGAAACAGTGAAAACAACAAAAAGTTATTTTCAGTGTTTCCTATACAAATTTTTGAAACAAGAAATAGAATGAAAACTAGGTCATTTTTTGTAATTAAAAGTGAAAAATAGAAAATGAAAATAAAAAATGTTTTTGTAAAACAAACAGGCCCTTAGTTGCTTTGGTCTCTTGGGGCATTTTGCAATCTGATTGTCCTGTATTTTTTGGAAAAATATTGCATTACTAATAGGACCCTTCCATTTTGACTTCTTGTAGATCTTTAACGCTGCCACCCCCAAAGGAGGAAACTCTCTCTAGACATTCTATCCTTGGTCCCAATGGGCTTAGAGGGCAGTGGCGGCCACCTACTATCGATAAAGGGGTATGGCAGTTTATAGCTGTATGATTCAATTTTATTCTATTCAAAGGTCATCCTGACTTTTCTCTTTGGATGTAGGTCAGGTATCCAACCAACATAGATTTGTCTCCAGTTGAAATACCAAGGTTGGTGCCTATTTTCAGTTTTTGTACTTCTTTTCTCTATTGTTGGCCTGGCCTCTCAGTTATTGTAAGAAAAAATTGATGTCGCATGTCATTCTAGACTTCTTAACACGACAGAACTTTATTTTAAATATTTTTAAAAGGGTTCATTCATAGGGAGTTCAATATTTTAAAAGCAAGTTCGTAGTCCAATGCCTCTGTGAGCTGGTTTATCTGTTGATTTTATATATTAACTACATCCATCCTATGGATTCTCTCTCTGAACATACAGGCTACAACACTGCTTGGAAGGTGAATCTCTGAATAAAAAAGATAATAGAATTGCAGAACACAATAAATCAGATTTAGATTCAATTCTTACCCAGAGTCAGGACAGCCAGCCCCAGCATGCTCCGGAACCTCCTCCTCTTATCTCTGAGGACAGCCAGCCCCAGCCTGCTCAGGAACCTCCTTCTCTTATCTCTTTTGAAGCAACAGAAACCCCTGCTCAAATCGAAGTTATTAGACAGCCTTCTCCTCCACCTGTACTTGCTGAAGTGCAAGATTTGGTCCCTGCAGTGTCCCCTCATATTAATGAGGCAGGTTGTAAGGCAGAGGTTCCATCATCTAATAGTTGTGTTCATGCCGAGTCTCCTCTGCAACTGCACATTGTGAGAGTCAATAACATTTTCTTACTTTCTTTGATGTATTCTTCTTTTAGGTTGGCATTTCGTGTTGAGTATTTAGTTTCTTCAAATATACTTATGATCTCTAAAATATTGAATGCTGAATAAAGACATTATTCCCTCTTTTTCTGATAATTGTTCCAATTTGCAGCCAACTGCTTTGATGGACAATTTTATGAAGCTTGCCAAGTCGAATACTAAGAAAAATTTAGAGACTTGTGGTGTCCTTGCTGGTTTGCTTGTAAGTGCTATTCACAATTTTTTATCTTGAAGTAAAACATGCAAAACTAAATCCAAAAGGAGCTTGGGACCCCCAAATTGGATTGTGCATTAACAAAGAAACAATCCATTGCTCTAATCCGTGCCACTGATAATATATTTTTGATAAATACTATGTCTTGTATATTTGTAGTCTTGTGCTTGTGCTACTGCAATAACAGCATTTTTCTTTTTACTTTCTCTATTGATTGTGTGTGTGTGTTTATGTATCAACTTATTAGATGTATGGTATTTCTTTATACTAGTTTGTAAAATTTTCCCTAATGTAAATGGGCTTCCTTAGCTTTTTAGTCTCTCGTGCCTTTCAATAATTTATTTCAACTGTGAGATATTGATTATGTTGTAAAACACACCTGATCTGCAGAAAAACAGAAAATTTTATATCACTGCTCTAATAATCCCAAAGCAGGAGTCAACATCAGATTCTGTAAGAATTCTTTCATTATAAATCTTTTGGGGAATATGTATTACTATTATTTATTCTGGAAATGTTACATATATTATTGTTCTCCCTGAGCAGTGTCAGACTACAAATGAAGAGGAAATATTTGAAGTGCAGGACAAACGATCTCTTTTCCCGCTTGGGTGGATCCATGTGAGTTTTCGAATTTTGTGTTTGGACAAAACTTACTCAAGCTTATGAAAAATTGTTTCTTGCTATTTCCTAACTTTCAAAAATAGATATAAGAAATGATATAATGTATAATGGAATTTCTCATTGTGTGACTATTCTTCCATTGTTGCAAACACTGAAATATATTTTTCTGAATTGCCAGACACATCCTACACAATCTTGTTTCATGTCATCAATTGATCTGCACACCCATTATTCATATCAGGTGAGTTCATTAATTTTAATTAATTTTTCATGGATGTTCCTTGCTCTGTAGGAAATGTTGGAAGAGAGATCTGAAGAACTATTACCGATGGAAGTGTTTTATACGTTACTTGTAGCTCTAATTTATTTCCCTATTTTATGGAATTGAATTATTGAAACTATCCATCCTAGAGTCAGTTATTGATCTTTATTTACCTAATATATAATTTTGAATATAATTCAAGTAGAACTACCTAAACATATACGTTAAAATATATATGCAAAATCCTTTTCTTTACTCTACACTGGCTTTGTAATCAAACTCTGACATATTGGTGTTTTGGTAATGTGTTTCCTCTATTGTTTCTATCAAAGATGGGGCTATCCTGTTACACACACACATACTTTTATTCATTATTCATTTCTTATGCAAATGTTCATCTTTTTAGATTATGCTGCCAGAATCTGTTGCAATAGTCATGGCGCCAAGAGATAGTTCAAGGTAAGATCACATCACGTCTCAAATGTATTTTGATGTATAGATGATAGCAAGGGAAGCATCTCCATGACAGAATTAAGTTACTGAGATCTAGTTTGAAAAATTATCTTGAGATAGCTTCATAGAAACGTGCCTCCTTAAAAATTTAGGGAACACAACCAAAGACATAATAAAACTTGGAAAGGAAGCGAAAGCCTTTTTAGAATAATGTAACATACAGAGAAATGTTAGCAGAACTCTAATCCTTTGCTAGTTCCTACTAATACATAATAATCCTTGTTAAAAAAAACTGTAAAATATTTACTATGAAAATAGCAAATATTAAAAAACACAAGTATTATTGCTTCCCTCATACTTGGCCAATTACACATCAGCATATTTTCTATCCTTTGTGCCTCCCAAAAAGGAAAATTAGAGTGTTCTCCTGTTTACATACTAATAAGGCACTAAATTTTGGATGTTGTTTCATAATAATTGAATTTTTTTAATGTCTCTTGAGAAGTTTTCCCTACTTATTTTGAAATTACACTTGTGAATTTACATGCACAGAAACCATGGCATTTTTCGGTTGACAGACCCTGGTGGAATGTCTGTCATTAAACAATGCGATCAACGTGGCTTTCATCCACATAGTCAGCCTCCAGATGGTGGTCCTATTTACAAGACCTGTACAGATGTTTATATGAATCCAGATATAAAATTTGATGTCATTGATCTTCGCTGATAGGAGTCAACATGCACCCTCTCATTGTTCATAGACCATGCTTTCTTCTATATATATAGGTTTTACTTTTACCATTAAATCAGCTGTGGCCATGAAGCATGTCCTGTCCGGCTGTGTGTAAAAAGAAGAAATCTTACTCATTGGATTGACTGTTCATTCTTTGGGCTATTTGTATTAATGTCAAACAGTGGTACTTTTTGGTGCTTTTGATCAAATCCTCAGATTTCGGTTCATTTATGATTACGATATACTTTTGATTCTTAATTTCACTGTCCTTATTTAAGAAGTAATTAAAATTCACTATAAATAAAGCATTTTAGTTGTCAAGTAGTGCTAAAGTTTAATGCTGAAAGTAGATTAAATTTAAAATTTAAGATCAGTACCTTATAATATTATGGAGGTATCAATTTAAAAGTAGCCTTATCCACCAAAAAAAATTTAAAAATAGCCTCAATCTATTATGGGTTGAATGGACAAATATCATTGACTTGTAAAAAGTTTTTCATCAATTATTATATTTTACAGATTAATGTTAATAATTATACAAGATAATCTTCGACCAAAAAAAAATTTTTACAAAACACGTTAGATGATTTAAAATCAATTCCGCATAACCATGATTTTGATTTTTATAATGCCAAACCAAACGGGCTATAATATTTATATAGTCCCCTTCTTCTTCATCCATTCTCCCTCTCTTTCTCTTCATATGCCTAAACATATCCTAAAAGTCAAATTTTGAGTAGAATTTTTCCGTGTAGTTTTTAGTATGACAGGGAATCTTAAGTGAGATGGTTGTCAATCTCTAATACGCTACTCTTTCATGATCATCCGAGAAATATAGACGAGGAGTTACCACTTGATAATGAGAACTTAGCTAAATTTGGTTCAAGTGCCAACAGATCAAATCCAATCTCAAATCTGTACATGAAAGTAGGTGAAGCCGTGAAGGCGTGAAGCTACTCTGTACCAATACCCATATTCAAAATTCTCCATTTACAACTTTGAATATATCTTAATATAAATATATTTAAAATCTGATCAATTTGTTTATTAAGGTAAGACATTACAGCTAGATAAAATTGAAATTGGTAATTGAAATATATAATTTTACCAATGTTGTTAAAATAGCTACTAGTTTTTTTAGAAGCTAACCCGAGATAGCTTTTTCTAAGTTAATTTTTCAGCCAATAGCTGAAATTTTCTTCTAATTTTATCTTCAATAATCTTCAAACAGTCAAACACCACCTTATTTTCCCTAACTTATGATTATAACTTTTTTTACTTGCATTATAATTAAAAAAATTCTGCAATAATTTCATTTTTTTTTGTAGATTTTCAATTTTCCGTCACTAGAAGTTATCATGGAATTGATGATGGAACAATCTCCTTCATGACATGTTTTTTTTTTCTCTCCTTGACAAGTTATTTTCTTCACACATAAAGAAGGCATCTTAACGGGCACCACCACCTAGATGATTGATGATTGAATTATTCCTTCCATATGCGAGTCTATTTTGCTGCTTTCATATGATATATTTTCTTATGATTGGGTCCACTAAAGCAACAACAGCAAAGTCTCCATACGGTTTAACAATTATAATGAACATATGTCTCAATCAAAACTGCATTGCATTTCTAATGCAGATTATGGTTTTGGTCACATCTTTTCTTGCACCGTGCCTCTGTTTTTTTTGTTATGATGAGAAATTTAGGGTGAGGGGATAGTGGCCCAATTCAAGGCAGAGAAAACCTCTGCGCTAAAAGCTCACTTACAAATGTACTTACAATTACCTCATCCTAAAAAAAAAAAAGAGAGAATTCGAACCTGCAACATATCAGATACTAGACCCTGGCACCGTGCTTCTGTTTTTGGTAATGACAATTCTGGGTTGAGAGATGCTTTGTGGGGTCCTTCAGATAGTGGATGAGTGGGGTCCCATGTTGTGGCAAGTTTTGAGCATCCCAAATAAGGAGTTAAGGACTATTTTGTCATTAAGGTTCTGGGTTTATTCATTCTTCTAGGTTGGGAGATTGCTCACATGGCAAGTTGACAAAAATGGGTTATCTGTCTTGGTGAAAAGAAGAAACTGTAGTTATCTGTAGGGGTCCATACCTCAAAGGTGACCCCTACATCCCATGCTCTTTAAAGTTTGCCCATCAAGGCACGAATCTATGGTTCCTTACTCACCCCTATTAATTTATCTTATACCTAATAATATTTTAACTTCAATTTGCCACTACCATATATAGGATGAAGGCTTCATTCATTCCAAGCATCACATAACAAATTAGTGCCACACTTAATTTCAGGCTAAAGAAATAACAGTCTTTGTATATCATCCATTTTCAATACCAAGTTAAAGTAGATGGATAGAATTTTATACTGGGCAGAGAGTTGTATTCATGGGCCACAAAGATGAGTTTGACGCTATATTTTGTCATAAAACTTTAAGTGTCCGTTTATTTTAACATTAACACAATGTAAAACCATGGTCTTATAGAATTGAATGTAAATCATTTTTATCCAATATGTTTCGTTGCCTCGTTCATCTCAATCATTAATTTCTAGAATCAATTTTACTCAACTGTAAATCGGACACTAAATATAGGGATTTTATTGTCCCTACTTAACTCATTTCTAATAGACTTCACTACTAACACTTATTCTGCCCCTCTAGTTTGAATCCAAACATTATGCTCCACAACAAGGTTGAAACTTAAGAATGAATCTAGTATTAACCATGCTTGACTTAAAATCTTAATTTAATGAATATATGGGTCTTTAGGTGACATTTGGTATAGGGATAATTTTATTCTTAACTAAACCATATTTTTAGGAATATTATTCCTATAGATTCCTAAGAAAATTTATAAAATATGTTTGGTTATCACTTAATTTTTTTACCAATGATACGTTGAATTCCCAAAAATGTTTTAGTCTCATGATTGGTTCAAATGAAAAAATTATAGTAATATAGTCTACTTTTTTAAAAATACCTAAATTGAAATAAAAGGAAGTGTTGGATACATGACTTATCAATTATCATTAGAGGTGATCTAGTCCGCACAAGCATATTAAAAATATAGGTCTTGCTAACATGTATCCTAAGGACATTGATTAAAGAATCATATATATAAAATGTTTTTATGGGAAATCACGATATTGATTGTATTTGTAACCTTTAAATGTCGTGGGCATGCACTCCTTAGCATTTTCCTAAAAATATTAATATGCTTATGCCATATTTAAATGGACTTATATTTAGCACACTAGCAAATTAAATAGGCTGATTTGCGGATTGGTTTGCGTGATTTTCTTTGTAAAACATTTGATTTTTGGGTTGTCCAAAATATTTCTTTTCAAATAACTAAAAAATATTAGAAATTATATATATTTTAATTTTTAATATATGTAAACGAGTTGGTCTACAAATTCACATATCAAACTTGTTTAACTTACAGGTTTCATGAACTAACACCCATATGTTTGCCATATAAACAAACCACAATTTTACCTAGTCCAAGCTCACCTCTAACTGTCATGCCTTACCATTTGTTATAAATGAAGGTAATTTAATAACCTTACAAACTATAATTTATTAAAAACAATGAAGGTAATTTAGTAACTTTACAACCTATAATTTATTAACTTTAAAAATAAATGAAGATAATTTAGTAATTTCATAGGCGAGAATAATTTTTTTAACTTTTGTTCCCAAATTCACAATCCCGAGAATCTCTTATGGCTATGAATTATTTTTAATCTCTTTTACCATGGAAAATTCTTATATCCATGTCACTTTTCTAAGAATGTTAAAACATCCTCTCTACCAAACACCACCTTTAGCTTACATTTTCATCACTTAACTATTTTCTACTAATGTGGCACTTCATCAGTCACAAATAAACCTTCAACATCTCATCTAAACTTACGCTTTACAATTCAATGTGACAATATAATTTTTAGAATAAAGGAAAATCATAGATGCATTATAATTTTTTTCACCGGTATCATTTTTTTTAAGAGGAGTGCTAGCAACACACTCTTTTGAACACTCTCTCAAACACACTCCATGTAATTGGTCAAAATTCACATGGGTCCCACCAAATTCGTGGGTCCCACTCCCAAGTGGTGAGACACATGTGGATTTTAACCAATCACATGAGTGTGTTAGAGAGAGTGTTCAAAAGAGTGTGTTCCTAGCATTTCTCTTTTTTTAATAGTTAAGAATTAACCCTTAAACATTGGTAATATGGTATGGAGTGTGGACTAACACCTAACATGTTTTATTTTTAGCAGAGTTGATCCTTGTCAACTTTATCTCACCTTGTAATATTTGTAAAAACCGCATCATATCATACCTAATGAAGATTAGTGTGGTAAATTATAACATTTTTGGACCACTAATCCTTGAGTGCTTGTTGAATATGACAGATTTGGTTGGAAGGTGGGAAGTTCTTTCATTGCAACAGTTTCACTATTTGTAAGCCAGTTTTACTATTGGAAGTTTATTTTTTTCTCTCTCTAATTAGACCATGTTTCAATAATTGAAGCATATTTTTCTTTACTTTCAAAGATAATGGTAATACTTGTTGCCTTAACACTGATATTGAGAAATAAGAGGGAATAAAGAACTAGGATTGTATTGTCAGTGAGTTGTTCTTGTTCATCAACTTTACTGGAACCTCATATTTGAGATACTTGATTTACAGGCTTCTAATTGATTGATAAATGTTGCAGTCTGATCCATCCATGTAGTACTATTTGATTGTATTCAATTCAGTATTAATTTTGTTTATACAACATGGTCATAGGCAAATGAAAATTATTTTTGTCAAAATATGATGAAGAAAGATTAATATAATCTTGATACTTGGCACTACCTTTTTATCTAATTGATTTTGTTATGGTGATTGTTTAAGTGTACGTCTGGTCTATGATTGAGTAAAATTGATTCTAAAATCATTGGTTGAAAATGAGCAATGTTTTTTTAGAAGCACGTTGGATGGAAATAATTTTTAATCAATTATGTAGAATTGATTGTACACTGTGGCAAACGGTTAATCAAACGGGCACTAAATGAGAGATTAGAGATGAGACAATGTTCCTCTACCTTAAATTTATATAAAAACATGTATGATATGATGGGGGAAAAGAACAATGTACTTAATCAGTGGTTAGGATAAGAACCCCCAAATTCTGTTTCTTATAGAACAAGTCTTGTAGGATGGCTGTTTTATAGACAAACTCCAAATATAATTCCTTGAATTCAGCATAATTAGATTGTGGTTGCAGTCACTTTCCTCTAATCAAGCACCACTTTTACTGACTCAATGTACAACATTTTTTACAATTCCAACTTGTCACAAATAACACTCTCTTTTAAATCATATATTCTTTCTCTTCCTCTTTTGTTTCTATTCCCCAACAATAATAGACAAAATTCTATCTGTTAGAAGAACATTAAATCTCCTTTGATCTTCCAATTTTCACAGAATCTCTCTACTCCTTGGAAATTGAATAAATGTTGATACATTCTCTCCTTTTTCTCTTTATATCAGAAAGAGCTCTTTCTGTTCTCCTCTTTCTTTTAACCCTGAATCGAAATCAACTTTATATTTTCAAGTTTCAACCTTTAAAGCCATAATTTTTTTTCCCTTTACCTACATCATCATATTCATATGTTTGAATCTTGAAATCCACCTTGATATCTGATCTTGTTTCACACTTTGATTCCCTCTTTTTGTGTGGTTGTTATGTGCTCAGAAACAAGTCCTCCTCGTCTCTCTTTCTCCCATGATCTCTCTGAACTGCAAGGTTTACCATTGAAACAAGATGTTCCATCAAATTCTGACTTTGAGTTCAACACAAGTAGCATCCTTGAGTTTGAACCATCTTCAGCAGATGAACTTTTCTCTAATGGGGTGATCCTTCCAATTCAGATACAAGACAAAACCAATACTACTCCAAAACATCATGTAGAACCTCCTTACAAAAAACTTCCCCCTCGTCCATGTCCCTCAAGTGTTGACAAAATGAAGAAAGAAACCATTAGAGAACTCCTAGATATTGAGAAAAAGCCTCATTCAAGATCTTTCTGGGGATTCAGTAGAAGCAAAAGTCTCAATTGTGATACAAAGAAGAGCTTGGTTAACTCTTTACCACTTTTGTCAAGAAGCAACTCAACAGGGTCAGTGTCAAATCCAAAGAGAATGAGTTCAAACAAGCAGCAATCAGCAACTAAGTCATCATCATCATCATATTCAAGTTCTTCTACCTTAAATTTGTATCCTATGCAAAAATCTCATTCAGGTAAGAGTTTTGGAGGATCTTATGGCAATGGTCTTCGTGTTAGTCCTATCTTAAACGTACCAACTCCTTGTGTTTCAAAGGGAAGTGCAAATCTCTTTGGTTTGGGTTCATTTTTACGTGTTGGGAAGGTTAAGAAGAGCAAGAAGTGATGATTTCATTTGTTCATAGCAGTTTTTCTAACCTGCGCAATGTTGCAGAAGTTAATAAATCAAAAGTGGAAAAGTTTTATTGGAAATTGCACTTATCACAACATATTCAATGCATTGGTAATATGAAATATTATATCTTCCAATAAAATCTTTTCACTCTTTATTTATTATCCCGTGCAACATTGCACAAGTCAAAAAAGCTGATGAGCCTGTTTGGGTGGAACTTCTGCAGAAGTACTTCTAAGTGAAAAAAATAACATAAATCAAAGAGGTCAAATGCATTTAACTTCTCCATAAGTTAAATTAGTTACTTTTAAAAAGTTAAATGGGAGACCTTTTGGAGGAGGTGGTCTACAAAGACTAATTTTAACTTATGAAGAAGTTAAATCCATTTGACCTCTTTGATTCATGCTATTTTTTTCACCTAGAAGTACTTCTGTAGAAGTTCCACCCAAACAGGCTCGATATATCATATCATGTCATGGATTCATCTTGGCTTGTTATCATAATTTTTTTTGTTCTGATCAGAGTGACAAGAGTAATAGAGGTTAATTAGCATGGTAATCAATTAAGTTAATTAAGCTATATTAAGACAATAATTGTTATAAGGAGAGATTATTATAAGAAGAATTTGATGATGGATCTTGTGAATGTCATGGTCCTGAGCTTGGGAGACAGCACAACGGGAATCCATCTTTAATGTTTTGTCCCATTTTACTTTCTTTTGTGATTCCTTCTAATCCTAAATATGGTACCTTGTGCCTTGTTCAGATTAGCACTGGTTTATTTATGAGTAATGTCCCATCTATTTAACTAACATTTTTGTCTCTAATTGCAAAAATATGACAACTAAGGTGGGAAATTTTATGGACAAACAAACAAATCCTTGATGAAAAATTTGTTGTCTGAATTAGCTTTTGTGCTACTTAACTCACCTAATCATGGACCATCCTTTGGTTTATCTAATGGCACATATATATACATAGGCTTACCTTTGATGCATTTTACATAGAAAATAGAGAACCTTCCAAGTTTCGTTAGTAGTTGAACAATTGATGAATTTTGTTTCACATGAGCAAGCTCAAAGTAATAAATTAAGTAATGATTAAGTTCCTTCCTCTATTAGTGAACTTTCATAATTCATGGTGACTTTCCACACGGTTTTAGAAATTGTAATCTTTATTGTTCTTAAGTCAATAAACTTCTTTTTCATTTATTTATTTACTTACTCTTCTTTGCCATAATGTGCGGAGTTTGGATTCAGCTCGCTAATAATTACCAACATCATTGATCAAGGTGGACTTTTTTGTAATGGATTTGATTTTGGGCACGTTTGAAAGGAATTTGAAGTCAATGGATTGTGGCACTAATGATTTTATCAACTAATCGTAAAATATGTGAACAATTAATTTCGTGAATAAATAATAAATGTGCTTCCTAGGCAACATGAATTTTCAGTTTGACGTTGGAAAAGATTAATCAAACCCTCCGGTCATTTTTATAAGACAACGTTTGAAAACAATTTCATGATTCTATTTATAAGATAAAATACATAAATCTAGAAGCATTTATTGATTTTTCTCACATTTGCCCTTGTTGACCACTAAAGGTTGTAAAATGATATAATATCATAGTAGTGAAATTTAATTTTAAATAAGGGTAAATTTATAATCTTGTAGAGTAATTTCTTGAAAATCAATACATTAATTATTTTTCTTAATATGTGTGTTTTTGTCTGAATTGTCTTATAAATAGGATGGAGTAAAGGATAAACAAATAATGTATTATTAAAAGAATAAAAAGTATGACATTAAATATAGGATTTAATTGATATACACTGTCAGTGTAAAAAAGTTTTACACAGACATCCAATGGTGTGAAGCCACATCATTTGAAGAATATGACACCTCATGTATTATTAAATTCAATAAATGATGTGAGAGCGCATTATTGGATGTCTGTATAAAACTTTTTTACATCGACATTGTATATATATTAAACTCTTAAATATATATATTAAATACTATAATAATAATATAACTAATGTTGGGAAGATAAATTAATGAAATTTTGTATGTATTTAAAATAAAATTTATAATTGACCTACTAGGCCTAGGGTCGATTTAGTGGTCCCATTTTGAGTAGTTTAATATGAGATATTATATTCAAATCTTTTTGACTTTCTTGTACGTAAAAAAATTTATAATTGAATTATGATGATTTCTAATATTATTTATTTTATTTGCTGAGATAATTTTTCGATCAACCCTTTTCTAATATTATTGATTTCTAAATTTTTTTATATTATATAAATATTTAAATTAAATATATTATTATATAATATTATAAATATATATAAAGTTCATAATAAAATTATATATATATATATGAATTATTATATAATATATATAACATATTATATATTATATAAAATGAAATATAATTAAGTTAAATTAAATATATTTTATTTATAATATTTTATAAAAATTGTATGAACTTAATATATTTTATTATACAATAAAATTAAATGTTTTATTATATAATATAAAATATATTAATATATTATAATAAAATTTTATATTTATATAATATATAGAATTTTTGTTCATGGTGTTCTTGTAAGTATCTAGGAAGCTCCGATATCCAATGACTATCGAGACGTATGGTGGGATGTACCTGCAAGACACTCAACCCGGTAGTCAGTTTGTGTGATTTTGTGAATAGGTTCAAAGTAATAGGCGTACCTTACGTATCATGTAGTATTTATAGGCTCTAATAATCTGCATGAGCACAAATCCATTAGTTGTTTAGTGGGTTTGCTATCATTATAAGCTATTATAGGTGTGTGACGAGGAATGGAGAAGATTTCCCTGTAACTAGTGCAAATATTAAATATAGTACATGTATGTTGCATGCAACTGAAGACGTGTCCCCCATTACAGCCCGAGTGTCACTCAGTGTTTTAGTCGTATATTCGAGTAATCCGACTTAATCGGGTAGTCTATTTGCCTAGGTGATGAATCAAATAGGAGCTGGTCATTCGACATCCGGTCAGGTTGTACAGTAGCCGGTTAATCCTAAGAACAATTTTATTATATTTATAGTTTATTATATAAATTACTATATATAAAATTCTAGTTATATAAAAAATATAATGATGTTAATCAGAAACTTATTTTGGACTTAAGGGTTCAATACAATTTCCGATACACAATTTTAAAGAAATTGAATTTTCAGTACATAATAATTTTCTAAAATTATGTACCAGAAAATCAATTTCTTGTAGACAATTTAGAAAATTATTTACTGAAAATTCAATTTCCCGTATACAATTTAAAAAATTTATGTACCGGAAATTGAGTTTTCGTCCGTTGCCACATAATTAAAAAAATAGTCCAGGAAGGAGTAATTGAGGAAAATAATAAATGACAAAAGAGATGTTTAGAATAGTAAAAATAGGAGGTGTAAATAGAAATTACCAAAATTAGACAACCAGTGATCTGTTACCAACAAAAAAGACGAGTAATTTCAAATGCACTTACTTCATTGAACAACTCTATTTAATTAAAATTGTTTGATGATGTAAATTAGACCACTTATGGTCCCCCCAATCCAATTTAATTAATCAGTTATTTTCACTTTCTAGCAATTAAACATTATTTTTGCTTCTGAAATCTTCTTGCCTTTGTCCTATAGATAATCATAATTCAATGAATCAATTTCACGGAAAATTGTTGAATTTAATAACCAAAAAGACAATGGCCCAGAACGTTGTAGTGCTAATTCTCAAATGAATCAGAGTTATCTTTCTTCCTTGGCCTTGGAGATTGTTGTGGAACCCAACATACCCTGAAGTAACTTGTGTCATAAAGCTTGGGCCGAAAATCAAGAAACCCATCAGTAACAAATGGGCTTTCAGCATTACCAACCTTCAAGCCCAAACGCAAATTCGTTGTGAAAACTGAAAATTGCAGCAAGTAAGAACCTATCAAAATAAGTATACTTCATAATGATCCTTTTAGAAATTTATAGGGCAATTTGGTTTAAGAATTTTTTTTGTATTTTTATTTTCACTAATAATGAAAAAAATATGGCCTTGTTTTACCTTTATTATGTTTTCAAAAATTATTATGTTTTCAAAAAAATAATGAAAGTTTTTTACCATAAACTAATATTATTTTTATAACGATTTTTCTACTTGTGCAATGTCGCACATTATTGTGACAGTTATAATTTTCAATAAATTTTTTCCACTTTTGATTTATTATCCTGTGCAACATTGCACGGGTTAGAAAAAAACGTTTTTATAATTATAAATAAAAATAAGAAATAAAAAAATATTTTATCCCACCAAAGAGACTCTAATTCTCTCATAGAGGTAGGTTTAGAGTAAGAGAAACATGGAGAGATATTAGAACCCATATTTTGCTTTCAGGCTTTTACCCATTTTCCAATTAGTTTAAGGATCCTGATATTTGCTCATCATTTTGTTTACATATATTCTTTTCATTCTAATACCTAGACAGGGACTGCTCCAATTCCTGTACATAGAAATGGTCCTTATAAAGGGAATTGATGTGCAAGAGTTTAGTACACCCAAAAATGATGTTCAAGAATAATGCCTGTAAATTGAATACATGACCTGTCAGATACTGCCTTTATTTGGAGTTTGGAGATGGCCACAGATTCGATTATTTCTCAATAAACCTATTCTTGGCAATTAGGACAAAAGAACTCTGATTTCATTACTAGCAAGTGATTGAATAATTGCAATAGGAATAATTGTTTCACCTGTTAATGAGTAATAATGACATAATACCCCAGATGAACTCACCTAGTAGGGTTGCTGAGGGTAACATTGAATAGGAAACTAATTATAATTTTTTGTTTATGGAAAGAAAATCCTTAAATGCAATGATGCAATTTTATTTAAGAAGAACCTTTGTCATGGATATTTGCTGAGATGTTTTCCTGTAACAAAAATGCCAATCAACCCTAATGGAATGTCTTAAAGACAAGATAGCGAAAAAGAAAGATGGTTTTATGGCAAATTCAATCTGATTTAAGTCACTGCAGCAACTTCATGATTGATGACACTATCACAGAAGCTATTTTCTGAACAAAATTTGAGCTACTTTCACCAGCAAAACAGCTCATGTAAATTTTACCTGATCCTTTTTGAGGCAACTGGTCCCACCTCTCATGGAAAGGACTCCTTTAATCCCCTTCAATGGCATTTCTTTCCAAATTCAAAAAGTCAGCTGATGTTACTATTATAATTTACAAGTTGCAAATAACTTTACTTTCATTTTGTTTAATTGTTTTGTTCAGTATGTACATTTGGTTACAAACATGAGTGCTAGGTTACATGGATAGAATTGGAAATGAGTAACACAAGTGGAGAAGTTTGGCATCATACTTTAAATCTTCCACTTGCCATTTATTGCAACTGCTGAAGTCAACCAAACCTTGTTTTCTTTCTTTCTTTTTTTTCCCCTTCTTGATTTGTCCATATACAAAGGAAAAAGGATCACCTTTCACCATACTTCTATCAACAGAAAGACATATGTTCATTTTTTTAATAGTAAGTCACTAATACCTGCTAAGAAAATCTATACATGCCAAATTTTCTCTAGCTTTATACCTGATAAAACTAGTGCCAGATATAACAACTTCCTATAATACCATATTAATAATGGATTAGAGGAATTCTAATCTTGGAGATCTTAGCTTTATGAAGCAGACTGACATAATGCCAACAAAAAGAATAAACTCAATGAAAGTTTATCATTAACATTATTCACGATTCTGCTAAAAAGAATAACGGATTTGTTCTGTGATGGATGAACATTGAACAACAACTTGATGCCTCCGAATTTTGTGGAACGCCAAAAGATTTACTACAATACACGAAAAATGATTGCTCACTTTCTAGAATAGGTAACACGGGATTGAATAAACAATTGAAAAGTTAAAAACTGTTATATCCAGGATAGCAGGATTCTAACAACTTGATGGTGGTAGATTCATTGAACATTTTCAAAGTAATGAGCAAAGAAAGTTGATCTATAGAATCTGCAAGCTACAACACTCAGATGACCAATTGCAAAACTCCAAAATTTCATGATTATTGAAGTGAACTTTTGATTTACATGGATGATTTGGGAATTACCATTATTTATGTCACAATGTTGTAGGAAGTCAGCAAGCAAAATATTTGGGACATCCAGAATCCAGTTTTGCTATTCATTTCAGCTCCTGCACACACAGCATAACCATTACTCAGTCATGAATTCTAGTTAGAGACTCAATTGAAAGTCACAGCTGCAACAACTACATAGACATAATAAAAAACAACAATCACAATCACCAAACTTCACCTCATTCAGGAACATCAGCCACTTTGTATGATTCTGCACTGACCTCTGCCAACCACATCCCAGGAAAAATTGTCTGCAAAAAATTTGAACCAGAAAAACAACATAAGACTTGAATGATGAACCACAAGTTTTGGGACATGACTAAGTGCAAACAAATGTAAAATTCCAGCAAACCTAGAAAACCTATATATCAGCACAATAAAAAAAAAATTACCAACCAACAGAATCAAAATCAAAGCTTTGATTTCAAAATCCAAAGTGTTGGTTACTACTCACATTCAATTGCCTCTGCACAATCCTTGGCCTCTTCTTTGGCCTTCTGGGGGGTCTGGTCCCAACCAAAGCCCAGAAATCTTGTTCCACCTCTTCCTTAGAAAGAGAAACAGAAAACTTGACTTTCTCATTGATCACCGTTTTCTTCTGCTTCTTATCCTTCCCCGGCGATGGCGAAGAACCCACATCAATAAACCTTCTTTCTTCTTCACGGGTTGGTGGTAGTGGTGGTGGTGGTGGTGGTGGTGCCTTGCACGCAGCTCTTCTGGTTCTCAAATTCCAAGGCCTTGTGGTAGCATTGGAAGCAGCACCTTCATCCCCACCTTCCTCAAAAATTGAAACTTTGAGCTTCTTGGCAGCAACTCTGAGATCCCCCATGATCTTTTCGCGAACGGCATCAACGCTTTCGTCGTTTTTGCGCTTGGGAACTCGACCAGGGTCGTTTTGGTCCATGTGGGGTGCTTCGAATTTGGAGGATCGGCGATCGGGGGAACAAGGGTCGGTGGCGTTAACACACCTGAGTAACCGTTGGGTGCCCCATTTCAAGCAGGGTAAGGAGAAGTTGTGCAGTGGCTTTGATCTTTCAGGTCCCATAGCCATGAAAAATGAATATGATGACACTCTGAGGAAAGGGAAACAAAAACAGTGAATTCAATTCCTTGTTAAGTTTTTGGTGTTTTTTTTTATTTTCTGTGTAAAGTTGTTGTCTTTTTCTCTTTGTGTGTGAGGTGTTGTTGTTTGTAGTTTCTGGGGTGGATGGATGGTTGAGGAAGAAGAATAGAAGATGGGTTGAATTTGGGGGGAGAGAGAGAGAATGGAGTTTTTGTTTATGCAGAGAAGGCTTGGCTTGGCTTATGTATGCATTATGAAACCATGTAATGTAATGTAACAATGACAGAGACAGGGGCACATAATAACAGAGACAAGAGGTTCAGACCGGTTTAATGTTCGCCTAAATATTTGCTGTTATTTTAATTTAACCAACGTTGCCACTTACCATGTGAATGTGATCTGCAATTTCTTTTTTCTTTTTTATTTTGTTTTTGGTTGTGGGTAAAGGGTGAGACTATGTTTAAAAAATAAAATTGGTAAAAAGTGTAGAAATTAGCCTAATTGTTTGTAATTATTATCATGGAAAAAGTGCATGTTCTTGAGTAAATAATAATAGAAGTTTTGTTTTTTATGGTGATTTAGTCAAAGAAAACAAAAAGAAATGAAATGAAAAATATAAAATCCCTTTCCATTTTTAGCATAATGTGGAAACCTTGTTGCTTTGTGGATTGATTAATGTTATGTTTGGTTTGGACTAATTAAGATGTTTCTTTCATGGCCCAAAGCAATCAGTGTTAAAATGCAATCTTTACTTTTATGAACGGTTACAGTTACAACTGTTTAAAACTTAACCTTGCTTTTAAAGATGGATGAGTTTGACCCAACCAGAACTAACGTAATTTTATTGTTGAAAAATTATAGAACAAACCAAACGTTTTTAATCTTATCTTTATCTATTTTGTCAACTGAGCAGTTTACATATGTTCAGTATATTTCATAGTTTACATATTTTCAGTTTAGTAGTAGTATATTTTATTGTATTATGGTGTTGAAAAGGATATATGAATTGTTAAGCTAAAATCAAGCATGATGTCACAAATATGTCAAAATTTAACTTGACTTCTATGTTCTAACACAAACTTTTATGATTGTCTATAGGGGAATTTCATATTGACGGTTACTTTGTCATTATTCTCGCATATTTAGTTATTTTAAATTTCAACTAATCTGGAGTGGAATAAAGTACATCATTTAAAAGGCTAAGCCTATGTTTGTATTGCCGTATGAGAACCGATTAAAAGTACGTTCTATCAAACACAAGAGGTTCTTGCTTTATAAAAATGAGTTTTTTGGAAAATGTTTTTGGAAAATATGTTTGTCTGTTTGTGGTGATGACAACTAAAAAACAAACACACTAAGGGGTCGTTCGGGGTGGTTGCGAGTTTTCAGTTTTTGGCTTTTAAAAATTTTCAATCAAATTTTTACAACTCAAAACTAAAAATTGAAAACTTGTTTTTGTGGTTTCAAAACAAACAAACAACTAAACCCTAAACCCTAAACCCTAAAACAAATATTTTGAAAACCACAAAAAGTGATTTTTAATTTTTGGTTTTGAATTGTAAAAACTTATTGAAAATTTTTAAAAACCAAAAACTGAAAACTCGCAACCACTCCGAACAGCCCCTAAAGTTTTCAAAGTTTATTATTTTCAACTGTGCCACTCAAACTTGATGGAGCTATTACACAGTCGTGCTCAAAATGATAGTTATACATTATTGAAGCTCCTTAAAATCATTTGGTATATATCAGTCACTTAAAAAAATTAACAGAAGCTGGTATAGCTCAATTGGTGTCTTTCCACCCACAAGGGGTGTGTAAAGCAATACTAGTGCGAAGCGAATTTAACTATAAGAATCAGAAAAGAGGAGCAGCTAGAGTATCCTCTGCAAAAATAAGTTTGGAAGAAAGTTTATCTGTACAAAACTACTATGGAACTGATTTGGTGATTCTATCTCCGGCTTAAGAGAAGACAACTCAGAGGAGGCCTCAATGGAAGTGACTCACTTGCATTATGTATAGAATGAAATGTAAACAGGTTCCTGGTTGGGGGAAAATTGGAATTGCTATACAAGTATTTACAAACTCTCTTTACTTCCATTGTCAGAAGAAACACACTAAGGGCAGCTGGAATTTGTTGCCTCACTCTTGATCACCCGGGTATTGTATGAGCCACAAAATTCACATTTGTGATATAACCAGTGGAAGCGTGAAGTGCCCTTTCGATCACAGTCATGGCAGAGTATGTCCTGCATTGCCATTACAAAAGTGATTAATAGACAAGAGTTGACAAATCACCCCTGCTAGTGAGGTATCTTTTTACATTATACTTTAGCTTATTTTGTTGGAAATTTATTCGATACAATGGTAAAAACAACACCATTAAAGTCGTATAATCAGCTGGTTCATTCAGTCATTCTATTGGCACTGGTTATAAGTCAAAAAGAAAAAATGTTTCCGCATCATGGGTTAGTGGAAAAAGAAAAAAGAAAATTGGTGCAACTATAAAGTTCTAGGATGATGAGGTGTATCACTAATTATTTTTGTATACGCCTGTTTTTGCAGTTTTTCTCTTTCTTAGTCATGATATTGTTTTAATTGTGAGAAAGTATATTAAAAAATAGTGGCCAACCCGGCTTATATCAGCACAATATATTTATTGTTTTAAAATTAGGATTCAAATGATTTTTGAGAATTTTTTTAATTGAGTTATGTTAGAAATATAATATAAAACCATTCATGTATCTTCATCAAATAGTTTAAGCTTTTAGGATAGATGGTTCATGACATGGCATCGGAGCCTCTATGACCAACTGGTTTATGAGTTTGATCATTGATGCCTCCATTGTTATATTAAAAAAAGTTTAATTTCTGCATTAGATAGTTGGAAAGGGCTCTTGTGTGAGATGATGTGTTAAAAATATAATATAAAACATTCATGTGTCTTCATCCAATAGCTTAACCTTTTGGATTAGTTGGTTGATGACGAGATAAATGTTACACTTTTAGTCAACGTTCTTTGTTTTACTGAAATTTTATAATTAATTTTGGTATTAAAATAGTAATTTTATTTTACTAGTTTGTTAGAAAAACAAGCGTGTTTGATTTACTCCAAAATCACGTTACAAACGTGGATCCGGACCAACGCTAGCGTTGGCCCGGATCCACGTTGGGCCAACGCTAGTGAATAACGTTGGCCCGGATCCACGTTTGTAACGTGGTTATTGGGTAAACCAAACAAGAAAAACATTTTTTATTTAACTAATATGGGGAATAGATCTAGGTATGTAGGTATCCATTAGGCATAATAGGTATTAAAGTTGTCATCCACGCGGACTTGGATCATACTAAACCCTATCCATTTTCATCCCTATAATAAAGTGAAAAGTAATTTACTATGGACCAAATAAATATTGAAGAGACAGAAGTATACCTGATAGCGGTCCCTGTACTCTTCAGGAAGCTCCTCAGCAGCTAACAAAGCATCAAGCATACCAAAGTAAACCTGGGTAGGTAGAGAAACAGTTAAGTATTGTAAGCCGTGAAACTTTAAGCATTTCAATTTCCACTTGAAAGCAGCGTCAGTAAAGTTCAATAGGCTCTAGCTGTTGACTTAATATTTATATCCTAATACCCTACTCAGATTACAACTTAACCTCCAACAAAATGGTTCACAAAGGAACTCCGTCACCCAATCACACCTTAAACAAAGGAAAAATAAAGAATCTATAGATAAACAAGAATTGACTTTCTGTAGTTTTTTTTTGTTTAACCACAGGTATCCTCCACGGGAGGCAATCCTGTTCGAGCCGGGAACATCCACATCATGGTGGGGCTAGCTCTCCCAGCGGGGATTTTTTCCATCCACAAGACTTGAACCCAAGACCTTGCTTAAGGGGAATCAAGTATCACTTGAACCAACCCCCGTTGGTATTGACCTTCTTTAGTTAATCATACATATAGCTGTAGTTCAATAAATGCATAGAATTGTATGCCTAGCAGGCTAGGAACAATACAACTTTATAAGATTTGACTTCATAGTAGATATGTAAAAAGAAATTATTCTTACTGCCATATCTCCCAGTGACTTGCTGCAGATTGGACATGTGTAGTGACTACAAGTATATGCCTGACATTTTACAACAGAGTATTAGATTGAATCCAAAACCATTTTGAGATTACTTTATTTGAAGAAGAATGAAGATAAATGACAAATGATTCAACTTAGACTTTCTTTTTCTTGGTCCGAAGGAAGTGAAAACCTAAATTGGGCATGACATACCTGAAAGCAAGACGAATGCATGTAATGCCCACAAGGTAGAGCTCTGACAGTTGCACTTGATGTGAACAAGTCATCACAGCAAATTGGGCAGTTCATTTCTAAACCTTTCTCAAGGCACTTGTGAGACGTTGATTTTATCCCCAGGCAACAATTGCATTTCATACAGTGGAAATAATCAACCCCAAGCCCTTGTCCGACACGGCAGATATTGCAAAATGGGCAATGATAAACATTCCTGAGAAAGAATGACACCACCAAGTTAACAGCCAAAAGCTACACAGAAAAATAAAAACAATGAACTAACAGAGCTGACAGATTAATAGTCAACCAGATCATAAAGGGAATTACACATACCAAATTATTTATTTGTTTATTTTTAATAAAAGTAGAAATTAATTGAGACCAAGAAAAAATTACAGAGAGAAAGGAGGATAAGGAATCAGATACGATGCTAAATAAATAAGGAAATGGAAAACAACAAAGAAAATGAAAATCAGTGTAACAAAGCTTTCCAATCCTTCAACATATATGCTAGTGAAACCCCATTCAACAAGGCTATGTCCTTTATGAAAAATAGATGCCAAAGACGCGCTCACACACACACACACACACAAGAGACATATCAAGTGAGAGTCTTTTTTATATGAGAGAGTAAGAGGGGTGAACCTTAACCATTAGATCATACCATAAATAGTTAGGATTAAAACATAAAGTCACGTGACTTCTTTAAATCATCATGTGACCTTTAAATAACTTTTAATCTTGACCATCCAAGCATGGTTATATAGCCAGGATTTACCCCTCTCACTCATATAAAAAAGGCCCTCTACTAGATATTCCCCAATATATATGGTCATAAGGAGTGTATCAAGTGAGAGCATGCTCTCATCAGACAAATAATACTGACCATACAACATAAATGTAAGTTTAAGTCCTCTACGCCCTCAATAGATATGCCCCCGATATAGTAACTGTATATATAAGCATCAAAAGAATAGTAATTTCACCCTTTTCAAACATATTTGTATATTCTCCATCTCCTTTTGAAGTAACAGATGATTTTTCACCTCAGAGTATGGATCCAGCCTTCATTGATTTAGTTCAACAATTTAGTATTTCCTGAATGTGCTGTCTCTTTTCTTTGAAACCTCTACAACTTCAACTTTCTTTACGAAGTAACTTTCTCTATTTGAATGGTGGATACACAACATTAAATTGCCCATAAGTAACTTCAGAAAGAAAGTTCCAGCTACTATGCATGTTGATATGAAAGTATGAGGATGGTAAGAAGAAACTGAAAGTATGCTTGATATCATGGATTTTGTTCCTGCCCTTCCCCCTTTCCCAGGTCTATAAGGCATCTTATGTAATACGGAAAAAAAAAACAGAAGGAAACTGCAGTTTTAATACCAAATCTTTTGAATTCTAAAGAACCAAAATGTACCTTTCATCGTCAAAAAACTTGCAAATGTTGCAATAGTACTTTGCCATCGAAAGTCCATTACATGAAGGTGACATGCATACTGGCCCAACAGGTTGTATAGTCAGGCAGTGCATACACATCATTTCCAATGTTGCTTTTCTGCAATTATCGAACAGATAATTAGAAATACATAGCATTATAAAGTATTAAGAAATCTAAAAAAAATAAAATAAAATACCTATCCATTGAGTGATCACTCGCATTGTCATGGCAAAATCTGCATGTAAATAACTTGCCACAACAAGCAGCTCGAAGTTTGCAATTTCTCTTGTAGTGCTCACAACCAAATACTTGTTTCTCTGGGTCCCGAAATGAAGGTGAGCATCCTTCTATTTGTTTATTAGATGATTCCCCTGATAGAGCTTTAGGTAACTTCTGTTGGGCAGCTATCCAACGACTACAATATACAAATAACTAATTAATAAGAACTTGACGTTGAAGACAATAGGTTAAAGTGCCATAAAATGAAAGTGCAATTTATTACATCATAATTATATAAATGAAGAGAATTGTGGAAACTGGAACTAACCTTGTCATTAGATTCTGCACAAGATATGCTTTTCTCCTTGGATCAAGAGTTGAGTCTCGATAAACTTTCCGGATTTCTGACTCAAGTTCATTCTGATTCATCCGGAATATGTCTTTCCAACCCGGCTTAAACATCTGATCATTCAGGTTCAAGCTTTCTTGATAGTCAGCACCTATAAAAAACCATAACACACCATACTTTTAATTATCTGTCCTGCAATTAAATAAAACAAGGAAGAAATTCAAAGCAACTTGGGAACCTCTTTGAGAAGTGCTATGCTCTGATGTTTCTGTCCGTGATAGAGTTGCTGGACTCTCTTTCAAGCATTCATTTAGCCATTCATTGAACATAGTGTTCTTAGTTGCCTGTTTCCATGTGTCCATCATTTTGTTCTGTTCATCTTGTGTAAGTGCAGAAGTTACCCATGGTAACATTGATTGGAGAACTTCAGCACCTGTAGTTCCAATTATCCGGCCCACTATCTTGTCCTGTTCTTCCACAGTGAAATGTTTCCCAAACAATGGCCAGAGCTCAAGTTCTTCCCTGAAAATATGCTGATCAAGGGTCACTCTTATAGATTTGCACATCCCTTGAAGCTTAGTTGCAAGCTCATTGTACTTTCTGATATTATCATTATCATTGGCATCAGAAATTCCAAAATTACTTTCACTTAAATCCTCTGATGCATGGGTCCTCTGCAAGGCTTCATGAAGCACAGAAAGCTCAGAAAGAACACAAGAAATGTCTTCAAATAATTTTTCTTCCTGCTTATGGTCCAGCATATAAGAATGGCTCACATTATGAAGTGCCTCTTTGGATTCCAATGCAGGGAATACTATATCATCTTCAGCATTACTATGAGCTCTATATAAACCCCACAAAAGACGAAATCTTCCAGTAAATTGCCGAATAATTGTTTCATCACCATCACAAAGCTTTCCAGATTCAACATCTAAATACTCCAAGTCTTTGCGTATAGCTATATGAAATTTAAATATGGTATCAATTGGTCTTTCTGCAGAGCCAACATTACATGAGCTGCTATCTGTTTCCCATATGAATAGACTAGAATTAAGAGATGGAGCAGAAGAGGTGAAAGACAAGGAGCGCAAGGACTTGGCTGTAGAAAGTGAACTCAGTCCCAGATTGTTACTACTGACTCCTAAACCTGGAACACAACAAGATCGGGCACTACAACATTGTTTCTGGATATTGTCATTTTCTGATGTTTTAGGGATGTCTCCATTTTCATGCAACTCCTTTATGTTTCTCTTGGTTGATCTTTGGGTTTCATCTGATTCAGTTAATACTGAGCAATCTCTACCAGACAATTCCGAAGCACATATACAAGTGGACCGGACAATATGTTTACCAGGACAGCAACCTGATGCACTTGGAGACAAACATAGACCATCTTTACGAGCCTTGCAAGCCCAACCAGAGAAGAGTGTGACTAAAGCAGAATCTGTTGCTGGAGCTGGAACAGATTGACAAATTGTCAGATATAGAAGACACAAAAATACATTTCTTAAAAATATTATTTCTTTCAGCGAGAAGCAAATTGAAAATAGAAAGAGAACCTGCCAGTTGCATGTTTTTCAGAAACATCTCTGATTCATCTTTAGCTATTGATCTAATCAACCATGGTAGGACACGCTCAATCAATTTCAAAGGCATCACGCACAAGCTTTGATACACAAGTTCACGTTGCCTTTTGAAGCTAAAGTGCTTCCGTGCAAGTGGAAGAACCTATAGATGTGAGTAATTAGGCACATATTAAAAATAGGTTATAAGGTAGCTGGATGTTGCAACATTCTTGTCAAACTCTTGCCATAAATATTCAACTCTGGATTAAGAAGAAAGAATTTCCTATGTCATATTTCTCCACCAACATAATAATAATATGATTAATTAGTCGATACAAGAAATGCTCATATTTATCAACCTATGACAAGCTTTGATGTAACTTCTAAACATATGATACATACTCAATCCCACCAACCAATTTATTATTCATCCTATTGTAATATTAACATTGCATTGCTCAAGACATTCACATCTCACTTCAGCAACTCTCAGAAAAATTATTTGATGAGCAATGAAGAATCACCTGAACTTCTTCATTATGGAAATGCCTCTCTATGGTTTCCATTATATGATCAGCATGTGAGCACAACTTGGAAAAATATTCAGCTTCTGAACTAGATGTTTCTCCTTCATTTTGAATACTTTCAATCAAAGACCGGAAGTCATTAAATTGACTTTCTTCTTCAGCATGCTCTTGAAAGAAAGAAAACTCTCCATCTACTGCTGGAAAAATAACCTTGTCCTCAGCAATACTGCATTCATAGAAATGATCAATTAACCATTCCTTGTTGTACACTTCTAACACTACATAAAGAATGAAGTACAGAGGGTAGCATTTAAGAAAGTAGCTCTTTTTTTTTTACAATCATTTTGTCCCTTTATATAGTATAGGACATTATAATTAAAGATCATGAGAAGATCCTCTAGCAATAGATTATTACATCCGCACATTCCATGACACCTTATTTCTTAACCATTTCTTGTAGTTGTCAGACACTTCTAACACAACATAAAGAATAAAATATAGAAGATAGCATTTAAGAAACTGTCATATTGTCAACTTTTATGAGAATAATTTTTCAATCAATATACTACGGGACATTATAATAAAAAGATAATGAGAAGCTACTCTAGTAAGCAAAATACTACATCCACATTCCAAGAAAGCTTGACAACCATTTGTATTTATTTACTTTTTTAGGATGAATTATTTTTCTCTCCTTTTTCGTTTAGTATTTCCAATCCTACCATTTTCATATTTTATATAAGTAGGAGAAAGTGAGAAGCAACAGAAGAATTCTTCATGATGTATTCACCATTGGCAATATTGCAAGTACCACATTTTACATATTAGTTGGACCAAGTGAGGAGCTACAAAAGACTTGAGAGAAAGAAATGAGAGACATGTGATGAAATCTGTGTGTGTGTCACGCAACAGAGAATATTATACTTATATACAAAAAGAGTCATAAATACAAGGCGGGACGACTTCGGAAATGTTGATATTGGCTGGAAAACCTCACTCATGCGCCGCCACACACAACTGAAAGCAGCGGCACGTGGAACTCAGTGTCTGGGAAAGATAGGGCACATTAGCGCGCATCTGATGGCCGTTGGAGGTGGGTCTACCAGGGATGGACTGATCTGGGTGCGACAGTTTCAGTGGTGGGGTCACGTGTTGAAATCAGTGACTGGCGGCGAGGTGGTTGAACAGTGGCTGTGGCAGCCAGAAAAAAGAGGCAATACTGGCCAGAAGGAGAACACCTTAGTGAATAGGCTGGAAACTGGAGAGACACGGTTCGGGGGGGGGGGGGGGGGAATTGGCACTGATGGACAGTGGGTCCACCAGGAAAGTATGGATTAGTGTTGCCTCTTGTAAAGCTCTAGATACAATGTTGAGAGAAAGAGATGACATACAAGAGACATGTGATGAAATCTGTGTGTTACACAGCAGAGAATACTATATTTATATACAAAAAGAGTCATAAATACAAGCATTACATAATAATATAAAACACATGATAGACCCATAAAATAAGCCCATCATACTACACTACTTCTAACACAGTGCATCCAAATGATATTTAATGTTTCTTCTTTGGCTGTCCACCAATTATTTTCCTAAATGAGAAATGAGAACAAAAATTACAAAGCATAGGGATCCAAGATAGGGTAAAACTGAACAGAGGAAAAAAGCAAATTAACTTGAAAACAAACAGAAGAGATTAACCCTAAAAGAAATCAAACTAAGGAAATTTTGAATTAAAGAAACATAAGATGCTTCCAATCCACAAGACAGAATTGTGAAACAAAGTTAAGATGATACCTGTGATATATGAAAACTTCAGCAATGAATTGCAACCTTTCATTAAAAGCAGACAGATTAGCAAAATCTCCAGAATGTTGTATCTTTCTGGTCTCTGCTGCTATTTCATTTAACTCTTTTTTATAGCATTATGCCAGAGTAATATTTCATCTATAGGATGTGTTCCCATGGTATCAGAAACATCTACCATAGATTCAGAATATTTCCTTTTCCCAGTTGCTGTGGACTCGCATGCACATTTTGTTTTCCCAATCTGATGGGTTAAAGGACTAGGACTACACCGAACCTGAGAATGATCTACACAATTTTCAACTGTGTTAGCACTACTTCTCCCTTCCATCCAGGCGAAAATAACCTTCAATAAGAAGAATATGATCAGATACATTACCATGACAAATCAAATGTAGTTTCAACCCATAGGTAGCATTAAAGAGAAAAAGAAAAGAACAATGCTCTAAGAAAGCATTCAAAACTGCACCTTTTGAAGAAGCTTTTCTCCTGGCACTATCTTGCTTAAGCATTTCCGCAGATCCTGAGATTCATCAGGGGATATGGATGTTGAAAGCCATGGAAGAAATTCTGCCATCATATTCACAGGAATACTGCAAAGAAACTGCCAAACTAAAGATGCCTGTTCCTCAAGAGAGAACTTCTCAATAAGCAGCGGAAATACCTGATATCATCCAACAGACAAAAAAAATCAGACACACACCAAAATAAAAGAAAAAAAAAAAGTTAGCCATTTAAAATTAACGGTATGATTACCACAATGAATCATTTAGGACATTGCTTTATAAATGGATATCTTTATTGCGTGAACTCCCTCAAGTGAGACAATCAGGCATGAACATATATGTAAGCATGCCACATATATTAATTTTTCGAATTTTCTAGTTAATAAGCCCACATGCATATTTTTTTAAAAAATTTAACATGAGCATGTGCAAATATACATGCTTTAGTTTTCCCCTAAATGGTACTCTCACACGACAAACACAACAAAATAGTGAGCTTTAGTCCAAATTCTGCAATTTGACAAGCTATTTTTTTTTTTTGGACAAAAGATTGGAAGTTATTAGAGTATATTATACTATGAGATGAACGTTGTACAAGAAAATCAATAATCCTACAATTGTTGAATTTAAAGACAGCATCTGATCAGTGTAATGCTAATAAATGTTATACTATTAGTTACTATTGCCGAACCACTTATTGAAGATCACTTCAGTTAAAGGGAAATAATCACTACAAGAATATTTAACCCATCATCAAGTAAGCAAAGTATACACTAACAGCAGAACATATAATTTTACAGTTATGCGACAAAAAAATTAGCACCTAGCCTGCAATAACCAAATAGTAAATAGTAGTACTTTTAGCTTGAAAGGAGGAAAAAGAAACAAAATTCATCTTTCTATTATCTCAAACTTTGTATTAATCTCATTGTAAGAATCCAAGTGGATGAAAATCAAGGGAACAGTTATGAAATAAACTTATACTTGCTGCTCCTCCTTAGCCATGTGTTGACTAACTGATGTCTGCAGAGCTCCCGTACAGGATGCTAACTCCTTTGGGAAACTTTCATCATTAGGGATGGAAGAGTTCAACAGCTCAAATAGATGGTCAAAAAGATCACTTTCACCCTTGTGCTCCAGAGAATATGTCTGTGCTACATTCTTCACACGTTTATCTAGAGCTGGAAAAATTACCTACATGCCAGAACAGATTTCCCTCAGAACTGACTGTAGCAGAAAAACAGGGTGTTTGAACATACCAGAAAAGCAGGAATGATAAAGCCAGATTAATAAAACAATAATTTGAGAAAGTAGGAAGGATCCACATGAAAGGCATATAGCATATAGCCATAATTAACATCATAAAAAAAACAGTCATTGGACTCTATCAAGAAATGTATGGTAAATTGTGCAAAAGAAAAATCAAATACTAAGGGAAGCCTTATAATTTAAATCTACAATTGACAAATCTACATTTAAGCCTTATTTCAAAAATTGTGTTGCAAGTCTGACAGTTTCATTACTTCATGTACAGCCAAACTTTTTGTTTGTTTGTTAATACTGGCAAACATTGTGTGTACTGAGATAGACCAATCATTTCACATTAACTAGAAATGGAATGAATTTAAGTGTGACTAGCTGTTTGCTAACTACATTTAATAACCTTCATAGAAAGGCTCAATTCAGTCATAAATCAGAATACAATCAATTTAATTTTACCAAATAGTGACAATCAACAGAAAACTCATTTCTTAACCATGGCAGTCAAAATCGCGATCCAGATTGTAAGATTGCATGATCTTACAATTTTTCACTGCCCCAACAATCCCAATTATACACTGGAACTTGGTTTGGTGGGATTGGGTAGGATTGCCAATCTTACTCAAAAATGGCAAGATTATGCAAACTTTGTGAGCGAGTTCACTTGAAACCTATATCCCAACCCCAACCCCCCCCCCCAACAGATAACACATCTTATATCAAAAGCCCTGATAAGTGATATCCTCTTCTGTGATCGAAGCCTTCTTTTTCCCATCGTGTGCAAGCCCTATTCTTCTCCAAACACACTTGTGCTCTTTGAAACTGCTTGCTGGTGACTGGCCACTAATTCTTCTCAGTCCTCTGTGCCTTTTCTTCTTGTTTGAGCGTCACTTTCTTCTGTTGTGGCTGCTTTTTCTGGGTGTACTGGTTTTGGGTGCTTGTTCAAACCTCTTTCAACTGAGTTTTGGGTTGGTTCTTCCTCTTCTTCCTGTTGTGTGTGAAGGAGGTGAAGAAGGGTGAAGGAGGTGCTGTATTTTTTTTTGGTCTTGGTTGGTGCAGTTTTGATGCTGAAAAGTGTTTGTGGTGATTTAAAGGCAATTTTTCTTATTTATGCTATTTTATATGCATATGAATTTTCTAGGATCTTATTATCCGCTCCACAATTTACAATTTTCACTCCCCTTCTTGGTCCTATAGGTAGAATCTCAAATTTGACTACAGCTGCATGGATACTACAAGTGCTATTAATTACCATTCTTTACCATAGGGGGAAAACCTAGCAAAGGAAGGGAATCATATTTGGATGCTATAAATATCCAGCTCATGTTATTAAAAGCAAAATGTAGGGAAAAGAAAAAAAAGAAAGTGACAATATTAACAAAAGGACTCTATACTTGAATGGAAAGTAAAGAGAATAACGAAAGAATGTTTGAAATTTCAAAATATTTTTGCAATGGAACTTCTAAACTAAGTTCTCCACCACACTAAATTGCTAAAGTTATCAAGCAAATGAATCATAAATCATAGGGCTAGGAAATCATCATTTTCCTACACCAATTAAATTCGATTATGCAATTCAACAGGGAACAAACTCCAAAAACAGAAATACACAAATTTCAGAAAAAAAAAATTGAGGAACAAGGTTTCCGAAACTTGCACCTCATCTTCGGCATTGGAGTGGTGTCTGTACATCGATCTGAGGAAATGGTAACGTTCGGAGAGAGGGCGGATGTCGGAGCGGTTACCGGTGGCGAAAGCCATGGCCAATCGGTTGAGCGCATCGAGCTCGTTCCTAATCGCTTTGTGGAAGAAGGAGAAAATCAGAATTGGCGATTCCAATAAGGAGCTGTTGAAGCCGCCGCCGCCACTGCCATTGGAGGAAGAATCGACATTGCTCACACGATTCGAAAGCACCGCCACTCCTCCGCCTCCGTCCAAGTGCTGCAACCCCGTTAACGGCGTCGCCATGCTAATTTTCTTCTTATCCTTCTAGAATTTTCTTTGGAGCTTAATTTTTGCGGGTAAATTTTCTCTCTCTAGGTCTGCAGTCTTTTTTTCTTTCTATTTTTCTTCCTTGTGTGAGATATTGTGAGTTTGTTTGTGTGTACAAAAATGGTGTGCGCGTGAGAGAGAGAGAGGAAGGTGTTGTTGTTTGTTTCTCTCTCTTGGCGTTGGGTGAGTCTGTGAAGATTGTAAGAGTAGTAACGTTATTTTTCGTTCGAGCGGAAAGGAAAAGAATTTGGTTTACACTTATACGCCGATAAGATTAAGACATCCTGCGAACGAGTGAGCGAAGGCCATGACCATGTTCATAATTTATATACCTCTGTGGTTGCCACGTGGGGCTATATATGCCACGTAGGATGATGATGTCATAGTAGGGTAACGTGGAATTTGGCTCCACCCTGCTTCATTTTCTTTTAAAAATAATTGAGTTACAATGTCATGCACCAATATAAGGGTCCATTTGATTTACAGTTGAGTAAAATTGATTGTAGAAATAGTTAAGATGAATGATGCACACTTTACGAAATACGTGGGACAAAAGTGATTTAAAATCAATTCTGCAAAATCATGATTTTGTTCGGTTAGAATTTAAAACAAACCGGCTATAAGTCATGTTATTATTTTTAGTTTATATAATATTACATAAGATAATAAATTAATAATTAAAAATTTTTATTTTAAATTGTTTTTTAACTATAGAGACTAAAAGCCCTTATTTAAAATTGTAATATATAATATATTTAAATTAATTTAATTTAATAACCATAATTTTTAATTTAATAACCATAATTTTTAATAACCATAATTTTTAATTTATATAATATTAAATTAATTTAATTTAATAACCATAATTTTTAATATAAAATATTTTATAGTGACATTTAATGATATTTTATTATATCATTAAATAAGTTAAAAAATATATAAAGTGTTATATTTATCAAATAATATAGTTATATATTACTGTATGTTAATATAAAACTTTTTTATACTGATAAAATAATATATAAAAATCATTATTTTATTAAATATTATATTTTAATATTTTTTTCTTATAATTCCTTATTTTATAAGAGTGAGAAAAATTATTTTTTATAAAGGTTTATGCTATTATAATTTTTTGTACTAATATAAAAACTTTTTTAGTTGAACGTCCTGTATTTTTATTTATTTAATTTTTTTATTTAAGACTCCTAATATTTGACGTTAAATTTTGATTAATCTAAATTAAATTAAGTAAATCTAAATGATAAAACTCTATCAATATTTATTTATTTTATTCCCAAAGATTCAAACTTAAAATCTCACTCAAAAGAAAACTAAATTTTATTTGTACTTGACCATATGTAATTTAAAAATTCACTTTTTCATGCATGAGTTTATAAACCGTATATATTATATAATAATGAATGCAGACACCTTCCATATATTTAAATGTTCACGTAAACAGCTTTTTGGCAGTACTAATGAATCGTTTGTCCATAAATAAAAAAAAAATGATATAAACAACTTTTATTTAATATAGTCAGTTTTGCCAGTTTGGATCTACAATTTATCTGTCTATAAAAAGGTCGCGTTCATTAATATCAACGTCATGATAAATTAGTACCCATTTGGTTTAAATTCTAAATCATCAGGAATTAATTCTGCAGAATTGATTTTAAATCACTTTCGTACAAAATATTTTGTAAAGCACGCATCATCATCTCAACCATTCATTTCCAGAATCAATTCTACTCAACTGTAAACCAAACGGACCCTTAATATTTTGTGTAAATCGAATTAGGAATCGCCGTAATTTAAATTGATTTTAAAAAGTTTTAATGTTGTGTATACATGTTTTGATTGTCATAAAAACCTATGATCGTTAATATAAAATAATTATTCATAATCATATAATGATGCATTATGATATGACATTTTTGTTTTTTGAAAATATATATTGTAAATAATGATGTAACATATTTATATACACTAGCGGATGTCTGCCTATCCGCATTTTTTTTTGGAAAAGACGTAAAATTTGTTTATTTATATTTTCAAATACCTTAAAAAAGATTTGAATTTGAATTATTAATCTATACTTTTTAAAATTACTTAAAAAATTCACGACATAAATGATAAGATAATATTTTAAATTTAAATTAAGAAATAAGGATTAAAATTAGAATAGAAAAAATAGAATCAATCAGAATTTAATTTGAATTGTAAAAATAAGGATTAATGTTAAAAAAATTATCATTAAAAAACTATAATTCAGTATATCCTCCAAATTTAAAGAATGATTTGAATTTGAATTTGAATTATTAATCTACATTTTTCAAAATTATTTTAAAAATTCACGACTTAAATGACAAGAATAATATTTTAAATTTAAATTAAGAAACAGGTATTAAAATTAGAATAGGAAAAAATATAATCAATGAATATTTGAATTTGAATTGAAAAAAAATAAAGATTAGTGTTAAAAAAGTTATCATTTAAAAAATAGAATTCAGTATATCAAAGTGGGACGTGTATTAAGGGTATTATTGTCTGAAAAAAGTGGAAACCAAAAAAAGGGAATTCCCTTTATATATAGGTATAGATAATAAATCACTTTATAATTAACTTTTTTTTTCTCAATCACAGCAGCAATGCTTTTATGTGTACTAAATAAATATATTTATATTTTTCTCTATATATTTATTTGAAAATTTAAAAATAAAAATGTGCATGTATATATATATATATCATATTTTGTTTTATTATTAAAAAAATATTATAAAAAATGTAAGAGCAATAATATCAGATTTGTATTGATGTTCTTATTGTCATGTTGTCGTCTTCATCTGCATATGGTGACAAACGCACCAAAATATTTTCATCCGTATTGGAATTAATATTGCTATGTGAGACCGAGGTAATTATATATATATATAATATTATTTTAGATGAATATTATCATATCAAATGCACTAATAATATTTATTCATTATCATATCAAATGCACTAATAATATTTATTTGTTAAAATATATATATATTTGTGGAGGCAAGGATAGGGAAAACAAAACTTGTCCATCGCACCGCCCCATAACCATGCGTAGTTAGATCAAACATCGCATCTAACTAAGGGGTTTAAATCCATGAGCTTGCTCACTTGTTGGATATTCAAGCATTCACTTCTAGAATTTTTAGTAAAGATGCAATTTTATTTCCTCATGATATATATTTGTAAAAGGAGAGTAAGGGCGAGAATAGGACTGGCAGCAGGTTAAGAGCCTACAGCTTGACAGTCGATTAAAAAGGTTAGATAAAGGTTTTTTAAAAGGATGATTATTTAAAAAACTCAGGTTTTAATCCTTAAAAAAAGCTTAATAGTTTGATAGACCAACCTGTAATAAAAACATATTATATTATAAATAAAAGCATATTTATATTATATATAAATAAAAGCATATTATATTTAATATATAAATATAATATAATATAATATAATATAATAATGATATAAATAATTAAAATTTACTTAAAAAAAACAATTTTCTAATCAAACTTTTTATTTACCAATTATTAAAATAAGAATTAATAAATTGCAAATTTATAATTTATAAGTAACAATTAATAAATTTGCATCTCTGTAAAAAACAACATAATAAGATAAAAATACATTCAAATTCAATCCCTAATTCTTTTCAGTGAACCCTAGTAACACCACCGGTCGGATTCTTGTAATACAGGTAGAGTCGTCACCTCCCACCATCCGTGAATCGAGCTCACAACAATTAATCTAAGGCAACAGAAAGTTGTAGCAATGTGGAACGAGGAGCTTGAACGATTGAGTCTGAGTCTGAAATCCCCTTCTCGCTATTATCTCCTTCTTGATCTCCCTTCTTTAATTTGATTTCTTTTCTCGTTTTCTCATTCTCGTTTTCCTTCCCTCCCTCATTTTCCCCTTTAATTTTTTTGTTCAGTTTCGAGTCAGAAATCCTTTGGCTACAATGGAAACACTCAACCCCGCAATGACGACGTCCCTTAGCCGTGACAACAATGTTCAGTGTTTACCTTTGCGGATAAGAGAAGAGAATGGCATCCTCACTGTCGCACTACTGCGAGCTCCTCACTGTCATCATGGTCGTCGTGCGAGAGAGAAAATAGGTCGTGGTGACTGCATTGCGAGAAGGAGAATGTGCCACCATGGTAATCACATTGTAACCCTTAACCAAAGAATGGAGCAACTGAGCCAGAGAAGCCATTGTGACTGGGGGAAAAAGAATAAAAGCAAGTAGTAGACAGACTTTTAGACATGCTTGTAGGTTAGGTCAGACCAGACCTTAAAAAATGGTCTGGGACAAGTAACAGGTCAGACTCAAGCTTTATCTTTATAATAAGGAACTAGACCAAGCTCAAGCCTCACAAAGCTAGATTGGCCTGTTTCCACTCTTAATGCAGAGTTTTAGAGGGGAGAGGGAGGGAGGACAAGTTTTTCTTATTATAACATCCTCTACTTTAATAATTTTTTAAAATAAAAAATAAAGCAATAGATTAATTATCGTAAACTTCCTCTCTTAATTTAAAAATAAAAAATGTATTCCCCTCTCTTTCATTCTAAACCCTAAACCCATAATACAAACACGCTCTTAAGGGTTTTAGAATGAATAACATATTTTGTCTTAGGGAAATAACAACTCTTGTATATTTCTCAGAATTGAAGATTTTTTTCTTATTTTTTATAATTATTTCTTATTACATTAAATGTATCATACTTTTTAGAGTACTTTTAAGTGTTTTTCAGATTTTAAATTGGCTTTATCTCTAATTAACGAACATGTGTCATGTTTTCATAAGTATGCTACGACCATTTCCAAAATCAGAAATTGGGTAGGAAAAGAATGGAAGGTTACGTTCCACCATCTCCATCGTGAAGGGAACTAAGAAAGGTGCCATAAGCCATTGCATATGTCTATTTTGCTAGCCCTCCTCAGAACCTCTCCCCTATCCTGTTGGTAAATGCATGGGGGATTTAGTTTGGTTTCTTGTTTATGGTCTTTCTTTTTTCTCTTTTCTCTTTTGCCCTATCTTTGTAAACGATACTTTACCAAAAAAATATATCATATTAAATTTTTTATCATTTTTCTCTCTAACCTTTCTCTTATTTGTTTTTTCTATTTTTTATGATATTTTGTCCTTTATTTTTCATCTACTCAATTTAATTTTTTATATTTACAAATATTGATTTTGTTATGACTAATTTGTGCCTAACATATAACTTGCACTAAAGTTCTAATGAATAATCATTGATGAGAAAAATTAAAGGAGTTAAATTTTGTAAACATATGAATTCCTATATATAGTATTTTGTATTTTTTATGTCTAAAATTTTAGGATGGGGCGATGATTTTTTTTTACTCAGAAAAAATTTACATTTACCTTTAGGATATAAGTGAGGACTCGAATTTGTGATTTGTGAAATTAATGTGATTCCAGTCTCGCTGTATTCCATTTAGTCCACTGACCCTAGGATTCATATATACATTCCGTGTTTAATTATAAAAGTTTAAATCATTTCTCCCTCCATTTTAATTTATTTGTCATTTAAGGTTTTTTCACAGAGATTAAAAAAAAATAATAAATAACTTTTTAGGTACAACAATTTTATTAAATCGGCTTTTTTGAAGGGAATCAATTTTATTAAAATTTTATCAATTTTATTCATATATACATTCCGATTTTTTTATGATCGTTAATGCGAAAACATAAATTAAGGCATAAAAGACATGAAACAAAAGGTCGTACCTTTTAATGATTACGAACATGCAATAGCAGTCACGTCTCTAGAGGTGTCCACGCCAATAGTCGAACTAGGAAACCCTCCTCAATTATGCTAGTAGCGTTTAGAGAGTAAGAGCGACTGCTCATATGTACACGGTAATGCATCTTATGCTATATTTATAGAGTTGTGGGTAGGGTTTAACCCCTCACTCTATTAACCCTAACTTATATGGGCCTGACCCATTATGTTATATCCTAATCAAATTAGAATTAATATCTTTCCTAGATCCTAGCAGCTTGTTATGCGTGTTACCCAATAGACTTTTAATATTTGGTTATGATATTAAAATAAAACCCTTTTATATTTAATATCATAAATAGTGAGCGGTATCTAGCAATACATCACTACTATCCAAATATTGAGAATGTCAACAACTTTTGACGAATCCTATTTTATGATAATTTATATGATTTGTCCCTTTGTTCAAATATCTAATTGAACACAAGGGCATGGAATGTGTCAACCTTGTATAGTTCAATTTATGTTTTCTTGATCCCCAAGTAGACTGTACAAAAAATAAACATCTTATGTTTATCCTCCTGAGCATGGCCATGCATTTTGCAGTCTCACTTTATCAAGAGGCCTACAGATATAACTCCTGTTACATAGGAGAGACAAATCCCATCTAGGTCACTCACATCCCACCACATAATTTATTATATGTCCAAATACCAACTTTATGATCACCTTGTTACAAAAAACGTTTGATGATATTTAAAACACATAATTTCTTATGTAGGAATCGTAGTGATTTCAGGTCAAAGGACTTCATATAACATTTATCAATTTAAGAAACGTTCATGACACTTATGTAACAATCCATGCAACGTTCTTAAGGTGGGTCTGTCTAGTACACTATTACTCTTAATATGTACTTATGTGAGCACATGATATCTCATATCCATGATCCGTGAGATGTAATCATCAATGAACTCACATACTAGTCTAAATGCATCTTTGTCCTAAGATGATACTTGATCAGGGACTATTTTAAGAATAGTTCTTCATAAGATCTCACGATCAAGTCATCTATTTGATTTCTTATGAAGTTTAAGCTTACTATTCTAAGGACATTTACTACATTCTAAAAGAATGAATTGCCTTTATAAAATAACATGATACAAGTGATGGATGTTCAGAATAAAACATATAAGTCTCTAGTGCATATACCAACATTTTTCTATAACATGTGCAATATGGTCAAGATAATAAATCAAAAGTGGAAAGAGTTTATAGAAAAATGTAACATTTGGTATTACCCATGCATTAAATATTGTGATAGTTGCATTTTTCAATAAAACATGTTCACTTTTGATTTATTATTTTGTGCAATATTGTACATGTTAGAAAAACCATTAATAAATTATCCTTATTCATTCTTCTAAATGCATTAAATGTAGGCTGGACTAATATTTTCAAATGTGAAGGCACTATCAAAACTCTCTTTTTCATAAAAGTTATTTGAGGGTAAAAAAGGAAAAGAAAAATTAATGTTACATTGAAACTAGAGATATATTGTGAAAGTGAATTTTTTTATTAAAGTGACAAATAAATTGAAATGGAGGGAGCAGTATTTTGTGTGCAGGGATCCTCTCCAACGGTGCTGTCTCTAGCAAGCATTAGCTATCGAATAGCTATAGATTAGCTACGGATATTAATTGCCTAGTTAATTATTCCGTAGTCCTTTCGTGGCTAATATTTGCTGGAGAGGCTGGAGACACTGGAGGCAATCTGGATCCGTATTTTGTCTATGTTATTCACTATTACAATGCATACACTCTAACATAGATGATCTAGTCCCTAGAATAATTTTTTATACAATTTTATGTATAATAAATTAAATTCACATTATTGTAAGGCGGACTTTTAATGATATGGTAAAAAAAAACTTTTAACGACGGTTTATTGACCCATCATTAATCCAATCATTGTTAAAGAGTGGATCTTCAATGACGTACCGTCATTAAAAACTAGAAACAACAACAGAAGGGCAGAACCTACCAAAGGAAAAATGAAAAAAAAAAAGAATAAAAAATTGGACAATGTGTTTTTGTTTATAGTTAGTCATGTTTCTATAAGCGTTTGAAAATGATGAATGACGATAATCAAATGAAGATTTATGTAATAATCAGAAAGTGTTATTTGTTTCCGTCATCATGGTTGAAAACATGAGGTTGGAATTGGAACACTAGAAGACAGAATTGAATGAATTAAGAGGTGTTACGTGGTTCCAGCATACATCACTTCACATCGCATACGTAAACGACTTGGAATAATCTTTGTCAAGATTATAGATTATAGATTACAGGGCAAAAAAAAAAAAAAAAATAGAGAGAGAGAGAAATAGCATGTACTTACTACCTAGGCTTAATTAGAAAATTAAAATCTGCACGTTTCAAATTTTTAATTCGGTAGGCAGTAGGCTAGCTATTCGAGTAATGAAAGAGTTGTAGAATAAAGATTATACAATTTTTAATTTCAGTATATATATTTTCAACTTTTATCTTAAAAAATGGAAACAAACTAAAATTATTGCTATATATACTTGTTTCTTTTTTAATTTCATAAACTACATTGGTAGTATTAGTAATAGAAGTAAATTGTGACCGAATAAATTTCTAATTACAGAAAAAAAATCTACCCAAAGATATATATTTTAAATGTATGTTTGATTTAACGTTAAAAGGTAATAAATTCACGTTTTCAACACTACAAATAGCTGCTTTGAGATATCTAAACTTGAATTTGATTACTTCTCAACACCAAATCAAACATATGGTAATTAAGTTATGCTAGAGATTTTAATTTTGTACCTATATTGTATTCATTGTGACATTATAGTTTATTTAGATTAGGCTTAATTAATTGCACTTTTGGTCCATTTAGTTTAGGTTTTGTGCAATTTTGGTCTCAAGTATTTTAATTTTAAGCAAATTAAGTCTCAATACTTTTAAATTAAGTAAATTTGGTCCATCTCTCAATTGTTTTATGTCGAAAATCCTAAATTCACATTTTCTATTCAATATCTTAATAAATTGAATTGATTAAATCGTTTTAAATCTTCTGAATATAAAAACTCACCAATCAAAATATCAAAGTTAACATAATATCGAAAAATCCTAAATTTGTGTCCTCTTTAAACCCTAATTTCAGGTCTTACAAAATCTTCCATTTTTGTCAAATTTCAGTTAAATTTTTTATTTTTGAACATTTAAAATTATGTCATATCTCAAATCTATCACAAATTCTTAAATATTTGAATTGAAAATGAGAATTTGAGGGTTCAAGTAGAAGATAATTGATGGAGGAATAAAATAATTTTGCTTAATTTTAAAAGTAGGAAAATTTAATTTGCTCGAAAAAAAAACTTAAGAAACCAAAATTGCACAAAACCCAAACTTTAGGGATCAAAAGTATAATTAAGCCATTAGCTAGATTACAATTCATGTTGCAAACATAATTTTTTTGTTTAAACACAAGTATCCTTCACAGGAGGTAATCATATTCGAGCCGGGAACATATATACACGTAAATTTAATTTGCACATCTACATACATTTTAATTAATATAATGTTCTTCTCAAAATAATAATTGTGTTGCTTTGGTCAAAAGCCTTTATGTATGACATAATATAATCAAAATTTCAACTCCACTTGAAATTTTTTTATTACTGTAAAAAGTAACTATAACTTCCCTTTTTAATATTTACACAATAAGCGCAACCTTGATGTTTATAATAGAGTTACTTAATTTGCTTCAAGGTTTGTAAACAATTAATTATATACTAAAATGTGAGCGATGAAAAGAAACCAAAAAAAGAAGAAGAAGAAAGCTTTGTTTTTGTTTGACTTTATCTCTAATATAAATATAATACTAGCAAAATTTAATTTGTCAGACTTTCAACAAAACGAATAACTGCACCTAGACTATATTTTAGTTTAGAGAGGCCAAAAAAACACACACAGGAATCATGATTATATATATAGCATTCAAAGAAATGGATAAATATTCAGAAAAAGGAATAAGAGGGAAAAGAATAATGTTTTATGCAATACAGTAGCAAAAGTGAAACATATACAAAAGAAGAAATATAATAGACTTGTTATGAATATTTGTTTAACTTTTTTTTATTAATGAATTTGTTTGAATTCAGGAATTAATAAGTCACAGTCGATCGAGGTGTTAGTTTGAAATTGAAGGGTTGGAAAAGGAAAGGTAAAAGAGTTGGCACACAGGTTAGAAGGATAAGAAAGGCATAAGGGTGGCACGAGGTGAGTGCGTGTCATGGATTACTTGGCACTTGAAAGCCCCATGCCTGTGTAAGCCTAACCTTCTTTTGGCTTTGGATACCACATTCCTCCTTCACGTCTCAATTAACCTCAATTTCTTCATTCCAAATTTGTCCCTAATCAATTTACAATTTATTATGCCTCTTTATTTTCTCGCCTACTATCAAGATATGAAAGCAATCACACGATTTTAGTAGTTCTCGTTAGGGTGGCCCAATATCATTCAATAGGTAGTGAGGTCTCAAGCAAATTTTTATTTTGGGGCCTTTTTAAATACATGAAGTGAACGAAAGAGACTTTAAAAGTTAAAATTTATTTCGCAAGGATTGAACCATCAACTATTGAGGAGGAAAATCAATTTATAAATCAATAAACTAGACCTAATTATAATAATATTTTTTATTTTTTTATAAAGGATGTTACTAATAATTAGGGGTCTAAAACAAGGGCTTGAGCAGCCTTACCCTCGGACCGGTCCTGATTCTCGCATTGTACGTAAATGTATGCAACAACAAGAGGAGGGACCAAGTCAATAATCTACATAAGTCTACTACCCTATAAATTTACTATGCAAATATTTAAATATACAAACCTCCATTGGATATTGTAAAAAATCCATTGGATTAACTGGAGTTCGATTTTGGAATTTTGTTGCCACATAGGCCTTGCTTAATGCTTATCCTAACGTGAAGGCCAAAATTAAGTCATTGGGTATATACTCTTTTTGGTTGCCTAATTTCTCCTGTGATTTTGGCAAAATAAATGTGAGAAATGTTATTAATATATGTTTTTGGGTAGATTCTACGGTAAAGTTATAAAATTACGGGCAGTGATACATTTGTTAGGTGTCAACAGTTTAATTGATACACATGGATTAATTGTGACACGTCAACTGTAAAAAAAGAAATCTAATTTTGACCCTCATTCTTTTAACATATTTGTGGAGCTAACATTAAAATTGTGTTTTTTTATTTGAACCCTAATTCAAATACTTTCCAGATTAGAGGCAATGCATTCCTTGTTTCCCTGTTTTCTGAATGACTCAACGGTGAGGCAGTTTTGAACCATTATTCCCCGTCTTTTTCCTTCGTCGCAGAGAACTGAGCTACTCTTTTTCGTGAATGCATTTAGGTGAATAAAATCCTCTTTACTCTTGCCATTCTCCTTTCCCCTTCTCCATTCTCGCTGCTGTATAGCTTTCATTTTTTTTGGGATATTTTTGAAACCCTAAATATTGAAACCCCTTTGTTTTGTATTATTGAACGATGGCGTTCTTCTCCTTTAACTTCTTTTTGTTTTGATCGTTGTAGCAATTCCTGTAATCATGATGACGTCGCGTTCCTCTTCTTCAATAATAAAGTTCCATCTTTCGATCTCATTTTCTTCGACAGTGGCAGACTCATTGGAATATATCGACCAATACAATATTGAATTACGTTGCTTTTAGATTTTATGAAACCAAACGAAATCGAAATTAAACGAAGCCGAATACAAAATTAAACGAAAAGGAAATTAAAAGAAATTATACGAAAACGAAATTAAAACGTAAAGTTCTACGCAATTCAATGAAAATGAAAAAGCCCCAAATTGGGATTAGGGTTCTTATTAATTTTAGGAAATTATAATCTGTGATTAGGATACTATACAGATTGCAAAATGAATATTTTATCAAATGGGAGGGAAACCATAAAAATGTAATTTGTAGCATATTTACTCTAATTACAAAAGGCAACTAATTGGGCAAGTTGGTGATTACATAAAATTAACAATTTTTAGCTGAAATGGACAATGTATTACACATGGCACTACGAGGGTGTGACAACTCATGACTGCAACTTTACCCATAATTTATTGACGGCACCGGAGTCGTCACCATGTTTTTGATAATTTTTATATTTAATTGCAGCTTTAATATCCCTTAAATTTAGATGATGTGTAACTTATAAATAAATAGAAGTGATAGGAAAAAAAGGCTTAATTCATTGATCATCATGAGTACAATTATATATACAAGGTTTGAATTTTAAAATTAAAAAATTTAAATATAATTAACAAGAATTTGAATTTAAAAATACAACAAAAATAGATGATGGTTAACGACACTGATCATCTATAGCAGAAATACAACAAGAATAGATGATGGTTTGAATTTCAAGATGATACACACCCCCGCAAGATGTTGGAGAGGTAACAACAACGATCTTGGATAGCAGGAATGAGTGTCGGGGCCCAAAGAGTGGCTTTATGAAAAGATCGGCTAATTGGTGACTAGAAGGAACATGAGATACCCGGAGTTCCTTTTTGGCTACTAATTTACAAACAAAGTGATAATCGACGGATAAATGCTTCATGTGAGAGTGAAAGATGGGATTAGAGCATAGGTAGGTGGCCCAAAGTTGTCAGAGAAAATTGTGGGTTGACTGGATAAGGAAACTCCTAATTCTTAGAGTTGTTGTAACCAAAGGACCTCTGTAGTAGTAGATGCAAATTGTGCGATATTCAGCTTTAGTGGAGGAACGAGCAACAATCTTTTGCTTTTTACCTGACCAGGATATGGCATTTGGGCCAAGATAGATTATGTAAGCAGCAGTAGACTTACGATTCTCAGTGTCATCGGTCCATTTAGAGTCTTGGGCAATCCTCACCCTATAAGCTAGCTTTTGGGGTTGAGTTAGGCATGGTTCAAAATATAAGATGGTATCAAAGCCTATCCTAGATCTGTTATTGGGCCCCTTACCCGTAGATGTCCAACCCTGGGCGTGAGGGGATGTGTTAGAAAGTCCCACATTTACTAGTGCTAAGGCCATGTAATAGTATATAAGCCTTGGGAAATCCTCATCCTACAAGCTAGCTTTTGGGGTCGAGTTAGACCTAGGTCCAAAACTAAGATGGTACCAGAGCCTATCCTAGATCCGTTATTGGGCCCCCGCCCGTAGATGCCCGCGCTCCAAATGTCCAGTCTTGGGTGTGAGGGGGTGTACTGGAGAGTCCCACATTGACTAGTTATAAGGCCAAAGGAAAGTGTATAAGCTTTGGACAATCCTCACCCTATAAGCTAGCTTTTGAGGTTGAGTTAGGCTCAAGTCAAAAATCTAAGATAACTTTGGTTCCTCAATTTTTTTAGTGAATTAGATCACTCATCTTTAAAATTAAGTAAATTTGGTTTCTTTGTCATAAATTCTCATTTTTAGTCCAAAGATTTGAGGATTTATGATAGATTTGAGATATAAAATAATTTAAAAAGTTCAAAAGTAAAAAGTTGAAAAATTTTAAGGCATTTTTTAGGTTGTGTAATTAGGGTTAAAGAAAGCAAAATTTTGAGATTTTTTAATTTTAGGTTAAATTTGATATTTTCTTATTGATGAGTTTGAGTTTAAGAAGATTTAAAATAATTTTTTTTTTGTGAAATTTTTTAGTAGCAAGTTAGAATTTGAAGACTGTATAGGTAGAACATAATTGATGGGGGCATCAAATTTATTTAATTTTGAGAGTAAGAGGACTTGATTTGTTTGAAACAAAACTAGAGGGACCAAAATTATACACATATAGTCCAAACTAGAGGGATCAAAACTATAATTAAACTTAATTTTTATTTTTTTATTGAATGAATTTACTTGATGGTCAGTGTTATGGGGAAGTTAACATAAATTAATTTTATCTCATAATAAAGAAAGAAAGAAATTCTCAAGTTAGCCTTATAACCCTAAACCTAAGAGCATTTCCAATGGAGAAACCTACTGATCAAGTTGCTTATAGTTAAATTATTTTAATAATTCTTATGTGGGTCCTTCACATACACAATCTTTTTTTTTACTTTTTAAGCAACCATGCACTCTAATAAAGCATCCCTACAAGAACCCCTCTAAGCATCAGATGCTTGTGGAAGCAACAAGCATCCAGTTGTTAAAAATAAGATCCAAACAATCCATGTCAACATCCTCCAACCATGAATTTTGCTTCCAAAGATTATTTATTTTTAAGAGACCCCTTATTAACACCTTGCATTGGAGATTACCTAATGTAACATTCATTAGCACATTAGTTATTTAAATATTTTTATTTTACATTAGTTTTTCAAAAATAGTTATTAAACTTGTCCTTTTTTATTATCATTTTAGTAATTTAAATATCAACTTAAAGAATTAATTTGTTTAAAAAGAAATATTTAAAAAATTGTCAAAAGTGTGTTTTACACTTTTACTAGCTTTCCTCCACTATTATTATATCAAATTGCCCAACTAGCTATTTATGTATAAAGTCATTTTGTGCCATATTTGTGATGGATTGTGTTGTATGGCATTGATCTGATGTGGAGAAAATTTGGGCTCCTCTGAGCGCATGTTCTGCTGTTACAAGGGAATCAACCTTGCTAAATTCTAGACGGTCACACTAACATTCTTGGGCTGATTGGTCACATCCTTATCTTATTTCTTATAGCATATATATATGTACAACTTTTATTATATGGTTTTCAAGGTGACTAGCTTGTAGTTTTATTTTTGCGATTCAAAAGTGACATATTCGGAAATAGACTCATCTATCTTGTTGATGACATGAGGGAACGCGAAGAATTTTCCAAAAAAATAAATTACAGTCTTTGGGAAATATATTAGGATTTAAGAATTTTGAAAACTAGGATATTAATAAGAAACCTGGCCATAAATACGTTTATGAGCCGTGTTGGATTATATATGTTTAAATATTGACTCGAACCTAACATGATATTTTTAACCAAATCAATTTTTTTTAACTTAGACTCAACCCAATGATGAATATACATGAAACTAAAACTAAAGCATGTTGAAATAAATTATATCATACAAAATTACTCCCTCCCACACACTTTACTTGTCTTTTTAGAGAAAAAAATTTGTTCCATTTTACTTGTCATTCTATCATTTCAAGGAATATTTAATTTTTTTTACCAAATATATCCTCAATAATTATTATTTGAGTAGCTTGGAATAAGGTGTACGTCAACCATTTAATATAATGTAGTGGAATAACTTAATTAATGAGTGATAAAGGGCATAATAGGAAATTAATTAAAAAATTATGAAAATAAGAGAATTAATTGCATTTTTTAATTCTTGCGCAAAAACCTTAAAGGACAAGTAAGTGGAATGGAGGGGGTATCATATTATACAAAATTAACATAAATTATCATTTTCTTGTTCTCAGAAAATTGTGTGGCATTGATTATTGGGTCCAGACAGACTAACCCAGTGTGACCTAGATGTGACTAGAAAATGCATTGAGGCTGGATTTTCAAGACCTTAATCCTCGAAAGTGAAACAAGATTACAAGTTGAGCCGATCCATGTCTTGAATACGCCTAATTAAATAAGACAAATAACCTAAGTAAGAATATATTTAAAGGAATTTGGATTTGTTGCACTGTGGTTAGCAAATCCAGACTATCGATTTGATGAAGATTGGATGGTTCCAATGTGATTTAAAACACACATCAACATCTGAATTGTTCGATATTCATAGGATAATCTAAATTTACTGACTGTAATGTAGTCAACTGCAGCAAACCAGGATCCATTTAAAGAGGTAAGCACGGTCCTAATCCCTCCTATTATTTTTTTAGAAGTTAGATACAATGACTTATTCAAAAATAGTTTAAAGAAATTCTAAGGAGTTGGTCGAGTGGAGCAAGAGTGCAAGACAGGTTCCTGGATTTGATAGGTCGCAGCTTCGAACCCTCACTCGTGTCAGGTAAATGTAAGTACATCTATAAGTGTTCTTTAAAGCTGAAGACTTTCCATGTCTTAAACTATGACACCATCCCCTCGGCCATATTTTTTTAACAACAAAAATATAGTTTAAAGGGGTCCAAATCATTTAAAGAAATAAAGTGTATTTATATATTATTCATACATGTTTTAATATGAACTATTAAAATATTAAAGTATACACACACATATATCTATAAAATAAAAATCCTATCCTACATATAGAAGTGAAAATTAAGATCAGGAGAACCAACTTTAGAAGAACCGTAAGAAGTGCCTATTAATTAAGCACCCGTGAGGACATAAAATTAATCTTTGTGAAGTGGACCAAATCTATCAAAAGACCCTTTAACTAGTTAGTTCTAGTGCGATTTAACCTCACGCATGTTACCCAAAGTGAGGCCATGTTAACCTTTTTGCTCCGCCAACCATATTTTTAACCAATTGGTTAACTTAGGACTTTATTGTTCAACACACATTTCCAATTTTCTTTTGACAAATCGTTGAAAAAGAAAGCGAGTTAAAAAACAAGCACAAGTGCTAAGCCATCGCATTGCAATAATGGGGTCAAATCATTATTTGTGATTCATAATTGACAATGCATATAAATAAAAGAAAATTCCAAAAAAAAAAGAAAAAAGAAAAAAATCTCTGTTTGGGAGTCTACATCATAGAAAGTTGGACTTGTTTAGAAGCCCACGGATATGATCCATATGTAAAAATATGTACCATACTGAAAATCATTGATGCAATTCAATGATTTTTCTGAACTTATGAAAATAGTATTTGATTACTTTTTCCAACCTTTTGATGTTTCAATTAACAAATGCAAACGTTGATGGTCTGATATGTTTTCCATTTCAATTTGTCCTTGCCTTCTAGAGATAAAAACTAAGTACCCGTTTGCTACCCATTTTTGTTTAATGTGTTTTGTAAATAATGCATAATTTATTTTTTTATTAATTCTATAAATCTATCAAAATCAATTCTATCCAACCGTAAATCAATCATATATGCTTGTGAGTTGAGTATTAGAATTTAGAAGGGAAGGGAGGCAGGGGTGGAAATAGGCTAGGCCGCTCGACAGGGGCCTACGATCCAACCTACTTAAGGCCTAGTTTGGCTCGACTCGTTTAATAAAAAGGCCAGGTCTAAGCTTTTGAAAAAGCATTTTTAATTAAATAGGTCAGGCTCAGGCTTTTTGAAAAGCCTATTTGGCTTGACAGACTAGCCTATTATAAATAATATTATTTTTAATAAACATATAAATATTTTATATATAATAAATAGTATATAATATATAGCTTTTTAAATTCTTCTGTTGGCCTATTTAGAGATATGTTTATTTTCATATCTAAACGTATATGTTAGTGACATATTTACATTATAAAAAAGTAAGTATTAGTTTGTAAGTGCACTGACCTATTTAGAGATAGATTTATTGACCCGTTTAAAGGTCATAATATGAAATGAGCTTTTAAATAGGCTAAAGGCTAATAGGCCAAACCAGGCTTTGAAACAGGCCAGGCCAAACCTAAAAACATGGCCTATGATAGGTAACAGGTCAGACTTGGGCCACAATAATATAATGCAGACTAGACTTGGGCCCTGCAAAACCTAGCTCGGCTCGGCCTACTTCTACCCGGGAAAAGGAGGATTTATTAGAAGCCCTTTCCCTTTTGTGTTTGAGAGCTTAATTCTCTCAAATGCATTTTAGAAAGTCTTCCACTTCTCTTCTCCCCTCTTTTCTAAACACACCTTAAAAAGTTGGAACCCCTTTCTGGATACAATTATATGTGCACCGAATGAAGAGTGCACCCAAATATGCACCTCATGGAGGCCACTCCTCAGGCAATTGCCGTGTCAAGTAGGGAATGATCTATAGTAGTGTTCTCTCTCCAAATGTGGAAGATGAATCAATTTCTCACTTGCATTAAGTTTCTATTATTTGGTTTTCAATCTTGCAGCAAGTGTAAAGAGATAACCCACTTTGAACCTGCTTCATATCTCCAACAATAGCCACTAACCTTATCCCTAAGCTTTTACTCACTATCTGCTATATACTGCTCACGCATGCATTCTCTCATGGTCAAATTGTCTTATATTAAAGCAATTCCGAATATGCTTTCTTTCGATTCTTCAGGATGAAAATGTGTGTATCTTTAGTCTTTAGTGTGTTGAGTGTGACTAGATAAGATTTTTGACTCTTCATGGCATCACTTTCCTTTTTATTCCACTTACTGTCTTATTGGTAGCCAAAAGGTAAAGAAGCATGTAATAGTTGATAAGATATAACAAATTATTATATTAGGTACAAAACACACTTTGGTTTGCAGGGTGTGACAAACAAACGACATCAATCTTGGTAGCAAAATGTAATAGTCACACTTCGTATCTTGCTCATAGCCTTATCCATTTGAATATTATTATATATATAATTTTAACCAATCTTTTAGTTGGTTTCCCTCATTCTAAATTGTTCTACAATCGTCTCAAGTACTAGTACCTTTTTATACATTAATTTTAACTGCAACATTCCCAAGTAGTTCATTAAAATTAATTTAACCATGTTCATAATGCATTACAACAAATGCTATCTGAGTGCGGTACATTGACCAGCTTTCACCAATTACTAGTTGATAAGATATATGCTTCCAAGTCCTATTAGATATAAAACCTTTCACCCAGTAGTTTAAATGGATGTTTGGTTTCCTATCAACTCAAGAAGCAGCAAGTATTTGCTATCAATTGGATCCACGTTGATGGTACTTATAACGCCAAACCAAACGTACTATAAGTCTTGGGTCAGTTGGTTTCTAACAAAGTATTAGAGCTTTTGATCATGTTTATATATTATGTTGAGATCAGTTTGATACCGAATAATCTTGCACCCACCATTTGTCATGTTCCCTTTTTTCTTCAACATTTGACACCGAACAATCATTACCGAATGAAAATACAAGCCACAATAATTGACTTTTCAATAAGTTCCATTTTGAATAAAAATGAACAAGAAGAACAATATATAAATTACAAGACCCATGAATATATCTCCTTAAGATTTTGAGTTAGATGTAATGTCTAATTCACTTATATGGTATCCTTGTTAAGGTTTCGTGTTTTAGGCCCCCTTACTTATATTAATTTCCCCAATAAGTAGTGGGTGCCTTTGTATCCATGTTTAAGTTTAAAGGGCTTTTGTGTGATAGATATGAAACCATTTATGTGCTTTCATCTAGAAGTTTAAACTTCAAGAATAATTGATTCTTGTTATACTACAATCTATTAATAGGGTCATAGTTGGTTAATGACATATCTAAGTTTGATTTCAATACAATGCAGGTCCAGCCCATCTCATCTATAAGCTATTGCAGAAGTTTGATTGGGATTGCCAAAGTCCTTTGCTCAATTAGTTAAAATTTGTAATAGTCCTTCCGAAACACCATGGCATGCAACAGTCTTTCATTGAGAACCCTGTTCAGCTAGATGTTCTTGCAGGATTAGGCAAGTAAAATGTAATTGGGTAATTGCTAGTATATGATCCGTCAAAACAACATCTAGCTGAACAGGGTTCTCAATTCATAGTGGTAAGGGTATCTTACAGCATAAAATTTCTGACCAGCTTCAGTCACATATATCAGAAGAATGTTGTTCAAATAACACCTAAAATTACATTATTCTACAAATTCATACACATTGTTGGATAATTTGTCTTAGTTGTGAATGCTCTTCAAACCATATTGGTTTTTTCAAGTTCAGTTTAAGGCTAAAGCAAATGGTTTTGACTCAGGATGAGAATAATGGGATGATCTTGAATCTTAATTTATGTATAGTAAGGATTAAAAACATAGATCACAGTTCTTATTTCTTAGTAAAAATCAGTGTAACTTGCTTAAAATAATAGCTGCTACATTTAATATTCATTTCCATTTGCTCTTTAATATGTCCTGATTATCCTCTGTTTTGGGGGTGCTTGGCTTCTCTGTAGCAACTTAAATTGTTACAAGAATATGTTAATAGAGCTCACAAAATGGGTTTCTCAGCTTGGCTTACCTGAAGCAGATTCTATTTTCATAGACACCAACATGAAATGGGCATGCTCAGTTAGTTTGTATGCAACAAGAAGCTCATTCTTTTTTCTTTTTAGTTCTGTTTTGTACCTATAGCTGCTAGGATAAAGAGAGTACAAATTTTCACTTGTGTATTAATTCTTATCCCCACTTCTTTAAGTTGCTGGCTGCTTTCATGATTTTAATTGGATAACTACCTAATGGTCAAATTTGTGAATATGTTATTGTTATATTATAAATTTTTTATACTATACGATGTCTGAACGGCTGAAACCAACATGGTCATTGCTCTTGTACCTTGCACCTTTCACCTAGGCCACCACCTTCAACAAATTTCCTTTGCAAAAAGGATTAACTTTTATGAAATAATTGATTGAAGAAGAAAATAGAATAAATAAAAAAGTTAAAACAAATTTAACTTTTTTTCATAAGTTAAAATCAATCTTTACAAAAATTAGTCTTTACTATTCAACCTCTCAATAGAAATTTTTTGCTTCTCATGTCACCAATCAACAAGAACGTTTTTTACAATTTTAAATTTTAGAATAATGTAAATAAAAAGAAAAATTTTATGAAAATTAAAATCAAAATTCACTTATTTTATAATGACTAAAATCATATTTTAATTGTAGCATCCAACCACTTAAGAACAAAAATAATTGTAGCAGTCACATAACATGGTCGACATAATGAACCACAAATTAAATAGTGGAGCAGCTGAAATTGAAAGAGCAGCCTGAATACATACAATTCACGTGATAGAGATCTCTCCAAAGGGGGTAAGGTTATGGTTTAAACTTGTCTACCATACACAAGTTATTATAGCCATAGGATATATTATTTTTTAATTGAATGGTCTAGATTAACTTTTATTCAAAAGGTAGTAGGTCATTGCGTTGAATTGTGAAAATTGCAAAAATGGGTTTGGGTAAAAATAGAACTTTTAAAATTTACATTGTGGTCCTACTATTATTATGTTATTAGTAGTAGGTATGTTTCTCTCTCATCTCTCTCCCCTCTGTCTCTCTCTCTTCTCTCCTTTGTTTCTCTCTCCTCTCTCCCCCTATTGTCTCTCCTATTTCTTTCTCCTTTCTCTCCCATTTGTTTCTATCTCCTCTATTTCTCTCCTATCTCTTTCTCCTCTTTCAGTTGTTTCTCTCTCCTCGATTTCTCTCTCTTATTTCTTTATCCTCTATTTCTCTCTCCTCTCCTCTCTCTATTTTTCATTTATTAAGATTCTCTCCCCTCTCTCTCTGTCTCTCTCCTCTATTTCTCTCCTATCTCTTTCTCCTCTCTCCTTTGTTTCTCTCTCCTCTATTTCTCTCTCTCCTCTATTTCTCTCTCTTGTTTCTCTATCCTATGTTTCTCTTTCCTCTCCCTAATTTTCATTTATTAAGATTCTCTCTCTCCTCTCCTCTCTCATATTTCTCTCTCTCCTCTGTCTCTCTCTATCTCCGTTGTTTCTCTCTTGTTTCTCTCTTCTCTCTCCCTCTCTCCTCCATTTCTCTCTCCTTTGTTTCTCTCTCCACTCTCATCTATTTCTCTCCCGTTTCTCTTTCCTCCCTCTCCCTCTCGTCTCTCTCCTACGTTCCTCTCTTCTCTCTCCTATGTTTCTCTGATGTTTCTATCTCCTCTATTTCTCTCCTATTTCTCTCTCTTCCATATATCCCTCTCACCACGGGAGCCAAGGTAACACCCAAGTCATGCATGCAAAATTTCACGTCAAAATTCATTCGTCAACCATGTAAGCCCCCCCCACTATCCATGGAAAGTGTACTTGGGTTTAGGGTTTGTATACTACCACCATCTACTCACCAGGGTCAACTAACCAGACACTTCGTTTCACCTCAATCTTCCACCACATACTTCAACATTCTCAATGGGACACCGACAATATTTTTCAAGAATTTTTTCTCATTACCCAATATTTTTAATTTAATTATCTTCTTTTAAATGTAATTAATTCACAGTAATTACTACAAATATTAAAAAAACAAGAAAATTCACCACAGGAGCCAAGGTAACGCCCAAGGCATTCATGCAAAATTTCAAGACAAAATTCATCCGTCAACCATGCAGGCCCCCCACTATCTCTGGAAAGTGTACTTAGGGTTAGGGTTTATACACCACCTTCATCTACTCACCAGGGTCAACTAACCAGACACTTCATTTCACCTCAATCTTCCACCACATACTTCAACATGCTCAATGGGACACCGCCAATATTTTTCAAGAATTTTTTCTCATTACCCAATATTTTTAATTTCATTATCTTCTTTTAAATGTAATTAATTCACAGTAATTACTATAAATATTAAAAAAACAAGAAAATTCACCACAGGAGCCAAGGTAACACCCAAGGCATTCATGCAAAATTTCAAGACAAAATTCATCCGTCAACCATGCAGGCGCCCCACTATCTTTGGAAAGTGTACTTAGGGTTAGGGTTTATACACCACCTTCATCTACTCACCAGGGTCAACTAACCAGACACTTCATTTCACCTCAATCTTCCACCACATACTTCAACATGCTCAATGGGACACCGCCAATATTTTTCAAGAATTTTTTCTCATTACCCAATATTTTTAATTTAATTATCTTCTTTTAAATGTAATTCATTCACAGTAATTACCACAAATATAAAAAAAAACACGAAAATTCCCCACGGGAGCCAAGGTAACACCAAAGTCATGCATGGAAAATTTCACGTCAAAATTCACCCGTCAACCATGCAAGCCCCCCCACTATCCATGGAAAGTGTACTTAGGGTTTGGGTTTGTATACTACAACTATCTACTCACCAGTGTCAACTAACCAAACACTCTGTTTCACCTCAACCTTCCACCACATACTTCAACATGCTCAATGGGACACCAACAATATTTTTCAAGAATTTTTTTCTCATTACCCAATATTTTTAATTTAATTATCTTCTTTTACATGTAATTAATTCACAGTAATTACCACAAATATAAAAAAACACGAAAAATCACCACGGGAACCAAGATAACACCCAAGTCATGCATGCAAAATATAACGTCAAAACTCATCCGTCAACTATGGAAGCCCCCCACTATCCATGGAAAGTGTACTAAGGGCTAGGGTTTATGCACTACAACCATCTACTCACCAGGGTCAACTAACCAAACACTTCGTTTCACCTCAACCTTCCACCAAATACTTCAACATACTCAATGGCACACCAACAATATTTTTCCAGATTTTTTTCTCATTACCCAATATTTACAATTTAATTATCTTCTTTTAAATGTAATTAATTCACAGTAATTACCACAATTATAAAAAAAACGAAAATTCCCCACGGGAGCCAAGGTAACACCCAAGTCATGCATGCAAAATTTCACATCAAAATTCATCCGTCAACCATGCAAGCCCCCCCCCTATCCATGGAAAGTGTACTTGGGTTTAGGGTTTGTATACTGCCACCATCTACTCACCAGGGTCAACTAACCAGACACTTCATTTCACCTCAATCTTCCACCACATACTTCAACATTCTCATTGGGACAATGACAATATTTTTCAAGAATTTTTTCTCATTACCCAATATTTTTAATTTAAATATCTTCTTTTAAATGTAATTAATGCACAAAAATTACTAAAAAAATTAAAAAAAACACGAAAATTCACCACGGGAGCCAAGGTAACCCCCAAGTCATTCATGCAAAATTTCAAGACAAATTCATCTGTCAACCATGCAGGCCCCCCCCACTATCTTTGGAAAGTGTACTTAGGGATAAGGTTTATACACCACCACCATCTACTCACCAGGGTCAACTAACCAGACACTTCGTCTCATCTCAATCTTCCACCACATACTTCAACATGCTCAATGGGACACCGACAATATTTTTCAAGAATTTTTTCTCATTACCAAATATTTTTAATTTAATTATCTTCTTTTAAATATAATTAATTCACAGTAATTACCACAAATATAAAAAACATGAAAATTCCCCTAGGGACCCAAGGTAACACCAAAGTCATGCATGCAAAATTTGACGTCAAAATTCATCCGTCAACCATGCAAGCCCCCCACTATCCATGGAAAGTGTACTTAGGGTTTGAGTTTGTGTACTACAACCATCTACTCACCAGTGTCAACTAACCAAACTCTCCGTTTCACCTCAACCTTCCACCACATACTTCAATATGCTCAATGGGACACCAACAATATTTTTCCATAATTTTTTCTCATTACCCGATATTTTTAATTTAATTATTTTCTTTTAAATGTAATTAATTCACAGTAAATAGCACAAATATAAAAAAACACGGAAATTCACCACGTGAACCAAGGTGACATCCAAGTCATGCATGCGGAATTTCACGTCAAAATTCATCCGTCAACCATGCAAGCCCCCCCCCACTATCCTTGGAAAGTGTACTTGGGGTTTGGGTTTGTATATTACAACCATCTACTCACCAGTGTCAACTAACCAAACACTCTGTTTCACCTCAACCTTCCACCACATACTTCAACATGCTCAATGGGACACCAACAATATTTTTCCATAATTTTTTCTCACTACCCAATATTTTTAATTTAATTATCTTCTTTTAAATGTAATTAATTCACAGTAAATAGCACAAATATAAAAAAAACACGAAAATTCACCACGTGAACCAAGGTGACACCCAAGTCATGCATGCGGAATTTCACGTCCAAATTCATCTGTCAACCATGCAAGCCACCCCACTGTACATGGAAAGTGTACTTAGGGTTTGGGTTTGTATACTACAACCATCTACTCACCAGTGTCAACTAACCAAACACTCTGTTTCACCTCAACCTTCCATCACATACTTCAACATGCTCAATGGGACACCAACAATATTTTTCCATAATTTTTTCTCATTACCCAATATTTTTAATTTAATTATCTTCTTTTAAATGTAATTAATTCACAGTAAATAGCACAAATATAAAAAAACACGAAAATTCACCACGTGAACCAAAGTGATACCCAAATCATGCATGCGGAATTTCACGTCAAAATTCATCCGTCAACCATGCAAGCCTCCCCACTATCCATGGAAAGTGTACTTAGGGTTTGAGTTTGTGTACTACAACCATCTACTCACCAGTGTCAACTAACCAAACTCTCCGTTTCACCTCAACCTTCCACCACATACTTCAATATGCTCAATGGGACACCAACAATATTTTTCCATAATTTTTTCTCATTACCCAATATTTTTAATTTAATTATTTTCTTTTAAATGTAATTAATTCACAGTAAATAGCACAAATATAAAAAAACACGAAAATTCACCACGTGAACCAAGGTGACACCCAAGTCATTCATGCGGAATTTCACGTCAAAATTCATCCGTCAACCATGCAAGCCCCCCCACTATCCTTGGAAAGTGTACTTGGGGTTTGGGTTTGTATATTACAACCATCTACTCACCAGTGTCAACTAACCAAACACTCTGTTTCACCTCAACCTTCCACCACATACTTCAACATGCTCAATGGGACACCAACAATATTTTTCCATAATTTTTTCTCACTACGCAATATTTTTAATTTAATTATCTTCTTTTAAACGTAATTAATTCACAGTAAATAGCACAAATATAAAAAAACACGAAAATTCACCACGTGAACCAAGGTGACACCCAAGTCATGCATGCGGAATTTCACGTCAAAATTCATCCGTCAACCATGCAAGCCACCCCACTATACATGGAAAGTGTACTTAGGGTTTGGGTTTGTATACTACAACCATCTACTCACCAGTGTTAACTAACCAAACACTCCGTTTCACCTCAACCTTCCACCACTCTGTTTCCCAAAAAGTGAGTGTGTAGGGAAAAAATGAGTAAACTGTCACATCCGTCCCTGACTTTGTAAGCGGCTTTCAGTTTAGTCCCTGAGATTTTTAAAACCTTCCCGTAGTCCCTCACTCTGAAGTCCGTCAATCACTTTAGTCCCAAACACTAACTTCTGTTAAATGTGAGATGAGGTGGCAGTGGACATTGCTTAGTTGTCACTCTTAGGGACCATACTGAACGATTTTATACATCTCCATACTTTGCCCAAGTGAGATTATAACGGTCACCTCCCTCCCTTCTTCTTCTTCTTCCATCTTCCCTGTTTTCTTCCTTTCCAAAAAAATCGTTTCGAACGGTGATAGAGATGCTCAATTACCATTGCCGAACAAAGAAGATTTAATTAGACCTTGGAGTGAGACACATCAAAAGAAGAAACCAGATAGAGAGCTTTAATGGAGAAAAAAGAGTACCTGCCAATTTCTCTCCTTCTGCATCAATTTCTTCCATTATGTGTTCTATAAGCTCATGATTAATTTGTCTACGTCTTGAGCTATAATTGGAGCAATCCTTGAGTAACAACGTACAACTCTCGAGCCATGGATTTGGCTCTCCATGTTCCATCCACACTTAACTGAAGCAACCCTGGCATCACTCCCTCTATCAAAATCAATCCTCTGTATTTTTCTCTGCAGCTCTGGCATATAAGGAGAAGTATACCCACTGCATGCTCTTTGCCTAGTAAAGATCCATCTTTAATATACCCACTGCATGCTCTGGCATATAAGGAGAAGTATACCCACTACATGTCCCTTACAATATTAAACAAGCTAGTTAGACTTATGTATCTCAGCACCATTCAACAAACACATGGATAAACGTCATTTAATATTGAAGCCTTTTTGTGTGAAAATTTTACTCAATAGAGAGCCTCACGACGTCTTTGTGAGCTGTACATGATATCATCATCTTTATTTAGGGAATCAACAATCAATATTTTTTTACAGTGTTCCAGCAGAAGACATTCATCTCAGAGCATCTGTTCAAATTTTTTCTATCTACAAATCACTCTTAGTTACTTTGAAGTTGTACATTGACATAAATAAACATTATTGCAAATTAGCTCAATCACAATTTTACTCAATATATAATAGAAAAGCGAGATTCTCTGTTGGCTCTTAATTAAGGTTTGTGCCATCATCTTTGTGCCATCCATTGAAGCTCTCTATCTGGTTTCTTCTTTTGCTGTGTCTCACTCCAAGGTCTAAATAAATCTTCTTTGTTCGGCAGTGGTAATTGTAGCATTGAGATTTGTTGCTTGAAGAGGTAACATTAAGATTTTGTGGGTATTCCACTAGTATATCTTCGTTCATGGGTGTTCATGGCTGCCCCTTAGATAGCACACCGAAGAAGAAGAAGAAGAAAATCACCAGCTGGTACGGTGAAGATGCTGCAGTTCGTAGAAGAGGAGAAACGAGTTTTTTGGAAGGGAAGAAAACAGGGAAGATGGAAGAAGAAGAAGGGAGGGAGGTGACCGTTATAATCTCACTTAGGCAAAGTATTGAGATGTATAAAATCGTTCAATATGGTCCCTAAGAGTGACAACTAAGCAATGTCCACTGCCACCTCATCTCACATTTAACAGAAGTTAGTGTTTGAGACTAAAGTGATTGACGGACTTCAGAGTGAGGGACTATGGGAGGGTTTTAAAAATCTCAGGGACTAAACTGAAAGCCGCTTACAAAGTCGGGGACGGATGTGATAGTTTACTCGGAAAAAAATACGCCGATATATTATTGTATATCATCTTTAGTACTTATTGGTACTACAAGTTGTAGTATTTGAATAGGAGTGAGTCTCATTCCAAAACATTATATTTGTATTTCTTGTACAAGAGAGTGTGAAAATGATATTGTAAATATCCTTAAATATAGTTAAATATTTTTTCGGAGTTTGTATTTTTTCTACCCTTTACATCTCTCCTGATCTGATTGTTGTGCTACTATTTAATTTATAGTGCAAATTGTTAGAGTCTCACATTGCCTAGAGATAAGATCAATTAAAAGTATATAAGTCTTGAGCAATCCTCACTCTATAAGCTAGCTTTTGGGGTTAAGTTAGGTCCAGGTTCAAAATCTAAGATGACCTAAGATGGTATCAACGGGTGTGTGTTAGTCTCACATTGCCTTGAGATAATGCCAATTAAAAGTATACAAGTCTTGGATAATCCCCACTCTATAAGCTAGTTGGGGTTATGCCAAGTTTTTGGGTTAGACAATCCTCACTCTACAAGTTAGCTTTTAGGTCTGAGTTACACCTAAACCCAAAATCTAAGACTAAATCAATCTCCGAACCCAACATTAATTACTTTAGTATTATGGGTATTTTTTTTCCTCTCTCTAGATCTCAAATATCAGCACTATAATTTCATCAATCTTGAGATTCTTGACTCTATTAGTTTTGAGAACCCACGGTTTTATCCAAGAAACTACACTAGAAGGCCGCAAAAGTGATTACCGTGTAAAACAAACACTACTAGCAATTTCTATACATTTAATCCAATGTGTAATGTTGGTTTTCACGTAAATTCCTCCCTAACCCACTACTACTAGTCTGAGTTGGGCTCTATGCATTGTTCCCTAACCCATTTTTACTTTTCTAATGTCTCTCACACAAACACACATTTGCTTTTCCAATTTTAATGTGAGGTGGTGCAAAAGTCAAGGGTATGGAAGGAAACGGTTCAACATGGAACTCATATAGAGAATAAATAAATTCATCACAATGCAATAAATTAAGGGAACTAATTTGCAGGGGTCAAAATTACTTATTGGTTATTGGTTAAATTTATTATAATCAAGTAGTTTCACATTTCCAATTATACTTACTGCACCTTGGTTTCCAAGTGATACTGAATCTGTGTGATTTTCCCATTAGGCAATTGATCATGGTATGCAATCACGTATAATATGGTGTTTTTTGAAACTGATGTTAAAAGCTATTCATTTGTGCAAATTAGCCAATATCTTTCCTATCTTCTGATCTGATCCTCTATTCCTTTCAAAAATGGGTAATGAAGTGCAACATTCTCCATTAGTTGCTAACCTTTTAATCTTCACACACTTCTCCAATCTTCTTAATTTTCTTTTCTTCCTAATAGGCCTTTCACTAGGTGTCACAATTTGTGTATACTTCAACAGCTTATCATTGAACCAACAAGGACTGTTATATTTATCACCACCAGCTCCACCCCCAACACTGCAAAATCCTCTGCCAACATTTCCTACAACACCAGCTCAACAAAATCCTAGTGAATATGCACCAAATATTCAGCAGCTTCTCATGCATACTATGGATGATGAGGAATTGTTCTGGAAAGCATTAATGGTTCCAAAGAGAAACAAATTCCCAGGTGAGCATGTACCTAAGATAGCTTTCATGTTCTTGACAAAGGGACCCATACCTCTGGCCCCTTTGTGGGAGATGTTCTTCAAAGGGCATGCAGGGCTTTATACAATCTATGTTCATACTCATCCTTCATACAATTGGTTAGTAGATGAGGATTCTGTCTTTTATGGAAGAATCATTCCAAGTAAGGTAAGTCCCAACTCTTGCTTTGCCAATAGAAATTAAACAAAGCTTTAACAAAGTTTATTTCTTATCAAAGAGTTGTGACTCAGTTAGCAACGCAGGCTGAGATTGTGGGAAGAACTTTTGATTTCGATCCCCTCAAAACACACTCTTAGAGATTGCCCTCATAGTAGGGACGCCTGCAATTAACACAAAACAAAGTTGATTTCTTATTTGAAATCTGAGAAATGTTAACAATATATTCTTTATAATTTGGTAATATTTACATAGATCTCATTAAAGAAGGAGTGGATCTACGTCTATGTTTGGTTTGGTGTTAAGAACATGTTTGGTTTAATGTTGAAACGTGATAAATTCACGTTTCCAACGTAGAAATGGTTGCGTTGGGGAATCCAAACAACACACACGTAAAGTAATTAAACTCAAGTTCAGATCATAACACAATTATTTATAGCATTGGAAACATGAGTTTATCGCATGTCAATATTAAACCAAATGAAATCATATTTATCAGGGGTAAATTGTACCCAATAATAAGAGTGTTTTGAAAATAGTGTGCTGATGCAAAAAAACTTCACTCTTACTCAGAAAATTCTCCTTAAAAACTGCTTTTTGTGACATTCTTTTTTCATTACAGCAAGTAGAATGGGGAAGACCCTCAATGGTTGATGCAGAGAGGCGCCTATTAGCAAATGCTCTCCTTGACTTCCACAATGATAGATTTGTGTTACTCTCTGATAGCTGCATTCCTTTATTCAACTTCACAACAATATACAACTACTTGCTTAGTGTCAATGAGAGTTTTGTAGCCTCATATGATGAGCCAAGAAAAGTTGGACATGGCAGATACAACCCCAAAATGGCACCTACAATATCTCTTTCTGATTGGCGTAAAGGGTCTCAATGGTTTGAGGTCAATAGGAAGGTAGCAATTGAGATTGTTTCAGACAAGAAATTCTATCCCATCTTCAGTGAGCATTGCAGCCCCCCATGTTACATGGATGAGCACTATATCCCTACATTGGTTAATAAATGTTACCCAAAAGAGAACTTGAATAGGAGCATAACTTGGGTTGATTGGTCCAAGAGTGGTCCACACCCTGGAAGATTTGGCAGGTCTGTTATCTCAATTGAGTTTCTGAATCAAATTAGGTTTAGTGGCAATTCCAATGCTACTTCCATTTGCTTTCTGTTTGCCAGAAAGTTCATGCCAGATACTCTGCATCCTTTGCTGCGGATTGCAAATGAGCTAGCTACTTGGCCTTAATTATTGACATTTATTGGCTCTGCATCATTATGAATTTTTTCATTAGAGTCATTTTGATGTCATTGTAATTTTTTCTTTTTTTTTTTTACATGGAATGCAAGCATCCAAACCCCAGTGGATTTTGTCACCGTAATTTATGTTTGGATATAGCGGAATGGATTTCAATTTCCAATGTATTTTATCTATTTTTTATTATAATTAGTTATCAACAAATATAATCAACTTTTTATATTATAATTTCGAGATCTTATTTTGGAAAGTGAGACACTCACTCTCATTACTCTCCCTTTTAATGATTTTTTATATTCTCTCATTTTTTCTCATTGGATGGTGAATTTCACTTATACTTGTGAGAGTGTGATTCTTCCTCTCAATCAGTAATACTAATTTTCTTTCTCATTCTATTTAAATCTTTAATTAATACTAATAAATAATAATCTTAAATTTTGGAATTTAGTAATATTCAAAATCTTATCCTATTATTTTCTATTTCAACTTTTTTTAATATATAAATCTTTATTCTCATCTTTATGATTTTATTTTTTTATTATATCTTATTATCAAATGATAATGTATAATAATATTAAATCTAAATATACTATTAGAATATAAAATTGGAAACTTATCTAAAATTATTTTATTTATATTTTTAATTTTAAAATATTGATTTATTATAATTTTAATTTTAATTAAATAAAAATATACATTTATATGCATATTACGCGTATAAATGCAATGCCTTTAAGCAATAATTTTTTTTCTATTATGATTATTCATGGAAGTAGTTAACAAAATGCAATAAATTTAAAAATGACATCTAAATACATAAATATCCCTATTTCAACTAGTTTTTGAAAAAATTTAAAATTAAGAATGATAACCAAAACCAAAACACTTCACATTCACAGTACAGAAACCATATTTACAAAAAAAAAATCATATATACCAAATGTACAATAAGTTGAAAAACAAACTCAGCTACACGTAAACATAACAACGTCAAAAAAGCAATTTTATTTAGCAAAACAAGAAACAGTAGCAACTAGAGAAATAAAAAAAACACTGATTGCACGTTTTGATTTCGCGAGTTACTGAAATGAAGCTCTCTCCTTCTCTTTTACTCTCTTCAGTCCTATTTATAAGAACTTTTTAACCACTTCACACGGATTAAGGAAATTGGTTAATTTAATTGATTGCAATAAATTTGTCATGAACGTGTATCATATTTACTAAACTATCCTTGAATTTATTGAGACCTATTATCTTTCTCTTTCTATTTAACTACTCAGTTGTGTCATACTCTCTCTACTAATTAATTACTCACCTACCTCCACTAATGGAGTATTTTTGTTAAATAATAATTAATGCATGAGACAATCTGAAAAAAGTTATAAAAAGGACCAAAACCCACCTTCAAAAAGGTTCTTATAATTAGGACCGGAGGGAATATTTATATATTTATTTATTTGAGAAATTGTGTTGCTAGTTCGTTGTTGTATCGTATTACGTTGGGAGAGTACCGAGTGTGAAACAAAGAAAATAGAGCTCTAAATTAAACTTCCTGTAACACTATTAGGGGTGGAAACAGGTCAGGCTAGGCTTTGGCATACCTGAGTCTGGTCTGACTCCTAATTCTTAAGCCTGAGCCTGACATGTTACCTGTTACAGGTTTTTTTGTAAGGCCTTGGCCTGGCCTGACCTATAAGCCTGTTTAGAAAGCTTGTTTTATAATAAGGCCTACAAACAGGCCTATAAGCCTAGGCAGGCCAGCAGGCCTTTTAAGCAGTTTTTTTATATAATTAATTTAATATATTCTAATTTTTTACTATATTATAAATTTCTTAATTATATTTATAGTTATTTATATAATTAATTTAATATATTATATATTATTATATTAAACAGACCGGCCTGTTAAGCCTTATAGACTTTTTCATAGGCCTGAAACCTGACCTATTTAACTAAATAGGCCTTTTAACAAGCCTTGGCCTGACCTTTTTAATAAACGAGCCAGGCCAGGCCAGGCCATAAACAGGCCAGGCCTGATAGGCCGGCTGACCTATTCCCATCCCTAAACACTATATATGAAACAAATAGTTCAAGTATATACATAAGGGGAAAGGCAAAAATTGACCAAAAACCTTTTTTTTTTGGCAAAAATTGACAAAAAACCTAAACCAAGGTTTCAGATGTTTGCCTTTTTTTTTTTTGTCAGAAGATGTTTGCCTTGACCCATCAAATTTATATTATGGGCTTCAGTTTACCCAAGAGAGGGATTTTACTTTTCTCACCTGGGTTTTTGCTATTCCCACCCCCTTTATTTTTTAGAAAATTACAAAATCCCAAACTGCCCTTTAATTAGTTGATTTACGGACAACGTTGTCCGGGAACTAATTCCGGATAACGGTGTCCGTAAGCATTTTTTTAAAAAAATTTGAATTACGAACATAAGTGTCTGGAACAATTTCCGGACAATCCGTAATAAATTAGCTCAAGGACACAGGTATCTGAATTTGTTCTCGAACAATGGTGTCCATAAGCTATTTTCCCAAAAAAATGACTTACGGACACAGTTGTCCAAAATTGGTTCCTGGACAGTTATGCCCATAAGTCTTTTTTACAAAAAAAACTTACGGGCAGTCGCGTCCATAAGTTAATTTTTCTCTTTTTTTCGGGTAGAAATGGGGAAGGGGAGGTGGGAGGAAAAAATTGTGGGGGTGAAAATAGTAAAAATAGGTGTGGGAAAAGTAAGGGCCCGAGAGAGAAGGTCAACCACAACTTCTTCTTGGCTTACCTGCCCACCATTGATTTTGTTGTCAACAACTAGAATAAGTTTATAGTATATAAAGAGAGAAAAATATTACATCCAAAATTTTTTTAATCAAATTAATTAACAAGATAAAATGTAAAATTTAAAATTTTCAAATTACCTTTTGTATTTAGAACAATATATTAAAGAGAATTAAATTCATTCCACTTTTGTGGGTTTACTTGAACAGTATGCTTTCTAAATAATCATGACAAAATTATCATTTAAGTAATTTTATTTAAGAATTAAATAAATAGTAAAATTTTCTTATTCTAAACAATCTTTTATAAGAAAAATATTCAAAGATAATAAATCACACAAGGTATGTATTGGTTTAATTCTCTTCAGCCTTTTGATTTTATAATTTTAGCATTAGTGAGCCTTTTGGTTTTATAGTATGATATTAATATTAATTAAATATAATGTTAAAGGTTCAATACTATTTTACTTTCTTTCCAAATACCCTTCTTGTATACCAAATAAAAAATTCAGTTACCTTACAATTATGCTTTCCAGCAAGTAAAATAATAGTGAGATATTATTTTTAACTCGCTTTAACAGATAATTTATTATTAATTTATTTTCTAAAAAATTAACACAATTGATTAAAAGAAATTTATTGTTAAATAAATTTTTATACAGTAAACTGATAACAAAAAATATATTAAAAAAATAATTTTAATATTTTTTTTGAAAAATGTTAACAACTGCCCTAAAAATATTGGCCATGAAACATTACATAATAATTTTTTATATTATTTCTTAACCAATGTCATTAGAACACTCGTTAACACCCTATTTTATTTTTTTCACCAAAAGAAATGAGCTTGGTGAAAAAAAAACAAGAAAAATAAGAGGATTAACAATTCTTTTGTTAATGCGTCCATACATTAATAGTAGTAATAGATTTTTGAAGTGAAAATCAAATCACTTTCATTAAACATGTATTATAATTTGTGCACGATTTATGTTTAATTATTAATTTTAAAATCAATTTTATCTAATTCGAGGTACTGCTACTCCAATTTTATTGTATAATAAGGGGTGTCCGTTTATATTTCGCCTCTTGAGAAAAAAGTTTTTCATGAAAATCTACAAACTAGTCTAATTGCACCCAAATAGTAAAAATATAGAATGCATATGCTTAACCTGTGTTTGAATTTTCGTTGCGACATTCTCAAATTCACATTTAGTTAAAAGCAACTATAAGTTACTTTTGGAAAATGTGCCTCGAAAAGTCACGGAAGTGGATCCGGACGACAATTCAAACATACCATTAACCAATCAGGCAATTTGTGGGATTTTTGACCGTACTGGTGCCAAAAAAAAATTTAATTACCTAAATAATGTGCAAAAAAATAAATTTACCAAAGTGGGGTGGATTGTGCCACGGTGGAATGAGATGCGCTAACTGGGTTGGCGCTTCATGAGACACCAACTTAGTTAGCGCATCATGTATTGAGTAGTTAGCGCATCATGTGTTATATTACTCAACACATGATGCGCTAATTGAATTAGTGTCTCATGAAGGCAATTAAGATTTGAAAAAAAATTGCAAGAAAATAATTTAAAGTTTAAATAAATGTTACGGGAAAATAATTTTAAATAATTATATGTTATATATATAAATGATGGTATTTAATACAGGTTAATTATTTGCGGGGAATGGAGAGAGAATACAATGTCGTCGACGGTTCCTAGCATCCCGAGGTGGGTTTCTTCTTGGTTCCATGTCGTCTTGTTCACCTTCCACTATGTTTCCAGATGCACTAGCTTCTTGGGCAAATGCTTCATTTAAGTTAAAACTTGATAAACCAAGCAATGGCAACATGCTCCGATGATGTCACCAGCATCTGGTGGGTTCACATACCAAGCCGACACTTCCACACAGCACGACCCACCGGGCCAAGGTTTTAACCTAGTTAGCGCATCTCATTCCACCGTGGCACAATCCACCCCACTTTGGTAAATTTATTTTTTTGCACATTATTTAGGTAATTAAATTTTTTTTTGACACCAGTACGGTCAAAAAGCCCAATTTGTGTTGTCAAACTTAGAATATGCACTACTATCCGAACGGTCAACCGCAGTAAAATGAGAGTAAGTTAAATTTTAAACATTCATTTGTATTCGTATTTTTTTGGAGCAAGACCACAGATATTCTTCACGGGAGGCAATCTTGTCGAGTTAGGTAGGATCTCTATGGGCGGCAAAGCTCTCCCTCCGAGTATTTAACACAACTGCATATTCAGGGATCACACTCAAAACTATTGAATTGGAACAACCCCTTGTCAACTGATCATTCATATTCGTATTTGGTTTGTAGTTAGACAATAAAATATAAAATCAATTCCACATAATTAGTAATTTTAAATCATTTTCATCCAACTTATTATTTTATAAAGCGTGTTTTAGTTTTTTCCAACAATTGATTTTGGAATCAATATCACTCAATTGTAAATCAAAATACACTAAATATGTACAAACTATAGCATATTAATGTAAATAATTTATTAACGGACTGACATAACGCTAACAATTCCTTTTATTCAGCACAATAAAAACATTTATTGTACATTTACTTTTTTTCCCCTTTTAGTTAATGTTCCATTGGTACAGTTCATAACCTAAAAAAATACAACTTTTTCCCAGCTCATGTAAAAATACAGAATATAGGCATTGTTTTGGGATCAATTTAAGTATCTCTTTGAGGGTAGAATCAAGCTTCATGGATTCTCTCTCTCTCTCTGCCTCTCACTATATATATAAAAACTCAATAGTACTTCAATAGAGGCTGCTAGTATTGTACAAAAACCAATCATCAACATTCTGTCTTAATCTCTCTCTCTCCTTCAAATTCCCATTATCCTTTCAACATTCCAATCTTCTCATTCTTAATTTGCCATAATCATGAAGAATAAGGAACAACAAGGCACTCGCAGTACTGCATCCTCATATCTGAATCTCTTCACTGCTCAAGTCTATCTCCTAAACTTCTTTGCTCATATTCTGGTTTTTGGTTGTGGTTTACTCATTGGTATCACCCTCACTTTCTGTGTCAAAAACTTCTCCTTTAACTTCCAAATCCAACAATTCACTGTCCCATCATCCCTCAAATCACCCCTTCCACCACCTGTGTCTCCTTCTCTTCCAATTATCTCATCCAACATCTCAATACCAAATGAAAACAACAATACAGAACAACCCTTTTCTCCATCATCCCTGATGATCACTCAGAAAAGGGTCATCACCAAAAAAGGTTTGAGTGATTTGTTGGAAACCCCAATGATTATGCATGATATGAGTGAGGAAGAGTTGTTGTGGAGAGCCTCTTTGGTTCCTTTGATTCATAAATTACCATTCAAACAAACACCAAAGGTTGCATTTTTATTCTTGATAAAAGGTCCTGTTCTGTTGGCTCCTCTGTGGGAGAGATTCTTCAAAGGAAATGAAGGGTTGTATTCTATCTATGTTCATTCTCACCCTTCTTTCAATGAAACAGTACCTGAAAGCTCTGTGTTTCATGGCCGCAGAATCCCCAGCAAGGTATGTATACTCTAATCATTCATTCCCCTGCATAAATCAAATGGTAATTGAATTCAATAAAATGTAATTATTATTATATTTTTTCCTTCTAAAACTAAGGTATAGTAATGATTCTTTAATTCTGGACAAAAAAATTAAACAACCTTTCTATGTTTTCCTTTCTTTTCATCTCATGAAGATAATCTGAATTATAGTGATGTCTGTTTCTGTTAAGAGTCTGAAAAATAACCAAACATGAAATAATATCCATTTCCTCACACATAATGTTTAATTATGTAGTGGTTTTTGGTTGTCTTCTACTTCTACTATTCTATATGAAATTATAACTGATTTTCCCCCAAATCCAAAACCAGTATGGTGTAATGTAACTTTCTTTTATTAGTTATTACAATTTTTGCAACTTCATTTCCCATTTTGGATGATATTGACTTTTGAGTTACTGAAATTCACTGGATGAATGTTTGTCATAATTCATGTCACATCAATTACATTCAATTAACAAGGAAACAATTTGTAACCTTGAAAAAGGGGGTAGGTAGGGTAAAGGCTAGAGGTGGCTATAGAAATAGAATCACATGTTTCAAAATTACAACAGGGTATGAGCTGGGCCCTTAGTATATGACTGGGTTAAATTGCTTTTTTTTTTCTCTAAAAATAATTATCACCACCTTTTCTTTCATCAAAGTTTTAAATTATTTTAAGATTTTTTTTACCATTGTATTAAAAGTATTAATATGTTTTATTAAATGATTTTAATCACTTAAAAAGTGAATATATTCAATGATTTTATGTATCAATTTTTTTTCATAGTCAAACACTCTTTAGTACTTTTTTAGTATTTTAAATATAAAATGAATTTCGACCAAAAAAATAAATATATAAAATGAATTAATTTAAATACATATTTAATGTCCATATTGCATATATAATTTATTGATAACTTACACCGTTTTAAAGATTTTTTTTATGCTCATAGTGTAGGAACAATTATTATACCATATGCTAATAACATCTATTTTAAGTACACATTTAGTCTAACTTTCCCCCCTGGATTTGGGCCTCTCAAATAACAATTTAATGTATATAAGTATATGAGTTTCATATATATATACCCGTAAAGAAATTTTACACTGACATATAATGATGTGCTGACATATAATTTATTGTATTTAATAATACACAAAATGTCATATTTATTAAATGATGTGGAGACACATCATTACATTAGATGTTTGTGTAAAAGTTTTTTATACGCTAACCGTGTATATCAATTAAAACGTCTTACAAATTAATTGCTATCAATCATTTTTGAAGACCGAACGTTGAAAGCATGTTATTTTCTTGGGTGAATGAAACGCGTAGAACAAGAAACTGATACTATTGCATTATATCATCATGATGCCAAACACTAATATATAGTCCCTTATTGCACGCCTTATTTAACGGTAATTACAGCTCCTTCCTAAGTGTTCATGTGTTATGTGCTTGAAAATTCTGCCACTACATATATTCCACGGATCTTGGATTCAATAATAACACGTTTTCACATTCTAGCTAGTTCAAGTTTAAACATTTATGTAATTTTATTTTATAACATTATGATTATTCTCTGCCTCTCTAGTCTCTCCACACGTATGTATTATCTTGGTAAATTAAAATTATTGGTAGACAAGTACTAGTGCAAATCATGATGCTAGCTTTTTTAAAACATATAACAAAATATTTTGCTTTGTTTAATATAAGAAACTGCCAATTTGGGTAAAACCTGTCTGCATGAACCTAAACCGGCAGCTACCTTTATTATGTGTAAGTTTGTATACCATTAATTAGTTATAAGAGTTGTACACGTCATTATCAATTTTATGGAACGACCTTATTGGCCTTAATTATTTTGGGGCTATCTTCATATGAATATGAGTATGAGGATTGCTTGTAGGATGAGGCTTGAGTATAGAACACATAAAACGACCCCAGCTAAAAGGCTGCAAAAGACCACTCCCAATATACCTTTTAATAACATCTTTTGAAGTCATATATTCAAAATGAGACAACTCATGCTTTTATCATTGCTATTATTTTTTTTTAAATTGAACTGCAATTAATATAATTTTATTATATTCAGGGGGTGGGGGATTTTAATTCCTCCCTAGCTCTTTCTTTTTTTTTCCAACTTGATATAGGCCCTATTATTGATCAATATATATACACCATGTCGATAAGTAAAAAAAAACCAAACTATTCAGGTCCACTACTGAATCTATAGAATCTCCATGTTTTTTTTCACAATCTTTATGATTGCTTCCACAATTGGGAAAGTAAACTGTTCATGCTTTTCTTTGATCCTACTCTTTTTGTACTCCAAGAAAAATTCCATTCTCCATTTCAAAATCTCACTTTTCTAGCTACACCCCATCTAATTTTTCACAATTCCTTTCTTCATGCACTTTGTCTCTCGCATGCAAAAACGAATCTAAAGACAAAATGAAATCCATCTTTTTGCTATTCCATTTGCATTTAGGTAGCCACATATATTAATTAGAAAAAAAATTCTTACACATAATTAATTTTTATGCTATATATATACTAACAAGAGTATATACTAATTTGTTATTTGAAGGGGCCCAAATTACAAAAGTAAAGTTAAACTAGCTGAAGTTTTTAATATTTTATCACACAGGGCAATAATGTCTATTAAATAATTGTTCCTAAAACATCATCAAAAGTCTTATACTTTCTTAGTGGTGTAATTAAAAAATTGTTCTTGCCATGAAGTGGCCCGGCCCAACTTTAACACATTTATGTCCTTGAACATGCACCCATTCTCTATTAATGGCCCAGTCACACTTTTCTAATAAAAAAATTTTTAGACAGATGTCGAATAATGTCATATGTTGTCATATCATTTAATGAGTATGACACATCATGTATTATTAAATTTATTAAATAATGTGTTGGTAACACATCATTCCATGTCATGTAAAAAAGCTATTTTTACACTGACAGTGTATATTAATTAAATTAAAAAATAATTCCTAATCTGATTTTCTTTTGGTGACATATGCAGGAGGTAAAGTGGGGTGAGAATAGCATGATAGAGGCAGAGAGACGCTTATTAGCTAATGCATTGCTTGATTTCTCCAATCAACGTTTTGTTCTGCTCTCAGAGGCATGCATTCCTCTGTTTAATTTCTCCACTATCTACACTTATCTCATGAACTCAACACAAACCTTTGTGGAAGCCTATGATCTTCAAGGGAATGTGGGGCGTGGAAGGTACAGCCCCAAAATGAGGCCACTCATTAGGCTTTCTCAATGGAGAAAGGGTTCCCAATGGTTTCAAATAGACCGTGCCCTTGCCCTTCAAATTGTCTCTGATCAACACTACTTCCCTGTTTTCAAAAAGTATTGCAATCCTCAATGCTATAGTGATGAGCACTACTTGCCCACATTGGTTAGTATCAAATTTTGGAAGAGGAATTCTAATAGGACTTTGACATGGGTTGATTGGTCAAGGGGTGGACCTCATCCATCAAGGTATATTAGAACAGATGTGACTGTTGATTTTTTGAATAGCATAAGGTATGGAAGCACATGTGAGTATAATGGGAAGATCACCAATATTTGTCATTTGTTTGCAAGGAAATTCACGCCTCATGCCTTGGATAGATTGCTTAGATTTGCTCCCAAGTTAATGCAATTCAATTGATTGATTTGTTGTTTGCACATACTCTCCTTTTTTCATTGACCATATTCATTTGTGTTTTTTGGTTGGACATTGTATTTATTCATTTATATAATAAAGTTATGGGCACAACAATATGTGGCCCTTTCTTTTTCCTATTGGTTAGTCTTACATTTCTTTACAGGCTTAATATATATTGTTCTTTTCACATAAACTATTATGATAATTGGTTCCTCAATAAGATATTCCTTATTCTCAATGTGGTGAACATTTGTTTGCAAATAGCCCCTTAGTAATAAAAATAGGTATCGGTTTAGTCACTTTAATTTACAGTTCAAATTTGCCTTAAATTTATTTCATGAAGGATTAAATTGATGTAGTCAAATAGTAAGCGCAAGTTTAAATTTAAGGTTAATGAACCCTAATGAGTTCAGCCAATTTGAAGGTAGTTGTTAAGAGAATAATTGTTACATTATAACAAAAAAATGATATAACTTTTTTGTTAAAGAAAGATTGAAACATATATAAAAGTTAACATGTAAAAGACTAAATTATGAATAAACACATGACATCTTTTTGTGCGTGCGTACTTTTTCTCTATCAGTATCATTAAATAGGGTTATTGAAAAATAAAATTTTGCTCATCGAAAAAATCAGTTGTTAATGTTTAACAACTAAGACAAAAAAAAGTTTGCTCACTAGTGTGTGTGTGTGTGAACCCTAAGCAAATGTGTGTGTGTAAACCCTAAGCAAAAAAATTCACGCTAATTAAGAATGTTAATTAACCTCATTTAATTTTTTTATTGTCATCTAAAAGATTAATTGCATTTCCTAAATTACCTTTCATTAAAGACTTCACTTTTATTGGAACTTAATTCTTTCAAGTAAAAATACTATTTCTCTATCAGTATCATTAAATAGGGTTATTGAAAAATAAAATTAAAATTAAATAAAGGGTATTTTGAGATGATCTTATTACATGAGAAGAAATTAGTTGGAATTTACTTATATTTTGGATTAGCATGTGTAATTTTTTACTTATATTCAGTCCAAATGGAGGCAAAATGGAGGCAAAGAGAGAATGGATTAGAGAGAGTGCCCTGGGGATCTTTTTTCCTGCCCAAAATAAATGTATTTTAAAGATTATGTAAAGCATTGAATTGACATTGATTTTTGAGAAAACATTATTTAATGCCGATATTTTTTTGGCTTGTTGCAAACCAACACCATAAATTATATTTTATCCCAATTAATCACCTATTTTAGTGATAAGAAAATTGGTCACTGGTTTTCTCAACAATTCGGTTTGTAAATCGGTCACAAAATTAAATGTATTGACCGAAAAATCAGTTGTTAATGTTTAGTGACTAAGACAGAAAAAGTTTGCTCACTACTTACACATCTCAATGATGGTCTTGGTCACTAAATTGGCCTTTATAATGACAAAAAAATTTTGGTCACTAAACACCAATATTCTAGTAGGGAGACAGACTTCGAACGTTGTCTTATATTATTTAATGCTTGGAGTCATTGGTCTGATATTCGACTGCTGTAGTTATTTTTTGATAGTGGTTCAATGCTTTTTTGTAGAGAAGTTGTCCTTTACTTTTATTTTTTCTTCTTTAAGCCAATATTGATCCCACTCCTTCAAAAAGCTTCCTTTTGTCTTTTTTTAAGTGAAAGACCCATTGTGACTTAATACAAAATATTTGTCCAAGGTTGTTCTATGGAAATTCAAAATTTTAGTAGAATCTTCATGCTTTAGATTTGTGCTTTAGACACACTTTGGTCTTTGCACCTCAGACTTATTTCATACACATAACCTTGAGTCTTTAAATATGAGTATTTTTAGATGCTATTGATTTTTAAGACCTTAGACGGTTGCTTGGACATGTCTTTTTCTTGTTCTATTCAAACGAAGCTATAAAAAGTTCTTGTATACGCAGCACATAACTTCAAAATGAATTAAATAATACAAACTTTCTTGTTAAAATTAAGCGTTATCATAAAAAATATGGGATTTTAGACTTTGGAAGTCCTAAGACTCAACATATGGTCCTTTGCTATTAGTCAAATGTGCTCCAGATGGTGTCCAAGAACAACACGTCATTGTTCATAAATTAATTTCTTTATAATATTTTCCCTTGTAGTAGGATCCACTAAACCATGAAGTGTAGCTATGGTCCTTCACAATGAGGAGGGTTGGTTATTGCCTAATGATTTTGGGTCATGGAATTGCATCCAAACTTTGAATATGTTAAGCTTTTTTAAAGCTAATTTGGAGTATACATTCATTAATCAAATTATAGCATTGTCATGTGCTAGTTTGTTTCTGCTTATAAATTCCCAGAAAATACATATATGTTATGCACATAGAGCATGAACCCAATCCAACTGCATGCCATGCACCCACATGGAATTGGTGATAGTTTACCAAACAGAGAGCATATTGTACAAATATATTGTGTCTGAACTCAAGCAATTCAACAATATGGACTCAACTTGTCACAATGTTTTCCTCATACCCCTAGACAATGTTAAATTTGAAAAATTAGAATCCAATCTATCTCTTGTTTTGGATGGTTCTACTTGATATTCATGAAAGCTCTAACTTGCAAGTTAAGAGCATCTGAGGTGGAGAAACCAAATGACATAGTTGAAAGATTTTTTATGATAGCTATTGGAAAAGGGAGAAAACTCAAAGACTTGATGTTGAATTAGCTCACAGACAAGTAGAGTTTATATGTGTGATATTGGTCATCTTCTGATTATTTAGAGGATTTCTTTTATTTTTCTATTTGATGTATTGTATATAGAAATGTCTTTTTTAATTGTAATCTCATTATGGAATGTAAAGGTTGTATTAAAACACAAGTCCCACATCGAGTTAGAAGAGGAAATTGCATCTAAACTTAGTTAGTTGTAGTCTCACAACTATTTTACTAATTCTAGTTTTGCTTTAGTTATTTGGCTTTTTGACCGTACAGGGGCAAATTAAAAGATTAATTACCAAAATAATGTGGTTATAAAATTATTTGCTCTGTCTGGGGTGAAGAATGACAGCGTGGATAGGGTTGGTACAAGGCGCAAGAGGGTAAAGCGCCATACGTGATGGATTTTTTGGGAGGCGCTTAAGGGTAAAGCATCTCATGGAAGGGAAGAGTACGGACAGAAGGCAAGACGCTTGAAGGTATAGCGCCACCCACTATCTGGTCACAAGGCGCTGGAGGGTCTAGCTCTACCATGTAGAAGCGCTGGAGGTGGAGGCGCCTTACGTGTGGCGTCTTTATGCCAAGCGCTTCCACCTTTTCAATCACTCCATCAATCCCTGCCACGAATATATTCGCTGAAGCGAATTCAGCGAATATATTCGTTCCGAGTGTGTGTGTGTTCTCCTGCATATTAATGATTCCATGGAGTGTATAAATACCCGGTGCCATATATGAGAGTTCATTAGCTAGCAACATTACTCTCTTTGTGCCAATGTTACAATTCTTAGTTATTTGTGTTGGTTTTTGATAAGTTGTTTTAAATTGTGTTTGTATTTTGAATTTTTAAAAAATGAGTCAAATTATTACTTTTGTTTATTGGAATGGTAGAAAATATGAAGGTGTTCAGGGTATAATGTTTGAAGGTGAAAAGAGATCTATTCAGTTAAAACGTGGAACCAGTTTTGATTTGTTGAAAAGGAAGATTTCTAAAAAATTAAATCTTTCATCTAATCAAATTGTTTCTAGTTTGACGTGTAGATTTTTAGTATCACAAAATTCAACCAAATATACAGGTGTTCGAATATGTGACGATGAAGATGTGGAATGTATGGTCCACGCATTTGAGCAGCAGTCGTTGATGACAGTGGTTGAATTATATGCAGACATTGACAATGTTGGCAGTTCATCATTACCTGTACAACATTTTCATTTGGATACTCAACTGTCATTGGGGATTGAAGATCAATGCATATATCAATCTGGAGGTGTAACAGTCGAGGAGGATGTCAACAATGCGGAACCTCAAGGTGAACAAAATGAAGTTTTTTTAACATGGATATGAACATCGGGTGCGAGGATAGTGACGATTTGAATGAGGAAGCTGAAGTCCCTAAGGGGGATTCATCTGATACAGATGTTGAGGGAGACTTTGATGCACATACTGATCATGTCTTGCCCCCGACATTTACGGCGAATTCACCAGATTCAGTGTCTTATCGTGAACACAATGAACTTCAAGAAGGTAAATAGTTACTAATATGATAATTTTCGTAGTTCTTTTGTCATCGTTACTGAATGCAATTTTTTATATGTGTAGGTGCAACAACAGATCCTTATTGGAATTTACACCCTCATTATAAGTTTGTAAATTGGGAGCACCTTGATGAAGAGATACAGTTTGGTGGGTTGGAAGTTCCTGGATCTTGGCGATTAGGAGATGAATTATATGTTGGATTACAATTTGATAGCAAACAGGCTGTCCAGATGGCTGTGAAGCACTTCTCAATGAAGATACACCAGACCTTTATTGTGGTGGAGTCTAAGCCAACTTATTTGACCTTGAAGTGTCCAAACTATTCACAAGGTTGTCTGTGGCGGATGAGAGCAATGATAGGTAAGAACTCAAATAAATGGGGCGGTCGAAATACATGTATGAATGCAATGCTATCTCAACATCACAAAAAGTTGGATTTTGACTTTGTGGCCTCCTGCATCTACGGTATGATGTTTTCATTTGTTACTATTAATTTGGATAGTCAAATTTTTATATAAATTCTGAATATATGGCCTAATGTAGGAATGGTCGACATAGATCCATCAGTCCCCATTGCAATGATACAAGAAAGGATTAATGGGCAATTTGGTTATTCCATCTCTTATAGAAAGACTTGGAAAGCTAAACAAAAAGCTATAGTGAGGGTGTATGGCGACTGGGACCAGTCATATGCAACATTGCCTCAATGGTTGGAGAAGATGGTGTTGTATTCCCCTGGATCAAGTTATAAAATTGAGACAAAGGAATTTGTCTTTGACAATCAAGTGGACCCTCGGTTCCGTACTTTTCATCGAGTATTCTGGACATTCAAACAATGTTGTGATGCATTCAATCACCGCAAGCCTGTTATACAGATTGATGGGACATTCTTGTACGGGAAATACCGAGGTACGCTATTAATAGCTACAACTCAAGATGGAAATACTTGTGTTTTGCCAATTGCATTTGCTATTGTTGAAGGGGAGACACTAGAGGCTTGGTCGTAGTTTCTGGGTAATATACATGAACATGTCACCCAAAAGGAAGGTATATGCCTCATATCTGATCGACATGCAAGCATTAGATCAGTTGTCGGAAGGTCCCCTGCGTGGCAACCTCCAAGAGCTTATCATATTTATTGCATTCGTCATATTGCCAGTAATTTCAACCACAAGTTTAAAAATACAAAATTGAAAGCAGACTTACTGAAACTAGGTAAAGAAGCCTTTCATATTTTTAGGTGAGTTATTGTTTTTGTATTGCATGTATAACCGGATTCTTTGTTAATGCAGGGTATACACCGTGTGTTCATCATTTTGAAAGGAACCTTAACAAGTTTCGTGAGATTAGTCCCGAAATCCAAAGGTGGATTGATGAAATTTCAAAAGAAAAATGGAGTTTGGCACATGATTACGGAGGACGCAGATATGGACACATGACAACAAACTTGTCAGAGGCGGTGAACAAGATACTGAAAGGTGCTAGGAATTTGCCAATAACAGCATTGGTGAAGTGTACATATGCAAGACTTGTTGAGTATTTTGTTCAACGGGGAGGGGAAGCAAGGTCTGAGTTGGCTTCTGGCCGGAGATACTGTAAAAAGTTCATGGTGTTGTTTAGTAAAAACCAAGAGGATGCTTGTTCTCACAGAGTTCGTCGATACGACATCCAGTCGACCAAGTTCGAGGTTGAGGAAGCATTTAATCCTGTTACACAACAGGGTGGTCATATATGGGCAGTAATCTTAAATCAACGTTATTGTGAGTGTGGAGTATTCCAAGCCTTTAGATTCCCATGCTCGCATGCCATTGCCGCATGTTCTGCTGTGAGCATTGATTTTTATCAGTATGTTGATCCAGTATACTCCATTCACAACATTGTTGAAGCTTACTCTGGACAATGGTGGCCGATAGGAAATGAAGACAACATGCCAGTCTACAATGGTCCTCGTATTATTCCCGATGAGTCAACCATGCGTGGTAAAGGTCGACCGAAGTCTACACGCATAAGGAATGAAATGGACTGGAGGGAGTCTCAAAGTTCACAGAGATGTAGCCATTGCCAGCAGTCTGGTCACACTCGTCGAGTTTGCCCCCATTACTTAGAAGAGCATCAAGACCAACTACCTCCGTGACGAGTGTGTATTAAAATTAATGTTGTATTAAAAGTTTATGTTGTATTAAAAGTAATGTTGTATTAGAAGTTTATGTTTTATTAAAAGTCACGTTGTATTAAAAGTTTATGTTAAATTAAATGAAAACCGTAATTTCTTGTATTGTAAATGCAAGTTCAGTAAAATGAAAATCGTTAAGATTAATACAACACTAAGATAAATATTTTACATAGGTTTTTACATCATAGTGCATTGCGAAATTAAATTTAATTATTTGGCGACCAAGAGGAGAGGACACAATGGCGACGCCTATTCCTAGCATCACGAGGTGGATTTCTTCTAGGCTCCTGGTATTCCCCTTCCGTTACATCATGAGATGGACTTTCTTCTTCAGCAAAAGCTTCATTCAGATTAAAACCAAGGCCAGGTGGTTCTACCTGCCTAGAAGAGGAGGCTCCATATGTTAACCCTCCTGATGCTGGAGACATGAGTGGAGCATGTTGCCAGGGATGACTCCACCCACCAGGAGCTGTTGGAGTGTCAGTCGTAAAATTAAACATCGGAGGGGTACATTCTACTGGTGGTGATGGCACATAACAATCCCCTGTAGGAAAAGGAGGTGGATCCATTGTGTTTGGTGTTGGAATGTTACTGGTAGTAGGCTGAGATGCATAATAATAAGTTGAAACTGGATCAAAAGGTTGTACAGGAGGCACATAATACATTCCGGGTTCAGGTTCTGGTGGTGGTGGCATTGTTAATTGTTCATGACCCACTCTCCCCCGACGTCGATGTAGTCCCTGACCTTCGATCCGTCCAACAGGAATTTCATCAGATACTTGTGATTCAGGTGCAGTTTGGAAAGGGGACGGAGCTGACACTGCCGGCACACTGATCCGATCTATTTGTTTGCAAATCTGCATACAATGACGGATCTCGGATCTCATATTCTCAAATGAGAAGCAACTTTGTCCTTCACTTATCACAGTGAAATACATTCGTTCCAAGCTATCCTCCTATACATGCAAAGCAAAAGAATAAATTCAAAATTCATAATTTTAAAAAACAAGAATATGTATATGAATAAAAACACGTACAAATATTCTTACCATGTTACCAGTTTTTGCGGCTGCTTGAGTAATCCAACGTCTGGTGTGTTTCTTATACCAAACCATATACTCAGAATTAGATGATATGTCCCCTTCCATTGGTGCATTGGTCCAAATATAATTCAATCTGTCATCCCATTGTTGAATATATATGGCATGTTTCAAAAGCCAATTTTGTTCACCCTTCCCTTTTAGTGTTACATCGTGTAACTTATCTGGTTGGGAGGGAGGTCGAGGAATATGTTGTTGCATGCCAAACTGACACATGCATCGGTCAGGTTGATGCCACTCAACAATGTGGAAGCATATAAGTGTTACCACGGCTGTCCATATCTGATGTCCTTCCAAACAGTATTGTGGAAGTTGACCCAATATTTCTTGAGTATATGGTACCCATACAATCTACATGGACAAAGAATGAGTTAATTTTGTGTTTTTTATATGTATGTATAGACTAGAGAAAAAATACTAACATCTGTTAACTCCATCTTATCGAAAATGAGTCTATACTCACTAACTGACTTGTGGTGAACAATGTATGTCTGACCACCACTCCACCTGCTCATTACCATAAATACAAAATACATTTCACATACTTATAAATCATATATTTAAACAAAAAAAATAAATTATTAGAGTATTGTGTACCGTGCACTGAGCGACAAATCATCTAGCTCCATATCAGGGGCTTCAGGCGTAATGCAAGGGAAACGTGACCATGCCCACAACTGTACGAGTACACAGGCCCCACCAATCTCCTTCCGGGAATAATCGGTGGCCTTACATAATTCACGATACAAATAACTAAGCACCGCGGACCCCCAACTATACGTGTCGACCACCTCTAAATGTGCAAGCAATGGTAAATATCTCAAGGATACATAGCGACCTGAATGATCTGGGAATAATAAACCCCCCATTATACGCAAAATGAAAGCTCTAGTAAATCGTTGAACTTGAATTTCATTGTGGGCGTGTAGGGAGAAATCACCAAAATGTTGGTCAAGCCACTTCCTTCTAAGTCTACCACCGTTCAGCTCGTCCTCGGGCGGGGCTACCCCCAATAGCTCATGTACCAGGGGCTGCCAATTCTCGTCCGTTACGGCGGTAACCGCTTCACCATCCACTTTGAGGCCCATTTGAATGGCAACATCCTGCAGAGTTATGGTGCACTCCCCTGATGACATGTGAAAAGTATGAGTCTCGGGTCGCCAACGTTCTACCAGAGCCGATATTAATGTATGCTCAACTTGAAAAAAATCAAGTTGAGCCGCACCATAAAACCCGGACTGCCTTAGGAGAGGTATAATTTGAGGAGGAATGAAGTCACCACGCATTTGTCGATCTCCCACTCGCCGAACATGTAATGTTCTATCTTTTTCACCATTCCAAATGCACTCAGAATCATGGACATCTTGCAGACTCAATAGTGATTTATCTTTTGGACCAGGATGAATAACTCTTTCACAAGCCATTGTGATAAAAAATGATTCAGAATACAAAAGGGATGCTTCACAGAATACTCACTCAATCACTCAAAACTCAGCAACTAAAAACACCCAACACACACACATATATATAAAACACCCAACCCACATATATATAAAAACACCCACGTAGTGTGTATGAGACATCACCATTTTTGGTCAAAAAAACTGTCTGAGGAGATTCTCCAAGAATCTCACGCGTGTTGTTTCCCAAGGCACTCAGGCGTGCTCTTCAGTCACACTCACGCGAGCATCAATGCTCATTGTTGGGTCTTGTCAGTGCGTGGGAGACACTGAAGGCGCCTGACAGTTAAGCGCTTCACCCATAACGCATGAGCCGCCCAAGGCTTTGGCACCTCCCGTCCACGCGTCGCACTTCCATTGCCTGGTGAACGCATGCCTCTGATGAGAGACTGCCCCTACCCTGCACCCCTCTCCTGCACCCCTCACCTGAACCGATTCCCCCTAAACCTGAATGATTCCCCCTAACCCTTTAACCCCTGCACCCCTACCCCTTTACAGATTCCCCTATCCTCTGCTCCCAAACCTACAACGTTCCTCTTTGATTTATTTTTTTTCTTTTTCACAACGTGAAGTGCTTTACCCTTAAGCGCTTCATTAGCAGAGAAGCGCAATAGGCCTAAGCGCCTTAGCCCATGCTGTCCCTATCACCCCAGACAGGGTAAATTGTTTTCTGTTAACATTATTTCAGTAATTTTATTTTTTTCCACCCCATTTAGGTCAAAAAGCCTAGTTATTTCAGTTATAATTTTTCTCTTTGTATAAATAGTCTTCTATACCCATCAGAATATCATATCAGTAATAAACTTTCTCTTCCAATATCATCTTTTCTCTATGGTTTGATTTCCATTTTGGTATTAAAGCTCTTGATTTTCAAGAGCTCTGGTTTTTGTATCTATGGCAAAAGGTGCTTCGACTTCAACTGTAAACAATGGGAACACAAATCCCTTTCCACCATAAGATCCAACACTTAATCCATTAAGTGTGTATTGCATTCATCAAGGGGAAAATCCTTCAATGACCTTAGATTCACCACTTAATTCAATGAAAAACTACCAAAATTTGGCAAGAGCTATGAAGCGAACCTTGATATCGAAGAAAAATTTATAGTTTGTGAATGGGACGTTGCCAATGCCATTAGAGTATTGGGAAAAATGCAACAATGTGGTTCTATCTTGGATTTTCAACTTATTAGAGCCTACAATAACACAAAGTATTGTATATCTGGAAGTGTTTGTAGTAACTTGGAAGTTGTTGAAAGAAAGATTTTCTCAAGGGGACAAGGTTCATGTGCTTGAATTGCAGCACCAATTGCTTTCTTTGAAACATGGTACAAATTCATTTACTCATTATTTTATTGAGATGATAACTCTTTGGGATGAGATAGAAATTTTTTGCCCCTTCTTGATTGTTCTTGCTCAATTAAATGTGAGTGTTAAGCTAGTAGAAATGGGAAGAAGTATAGAAATGAAGCATGTATAATGAAGTTCATTAGTGGTCTGAATGATGATTTTGATATGGTTAATAGAAAAATTCTTATAACATAGCCATTTCATGATTTTAAGAAGATATTTTCTTTGATAATACAACAAGAAAAAATAATTTGTAGCTGTGACAATGAGGAAGTGCAAGCCTTTGTTAATGCTACATAATGAAATAGACCTTTTGGGAAAGTGAGAGCAGGTTCAAGTTCATTTTTCTAGAAAAGTAAGCCTCAAAGTTTTTATATTTTGTGGTAAAATTGGTCATATCATAGAGATTTATTACAAAAAGCATGGATACCCTAGCGGCTTTAAGGGTAAGAACTATGGGGGCATGAACAATGTGATTGGTGACACACCAGATCTACCACGACCAAGTGCTAGTGATCATATAGGAACAAAGGGACAATTTGAAAATTCACAAGTTTTGTTATCTGCAGAGTAGTATAAGGCCATCGTGGCTTTACTTCAATCTTCAAACTACCTTAAGGAACAACCAAACATCAATTGTAATAAAAAAATAGGCTAATGTTTATCGAGAAGAATCCATTAGTAAACTCTAGTCAGATATTTTCATGGCGTTTAGTGTTCATACTTCCATGTCCAACACCTAGATCTTAGATTTAGGTGTAACTGATCATATCTGTTCAAACAAAAATTTCTCTAGTTACTTAGAGCCTCTAACTACTAGTCCTATCACGGTTAAGCTTCCAAATGGAAACATTTCCCTAGCAGCTCACATTGGTAAGGTCCACATTGATCAAATCTTAATCTTGAACGTTGTCTTATACCTACCTAGGTTCTCTTTAAACCTAAGTTTTTCTTTGTCCAAACTTCGATCTAATCTTATTTGTGCCTTTATCTCACTCTCTCACATTTGTTTAATATAGTATGTAAAAACTTTAAGGATGATTGGTTTAGCGAAGATGTTGGATGGGTTATACTATCTCTAAAGCCAAAAACTAGATTCACACAATCTCTCAACTTAAGTAAAAACCTCCATAACTCAAACAAATTTTTCCTATAATTGTTTTATGACATTTTAGGTTAAGACATGTTTCAAATCCTAGAATGAACACGCTATCCGATTTGTAACCATTTCTCCATAGTTATAATAAAATTCATGTTTGTGACATTTGCCACTTTTCCAAACAAAAAAGGCTACCATACAGTGATAGTATCAATGATGTAAGCAAACCATTAGACTTGGTTCATTTGGATGTTTGGGGATCCTACCATGTAAGCATTATACACAAGTAGACAATTTCTCGCCATTCTAAATTATTACAGTGGGTATATCTGGGTAATTTTTCTCAGACATAAATCAGAAGTAGAAAAACATTTAAAAAATTTTATGAGAATGATTAAAACTCAGTTTGAGAAAAGGATTATAAGGTTAATTATTATATCAAATAATGAGACGAAGTTTTTACTTCACTCCCTTTACCAAGAATTTGGCATAATACATCAAACTAGTTGTGTTGGAACTCTCCAACAAAATGGGATATATAGTTGAAAGGTGGCATCAAATTTTTTTGAATTTCCCTAGGGCTCTTATGTTCCAAGCAAAACTACCTAAAAGTTTTGGGAATTAGGTACTTCTCATGCAGTACTACCTAACATAATTCCAACTCTAAACCTTGGTTACAAGTGATGAAATCACATTTAATGCATATTTTAGATGCAAATTTTAGTCAATCTTAATAGAAATATAAGCTTAAAGTGTTAGAAAATATAAAAAATACATTGTTTTGTGTTTAATACAATATTTTAGGATTTTGTAAAAATTAGTAAAGAATCAAATCAATTCAAGCATGTTTTCACCTCTAATGAATTGATTTTGTAATTGAAAGGAAAAAAACAAGAGATTGGAAGCAACCAATGAAGAAAGCAAAGGGAAGGATTCAACGATTTCATGTTGCATTTCTGCTAAAAATACGGTGGCTTCTAGAATGGCTCTCCTGCTGACGAGTGCGCGTTTTGACGCTCAAAATCCACCGTAGGTATGCTTATAGACACCAGAAATTAGTATAAATAGAGATTAGAAACAAAATTAATCGGTTTTGGATGATTCATTTCACTTCTTTGCGATTTTTCTCTCTGGATTGGGGCTTGGGGTTGTGGAAGCAAGTCTTGGAGCACAAATCCTTCACCACAATCCTTCTTCTTCTTCTTCTCCTCCTCCTCCTCCTCCTTCTCTTTATTCTCTCATCATGTGTAGCTAAACTCTTGTAGTTAGGGGATAAGGAATCCTGATCAATACTTGTAATTCAGATTTACATTTTAACTCAAGTTGATTTTCGTATTTTGATTGTTTATCCCTATTCTTAATGCTTCTTTGAACTGACCACTTGTAGTTAATCTTAGATTTCTATTAACAATTGGAAGATTGCTTTAGGAATTGGATTTGGGATAAACGACATGACTTGATATGCTTTAGGGATAGAGATCAACAATTGTGAGATCATAGAGACTCTTGAGCCTAATGCTTTTCTTAATTGAGGATTTTTAAGGAATTAGGGTTATAAATTAGGGGAAATGACTGTTGAGTTAAAGAATTAACCTTTATATACCATAGTGAGTTGATCTTCAAACATACTTCTACAACTTTAATTAGAGTGAGAGTTTGAATTACATTGGTGGAGATTGAGTGAACTCATTCCCTAACTCCTTTTGGTGAATTGTTAACTCTTGATAATCATTATTCTAATCCTCTATTTTCTTTTCATAATTGTTCACTTTAGTCAATTGTTCTTCTTTTTTGTTTAATCTAAATTATGCATTTTACTTCTATTCATTGCAATCAAAATTTCAATTTTGTTTATCTAGTTAAAATTTGTGTGAATTAGTACTTGAGTTCTTATTCCCCGTGGGATGATACTCTTACTCTCATTATATTACTCTTACGATTTGGTGCACTTGCCGAGTGACCATCAGGTTTTTTGGCGAGTCTCCACATGAGGCTTTATTCAAGAAACAGGAAAATCTTCTTCATTTAAGAGTATTTGGATTCTTATGCTACTCTTCCACTCTTGCTTCACATAAAGGCAAATTTGATCCTATATCAACAAGATGTATTTTTGTTGGATATAAACTAGTAACCAAAGTTAACCTGGTGTATGATTTGGATACAAAACAAATACATGTTTCTATAAATGTTTCTTTTGAGGAATTTGTTTTTCATTACCATAATGCAACAAAAAAAATTAATCCACATCTAGAACTATTTTGTCTTCTACATCCCAACCATTCAAAACCTACACTTCTATTACCTAACTCATCACCAGAATCTCAAATACTAAGCTCTAACATTGAGTTAGACCTTCAATAACCATCACCTCCAATTACCAAACCATCACCCTGACTCACCCCTTCCTCGAAAATCAACCAGAATTAATTACACATAAACTTGCCTACGTATAGGATTATCAATGCAACTCAATACTTCATCTCAACAAGCCAATCAACGTACACTCTATCCCATTAACTCCTTTATTTCCCATATTCATTTGTCACCTTTCTATGTTGCATATAGTGTTATCCTTATAGAACTAAAAGAACTTGGTTCATTCACTAAGGCTAGTAAGCTTTATTAATGGAGGAAAGCCATGGAAGCTGAATTAAAGTTCTTGAGCCCAATGGAACATGGACACCTGTTGTCCTTCACTGGTGTCATACCTACAGGGAGCAAATGGGTTTACAAATTAAAAGGAAATATGATGGAACCATTGCGAGATATAATGCCTGATTGGTTGCAAAGGGGTACAACCAAATTGAGGGACTTGATTACCTAACTATACCTTTTCTGTTGTGGCCATATTAACAACAATCAAAGTTGTTTTGGCATTTGCTTCCTTTAACAGGCAACATTTACATCAGCTACATGTAAATAATGGCTTTCTACATTGTGATTTGAATTAGAGGGTATCTATATGAACATTTCCTAAGAGGTGGCTTTTACCATGGTGCCAACCAAAAAGGGACCATTGATGGTCTTTAAAATCTTTTTTGCTGTGATACCCTCTAAATTACACCATATTACAGTAGAAAAGGGATATGATTTTCTAAACAGAGCGACGAACTGGACAGTATAGCTTGCTCACAGAAACTCCCATCCAAGTCACAAAAGGCAATGCTCATGCACTACCATCTAGACAACCACAACTCCATCTTCCTTCATCTTTCGAAACCCGCAAGTCACTCACCGAACTTGTCGTAACCAAAGCTGCAAACCTACACTGCTGAGTCGTCCCACCTTCACTAATTTAGAGTGACATTGTCGTAATATGGAAGCTTGTTGGAAACCTCCATAACCACCACATTGAACTAGTTGTTGTTCAAGACCTCCATGCCATCAAACCCCGTAAATATGTACTAGATCCGAAGGCCATTTCTTTTGATTACATGTATCAAATAGTGAGATGATGAAAAAAGGATGGCATTTGCTATAGCATGTTCGAGTGGTGCTGGCACATCAAATCTAACGTGATGGTATAATATAGCAACTCCATGCGAGGGGCATCTAAGAATCAAGTCTACTGTGATTAAGGGGTTAATGTATGGAAGTCTTCAACAACTTATTGAGCTTCTAAGGGTAACGAGGACATTCAAAGAATCAAGTTTACTGTGATAGAGGGAGAGAGAGTGGTACTGCCTAGCACGCGATGAGACAACAAAAAGAGGAACAGAGGAAGAGGTTGGTAAAGATGTATATTGGGATTTGTTATGGTTTTATTTGAAAAATTTTATTTTTTATAAAGCTATCAATCTCCACCGTTAATAGATTTTAAATTTAATCTAACGGTGTTAAATGTTGAGACCATGGATGGTCCCTTTCTTGTAGAAACCACAAGAAACACTAGAAGAGGGGTTGAATAGTGTTTTATACGTTCAAACAAATTTTATGAAAACCTTTTCACAAGCAAAGTATTTAACAGAAGTATTGAGCAACTTGCTGAAACTGGGCGTTTAAGGTACTTATTGAAGTTGCTTCAGCAGGTCCAAAAGATAGTTTTGTAAACTTGTTTTAAAAAGCGTTTGAAATTGTTTTCAGTTTAAGCTTTTAAAACTTGTTATCCAGAACCCTCTCGTTAGCTTAAATAACAAACGTAATGAGATAAAGGAAGAGAAGACTTAGCCAAGAGATTTATCCTGGTTCACTCACATTCACCGTAAGCTACGTCCAGTCCCAATGCCAAACCAGCAAAGGATTTTCCACTAACTGATCACAGTTACAAGTATTCTTTGAACACCCAGCCTCTTCAGGCTAAAACTCAAGTATTGTTTGAACACACAACCTCTCTAGGCTAAAACCCAAGTATTGTTTTACAGACAAGCCTCTCCAGGCTGAAAAACAAGTATTCTTTGTTCCACCAAGCCTCTTCAGGCTCTCAGACACTTTGAAAGTGTTTACAGTGAATATTGGTTTAAGTTCCTGAGAAACTTAAACAGAAATAATCTTGTACAAAGGATAATTGAGTGTAACTCAGGATACAAATGAAATTTTCCATGTACAAAATATCAGAGAGTAGCGGTGAGATTTTTTGCAGCGTATTGGCTTGATAAAGTGTTCTTCTCTCTCTCTTTGAAATTCTTCATGAAGCTTTATATAGAAGTTCAGCTTAAGTCCGTTGAAGATTGATAAACTACCGTTGTGAAATAACGTTAAATGGTGTTAAGAGCGTTGTGAGACAATCTTCTAAAAGCTTCTGACTTTGTGTGTTGCAGGTGCAGGTACCAGGTTCTGACACGTGTAGGTACTAGGTTACAACAGTTTCCCTTTCTGGTAAAAGATTTGAAATGCCTCATAAAGGGTCTCTGTAACATTCCTTAATTGAATCAAACTTGCAGAAGACGTATATGATGCATTAAAGTCTTGAGCAGAAAGCCTTCTGACTTTAGTCAAATGCCACGTAGAGAGTCTTCAATAGTTCTTCATGATTAAGATAATAATCTCTTTCAGAGGGTTGATAGCTTTCAACAGGTTCTCGTCCTTCAGAAGGTTGCACCACTTCAGAGGGTTGCTCCTTCAGAGAGTTGTTGAAACACGTGAAATACCCTTAAGAGATTTTATACTTTTTAGCATATTTTAACCAAATTTGTTACTCATTAAAACTTAGGATTTGTGAGACTTAAACATTATTAATCTCTTAATAATATTTTTAGACTCAACAAGTTTCTGCTCCAAATAAGGTCTATAAATTAATCAAATATTTATATGGGTTGAAACAGGCCAGCAGATAGTGGTTTGAGAACTTGGCCTCCTTCCTTATCACTATTGGTTATCACCAAGCAACTGCTGACCATTCCCTCTTCCTCAAGTTCTCTACCTTTTCATTCATAGGACTTCTAGTATACGTTGTTGATGTCATCCTCTTGTTGGTGTATGCCCTAGAAGCCAATGATATATATATATATTGACTCCCTTTAGGATACAATATACGCCATGTTAATTATATATAAAAGGCATTCTTTATTATATTAATTAATTAATATGATAAAGCCCTTAGAATGACTTGTTCGTTCCTGTAAGACATTAAGTTTGACTTGATAGTGAGATTCCATAGGCTACTTCAGAATGTCATTCTCAAATCATCCCTAGTCAAGCATTATTATGAAAAAGGACAATAATAATACGTTGGGCTAGTATATGAGTAGATTGATGACTATGTCTCACTGTTCATGGATATGTGATATCAAACTTTCACATGGGTACACATTAAAGGGTTTTATTGGTGTACTGGACTGACCCACTGATAAGTGCAAATTATATGATAAATTCTTGTATTTTTACTGCACTTATCAATAATAAAATAGTAATTTATGCCTCAAAATAATCCCTTTTTAGTAATAATTGTAATAATTGTGATTATTTGATTTGAATTTGAATTTGATGCTATTTTAATAGAAAATCTGTTAAATTTGCAGATTTATGAGAAGATTTGAATGAGGAAAGAAGATAGCATTATTTGAGGAGAGGATCTGCGAATTTGAAGTTTAAATTAGAGCAAATAAAGATAAGATCAGCTGCCATTTAAACAAGAATTCTGCAGATAACTTCCCAATTTAAATTCAAAGGCAGAATAAACACAGAATCAGATCAAAAAGAGAGAAACAAGGAAAGCCAAGCAAACAAGGATAAGATCAGGAAGAGATCAAGCTGTTAAAAGAAGAAATAGAGTAATCTGTTACACGTTCCACGCTTCACCTGCACTTAGCGCAAGTGAAGCGCAAATAACAGAATTGCTTTCTGTTTCTTGCACTGCAAATGCGCTGAGTGCAGATGAAGCACAACTGCGCGGATTAGTTTTAGATCTGTTTTCAGATCTGTTTTCAAATCACATTTCTTCCAGATTTAAGATAGCTTTCCTTAGTCTATAAATAGGACCCTTTGTAAAGAAGTAGAGGAAGTGAGCAAAGGAGCATTTAGGAAGGAGATTAGAGAGACGGCAAAGGCAGAGCTAGGTTTGGAGCAAGGTGACAGCTTCTCCATTGGGTTGTAATGGCTACCATGTGTAGGTAAACGTTTCAGTAGGATTGAATGTAGTTGATTCAATCCCCAAGTGTATGTGAATTCTCTTTATTATTTATGAATCCCTATTTTATAATATCAGTACTTTTATACGTTGCTTAATGCGTAGCTTCCGCCTGTGTGACGGAGTTATAGGTTAATTTTAGGATTCAGGTGACAAATGTTTCTATAAAATTAACAGCGAGTTTAGGAAAGCCTAGACATAGGACACCTAAAATTCTGATTGGTAAAAGCACTCATAGTAGTTACTATAGGGTTATAGGAGAAAGTGACCATTGAAGAAGAAGTAGGCAATCTGTTCATAACTGACACTATAGGTCTATAGGACAAATTGATAGTGTTAACGAACAGAAAGATAAAGCAATCAAGCCAGGGTAATTTTTCGCTTGGGAGAACACACATGAATTACTTTTGAGTATCTCGTGATATGGGACATCGGCAGGGGATAACATAGTTTGGTTAAGGTATTATAAAAATATATTCATAAATAATATTGGGATTCACATGCATAAGGGGTGCGATGATATGAAGTTCAATCCTAATCCAAGTAAAGTATTTTATCTTCACTCAATTGTCTCTTTACTCTATGCAAATTTACTTTCTTCACCACAAACTCTCAAATAGTGTTTCCTACTTGATAGTCTGATCACGAGTAAGTACGAAGCGAACCGTTCCCTGTGGATACGATAAACTCATACTTACTATTATACTGCTGAAATTTTGGTACGCTTGCCAGAATCTCTTCAAGTATTTTTGGCACCGTTGCCGGGGAACGGTGTATCAATTCGTATAGACTTGGGAGGTCTAACTTTCAAGTTGTATATACTCTATCATAGGTTAGATTTTTATTTTTTTTTATTTTTTATTTTTTTAGGAATTTATTCTTTTTGTTTTAATTTTTCTTTTTATTAAAATCCTCTTCCACACTTACCCTTCTCAAGTTTTATTGTTTAAGTTTTTGAAAGGTTAGGTGTGAAGAAACCAAAAATATGGAGAACAAACAGCCACCGAGAGTTTTGGGAGATTATATCATACATCAAGGACCATGATATCATTCAAGTATTGTTCTCCCAATTACAGCAAAGGTCGTGGAATTAAAAGCATCACATATCCAACTCATCGGTGTTCATCAGTTCGCTGGATTGGATAGCGAGGATCCAAACAATCATCTCTTAACCTTTTATGAACTGATTGAAACTATAGGATTTGAAGAAAAAGATAAAAATGCTGCACTCTTACGTTTGTTTCCTTTTTCTCTTACAGGTAAAGCAAAGGAATGGCTAAAATCACATCCCAACCAAAGTCTGAATAAATGGAACGTGGTAGAGGAAAAATTCCTAAAGAGATTTTTTCCCATGCCCCGGTACATTCAAGCCAAAATAGATATTTCCACATTCAGACAAGGATCAAATGAACCAATGTTTGAAGCTTGGGAAAGATACAAATCTCTGTTGTGCAAATGTCCTAATCATGGCTATGATGACGTTACTCAACTAAACATTTTTTACAATGGACTCAAGCCAAATTCCAAATCCTTCATATATGCTGCAGTAGAAGGAACTATCTTATCAGTAGATGTAGAACGAGCACTCACAATCATTGACAATTTTGCTCAGAACAATCAACAAGATCAGGTTTGGGATCAACCGGTTCAGAAAGAGGAGTTGCTCGAGCTAAAGGAGGATAAGTCCATCAAGCAACAACTAGAGAAACTAAGCCAACAAATGGAAGTACTTATTCAGCAACAACCAACAGAACAATCCATTCCGGAACCAACTTCAAGAATGATCTGTGATTTTTGTAAAGGCGATCATTCCAATGGCAATTGTTACTATCCAGAAGTACAAGTGGAACAAGTCTATTTCCTGGAAGGACAGAGGAATTACAGTGAATCTTTCAACAACAACAGTCAAAGTCAAGCTAGCAACACCTCATTTCCTGATGTTAAATCTAGAATTGAAGAGAAGCTCGACAGACTCATACAGGATATGAGAACCAGTCAGAAAGCAATGGTAGCAACATTCATAAATCTAGCAAAACAAGTGGAGGTAATAAGAAGACAATTTGCTGAGCAGCAAGAGTACTGCAAGTCAATATCCACCAGAAGTGGTAAAGAAATAGGAAGAGGCATTGGGGACAATTTGGTGGCAGAAAGAGAAGTTCTGGAGAGAAAAGAATAAGAAATTGTGGTTGACGAGAAAGAAATAAACAAAGAGAAGGAGGAATCGAGTTTCAGAAAGGAGAAATCGAACTCTATTAGATATGGTTCAATTTATGATGAGTCATACTGATCTCCCCGACTCCTTTTGGGGTCATGTTTTGTTAACAGTAGCCTTCACACTAAACCGTGTTCCATCTAAGGCTATCATAAAGACACCATATGAGATATGAACTGGGAAGCGACCTAGTATGTCTTTTGCGAATATTTGGGGTTGTGAAGTTTATGTGAAACACTAAGTCTTAGATAAGCTAGGACCCAAATCAGATAATTGCTTATTTTGTGGTATACCCAAAAGAAACTAAGGGTTACTACTTCCATAATCCTAGAGAAGGCAAAGTGTTTGTTGCTAGGACTGTTGTATTCTTAGAGAAGGAATCTGTCTCTAAGAAAATGAGTGGGAGGAGAGTAGAACTTGAAGAAATTCAAGTAACACAGAGTAGCAATGAGCCTGTAATGGAACAAAAGCAGATACCACAAAGTGTTGTGGAGCCACCTGCTCAAGTAGCGCAAGACTTGCGCAAATCAGATAGAATACGTCACCAACCTGAGAAATATGGTTTCCTTGTGTCTCAGGAAGGGGATGTACTGCTAATGGATCAAGGTGAACCAGTGATCTACCAAGAAGCTTTTTTGAGTCCAGAATCTAAGAAATGACTTGATGCCATGAGATCTGAAATGGATTCCATGTACACTGACAAGGTGTGGACCTTGATTGAGCCACCCGAAGGGATAAAACCCATAGGGTGCAAGTGGGTTTTCAAAGAGGAAAAACTGACATGGGTGGTAATGTAAGTACCTTTGAAGCACGGTTGGTGGATAAAGGGTTTCACGCAAATTCATAGTATAGACTATGATGAAACATTTTTCCCCAGTTGTCATGCTTAAATCTATTCGGATCTTGCTTGCTATTGCAACTTACCATGGTTATGAAATCTGGCAAGTGGATGTCAAGACAGCCTTCCTAAATGGAAGCCTTCTTGAATATATGTATGTGATACAACCTGAAGGTTTTGTTATACCTAAAGGTATAAGTTGCAACGATCCATTTATGGATTAAAGCAAGCCTCTAGAAGATGGAATCTTCAATTTTGATGAAGCTGTAAAGCAGTTTTGTTTCATTAAAAATGATGATGAACCTTGTGTCTACAAAATGGTTAGTGACAGCATTTGTGACTTTTCTGTTTTTGTATGTAGATGACATACTCCTCATAGGAAATGACATTCCTACCCTTCAGTTTGTAAAGACTTGGTTAGGAAATGATTTTTCTATGAAATATTTGGGCAAAGTGACCTATGTGTTAGGTATCAGGATCTATAGAGATAGATCTCGAAGATTACTAGGCCTAAGTCAAAGTATGTACATAGACAAAGTGTTAAAACGGTTTAACATGCAAGATTCTAAGAAGGGATCTTTACCTATGTCACATGGTATAAGCCTATCTAAAGCTCATTCTCCTTCCAGTGAAGAAGAGAGAGGTCGCATGAGTAAGATTCCTTATGCATCCGCTATAAGGTCTATCATGTTTACCATGTTATGTACTCGACCAGAAATATCATATGTTTTAAGCATGACTAGCAGATATCAGTCTGATCTTGATGAAGATCACTAGACAACAGTCAAGAACATATTGAGAAGAACTGAGGATTCATTCTTGATATATGGAGGTGAGGAAGAGCTACTTGTAAAGGGCTACATTGATGCTAGCTTCCAAACCGACAAAGATGATTGAAGATCGCAATCAGGTTATGTGTTCTGTTTGAATGGTGGCGCTGTGAGCTAGAAAAGTTCGAGGCAAGAAACAGTCGCTGTTACAAACCAATTAAACCCCTTGTGCAGCAGAAGCATGGAGGGCACACTAGATCATTAGGCATAATAGTTATGTCTGAATGTCTCTAGTGCAAGTGGGAGATTTTTAGGAATATGCACTAGAGACTTATATATTTATGAATATCCATCACTTGTATCATGTTATTTTATAAAGGCAAACTCATTCTTTTAGAATATAATTATTGTCCTTAGAATAGTAAGCTTAAACTTCATAAGGAATCAAGTAGATGACTTGGTCGTGAGAGCTTATGAAGAACTATTCTTACATAGTTCCTAGTCAATTATCATCTTAGGACAAAGATGCATTTAGATTAGTATGTGAGTTCATTGATGATCGCATCTCACAGATCATGGATATGAGATATCACGTGCTCACATACACATTAAGAGTAATGGTGTACTGGACAGGCCCACCTTAAGAACGTTGCATGGATTGTTACATAAGTGTCATGAACGTTTCTTAAATTAATAAATGTTATATGAAGTCCTTCGACCTGAAATCACTACGATTCCTACATAAGGAATTATATGTTTGAATTATCATCAAACGTTACCTGTAACAGGGTAATCATAAAGTTGGTTTTTGGACATATAATAAATTATGTGGTGGAATGTGAGTGCCCTAGATGGAATTTGTCCCTCCTATGTAACAAGAGTTATATCTTTAGGCCTCTTGATAAAGTGAGACTACAAAATTCATGGCCATGCTCAGGAGGATAAATATGAGATATTTATTTTCTGTATAGTCTACTTGGGGATCAAGAAAATATAAATTGAACTATACAAGGTTGATACAATCCATGCCCTTGTGTTCAATTAGATATTTGGACAAAGGGATATAGCATATAAATTATTATAATAAAATAGGATTTATCAAAGTTATTGATAATCTCAATATTTGGATAGTGATGTGTTGCTAGATACTGCTCACTATTTACGATATTAAATATAAAAGGGTTTTATTTTAATATTATAATCAAATATTAAAATCCTATTGGGTCACACGCATACAACATGCCACTAGGAAAAGATAATAATTCTAATTTAATTTAATTAGAATTATTACATAATGGGCCAGGCCCATAAGTGTGAGGGTTAAGTGAGTGAGGGGGTAAAACCCTAGCCACCACCCTATAAATAGAGCATAAGATGCACTACCCCATAGGCACATGGGAAATCGCTTACTTTATGAGGCTACTAGCAGAGCTGAGGAGGGTATCCTAGTTCGGCTGTTGGCGCGGATACCAATAGAGACGTGGCTACACTTGCCTCGTTTGTAATCCTAATAAGGTACGACCTTTCGTTTCAATACCTTTTATGCCTTGATTCGTGTTTTCGCAAAACGATTATAACAAGGGAGGGAATCCATTTATTTTCGCTGCACCCTGACCACATGCTTGATTCCCTTCATATCCGACCTTCACCTGCCTTGTCAGCTGTAGGCATGACCACTGCTCATTTGATGTATTGCATACTTAATGAAGAGCAGATTGCTATTGCAGCAGTCATATCTGACTACCTACACTGTCTGGTTCGAGTATCTCGTGAGGAGAGGGGACCACACTCGAGAGTTAAATTGGGATACCCTGCTCTGATCACTGCATTATGCCATTATAGAGGGATTACGATTATTCCAAGCACACCTATTGGAGAACCAATTGACAGACAGTACATAGAGTCTCATTGTATCCCAGCAGAGGAAGTCAGGTCAACGCCTGGCATTCATGAAGTCTTTCCACATCCCCTTCCACCACCACCAGCAGATAGACCAGGCATGCATTTCATGGAGCACATGTCCCGACAGATCAGAACAGTATATTCTGGCATGATACATCTGCAAGAGTTTCTTTACCATAATGTTCAGGGACCACATCCAGGCATGTCCCCTGATCGCTTCCAGGACGCTGTAGAATGGCCTGGGGACAGGCCCAATTTTCCCAGGGGGAAGGAGAGTCAGAGGATGAAGATTACTGAATTGGTGGTTTCTTTTCCTATTCTTTGTTTTCTTTTATTTTTTTAGGCATTACACTGTACAGAACATACATCATACATTCATAATACTTTTTCTGTACACAATATATAGTTTTGTTTCCATATTAGGACTTGTAGGATTTTTAAAATTTTTAGGATTTTAGGAATTAAGATTTAAAGGAAAATTTTTCAAAATTCTCTAAAATTAGGTAGTTTAACTAACCAGATTAGGAAAGAAGAAAGGGTTTTGTGATTAATTCCATAATCAGTTAGGATTAGGATACTTCTCAGGAGAACCTAGCGGAATAGTTAATTAAAACCAGTAAGTGCTTTATCAAGGAATTTAGCCGAAAAGCCGGTGAGTTGTGAGTCTAAACACTTAAATTGAGAGTTTTCACCGCTGCTTGTCAATTGTTATTGATTGAGTTTTTGGATTTTACTCTGTTCATGGAAAATGTAGAAGTGACAAAGGCAATTTTTGTTTTTACATTATTTGCTCAGTACCAAAAAGCCAACCCTTGATTGAATTTTTCCAATATTTTTGGTAACCCTTTTGAGCTTGAATGTTTCTTCTTATGCACCCCGGCCATAATTGAGATCTATATCATGTCCTTTACACACTTGGGATAGAGAGCAAGGGGCAACTTGAAATAATGGGAAGAAAAGGTTGGTAAGTTGAAAGTCAAGAATTATAAAGAGCAGGCACAAGAAAGCAAAAGAGGATCACCCCCTCAAAAACCAAAAAGAAAAAGTGCATAAATTGAATAGGTTGGGGGGAGTACATCCTCAAACAAAGAAAGAGGCCAGCTGAATAAGACAAATCAAGAATGAAATGGAGAATGGAAAGAAGTTCCAAGTTCAAGAAAAATCAAAAGATGCTCTCTATTCTAAGTGTTCTTTGCTTATCCAGAAAAATCATGATTTCTTGATAACCCAGCCTCATTACAACTAAGAAAAGACCTTTTGATCCATATTGACCATGTGCATGTTTAGGAACTAGAAACGACTATCAATTCTAGTTGTTCAACTGTGGTGGAAAAATTGAGGGAAACACTTACCCGTGAGCATGAGAGAATTCCTTAATTTATCATTTATTGTTTTAATTGCTATTTCTGAGAAAGTTTGACTGAATTGTTGTATCTTATTCTGATTGAGCATGGGTAACATCTCTTAATTCTGATTTTTTTCTGATATTTGGATAGTGACTTCTGCCTAACAAAGAGATGCTGAAAATTTTTTCTGAATTTTTGAGAATTGTATAGGGGATTGAATTGATTTTTGATTGCAAAGAGGTCTCTTGCTTCAGGACAAGCAAGAAGTTAAGTTGGGGGGTATTTGATAAGTGCAAATTATATGATAAATTCTTGTATTTTTACTGAACTTATCAAGGTTAAAGTAGTAATTTATGCCTCAAAATAATCCATTTTAGTAATAATTGTAATAATTGTGATTATTTGATTTGAATTTGAATTTGATGCTATTTTAATAGAAAATTTGTTAAATTTGCAGATTTATGAGAAGATTTGAATGGGGAAAGAAGATAGCATTATTTGAGGAGAGGATCTCCGAATTTGAAGTTTAAATCAGAGCAAATAAAGATAAGATCAATTGTCATTTAAACAAGGATTTTGCAGATAACTTCCTAATTTTAATTCAAAGGCAGAATAAACACAGAATCAGATCAAAAAGAGGGAAACAAGGAAAGCCAAACAAACAAGGATAAGATCAGGAAGAGATCAAGCTGTTAAAAGAAGAAATAGAGTAATCTGTTACGCGTTCCAAGCTTCACTTGTGCTTAGCGCAAGTGAAGCGCAAATAACAGAATTGCTTTTTGTTTCCTACGCTGCAAATGCGCTGAGCACAGATGAAGCGCAGCTGCGCGGATTAGTTTCAGATCTGTTTTCAAATCACATTTCTTCCAGATTTAAGATAGCTTTCCTTAGTCTATAAATAGGACCCTTTGTAAAGAAGTAGAGGAAGTGAGCAAAGGAGCATTTAGGAAGGAGATTAGAGAGACGGCAAAGGCAGCGCTAGGATTGGAACAAGGTGACAGCTTCTCCATTGGGTTGTAATGGCTACCATGTGTAGCTAAACGTCTCAGTAGGATTGAATGTAGTTGATTCAATCCCCAAGTGTATGTGAATTCCCTTTATTATTTATGAATCCCTATTTTATAATATCAGTACTTTTATACGTTGCTTAATGCTTAGCTTCCGCCTGTGTGCCAGAGTTATTGGTTAATTTTAGGATTCAGGTGACAAATGTTTCTATAAAATTAACATCAAGTTTGGGAAAGCCTAGACATAGGACACCTAAAATTCTGATTGGTAAAAGTACTCATAGTAGTTACTATAGGGTTATAGGAGAAAGTGACCATTGAAGAAGAAGTAGGAAATCTCTTCATAGCTGACACTATAGGTCTATAGGGCGAATTGATAGTGTTAACGAACGAAAAGATAGAGCAATCAAGCCAGGGTAATTTGTCGCTTGGGAGAACCCGCATGAATTACTTTTGAGTATCTCGTGATATGGGACACCGGCAGGGGATAGCATAGTTTGGCTAAGGTATTATAAAAATATATTCATAAAATATTGGGATTCACATGCATAAGGAGTGCGATGATACGAAGTTCAATCCTAATCCAAGTAAAGTATTTTATCTTCTCTCAATTGTCTCTTTACTCTATGCAAATTTACTTTCTTCACCATAAACTCTCAAATATTGTTTCCTACTTGATAGTCTGATGACGAGTAAATACGAAGCGAACCGTTCCCTGTGGATACGATAAACTCATACTTACTATTATACTATTGAAATTTTGGTACGCTTTCCAGAATCTCATCACCCACCATGGGAATGCTACATGGATTATTATGTATGTCATGAACGATTCTTATAGTAACAATGGTGTATGTGGTCCTTTGACTTGAGGTCAGTATGATTCAAAACATGAGGAATCATATGCTTTGGTGCCATCAAACGTCATGCCTAAAATTTTACTCGGGAGTCATATGCTTTGGTACGATTCAAAACATGAGGAGTCATGCTTTGGTGCCATCAAACGTCATGTCTATTAGTAAGAGATATTAATAATATTTGTTATAAGTTTACTCGGGAAATCAAGAAACTTAGATTGAACTATACAAGGATGACACATTCCATGCCTTGTGTTCAATTTATAGATATATAGACAAAAGGAATATACATACAAGGTAACATTGGTCGCAGATTGGTTATATGTCAAATCACATTGACATTCATGTTATTTGGGTACGTAGTAGCGATGTTTTTCTAGATATCATTCATTACTCGTAATATTAAAATAAGATTTTTAATGTTATTGCCAACATAATGGGAACCTATAGGGTTACGCACTTAGAACATGTTGACTTGGACACTGAAGCCATTAGATGGTTTTAATTGGGCTTTTAATTAAATCAAAGGTCTATGTGATGTGAAGCTCATTAAGTAAGACTAAATGGGCTAACCCATTAATTTGGGCCTACACGTGGCTAGGTATCACTAAATCCTAATGCTCACTATAAGGGTTAGCCACCATAATATATATAATGTATAGGTGGTAGCTAAAAAAAGATGAGATTACTCTAATACTCCAAACCCAAAAAGAGAATTTTTTTCTCTAAATCATGTCACTATCCCTCAAAGTGAGAGAAAAATGCAATCATCCCTTTATCATCCTCATCGCTAGCACTGCGACAGAGGGAGTTCTAGTATTGCGTTCGTGTGGATACCTGTGGAGGCATAACTACTATTGCATGCCCGTGGTTTGGAAAAAAGGATACAATCACTTGTCGCACTGAAAGATATACTCTATAACACGATTTATGGCTTTTACATAGATCCTTTGAGAGTTTTGGATATATTTAAATTTTGAAAGTTCAGTTCTTCTGCTGCGTTTGATCTTCCAAAACCCAACATCTCTTTATAAAATCCCTTTCTAAGTTAGATCCAGTCTTTGGGATCAAGGATCTAGTCCTTCTCAAGTATATTTTAGGCCTTGAGGTAGCTCATTCTTCCTCAGGTATCTCGCTTTCACAAAGAAAAAATTGTCTGGATCTCCTCCCGAGCTCTTAGTTAATTGATTGCAAGGCTAATAATACCCCTTTAGACCTAGCCATTCATTCACACTAAGATACAGGTCAACCATTCCAAGATGTCTCTTCTTATAGGCATTTGTATCTTACAACCACACGACCTGGAATCACTTTTTCAACTCAGCAAGTGAGTCACTTCCTTAATTCTTTAATTCACACTCATCACATGGCAACCATGAGGCTATTGTGGTACTTGAAGTAAGCTCCTGGTCTTTCTTTGTTTCTTTTCCCAAGAACACATTCCTTCAACTTAGAGGTTTCTCGGATGCTGATTGGGGAGGCTACTTGGACAATCATCATTCTATTTTTTGTTATTGTTGGAAATCTAAGAAGTGGGTCACTGTAGCTGATCGATCTTAGTTGGAAATATAAGAAGTGGGTCACTGTAGCTGACCAATCTTATGTAGAAGCAGAGTATTATGCATAAGCTGCAACCACTTGTGACCTTTAATGGCTCCGCTAACACTACAAGAATGCGTGTTTTTAGATGAGAGTATTTAGCGATGGCAGTGGCCGTCGCAAAGTCGTCACTAAGTTGAATTTTTTTACCTTTTTTTTATATTTTTAAGTAAAAACGCTAAATAAAAAAAATTTAGCATCGCCTTCGTAAAGTTAGTGACAGCCTGACCGTCGCTAATTTCTTGTTATTTTTCACAATGTATATAATATTTTGTACTATATGTTTCAAGAAACAAATATAATGTAATGATAATGCTCCTTCTTGTATCATGCAGATTGTGGGTTCAATCCTCACAATTTATAAATTTGGGAAGAAATGATATTTTTTTGGAAAAATTATTGGCCGTCGCTATGTTATGACGACCGTGGAACTAGCGACGACCATTAGCGACGGCCAGGCCGGTGCTATATAGCGTCGACCGTAAAATGTTGTCACTACTGCATTAACGACGAGGCTTTTAGGGACGGCTGGTTGGCCGTCGCTAATTATTAAATAGCGACGGTTTTTCCTATGTAGCGACGACTTTTGGCCGTCGCTAAAAACCGTTTTTCTTGTAGTTTATCTATTTCAAGACCTTCACATTGTGCCACACAAGTCCCACATCTAATTTTCTGATAAACTGAGTTCTACCCACATTTCCCAAAATTTGGTATTTCATGAACACACCAAGCCTTTAGATATAAATTGTCACTTGGTTCGTGAGAAGCTACAACCTGGACTCATGTGGTTGCTTCTTCTTTCTACTCTTGATCTATTTACTAACATCTTCACCAAGGCTTTGCTTCTATAGTCCTTTCACTTTCTCTTTTCCAAGCTTAGAGTGCTTGATATCTTTGGCCCTCCAACTTGCTAGGGGTATCGGGACACAAGTCCCACATCGGGTCGGAAGATGAAATTGGATCTAATGTTATGTAGTCTCATAATTGTTTTACTGATTTTAGTTTTGTTTTAGTTACTTTAGGGTCCGTTCAAAATGGTTGACAATTTTCAATTTTTTTAAAAAAATTTAAATTAAATTTTTATAATTTAAAATAAAAACTAAAACTCATAACACCCGTACCTTAATCTTTATCTTCTTGTACCCATCTTCTTGTACCCATCAGAATACCATATCACAATAAACTCTCCATTCCAATTTCTAAATGCATATATTCTTATATGGTTCCATTTCCATTAGGTTGTATTCCACTCACCCTTTTTAATAAATACAATTTCAAGAGGAATACAATTCTTGTTTTTGACAGCGTGCTATATTCATCATTTTGTAAGTAATAATTAGTTTTTACATATTATAAAGTATCCAGGATACTAAGTCAATGCAAGCATTTTTCATTGTTAGCATTTTGCATTGAAATTATTTTTTAGAGTCAAATGCCAATTTGTTTCTATTAGTTACGTAGTATATATATATATATATATATATATATATATATATATATATATATATATGGGTCGAATCACGGTTGTATGTATCTAAATAAATTAAAATATATCATTGCATTTTATTTGACTTTAAATTGAACTAGTTATTTACTAATCTTGTCACATTTGCTCAATTCTAGTAGTTACTATTTTATTATAAATCCTAGTATTGAACCATTTATATTTAAATGGTCAAACTAATTATCTCAACAAGGCAACAGCTATAAGATCTTTTTTTTTTTGGTACATCATCAACTAATTAAAGAACTTGATATTACCTAACTATTTATTTCTTTATTATGATTTGATTTTACTTTTTTTTCCAAAGTACCTCGGTAACTAAATCATGAGTTATAGAAAAAATAAACCATATTAATTATAAATATAAATTAAATTAGACGTCTGAAAATAAAACAAAAGTGTCTTCAAAATCATTAAAGGGACTATATATAACCTAACATCGATCAATTGTAATTGATGTAAAATTATAATTATAAAGTAATCTAAAGTAAGTAATATCATTAATTGTCAGCATATAGGAAAAAGAAATTCATACAATTAATTAATAAGAGAAATAACCAAATTGGAGCTTAAGGCTCGTGTATTTTTAATCAAGTATATATGAGATTATCAATTTAAGCATAATTTTTATATAAAATCGATTCAAGTATATATATGAGATTATCTCATGTAAATATTTCTTATCCACCACCGAGCACGTGGATAATCCGGTAAGGGGCTGTTCGCACCAAAAAAATATTTCTTATCCAAGAAAAAAAAAGTGTTCAATGAGTTAAGATATGAGTTTTCCAATATTAATTTTTTTCCCTCATAATATCATTCTTTAATAGATTAGAATGAACTAATCTTGTAGATATTGTGCGATCAATGTTAGGGTCCCTTCCAATGTTTTTTTTTTTTGCATATATATTAATTCTAAGAATATATATTTAAGGGATTTGAATTTCTTTAACTCAACCAACACATGTTTTGGTGAGTTTACCAATTTATAGGCGCCACTTAAAAATTTATTGTACTATAAAATTCAATTTAGTTCAAGCACATTCAAGTCCACACTCAAGACTAAGACGTTAGTTTTAAATTAATGCTGACTTTGCAGTGTCTTGTAGACCAGACCAGATTAGACAACAAGAGAAAACAAGTAAAAATCAAAAGTTTCTGTTATATATTAGTTATAACATTACGGAGAAACTGCTTGAAACTTGAAAGTTCTACTTAGAAAAGAAAATCCCTCTATATATGCCTATAGCTTGAACTATACATCAACATCATTGTCCGTTTAATTATTAGAAAACCTCTAATTCCACACTCTGTTCCTTTTTGCGAATTGATCTCTGATTATTTCCAAAGGACGTAGTTGAAGGATCGAAAAGTAAAGCGAATAACAAGACATGGCGTACGTACGTGTTTATCACCGCGTAAATATGTGAAGTCTAACTGCGGAATTTTGAATTATACAAACATTGGAATTCTTTCTAGTCATAAATAAGGACAATATAAATAAACTATATGTCTCTCTTTGGAAATATATGCTTTAATTTTGGACTAAAGTTTAATGGCCGGCAGCGCGTCCTATGCCATAACAAACATTAAAATGAAAAAGAGCTTTACTATGGTCAGCTTGGGTTAAACTCCAGCACAAGTATTTTTAGGTGAGAAAGGTCAAATACATTTAACTTCTCCATAAGTTAAAATTAGCTTTTGTAGCCCACCTAATCCTAAAGCTCTCTCATTTAACTTCTAAGTAACTAATTTCAACTGATGCATAAGTTAAATTCATTTGACCTCTTTGGCCCAGTTTGGATTACGTCTGGAAAGAACTTACAGAGGAAAAAAAGAGAATAAATAATCAAAGAGTTCAAATGAATTTAACTTCTCTATAAGTAAAAATTAGTCTTTGTGGTCCACATTCTCCAGAAGCTCTCTCATTTAACTTTTCCATAAGTAACTAATTTCAACTTATGGAGAAGTTAAAGTCATCTTATCTCTTTGATTCATTCTTTTTTTTTCCTCTAAAAGTTCTTTTGCACAAATTGTATTCAAACTGGGCCTTTGATTCATTCTATTTTTATCTTTTAAAAGTTTTTCCGCAGAAGTGTATCCAAACTAGGCTATATGTTACTACATGAAATGAAACATAACAAACTTTTGATAGAACAATAGAAAGCAACCATAACATTTGGATAAGATGAACTAACTAAACATGGAGGACAATCAATCATTAAAGGGCCATGTATATATTCATATATTAGTTTTGTATGGAAATTTCTTTGTAGCATCAAGCAATTTCCAAAGAAAAAAGTGGGTTGCAATTACACTTTCTTCCCCTTTTCTTTTCAAACGAGAAATTAATAATTAAAATAAAATTGTGGCCCCGATTGATATTTTTTATTTCTTTCTCCCTTCCAAATGACTTAAAGCATATTTGGTTCAGCGTTAAAACGTGGTAAACTCACATTTTTAAAGTTAGAAATAGTTGAGTTGGGGAATCCAAACTTGATCAATTTGGTCAGTTTTAACGTTAAACCAAACACTGTGTGTTTGATTATTTGGTTTACACAAAAACCACATTTCAAACGTGATCGGAGCAACGCTATAAGGGGAATTAAGGCCTACATTATCAACAACCTGATGATTAGCCTCTCTGAATGCATGGATAATAACTATAGAGGGTTGATTGCACTTCTGATAGCTTCAACGAGCTGTTTACAGGGATATTCCAAGCTATAATCTTTGGCGATCAAATCAACTGCTATCTATTCAAAGATTTATTTAAAACATGCATGCATGTGTTTGGCTACCATTCAAGAATTTTGAAAACTTTTTTTAATTAAAAAAATAATCAAAAATTTTATTTGGTTTATAATATAATTCTCAAAATAATCCTATTATTTAAAATTCAATGGGAAAATAAAAGGTGTGTTGGGATTTTCACATAAAAATCATGAGAATATAAATAGGGCTTTAATTTAAATGAGTTTAGCCGAACCGAGCACTTGAAGTTAAGGGTTGACTTAATTTTGTGAAAAACTTGGGTTGCTCAAGCTTTTTTTTTGTCAAAGATCATTCATTAATAGATGCCAAATGTGACACCCTTTTACCCCATACTCTTATATGTTTGATAAATTGAAGATATAGAAAAGATAACGTCCCACGATGGGTAAAAGGTTCACAAAACTCTCTTATTAAAACCTCATTAGTTTGAAAACAACTTAATTAAAAGAAAATAAAACTTCAAATGTAACCAAATACTTATGCAGCGGAATCTCCGAAGAAATAAAAATAACTAAACATCCTACTTGTCGTGCAAGACATCCAAAATAGTTTATAAAAACTTCCTAACCAGAAACATAATAAAAGACTCCAAAATTATACCCTGATGTCACATCTATCAGAGCATATTCCCTTTAATCAAACTCGACACCAGTCGTGTCATCATCAACACCTGTAAAAATATCCACAGTAATACGGTGAGAAAAAGAATACTACTCATACATACACATAGGAGGTTACCCTATCCTCACCCACATATAAACAACATCATCATTCATCATACTCATACCAAAACATCAAATAATCCATCATATAAGCAGCATCTATAAAGCAGCATATAGCTATTCATTTATACCAACATATAAACAACATACCATCATTCACCAAAGCAATCACATACTCATATAATACTCATTCATCATTAATGCTCATAACGTCATTTATAACTCAATATCATCACCAGATATAACACATATACATCCAACATGTATGCACCAAAACTCATCAACATTATTATATAACTCAATTCCATCGTTGAGTATACCAAATTATCATATGCACCAAAACTCATCTCATCACCTACCCAAAGATCATGACTTGGAACTCCGCACAATGGGTGCACCTCATCAATCACTCTAGTTAGTACCAAGATAGTCTACTGGTGTTACCACACCCAATCCGATAGGTTGTACCCCCTCTATGGGCCCGCACAACGACATTCGACCCTAGGTTGCACGCCCTCTATGGGCCAGTACAATTACTCCTAGGTTGCACCCCCTCTATGGGCCCGTGCATAGAACGCCCCATCTTGATCCCCTGAGTTGTACCCCCTCCATGGGCCCGCACAACTCAGTTCACCTCCCAAATTGTACCCCCTCTATGGGCCCGCACAATTCAAGTCTCATCACATATGCTCAAGGCATCTATCTTAAGTTGTACCCCCTCTATGGGCCCGCACAACTCAAGTAACATCATCATTAAACGTATTGCATATTCACCAACCATATGCATTCCAAAATAACATCAATTACATTGCATAATCACCAACTATATGCATACCAAATCATCATCAATTACATTGCATAATCACCAACTATATGCATACCAAATCATCATCAATTACATTGCATAATCAACAACTATTTGCATACCAAATCATCATAAATTACATTGCATAATCACCAACTATATGCATACCAAATTATCATCAATTACATTACATGATCACCAACTATATGCATATCAAATCATCATCAATTACATTGCATAATCACCAACTATATGCATACCAAATTATCATCAATTACATTGCATAATCACCAACTATATGCATACCAAATTATCATCAAGCATATCAAGCATCATTAAGCACTTCGGCTCTCAAAATCCACTCTGGTAATCGATTACCAACCTCCAGTAATCGGTTACCTGCAAACAAAGTCTCTGGTAATCGATTACAACCACCTTGTAATCGATTACAGCACCCCTGTAATCGATTACCTATAAACAAACTCTCTGGTAATCGATTACCAGCAACAATCAGCACTTCTGGGTTGACCAGAACACCCTGGTAATCGATTACCACACCTGGTAATCGATTACCCGCGACACAGATCGCAGATTTCACGATTTCTAACATCTCTAAACCCTTCCAATCAATCTCTAATCAATCTTTTTCGAATAAACATTATTCATAATCATTAATATCATCCAAAACTCAGCAAAACAATAATTTTTTCACAGATTATACAACCAATTCATCAAAACCCCCAAATCCTCAAATCCCTAATTCCCCATTTTCATTATTCTCAATATCATCTTTAATCTCACCCAATAAATCATCAATATACATCCAATCAATCATAAATCAACAATTTAGATCATTCATTCTCAGTTATACATACATCAATACGAATTTATACTCTTAGGTTACTACCCAAGCACAACTACATACATATACAAGCAGCACCCTCTCCCCCACCGTACCTTAAATGAAGCTCGATTACTGCAAGGAAGTCCCTTTTTGGTTCTTGATGCTTACTCTGCAACAACTCTCTCTTGACTCTCAGTTTCTCCCCTCCTTAGCGTTTCGCTCTCTGACGATAATACGAATAAGGATTAGGGTGATCTGTTAACCCCTCCTTACTAAAATGCCTAATTGGGCTTGGGCCCATCCTCAACCCCTTATCTTTTTTTTTTAATTTTAAACTATCATTATGGATTAAAACTAATAATAATATTAATCCCATTATTTAATCACCTATTTAATTAATCATTTCCTCTACTCATTTATTTAATTAATTTAATATTTATCCTAATAAAATTTAGGTTGTTACACCAAACGGAACTTCCAACGTTTGTAGGATGCTAAAAAAGAGTACTAAAATAGCGCACTACAAATCAAAATAACAAAATATGCACGCATACTCATAGATCTAAATAATTTAGCAGTCATAAATAAAAACACAACCTCCTATTACAAAGAAATTCTGAAAGAGCATTGGATTTTTCTTCCTTTTACTTTTTTTTACATTCCTTCCGGATCGGCACATATCCAATAACAACTCAAAGCAGAAATATCTACCGCATCAACCGCAACTAGACTGCGTAAAACAGTGCTACAAAATCGAGCTCTATTGGTAGAAATGCATAAAATACAATAAATCTGAGTAAATCAGTGCTGCAAATTGCTAAGAGAGGCAACCCATTCAGAACCCTTGAACAACAGAACACTAGTGAAATAAAAAGGAGGAAAAAAAAGACCAAATCTCTAGAAGAAGGGAGGGTGGAAGATATGGTGGTGGTGGCTGGAAAACAGAAAAGGGAGAGGTGGTATTAGGGTGGAGGAAGGAGGATGAAGTGTAAAGAAAACTCTCACTATAGAGAGAGGATAACTCACCTATTATGGGTAGCAAAAACCACATGAAGTGTGATATAATACTCTCCCATGGAGGGTGAAGCGCCCGGAGGCGCTATTTTTCTTCGTGCGACACTTATCTGCTGTTACTGCTAGGTTTCTTTCGGTTTCTACTAACTTGCTGGGTTGCTCAAGATTGACTCATTTATTTAAACAAGTCAAACTTAAATTTGGGCTTGACTGGTTAAAAAAAAGTTTGGGCTTGGCTTGTTTAGTTCATTTATAACTTCATTGATTTTGTTTGGCTTAAATATGTTTTTTGTCCCTATAAAATTAGCGATTTTTGTGTTTAGTCCCTATTAAATTTTTAACCTAAGTTTGGTCCCTCATTAATTTTCTGTTACCAAATTTAGTCCCTCCCATTAAGTACCTGTTGTTAAGTGATGACGTGACACTTTACTCATCCTCATTAGTTGTGTGGACCTGTCTCAATGAACCTACATATCATCCACATCAGATTTTATTTTATCTTTATTTTTTGTTTGATGAAAATAAATTATCAGAAAACATTAATTAATAAAAGTAATAGGGGAGACTAAGGAGGGGATTTACTTTTATTAATGTTTTCAAATAATTTATTGGGTTAAATATGTTTTTGGTCCCTCAAAATATGATGAAATTTGGTTTTGGTCCCTCATTTATTTTTTCATTGGTTTTGGTCCTCCATTTTATAAAATCACATGCTTTTAGTCCTCCTTATTAACAGTACTCTGTTAAGTCACTTTCACAATTCCACTACGACTTTTCCCGGGTAAAAATTTACAGGAATTTATTGGCATTTTTTCTCTAGAAAACTAATGTGTTGTAAATTTTCAAAGAAAACTACAATTTTTTTTTTACAAAAAAATACTGCTATAAAATTTCTTTGCTTTGTCGTAAAAAAATTATAGTAAATTTCACACAAATTTTAGAATCTAAACAAAATTTCCTTTGAATTTTGAAATCTGCAGGAAATTTCGAAAGAAGATCCATAGAAAAATCTACAAGAAATATTACTATGTCATCACTTAGCAGAATATAACTAACGACAAGGACTAAAATCACGTGATTTTAAAAATGGAGACCAAAACCAATGAAAAATAAATGAGGGACCAAAACCAAATTTTGCTATATTTTAAGGGACTAAAAACATATTTAACCCTAATTTATTTTAATCAAGCAAAAAATAAAGATAAAATTAATAAAGTGAAATCTGATGTGAATGACACATAGTTTCATTGAGACAAGTCAGCATAGCTGATTAGGATGAGTAAAGAGTCACGTCATCACTTAATAGCATGTACTTAACGGGAGGGACTAAAATTGGTAAGGGAAAATTAATGAGGAACGAAACTTAGGTGGAAAATTTAGTAGGGACTAAACACAAATTTCGTTAATTTTTTAGGGATCAAAAACATATTTAAACCATTTTATTTTTATGAAAAAATTCCTTAAATCATTTTTAAAGTTTATGAATTTAGTATTTAATAAATATTTTAATATTAAATGGTAATATAAAATTTTAAATATATTCTTAATATATGGTACAAATATTTAAAAAATTGTAAAATATTTTATTTATCGAAATTTGATGCATAACTTCTTTAATAAAATAAGAAATATTTCAATACTTATTTTTATATATATAGGGTAATTATTTTACTTTATTATTTTATTATTTATTTTAAAAATAAACTTATAACTTTATGTTTTCATTTTTTATTTTTTTACTTATATTATTTTACTTTAATTATTTATATTAATTAATTATTATATATATATAAAGTGAGCTATTCACGAGCCTTTAATGTCAAACTTATAAACCTTGGGCCCGACTTATTTAAATAATTGAGCCAAACATTAATTTTAGGTTTGTTTGTTTAATTAAACAAACGAGCTTGATCGAGCATTTAATGAGCCAAACTCAAATAGTTCACGAATAACTCAACTCATTTACAACCCTATAATTCTAAACCATTCGCTTGGGAATAGAAATCATGGAAAAATCAAAATTATCATGGGAATGTCAAAGTTTTTTTGGCTTTTTGACCAAAACAGTGCAAATAAAAAAAAGAATTACCAAAATAATGTAGAAAAAAAACTATTTACTCTTATGGGGTAGTTTTAGACACGTAGAAAGAGACTTTTTCAAAGCGCAAAATGAAATAGCGTCACCATCAAGACGCAAATTCAGTTAGCGCCTTGTGTAAAGAAAAAATTTAGCCAAAAATGCAAATTCAATAAGAGCCTTACGTTAACAAAAAAATATTTAGCAGAGATGCGCATTATGAGACTTCATCCTCAGCTAAATTTTTTTTGTTAACGTAAGGCGCTTATTGAATTTGCGTTTTGGGCTAAATTTTCTCTTTACACAAGGCGCTAACTGAATTTGCGTCTTGAGGGTGACGCTATTTCATTTTGCGCTTTGAAAAAGTCTCTTTCCACGTGTCTAAAACTACCCCATAAGAGTAAATAGTTTTTTTCTACATTATTTTGGTAATTCTTTTTTTTTTATTTATACTGTTTTGATAAAAAAAGCCAAGTTTTTTTCCCTAGAAATATTTTATACCAGGGAATAAATTTGTTTCACTACAAAGAAGATCATTTTTCAGACACGAATTTTTTGCGTCGACCAGCAACTGACACTAGTAGCGACGGTCAGGTCATCACCATGACGGCCGCTAAGGCTAATAATGAGTTAATTTGCGAGTAAACCCTCAAAATGGTCCCTGAAAGATATGGGGTGGGTCACATTGGTCCCTTAAAGATAATAAATTATAAAAACGTCCCTGAGAGATAGTAACGTCAGTCAATTAGGTCCTTCTGTTAACTCCCCTCTGTTAAAGTTAATAGAACTGGAAGTAAATCCTCAAAATGGTCCCTGAAAGATATGAGATTAGTCACATTGGTCCCTGAAAGATAATAAATTGTAAAAAAGTTCCTGAGAAATAATAACATCATTTATAAACCCTCAAAATGGTCCCGGCAAGATATGGGGTCGATCACATTAGCCCCTGAAAGATAATAAATTGTAAAAACGTCCCTGGGAAATAATAACATCATTTATTATGCTTTCTTCCGCTACTTATTTTTTTAGTTTCTTCATATTTTCTTCTTTACATTTTTATATTAATTATTTTTTCTTATTTAGAGGTAATAAGGTGACATTCAAAATTAAAGAAAATTTTATTTGATTTGAATGTGATTTGTAGAACTACATGATAAAAAAATCTAAAGAAATTAAAAGAAATTTTCTTTGATTTGATTTGAATTTGAATTTGATTCACAGGATTAGTTAATAAAATAAAAAAATTCTTTATCTTGATTTTAAATTTATTTATTTTATTTAATATTATCTTATATTTTTATTATAATTTTCAAGAGTCAGGATCCGTTGACACCAGGTGTCAAACTTTATGAGTTACACCTCTTAATAACTTTTTGAAAAATGTGAATTTGATCAATCCAATCGTTGAATCACATTATATTACATTCATGATCATGTATATCAAATTTCAGATGATTTGGACATTCGTAGGTATGTTATCTAACAGTAGACTTTTACTTATATTTTAAAAACATATTATACGTTAAAATAAATAAGTTTGATGAAGTATAAATTACTTTTCGATTTTTATGAAATTTTATAGGCTTGATCTACTTTATAAGAACTTTCAATTCAACGGTTGGATTAATCAAATTCACATTTTTCAAAAAGTTATTAAGAGGTGTAACTCATAAAGTTTGGCACCTGGTGTTAACGGATCCTGACTCAATTTTCAATACTATATTTGGTCCTAAAAATTAATAAAATATGTTTTATTGTATTCGTTTATAAAAAAATCCTACAACTTTTAAATTTAACCCTATTTTAAGTGAACACTATTTAATTCCCCATATAAAGATTCAATAATTATTAGAGATAAAGATGAAAAAAATTATAAATGCTTTTAAAATGCTGTAAAGAATGTTAGAAAAGTGACCAAATAAAATTATCAAAACAGTCCTATAATTGAAAGGGATAAGAAGAAGTATTTTAATCCAACCCCAATAATAAAATCCTGGCTACACCAATATATGTGGTTTTACATTAACAATATAAATCCTAAATCAACAAAAACTGGAAGACTTGGAGAAGGAAATCCACTTACCGGGAAAACTTCAAGAGATAATTGCAGAGGAAGCTAATATGGAGAGGTTACTAGCTCAAGAAGAACTTTGGTGGGCTCAAAGGTCCAGGGCAATGTGGTTAAAAGAGGGAGACAGAAACACTCGGTTTTTCCATCAAAAGGCTTCTCAAAGAAAGGATAGAACTTGGGTATCTTCCATCAAGAATGATAGTGGAACAATCTTTAGAGAGGAGGAAGTTATTGGCTGTGTGATGACTAATTTCTTTATCAATTTATTCTCATCTTCTTTTCCCCAGGACAGTGAAGGTGTGTTGGAGGTGGTTGGGGACCGTGTCAATGATAATATGAAGACCCACCTTTGTCAAAAGTTCACTGAAGAGGAGGTTAGTATTGCACTAAAAAATATGAAGGCATTCTCTGCCCCTGTCCTGATGGGCTACCGGCTTTCTTCTACCAACAATATTGGAAGGTCATTGGAACAAAGATTATCTCTTTTGTTTTAAATGTTTTAAATAATGGTGGAGATCCATCCTTAGTAAATAATTTCTTCATTTGTTTGATCCCAAAATTAAAAAGCCTAGACGCACCAAAGATTTTAGACCTATTGCCTTGTGTAATGTAATTATGAAATTGATTACAAAAACAATTGCAAATAGGATTAAAATTTATCTACCAGACATTGTGAGTTATAACCAGGGTGCTTTTGTCCCGGGAAGATTAATTACTGATAATGCACTTTTGGCATATGAAAATTTCCATTTCATGAAAAAAAAAACAAAAGGTAGGATGAGGTATGTTGGGCTTAAGCTAGATATGGCTAAAGCCTATGATAGAGTGGAATGGTCTTTTCTGAAGAAAGTGCTTGTATCTATGGGCTTCCCTATGTCTTTGATTAATCTCATAATGAGGTGTGTCACTACAGTTTCCTGCTCTGGTTTAAGGCAGGGGGATCCATTATCCCCATATTTATTTATTATGTGCTCTGAAGTTTTTTCTGGTCTCATATTAAAAGCTCAACAGGATAAATCCCTCCATGGAATCAGAATTGCTAGGAGAGCTCCGGAAATCACCCATCTTTTCTTTGCTGATGACAACATATTGTTTTTCAGAAATAGTGATAAGGAGATAGCAGTGGTCTTGGAAATTCTTAACCAGTATCAACAGGCTTCTGGCCAATTAATCAATCTTGACAAATCTGAGTTTTCGTTTAGCCGAAATGTTCTTGAAGAGAGAAAGATCTTGATCCAAAGATGGATGCAAATTAAGGCAGTGGATAACCATTCCAAATGCCTGGGTCTCCCTACCTTTGTGGGTAGATAAAAAAAACAGGTCTTTGAATTTGTTCAGGAGTGAGTGTGGAAGAAGCTCAAGGGATGGAAAGAAAAATTCTTGTCTAGAGCTGGTAGAGAGGTTTTAGTGAAAGCAGTGGTCCAAGCTATCCCTTGCTATATCATGGGGTGTTTTCAATTACCAAAAGCTGTTTGTGATAAAATTGAGTCAATGATTAGTAGATGTTTGTGATAAAATTGAGTCAATGATTAGTAGATTTTGGTGGGGGAGTAGGAATGGGGAGAGGAAAATTCACTGGACTCGGTGGGACAATTTGTTTCTTAGCCAAAAATCAGGAGGTATGGGTTTTAGAAACTTGCAAGCCTTCAATTTAGCACTCCTAGCCAAACAAGGATGGCACATGATCACTCAGCCAAATTCACTGGTTAGCTCTGTCTTGAAAATGCGCTACTTCTCACGTTGCTCTTTCCTGCACGCCCCAGTAGGATTTAGTCCTAGCTACACGTGGCGTAGCGTTCACAAGGCCTTGTGTGTGTTGAAGAATGGTGGCTTTTGGAGGATAGGTAATGGGAGTGATATTAATATCTGCTATGACAGCTGGCTGCCTTCACAATTGGGCCAATTTCTATGGGGACCACATGCCCATCACTTAACAAAAGCATATGTGAAGGACCTCATTGACCATGACATCGGTAAGTGGAATAGGGAGCTTATTGATCAGACCTTTCTGCCAGTAGAAGCTGAACAAATTCGGCGCATCCCCCTTCCCACGATCCCACAACCGGACAAATTTTGTTGGGGATTAACTCCATGTGGGTTTTATAGTGTGGCACTACAAATTGCTATAGATGGATCCAATGAAGAGCCTGATTGTCCATGTACACCAAATGTTAATTGGAAGAAGCTCTAGTCATTGCCATGTCAACCTAAGCAACTGCACTTTATGTGGAGACTCATGGATGGCACCCTTCCAGTTCGATGCAACCTTATTAAAAGGGGAATGAATTGCGATACAAGATGTGAATGGTGTAGAGATAATGCTGAAACAGAGGAGCATTTGTTTAGGGCTGTCCCTAGACTGCAAATGCTTGGACCCAATCCCCTCTTAATCTGCAGGTCCAAACTCTCCATCATATACCTTTAAGAGAGTGGATTGATGTTGTTATATCTTCTGGACCAGAAGAAACTGCCTGCCAATTTATTGCTATATGCCATGGTCTATGGTAAGCTAGGAATAAAAAGGTTTTTGAAGCTCGTGATATTCCCCTACAGAGCATCTTCACCAAAGCATATGAGTCCATCAGTCATACCAAGGTTCCTGCCGCTCGTTCTATGGATGGCTCGAATCAAACTTCAATGCAGGAAAAAAAAAATAGAAGGTTTTGTTATTGCAGCTGCTGCTCGTCTAATAGACACTTTTGGGGAGGTGGCTCTTGCAGAAATCATGGGCTTAGGGTTTAGGGTTTATCCTTGGAGGATGTCATCTTTGAGTTGGACTGCTAGACAGTAGTGGACCAAATTCTAAATAAAAGCTCTCACAGCTCATATGTTGGTATGGTAATTCAAGACTGTTTAAGTTTGGGATCAAATTTTAGAAATTGTCGTTTCTTTCATACTCGTAGGAATGGTAACCTTGCAGCTCATTGTTTAGCTAAGTTTACTTGTTTAAATCCGGAGTCTACCTGGATTGAAGAAACTCCTGATTGTATTTTCCCAGTAGTGACTGAGGAATTTTGTCCCAGTCCCTTTTAATGCATCTTAATATGTTTTTGTAAAGAAAAAATAAAACATCACCTTAATATATAGAATTAGAATAAGTAACGACCGATAATTTTATTTTCATTTTGCCGGCACCAAAATCTGCATTTTTCTGTTGTGTTTCATATTTTTTTCATTAGCTTTAGAAGTTGACAAATCTCTATAAATACAAAACATCTATAAGTAGCTAGGCAGAATCTATCTACATGATATGAAATGTTTTATATTTTATATGACCCTTTTTCTCACAGGCAGAATCTATCTATAGCTACCAACAAAACCAATGATCTTACCACCAAAAGATTGATTGAAATTTTCATAAAAATGACAATATATCCTTGAAATTAAATTCAGCCACTATGACATCAAAAAAAAAAAAAGTTCAGCCACTATCAGATTTCAACCTGATATGCATAATCATGCCTGTTGTATATATATCATATATGGGTGAAATTCTGAGATATACTATTATACTGCGCCTTTTTAAATTTTTTATTTATTAATTTCCCATTTAAATACAGCATTCACTAATTAAGAAATTAATTAAATTTAAAAGAAACAGTTCATAAGTGGAAATTTGATTTTTTATAATTTTTTAATGTTAAAAGTTAAAATAAGATTCTCTAATGATGCACATGCCACGGCCTGAATGGCTAGCAAACATTACGCGCGTATCGGAATAACAGTACAATACAAACAATTCTTAAGTTGAAAATAGGACTTTAAACAAACACCGTTGATAATCATTTAATTTGGAGTAAATTGTCAATGGGTCCCTGAAAGTGTTGCTCGCCGTTAAGTTAGTCCCTAAATTGGCAGAAACTAAAAATTAGTCTCCGAAACTGTATTTCGTTCGTTGAAGTAGTCCCTTTGTTAACAAAAACAAATCTTTCAGGGACTACTTTGATAGTGGTTTGTTAGTTTTAAGGACTTATTTGAATTTACGTACTAAAATTTGAAGGATTAAAATGACAGTAAGTATCAACTTACAGGGACTAAATTATACTTCTATTAATAGAGAGACTATTTTAACGGATGAAATACAATTTTAAGGTACTAATTTTTACTTTCTGTCAATTCAGGGAGTAACTTGACATCGAACAACACTTTCAGGGATCAAATTGAAGATTTTCTCTTTAATTTGCTGCAACATGTAATTACAAGTAATTTGCCGCACATATTTGGGGCCATTAATACGCATTCGATCGATCCTTCCAAGAAATATGTCGTTTGACCAAATTGGTAATCATTCAAGTAGTCAATCCATAAAGGACAGACATAACAAGAAGCAAATTATATATAGAAAAATAGAATTGGCCTCATATGTGACGAATCATAAAGGAAGGAGATATTAAATTTATTAAAAAAGTATATAATATTTAATACTCATTCATACGAAACATATTTTTTTTCTTTATCTTTTATTATTATATCATTTATCATATCTCATATTTTTTTCTCTTTTATTCTATTTTCTCTTTAACTTTCTATATTATATTATTATTTATTATACAAATAACAATTCTAAAAAAGACTAAATGATCATGAATAAGAAATGATACGAGCTAGAAATGTTGTAGAGCATTGATTAAAAGACAGTCGTCGAATAATTATTACTCCCTCCATTTATTTCTAATCCTCATTTTAATTAGAGTCTTAAATTTATTTTTAAATAAGTATATTTTTAAATATTAATATAATATTAAATGTTATATTTCTAATTTTATTCTTATCGTAATCTAATTTTTTTAAAATATTTATTATAAAATTATATCATAAATATTTTAAGAGTTTAACGTTTTAATAAACTATATATTAATTTAAAATAAATTTATTTAATTAAAATAAATTAATATTTTTAAAATAAAAAATTAAAATAGCATAATTTGTTATGATTTTGTAATTTTAATTTCTAATAGTATATTATATTTTATTATTAAAATATAATTTATATGGTAATAGGATATAATAAAGAAAATTGAAATCATAAAGATAAGAATAAAGATTTATATATCAAGGTGCTGTTTGATGAAAGAACTTAGTTGAGCTTATCTTATGACATAAACACTTACGTAACTGTTTGAGCAAGCTTATAAAAAGAACTTATGATATGCTCATAAGCTGTTTTCAACCTATTTCAATAAGCTCCTGAGAATAACTTATAAAATAGCTTATGAAGAATTTAAGTACACTACACCCTCTTCAATTTTCATCAATTTTTTTAAGAGCTTATTCATTAAATGTTTATTAAATAAGAGCTTATGTTATAAGCATTTAAATAAGCTGTATTTCCAAACGGGGCCTAAAAACCGATTGAAATAGAAAATAATAAGATATGATTTAAAATCTCAATAAATTTCAAAATTTAAAATTAACATTTATTAGCATTTAAAAATTCAAATTGGAAGAGAGAAAAAAATTAGTATCACTACAAGAAAATTGGTTTTTAGTGACGGCCAAAAGTCGTCGCTACATGGAAAAAACCGTCACTATTTCATAATTAGCAACGGCCTAGCGACGACCCACCAGTAAAACATTTCCACTTTTGATTTATTATCTTGTGCAAGGTTACACATGTTAGAAAAACCGTTTTTATATATATACTTCCCCGATCCTTTTTATAAGGCACTTTACAATTTCAAGGGTAGCATTCATTATCATTTTCCCTGTTTACCCTTATTAACTTTAATGTGTTTCCAATTATCAAATGGTAGTGGAGTTAGTTAATAATATTTTCTTTGTTTCTTTTTATCTGTCGTTTTAGGGTCTCAAAGTTGTTTCAGAGGTACCAAAGCAATAATAAATGTTATTTTTACAATTTTACTCCTTTCTTAATTTGATTTTATTTATTTTAAATATTTATTATAAAACTATATCATAAATGTTCAACTAGTTCAAAGTCTTGAAATGTTTCCAACAAAAAAAATTATGGTATGGTGTGGCAAAATGAATTTGAAAAGAGAATTCATTTCATTGTAAAAAGAGATATTAAATGTATTAATGAGAGAAAGAGAAATGACATATTTGGAAAAAATGGCTAAAAAAACATAGTTAGTGCATTACATAATCTGTGTGCAAAAAACTTAAACGACAGATAAAAAAATGAAGTGAGTATTAAATAAGGGTAAAAATAGAAAGTTAAACTATTTTTTAAAACTCTAATAAAATTAACTAACTTTAACCACTTTTATTAGTATGTGTAATTCGGTTAAGTGTGTCTTATAAAAAGGACCTGGGGGAGTTATATACAAAGGAGCAAAAGCCCATAACCACACTAAACTCTATATATCTCAAAGGAATCACCTTATGTACATATTTGGTTCAATCTTAGTAATTATCATGAAACAATATATAGTTTAATTACTATCTATTTTTAATTACATTCACATCATTTAATGAATATAATATCTTATTTATTATTACACTCATTAAATAATGTGTTTACATTATTGGATCTGAGTGTAAAAGTTTATTTATCATACACACGTTATAATTATTAAACTCAACAAATATATCTTATATTTATTATTTCCTTGAAATAATTAGTCCTTATATCGTTCATATGAAGATCTTGCCACATATACCTATTTTTCTTTGAACAATTTGATACAAATCTGATGATGAATAATGCTACCATTCAATCCATACAAAGAGGAGTTCGAATATTTGTGGGATCCAATTGCCTAATATTACCCATCTTTTTATAAGCTCTCAATTTTTATTGAAGTATTATATATATAAATCTATCCATAAAATTAATAAAATCATTATATTAAGTTTAAAAAATTGCTAATGATTAATATTCTCTGTTTTATAAAAAAATTAAAAAAAACTATTAATCATGAGTTAATAGGAAGCAATTAAAAGAAAACATTTTCCCCTTTTTTTATTCCTCAAAATAATTACTATTCTTTTCCTCTAAAAAGACTAAACTCAACTTATCATGACTCTCTCTTGAAAAAAAAAAAAAGGTTTCTTATGACAATAAGCCTTAGATTTTAACATTTGTCTTACGCTTGGCATATACAATTGTCATAGATGTGTTTACTTTCCATGGCTAACGAGTCTTGTTGACTCTTGATGCCAATTTAGTCGTTACATCATATATGATACGCATCCTAGACTTTGCTCAGCTATTTCCTCCGACATTCCAAGAACCTTCCAACTTGCTTTATCTTTATTTTAATTCATAATTCTATTCTACATTTTATGTTTTTTGTTATAAAAAGCAAATCATATATAAACCCCTTTTATGTTCTTGTCCTTCATATCTTGCTCATGCATCCTCACACCAACAACCCTTTTAACTCTCACTCTCAGGTCCCCAATTCTTCAGGAAAAATGGCTGCTAAAAGGCTTTTTGATGATTCTGATGAAGATCACTCTGATGATAAGCCAAGCGACAAAAGGATGAGGCCTAATAGACCTTCTTTTGCTTCGTATGTACTATATATACATACATATTCATTTGATTTGATTTCATTACTTGAATTATATCTATTATTTGCTCCTTATTTAACAATCTTAATTTCTCTTCAAGATTATTTCTGTTCAGTACCATCTAATACTGTTTCATATATATGCTTCAAAATTCAAAAGTTTCACTCTTGAAATCCCCTCTATTGAATTCTTCTTTACAGTGTAATAGGAGAAGTGGTTATGGTGAAAAACCTGCAGAACCTTTTCTCAGCCTTGGAACCTCTGCTTAAAAGAGTGGTATGTCATACCAAAAGCTTCTAATATATGTATTTTTTTTTTCCGTGCAAAACCACATATATCCCCCGAGTATTTAACACATCTCGCTCAAACACGAGATCACTGGTTAAGCTGGAATAACCCCTTACCAGCTGATTCACGTGGTTCTAGCTAATATTGTTTTTGATGTGGTTAATTAATTGATTTTCACATGAAAGTTTAATTAATTATATGATTGGTTTAATTAATTTGTTAGGTGAGTGAAGAGGTTGAGAGAGTGATGAGACAATGCTGTCCACTCTTCATGACAAGGTCACCTTCATTGAGAATCCAAGCAGCAGAGCAACCATCAACTCTGCAACTCTCATTCAACAAAAGGCTTTCCCTCCCTATCTTCACAGGTAGCAGGATCCTTGACATTGATGGAAACCCCATCAACATAACTCTAATTGACAAAAGCAATAATAATAATGGCCAAGGGGTTCCCACAAGTCTCCCTCATCCAATCAAGCTAGAGATTGTGGTTCTTGATGGAGACTTTCCACCAGGTGATAATAATGAATTAGATTATTGGACTAATGAGCAATTCAATAGCCACATAGTGAAGGAGAGAACAGGGAAGAGACCATTGCTTGCAGGAGAATTGAACCTCACCATGAGGGATGGGATTGCACCAATAGGGGACATAGAGTTCACTGATAACTCTAGTTGGATTAGGAGCAGGAGGTTCAGAGTTGCAGTGAGGGTCACACCAGGGAGTAATCAAGGTGTTAGGATTCAAGAAGGGATGACAGAGGCATTTGTTGTTAAGGATCATCGTGGAGAATGTAAGTTTTATTATCAACTTGATATATAGTATATAGTATAAGTTATCCATAACATAACCATGCCTTTATTTTATGTAGCACATATATGTTATTGCAATTTGCAAGAAGCTGCACACACATGTTTAAAATAAGGAAAATGCTATTTTGCACAAATTAAGTGATATGGTTTGATTAGATATATGTGATGATTGTGACTAGATATATATATATAGATTCAAAATTCTTTTTTGTACCATCTATAACAAACTTCTAGTGACATTTTTTTTCTGTTGGTTATGAATGGTTTTTTTCACTGAATGATTGCATATGTTCTCTCAATTTGCTTGATATGCTTTGGTTTGACCTTTGAATCACTTCAATTTGTTCATAGTTAGTATTTGTTACTATAACTATTATTAATATATACTTTGTTGGTGGCTGTATCCAAGAGTAAAATAAATTAGAATGAATAGAAATGCTTATTTGTAGGACCATTTCATATCATGATATTTAATTTAGATTTCATAGATTTGTTGACATACAATGATAGAAATGCATGAATAGACATTAACAAAAAAAAAAAACAGATTATCATTGAAAACAAATTATTTGCAGCCTTAAACCCAATTTCATGCCATGACAAGGAAGAAGACAGGAAAAAGAGAAGAAAGAAAACAGTCAAATTGAAACTTTGATTGATATCTATAATTTTACTCGCTGTCAATTTAGTTTTTATAATCAAAATAAAAAAATATATATTGACCACACAAATTGAGTTAGTTAGAGTATTGACTCTTGAGTACTAAAAAATACCGAAAATTTACACCAATATGGATACTTTTTCATTCATGTAGATGTTCTTGTAAGTTTCCTTTTTTTTATGTAGGTGCTCCTTTTGTTCAGTAGGTGTTCCTTTAGAAGCCTTTTAATTTGTTATTCCTGTAAAATATAAAATAAAATCTAAATTTGTTTTGTTGTAATAAATTAAAAATTGGCTGTAAGAAACATTTCAGAAACAATTGTTTGTATGAAAATTAATATGAAAAGAAAACAATTATGAAAATAAGTAAAAACCACAAAGACTAAAATTTTTATTTAACTAACTAAAAAAAGAAACAAGAAAAACACAGAATGAACTAGTAAATTTAACAATTTTTATCTTTTAACTAGATAAAAATATAAGGGCAGAGTGGTTATTATGTATCTATCATTACAATTTGTTTTTTCCATATAAGTTAGGAAGTTTTTAGTTAAAATATTTACTCATTTGTAAGTTCTCATATTTAGGGTAAATGATTTTACTTTCATTAATACAAGTTTAATTATATAATTTATATTTTTTTTTCAAAAAATTAAAAAATTTCAACCCCAAGGGGTTGATTAAGTGGAGCAAGACAGGCTATCGTATTTTACAGGTCGTAGTTTCGAACCCACACTCGACCCACTGGGCTGAGGCAAAATGTATGTATCTCTGTAAGTGTTCAAAGAGCCTGGAGGCTTTCGCTCCCTTAGACTGAGGCACCGTCGCCTCACCCTAAATTTTTACTCAGAAAAAAAATTAAAAAATTTCAAATTAAAAATCTTTGTTATTTGTTGACAAAAAAAATTATCGTACCATAAATTATATTTCAAGTTTTAGTGAGAACTTTTATCAATCATGCAGCTGTGCATAGTAGCAAATCATATTATACTAAGATCATTACATCATAGGGAGCACTATCCAATAAAATGGTTGTATGCATTTCTATATAAAGATTGAGGAAACATATATAAAATTTATGGTACATGTACAAATAGCATTTTTATAATAATTTAAAGATCATGTAGATTGTGGTTCCACATGAATGTCATACTTTATAGTAATGGAAACTTTGGTTGTACCTCCAACTGGAAAGGGGATATCCTTTTCACCTTTTCAAAGTAAGCAAGCAAGTGATAGCCAATTCAACCTTTTTGTTGTTTTCTTATGTTATGTTTGGACATTCTTAATTTTTTGATGACTGGAAAGTGATCATTGGTCAGCAAATACACAGCTAATATCCTTGTCTAGCATGCAAAGTAATAGTAAATAGATATGCTCAAGGTCCCACCAATTATTAAACCATGTATTAATGTGAAATCAAGAAAACCCACATGCATGCTAATAGTAGCTTATTAATGCCAATTCTGACCCATACTAGCATTTACTTTGATTTTCTATTGTATTTTGTACCCAATACCTATTTCTACTCTGCTTTTGGCAATTTGCATTGCTGGCTGTAGATGATCAATCTCAAGTCAATGGTTTCAACTTTCAAATAAACTAACTAGGTCAAGCACTCAAGCTACAACCTGTAATAATCTTTTTAACTAATTGGTGCATGAGACTTTTTTGGGGGGTCACTTTTAATTAAGCTAGGGATAAATACTTGTATTAATCTTCATTTGACATAGAATTAATTTTTAGAGTTGCATATAAACATTTAGGAATTAATTATATGCTAAATATCTACATTTTAATTTTTTTATTAATTTTGATTTTATACACTTGAAGTGTACAAGAAACACCACCCACCAATGCTTCATGATCATGTGTGGCGCCTAGAGAAGATTGGGAAAGATGGAGCTTTCCACAGAAAATTGTCCTCAGAGGGGATCAAAACTGTGCAAGACTTTCTCAAATTAGCAGTTGTTGACACTGAAAGGCTAAGAAAGGTATCTCTCTATCTTTATATCATATCTTTTTAATGAGTCACAAAAAAAATCTTATTTCTGAAATAATTTTATGGAATCATTACTTATTTGTTATTGAATGTTTCTGCTACCAGATTTTAGGCATTGGGATGTCAGACAAAATGTGGGAAGCCACAATCAAGCATGCAATGACTTGTGAAATGGGGAGCAAGATCTATATATACCGTGGACCTCAATTTACTATTTTTCTGAATCCAATATGCAAATTAATTAGAGCTGATATTAGTGGACAGATATTTTCCAGCAGAGAGCTGATCCATCTGAAGAATAAGGTACAATGTCAATACCCTATGTTTAATTTCCTTAAGAATTTGCACCAGATGATTCATTTTAATGAGTTTGATTTTCTTATTTGCAGGGCTATATAGACAAATTAGTGAGAGAAGCATATGCAAGGTGGCATGCCTTGGAGGAAATTGATGGAGTTTTAAATGATAACATTGCTTTGTTAACCCAAGGTATTTTCAATTTGTCTTCCATGCCTTAATGAAAATTATTAATTTAGTACAATTTAGTGTCCGTTTGTTTTACAGTTGAGTAGAATTGATTCTAGAATCAATAGTTGTAAACTCAAGTCTTCCATGCATGTATGTTTGGTTTGGCGTTGAGAAGTGGTCAAACTCAAGTTTTGACCTCTCAACGCAACTATTTGTAGCGTTGGAAATGTGAATTTATCACGTTCCAACGCTAAACCAAACACACTTGCACACTTTATAAAAACATGTTGAACAGAAATGATTTAAAATCAATTATGTGAAATTGATTTTACACCATGCCTAATTGGGAAATAAACGGGCACTTAAACTTAATTACTGTATATAGTTCCATTTTATTTCATATTTTTAAGAGATTGAAATTTTTTACCTTGACAAATTGTTAATTCCATTTTAAATAACACGAGTGATTATTTAGATTCAATCACAGTAACTGATGTTGATGTGAACTTTATAGGTGATCAAACTGTGGAGCAATTTCCAAACAATCATCATCCAGCATCGGTAGTAACATATCAACAGAACAATTATTATGGTGACAAATCTACAGAGGTTGCTAGCTATCTGCCAAGCAATAATGCACAAATAGGAAGCTCTCAGTGGTCACTGAATCCAGCTTATACCACAGCATCATTTGCAAATGGCTTCTCAGGATCACAATCAGATGGTGACATAACGCCTTCAGGATCAGGTTCTGTGGATGTTGATGGTGGGGCCACAAGGCAACATTTGTAAAATTCCAGAAAACAGAAAAGAGGAAATGAAAACATAAAATAAAAATGCAAATCAAACAATATTTCCAAGCAAAGAAAAAAAAAGAAGCTAAGAGCACTTGTGGTGAAGTACTTTAACTTTCTTCTGTACATACAAGCAAGTGCAAACAGGGGCATAATCAAATTAGGCTTAGTGTAAAGGTGCCAAGCTTATGTTAAGGAATCAACCTGCCACTTAACAGGGCAGTGTTGCTCTGTTACTGAAAGTGTTTAGTAACATAACATCAATAATGTAATGTGATCCCCCTTATCTGGTTTTAGTTTACCACAATTTCGGTTTTGGTTTGGATGTTCAAATTGTTGTCGAAGCACCTCCCTGCCAAATTTTATTTATTTTTCTCTTTAAATAAAATAAAAAAAACAGTCTTCAAGCATTGTTGATCGTTCTCCTCTACAGACCTATGGTATAGCTGGTGCAGTTAATGCAAATATCATTTTTCCATGGTCGGCAACTCTTACTTGTCTTAATTTATTGGGCCAGCCAATTTGTTCGGGTGCAATTATTATATGTTTGGTTTTTTTTTTAATTTAATAAATATACCGTTGGAAATATAAGAAAACACTAAAAGGGGTTGAATAGTGTTTCAATGGAAACTTTTTCTGTTTCAATAGTTTTGAAAATTTTGCTTCTGAAAAACTTCGGATGATGTTATCAATCTGAAGGTTTTAGTTACCTTCTGAATTAAGTTCAGATGAATAAATTTGTTAAAAACTTTGTTTGATTCAGAGAAGAAGTTTTCACTTAAATATTTTTTCAATCCCTTTGTTAGAATAAAAACAGAATTGAAATAGCTTGAGAGATAGAGAAAACTTAGCCAATAATTTATCCTAGTTCACTCATAACCACCGTGAGCTACGTCCAGTCCCGGGGCAAAAACCAACACCTGGATTTTCACTAATCTTGCAAGATTACAAGTATTCTTTTCTTTCAAGCCTCTTCAGGCTCTACACCAAGTATTGTTTCTTTCACCAAGCCTCTTCAAGCTCTCTGACACTTATCCAAGTGTAACCCAAGTATTCTTTCAGACAGGAAGCCTCTCCAGGCTTATAAACCCAAACTGTTCTAAGTTAAAGCAGAAGAGATTTAGTTCACTATCTTCAGATGATAGCTTTGAACTATAATGTACAGACAATTGAGATTCTCTCAGAATATGAAATAGAATAAGTGTACAAGAATATCAGAGTATATTTTTGCAGCGTGTAGTTTCTTTGATAGGAATTCTTCACTATTCTACAAATCTGCATGAGACATATTTATAGTCTTCAGGAGTTAGTGCTCGTTGCCAAATAGCATTAAATGCTCAAGGAGATGTTTGACACAAGCTATGACCAAGGCATTCTGAGCAGACTAGGTGCAGCAGGTCTGCGCACACAAAGCTTTCCGGCAGGAACAGCAGCGTTGCAGACTTTCCTTAAAAATGCTAAACATTTGAACGAGGAGAGAAAGCAACTCTGATTCTTATGCTGAAATAGGTAAGATCCTTGAGATGGACGTTCCTCGTACTCAGCATTGTCTTTCAGAGGCAAACAATTGTCCTGAAGTCTTCAACTTTCAAATGCACGGATTGCTTCAGATGAACTTCACACTTTCAGAAGATAAACACTCTTCAGAAGGTGTTGTGTCTTCAGATGATCTGAAGCTTCAAATGATGTTTCTCATTCTTCACAATCTGAAACAGAATCTTGTGAAAGAGTATTGCCATATAAATTCATCTGTATTTTATATTTGTTGTGCATTAAAACTCTTTAAGGGAATGAGACTCAAATTACTTAAATTATTTTTTAGACTCAACAATCTCCCTCTTTTTAATGATGACAAATATAAAATATTTTGAAATCTGAAAAGGGTTAAAAATATTAGAGTTTAGAAAGTTCTCCCCCTTAACCAGATGTTTCATCTGAGATACTTGTTCTCCTTCTGAAATGATCGTTCTGAAGCATTCTCTGAAGTACTCAAGCTTTTACACTTTCAGAATTTGTTAGTCAATCTTAAATGACATATTTAATACTCCCCCTTTTGTCGTCAATGAAAAAGGGTAAGCAACAGACACAACAATAAATGCAGTTAAGACAAAACATCAGTAATAAATGCACCTAAGACAATGCAACAAACTTCTCATGCATTTAAGTGTTCAGAGATGTTTCAAACAAAAGATAAAATATAAAGAGAAACTGAAATAACTATGACAAGACAACATCATGAACTAGGTCGTAAGCCTTCTTAGAGCCTGCTCAAACAGTTCTTGCATAGCTTGCTTCTGACTATCTAGTTCAGTTACAACTGTTTCTTTCAGCTCATTGTGACTAGCCTTGATCTGTGCATGGACAGTGATGAGCTGATCTATTCTCTGAAGGAAGGCTGCATTCTGATTACACAAGGCATAATGTTCTCTAGAAAGAGCAACCAATTCAACTTCTACATTCTCTTCATAGAAAATCAAGGATAGATGTCTATTGGTGAAGCGATGGTACTGAAAACCATATGGAAGATTGAACTTTGGAGGATCTTTGACTTGGATGAGAAACTCTGGTCTTCTGAAAGGAAAACTTACTCTCCATTCAGGATGGAATTCCCTGGCAGAGAAGTCTGACATAGGAAATTTCCCTCTGAAGAATGTAGGTGTTTCCAGAGTAGTATTCTTCCTAACTTTCACCAAAGAGTCAGCATCATCCCACTGAGCTCCAGATGAACTACCTTCCTGCTCAACTAGGTTCCAGTGATAGTTCCACATAGCTTCAGACAAAGAATGATCTATGCCTTGTTGTTCAGCAATGAATTCAGACAATCCTTCCCACTCTTCATCTGTAAGAATTCTGGGTTGGCTATCTCCTTCTGTTACAAAACCTTTATCTTTCCTGGGAGAAGTCTCAACAAAAGGATATCTAGGTACTATCCTATCAGGTTGCATCAGGATAGTAGTGGATAGCTTGGTATGCACTCTTCTGGGTGGTCTAAAGTCTCTATGCCCAAAAGAACTTGAGAACTTGTCAACCAGCTCAGATTCAAGGCACAACATTCTCACTGCAATCCATTCTTCATATGATAAGAAGTGCTGATCCTGAGAGAAAGGATCTAGTACCCTCCATTTGTGACAAGGGTTGATTACTCCATGCCTTGTCTTCTCCAATGAATTTGAGAGACTACCTCCCCCTGAACTAATAAGCCTCCTTTGCCTTGCTTAAGTGGAATCAAACATGTATCACTTGAACCAACCCCATTAATTTTATTCTTACCAAGACATAAGTTGATTTTTTTATTCTTTTTCAATCTAAATTTAATCACGAATGAGGTCCTTTAAATAAAAAAAATTAAATATATTTTTTATCTCTGAAAATATGGTGCAATAGTTGGTTTCGTCCCCTCATTTATTTTTCTTTGATTTTGGTTCTCAATTTTTTAAAATCATGATTTTTCATTGTTAGTTACGTTCTTCTAATTGATGACATAGTAATATTTATTGTAGATTTTTCTTTGGATTTTTTTGCAGATTTTAAAATTTATACTAATTTTGGCCCTATATATAAGAAACAAAAATGAAAATTTTTTTGGTCCTATATATAAGAAACATAGTACTATTTTTAGTTGCATTAATTGATAAATACCTTATATACCCTTTGTGAGTAGTTAAAGAGGTACCCACTCATTTACTCATTTAATACTATGGGTATTTTTTAAAAAAAAATTTAAATTCATAGAACTATTAATTACCACTAACATATTTCAATGCATTTCCTTGGTTTTGATGATTTTAGTTCAATGTTTCTTATATATAGGACCAAAGGTAGTAGTAAATTTCATTTAAATTCTTAAATGAGTTAAATATGTTTTTAGTCCCTAAAATATAGTTGAGATTTGGTTTTAGTCCCTGTAATTTAAAACTGGTGGTTTAGGTCCTTCAAAAATTGAAAATATACCAATTTAGTCCTTATTGAAAAAAATTTGTAGCTAATCCGTAGCAAGATTTGTAGCTAAACTATGCAATAAGGACTAAATTGATGTATTTTCAATTTTTGGTTAAATATGTTTTTAGTCCCTGAAATATAGTAGAGATTTTGTTTTAGTCCCTGCAATTTAAAACCGGTGGTTTTGGTCCTTCAAAAATTGAAAATACACTAATTTAGTCCTCACTGTATAGTTTTGCTACAAATTTTTCTACCGATTAGCTACGAATTTTTATCCATAAGGACTAAATTGGTATATTTTCAATTTTTGAAGGACCAAAACCACCAGTTTTAAATTGCAGGGACTAAAACCAAATCTCGACTATATTTTAGGGACTAAAAATATATTTAACCCTTGAAAATATAATGAATTTTGATTTCATCCTTATTTTATATTTTTTTGTCATCTATTTTTAAAAATTGCAAGTTTTTAGTTCTTTTTGTTAACTATACTTTGTTATATTACTTTCACGACTTCATTGAGGAGTTTTTCCAAGTTAAAATTCATAGGATGTTTCTTGTGATTTTTCTCTGGAAAAATTATTTGTAGAAAAATTTTGAAAATCATAATTTTTTTATGTAAAAATGTTGTTGCCAATTTTTTGTTTTTACTATAGAAAAATCCATAGAAATTTCTTGTAAATTTAAGATGGATTAAATATGTTTTTAACCCATAAAAATATAATATCAGGTTAAAAAGTAGAGAAATGCTAGGAACACACTTTTTTGAACACTCTCTCTAACACACGCCATGTGATTGGTTAAAATCCACATGGGTCCCACCACTTGGGAGTGGGACCCACACATTTGGTGGGACCCATGTGAATTTTGACCAATTACATGGAGTGTGTTTGAGAGAGTGTTCAAAAGAGTGTGTTGCTAGCACTCCTCTAAAAAGTATATTCATCCATTTTCCTTTTATTTCCTTCTTTTTTTTATTTTATTTACTAATTTCTTCCCATCGTCGGCAACTTTTTCTTGGGCCAGGCCCACGACCAATTTGTTTGGGTGCTATCTGTAATTTTCGGTCAAGGAAAACAGCTAGCAACGTACTATTTCGCACGCACACTCCTTTCAACATGTAAATGAGATTAATTAAAAGTCACATAAAAAAAAAGTTAAGATCTTATCATCATTTTCCTAGAAACTGCTTCTAAAACTGCATCAAGTTTAAGATGACCCCTCTTCTCGTTCCAGAGAGAAAACACAAAAGAAAAAGGCACTGTAAAAGATTATAATGGATGAGCATATGCATATCTCCATGGTCTTTACATGCATAGTCACTGTCTCTTTCTTGTTGTCACAATTTTCTCATTGTCAACAACCACTGCCACATGGTTACAATTATTCAGTTTGTAAGGAGGAGTCCTACAATTGCGGAGAATTGTCCAACATCTCCTATCCTTTCTGGGGACAGAACAGACCCTCTTACTGTGGTGGCGGCGACCTATTCAAGCTTAGTTGTAATGATCAAAATGGTCCTAACACTACCACAGCTCTAATTGACTCACAAAATTTCACAGTTTTGGAGATCAACCCCGCCGATTATACCTTCAGAATTGTGCGAACAGACCTTGTCCACGATGTTTGTTCTCCGCAATTTAACGATATTTATTTAAGTCCCACTCTGTTCAAGGCATCTGTCTACAACATCACCATATCTTACAATTGTTCCTCTGTTGATTTCCCTTTTTCTGGAAACAATTATTTTACATGTGGAGATGAGAATGTTATCTATCGTGTGGATTCGGAAGAAATTACTTCAAATCTTCCAGCATGCGGGCGACATGTGCAAGTGTTGGCTGACGCGCCTCTGAATGCAAGTGGTGGAGTTGATGCTCTGAAAGCGGTTCTTGAGAAGGGGTTTGAAGTGAACTATGTTGTTGCGCCAGAGTGCGTTAGTTGCCTCGGAAGTGAAGGGATATGCTCGACCATTGATTTTCAGAAAAATGTATCTTCTTGCTATTATTGCCCAGATGGATCTCATGCCCTACATTGTTCTGCTCTCATCAATATTGATCACAAAAGTACGTCTTCTATCTATCCTCCTCTTTTCTTCAAACTAGCAAGTAACAAGTAAATAATGTCTGTTCTATAGATTTCAGCTGATACAAACCATTAAATGCACGTTTGGAGTTAGGATCAATTTTATAAAATTGATTAAATTATTTTATTTTATAGATAGTAACGGGTTGAATTAATTCTATAAATTTATCAAAATCAATTTTACCTAAATATGTAAATCAAATGTAACCTAACTAATTTTGGTTAATTAATTCTATTTTAAACAATTATTGAAATATGCTATTTCTACATAAACTGTGTCGTTTAGTCATATATGTACTAGAGTTTTGGAATGAAGGAAGTGAACATATATTAGATAAACAAAAAGCAAAAATAATTGTAATACGTACTTATTTAGGTCAGGTTACAACTTTAAAATATTTTGGATTATTTAGGAGGATGTACACGGAAACAAACACTATATGTGTATGGAAAAAATACTGTTGGAAGGAGTCTTCGCTTTGCACTTTTCGAGTGGGAGGATACTATGGGAAACAAAAAAAAAAACACCGTAGAACAGGAATGGCACGCTAATTAACCATGGCCATATATACTTGAAAAAAATATTAAATTCATATAACACAAATTATATAATAACTCATATAACATATTTTTTTTATCTTTTTTATCACATATCACATTTCTCTTTTTTTTTCTATTTTTTCTCTTCCTTTCTCTATCTCTCTATAAATGTTATACATGTGTTTTTTGGTCGAAGTTTCTTATACATTTGTAGAACTAACATTTCTCTCCTTGAAAAATATGAAACGTGCCATTACTGTTAACATTTTTTATTTTTCCGTAAGTACCAAAGTTTTTGAATGAAGATCACATGTGCTAGTTTGCTTAGAAGTTGGTACATTTATATAGTTGGCAACCACTCAAAATAACGATATTATTAATTTGTTGAAAAAATTAGAAGAGAAACATGAGAATTTGAGAATTAAGATAGACCATTAATTGATGATAATAATATTTGAATTGATTTACATTAAAAATGATAAATAAACAATAAAAAATATACAATTAATGAATTACATGTGAATTTATAAGGAAATATTTTTAGTTTTGTTTTCCTTATGTACTAACTGAGGTTTGAACTCAAATAATTAAAACAGAAAGAACACATCGCTTATTAACAGTCTAATCTCGTTGGATTAGAAAAAAATAAATTGAAAATGATGCTAGCTGTACTAATTGATAAACCTAATGATAATAATAAGATTTTAATTATAGAGTAGAGTAACTACTAGGGGTGTAAGTGTTGCCGCATTGCTATGGGTTTCACTTGTCAATCCTATCATATTTTTTATTGGGCAAACTTTAGACTACAAACCTAAAGAAATCTGATAATGTAAGAGTCTAGTTAAGATTGAGGTTGAAGTGAAATTGGACCAAGATGATTGACATATAAGTTGAACATGTTTTAACCATATTTTTTTACGTGCGACGGGATCAGACTTGTCTTGGGTGGCTTGGGTAGGGACCGGTCAGATTTTGCACAACCTTATTTTTATGGGAGATTCTGAAGTAAACTAGCAAATCGATTCATGATTTTTAAGATACAATGCACTTTAGTTCTTGAGTTTTAAAAAGAGAAAGGTTATCTACATCATTTCTTTTATTGTTTTTAATTAGTGATTAAAATCTTAGAAGATATTTTTTATTTATTTGGCGTCACTTTCTTTTTAATAAATTGGCTTAATTGTTTCACTATTTTCATCATATTTATCCTAAATAGATTTTTTTTAAAGAATTTAAGCTCTATAATATTTAATACATTACAGTCAAGTTCTTCCATTAGTTTTAATATACTTACAACTTTTAACTATTAATAGTTCAAAACTATTTGAAATTTTTTTAACGATCAATTATAACCCTTTATTTTGATTGGATTTTTATGTCTTTTTTTCCTGATTTTAGAATTTAACTTTATTGACCTCATTGTTCATAAAATTTAATTTAATAGATAAAAAATATTAAAATATAAACCCATGCTGCCGTCCACGGGTTGTATTGTATTGTTGTATTTTACTAGGGAAAAATATATTTTTTATCTCTATAATTTCGATCAATTTTGGTTTTCGTCCCTGTATTTTAAATTTGTTTTTTTGTCTCTGAACTTTCTAAACCCCCAAACCATGGTCCCTGGCCGTTAGTGAAACCTATTAACGTGATGAGTCGGGTAATAAAAGTTACATTTTAGCCTTAGTAGTGGGCCTCAAATAACTGACTCATCTAATTAATCCTTTTTTATTAATTTTTTTAATTATTAAAATAATCATAATTATGAAATTAGGTATTTTATCGGGTAAAATTGCTCAGATGAAAACCCTAGTTTAGCAATTAAAAATTAATAAAGAAAAGTTAATTAGATGATGAGTTAATTATTTAGGACTCATTATTGAGACTGACATGTAACTTTTATTAGTCAACTCATCTGGTTAACAGATTTCACTGACGGATAGAGACCACGGTTTGGGGGTTTAGAAAGCTTAGGGACAAAAAAACACAGGATTTAAATTATAGGGATGAAGACTAAAATTGACCAAAACTACCGGGACAAAAAACGTATTTTTCCCAATTTAATATTATAGGAAGGACTAGTCTACACCCTTGACGAAGAAATAGGTAGCTAGATGGTGCTTTCCTGATTGACTATATTATTATGGAGTACACGTGTACTACTTTAATACGCTGACCGATGATATATCATTAGAGCATCCCATCAACCTCATCAAGGCCTTGCAGTGCATAATGGACGACCATACCCACATACCTGTGACCATAACTACTTTGTGTTTCTTCATCTTAATTACCATTCTGCCACAATCCCTCTCTCAACAACAAGATACTAATAGTACTAGCAGTTACACTGTGTGCAGTAGCAGCGAATACAACTGCGGAGAATCGTTTTCCAGCATCTCCTATCCTTTCTGGGGTAATAACCGACCCTCTTACTGTGGCGGGAACCCCCAATTCAACCTCTCATGCGATGCCAACCAAAACACTTCCATCCAAATTGCTTCACAAAACTTCACGGTGCTGGAGATTGACAACTCCGCTGAAACCATGAAGCTGCAAACGCAACTTGCCTTTGATGTCTGTTCCACGGACTTCCCCAACATTACGTTGAATTCCTCTGTCTTCGGATACACGAAAAACGTCCACTACATCACCATATTCTACGGTTGTCCCGCTGGAGTTTCCACTGGTGGAAACAACTTCACATGTGAATACAGCCGTTACCGTCGACAAAATTCGAGTCTGAATCTGAATGTTTTCCACATAGACGTCAACGAAATTCTGGTTCAGCAATTTCCAGGGCTGCAGTCATGCCAGCGTCTTGTCAAAGTTCCGGCTTTACTGAACCAAACCGTGGATCCTAATGGTTTGAGTGGGATCGATGCTCTGAAGCAAGCTTTGGTGAGTGGGTTTGAGGTAAAGTATATTGATGAATACTCTGAGCAATGCTTAAGATGCAGAGAAAGTGGAGGAGCTTGCGGGAGTAATACTAATGATACTGCTATACATCAATTTACCTGTTACTGCCCCAATGGATTTTCTGATTTACAGTGTTCCACTCCTCATAACTACGGAGGAAGTATGTTATTTTCACTTCTATATCTCTCTGTTTTTTTTTTTAACTTTCCTGATATCATATCCTATATATATAATTATAGATTATCGCTAAGTTCTTAACTAGTCACTCAATGTTTTTTGAGTTTATGAAGTTTAAATCTAACATCTCATGCAAAATTAAAAATAATTGCATTGGGAATTTAAATTTGAGTTTAACTAATTTAAACATTAAACCAAACATATACTTAGTATAGAATATTCTCTTCAAATCTACTGAGCGATATTTCAAAAAGTCACAATACTACAACGACTCTTCTTAACTGTCACTGCTTATTTTCGCAGGTACAAGATTTAGTTGGGAAAGGAAAGCCATTATAGGTAACAGAACAAATTTCCTTTTTTATTTCATGTTCATTGTTTAGTGTGTTAATGTTTATTACTAATCTTTAGTCTATCTGCAATGATAGAATCATATAGGCAATGCTAGAACATGTAATCTGCTTTTTGTTGATGAACCTAAATTCTTTGAAGTAAAAACTTGGCCTTCAAAAATCAGCCAACATATAATTAACATTCACCGACTGTATTCTTTCATATATAATATACATTAGTATATAGTTAACTTATTTGTAACAGATTCTTTATTCAACTTTTCCAGGCATGCATTGGTAATTAATTAAGCATTAGGTGGAGTTCAAAAAGGGATTTTATCAATAACAAGCCTAACATCAACTTTCATCCTCTTATTAATTATGTTTTGTTTCTTCCCCGCACACACACACACACATATATATATATAACTACTAAAAAATAACTTTTGGAAATTAAATAAAAGAATAGAAAATGTTTCTCATAACTCCCTAGTTATTCAACTTTATTTGTTAACAGGTGTAAGTGCGGCAGTGGCAGGGTCCATATTGATGTGCATCGTATTTTGTTGTCGTGGATGTAAGTCATCAACATGGCGAGAAAAATTTTGCTTAACAACAAACAATGAACTAGATGTTGAAGCATTCTTAAAAAATCATGGAGCTCTTGCACAGAAAAGATATAAATTTTCAGAAGTTAAGAAAATGACAAACTCTTTCAAAGTTCAACTAGGCCAAGGTGGATTTGGTGTTGTATACAAAGGAAAACTACTCGGTACTGGTTGTCCAATCGCTGTAAAGCTATTGAATGCATCCAAAGGAAATGGTGAAGACTTTATTAATGAGGTTGCTAGCATAAGTAGAACTTCTCATGTTAACATTGTCACACTTCTTGGATTCTGTTTGGAAGGTCGCAAGAAAGCTCTCATATATGAATTTATGCCTAATGGTTCCCTTGACAAGTTTATTTACAAAATGGGACCAGAAACCTTTGCATCTTTGAGTTGGGAGAATCTGTATCAAATTGCCATTGGGATTGCTCGAGGGCTAGAGTACTTACATCGGGGATGCAACACTCGAATTTTACATTTTGACATAAAACCACATAATATTCTTTTGGATGAGAATTTATGTCCCAAGATATCAGATTTTGGGCTTGCAAAGCTCTGTCACAAGAAAGAGAGCATCATTTCCATGTCAGATGCTAGAGGGACAATGGGATATGTAGCTCCAGAAGTGTGGAATAGACATTTTGGAGGAGTTTCACACAAGTCTGATGTTTATAGCTATGGAATGATGCTACTAGAAATGGTGGGAGGGAGGAAGAACATTAATGCTGAAGCCAGTCACACAAGTGAGATATATTTCCCTCATTGGGTATACAACAGGCTTGAGTTGGGTAGTGATTTGAGACCAAATCAGGTGATGGCCAAAGAAGAAAATGATATTGCAAAGAGAATGACTATAGTTGGTTTATGGTGCATTCAAACATTACCAAATGATAGACCAACAATCAGTAAAGTAATAGATATGCTGGAAGGTAGTATGGATTCCCTAGAAATGCCCCCAAAACCTCTTCATTCTTCTCCTACTAGATCCGAACCAGAATCTTCCACTTGATTTTGTTATTCAATTTAGGTGAATCTTTCTAGTTATTATGTAGAATTGATCATTCAACATAATTAAGTGGATCTTATATGTTTGAACACGTTGAATATAAAAAAGCTAGCTCACACTAAGTCATTTTGAGTTCATGATAATTGAGTCCCCTCCTCATGGAGTTTCTCACCTCCTTTGGCAAGACTATTGTGTTGATGGTAGGTTTTCTCATAATGTTCTAACATAGTTTTACCGTTGATGTTCTTGTTCCAGTATAGTTTTTGGCCTTCGAGGCTTGTGTAAACTAAAAATAATAATAATAAAAGTTATGATAAATTCAATCATATAAATTTATAACATAGCTAGGTTCTCTAGATTTATTTATATTAAAGATGTAGAACAAACAGGAAAACACTAGAAGAGGGGTTCAATAGTATTTTTATAAACTTAGCGTTTTATGGAAACCGTTCGCAAAACTAAGTTTGAAGCTTTTAGACAATGATTCAGACGCTATCTGAAATGTAAGTTTATGTCTGAAGTTTTTTAGACAGAGGTTTTCACTACAAGAATGTGTTGATTTAGACGCGGGAACGTAGCGACGGCTTGGTCGTCGCTACAACATTAAATGCGCAGTCCAATGCAATTAATACTTAGTGACGGCATAGTCGTCGCTACACTTTAAAACTAATTATTTGTTTTCTGAAAATATTAAAATTAAGCGTAGCGACGGCCAGGTCGTCGCTACAAAATTTAAATTTTGGCGCGCTTGAACAATTTGAACGTAGCGACAGCCAGGCCGTCACTACGTTAAATTCTGATTTGCGCTAAAACCTTTCCCCCTCCCCTCTTCTTCCTTCTTCCTCCACATTCCTCCCCCTCCTCCTCCTCCTTCCTCTCCTTTCCTCCTCTCCGTTCAAGCCATGTTTCTCTCCCTCTCTCTCTCTTTTTCATTTTCAAAATCACTCTGATTAAACACCTCCTCCTTCATAGGTTCGTTTTGATCTGAACAGAATCTGAATCGGCTGCCCGTAGGTCCTTTTGCACCTCATTTCCTCTTCCTTCTCCGGTGTCAAAATTAAACCAGTAAGTTTTACAGTTTTAATTAGTTTATTAGTTTTATTAGTTTACTAATGTGATATAGATATTAGTTTATTAGTTTTAAACATTATTTTAGTATGTAGGTACGTTGTTTATTAGTTTTATTAATTTATTAATGTGATATAGGTACGTTGTTTAATTTATTTAATGTGATATATTTATAGGTATTCTATTTAATATAATTCACTACAAGAAATAATTTATATTTATTAGAAGTAATTAGTAATTATATAATTTATATAATTTATATAGATTAGAATTATTTAATTTATATAATTAGTAATTATATATTGTAATTAATAATTGTTAATTATATATACAGTACTCATACTGTACACATTAGTAATGAGTAATTAGTAATTATAATTTATATAATTATTTAATTTATATAGTTTATAGGTGTGTATTTTAATATTTAATTTAAACTTATTAAAATTAGGAAAAAATGCCAGAATGCGTGGTAAAGGTGGACAGAAGGTCCCACCTATTAGAGGGAGGTCGATCCCTTCGGGCGAGCTGGCTACACAGGTGGATCGCACCCATCAGGAGAGGTCCATGAAATTACACAGGGAAACACTAAAATAGGGGGTTGAATAGTGTTTCAGCAGGAACCTTAACAGAATGTCGAGTACACCAAGCCTCTCCAGGCTATCAATGAGTACACCAGGCCTCTCCAGGCTATAACCGAGTACACCAGGCCTCTCCAGGCACAACACAGAGTATTCTTTCTTACACCAAGCCTCTCCAGGCTCTCACACAAGTATTCTTTCTTCCACCAAGCCTCTTCAGGCTCTTAGACACTTAACCAAGTGTATAAACCCAAGTATTCTTTAAATAGAAAGCCTCTACAGGCTTATCTGCTTAATCTAAACAGAAAGTGTTCTATAGTACTATCACAGAGGATAGCTAGAACTCAAGTACAAACTGAGATTAACTCAGGATATGAAAATTTTGATTGTACAAGAATTTTTTTCAGAGTGTTGTTGACAACGTTTTTGCAGCGTAAGGGCTCAAAGAATATTTCTCTTCGTTGTTGTTTGTCTTCAAAGACACATGCCTTTAAATAGCCTATGATTTTCTTTTTCCCGTTGTCAAATAACATTAAATGCATTAAGACATTGGACTTCTTTTCCAGTATTCATGGGATGCTTTTCAGGTATTTGTTCTGCACATAAGAGCTTTTCGTGTTGCAGGTGCAACATGTATTGCAGACTTTCCTCATTTGTGCAATACTCTTGATCGAGGTAGAAAAGCATTCCTGTCTCTTATGCTGAATTAGGTTAGACCAAGAAGATGAACGTTCTGTGTTGACAGCGACATCTTTACGAGGTCTTCATTTAAATCATCAACCTTCAGATGCACTTGATATTCTTTGTCTTTATAAATTTCAGACGGAGAAGCTCTTCAGACGATGTTTGAAATTTAGTTGTTCTGAAGCTTCTTCTTACGATCCTTCTCACCGTTATTGATCTGAAAATAAGCATAGTGTTTGTGAGAGGGTATTCATATAATGATTATTATGTTTTATATTTGTAATTCATTAAAAATTTAAGAGCGTGAGACTCAGAATATATCCTACATTTTCTGATATTATCTTTTGAGACTCAACAGTCCATCCCCTCCCACCCTGATCAGCTGCGGGATCTGACATCTACTTCAAGGCCTGCGGTGGCCCACCTCCAATCTTCTTCTTCCTCCCCTGAAGCTTCTGGTATACTTGCTACAAGTGACCCGCAACCATTCGACGGAATGAGGTTCATGTCGACACCGGGATATCATGACATCCCTATAGTGGTGGAGGAGGAGCTTCCACATATGCCTGAGCCCAAGGAAATACTACAACAGTTATGACCATAACCATCGTGGTTTCTTACTTTCCACGGCAGTTATGGTCATAACCGTTGTGGTTTGTGGTGTTTCCCACACTTGCAAATAGCCATAACACAGTCTAAAAATTGTACACAACGCAATTACAACAAGATTTGCATACATTAACATAAATTAACATCAAAATACAAAATTTGCATCAATTATAGTCTAACCAATATATATAAAAGTTTTCGACATGAAAAAATTAATTAACTAAAGATAATATGATACAAAAGGTAGTCAAACTAATCAAACTACTGACAACTACCATAAAGTTTTGTTATAATACTGAATAAGGTATTTTGCCCATGTGGTTCTGATGTAATCTATTGCGTTAGAGTCAAATGGACTAATATCCATGAAATACTTCAAAATGTAATAACTTGACATCAGTGAATAGACCAATTACGAATGTGGATTTATTTAGGGGTGGGAATAGGCCATACCACCAACAGGGGCCTATGGCCTAGCCTAATTAAAGTCTAGCCTGGCCTAGCCTATTTAATAAAAATGCCAGGTTCAGGCATTTTAAAAAGCCTATTTAAATAGAGAGGCCAGGCTTAGACCAACTCACAAGCCTACAAAGCCTGATAGGTCGGCCTATTTATATTTAAAAATTAGTTAATATATTAAAATTATATAAATATTAATTACTTATAACTTATAAGTTATAATGAATTTGAATACACTTAATATTATTATATTAGTATATATCTATAACTTGTAAATTGCTTTTATGTTTTATTTGTTTGTATTGGTTTGGGTTAAGGATTTTGCAAGCTTAATATCATGTATTTTAGTATTGAGTATTGACTAAGATGTTAGATAAGAAAAATCAGGATACATGCAGTTTTTTGGCTTAGAAATCGATTTATTGTCCCTTTTCATATAAAGGCCTTTAAATAGGCTAACAGTCCAGGTCAGGTTTTTAAAAAGGCCAGGCCAAGCCTAAAAAAATCCTATCATAGGTAATAGGCCAGGCTTAGGCCTTGAATTTATAAAATAGGCCAGGCCTATTTAATCAAAGTCTAGCCTGGCCTAGCCTATTCCCACCCCTAGATTTATTAAAGAATTGATTTAACCTATTGAATTGCTTGGTCCCATGCTCTTTGAATTCCACCTTGCACAATGGAAGACATCCATTGCATTACGTAATAGCCGCACTCATGGCCTCCGGCTTGTTTGTTACACTACAATTCAAAATGAATATTAGTCAAATAATTAAAACCATACACAAGAGTTCAATTAAATATTGTATTTAATGCATGTAAATACCCTGGAGGTTCATCCATGATAGCTTAGGAGATCTATATGTAGGTTTACCCATCATCAATAGATATCCTGCATAAGAACTAATATAAAAAACATAACTTAGAGAAGAATTATAACATAAAAAGACTAATAACCAAAATAAATTGATTGTTATTACCTATTTACTATTTGTTTAAAGGTAGAGGTGGGCTTCCTGTGCAATGAACAAAACCACACAACAATGTGATCTATGGCGGATATAACTAGTAGTTGCTAGTGGTGGCTGCGTTGGAAATTAGTTAATATTGCAAGATATTCACTTTGATAAAGTTAAAAATACAACTTAGTAGAATTTGAAATTACTCATTGATGTAAGGTGCTAAATAAATTTGTTTTCCCTCATCGATCATGTTGTTGGTGAAGTGGCTTTGTATTTCAGTTCTTGAATTCACTGAAGGCTGAGTTAGATGAGGAGGGTCAATGAGTCCATATACGTTCTCATGTGAGCTTATTGAAGACAAACACCTAAATATAAAGACATTTCCTTGTAAAAAAAATTCCTAATAAAGTATCTTAATAAGAAAACTACAAATAACATTGTCAATGTACTTACAACTCCTATAAATGAATGACTACGATGTTCAGATCTTGCTCGCCATAGACAATCTCTAATACATCTGCAATGTGTATATATAGTGGGATGACACATTGCTGACCAAGAATAACCTTCCTCCATCGGCACTAACAACAACATTACATCGCGCAAATTGTAGAAATTCTTCCACTCCTCTCTCATACTCATCAGTAAAGCGTCGTGCATTATTCTAACTTCGATCCATATCTACTTTCTGTACGTTAGTGATGGACACTCCATTTTGTCAACATTATGCATGTATATCTCACTTTTTTATTCAAAGGTGTGGCCCTATCCCATTCAGGAAGATTCATTTTTCCATAGTTCATTATTGTGTAAATTTTAATTCTCATTTCTCAAATTTCACAAAATTTCGGCAGCATTTCACATTGGTCTTCAGGTGACATGAAATGAAAATGGTGAACCACAATTAAATATGCACCCGAAGAACAACACAAAATGCAACGAACCAAAATTTCATGAAATGTATAAAATGATGATTAAAATATACGTATTAATGAACTTTAAAAAAGTGATTAATCTTCCCAAATTATCCAACCGGACAATTCAAGATTCAATACATTGACTATCAATACTCCCTCCTTTTGTTATTATAAAAAAGATATATGATAAGGACAATTCAAATTGGAGGTAGTACTTTAATCTCAAACGGGAAACTAAGGTTAACTCAATGCATCAAACTTGAGTATTAAAAACCAACAATAAATACAAAACATATAATTAAATGAATAAAGACAAAAACATATAATTAAATGAATAAATACAATATACATAATCAACTATTGCAATAATCATAATCATAGTCCTAAATCACATTATAATTTATTAAATAAATCCTAATATGTATCACCTTTTTAATCTACATATTCTAATCATAATCACAATCCTAAATCACATTTCAATTTAATAAGTAAACCTTATTATATGTATCACATTTTTTTATCTACTTATTATAAACCTGTGACGTGGCATGCTAGGTACACGTGACATGCTAGGTAATTGACACGTCATAGGTTTAATGGACCAAAGTAACGACAGAGACTAATATTTAGGGGTTTAGAAAGTACAGGGACAAAAAACTAAGGATTTAAAGTATAGGGACGAAAACCCAAGTTGACCGAAACTACAGGGACTTTCCTTTTTTTTATTGTAGTACCATTTTTCCTTTATGCACCACATTTTTTTACTTGTTGCACCCCTATTGTTTCCTTTTTTTGGTCATCTTTTTTTTTTGGAAAATATAATTCATTAACTCAGCCAGGGAAAGAAGTACAAGAAGGAGGCCCAAACGGCCCAACTGAGCAGTATCTAAGACACAGTAAGCAAATCTAAAGCACTAGATACGCAGACACCCTTACAAGGAAAGAAATCCGATAAGACAGAGATTAAAACCTAAAAGAGGTACTTCTTAAAGACTCTGGAGAGCACAAAAGGGCAAGACGCCTAGGGTCAGGGAGGATCAAAGGAGTCATCGGCGGATGGCCCAGGGCGGGGATCTGATGAGCTATTGCGACCAGATAGTGAATCTTGAAGGAGGATCGAGCAGAGCTCAGATGGTGGCTGGAAAACCCAGTTCGGAGGTAAAGCTCCAATATCTTTGAGGAGAGCTATGTGGTGAACTGCTCTATTGCCCTCTCTTCCTACCCAGGTAAAGCCACAATGAGAGAACACAACTTTATAGAGGGTGATTTCCTGAGTGATATGCAAAATATGACCAATATGTTTTCCACTTCTACAGGCCTCAATGAGAGATAGAGAGTCATTTTCGAAGATGACCCTATCTAAGCCCAGAGTATGTGCTAAGCGGACACCCTCCCGAAGCCCTAAAGCCTCTGCAACTAAAGGTGATGGAGCATGAAAAGATGAGGTATGGCCAAATTCCACCTTGCCATTGCAATCTCTGCCAATTATTGCTATTGTACCCTTTTTTAAGGATTCAGAAAATCTAGCATCGGTATTTATCTTGATAATACCATTCTTTGGTGGTCGCCAGGAATGAACTGTTTTTGCCTTATTTGTCGTCCCTGGGGTAGTCTCTGAGCAAGAGCTTCCTCTAAAATCTGAAACTTGGAGATTAATTCTAATGAGTGTCTCCATAGGGTTAGGTTTTTGCCCTTCAAACACATAGTTGTTCCTCCCTTTCCAAATATGCCAAATTGTAGTCCCAAGAAGCAAAGTTGTAAATTTGTATGAATCTCCCAAATCCTTAAGCTTTAGAAAAGTATCTAGCATCCAGGAAGCAAAATTTGACAAGCCAATTCTATTGAGTAGGATTTGAAGTTGGGATCCAAACCAAACTGGTTTGGTCCAGGGGCAGAAAAACACCATATGCTCCAAAGTTTCTTCTTCAATCTCACAGTTTGGGCAGAAGGGGTGTAGAGTTTAACCTTTTTTTGAAAAGGTTTGCTTTGACTGGAATTATGTTGAGACTTGCTCTCCAAAGAAAGTGCTTGATCTTATGGGGGGCATCCATAGACCAAATTCTAGGCCAAAGCTCAGAGTGAGAGGTAGATGTTGAAGTCGCAGAGGGATTGGGTAACTCATCTTCTTTTTTTAGAGCCAAATAACCAGATTTAACAGAGTAGGCACCATCTTGCTTTAAGGGCCAGTAGAATAGGTCATCCACAGCAGGGTCACCTAACGGTGTGCCCAGAATTTCTAGGACTTGTGGAGGCAAGAAATTTGCAGAGACAAGATTTAACTTCCAGGCCCTGTTATGTGTATCTATTAGATCAGCCACTGTTAGGATATTTGATCCTTCCCTTGGCAAAGCCTGAGATCCTGAGGGCGGCCAAAAATCTCTAGAAATTCTGATATTTCTTCCTGAGCCAACCGGCCATCTGCCATATCTCCTCAGGGTCTGAATCCCATGAAAAATACTGCTCCAACCCCATGACTCTCCCCTCTTCTTTGTAGCATGTAAAATGCCTGTATCAGGGAAGTAGATGCCCTTTAAAACACTAGCCCAGAGGGAATTGGGCTCCTTGTAAGCTCTCCAAGCCTGTTTGGTTAGGAGGGCTGAATTCATGAGGGAAAAATCCCTGAACCTCATCCCCCATTCTCTATTAATTTTTGAGATAGCCTTCCAGCTCTTCCAATGAATACCCCTGTCTTTTCCTGAGCTGCTCCACCAGAATCTAGCAATTTGGTTGCAAAGTTGACTGTAAATCTTTTTTGGGAACCTGATTGTGCACATTGCATAAGTTGGAATGGCTTGCAAAACAGCCTTGATCAGAGTCTCCTTGCCTGCCTGATTTAGAAGGGCTTTTTTCTAGCCATCTATTTTCTTCAGAATCTTCTCCTTTAGCCAAGAGAGGCTGGCACATCTAGAACGATCCCAGGCTGCAGGGAGGCCCAGGTATCTTCCTGGATTTTCCCACTGAACCATTTGAAGGAGGGAGGAGATATGGGCTCTTCTATCCAAAGGAAAACCCCTGCCAAAGGTGATCCCCGACTTGTTTAGGTTGATCTTCTGCCCTGAGGCAGATGTGAAGACATTCAGAATATGAATCATTGATCTGATTTCAGGCAAGTCAGCCTTGACAAATAGCACCGCATCATCTGCAAACAAAAGATGGGTTAGTGGGGGGGAGGAGGGAGCAAGAGCAAAGCCTTGGAGAAGGTCCTTACTCTTGGCCTCCTCTAGGAGAGAGGATAAAAACTGAACTGCCAAAATAAAAAGATAAGGGGACAGTGGGTCCCCTTGGCGTAAGCCTCTCTCTGGTTTGACTTTTCTAGAGTGGACACCATTAATCCTGAAGGTGTAGGAGACTGTTGTGATTAAAGACATGACAAGATTGACCCAGGTAGGATTAAAACCGAAAGCAAGAAGAATATGATTTCGGAAAGACCACTCCAGTCTGTCATAAGCCTTGGCTAGATCGAGTTTGATGGCCACAAAAGTCATTTCCCCTCCCTGATTTCCTTCTTAGAGCATGGAAAACCTCATGTGTTAAGACAATGTTGTCTTGGATTTGTCTTCCTTGGATAAACGCACTTTGGTTTTGGGATACCAGGCTGCTGATGTGGGGTTTAAGTCTAAGAACAAAGAGCTTTGAGATAATCTTGTAGACATAGTTACAGCAACTAATTGGTCTATATTGCTGTAAGTTCTCTGGGTAGGGGATTTTTGGTATTATAGCCACCAGGGTTTCATTTATCTCCTCATTTAGTTTGCCAGTTTTTAGGAAGTCACTGACCAGGTTTGTAACATCCTCCTAAAGCAGATCCCAATGTTTTTGGAAGAACATACCATTTAAACCATTTGGACCCGGAGCTTTTAGGGCTCCCATGCTGAAGGCAGCTCTCCTGATTTCATCTGCTGTTACTGGTTTGAGGAGTAGTGCATTGAGGTCCTCTGATACCTTTGGGAGGGGTAATTCAGCCCAATTTTGATAAAGGGTAGTATCACCTGATTTGAATAGATTCTGAAAATAATCAGAGACTAAATCTTCCATGGCTTGCTGACCTTCCAACCATTGCCCAACCTCATTTTTCAGACTGTAAATTCTATTTGTGTCCCGCCTCTGGATAGTTGTAGCATGAAAAAACCCTGTGTTGCGATCACCATAATGCAACCAATTTACCCTTGAGCGTTGAGCCCAGAAAATTTCCTGCTGCTTCCTCAACTTATCTATGTTGGACCTAATATCTCTGACTTGGTTCTAGTAATCGTGCCCTGAAAGTTGTTGCTTGTTTAGCAATTCTTGCAACTGTTTGTTTAGGGAGATTAATTCCTGGTCTGCTTTTTTAAAGGTAGCCTTGTGCCATTTTGTAAGGGCCCTCTTGACAGAAAAAGATTTCTTTAAAAACCTTTCTTATGGAGAATCATCAGAAGTATTTGCAACCCATCCTTCTTTTATAGTATCCTGACAACCCTCATTTTCCTCCCAGAATGCTTCATATTTGAATTGGGTGGGGTGGGATGATTTGGGCTCATACCAGAGGACTATAGGTGAGTGATCAAAGGATGTTGGGGGGAGGGCCATTGAGAGGGCATTTTGGAAGAGGGAGCGCCAAGGCCAGTTTACAAGAACCCTGTCTAGCTTTTCCTTTGTAACCATCCCATTTCGGGGATTTCCAAACCAAGTGAATTTGCACACTCTCAATTCCATGTCCATTAAGAAGTTTTTAGAACAAAAAATGTTAAAAGCATTCATGCCTTGGCTGTTTGGTGGGTGAATACCATCTTTATCTTCATGAGATCTTAATTCATTAAAGTCCCCCAATATACACCAAGGTTTTTGATTGTCTGGGAGGAGGGTAGAAAGGATAGTCCAGAAACCCTGTCTCTTAGATAAATGGGGATTGCCATAAACAAAGGTAGATATACATTCTTTCTGACTAACCGAGTCCATTAAAGAAGTGTGAATGTAGTTATGAGAGTATTGGAGGACACTAACCTTGGTAGGATTTTTCCACATAAGGGCCAGTCCACCTGAGAGACCATTTGCATCAACTGAAAAGAAATTGTGGAATTTAAGGCTTCTACAAAGTCGTTGTACTCTACATCTCTTGGCTTTTGTTTCAGATAGGAATAATACAGTTGGCTTGTATTTGGAGCATAGCTCCTTTAGCTCTCGAACTGTAGGGGCCGCAACCAATCCCCTACAGTTCCAGCTAAGGCAGATCATGGCTGGGGGTGGGGAAAGTTTTGGCCTGCCTCTTCAGCCATTGTGCATTTCCCCTTGCCCAGTAACATGTCATGAATTTGAGCCAAAGTGCCTTCCATAACAACTCCTGTTTCCCACTGTAGGTAAGGCCCTTTCTTGTGAATTTTTCCTCTCAGTTCAGTGTTTACTATGCCCTCAGTGAAACTCATCATATTCTCTCTATTTCTTTTAAGGGACAGGGCTCTGTTCCATCCAACAATCAGGTCTGTTTCTTCTTTATCCTGCATATTGGTTTTTGTGCTACAGTCATCACCCTTGTCTTCTTCTTCTGGGAACTGGACGATATATGGGGTGTGGGTATGAGATTCATTGTTTTCCTCCTGATGAGCCTTGCCCTTTTTGGATTTAAGTATGATTTCCCTACATCTTATGACATCTTGTGACCCAATTTCAGCTCCCTGGTATCTCCTTTCAGATGGGCTGGGGTAATCTTGCAGGACTTTTTCTTTTGTTGGGCCGTAGAACTCAGGTCTAGTTTTCCCCTCTTGGAGGTCTATTCTTGTTGCTGGTGGGGTTGGTGGGTTGGGCTGATGTGAAGGTGAGGTGGGAATGGGCAGGGGTATAGTGGGGCATTGTCCTTGGGGCCCAAAAGTCCAAGTGTATAAAGGCTGGTGATGTGTATAGAAAGTGGGAATGGTTACTGAATTTGATGGTGTGATGTGGCCAGGTTTTTGGGAGGGGATATTTGTATTGGGGGACATAAATGACACTGGAGTGTCAGATGTTGCACCAAGGTCAGAATTTGAGTGCGTTCCTTTCTGCAGAGCCAAGGTGGCTGCTGATACTGCAGCAGAAGTCAGAATAATGGTCGGATCCTCCTGATTCTGCATTTGGGGTGACTGTTGGGATCTTTGGGCAGGCTCTTCTGCCTGGATAGGGTTTTTGGGGGAAACAGAATTACTGGATTGCCCTTTGGATGTGCCAGGTCCATTGTGATTGTTGGATTTCCAGTTACCCTGTTCTTTGAGGAGTTGGGGAATTGGTTTGGCTGGTGGCACCCCAAGCTTGGAACTGTATTTGGGAATGCTGGGATCAAGAGGGGAGGTAGCTAAAACGCTTTTACACATTTTTTGGTCATGGCCAATAATACCACATTGATAGCATAGGCTCTGGAGACGTTCATATTTGAGCATAATCCAGACTTTGGGTAGAGACTTTCTGGGAACGCAGCAGCCAGTAACAAGCTGATTTTTCACATTTATCATGGCTCGAACTCTGAAGTAAGTCCTGAGTAGTTTACCTTCAACTTCAGGATTTTCCACCTCTAGAACCTCTCCAAACCTCTGGATGATCCTTGCAGCATTTGAGATAGACATAGCATCCAAGGGAAGGCCGTAAACTTGGATCCAGAAGGAGATCCTATCAAAGTTCACTTCATAAATAGCTGCTTTCGGGACCCAGAATTGGAAGCTGAGAAGATTTCCCATGATGTACCAGGGGCCTTCATGGAGGATTTGTATTACTGTTTTATGGTCGAAGGTGAATAAAAACATGTTTATGCCCATATCAGTGATTTGGATGTCACCTTAGGCCTCCCAAGCCTTTGATATGATAGCTTTAACTGAACCTTTGTTGAGAGGTTTTTGGGTGAGAACTTTGCCAACTAAAGATTTCCTAGTGAGGATGTTACTCTGGATGGGGTCACTATCGAGTTCCACTGTTATTTCATTGTCTTGGTTGTTATGGTTGTGGGTGTTTAACTGGGAATCCATATAGACAGGAGACAAAAGGCAAACTGTGAGGGGGAACAATGAAAAGAGGAGACTGATAGGTTAAAGGAGGGGTAAAATGAGAGGGGAGAGGACTGGAGAAGACATGGAGGAGGATAGGGAGTAATCCCGGAGGAGAAAAGCGGGGGGGGGAGATGGATCACAAACAAAGGTGACAAAGACAACACAGAGTGACAGAAGGTGACAATAGAAGGATAACAAAAAAACAAAAAAAACGAGACACATGGATACTCTAGAAAGGATAACACAGGGTGACAAGAGACAAAGAGGAATAAAAAAACCCTAGGAAGAAAAACCAGGGTGACAAGAACCAAAGGAATCTCCCTGAAGGAGATAGAAGAAAAAACTTTGCTAACCAGAGAGAGGCTCTAGCATACTAGAGAGAGAAAATCACCTTCATTTTTTTGGTCATCTGAATTGTGCATTAGTGAAAAAAGGAACAAAGGCCAAGGGCCCAAACAATAGTCCAAACCGGGTCCAAAGATAGGGAACAAAAGAGCAAAGGACCCGGGACAAAATGAAATCTAGTGGAAAGTACAAGAATCTAATGAAAGTCTATTAGAACTAGCTTAATTAACTGAACCCTAGAACTGAAGAGGGCTCTTGTTTCCTATATGCCCGACATTTTTTTACCCCATCATCCCTCGTTTTGTTTTTTAAGGCAAACAATGGGCTATTACTTTTCACACTGTTATTTTTACTATTCCCACCCCCCTATTTTTTTCTTCCCCAAGCTACCCTCCCCTAGCCCACTCCCCTATCCCATGCATCCAATTCCCCTGCACCCCTCTTCTCTATAGACTATTCCCCAACCTTACGGACAATGTTGTCCGAAAGTTATTTTTTAAATAACTTCCGGACAACATTGTCTGGGAATCATTTCCGGAAAACTCTGTCCGGAAGTTTTTATTTAAAAAAAGATATAACTTCCGGACACAATTGTCCGGGAACCGTTCCCAGACAACTGTGTCCGGAGGGATGTCTGAAAGGTATATTTTTTCTAAAAAAAAAATTCCAAACACAATTGCCTGGGAACCATTCCTGGACAATTGTGTTTTTATTAATATGTTTTATTATAAAAGATAATTTTTATGAATTGCGAGTATTCTACACAGGAGACCGTCTTGTTCCTACCATTTTATTTTTTCTCACACATTAATTTTTTTATTATCCTTTTTACTTTCTTTTTATTTATTCAAATTATATCTCCATTTATTTAGCTTCAATTGTAGTGTTTTTTTTTATGAATCACGGGAATCCTCCACCGGAGGCAGTCTTGATCTTATCGTTTTCAATTCATAAATACTTATATATAATGGGTACGAGCAATAGCCCACATTTTTTAATACCATATAATTATAAAACTTTTGAATGTGATGTGAAAGTAAATTTTAATATTTAATAAAAAATTTGAACATTAATTGTGTTTTAGAATATTAACGTAATGTGTTTCGATTTAATTAAATTGTTATGTCATTGATATTTAATAAATATGTTTAGATGATTTTGGAGTAATTTTTCAATTGAGTTATAATTTTATTTAATTAATATTTTTTAATGACTTATTAATTTTTCACTTAACTAAATTGCGGGTAACAGATGAGGGTATGGGCATATAGGTGCCCAACGGGTACGGGGACAGACATTAAAGGTATTGCCCATGCGGGTATGGGCGCGGGTACAAGATTTTTTTAAAGTGTGAGTATGAGGACGAGCACTAAGGTACCTTGCCCAGAGGGTACCCATTGCCATCCCTAATTTCCCGGACAACGCTGTCCGTAAAGTATATTTTTTTCCAAAAAAAAAATATCACTTCCGGACACAGTTATTAGGGAATCATTCTCGGACAACTGTGTCCAGAAGTTATTTTTTTAAAAAAAAACTTCCAGACAATAGTGTCCGTAAGATAGGAAGAATTAAAAAAAGGGGAAAGGAGGAAAAGGAGTGGGTGTTGGGCGTTGGGGGAAAGGGGAAAGGAAAGAGGAAGGGGTGGGGGGTTGGGTGGCTGGGGAAGGAGAGGAGGGGTAGTGTGGGAAAATAAAAATGATGGGGATGGGAATAGCAAAAAAACACGGTGCTAATAGTAATGGCCCAAACAAGGACAGTTTCGTGCAATATCATCGTTGTTATCCAATTTTGCTAACTGCACCACCTAGTTTTTCTTTTTTCACCGCTATTTTGTTTTTATTTTTTCTATGATGCAATTAATGACGAAGCCAAGGTAACCGTTGTGAATTTGACTTTTAACGATGGTTCCCTAGTAACTTTTGTTAAAAGTAGGACATTTTTCTTTCTTTTTTAGTTTTATGGTTTTTTAACGACACAATCGTCATTAATTGTTGAATTTAACCATGGTTGTGATGTAACCATTGTTGTTTATTGTAAAATTTCAATTTTGTCACCCCATCAATTTCTACGACGGTTGTAGTATAATCGCCGCGCTTTAGATGTCGCTAAAAAGTATTTTTGCACTAGTGATAGTGTGAATTTTAAGAGACATATGTGTATTGTAAATGAGAATGTAAAAAATAATTGAATACCATTAAAAATATAGGAATTTAAAATTAGAAAGAATAGAGTCAATTCCCTTCCTTCCATCAAAAGTGTTAGGGATTTAAAACCATTTATCAATCTTAGCCTCACAACTTAAACTTTTAAGAGACTTGTTCTTCAAAAAATAGAATAGATCAACTTGCTTGCTAATTGCAAGTATATTACACTAGAACAAGCACATGTACAATTGGGACCATCATAACCCACTTTTGGATTGGTGCTTAAAACTTCCAAGTTGTTATACTTACTCCTCAGTTAACTCTTTCAACTTCCCTTTTACGGTAATGTTGAGGTCCCAGCTACAGTAATTTTACAGTTGAGTGGAATTTATTCTAGAAATCAATGATTGAGATGAATGATGTACGTTTTATAAAGCACGTTTGACGGAAGTGATTAAAATCAATTCCGCAAAATGATGGTTTTGATTTTTATAACGTGAAACCGGCTATTAATAGATTAGAATGTTATTGTTTGTCACTAGGTATATGAAAACAAAGAAAAGACATAAAGAAAAAACAAAACAAACAAGAATGAAGCTACGGCCTTTAAGACTAGAACTATAAAATCCGCAACATCTTCATCTAGCAGAGGGATAAGACCCGTGGTAGGGGGTCCTGCAGCAAGTGAGAACGTTCTCCACACAGCACACCCAATCTGGCAAGGTACCTGTTCCCCTCACGAAACACATGAAGCTGAGCTAATGGCCATTCTCTTCGATCGGCCTTAATCTTGTTCGATACATTCAACAGGGAGTGTCTTGTTCTCATCAGTATGCAAACCACGTTACAGAAATTCGTAGGATTATGCGTCGTACGTCATTGGATGGTTTCGGTCCATATAGAATAAATGAATTAATTAGATGTGAATTTATAAGGAAATTAAGATTTTTAGTTTTTCTTTTCTGATCTTATGTACTAACTGAGGTTTGAACTCAAGTAATTAAATAGAAATTATAGTTAATTTATTAGCAGTTTAACGAATCTCGTTGGATTAGAAATAAATGAACATGATGCTGTAGCAAGAGAAATCCTATTTATACATCCATACAACATACATCACAGAGAGATGAAGAGATAAAGGAGATGGAAGAGAGAAATGTGAGATGTAATAAGTGATATGATGAAGAGATATAGAGAGAAAAAGGAGTGTGTTGTTGTATGATTTTTGGTGTATGAATTTATTAACTCTCGTACTAATTGATAGATATATTTAATATATAATAAGAAATGAATTAATTATAGAGTAGAGTAAGTATTTAAAATCCATTGACCGAGGTTTTGAGTTCCATTTGGTTTTGGTCCGTGAAGGCCTTAGAATAGAGAGTGAGAAAGAGAAAGAGGAAAGAGAGTGGTAATTTCGCGGGTGACTCTTCCGTTGATTATATGGTCGTGAGAATCACAGCCATCATTTTCTTGAGATGATGATCACTGCTTCTATAATATAACTCCTCTTTCTCCTTCCTCGATCACTCCCTGAAAAGAGAACCTTAGCTAATTAGTATGTGTGTAAGAATGAGTGAGCATATCCATATCTCCATGCTCTTCACCATCTCTTTTTTCTTGTTAATAACCACTTTGCCACAATCTTCTCATTGTCAACCACCGCCACAGGGTTACAATTATTCAATTTGTATGAATAAGCAATACGACTGCGGAAAACTTTCCAACATCTTGTATCCTTTCTCGGGACACAACCGACCCGCTCAATGTGGCGGCGGGGAGCAGTTCAAGCTCAATTGCGAGGATGATCGAAATATTACTACAATTGAAATTGAATCACAAAATTTCCAAGTCAGGGAGATTGACACCACATCTTACACCATGAGATTGGTGCTAACACACGATGTTTGTTCTCCGCAATTTTACGATAATTATTTGAGCTTGAGCCACACTCCGTTCCAGTACACTGCAAATGTGTATAACCTCACCATATTCTACGGTTGTTCCTCTGGATTTGAGTGTGGAAATCAGAATGTTATGTGGCTTCCGCGTGAAAATGTGTCGTTGTTGGAAGAAATTCAACAGAAATATGGATGCCAGCGATACATACAAGTGCCGGTTGACGCTCCTCCGGAATCTTATTATAGTGATGGTGGATTGACTGTTCTGCAGGGAATTGTTGGTAAGGGGTTTGAGGTGAAATATAGCGTTGATAAAGGATGCACAACATGTTTACAAAGTGGAGGAGTTTGTGGGAATATCAAAGAACTTCAATTTTCTTGCTATTGCCCAGATGGATCTAATGCGCTACACTGTCATAAAAGTAAGCTAGCTACCTACCCTTCCTCTTTTAATTTCTTCAATTATTCCCTTCCCTTCATCTCATATATATGAAACTCCTCTTCTGAGTTAAGTTTAAGATTATCATGCTACTTTAGCTATATATCATTTGAAAATTAGATTTTCATGAAATAGTTGAAATCAAGATGAGGAGGCATCTCTTAGGATTATACTATTTCAGTTTCCATACTAAGGATTAGGAACCCTCCGATTCAAATATCAGACTCACAACTCATTTCCTTCCATTATAAGGTTTGGGTAAACTATTGTTAGGGTTTTCTTAACTTTAATTATTAGTTTAATATATTTCAAGATTTTTTAAAAAATTATTATACTCTCTTAGTAAAATAAGATGGAGGAGGAGGAGGAGCAATGTGATAGTAAAGTGCGGTAGAGGAGTATCATGGGTATCCCCATGGATCATCCCAAGCATAGCGAGATAGAGTATTGAGAAAACTCATAGTTTGTATTGATTAAAAGATGATCAAATGAATATATGAGACCTAAAAAGCTACTCAATCATTAGCACCTAACCCACTAAACCAACAAACCAATACAGAAATACAAAACAGAAAGATAGTGTCATAACCGTGCCATAACAGAAAGATATTTCTAATAATATTTCTAATATACTCATACTTAATTTGTACCAAAATAAATTCTTTCCTATGGCACAAGATAAAATTTTCATATCATAAACATGAACTGAAGAACAGCAATACAACGTCTTTTCTCCATCAACGCCACCTCATGCAGCTATTTCACTAACACGAATTTCTCCAACATATATATAAACTCTTCCATTCCATCCATGACCATATATGTCTACCTATATCTATACTCCTTCACTTACATTCATAGACACCTTCTTCATGATAACTCGGCCACAATGCCATTGTCAAGAGTTTAGAATCAAAGACATCGAGTATCTGATAAAGACTTTCAATTCAAGTTGGCTCACAAAATTTCACTGGGTTCATGGGTTTTGCATTAGCCCAAACAATTTTACGTGTTGTGTTTCTCTTGATCCTGTTGATGGGGTTGTTGCTCTGAAGAAAGCCTTGAATTATGGATTTAAGGTTCACTATTATGCACACAGTGATGTCTGCTCGAAGTGCTGAAAATCTAGAGGAATGTGGGGCTTCTTCCCTTTTTCCTCTGTTCTCATTCTCATTTTCCTTAAATTGCTCTTGAGCATGTATATAACTACAAGTGTCCTGTTTAACAGGACAAAGATGAAGTTTTAATTAGAAAGAAAAGAGTCAATTATCAAAAGTGTTAGGGATTTAATTAAAACCATTTATCAATCTTAGCCTCACAAGTACAACTTCAACTTTTAGGAGACTTGACCTTTAACAAATAGAATAGAGCAATTTGCTTGCTAATCAAGCAGATTACACTAGAAAAATTGGGACCATCAGAACCCACTTTTGGATTGGTGCTGAAAACTTCCAAGTTGTTATACTTACTCCTCAGTTAACTCTTTCAACTTCGTCTTTCTGCCATGTTGAGGTCCCAGCTACTCTTTTCTTCAGAAATTTGACATTGAGGTGATTAACATATATAATAGATCAGAATGTTATTGTCACTAGGTATATGCTAATCTTAATTCAACTTTTTTTATGGTGCAATAAACTTAAGTCGATTGTTATAATAATAAGTAAATAATTAATACCTCTAAACTATAGTAAACTAAATTTTATAATAATAAGTAAATATTTTTTAAATTATTATAATCATACTAAAATTGCTCTAATAAAAACTTTAGGACATAATAAATCCTAGGATGCCAAAATAAATTCTTAGCTATGGTATTATAAGATAAAATGTCATGCTAACGAGTACCTTAGTCCTTAAAGACACTAGATACTGGTTAAGAATTTACTTATAGAAGGTTTTTATTGGAAATCATAGTATTAATTATATATGTAATGTTAAATTCTACACACTCTAATAAAAAATTTCTATATTTGATTCCTTAACAAGTACCGTAAGGGCACTGGTTAACATTTTTCTAAAATTAAATTTTGCATATTATAATATCTTGCTAACGATGTGAATAACAAAAAATAATTAAATAGTAAGTAATACTCCCTCCGTCCTATTTTACTTGACGTTTTAGTAATATAAATTTGTCTCAATTTACTTGTCGTTTTCTAATATCAATACATTATTAAATGACTCTTTCCAATTCCACCATTATTAATTAATTAATATATATTTTTTGTATGATGTGCTTTTAATAGGAGAGATAAGGGGTATAATAATGAATTAGTTTATATTTTTTATAAAACTTAAAATATTAATTATATTTCTTAATTCTTATATTACAACCTTAAAAGTGAAGTAAATTGGGAGGGTGGGAGGGAGTAATCCATTAATCATTAATCTCTCTGAGGTTTTAAGTGACAATTACTTTTGTTGACCCTAGCTTTGTGAAAGCCAGAGTCGTTGACTGCTCATTTTAATTTCTAAAAATCTTGTCGTGTTCTTCTCTACTGGTCCCCTACGTATTGCCATTAGATGGTTCTTTCTTCACAGCTTCACTTTGATTAGACCCAACCTCTATCGTTGAACGGGTCAATGATCCAATTAAAAGGTCACCAGAGATTTTCTCCATGATTTGATTTTTTGTTCTCACTTCTCTGTTCTCCCTCCTCTGTCTGTGCATCTAAATTTATTCAGAAGGCTTAAAACACAAACCGTGACATGAATTTTTAGCATATACAATCTTCCATGTTTCCTGTAATTTTCCTGTAGAGGCCCAAGTAATGGAAAACTATGGATCGACCCGAAACACCAATTAGGATTCAGAAGTCAGAACACAGAAATACTTCTTTTTTTTATCTGTGGCTGACGGGCTGTATTAAAATCAATGTTATTTGCCAGATGCCGAGATCCCCTTAGCCTAACTGAATGTTTTGTGTGTAAAAATCTTTGTTTAGAATATAAGTGTAAATATATATGAAAAATAATTTTAACATCACCAAGGGTATATACATCTTTTGAAAAAATAAAAAGAAAAGGTGATAAATGTGGTAAAGAAAAAAGAAAAAGAAATGTAAGATGAGTATTTAGGTGCACTTTTTGATTGCATTTATTTTATCAGTGATGATATTTTTACACTTTATCATTTTACATTTTTTTAAGTACACTCCTTTTTTTTATTTTCTTCATCACATCAAAAGTAGATCTAACAAGAACTGAAATCATAAGTAAGGAGTAAGGGCCTCTTTGGTTTGCAGTTTCATTTTCCATTTCTTGTTTTCATTTTGTTTCCTATTTTCTGAAATTTTACAAAGGAAAAACTGAAAATGCCGGAAACAATGATTTTTTGTTTTCATCATTTTCAGTTTTTCCTTTGTAAAATTTCAGAAAACAAGAAATGGAAATAGGAAATGGAAATTCAAACCAAACAAACCCTAATTTCTCCTCTCCTCCTTTATGGAAAACCTTCCTAAAGTAGGGAGAGAGCCTCTCCATGTGAGATAAAAGGTCCCCCTAAATGGGGGATGGATGGAGGGAGGGTGATGTTGCGTCTTCTATAAAAGGGATTTAAAAAGGGTCGATGACATTAGGGTTTATTTATTTAATTATAAGGTTTTTGAAACCTTCTCAGTTTTCATTCGCACTAGTTAAGTTTGTCTAATTGATGTCATTAAGTAGAATTGAAAAAATATGAGTCACAAGGTCATTCTTGTGTGACAAAAAAATACCACAACCTGTGAATAAATTTATCTTACATGTATTGCAACACCAAAATTTAAGACTCAAACCACTCCTTTTTATACCCCCACTCCCTCCCTCCAGATGGTCAATCCTATTTTTCTATATATAGCCACAACTAATGCACCAAACATTTTATACGTGATTTAGTTTGACTGTATTTGACATGGATTATGGTAACACACCTAATCACTTACCTCCCAAGAAAGGGCGCTTCACAAAGTTCATTTGCTAATTAGGTTGTCTCAAAATTCTATCATCATAGCCATTCCATTAGTGCCACACAAATGCCTCCTCCCCTTCTTCCATCTCCTTTTTCCTTCATTAACACCTTTATTTTCTTCACGCTTTTCTTCCCTTCAAATGTCACTAGTGATGCTTAAGCTAGAGTACATAGCTTGTGCACTTTTTAGCCGTGGGAATTTTAGTGTAGTTACCCATTTTGGAGTATAACTAAAGCTGTAAAATCGCGCTACTTGTTGCTCTAGTTCGGTAGCGTGCTTTTGTAGGTTGGGCTGAAAAGCCTGAAAATTTTTTAGATTTCTAGAATAAAAATTTAAGCACTACATTTTTTTTGGGTTTTTTTATGAATAGTCTAATATTTTTTGTGGGTTTTACATCCTTTTATGGATAGCGGACTTCATGGAGCTGGATTAAAAAATTATTCACGAGTTATTCTTCTAAAATAAAAGGCCTAAACCCTATATTTTGACGGACTTTTACAAGTCGGTCTAGTTGAACTAACTTATTTTGCTAGCTCTAGTTACAATCAGCCCCATTATCATCCAAAGTTCATGCTTGTTTACCAGTAAGCTAAAGTGATTATAAATAACATTTTAACTTTATTTTGTTATTATCCAACAATCTTTTTGTTATTTTCCTTTTATTTTAAACTTAATTATTTAACCCTGTGGATTTTATTAACTATATCCAAAATAATGGGTTAAAAAATTTTTTTAATTTTTACTTTTCACTCATCGTAAGAAATTAACTTTAATACATACTTCTATTTTAGCTTTTAATTTTCCAATCTTGATTTTGACTTTCTTTTAGTTCTAAATTTTGATTGATTCTTAATTTCAATGTTATTATCAAGTTTTTTAACATTTTTTTAATTCTTAATTTTTTTTGCTATATATCTTGAATTCCACACAACAAAATTAATAAAACCTATCAAACAAAATTTCCAAAAATGACTTCTCCTTTTATTGATCTTATTATTTTTTTATCTTTATATATTTATCGTAATAGAATAAAATTGGTGCTGAAATTCTTATATTTTAGATAACACTGGACTTTCTTTGAGAAGTGGAAATAAAATAATTTAAATCCACTCTGGTAGGTGAAAAAGAAACTCTATTTCCCATACATGGAATTGTTTGGTTTATTTGTTTAGTTTTTTCTTAAGCGCCATGAAATGACTTCCGTCGAGGCTTTTCCATAAATACCCTTCTCTCAACGATTATACAAGAGTAATTTTTATTAGTGCGTACGGAATTGCTCTTTATAGGGGTAATGGAGGGTCTTTATTGGTCTTTTTTGGCACAGTGTTCCCTTTTATCTACTTCTTTAATATGAGCAGAAGTTTTATATAGGAGAGTAAAATGTAGAAAAAAAACAGGGGATTGAAATGTGATCATGTTGTATTTGTTGTTACCGTTTTGGTGTCAATTTATTGGTATGCTATTTAGAATATTTTCTTTGAATCTAAATAATCATCCAAAAAGTTTAAGTCATAATGCTTTAATGAATTCTTCTTTTCTCTCACTGCTAATTGTTGCACACCTTGCAGGGAAAAGGAAAGTCATTATAGGTAATATATCAAATCTCCCTGTTTATTTTGTTTCATTGTTTCTTGTGTTACATTTATGATAAATCTTTAATTCGTCTAGGCAATCGCTCTTAGTTTCTTTTGTTGATGAACTTGATTACTTTCATTTTTGCAAATGATTCTCTAAAATAAAAAACTTATGCCCCGTTTTTTTCTTTCCTTGTTTTCAATTTTTTTTTAAACCATCAATTTTAAAAACTAAAGGGGCGTTCGAGATGGTTGCGAGTTTTCAGTTTTTTATTTTTAAAAATTTTCAATCAAGTTTTTACAACTCAAAATCAGAAACTGAAAACTTGTTTTTGTGATTTTCAAAACAAAAAAAGTGGTTTTCAGTTTTTGGTTTTGAGTTGTAAAACTTAATTCAAAGTTTTTAAAAACAAAAAACAAAAAACTCACAACCACCCCGAACGGGACCTAAAAAACCCATGTTTTCAGTTTTTAGTTTAAAGATGTCATTTACAATAAAAATGAAACATAACATGAACCATGTTTACAAACAATTTTTAAAAGCTGAAAAAGAAAAAATGTTTCAAATAGGTCCTTAATTAATCGTCATTAACATGGAATCAACTATATATCGTGTTCTAATTCTTAACATATCATATTCTAATTATACCAACGAGGTTGGTTCAAGTGGTACATATGCTTGATTCCCTTAAGTAAAGTCTCGGGTTAGAGTCTTGTGGATGGAAAAAATCCTTGTTTGGAGAGCTAGTCTCACCATGATGTGGATGTTTCTGACTCAAACGAGATTGTCTCTCGCAAAAGATATATACTTGTGGTTAAACAAAAAAAATATAGTTTAATTATCACCAAGTTTCCCTATTAAACTTTACCAACCATTGGTAATTAACAATTAGGTGGAGGTTAACAAAGGATTTAGGCCCAGTTTGGATAAACTTCTATAGAAGGATTTCTAGGAGAAGAAAATACAATGAATCAAAAAAGTAAAATGAATTCAACTTCTTCCAGATTGAAATTAGTCTTTGCAACTCAACTTCTCAAGAAGTTCTATCATTTAACTTCTCCGTAAGTAACTAATTTTAACTTAAGTTGTATTCATTTTACCTCTTTCATTCATTCTATTTTTTCTTCTAGAAGTTCTTTTACAGAAATGTATTCAAATTAGGCCTTACTCATTATCCCAATTAACTTTCACAGTAAAGAGCACAAAATCTTTTATTTACTTTGTTTTTCCTTCTCCTACAAAAATTAAACTAATAAATATTAAATTTTATAAATGAAAGAATATAAAATATTAACTAATAAATACTACTATATCAACAGGTGTGGGAAGTGCGACAATGGCAGGATTGTTGATGTGCATCATAATATGTTGTATTATATGTAAGTCATCAATATGGAAAGAAAAATATTGGTTGATGACTAAGAGAGACCTAGATATCAAAACATTCTTAAAAGATCATGGAGCTATGTTACAAAAAAGATATAAATTTTCCGAAGTCAAGAAAATGACCAACTCCTTCAAAGATAAATTGGGTCAAGGTGGTTTTGGTGCCGTATACAAAGGAAAGCTACTCAATGGTCACCTAGTGGCTGTAAAGATATTGAAGGCATCAAAAGCAAATGGTGAAGAATTCCTCAACGAGGTTGCTAGCATTAGTAGAACCTCTCATGTTAATATTGTCAACCTTCTTGGATTTTGTTTTGAAGGCCGTAAGAAAGCTCTCATATACGAATTTATGTCCAATGGCTCCCTTGATAAGTTTATTTACAATAAGGGACATAAAGCCATTGCATCTTTGAGCTGGGAGAACTTGTATCAAATTTCCATAGGGATAGCTCGAGGGCTAGAGTACTTGCATAGGGGATGCAACACTCGAATTTTACATTTTGATATAAAACCACATAATATTCTTTTAGATGAAAATTTATGCCCCAAAATATCAGATTTCGGGCTTGCAAAGCTCTGTCCTAAGAGAGAGAGCATTATTTCAATGTCAGATGCTAGGGGAACAATGGGGTATGTGGCTCCAGAAGTGTGGAATAGACATTTTGGAGGAGTTTCACACAAGTCTGATGTTTATAGCTATGGAATGATGATACTAGAAATGGTGGGAGGGAGGAAGAACATTAATGTTGAAGCTAGCCACACAAGTGAAATATACTTCCCGCATTGGGTATACAACAAGCTTGAGTTGGGCAATGATTTGAGACCCAGTCAGGTGATAGCTGCAGAAGAAAATGAGATTACAAGGAGAATGGCCATTGTTGGTTTATGGTGCATTCAAACATTTCCAAGTGATAGACCTACAATGAGTAGGGTGATTGATATGTTGGAAGGCAGTATGAATTCATTGGAAATGCCACCAAAACCTTTTCTTTCTTCTCCATCTAGATCAGTACCAGAATCTTCTACTTCTTGAAATTAATTTCATTGCACTTTGTAGGGAGATATTCCAAGTTTTAAGTTATACTTTACAACATATATAATTGTTTAATACTTCTCAATCATCTTGAAAAGTAAGTGGATCTCAAATGTGTCTTAAACTGTTAATGTATTGAACACTGTGTATGCATATTTTGACTTCTCAATTGGTCATGTGAACTCTATGTATGCATATTTTTTTACTACTGAATTAAAGGCTTAATTAGATCAATTTGTTGCAACAATCAAGATCAACGTAATTGTCTCTGATCAAATAGTTCCAACATAAATAAAGAGGCGGATATGACTAAAAACAACGAAAATTACTAAGAAGGAAGGATTCTACCTGATTTATAAGTTACTATCTCCAATACTATTTATAATAAATAATGAGGTATATATTTTTTCTAAGTTCTAAATATAAGAAACATAGTACTATTTTGAGTTATTTTGAGTTGTATGAATATTCATGAAGTTATTTTTTATACCTCTAATTTATTGTTCATTACTCATTTATTTCCCATGCTAGAGGATGTACTACGCTATTTTCAATGATCAACTATTAGAACATGAGTTATTACTTAATGATGGCTTTAATTAGGAGTAATGTTGTCATTATTTTAATCATTTAATATTAAAAGTATTTCTGGAATAAAATTTAAAATTATGACATTAGTAATTACAATTAATTGACTTCAATTCTTCAATACTTTTTTATATTAATGATTTAGTCCTATGTTTATTTTTATAGAAAATAAAAGGGAACAAATTTATTCTCACAAAACTTTTTCTCTTTCACTAGTTTCAGAGTTCTTTCCTCTCACGGTGGTTGATTATTTTATTATTTTTTCTTTTGTTGCCGTTCCATCTTTTAGCTCAATAAACTTCAGTCAACAATTTGATCCAATGTGGATTTTCTCATATTTTTTATTGCGTACCATGTTTTTGCGTTGACCAATTGAAATCTCATTGCCATTGTTATAGGCTGTTTGTATTGACGTTAGGAACTGTGGTGCACGAATTTCAAGTCTCTGTTTGTGAGACACAAGGATATGTTACGTTGATTTGGATGTGTTTTTTAGAGCATTTCAACAGAAGCCAAACTCACTGTTAGTCTATTAGACTGTAATTTATGGCATGTGAAGTATAAATATTTCTTACACATAGGCTATGACTAGGTAGGTTTAGATCTAAAAAAACATTCTATACCCAAGACAGCAAAACTTTGTTATTATGTTCTAATTAATTTATATCCTCCAAATGCTCCCAACAACATATGCAACATTTTTTTTGGGTCAATTGATCACTGCATTGAAGCCAAAAAGGCTGAGGCAGGGCAGAAGCCCACAAAGAGAGAGGGCAAGGCCTAATTACACAAGTTAGAGCTATTCAACAGAATCCACTAAAGTAAGAGAGATCTAGTTCTTGGATTCGGTAGCTCACTGAGTGTCATAAAGAAAGTACAAGAAAACATAAAGGAAAAAAAACACAGGAAAGCTTTCTTGGAGCAGAAAAGCATAAACCTAGGGTTCTAAACTACTGTTTATTTTCCACGTTCGTCTAGGGATGTGCTGTCTCTGCAACTTCTTGGGATGGCCAATATGGAGTGGATTCCGTCCCCAGTGAGTAGTGTTGCTTGAGCGATGGAATGACCAAGCTGGTTCCCTTCTCTCTGCACGAAACCACAATTAGGTGTGAGACTACTTGACATTTGGATGTCTTTCACCATTTGAACAGTAGAACACGGTTGATTTCCTCCTCTTATGGCTTCTATGACAGCAAGGTTATCTGATTCAATCAAGGTTCTGTAGTTGTAGCTTCCGGACGCGAGGGACACCTCTTCCCTAACAGCAATAGCTTCTGTTATAAGCGCGGGTGCCACTGGGATGAGCTTAGGCGAAACAGAGAGGATAGTCCTAGTTGAATCCCTCACAATTGCAGCTATGGAAGCATATTGAAGATGAGTTTTGAAGGTTGCATCGCAGTTATTCTTGATCGTATCTTCCCTGGGTGCTCTCCAAGCTTTAGAGGTATGAAAATTCCTTGCCCTATTTCCTCTGGTATTTGAAATCTGCTCAATAAGATTTATGGGATTTGGTTGGATTTCTTTGTGGATGAATTCATTTCTTCTTTTCGAAATCGCCGATATTAGCGAAGCTAATTGGTCCATAAAAACTGAGAGTAGTTTCCTTAAGCCTTGATTTCTGTTAGGGACTCCCAGAGCCAAATAGGAAAGCTCTGGATATTGTTCCGCATGGGGATTCTCTGGACTTGGGAGCCAAACCAGGTTGGGGTTTTCCATGGGTACTTTAGGATAACATGCTCTAAGGTTTCAGGTTCTTCTTTACATATAGGGCATGTTGGATGAGGGACTAGGCGGTTTCAGTAGTGATTAACAATCAAGGCACTGCTCCACAAGAAAATTTTAATTTCTTTAGGGATCTGAATGATCCATATCCATTTCCATAGTTCTTTAGGAATACTGTTGGGGGTAGAGGCTGTGTTAGTATGAGGAAGCTGAGCTTTATCTCTGGTCACATGGTATGTTGTTTTGACCGTGCAAACTCTTGCATTTTTATAGGGCCAAACCAATGAGTCTTCCATAACATTTTGGTTCAATGGAATTCTTGTGATGGATGGGATGTCAATAGGATCAAAAAATTGGGATAGCTTCTGAAGGTTCTATTCCGAGCCATTTTCAATTAGGATTGAAGCTATTTTTTCTTCCCCTTGAAATCCAGTGGGTGGATTTAGGAATCCTCCCTCTAACCACCTATCTTCAGTTATAGAGATCCTTTTACCATCCCCTATTTGCCACATCCCAACGCCCTTTAATAATTCTCTTCCTAGTAGGATGTTGTTCGAGGTCCATAATGAGCTCCTTTTCCTTTGTCAGTGCATGAAATCTGCACTTGGGAAGTAAATACGTTTTAGTACCTGCACCCATAAGGAATTAGGATTAGATTCAATTCTCCAAGCTTGTCTAATTAAGAGGGAAGTGTCAAAATGATTGAAATCTCTAAATCCCATTCCACTCTCTGACTTTGGGGTGATTAAGTCACCCCATTTCTTCTAATGAATACCCATTTTTTTCCCGGTCTACACCACCAGAATCTCGCAATTTCTGCTGTTAGCTTTTGATAGAAATTCCTTGGGAATCTGATAATAGATATTGCATAAGTTGGGATAGCATTAATAACAGCCTTGATTAGCACGATTTTCCCAACTTGGTTGAGGAATTTTTCTTTCCAACCTTCTATTTTAGCAAAGACTTTATCCTTGATCCATGAAAGTGTTTGGCTTTTAGATCGCCCCCATTTAGCTGGCACTCCAAGGTATTTACCGGGGGAGTCCCACTCATTAATTTATAAGCAAGCAACTACCTATTGTTTGATGTTTGCAGGGGTGTTTTTGTTGAAAATTACCCCTGACTTCTACAGATTAATTTTCTCACCTAAGGCCATAGTAAAGATATTTAAGATTGATGCATTTTTTGGCATTGATTAGGGGAATCTAAGAATGCCAATAGGGAGGAGTGGGCACGAGTAGTAAATACTCGTTTTCTACACCCATGGGTGAAAATTTACCTCGTACCCGGATGGATACCTGTTAAGCGGGTTTTAAATGATTTTATAAATATTTATGAAAATCCACTAATATTTGTGAATGTATGTTAGAAAATGAAAATAAGTAAGAATTAAAACATATAAAAAAATAACATAACTAGCCAATTGATAAAGATATATATAATATGATCATTTAAAAACTGCCAAATAAATGTGACAACATGCCTTTCCTTTTAGAAATAAAAAATATGTTAATAGTCATAAAGTCGAAGCATATTGTCAAAGTGACTAAAATAAATTTGAAATAAAACTTTTTATTTATTTATTTATTTATTTTAAAAGAGGTGTAATCATAAATTAAATAATATACTTGAATGTCATTAATTATCTCCATATCTCCTATTTTTTATGTTTTGTCATCCTTTTGTTTAGTTCTGTTCATATAAGATAAATCTTCTTTGTACCGATAGACTTTGGTGCGTAGATTTCTTTTGGGCTTTTAGCCCCTTTTCCTGAAAAGGAAAGAATGAAGAAAAAGATTATTTCTATTTTTTTATAAAATAATATGTATTTTTCATAGGAGACAATTCTGATGGAAGATTTATATGAGTGGCAATAGATCTCCCTTCCAATTCAGCCTAGATACCGAGAGAATATATAGAAACTTTAATTCCTTATATATTAAATTAAATGTGCATGATATAAGTTTAGACTTTTTAATTAATATATATCAATAGAGTATATTTAGGGAATGTCTAGTTTTGTTTTTTTTCTGTAATTATAATACTGTTCTAGGGGAAACCCAGATTCGTCTTGTTTGCCCGAGCCGAACACAGAGTCTATTCGACTTAGACACCTGTCTGAGGCACAGAGCGACACTCTAACCAAAACCAACATGCATACTGAGTTTCCTCATTTAATACGTGGCGGATCACTAACGTGACACACGCATGGAGCAGAATCCTCTCCATACTCTGAGAAACACTTGGCATAACCACCTGAGAGTGAGAGTACAGTTCCCCATTACCTCATGGAAGCTTCTATGAGCCCTATAAATATATGCATGCAACATACAACAAGGTACGCTATCAATTCTATATTTTGTGTATACCCTGCCAAAACACACAATGACTTCTAGGTTGAGTGTCTTCGCAGGTACCACACCCATTTTCCCCAAAACACTATGAAGATCTTGGAGAGTTGGAGTAATGTAGAATTGGAGCTGAGGAGGTTATTTGGATTATTGGAGCACCGAAGATCATCCACATAGAATATTTTGGCGCCGTTTGTGGGAATCGAGTATAGTATCCCCCCACACCATTGTTGATGAAATCGCATCTCTTTTGTGAGCTTTAAGTGGTATTTTATCGTTCCTTAGAGTCTTAGTAGATTGTGTTTATTGATATGGAGAGCGGTTTTCTGTAGGAAATCCTTTTTATTACATTCAAGTAGTAGATATTGTTTCTATCATTCTCAAGCTTTGTTTTTCCTGTCTCTCAACTTTTCCTTACCTACTCCATTGTTTACCTTGAACAATGGATAACCAAAACACAAGGCTAAACATTGACCATCCAGACGTTAGGTTGAACCCCTCGCGACCTTTCGTAAACACAAGACAAATCATTGTCCAATATCAACCACCCCGTGTTCAGCGTGAGACTCCAGTGAGAACATCTACCCCCTAAACCCAAGACACCATTCCTCAAGAAAACATTGGTGTTTTGAACCAAGTTGAGGTTAGGGGTTCCTGAGCAAAAGCATATCCATTGGGATGAAGTTGTGTCAGACAAATACGAAGGGCAATCAGAAGCCTCATCTCAAAATCGGAGAAGGGCATCCGAACACCAAGAGTGGTCATGCAATACTCATACATGTAGAACCACTACTCGGTAACCCCAGGACCCGCCTTATCTCATACCCGAGCTTCTAGGTCAATGCGAACCCGTTAAAAGGCTGCATTCGGAGGAAAACTTGCCATGTAGGCCACACCATCACACGCAGATACAGTGATTGCGCCTCTCGCATGCTCCTATCCTCCTGGTCATAGTAATCTGGTGTAGACGAAGAAGGTGAATCTTCGTGAGAAGCTTAGAGACGGCTCACCTGGGCCTGGTGACAAGTACGTCTGGTGTGAGCCATGAAGAAAAAGCTGTTGGGGAATACAAATGTAAGAACCACACCAAAGTCATACATACTTGAAGCCCTACCATTGGGGCCAACCCCTTGCTGTTCACAATAGTTGGGGTTGAGGTTCTAAACATCAACCCCTTTAGCAGTGACCTCTACATTATAAAGGTTCAGCCAAAATCCCCCTTCAAAGAAAATCCCAAAACAATAAACAAACAATAAAGAAGCAGGACATAATAGGGAAAATACCTTATGAAGGAAAAATGGAAAATTATCTTGAGGAAAAATGAAGGAGCACTTAAGCAACAAAGCAAAGAGAAGAAACGGGGAAGCAAAAAGAACTTGGCAAAGAAAGCTCAAACGCGAGAAAGTTTCTGAAAACCTTCAAAAAGCCTAATTATAGGCCATGAAGAAAAAGAGAGTAAACCTCACTCCTCGAGAAAACATAATGATAAGGTGTTACCACTCCCCAGAAACGGTTGCACGATTTGGATCGTGCAGAGAAACTCTTCATTCTTGATGCGCCACGTGTCTCACTTTGAAAACCGTCACAGTAAATGGAGCAGTTAGTGGAGGGGATAAAAAACTGAAACGTCTTCTACTAGTTTCTAAAATTTGAAAAAATTCACAAAATTAGCGCTTCGTCAAGATCATAAAGTCTGCGTAATTAGCTCAGTTACTTCTTACCTCGGCCTCGGTCACAAGCTTGACCAAGCTAGGGGGCATTTGTTCCAGGGGCAACCCAGATCCAACCTAAGGACCAACATTGTCTGCCTAAGTAGAACGCAGAGTCTATCCGACTTCGACACTTGTCTGAGGCACGAAGCGACACTCTAACCGGAACCAACATGGACTTTGAGTCTCCTCACTTAATACGTGGCAGATCACAATCATGACACACCCATGGAACAGAATCCTCTCCCTACTCCGAGGGACACTTAACATAACCACCTCAGAGTGAGGGACAATTCCCCATTACCTCATGTAAGCTTCCATGAGCCCTATATATACATGCATGCAACATACAACCATATACGCTATCAACTTTGTATTTTGTCTATACCCTTCCAAAATATACACTGACTTCTGGGCTGAGTGTCTTCACAAGTACCACACCCATTTTCCCCAAAACTTTGTGAGGACCTTGGAGAGTTGGAGTACTGTATAACGGGAGTTGAGAAGGTTATCTGGATCATTGGTGCACCACAAATCATTCATAGAGAACAAATAATGTCTAGGATATTAATATTATTTAAAAAATAGTTTCGTGCTTATTTTGACATAGATGGACACATAGAAAACAAATTAAAATGCGCAAAATTTTATCCTGCATCATCATTATCCTAGCATTTTTTTAATGTAGGATCATAGTATATGTCACATAAGTAAGTTCTACCCGAATTCAATAGTATCAATATGTTTGACTCTAATATCTTTGTTAAATAAGTTTTTTTTCTTGATTTTCCTTTGTTAAGTAATTTAGTGATAATGATTTTGAGTTTTATAAGGTATCACAAATCAAATTATATAAACAATATTGAATAATTTATATAAAGTTATACTATTATATTAGGAAAAATAAAGTTCAAACTTCAAACCATATAAGACTTATTTCAATGTGAACAACTTCACATTATTCAAACACAAGGAGATTTTTCAAGAAACTAACTTTTGCCCCCTCTTTCTAAGAACTACTCTGCACCGCACATTGACTTATCTATGCCTAGGGAGAAATTCCACACGCTCAAGTCATTGTGCATTGACTCACAAATCTAACCACTTCATACAACATTGAAATAAATTCATCTTAACTCCCTTTCTTTTTCCTCTTCCCCTGGCCTGGCTTGCAGTGCTCCTTCTTCCAAGTAGTTGTCATGTCGATCAATTGCAGCACTTGATTGATCTTTGTTTTCTCTTTCCTCATCACTATTTAATATAAGTATAGTGCAAACAACTAATTTAACTTAGATGACCAAGCTTTTGTGATACGAACCGGAAGCGTAAAGATAGGAACGTCTTGAAGATCAAATAACGGTAAGGAGCTTGACACAATCTAAGACCTGTTGGAAGCACCAAAGTTATCAAATATAGGAACTTAACACAATTTGTGACCTGCCAGAAGCACCAAAGTTATCAAGATATAAGCAACTAGACCATAACCAAGACCTGCTGGTAGAACCTAAGTTATCAAGTAGTTATTTAATCCAAGAACAAAGGATAAGCTCTCACAATGAGAAAACTCAGAATTTTATTAATAAAAAATCTGTTTACAAACTGATTCTCAGTGCTAATATATAGCAAAGGAATTTCCTAAAATAAAATATCTAAAAGATACAGTCCTAAATTAAATAGATTTAATTATAGATAAGATAAAATATAATCCTAAAAGATTTAATCCTAAATAAGATGAAATATAATCCTAAGAGATCTGATATTGATTCTTAACAAATCCGATCCTAAATAAATCAGTTACGATTTGATTAGATACACTTTTCCGAAATAGGCTCTCCTAAGATTCGGATAACAGACATAACCGTTTGTCAGATCGGATAGCACTCTTGTACTTCAATCCGAGTTAAGTTAAACCACTTCTTTGGATCTTCTTCTGCTCGATGGTCTATTTTCCTTTGGGCTTCTGTGATCAAGAGTTGCAAACCTCTCTTTAACCGCTCAGATCCGGCCTGGTCATTGGACCTTCAATACCTTGCAATGCATTCGAGGCATCCTGGTTGAGGTTGGACGAGATTGTGTCATTCCCCTCTTCTTTGAAAGGATTCGTCCTCGAATCTGATTCATCACCTACATCAAATAAGGTTAAGCCAGTTACATTGAATATTGCACTAACATTACCATATTCACTTGGAAGATCTATCTTGTAGGCATTGTCATTCATCCTCTCTAGAACTTGGAATGGACCATCTCCTCTTGGTTGAAGCTTGTTCTTCCTTTGAGCTGGAAACCTCTCTTTCCTCATGTGAATCCAAACCCAGTTGACTGGTTCAAACATTACCTTCCTCTTCCCTTTATTGGCTTGATTTGCATACTGCTCATTTTTCCTTTCAATATTAGCTCGGACCTTTGCATGTAACTTCCTGAAATAACATGCTTTCCTTTTACCATCTAAGTTGGAAAATTCAGAAATAGGTAATGGCAAAATATCCAAAGGAGATAGTGGATTAAAACCAGACACAACCTCAAATGGTGAAAAAGAAGTAGTATAGTGTACCGTCCGGTTATATGCAAACTCAACATGTGGCAAACATTTTTCCCACTGCTTTAGATTCTTGCCAATGATAGAACGTAATAAGGTTGAAAGTGTTCTATTTACTGCTTCAGTTTGTCCATCCGTTTGAGGATGTGCAACAGTAGAAAATAGAAGCCTTGTTCCCAATTTATTCCATAAAGTCTTCCAAAAATGACTTAGGAATTTAACATCCTTATCACTCACAATTGTCCTTGGTAAACCATGCAATCGGACAACTTCTTTAAAGAATAGGTCAGCAATTTGTGTTGTATCGTTTGTCTTTGAACACGCAATAGTGTGCTATTTTACTAAACCGATCAACAACAACAAAAATACTATCCTTACCACTTTGAGTTTTTGGAAAACCGATCACAAAGTCCATGGAAATATCTATCCAAGGCTGCTCAGGAACAATCAAAGGTGCATAAAACCCATGCAGATTTAATTTTGACTTAGCTTGCTTGCATGTTATGCACTTTTCACACTCAGCTCGGACGTCCTTCTTCATGCTCGGCAAAAAAAAGTGCTCGGCTAGGATGTCCAGTGTCTTCTGCACTCCAAAGTGTCCAATCAAACCGCCTCCATGAGTCTCCTTAATAAAATATTCTCTTAGAGAACTGACCGGTATACACAACTGGTTCCTCTTGAACAAAAATCCTTCATACCTATAAAATTTCTCACAAGATCGGTTAGAACAAAAATCCCATATTTGTTTAAAATCAGGATCACTTTCATACAGACCTTTAATTTGTTCAAAACCTAACAACTTTGTTTGTAAAGAAGTAAGTAAAACATACGTACCTCCTTGACAAAGCATTAGCAACTATATTGTCCTTACCATTTTTATACCTTATGACATATGGAAACATCTCAATAAATTCCAACCACTTTGCATGTCTTTTTTGAAGCTTCCCTTGAGATTTTAAAAACTTTAGACCTTGATGGTCAGAATGTATAACAAACTCTCTTGGCCACAAATAATGTTTCCAAGTTTGTAATGCCCTTACCATGGCATACAATTCCTTATCATAGGTTTGATAATTCAATGCTGCCCCATTAAGATTTTCACTAAAGTATGCAATCGATTGGGATTCCTGCATTAAAACAGCCCCTATAGCAACACCAGAAGCATCACATTCAATCTCAAAAGCTTTATCAAAATTAGGTAAAACAAGTAAGGGTGCATTTGTTAATTTTTCTTTTAAAGTGTTAAAAGCTTTTTCATGTGCATGTGACCATTTAAACACAATATTTTTCTTAACAAATTCATTTAAAGGCGCAACAATAGTGCTAAAATCTTTCATAAACCGCCTATAGAAACTTGCTAACCCATGAAAACTTCTCATTTCACTAGCACTCTTTGGGGCCGGCCACTCTCTAATAGCCTTAACCTTTTTCTCATCTACACTTACCCCCTTTGAACTTATCAAAAAACCTAAGAATACAACAGAATCAAGGCAAAAGGTACATTTCTTTAAATTAGCATATAATTTATTTTCCCTTAATACCTTAAAAACAACATGTAACTGTTCAACGTGTGCATCATAAGATTTGTTGTAAACCAAAATGTCATCAAAGTAAACTACCACAAATTTTCCTATGAAAGAGCGCAATATATGGTTCATTAACCTCATAAAAGTATTGGGTGCATTAGTTAAGCCGAAGGGCATCACTAACCACTCATACAAACCATACTTTGTTTTAAAAGCAGTTTTCCACTCATCACCCTCTTTCATTCGAATTTGATAGTAACCACTTTTCAAATCAATTTTAGAGAACAAACATGCACAATGCAACTCATCAAGCATGTCGTCCAACCTAGGAATTTGACAATGATACTTTACCATAATCTTGTTAATGGCTCGGTAATCAGTGCACATACGCCAAGAACAATCTTTCTTTGGTACCAATATTACTGTCACAACACATGGACTAAGGCTCTCCCTTACATACCCTTTTCTCATTAGCTCACTGACTTGTTTTTGGATCTCCTTGGTTTCATCCGAGTTCGTTCTGTATGTTGGCTGATTTGGTAGAGCACAGTCGGGTACAAAGTCAATCCGGTGTTCTATACCTCTTGAAGACGGTCATTCTTGAGGTAGCTCATCCGAAAAGACTTCTCCAAACTCCTGCAACAAATTTTGAATTTCAGAAGGTAAAGAATTGTTAGAATCATCAGAGAAGTATAGGTCTTTAAAATCAAGAATTAATAATTGCCCTTTATCTAACAATACACTTTTAACTTCCTTTTTTCTTGCAAAAGCGTTCACTATGCTTCTGCCCTGGCTTGGTTGTAACGTCGAACAGACATCCAATCTTGAAGTCGAATTCGATCTCATGCCCACTTCTCTCTTCTTCTCTTTTCTTTCTTTTTCTTGAACAGAAAATTGTTCTTCCACCTCCTTGCTCTCCCTAACAATTCTTATTTGATCCGCATATGCTTCAAAAGGCTAAAGAAGGGTTAGCACAAAGGTTTTATTATTTAATTTAAAACTATACCTATTGTGATACTCATCTGTGTTACTCGCCTATCAAATTGCCATGGTCGACCAAGTAGAATGTGTCCAGCATGCATAGGTGCAACATCACACAAGAATTTTTCTTCATATTTTCTAATGGAAAATGAAAGCAAAACTTGTTTTGTTACCCTTATGTCCCCACAATCATTTAGCCACTGCAGTCTATAAGGATTAGGGTGTTTTATGGTATGTAATTTTAATTTCTCAACTACCAAAATACTAGTAACATTGGTACAACTACCACTATCATTTAAAAGACTGCAAACCTTATCACTTACATGACACCTTGTATGGAATATGTGCTCACGTTGCTTCTCAACACCTCCTATCTTTGGTTGTGCATTCAACACCCTCTTGGTGACTAATGCATTACCTTGGTCTGGCTCGGTGTATTCCACTTCACTGCAATCCTCCAGCTCAGGTATTTCATCATATTCTTCTTCACTTGCACTTTCCACTTCACCATTGTCACGCATGAGTATGACCTTCTTGTTCAGACAATTAGAAGCAATATATCCAAGAGATTGACACTTGAAACATTTAATTTCAAGTTCTTTAGAAGATGAATTGAATTCAGACTTACCTTTACTAGTTGAGGTTGGTTGTCCCATCTTTGCCTCTTCTTTTGGCCGAGTTGCTGGTTTGTTAGTCGGCCAGGATTTCCAAGAGGTACTAGGAGTTCCTGGAAAACTTACAACTCTGGATTTAAGTTGTCTCTCCACTTGGATTGTTTTGTGTAATAAATCCTCCATCTCCACATAATGATGGAGTTCCCCTACATTTGAAATTTCTTTCTTTAACCTCCAATGAATCTAGCCATTGTTGCTTCTCGGTCTTCTTGCACATTGGCTCTCATCATGGCTATTTCCATCTCCTTGTAGTAATCATCTACACTCATAGAACCTTGACGTAGGTGTTAGCGCAAAAACCCTCTGAGACTTGGTTTTAATGACAACAAACCTGTTGATCAAAATTAATGTTTTCTGTTCTTGAAGTTACTGATGTTTTGTATGTGAGATCTTAAGAAAGACAGGATTCTCATGAAGAACTCAGAAAGATCAACCATGACCAAGCTCAGACTGAGATTGAGAGGCAACCACAGATTGAGACTGGTAGTAAGCCTCAGACTTAAGATGAAGATAAAAGATCAGCCTGAGTTTTAGGAATCAATGCAAATCTTTCCTGAGATTCAAAAAGATCATAATCCAAATGATAAGAAACATCAGACTTTAGAATTGTCTTTGAAGAACAGGCAGAGCTTAGAAGTTCTATATGCTGAAGGTAATTTCAGAAGAAGGCCTCAATACATATCCTTTATCAGAAAGTCTTCAGAAGCTTTAAATGGAAGATAGCCTAAGTTGAGAGAGGTGCACATCAGAGTAAAGTCTCAGCTAAAATCAGAAAGGGTCTCTACTAGAAATGCCAATCATCAAGTCAAGTCAAGATGAGACGCAGACTCAAGCATAAGATGCTATCTCATGTTTAGATGCAAGCTCAGTCTAAAAATCAGCTTAAGACCAATGCTCAAAGAAGAGATCTCAGCATGAAGCCAAAAAAGACTCAAGAACATCTTGAGATGCAAGCCATGAACATATGATAGTTCAGCTTGAGATGCAAGGACAGCTTGAGACGTCGTCTCAAGAACAGACGTAGCAAGATGAGATCTCAACAGAGATGCAGAATCAGACTTGAGATGCAGTCTCAACAGAGATGCAGAATCAGACTTGAAATGCAGTCTCAATAGAGATGCAGAATCAGACTTGAGATGAAGTCTCAACTTGAGATGCAGAATCAGACATGAGACAGTCTCAAGATCAGATGCAGTCTCAAGATCAGGCGAAGAAATCAGATGCAGACATGAGACTCAGACTTGAGACACAGAGATCAGATGCAGTCATGAGATTCAGTCTCATCAGAGACTCAGCAGCAAAAGCTAGTCAACGCAAGTACACTGTCACAGCAGAGACTGCACCAGAAAAGTACTGAGCTCATGTCAGAAAAGTGAAAAACAACTTCTCTCTCTCTTCTAACGGCTAGTTTAACAGCTAGTTTTTCTGAAGACTATAAAAGGAAGTCTCATTATGATGAGACGGGTGAGAGACTACATCAATTATTGAGCATCTACTGCATCTCATCAGATCTCAAGTGACATCTCAAGTGCACGTCTCAAGCAGTTCATATTCAGATCTGATCTCAACTTGAGAATCTCATTAGTCTCCATTATTCTCTCTTGTTTTAATTGAAATACTATCATTCCCTTAGAAGAGAGAATTACTAGCTAGAATTTACTGCCTATCCATACGTTGTATGCTTGAAAGCTAGACCCATCTCAACTTCATATTCTTGTAACCTGTCTCATCTAAGATAGGAGTGTGCCTAGTCTTAGAGTGAGCTGTGAGCGTCCTGAAGAGGCAGTAAGAATACTTGTAACTCAGCCAAGATAGGTGGTGCCTAGGCTTGGTGTGAAGGGCGTCCTGAAGAGGCTGTAAGAATACTTGTATTGACGGGTTGTCAATAGTGAAAATCTCACAGGTGGTGAGGACTGGACGTAGCCCAAGGTTGTGGGTGAACCAGTATAAATCTCTGCGTGCATCTCTTCTCCCTTATCTCTTTATTTACACTGCGCATCTCATTTATCAAATCTGCTGGTTAAAATAAACTAAGTACTTATAAAGAAAATCTATTTGTAATAACACCAAGTCTGTCTCATCTTAAGTCTCATCTTACATGTTAAATCTGTTTGCTAAAATTGAACTCTTCTAGAGAAAGCCAAGTTTTAATAACTTAAGAATCATCTCTACTTGGTTACAAAATTATTGTTGAGACAACATCTCATCTAACCTATTTTAGACTCCAAGTGACAAACTTGAGATCACGTCTCAGCTTGGATTTAAGTGTGTATTTTCAGGAACAAATATTTTCAAGTCTCTATTCAACCCCCCTTCTAGAGACGTCCAGCCAACTTCAGTTGGTATCAGAGCTCGGCCTCTCAAGGGGTTGAGCACACCTACGTGTGGAGAGGAACAGATCCATGGCTGGACCTAGTGCTAGTTTGTTCATTCCTGAAGGAGCATCAACTAACAGACCACCTGCCTTTGATGGAACTGACTACTACTACTGGAAGGACAGGATGAGATTATTCATTGAATCTCAACATGTTGATTTATGGGAAATCATAGAAGATGGTCCCTACATACCATACACCACTGATGAGCTTGATCAAAGAATAGTCAAGCCCAGAGACAGATGGACTGATGCTGAAAAAGCAAGGTACGTTCTAAACTCAAGAGCTAAATATTTGCTGACCTGTGCTCTTAGCCGCAGTGAATATGATAAGGTAGCAGGGTGTACAACAGCAAAAGAAATTTGGGATGCACTTGAGATAGAACATGAAGGAACTAACCAAGTTAAGGAAGCAAAAATCAACATTCTGGTAAGACAATATGAGCTCTTTAAAATGAATGAGGATGAAGGCATTGAGGACATGGTGAGACATTTCACCATTATCACAAATGATTTAAAATCCTTGGGAAGAACTTACTCAAATCAAGACATGGTCAGAAAAATCTTGAGGAGCTTACCCAAGCCTTGGAGACCTAAGGTCACTGCCATCCAGGAAGCCAAAGATTTGAGCATTCTCAGGTTGGATGAACTTCTTGGATCATTAAAAGTGCATGAACAAGAGCTGATGGAAGAAGATCACATCAGAAAGCCCAAAACAATTGCACTGAAAGCATCATCCAGTAACACTAAGGGTAAGAAGGTAAGCTCATCTCATCAAAACTCTCTCACCTCATCTCATGAAACAGAATCAGAAGATGAAGATGATAATGAAAGTGAAGTAGATGATGAGCTGGCTTACATCTCAAGGAAGATTAGACGCATGTGGAGAGCTAGAGGAAGTGGAAGAAGGAGCTTCCCTTCAAGAAGGAAAGAAATCAAGTCTGATAGAAAAGGACAGTTCATCTGCTTTGAATGCAACAAACCTGGACACATGAGATCTGAATGTCCACAACTCAGAAAGGATATAAAGAAAAGTCCAAAGAAAAAGGCAATGATGGCTACCTGGGACGATACTGATGAAGAAGAAAGTCAAGATGATCAATCAACAAATATATGTCTCATGGCAAATGGTGATTCATCTGATGAAGAGGTATATGAATCTGACTCTGAATATTCAATTGATGAACTTAAGTCTGCTTTTGAAAACCTCTTGTATGATTCAAACCTTCTAGCCTCTAAGAGTTCATTGCTAAAGTCAGAATTAAATACAGCTCTTGAGAAAATAAAATTTCTGGAAAAAGAAAATGAAAGTTTGAATCATAAAAATAGCAGTCTCATGTTGTCTCACATGAAACTGTCTGAAATGGTTAAAGCTAAGACTCAAGTTCAAAATGAGCAAGAGCTGAAAGAGAAATCTGAGGAAAACCAGAAACTCAAAAGACAAAATAGAATTCTCATAGATGATCTGGCAAAATTTGTAAATGGAACAAAAAACCTTGAGAGACTCATTGGATCTCAAAAAGGAATTTTTGACAAAGCTGGATTAGGCTATGAAAAATCATCTAGTGAGGTATGGTATAAAGATTTCTTTATTCCTGCTAGGAAAAGGAAGAGAGAAAGGTGCTCTTGTTGTAGTAAATATGGCCATAAGACCACTAAATGCTACTTGAGACATGTAGCATCCAAGAGAAGGGTAACTAACCATGAAGGACCCAAATATAAGTGGGTACCAAAATCCAAATCTTGTGTTGTAACAGATGTGCCTAGCAACAGCAAATTCAAGGAAAATGTGGGTGCTGGACAATGGATGTTCAAGGGACATGACAGGGGACAAAAACAAGTTCCTGTCACTTGAAGAAAAAGCAACAGGGGTTGTCTCCTTTGGAGACAACAGCAAGGCCCAAATCAAGGGCATAGGTAAAATTGTGAAACTTCTCAAAGAAAAGCAATGGGTGAAGAAAATTGATTACCAAAGCTAAGCAAAAGCATTAAAGGACCTTTTCAAAGATGAGAAAGGGAAATAGATGCTGTCGAAAAAAAAATGCTTAAAGCTTGAAGGTTGAAATTGCTCATACAAAGAAGACCCATTGGTGATATCAATCTCTTATCCCTCTCTATACTTGGAATAAAAGATGCTTGATCAGATCATTAATAATTTCTCTTATATGTCTTTACTAGTTTTAATGGAATCATGGTTGTAAGTGTTTTAATATATAAGCATGATAGACTTGTAGAGACCATGTTTGCAAATGGTATGAAAATCTTTTTGATCATCACTGTTCTTATTTGAAATTTCAAACAGCAGAGAAATTATATTTTTGAATGTCTCATATGCTTACCTAAAGTTTGGAGTATCAAATGATAGACATCTTCTTGTTGGAAAGTGCCTAATATATTCATATCTTTGAAATCTGAAAATTTTCTGAACATGTTGTAAAGTAACTATAGAGTCTGCAGCCTCATTACACAATGTGTAGAAGAAAGCATACATGACAATTTGATAAGACTAATCCTACACTTGAGATGAGAAAGCTTGTAGATTTGTGGATAAACTGGAATGGCTTGGATCTGAACAAGAAATATATGAGAAAATCTTCAAAAAAGAACATATCCAAGTCAAAAGGATGTTCAGAAATGTTGAAAATAAAAGAAGACAGAAGGAGTGGCTGCACTTGAAAAAGTCACATCTGAAGTCTCAGGTTGAGACTGAGACTGAGACTTAGATGAAAATATATGAGACAGAACAACCAAGAGAGACTCCTGCTGCAACTATAGATTCTGATAGTGCAAAAGGAAATCCATGAATCATAGTTAGCTTAGATAATGGCTACTGCACAAGAAGGCAAGTGATTTCCCACAATATGAGGAAGAGAAAGAGGCTTCTAAGAGAAGAAAACACAAAGAAATGACTCAATTTGAAAAGAAAATGCAGAAGCTGAGCTCATCTCTACACATATCAAGCTGCAAATTCTTAAATTATGAGGATCAAATGACAACTTGAGGAATGCTTCATAAGGTACTCTGAAACTCTAATCATGATGCATATGTGATATTGATACTTTGCAGAATTCAGGATTCATGTTACAATAACAAACACATGCTTATTTGAATGATTCTTTGGTGTTTGGAATTCTGAATGATTTTCTGTCATGACCATAAATACAGTTTTTGAATCTCAACTATTGTGAGTATGCTGTAATGCAACATATGCTTATGTTATGATCCTGCATCATGTGATAATTTGAGTGTGAGATCTATCTGTGATGGAACATGTGCTGATCATATATATCTTTGAGTCAATTTCATGATTGTTGAGAAAAGAAAACTTGGAAAGGTTGAATTGTTTTAGTTAGGAGAAACATTTCTACAAGCCAAGCCTATATGCTCTTCTTTTCCTTAATAAAGTCAATCATCTAAATAAATGATATGAATGAAAAATACTAAGATTGATGATTCAAGAGAAGATTATGGGATAGGAGAAACCATGAAATTTGGAGGCAAAGAAGTTATTGTACTGTATGCAGAAATGTTTCTGATATAGCCTTACTAAAATGATCATAACCTGAGCTACAAAATTGATTTTCGAGTAAAACCAATTTTGTTGGAAAGCTAATTAATAAGAGTTCAACACTGGAAAGTTTGGAGCTGTTACACTAAGCACAGAAGTGCCAGAAAATTTGCTAACACAGCTGCAGTTTTATAAATGCTCACAGAAACTTGCTTACTTAAGATCATCATAACTGGAGCTATAGATATTATTTTTCTGTGAAACTAATTTTGTTTGAAAGATAATCTAAAATAGAATCAAACTGGAAAATTTGAGATTGTCATATTAATCACAGAAGTGCCAGCAAATCTGAGAACACAGTCGCAGTGCTACAAGCTTCAATATAAACATGTTTACTTAAAAATTTCATAACTGAAGTTATAGAAATGATTTTTCAGTAAAACAAATTTCGTATGAAAGATAATTCAAAATAGTATCAAACTGGAAATTGTAAGATTTTTATACTGACCACAACAGTGCCAGTAAATTCGTGAACATAGTCAAACTGATACAAAGACTGATATAAACATGTTCACTTAAATTGATCATAACTGGAGCTGCAGAAATGATTTTTGCGTGAAACCAGTTTTGTATGAAATCTAGCTCATATAAGTATTTGACTGGAAAGTTTCAGAATTTTCCATCATCTTCATAATTCCCAGCAAATACTTCAAGTTGACTGATCTCTCATCTGATCAAATCTGGAAACATCTGTTTTGAATGCTTATATCTGGAGCTAGGAAAATCCTTTTCAAATGAAACCAGTTGGATTTAAAAGATGTTATTCAATGATTTAACAATATTAATTTTCACTATTTTTTGGATGCATAGATTGATCACAGTGAATAAAAAACCAGACCTGTCACAGTAAGCACTCTATTATAGAACTGCCAACTTTAATCACTCATATCTTATGATAGAAAACTTCAAATGGAATGAATTTTATACCATTAAAAAGCTTGTGTTGTCTAGTTTATTGTGTTGAAATCTCATATTTTTATGAACTAGAAATAACTCACAAGTTCATATTACAGTAGCTAAGTCAATGGATGCTTTTTGATTTGGTGCTGAAACGTCAAGTTAAAATATCTTTAATTGTACCAATCCAAATGAGTTGATTTTTGTGGCATTGGAAAGTTGTCATGATGTGGTTCATTGTGATAGAATATAAATTTCTAGATCAACCTATGATGGGAGCAATGCTTGTTCAAAGATTAAGGATACATGATAGAAAAGTAGTGAAACTTGATCTCTTGAAAGTGACACCTTTGACAATGTCCCCTTGATTCCCAAATCTGTGATAAACTTTGGCATATCAAAACTAAATTGTTGTATCAAATTGGTTTGCATATTATGATTTGGAATGTTGGGTGAATCAATGAATATGAAGAAGATCTTGACATGAATATCTTTGAAACTTTATCAATGCTGAAAAATATGCAATGACTATGAACTCATCAGCAAATCATATTGATGAATTTTTGTTATGTTCCCCTGCTGACCAAGTATGTAATCTTGACATTTATGCCTCTATCCATGTTCTACAAATTTAACTTACTATAGGCATAGAAATCAAAGTGAGTAACATATTTAGGGGGAGTAGCTAAACCAATCTTTGTGCTGAATGTATTCTTTCTACTTGATCATGCATCAAATGAAATTCTTATCATCTAATCAAGTATGTAAACAGAACAAATTATTGCTCTGGTTTAAGAATGAGTTCTGTTTTCAAATGATCAATCCTAACTGCATCCCCTACTCAATGTTGGACTTAATAATGATCATTCTGAAAGTTGAATTTTCTGCACCAGTCGTTAAAAACACTACTAAAAACTTAGCATTTAGTGACCGATTTAGTGACTAAAAATTTTCAGTCACTAATAGAGACCGATTTAGTGACCAAATGCACCCATAGATGAAAATTTAGTGACCAAAAGTTTTCAGTCACTAAATCGGTCACTAAATATTAGTGACCGATATTTTGGTCACTAAATAGGTTTTTGTGACCGGATTGGAGACCGAAATGGTGAAAAAATTGTGACCGAAAAGTTCAGTCACTAATAACTAAATTTGTTATTTTTCTTTTTTTTAGAAGAAGTTAGTGACTGAAAACTCGGTCACTAATTGCAGAGAATATTCGTGACAGAAAAATCGGTCACTATATGCTAAGAACATTAGTGACTGAAAATTCGGTCACTAAGTAAGTAATTTTTATTTTTTAGAAAAAATTAGCGACTGAAAAACCAGTCACTAAATTTATGTTCTTTTATTATTTTAAAATATGACTTAGTGACCGAAACATCGGTCACTAACTGTGAGAAATGTACTGACAAAAAAATCGGCACTATATTTGTGATTTCTAATTGTTTTAAGGTGTTTCGGTCACTAACACATATGGTTTTTTTAAAGAATATACTCCATATAAACAAATAATTAGGTTTTATTGACAAAAAATATTTTAAATTAAACAAAAATAAGTTTTAGAATCAAATATTATTTTTATAAAATTTTCAATTATTTTTCATAATTAGTTTTTTAAAATTTCATAATTTTTTCCTTGAATATACATGGGAAAAATATTCTTTATATGTGAACATTTAATTATATAAACTAATATCATTTTATTATATTTTTTTTTAAAGAATTGAATTACTATAAATATAAAAATATTTCATTTGAATTTGTCTATAATAACCAATTCATAATAATAATAATAATTTAAAAAATTTTAAATCTTAAATAACTAATCACAATCTAATCATATCATAATCATAATGATAATAATATTGATATTAATGATCTCAATTTAAAAATATTTATTTTTATAATTATGGGAATTTATCTCATAATAGTATTACTGAATCAAATGTTAAATTAAACATACTAAAATAATTTATTATGAATCTACGAATTTTAATATGATTAGATATTTTTTAAAAAACAAACTCATAATATTAATTGATATGCTCAAACAATATATTGTATATACAAAATAATTGTTAAATATATATTTTTAAATTTTGACTTGTAATTTTTGTTTTAATTTTTTTAGCATGATTCACATCTCAAAAGTTTGAATTCCAAAATATTGAGAATTAAACCATTATTATTCTTATAAAACATATATTAAAAAGATTTAATTATTAAATTTTTAGAATCAATTCATTATTATTTGTTTTACCATTTTTATTTTTAAATTGTAAATCCTTAGTGTAAATAATTTTAATTATATTATTAAAAAATTATTCAATAAGGGGGATTATTTTATTGAAGGGATGCCTAAAGTCAAAAATTACATGGAAATACATCTCAGAATTAAGGGGGATTTATTCAATAAGGGGGATTTGATTGTTATTTTTAAACATCATATTGCATACCCATAATTATTGTCTGGTTTTATTATATTTATTAAATTGCTTTCTTTGCATGTCATCTTCAAATAAAAATTAATCAATTCTTTATATATTAACTAGTACATTAACCAATTTAGTACATAATATATATATATTTTAATATGATAAATTAAATTTATACAAAATTATTTTTTTAAAATTAAAAAATAATAAGAGTTAGCTTAAATCTCTCTTGATCTTTTAAAAAGATATTATTTTAAAATATAAATATTTTAAATTGTAATAAATAACCTTTTTTCAAGTAATCAAATTTAAAAAATCAAATAATATTATAATTGATTAGTATTTTAAAATATCTGCGATTGAATAGTATGGTTTGGATAACTAGATTTTATGAATTTAAAATTTAAATAATTAGCTTAAATCTCTCTCGATCTCTTTGTTAAAAGGATTTTAAATTCCCTCGTATCTCTTTGTTAAATAATTATCATTAATTATTTTTTTGATGCTATCATTAATTAAATCCTAATTATTTTATTTATTAAATGACTTTCTTACATTTTAATTTTTACCCATTTTATTTGTAAATGTCATGATAAATTTATTTTAATTAAAATTAAATATTTACTTTTTATTTTTAAATTGATCAAATCTAGTAAATTAAACTTTAAAATAAAATGTTTATATTCACATGCAAATATAAATTTGATTTCAAATTAATTGTTAATTTTGTAATTTGTTATTTTATTTATACAAGATGATTGTGTGATTGTAAATTGATTTGATCAGCATCATCCCCTAACCCTAAATTTAAATCATACAAAAAAAATTGATTTGATGAATCTTATTAATATGATTCCATATTGTTGTTTAATTTTATTATATTTATTATTATTTTACTTTTAGTAATTTTACTTATTATGTTGGTCTATTTGCATTCTTTTTTTTTGTCAAGAAACATTCTTTTTGTTGTCCAACTCTATATACATTCTGATGGGTCGCGCGGACCAAGCCCACTCACTCACTAACCCTAAACCTCTCATATATATTTAACTTTTAGAAACCCTTGTATCAGCTCAGAAACACACAGCCGCTCTAGTTTTCTCCTTTTCCTTCTCCTATATTCGCTAGCTCTCCTTCTCTCCTTTCTCTACTTTTCCTTCTCCTATACCCAACCCCATTATCCCCACCTCTGCTAGTCCCACTCAAAAGAAGGTAAAGAGAAAAGGGTAGGCCATGGTGACTGCCGCGGCGTGGCGAGTGCGAGGACGGCGCTGTTCAGGGGAAGGCTCGAGCGACAGCGGTGGTGCGCGAAGGACAACGACAGAAGTTGAGCGGCGTGCACAGCCGTGAGGCACGGTGGCTGGAGGAACGACGTCCTTTCCCTTTTCTGTTTTGATTTTGCCCATTTTCTTCTCTGTGAAATGTTGTTTTCTTAAGATCTTCAAGTGATCGTGAGATGGTGGAAGTCACTGATAGTTGTTCGTTTGAATTTTTGTATTTGGCTAGTTTTGTATCTGCGGTTGTTCGTTTGAAGACACTGATGATCAAGTGATTTGTTTGGATTTTTGTTTTTCTGTATTTGAATATTTTAATTTATTTGAATTTTTATTTTCTTTGTCATTTTTTATTCTTTGTAATTCTTTGTATTTTGCTATTTTTTATATTACATAAAATTGTAAATATATTATATTTTTTTTAATGAGTAAATCTGTTATATTCATATATGTACAAATTATAATAAGATAACAAGCATGAAATAAGTAAAAAAATTGTAATTGAAATAAAGTAAAAAATAGTAATTGAATGATTTTTAGTTTAAATGATTTTTAATTTTTTTAAATTTAATAAAGTAAAAATAGTAATTGGAATTTTTTATTATTTTTTTTAAAATCGGTCACAAGGTCAGTCGCAAAAAATCGGTCACAATATCGGTCACAATATCCATCACAGAAGTCCGTCACAAAGTCGGTTGCAAAAATCAGTCACTGAAATCAGTCACAAACTCGGTCACTAAAATCAGTCACAAAGTCGGTCACTAAAAAATCGGTCACAAAAATCAGTCCCTATACATTAGCGACCCAAGGTTTAGCCACCGAACAACTTCGGTCGCAAAATCGGTCGCTACGTAGTTTAGTGACCGATTTTACCCCATTAGTGACCGATATTTCAGTCACTAATGGGCAATTTTCTGGTAGTGAAAGTTGCTAAACCAGCAACATTGAAAATATCAGCAGAACCATCTCATTTTGAGGGGGAGTCAGCCAAATTGTTTGCTAATGTGTTTACCATGTATGTTGACTCAGTTGGGGTGTGATTATTTATGGATTTTGATGAATGCATATTCCTCTTCCCTCTACAATCCTATAAATCATTCTTTATTCTTTTGGAGAGGAAATGTTAAATTGAAAAGAGAATGGGAAAATAGCTCTCTTGAAGCTTAAATTGTGAAAGATGATCAAAGAGAAAATTGTAAGAATGAAGTTTAAGAAGATTCTGAACTTAGTAAGAGAGATTCTGCAAAATATGGATATCAAGTTACTAAGAAATTCTGGAATCTGGACTCTAAAAGCTCTTCTTCTTACCTTAGTCTTTGATTTTTCTATTCTAACTATTCTCATTGGAGCATTTATCCCTTTCCATATCATATTGATTTATCTGGACATCTTAGGCACTTAGGACTGTTGTTAAAACAGTTGGTTGTTGATGAATATCACTGCATATATCTCTTGCTCAAAACCCTCTGTTAAGATCATCCATATGCTTGATAAGTGTAAATCATGCCTTTGATACCATTAGTACAGATGAAAATCAATAGGAGGTGATTATTTGACAGATTTTTCTGATTCTATGTATTTGATATATTTCTCCATCCATCTTTTTGTTGATGCCAAAAGGGGGGGGAAAATAGAAAAGTAATCTCCATGTGCATAATAGCATAATTTCTGAATCATGTTTTAATATTATTGTTTGCATTGTTAGGCATGAATTCAGGGGGAGTTCAATAGAGTGGATCATATTATGAAAAATATATAGACTCTCATCATCCCTTATATGCTATTATACATGAAAACTTAATTTTGTTCAAATAGGTTTGTCATCATCAAAAAGGGGGAGATTGTTAGCGCAAAAACCCTCTGAGACTTGGTTTTAATGACAACAAACCTCTTGATCAAAATTAATGTTTTCTGTTCTTGAAGTTACTGATGTTTTGTATGTGAGATCTTAAGAAAGACAGGATTCTCATGAAGAACTCAGAAAGATCAACCATGACCAAGCTCATACTGAGATTGAGAGGCAACCACAGATTGAGACTGGTAGTAAGCCTCAGACTTAAGATGAAGATAAAAGATCAGCCTGAGTTTTAGGAATCAATGCAAATCTTTCCTGAGATTCAAAAAGATCATAATCCAAATGATAAGAAACATCAGACTTTAGAATTGTCTTTGAAGAACAGGCAGAGCTTAGAAGTTCTATATGCTGAAGGTAATTTCAGAAGAAGGCCTCAATACATATCCTTTATCAGAAAGTCTTCAGAAGCTTTAAATGGAAGATAGCCTAAGTTGAGAGAGGTGCACATCAGAGTAAAGTCTCAGCTAAAATCAGAAAGGGTCTCTACTAGAAATGCCAATCATCAAGTCAAGTCAAGATGAGACGCAGACTCAAGCATAAGATGCTATCTCATGTTTAGATGCAAGCTCAGTCTAAAAATCAGCTTAAGACCAATGCTCAAAGAAGAGATCTCAGCATGAAGCCAAAAGAGACTCAAGAACATCTTGAGATGCAAGCCATTAACATATGATAGTTCAGCTTGAGATGCAAGGACAGCTTGAGACGTCGTCTCAAGAACAGACGTAGCAAGATGAGATCTCAACAGAGATGCAGAATCAGACTTGAGATGCAGTCTCAACAGAGATGCAGAATCAGACTTGAAATGCAGTCTCAATAGAGATGCAGAATCAGACTTGAGATGAAGTCTCAACTTGAGATGCAGAATCAGACATGAGACAGTCTCAAGATCAGATGCAGTCTCAAGATCAGACGAAGAGATCAGATGCAGACATAAGACTCAGACTTGAGACTCAGAGATCAGATGCAGTCATGAGATTCAGTCTCATCAGAGACTCAGCAGCAAAAGCTAGTCAACGCAAGTACACTGTCACAGCAGAGACTGCACCAGAAAAGTACTGAGCTCATGTCAGAAAAGTGAAAAACAACTTCTCTCTCTCTTCTAACGGCTAGTTTAACAGCTAGTTTTTCTGAAGACTATAAAAGGAAGTCTCATTATGATGAGACGGGTGAGAGACTACATCAATTATTGAGCATCTACTGCATCTCATCAGATCTCAAGTGACATCTCAAGTGCACGTCTCAAGCAGTTCATATTCAGATCTGATCTCAACTTGAGAATCTCATTAGTCTCCATTATTCTCTCTTGTTTTAATTGAAATACTATCATTCCCTTAGAAGAGAGAATTACTAGCTAGAATTTACTGCCTATCCATACGTTGTATGCTTGAAAGCTAGACCCATCTCAACTTCATATTCTTGTAACCTATCTCATCTAAGATAGGAGTGTGCCTAGTCTTAGAGTGAGCTGTGAGCGTCCTGAAGAGGCAGTAAGAATACTTGTAACTCAGCCAAGATAGGTGGTGCCTAGGCTTGGAGTGAGGGGCGTCCTGAAGAGGCTGTAAGAATACTTGTATTGACGGGTTGTCAATAGTGAAAATCTCACAGGTGGTGAGGACTGGACGTAGCCCAAGGTTGTGGGTGAACCAGTATAAATCTCTGCGTGCATCTCTTCTCCCTTATCTCTTTATTTACACTGCACATCTCATTTATCAAATCTGCTGGTTAAAATAAACTAAGTACTTATAAAGAAAATCTATTTGTAATAACACCAAGTCTGTCACATCTTAAGTCTCATCTTACATGTTAAATATGTTTGCTAAAATTGAACTCTTATAGAGAAAGCCAAGTTTTAATAACTTAAGAATCATCTCTACTTGGTTACAAAATTATTGTTGAGACAACATCTCATCTAACCTATTTGAGACTCCAAGTGACAAACTTGAGATCACGTCTCAACTTGGATTTAAGTGTGTATTTTCAGGAACAAATATTTTCAAGTCTCTATTCAACCCCCCTTCTAGAGACGTCCAACCAACTTCAGTAGGTCCTGTAATTTTTGTACAAGTCTCTGTGGTAATGACTTGGTACAAATCTCCTTCTCATCACGACCTTCATCTCCTCCCAAGATTGAATCGGTCTTTCTCCAAACCTTCGCCTGCCCAACACATTGATCCCACCATATACTTGCATAATCAGTAAATTCTACCACATCTAATTTTACCTTTTTCTCCTCAGAATAATTGTGGCAATCAAAAACATGCTCCACCTTTCTTTCCATTCCAAATATAACTTAGGATCATTCTTCCCTTGGAAAGAAGGAATGTTCATCTTGATGTTTCCATGATGATTATCCTTGTTGCTTTCTCTTCTAGAAATACTTCCCTTGTCCTCTTCCTCCTCTTCCTTTTCTTCAGTTAAGTTAAGAAACGTTCTACTTCTTCTCCTTGGAAATCGATCTTCCATCTCATCCATTCTTGCACTCATTCTCATAAATTCACTTTGTAGTGTCTTGAACAACAATTTGAGGTCTATTTCTCCAGCATCCTCCTCACATTTGTTTATTGTACTCATGATTAATGAAAAGAAATTTGGCTGCAAATCAAATAATGTTAGTGATAAAAAATAAGAATCCTCACAACACTCCCTTAAGTGTTTACACTCAAATTTTTTTATTCTCTCGTGTATCACTCAAATTCTTGGCCTTTTTTCACTATATCATACTCGCCACTCTTGCCTTTTTTCACTCAACTTATCCTTACAAACTCTTGAAATAAGGAACTTTTGAGATAGGTTCTACTAACAAGTAATAGAGAAGGTGTTGATGATAACTTGACAACTTTTAGTGACAAAACACTAGCCCGGAAAGTAATCAAAATGTGTAGCTGGTTACAACTCTTCACTTCAGATGGATTCGTCACCTAGGATGAAATCTTCTGCTTGGAATAAATATTATGGACAACAGAACTGGTGCTGTTCAGAAAATTTAATACTGCACCTTTTTTTACTATCTGCACCTTTCTCTTTTTTAACTACTGCAGATCTCCCTTTTCGTATTGTCTGCACCTCCTTTTCTTTTTAAACTAATGCAGATTTTTTTTAATAAGATAAAGACTAAAATATAAGGAAGCACCAAATCTATCAAAGATAGGAACTTGACACAATATGTGACCTGCCGGAAGCACCAAAGTTATCAAATATAGGAACTTGACACAATCCGTGACTTGTTGGAAGCACCAAAGTTATCAAGATATAAGCAACTAGACCCTAACCAAGACCTGCTGGTAGAACCTAAGTTATCAAGTAGTTCTTTAATCCAAGAACAAAGGATAAACCCTCACAATGAGAAAACTCAGAATTTTATTGATAAAAAAATTGTCTACAAACTGATTCACAATGCTAATATATAGCAAATGAATTATAAACTATCTAAAAAATACAGTCCTAAATTAAATAGATTTAATTATAGATAAGATAAAATAAAATATAATCCTAAAAGATTTAATCCTAAACAAGATGAAATATAATCCTAAAAGATTTAAATATAATCCTAAGAGATCTGATATTCATTCCTAACATATCTGATCCTAAATAAATCAGTTACGATCTAATTATGTACACTATCCCGAAATAAGCTCTCTTAAGATTCGAATAACAGACATAATTGATTGTCAGATCGGATAGCACTCTTGTACTTCAATCTGAGTTAAGTTCTCTTGTACTTCAATCCGAGTTAAGTTAAACCACTTCTTTGAATCTTCTTCTGCTCGGTGGTCCACTTTCCTTTGGACTTCATTGATCAAGAGTTGCAAAGCTCTTTATATATCAAGACTTGTAAATATTAAAAAACAGAGATAAATACAATCAAAATTTATGTCCAGTATCCTAAACTATAAAGCTAATGAAAATGGTTACAGGAATCAGTTTACTTCTAATAATACGTTTTATTCTAGTTATTATTCTACTTTTAATTCTTCATATAAGGAGCTAATGATAAGTTTGTTTTTTTTTCAAACCACAGTTTTATATAAAAAAATATTCTTCATCATATTAATTTTAATTTTTTTTATATGTTTTACTTTTTTTAAATTTTCTTACAAATACCGTGGATATCCGCTGGCATTAAAAAATCTATTAAATGTCTGGTTAGCCGGTATCGATGCGGATAGTGGACACTTATTACCCATGCTCATCTGTTACGTCTCGTTGACATTCTTAGAATCTTATTCAAATCATTCATGAATCGTGATACGTTACTATATAGGGTGAGTCCAGAGGGAAGTATCAAATGGGTTCTTCACCAGAATATCACCATTTTTTATCGTTAGATATATTATTAAATTATTTAATAGTTGAGATTTAACGGTGGAAACTAACATGCACAATTTTCAAGGTCTGATTTTATTGCATGTCATCCGTAAACCACAATAACCTTGTTGACACTTCTCTTGACGCGTTCAGTAACTTTGAGTGTTCAGAGTTATCCCTTAAAATGCAAAATTTCCAAGCAAAAGAACTTAGGTAGTAATAGATATTAAATTATTACCTAATAGAAAATCGTATGTATATATTACTAGCATACCATTAGGAATATTTTATTTTAATTTTAAATAGTACAACTATAAATTTGAAAAATGGTTAAACGAATTGATTTTTAGCTCTTGAGTAGCATCAGTAACATATTAGGATAAAAATTAATAATTTTATTGTTAAATTGATTTTAGATAAATTCTGAATAAATATATAGTTGATAAATGTAAGATATAGATAACTAAATATATGTATTAGTGAAATGGATTTGAAATTGGAATGATCACAGTAATATAATAATTAGTTATTTCGTCACATTATAGAGTGGACTTATTTGTGATTATTTTAAATTTTAGAAATAATCTGTTTGTTTAAAATTAAAAAAAAAATGATTTTTAGATTGTGTAAAAAAGTTATTTATTTTTTTTAAAGAATTTTATAAAAATAAGAAGTTAATTTGTGTTTGATTAGAAAGATAAAAAAACTCTTTTAAAATATTCTTTTTTCTATTTCAACATATTATTGGAATGCTTACTTAGAGTAGCGAAAGGCGGGCACCCTTTTGTCCTTCTTATTGAGATGATGCTATTGGTACCCGGTATTAGGGATGTCAACGCTGCGAGGCGGGGCGGGTAGTGACTACCCGTATACATACTCGTTAAAATTAACGGATACCCATGAGGGTAACGAGTATCCGCGTGTATTCACGGATATCCATTAATATTTAAAAATTTAAATTTTATAAAAAGAAAGAGAAGAAATGTTATATAATATAATATAATATCATATTATATATATAAATAATCATTATATAATATCATTATGTGTTAATATATTAAGAATATCATAAAAAAATAATATAAAATAAATTATATCTCATCATAAAATGATAAAAAATCCTAATATTCAAATATATTTAATAGAAAAATATGTTTTAATTTAGTATGCGGGTACCCATTGCGGGTATATCCACGGGTACAAGTTTTTTGACATCCCTAATTATTATGAAAAGCTAAGAAATTATTCGATTATATTTAGATTTCTGATTATTTTTATATTTTGATTATTTCTAAAATCTGAAACAAATATACTAAAAGTTTTCAGTTTCTATAAGGAAAGCTTATGTGTAGGGATGGGGATAGGTCAAGCCGAGCTAAGCTTTTCAAGACCTTAGTCTGGCCTACACTTTAAATCCATGGCCTGAGTCTGGCCTGTTTACCTGACATAGCTTTATTTTTATGGTCTGAGTCTGACCTGTTTTGCTATATAAGCTTTTGAAAAAGTCTTGGTCTGATCTATTTAATAAATTGGTCTAGTAGTCTGAGCCTGATGTAGGCCGGGTAGTAAGCCCCTGACGAGCGGTCTTGCCTGTTCCCACCCCTACTTATATGTCTTTTTTTATTTTATGAGTAGGTTTTTTTATTTATTTTTAATTTATTGTAAATATTTTTATCGGTTGTGTCTAAATATGACGTGTTAGGTCTTTAATCATTGCATTCAATGAATATTAAGAAATTATAATATAAATATAAATTAATTAAATGTAGTGATATTTACCATTTTATACAATTTAATGAATTTTGAAACAATTGAACATAAAATCTTCATATATTTAAAAATGATCAAAGTTTGTTTTTATATCTCCAAATGCTAAACATGGTGATAATTAGGTTGATTAATTAGTTGACATAATTTCAATTTAAAATATTTAATTTGATATATGACTTTTTTTTTTCATGAATGTGATTTTTTTTACAAACACCTATAATATAATCAATACCTTTTTTTATTATATTATAAAACCAAATTATTTACTTATATAAGTGTACTTTTAAGGTCCTGCATATAATCAGGCATACATGGTTTATATATTAGATTAATTAATTAATAAATTTATAGTAATAAGCAATGTTATTAAATCCGGACCGGTGATCGACTCGGTCATATCACTGGGTTAATGAGTCACTGGTCGAATCAATAGGTCACTGGTTGAACCGGTTAAACCGGCCTATATTAAAATATTATAAAAAAATTCATAACACAAAAGATATGCTCGCAGAGAATCAAAATCAGATAGACAAAATTATGAAAGACTCAGATAACATTGATAACCCAAATCAAGCATTCCCCTTCGACAAAAAAAAAGCATTCCCTTAAATTCAAGCATGCTATGCTCTTCTATTTCAAAGTCCCTAAATAGTAGATAACCCAAATTAAATACACAGGTGAAACAACACCAAAAAAAATTGATAACACCAAAAATAAATGTACGAAAAGCCTCCAAAGCTTTCTATTCTCTCTCCTTCAAATCAGAAGACCAAACACCAACAGAATGTATTTCAAAACTTCATACTTACAACGTAATAATTCCAGATAACAATTAACTCAAATATAAAGCTTTTAAGGCTAGTTACCCACAATAATCAGTGGCACATGTGCGAGATGAATGAATTGTCGGAGACACTGCGACTCTGCTCAGATGCGAGATGAACAAATCAAGGAAGACGGAACCCGCACCGGTAGGGAGAATGAGCGGCCGTGGCTGTGGCATCGCCGGCGAACGAGCAAACGCTAACGGCGCAGTGATGAGAGCGATTTTCGATTTTCGATTCTCCACACTTCACAGCTTTACAAACAGTTCCATCTCTTTGATCAGGGGAGGAGTTTTTCAATTGATTTTTTTTACACGAGTCTCGAAACGACGACGTTTAACAATAAACTATTAGAAAAAAAATAAAAAATGGGTGACTCATCCGGTTCAATAAAAACCGGCCGAGTCACCGATTTTGACTGAAAACCGGCCGGGTCACACCGGGTCACACTGGTTCCTATGCAAGTCCGATCTGTAGAGCGGCTCGGACCGGATATATGGCCGGTTTCCGGGCCAACCGGTCGGACCGGCCGGTCCGAGCCGAGTTTCACAACACTGGTAATAAGTTGCGTATTTATTACATATTTTTTTTTAAATTACTTATATTTAGATTATACATGGGTTGGAAGTTCGAACTTTAACTTATGTCACTTGTAAAAGCACGCGTTGCGTGTCTGTGTGCAGGAGAATAATAAATACAAGTAATTCTTTAGGGTGAGTTTGTTTCAAGGTATGTCAAAATATTTCCGGGAAAGTAAGGTTAGGAAAATGATATTCCCACGTTTGATTCAAGTTTTAGAAAAACTTTCCCGGGTATTATTGATTCCCGGGAATGTATTTTAGCCATGATTTGCCCACTTTCTATTCTCATGGTGAGGGGTGGGAATCTTACGTTCCCATGTGAATGGAAGTTATTTTTGCTACTTCCACTTCATCCTACAATATTTTTTATATTTTCATTTTTTAAAATTTTTAAAGTAAATATTTTTTAAAAATATTCCCGAGAATGAAATACATACCAAACATACATCTAAATTTTACCCGGGAATAACATTATTGGTAATAGGATTCCTGGAAATGATATTTCCGGGAATATGATTTTATACCTTGGAACAAACTCACCCTTATTTTTTTTCTTTTGGTAATACACCTGCTATAATGGGTTATAAATGATGGATCACACCCTACTATATATTAACGTGAAATTAAAAACTATATCGTTGTCCAACTCGATCTAATTGAATTAAACTAAATTTTATATTGTTATTTAATAATATATTACACAAGTTAATTAATAAAATATGATATCTTATGTGTTATTTTGGTGTAAATCATAGGTATTTCCCGAAGAGTGTGTTTAGTAGGGATCGAATCCGAGAACTATTTCCACAATCTCAGCTTGCGTTGGTAACTGAGCCACAACTCATTAAATTTTCCACATCTTATATGTTATTAAACTCATTAAATAATGCGTCAACATATCATTAAATAAAATGATATATTTTTTTTATATTGACAATGTTTCATTATTAAATTCTTATAAGAATAAATAAAAAAAAAAGCTCTGCTAGGGTTTTGAGTATGGCCAATTCCGACCAAGCAACACAAACGGTCATCCCTCCAAAACCACCTGATGGAGGAGAAGCACCAAGGAAAATATCCTTTCGGGATAAACTCATAGGAGAGGCTACTCCGCTCCCTAAAAAGGATCGGGGCAACTTGATGGAGAAGAAGCCGTTTCGAATAGAATTGGAAGAAGGTAATAGGCTCAAGCCCAAGTGTTTTATTGATGATTCTGTTCTTCATGACCTCTGGGTGCCATGGATGGATGTTGTGATTGTCAAGCTACTAGGAAAGAATGTGGGGTTTGTTGCTATGAAGGATAGACTGCACAAACTGTGGAAGACGGCTGGGGAGTTCGAAATCATGGATGTTGGTCATGGATTCTATGTAGTCAAATTTGACCGGAAAGAAGATCGAGACAAAGTAATACAAGGGGGACCCTGGATGATTTTTTATCACTACCTAACTATACGTGAGTGGACACCTGACTTCGTTTCCTCTGAGAAGAAGATTGATAAAACGATGGCATGGATTAGATTTCCGAGTTTGGGGTTAGAGTATTATGATGAAAGCATTCTGCTTGCATTGGCTGCTGCAGTTGGCAAGCCAGTGAAGGTTGACATGACAACTCTAAATGTGGAGCGAGGTCGCTTTGCCCGGGTGTGTGTAGAGATTTCACTGGATGAACCAGTTGTCGGTAAAGTTTGGCTTCGTGATAATTGGTACCGAGTTGAGTATGAGGGGCTCCATCTTCTATGCGCATCATGTGGAAGATATGGGCATGTTGCTCGTGTTTGTGATTTGAAAAAAGAAACCTCTAATCTAGTTGGATCACCAGGACAGGCCGCGGTGGAGACACCTGCACAGGGCGGCACCGTTCAGGAAGAATCCAATCCCAATCATGGCCCCGTGTTTTCAGCAACGGAAGATCTTTATGGGGATTGGATTATGGTTACAAAAAATAAGAGGGAGCATAAATTAAGGGGAAAAGAAATCAAGAGTAATGGCCCCGATTCTGTTGGGGATAAAGCTAACCATGGAGTTGAGGTTTCTAAGCACCAAGTTTCCGGAAATAGATTCTCCTCTTTAAAGATCCAAGACTCGGGTAATGGTGCAGCACAACCCTTTTCATTTGGTAAGCAAGATCAAGACAGCGTTGGCCCAAGTAGTAATGGGTCGGGACCACAGAAAATCTTGACTAGGAACAAGAGACCTCGCAAGGAGCCGGTCTTCGTGCAGCCCAAAATATTTGGTGATGAAAAGTATAAACCTCTCTTGAAAGGAATGAATCAGGGGTCGGACCCAAAGGCACATCAGGAGAGAAGGTTAGCTACTCACAAGACTATTGGCTCTGAGTCACCCAAAGAGCTCCCATCCACAAGCACCACCAAAGCCCAAGTCAAAGACTTTCAAGGGGGTATCTGCACCCTCATGGAAGTGGAGTATGTTGGGCCAAATAGGCTCCGCTTTGTGGATGAGCCTAAAGCACCGGACCCATTATGTCCTCAGCCCAATGCCCTCTCTTGCCCGGATCGTGTAGAAGCTGGAGTTCCAAGGAGTGTGGGGCAACAAAGAGATGAGATGACTTCACAGGAGTCTATGGAATAAGGTCGACATGACGGCAACGAAGAAGACCATGAAATGGTTGTAGACACCTATGCTAGCAAGGGCGCCCCTTAACATGGGTTCTATTTTATTTCTCTCATTTTTAGTGTTTTAAATGAATCAGTTCAAGAATTTCACTAGTCTTGCTTGGAATGTTCGTGGGGCAACAAACAGGAAAGGTCAAAGGCACCTAAAGGAATTAATTTCCCGTCTTTCACCTTCTATTATTTTCTTGTTTGAAACTCACATTGCTTTTGACAGAACGAGGTCCTTTTGGCAGCGCATGGGGTGTGATAAGGTGGTGGTTGAAGAAGCTCACGGCCACTCTGGAGGTATTTGGGCTTTGGCCATGATAGGAAGCCCATATCTCCTTTCAAGTGTTGGATGTTTTTCATCAATCAGTTTCCATTAAGATCTCCTACAGCTCAACTAGTTGGATTTGTACTGGGGTCTACGCAAGCCCAATTCCAAACACGCGTGCACACCTTTGGGCTCATCTTTGCCATTTACGTAACTCTTTCACGTTACCTTGGATCACCTTAGGTGACTTTAATGAGATTCAATTCTCCCATGAACAAAGATGAGGTGTCTTTAGTGTCAACAGAGCTGCAACATTTAGCCAAATGATGGATTCTTGCAACTTCTTGGACTTGGGTTTTTTTGGTGGAAAGTTTACCTGGCAGAGGCTGGGACCCGGGAGGGAGGATGTTCTATAGAAGATTGGACAGGGCTCTTATGGATAACAATCGGGCTTTATCGTTTCCGGAAGCATCTTTGGAAGTTCTTAGTAGAACTCACTCTGACCACAATCCTCTTTTCCTTCGCTGTGGGTTGATTCATAAGAGAAGAGGGTCCCGTCCCTTCCGTTTTGAGGCTATTTGGGCCACCAATTCTGGCTATGAGCCCATAGTTGCTAGAGCTTGGACAGAGGCGCAGGGGAATGTGATGGGAGCTCTTAGGAGTGTCCAAGAAGAATCCCGTAAGTTTAATGCTGACACCTTTGGGGACATCTTTGAAACTAAAAGGAAAATTGAAAATAGATTGAGAGGTATTGAGAAGTGTTTGGAATTTATGGACTCAGCTTCCCTGCTCAATACTCAGAGGCACCTACAACAAGAATATGACTCTATTCTCTTTCAAGAGGAGGTATTTTGGTACCAAAAATCTAGGAAGCAGTGGGTGAAGTTTGGGAACCGTAATACTTCATTTTTCCATGCCCAAACAGTTAATAAAAGATGCAGAAATAGAATTCAAGGCTTGTTTATCGCTGATGGCATTTGGTGTGACAAAGATGAAGATCTTCAAAAGGAAGTAGTGGCTTTTTACAAAAAGCTTTTTTGTGTAATAGAGGCCAACCATTCAGTCATAAATACTCCTACTTTGCCCAAATTATCAGATGGCTGTATTCAAGAGCTTCTAAAGCCCGTGACAAAGGATGAAGTTTTTCAAGCACTGATGAGTATGAAGTCCTACAAGACTCCCGGACCGGATGTTTTTCAACCAATTTTCTTCAAACTATACTAGCACATTGTGGGAGATGAGGTTTGGAACCTAATCAGAACAACTTTCTTAAATGGGAGAATTGAGCCTGATGTAGCTGAAACTCTCATTGTTCTTATCCCTAAAATTGATGAGCCTCTTAATTTTAGGGACTTCAGACCAATTAGCTTGTGTAATGTGGTTTACAAACTTACTACTAAGGTTCTGGTGGCCTGACTTAGACCGTTCTTGAATGATATCATAAGTCCCTTCCAAAGCAACTTCATTCCTGGGAGAGGCACAGTGGATAATGTTATTATTTTACAGGAAGTGCTTCACCACATGCACACATCCAAGAAGAAACGAGGAGATTTGGTGTTCAAACTTGACCTGGAGAAAGCTTATGATCGCATTGATTGGTTTTTCCTCAGACAAGTCCTCTTGGAGTTTGGCTTTCCCACAACTATTACCAATCTAATAATGAGTTGTGTGTCATCCTCTTCTCTATGTTTATTATGGAATGGTCTGAGATCTTTCTTTTCCCCTACTAGAGGCCTCCGACAGGGTGATCCCCTCTCACCCTATTTGTTTGTTCTCTGTATGGAGAAGCTTAGCTACATGATTTCCGAAGCGGTGGAGCATAAATTATGGCATCCTTTATCTGTGACAAAACATGGACCCCATCTCTCTCACTTGTTCTTTGCGGATGATTGCTTGCTATTTGTTAAAGCATCAAATTCTCAGGTTAGAATGATGAACAATATCTTGGAGAATTTTTGTGCTGCACCAGGCTTGAAAATAAATCTCACAAAGTCTAGAGCCTTAGCATCTAAGAGTGTCTCTAGCAGCAAGAAGGAGAAACTCACTCAAATTTCATCAATAAGATTTACTTCTAACTTGGGTCGCTATCTGGGTTTCCAAGTTTTCCAAGGTAGACCATCCAGGGAGCATTTTCAACATGTTATTGATAAAGTTTCAGCGAAGTTAGCTTCTTGGAAGCAAAAGCTTTTGAATAGAGCAGGTAGATTGACCCTGATCAATTCGGTAATGGCTTCTGTGCCTATCTATAACATGCAGGCCTATTGGTTTCCGGAACATATCTGTCAGAAATTAGACCTGCTGTCTCGGAATTTCCTTTGGAAGAATCAGCAGGGCAAGGGCTTGAATTTGGTCAGCTGGTAAAAAATCACCAGGCCTAGGAATTGTGGAGGTTTAGGAGTAAAAGTTGCAAGGCTCCAGAATACATCTTTGCTGGGCAAGCTCATCTGGAGCACCATGTTCAGTAACAAGATTTGGACGAATATTTTTGAAAATAAATATTTGCAGAGCAATCATATCTTGGATGTTAGGAAGAAGCGAGGTTCTTACATTTGGAACTCGATTATGAAGGCAAGGTGTACTATGCAGGATATTGGGCCGTGAACTAAGCCCGGTCCCCGGCCCATACCTCTTACCTTGCTCCCCAAGGAACACGTCCCAGGCCTTACTCCCCAAGTAAACTAATGGAGGTGGGGGCAGTAGGTGACGGGATTTTAGGAAAGGCACGTCGCCATCGTGGGCTGAGGTGACTAGGAACGTTGGCTATAAGAAGACGAGTAAATCCAAAGGCAAGGCAGGTTCACAATCATCAGTAAGGAGCCGAGGTAACTGCATTGTAGTCTACCCGGAATATCCTTGCTGAGAACATTGGCGCCCACCGTGGGGCAGCGGTAAAACTCCGCCCGCCGACCACTCTTTCTTTACAGTGAAAAATGGTGACACGACGGAACCCCGGTAGGGTAGATGGGCATGCCGGGAATGGAGAGGAGAATTCAGAGACTACTCCGGAAACGGATAACCCAGTTTTACAGAGAATTTTGCAGAGGATGGACCAGTTGCAGGAACAGAACCAGACCCTTTAGGAGCAAAACCAGACGCTACAGACACAAGTGACGACTCTGGCAAGGGGACGGGCCGAGGAAGAGTTGCCTGAGGCAGATACTGGAGAATTTCATCCGTTCTCCGCGGAAATTGCGAATGCCCCCTATCCCTCGGACTTCAGGGAGCCCCCTCTGAAAGATTATGACGGAACCACAGACCCTCAAGCACATGTGACGGCCTTTAAGACTCAGATGTTGAAGAGAGGTATAGAAGATGCAATACAGTGTAATTTGTTCTCGGGGACGTTGTCAGGAGCCGCATTGATCTGGTTCTCACATCTACCCCCGCTTTCCATATCCGGCATCACTGACTTAATTCAGAAGTTCTTGGCTCAGTTCTCTGCTCGGAGGTCGAGGATGATGACTTCGGGTAAACTTTTTAGCATTCGTCAGCGGGCCGATGAGTCGTTACGTGACTATCTCGGGCGTTTCAATGACGCATCCCTGTTGGTCCTTAACCCTAATCCCGAGCTCTTGGTCTCAGCATTTGAGGAGGGGTTACAACCCGGACAGTTTAATGAGTCATTGGCACAAAGGCCTGCACTATCTATGCAGGAGATCAGGAACAGAGCAGACTGCTACATCAAGGGTGAGGAGAGCAATGCAGAGAAAAGAGAAAGGCTGACTAGTGACGGCATGAATGTGGTTAAAACCGGCAGGGAGCAGGGACAAACCCACCAGCAGCAAGGACGCGCAAGGAAGGGTTACGATCACCGGGGAAGGAATTTTTCAGCAAAGACAGGTTGGGCTGACCATCAGCGTCCAGAACCTGCTGGAAATTACGGTCTGGCGGCAATGACGCCACTAAACACGACCAGAGCTCGGATCCTTAGGGAGGTGTATCAGTCCGATCTTATCAGATTGCCACCACAGGCGGAGGGTCCTAAAGGCCCGGACATGAACAAATGGTGCGATTATCATAGAGCCAGAGGTCACGATACAGAAAACTGTTGGACACTGATGAACAGGATTGAGAGACTTATCAAAGAAGGATACCTGGGGAGGTACGTTGAAAAAAGGAAGGACAGAGGTGATAGAGACAGAAGAAGAGATGAAGAAGGTTCGGGGTCGAAGAGGCGCAGGGACAATCGTCACAAGGAGGGCAGAGGTAAAGAGGAAGTTAGAGGAGTGGTGACTACTATTGCAGGTGGTTTCACCGGAGGAGGAGAAACTAGCTCGGCCAGAAGGAGATATGCCAGGCAGGTGATGACCATACAGACTGACTTGCAAGTACAGGGAGCCAACCACCCCCCAATAACATTCACGAACGACGATTTCCAAGGAATCCAGCCACATCAGGACGACCCCATGGTGATAGAAGTGTTGATGGCAAAGTATCGAGTCCAGAGAGTCCTGATCGACCAGGGAAGTTCAGCCGACGTGCTAAATTGGAATGCTTTTGAAAAATTACAACTCCCCAAGGAGTGTTTGCTGCCTTTTGCAGGTTCTTTGATGGGTTTTGCAGGTGATTCAGTGGAAGTCAGAGGCTATTTAGAATTGATGACCACCTTTGGTCGAGCAGAAAATGAAAAGGCGATCCCCATCAAGTATCTGGTGATCAATGCGCCGTCTTCATACAACATCATCATTGGAAGATCAGCCTTGAACACTTTAGGTGCGGTGGTCTCAACAATTCACCTCACTATGAAGTATCCTTTACCAAATGGCCAGGTGGGCACAATAAAAGCAGACCAGGAAGCAGCAAGACGTTGTTACAGGGACAGCTTGAAGGTTAGAAGGAGGAACTGGCCAGAACCACAAGTCAAAGAGAAGGAGTCAGCTGAAAATCACAAAGTATTTTTTGCAGAGCTCGACCCCAGGGAAGATTTCTTCGAGAGACGGCCACAACCCACTGAAGAACTTGAAGAGGTACAGATAGGCGAACTGGCGGAACAGAAGACAAAGATCAGCTCGAAATTGACTGGGGAACTAAAGGAAGAGTTGATAGAATTCCTGAGAGCTAATGCAGATCTCTTCGCCTGGAAGGCTTCAGATATGCCAGGTATTGACCCCGACTTTCTCTGTCACAAACTCACAATAGACCCAAGGGCCAAACCAGTGATACAGAAGCAAAGGAAGCTCGGCGAGGAAAGGCGAAGAGTGGTAGCGGTTGAAACTCAGAAGTTAAAGGAGGCCGGGTTCATCAGGGAGGTTACTTACCCGACGTGGCTGGCTAATGTGGTCCTGGTCAAAAAGGCAAATGGGAAATGGCGTATGTGCACAGACTACACCGATCTCAACAAAGCTTGTCCGAAGGACCCATACCCGTTACCCAACATTGATCGGCTAGTAGATGGAACGGCCGGGCACAAAATTCTTACCTTGATGGATGCCTACTCAGGCTATAATCAGATCAGGATGCATGCCCTTGACGAAGAGCGAACTGCTTTCATGACAGGGCAGTCCAATTATTGTTACAAAGTAATGTCGTTTGGACTGAAAAATGCGGGAGCGACGTACCAGAGGTTGATGGACAAAGTGTTCAACTCCCAAATCGGCCAAAACCTTGAAGTTTACATAGATGACATGATAGTGAAGTCTATGTCGGAGGCTGAGCACTTGGGGGATTTGAAAGAGGTGCTTATTGAAGTCCGAAAACACCAGATGAGGCTAAACCCACAGAAATGCGCCTTTGGAATTCAATCAGGTAAATTCCTAGGCTTCATGATCACCGAAAGAGGGATAGAAGCGAATCCGGATAAGTGCGAGGCCATAATGAAGATGGGGAGCCCGACCACTGTGAAGGAAGTGCAACAGCTCACCGGTCGAATGGTAGCCCTATCTCGTTTCCTTTCCAAGTCTGGAGAACGAGCGTTACCATTCTTTCGATGCTTGAGGAAAAATGACAAGTTCCTATGGTCTGATGAGTGTGAAGCAGCCTTTCGGGAGCTAAAAGAATTTTTGTCGCAACCACCCATCTTGGTCAAGCCGACTTCAGGTCTGCCCCTACTTCTTTACCTCTCAGTTAATAATGATGTTGTCAGCACAACTTTAGTGCAGGAAATAAACGGGGATCAAAAGCCTGTCTACTTTGTAAGTAGAGTATTGCAAGGTCCTGAGAAAAGATATCAGAAGATTGAAAAATTAGCCCTAGCAGTCATCACCTCGGCGAGGAGACTTCGACAGTATTTCCAAAGCTTCAGCATCATAGTCAAAACGGATCAACCTATCCGGCAGGTATTGCAGAAGTTGGATCTAGCTGGTCGTATGGTTCGATGGTCCGTTGAATTGTCTGAGTTCGACATCAGTTACCAACCAAGGGGACATATCAAGGCACAGATCCTATCAGATTACTTAGCCGAACTCTCTACCCAGGAAGAACTGATTGTGGCTACTAGTAGACAGACCTGGGTATTATCCGTTGATGGGGCATCTAATTTAAAAGGTAGCGGGGCATGAATACTGTTGGAAGGACCGGGAGGAGTTCTAATAGAGCAATCCTTGAAGTTCGATTTTAAGGCGAGCAACAACCAGGCCGAATATGAAGCCCTCGTAGCAGGTCTGAACCTAGCAAGGGAGATGAGCATCTCAGACATTCATGTGAAAAGTGATTCTCAGTTAGTGGTTGGCCAGGTCAATGGGGAGTATCAGACAAAGGATGTTCAACTAAGTAAGTATCTCATACAGGTTAAAAGGCTAATACAATACTTTGAATCTGTTGAGTTGCAGTATGTTCCTAGAGAGCAGAATTCAAGGGCCGATCTACTCTCTAAACTCGCGAGCACAAAAAGGCAGGGGAATAACCATTCAGTCATTCAAGAAACCTTGCAGAAACCGACCATAGAGAGTCAGGGAGAAGTTTGTTGCATTGAGCAGAAAGAAGAATCCTGGATTGCCCCCATCCTGCACTACATAAATGGAGGTTCTCTCCCAGCAGACCTGGAAGCAGCCAAGAAGATTCAGAAGGACTCAGCCAAATATGCTGTCATCGGAGGTCTACTTTTCAGACGGGGTTTTTCAAATCCATTGCTCAGATGCCTAGATGCCGAGCAGAGTCAAAAAGTTATGGTTGAGGTACATGAAGGAGCGTGCGGGAGTCACATTGGGGGAGGATCCTTAGCGTTGAAAATCCTCAGAGCAGGATACTATTGGCCAAAAATTAGACAAGACTGTATCAAATTCGTGAAGAAATGTGACAAGTGCCAACGTCAAGCAGATTTGCACAGAGCTCCTCCTGTCGACCTGGGGTCAATTTTTGCGCCTTGGCCTTTCTCAATATGGGGAGCTGACATCATCGGCCCTTTCCCTCAGGCTCCAGGTCAGGTTAAATTTTTGTTAGTAGCAATTGATTACTTTACAAAATGGATAGAGGCAGAGCCTCTCGCTGTCATAACTGCAGAAAAAGTTAGGAGGTTTTATTGGCAAAAATTAATTTGTAGATTTGGAATACCAAATCGGATTATTTCTGATAATGGTACACAATTTGTTAGTCGGATAGTTCAAGGTTTTTGCAGGGAACTCGGCATTCAACTAATCTTTTCATCAGTCGAGCACCCTCAAACTAATGGACAGGCTGAGGCAGCTAACAAGGTGATCTTAAATGGTTTGAAAAAGAGGTTAGATGAGGCGAAAGGAAGGTGGGTTGAGCACCTGCCCCAAGTATTATGGGCTTACCACACAACTCCCCACACCTCTACTCAGGAATCTCCTTACAGATTAGTGTATGGAACCGAAGCAATGATTCCAATAGAGATAGAAGAACCGACATTAAGAAGTATGACATATACTGAAGAATCGAATGAGGTGGGCCGAAGAGCAGAGTTGGATCTGATAGATGAAGCAAGAGAGATCGCCCACATTAAGGAAGTAGCGACCAAAGAAAGAGCTGCCAGAAAATACAACTCAAAGGTAGTTCCGAGAAGTTTCCGAGAAGGAGACTTAGTGTTGAGAAGAGCTTTGAAAGATGGGACCGCAGGAAAACTGGCTCCGAATTGGGAAGGTCCTTTCCGAGTTGTTTCAGCAAAGGCAAGGGGAGCATATAAGTTGGAGTCTTTACAAGGAAAGGAGGTACCAAGGACCTGGAACGCGAGCAACTTGCGCTTTTATTATAGTTAAGTATAGTCCGCCCGGAAGTCTGCTTTAGGATATGCATGAGTTTGCTTTATCTGTTGAAATTAGTTTGTTTTTATGTTAGACCAGTTTCCTATCAGTCATTTCTCTTCTATTTCTGTTTTTGAATGTAATGTTTTACATCAGTCCTTAGGAGCTGATTAGTTGTTTAGTTTTCTGAGCTGACTAGGGTCAGTTTCAAGTTGTAACATTTAGGATCAGGTCTTCTGGGCTAGTTAGGATAAGTCTCAATTCAAGATGTAAGAATGTCAATTCTTAATGATAGGTAGATGAGCACTCTTTTCTCTCCTACTTTGGGAGAGTTTTTAATGAGGCTCTAGTTGTTACATGGACATGCGTTCAAAGCTCCTATCTCCCCATACTCTCAAAATCCAACTAAGTTACTGACTTCAAAAAGCATCAGTAACAGGTCGACTTCCAAAAAGCATCGACCTCATTTGTTGCTAAGTTACTGACTTCAAACAACATCAGTAACAGGTCGACTTCCAAAAAGCATCGACCTCATTTTTTGCTAAGTTACTGACTTCAAAAAGCATCAGTAACAGGTCGACTTCCAAAAAGCATCGACCTCGTTTTTTGCTAAGTTACTGACTTCAAAAAGCATCAGTAACATGTCGACTTCCAAAAAGCATCGACCTCATTTTTTGCTAAGTTACTGACTTCAAAAAGCATCGACCTCATTTGTTGCTAAGTTACTGACTTCAAACAGCATCAGTAACAGGTCGACTTCCAAAAAGCATCGACCTCATTTTTTGCTAAGTTACTGACTTCAAAAAGCATCAGTAACAGGTCGACTTCCAAAAAGCATTGACCTCATTTGTTGCTAAGTTACTGACTTCAAAAAGCATCAGTAACAGGTCGATTTCCAAAAAAGCACCAGTTCAAGATCCTACTAAGTTATTGGATTGAAAAGAAGACTATCAACAATAAGTCAACCTTTAAGAGAATTAAATTTCAAAAACACGCCAAGTTATCGATTTCTACAAACTCTTTGGCTTTTGATAAGTTCGAAGTTGCTACCTTTTTAAGTTATGGATTTCGAAAAAATCCGATAAACAGTTGCCCCGCAGGTTACACCGAAGGTCTCTTAAAAGATTACGAAAAGTAGAGAAACTCCGCGAAAAGGAGGAGAAATAAATAAAACCCTTTATGGGGATAGCATTAAACAAAAGCAAAATTCAAATTACATTGCAAAGCAGAAAGAAACAAGCCCCAATAGACATTAAACATTGAAAAATCTACTCGTCCTCATCTTCGGACTCATCAACTATGTTCCCATCAACTATTTTCTTAAATACCCCAACACCCTCCACATTCACTACCGGGTTCAGGACTTTGACTTGCTCAATTGCTTTGCGAAATCCTCGAGCATGCTGAATGGCTATTTCTGCCTGCAGCGCTTTGAGGTCGGCTTCAAGTTGACCTTTCTGTTCGGACATCAACAATACATCTTCACAAGCCTTTTTCTTTTCGCTTACAGCAGCGGCCAAGTCCTTCTTCAACTGCGACTGTTCGGTAGTAACATCCAAGAACTTGGTATTCAGATCATCATATTTCTTTTCAGCAGTTTTCTTTTCATCCTCGGCAATCTTCTTCGCGTTCTCAGCAGAAGTCAATTTATTTTCATCTTCTGAAATAGATTGTTTGAGCGAAGAAATAGTTTGAGCAGAGGACTCCAGGGCCTGCAACTTCGCAGTCAATTCTTTGATTTTAAGAGCTCGATCCTTTAGTTCCTTGTCAGCCGAGTTCATTCAACTATCGAAACAGTGCCCAAGAAAAGCTGCATGCACGCCCATTGTCATGAGATGCTTCCCAACATTTCGCATCCCGGCCTTATTCACCCGAGTCCGATCTTCCTTCTTGCTGAACTCGCGGGATACAATTCGTTCGACGTCGAACCGATGGTCGAAGATCGAGTTCACAGCACTCCCTTCTGGACCTTCAAAATTGTTAAATAAAGTCCACCATTTATCACCTAAAGGGGGAAGAGAACTCGAACTGGTTTGACCTTGGGCTCCAGAAGAAGGATGAGCACCAGTTTGGGTTAAAACAGGGTTTGGGTTGGTAGCAGGTTGCTGGGTAGGTTGGTTTGGAATAGTGGTGGTGGTCGGATCATCTTGTTTAGTCTTCATTTTAGACTGTTGCTCCCCTTGCGTATCAAGCCTTTGTTTTTTGCGCCTCTCACTGATAGAGACGTCGGGCTGTGGGTGTGAAGTCGCACCAGCGCCTTGACCATCTGGCTCTCCACCAGCTTCCTTCAGCCAACGCCTCATAGCTTTCTCATTTACTAGAGTTCGGGGCACAGTAGCTTTGGGAGGCATCTTGTCTACACAAACAAAAAATCAGTCAGGAAAAACAATTAGAAACAAAGGCGACATACAAAGAAATAATTAAAGGACTTAATAAAAATACCCAGTATCTGGCGTAGCCGATCTGGGAGATCTTCGTTTTCCAAAAGGAAACCACAATCTAGAGGGGCACTGTTGCGAAGAAAAGCTACATCTATCTTTTCGTCAAAGGTTAGGTCGTCATAATTAAACCCGGGTACCCTCATAGGTTCCAGGGACCAAAAAAGAGGGAAATGAGGAGTTCCATCCTCGGAAGTAAGTAAGTTAGACATCGCACCAACTCCCCGAATTCGAAAAAACTTTTGTTTCCATTTTTTATAAGAAGAGGTGTAGGCACTGAGCACACCTTTGGTAGGAATACTATTCAGAGAAACCCACCCGACTTCACCCCCCGTAGGCAGCTTTACTTGGAAAAAACAGAAAAATTTCTCCAAACTAGTGGTCATATTATAAAAATTACATAGGATCTGATAACTCCTAACAAAAGCCCAACTGTTAGGGTGGAGTTGTGATGGGGCAATATTCAAAAACCTCAATAATTGTTTTTCAAAATTAGAAAAGGGGAGCAGAAGATGTAACTTAGTGAATACAGTGTCATACATATAAGTAAAAGGAGAAGAGGACCCCGGACCGGGCATATTAAGACATATTAGCTCTTCTTTTTGGCAAGGGTCTATGAGGATGAAAGAGTCAGAGGCTAAATCGGACACATGTGTCGATCTTCGAAAATTGGTCACAGAGACAGGGGTGGTATAGACTGAATTAAAGGTATATACTTCAGTGAGGAAAGTTTGGTACACAAGGGTGTTTCTATTTTCCCTAAACTGGGAATCGAGATCGCTCTCTGTCTCCTCAGAATCTTCTACATTTATAACAGGAACCAAATTTTCGGTTTGGAGGGGATTGTCCCCCAACAGAGTGGAGAAAGAACTAGAAGAGTTAGACTGATCATTTGGGTCAATTTGGGAATTGAGATCGTTGGAAGACATATTCTGATCTTAAAGACGAAAAATAAAGATGTGGAGTTGATACCTGATAAGCGGGGGCGAAACTATGACTTCGGCTACTAGACAACATGGGTGATTTCAGCAAAGATGAATGAACACGGAAAGAAGCTTGAATGGGCAGAAACTGAGCGCTTGAGGGGGTATTTATCCCTTGTCAAGTAGAAAGGACGCGACGATTCCCGTCTCGGTGCGTATTGATGGCATCGTTTGAGGTACCCAAAAAAGCGACGTTTTACAAGGAGGAGGAAACAATGCGACGTGCCCATGTCAGAGCAGTACCTCGAAACGCGAAGAGTCACCTGCTCTAGCCGCAGGGTAACGTCCCTTCGTATCCCAGCTTTTCAGACATCGCAGCATGACGCAAGAGTCATAAATGATAAGCAACTTAACGGCTAACCACTCAATGGTGATAATAAAAACAACCAAGGTAGTGTCTTAACCTTTCGAACAGGTGAATGGGCAGTCGACCAAAAGCTACGCGCAAACACTTTGTGACCTGGGCCCGGCAGATAAGCCATGCGTAGTATTCTGCAAATACACTTAGGCTTGGGGGGCTGTGTACTATGCAGGATATTGGGCCGTGAACTAAGCCCGGTCCCCGGCCCATACCTCTTACCTTGCTCCCCAAGGAACACGTCCCATGCCTTACTCCCCAAGTAAACTAATGGAGGTGGGGGCAGTAGGTGACGGGATTTTAGGAAAGGCACGTCGCCATCGTGGGCTGAGGTGACTAGGAACGTTGGCTATAAGAAGACGAGTAAATCCAAAGGTAAGGCAGATTCACAATCATCAGTAAGGAGCCGAGGTAACTGCATTGTAGTCTACCCGGAATATCCTTGCTGAGAACACAAGGGATGAACTGTTGCAAGGTTTTAGTTTCAAATTGGGTGATGGTGCATCGAGTTTTTGGTTTGACAATTGGGCCCCGATGATAATTAAAAAAATTATACTACTATATCAGGAAAAATATTTTTCAAACCATATATGATAAGACTTGTGTCAATGTGAAGAGCTTCACATTCTAAGAAGAAGAACTGCTCCCCACATTGACTCAGAAATCTAACCACTTCATACGGCATTGAATTAAATTCATCATAACTCCGGTTCTTTTTCCTCTTCCCTGGCCTGCAGTGCTCCTTCTTCCAAGAAGCTGTCATATACGTCGATTGCAGCACTTGAATGATCTCTTTCTTTCCTCTCATCACTATTTAATCTAAGTATAGTGCAAACGACTAGCTAATTTAATTTAGATGGCCAAGCTTTCCCTAATAGTATTAGGGGTACTGTCCTTAGTTTGTGTTCTTGCATTGGCCTCTGCTCAGAGCGCTGGCAATGTGAGGGCTACCTATCACTTGTACCAACCTGCAAAACATAACTGGGACTTAAACGCCACTTTGCTCAACTTGGGATGCTAATATGGTTGGACAGCCTTCTGTGGACCCGTTGGGCCTCACGGCCGAGATGCTTGAGGGTACGTACGGATCTATCTATATACATTATTGTAGATGTATATATGTATGCTACCTGCAGGATTTTGATTAACTTTTGACGGGGTACCGTGTTAATTGGTTGCAGGTAACAAACAACCAAACAGGGTCTCCGGTCTCCCAAACAGTAAGAATTGTTGATGAGTGCAGCAACGGGGGCCTGGACTTGGATATTGATGCGTTTCGAAATCTGGATTCCTCGGGGGAAGGGAATGATCAAGGCCATCTCACGGTAGACTACGAATTCGTCGACTGTGGTGGTGAGTATTCCTCGGGGGAAGGGAATGAACAGCTGCAGTATTGTTGATATGTATCACTATTTTTTATTTTAGATACAAGTCATCAACATGGCAAAAGAAATTTTGGTTGACAACAAAAAGCAACCAAGATATTGAAGTGTACTTAAAAAAGCAAGGAGCCTTGCCTCTAACAAGATATAAATTCTCAGATGTCAAAAAAATGACAAACTCCTTCAAAATTAAATTAGGACAAGGTGGTTTTGGTTCTGTATACAAAGGAAATCTACTCACTGGTTCTCCTGTGACTGTAAAGATATTGAATCCATACAAAAAAAATGATGAAGAATTTATCAATGAGGTTGCTAGCATCAGTAAAACCTCTCATGTTAATGTTGTAACCCTTCTTGGATTTTGTTTGGAAGGCCCCAAGAAAGCTCTCATCTATGAGTTTATGCCCAATGGTTCCCTTGAAAAATTTATCCACAGAAAAGGACATGAAAATATTATGTCTTTGACTTGGGATAATTTATATCAAATTGCTGTAGGGATAGCTAGAGGGCTAGAGTACTTGCATAGGGGATGCAACACTAGGATTTTACATTTTGACATAAAACCACATAATATCCTTTTGGATGAGAATTTTTGTCCTAAGATATCAGATTTTGGGCTTGCAAAGCTCTGTCCCAGGACAGAGAGCATTATTTCCATTTCTGGTTTTAGAGGAACAATAGGATATGTAGCCCCAGAAGTGTCAAATGAACATTTTGCAGGAGTTTCACACAAGTCTGATGTTTATAGCTATGGAATGATGCTGCTAGAAATGGTGGGAGGGAGGAAGAACATTAATGTTGAAGCTAGTCACCAGAGTGAGATATACTTTCCATATTGGGTGTACAAGAGGCTTGAGCAAGGTAGTGAATTGAGACCATATGAGGTGATGATAACATAAGAAAATGAGATTGCAAAGAGAATGACCATTGTGGGTTTGTGGTGCATTCAAACGTTTCCAAATGATAGACCTACAATGAGTAGAGTTATTGATATGTTGGAAGGCAACATGAATTCCCTTGAAGTACCTCCAGAACCTTCGCGTTCTATTCCTACTAGCTAAGATCATCAGTACCAGAATCTTCCACTTCTTGAAATTAATTTAATTGCACTTTTAAAGGTAAATCTTGCATGTTATAGTGTAATATGAATTATTAAACCTAGATATTTTGTACTTTTTATTTGTCATGAAAAACTCGTGTGTCTTAATGGTTAATATATCGAATATGAAATTAAAACTAGTAGTCAAGTAAACTATAGGTTTATGCATATTGGCTACTGGTGAATGAAACTTTGAGCTTGGATAAATATGTTGCTATTGTAGAAGGCCAAACTATGGTAGCTATTCTTGATCAAATAATTCCAAGTATCAACATAAGAAGTGGTAGATGCTTAAAACAATGAAAAGGGTTGAGAAGGGAAGGCTTTTGATTGATATGTTTAACACATGAAAAGATTTCGTAACTTAATTAATATTGGACAACGGTTTTGCAGCATAACAGGAGCTATATATATTTTTTCTTGTTTTTTCATTTTCTGCTATTGCTTTTATCATTCCCGCCTTAATGAAGTTTGTCTCGGTGTCATTAAATAGAATAAGAAAACTGCCAGTCAACGAATCCCTTATGTGAAACAAAACACACTAATATGTATGTATGTAAATGCTTGCAAACACACTAATAAAACATTATCTGATACTAGTACTATATATGTAAATGCTTGCAAAACCAAAATTTAACTGAGCTTAGGCTGCTCCTTTATAATGTCCCTCCAAATGGTCAATACCATTTTAATGAAGCCACCAAATAATTCATCTCCTAATTAATTGATCAAATTAAATTCCATCATCACACACCTTAATTTCATCATCCCCAAACATGCCTCCTCTTCCTCTTCCACCTCCTTATTCCTTCATCAACGCATTTTTCTTTCTCACATTCTTATTCCCAATGATTCTCGCTAGGGATGCTGAAGGGTACACAGCTTGTGCACCTTTTAGCTGTGGGAATTTCAATGACATTAGTTACCCCTTCTGGAATAGCAACCAACCAGATTATTGTGGGCATCCAAAGTTCAAGCTTGAGTGCCAGCAAGGTAATGTGACTATTAACATCAAGTCCCAGAAGTTCCACATCGTTGATATAAATGAAAAATCTCAAATTTTGAAGATTACAAGGTTGGATTTATTGGGTTTGGGTGAGAGTGGGAATGGGACTTGTCCTGAGCAAATCAATGTCAGTTTGGATTTGGATTTCTTCAGCTACAAATCGAATGATGATAACTACACTATATTATATGACTGCAGTTCTGATTCATATGGGTCTCCTGTGAATATCGATCCTTCTAAGCATTTTACTTGCTTCAAAGATGGTAATCCTCTTGATGCGTACATAGTGTTAAGTACAGATGTGGGGAATTTCAATGGTCTTGGGTGCATGAATAACATCACAGTTCCTGTCCAGAGTCCCACCTCGAATTCCTCCTCTGTGGTGAATGTTTTAGGTAAAGGATTTGAGGTTAAATGGAGTGATGTGAATGGAAACAAATGTGATAGTTGTATAGAATCTGGTGGGAGATGTGGATACAATGCATCTATAAATGCATTTATGTGTCTCTGTCCTAATCGGCAATCTTACGGTGGGATTTGTTACAATAGCGCCTCCGCACCAAAATATCCACAACGAAATCATCTTGCTAAGAGTACACATTCTTTCTTTCTCGAGCTTCAGATTTTATATGTATGATCTATATGATAGTAACTTTCAATCCAACGGTGGATTATTTAATACAATGGTGTAATACTTGGTGTAACTTACACCAGTGTAATTTGAACCCTCCTTATATCACTAATGGGGTTAGAGACGGAATCAGAGACGGAAAAAATCCGTCTCTAAGTAGAGACGGAATTGTTCCGTCTCTAAGAAATAATAAATCCGTCTCTGAGAGAATGATAAATATTTAGTAGTTTCGTCTCTGTAGATTTATTTGTCGTCTCTAATCAGAGACGGAATTTGTTTTCCATCACTAATGTAATGAGGTGTATTCCATGTTTATGTTTAAAATTTCGTCACTAACTTGCGACAGACTTATTTTCCATCTCTAATTCGGTGAAATTAATTTTGAGACTTTCGTCTCTAAATCCGTCTCTATCTTTGAATTTTTTTTTCTTATTTTTTTATTTTTTATCAATTCTAATATCCTGTATACATTTTATTTTATAGAGAATGAGATTCACATAATTTAATGGACCCTAAGTGAAAAGATTTCGATATTAGCATTTCTCACTCACAAATAGAGATAAATTCAAATAGAAGACAAAGGATAATTTTACACACAAGGAACGTCCACAAAGACTGAAAAATAAACCCTGAACCCTAATATCTGTCTTTTTTTTAAAATAAACAACATATAATAATTTCTTGTAAAATATTATGAGAGGATTTGTTATATACAGGAAGAAAGAGCTACTTGAATTCGTATTAATCCGAATTAGGGGTGGAAACAGGCCAGGCCAGGCTCAGGCCTTGGCAGGCCTGAGCCTGGCCTGACTCTTAAATCTTAAGCCTGAGCCTGGCCTGTTACCTGTTACAGGTTTTTTTGTAAGGCCTTGGCCTGGCCTGCGAAAAAACCTGGCCTGGCCTGTAAGCCTGTTTAGAAGCCTGTTTTATAACAAGACCTACAAACAGGCCAACAGGTCTATAAGCCTATGCAGGCCAGCAGACCTTTTAAGCAGTTTTTTTATATAATTAATTTAATATATTCTAATTTTTTACTATATTATAAATTTTTTAATTATATTTATAGTTATTTATATAATTAATTTAATATATTATGTATTATTATATTAAACAGGCCAGCCTGTTAAGCTTAATAGGCTTTTTCATAGGCCTGAAGCCTGGCCTATTTAACTAAACAGGCCTTTTAACAAGCCTTGGCCTGGCCTTTTTAATAAACGAGTCAGGCCAGGTCAGGCCATAAACAGGCCCGGCCGTAGGCCCCTGAACCCTAATCCGAATCCTAGTATCGGATAGAAACAGGGGTGTAGTACTCTATTGTTTTCTTGCGAAGCCATTTGATAAGACTAGCAAAGAAGCCTTATCCTATTAACAACTCATGAATTTAGCACCTCACAGTTCACTCAAATGCTAGAAATAGTAACTCATTCTGGTGATCATTTTAAAAACAATTTATTTTTAATTTTGGCTCATTCATCTATCTTTTTGAAATAACCTATTTTTCTGTCCATGCATGCATTTAAAATGGAGAAATGGACCTTTCTTTTTTCCATTCTTAGATAACATGACCTAGACTTAAGAAAAATTATTTAAAAGCATTTATTGTAAATGCACAACTCTAAGATGCTATTGGCAACAATTCATTCAATTTTGGAGGTTAAAGTTTTCAAACTTGGAGCAGAGCCCATTCCTACCAATAAATTGAATTAGCTTTTCAGATGAATTTGTTAAAAGCAATTTCTACATATAAGTAATTACTTAATTTGCAAAGCATGTAAACAAAGTACATAACAGCCAAATATAAAGACTGAAAGGAATTCAGATGTAATGGACTGACTCTGCTTACCATCTCTTTCTTGATTCTCTTCAAATCTTTATCAATCAATGGCTCCATATCAAAGTCATAATAAAACCCATTTTCTATCCAAGGCCCAATTGTGACTTTTGCATCAGGATAAAGCTTTTGAACGGCCATTGCCATCACATGTGCACACTGCATGCCTATAACTTATTAGTGAAACCAAAGATACAAAAGCATTCAGTTACCACTATTATTAGAACATTATGTAACAAAAAAAATGCTCAACAAAATTACCCTTCAGTATTTTATGGACTAGAAAAATCAAAGATACTTGTTCTTCTTTTTCTGATTTGGTGTATAGATACTTGATCTTTATTAAGAGTAGTGAAGTACTAAACTCATCCTTACTGTTAGTATTCATTGTCAGCAGCACATCAATATATATGCACAAATATAAAAAACGGCATTATGAATATAAATTTCTAATGCTATAATATACAGTTCATGTTTAACTCTTAAACTTGAATTGATTGAATTAAAACATCAAAAGAAAGAGACAAAATGAATAAATAAGTAAATAAGCAAAAGTTACACAATATTGCAATACATTTTTGCATCATAGTTAGCAACATGCATAACTGGATTTTCATGTTGCCTGAAAATATATTATTCTTCTTTTCCATGAGAGACAACTCCTAAACATGTTATTTTTCTTTTCCTAACAACATGAATATAATCCGATCCAAGATGACGGAAACAATAAATGGTCCAAAACCTTCAAGACCCATAGCCATGGCCACCATTGCCATCCTCAATCATGGCCTTAAGCCATTGTCTCTGTCCAAATAGGAAGGCTGGAAATTGAGGAGAAAATAAAAAACTTTCAGAACCTAGAATAGGAACAGAGCAAGGAAAAGGAAGCTGAGGGACAGAGATTGGAACCTTAGGAGGGTGTGAATCGAACCACCGCAACCACCACAGTCCACCGTCGTCCTTGTGTGCCGCAGCCACCGTCACTCTCTCGCGTGCAGAATCGTCTCCCCGCAGCCACTGTCATCTTCCTCATTCAACAGCCACGGGCAAGAGTCTCCAACATTTCCTTCACATTGATGTGTTCACTCTACAAAATTTAGGTGACTTACCATATCCACTTAGACTGTAAGCAAGGCACAGATGCTAGTGGCTAAATTGTATGAATCAAATAAGTATGAAAAATAATATTTTTTAAATTTTAAACAAATTAAGTTTAAATATAGAGGGCACGGTGATTACTAAATTGTAAGAATTTTAAAACTATATATTATTATTTTATAATAAATATATTTAAAATTTATTTTATGAATTAATAATTAAAAATTAAAATAATAATTATTTATATATATACATTTAAATCAAATATCTAAATTAAGTAAATTATCTCTTAAACTAAAATTATTAATTTTAAATTCAATATATATTTCATATTTTAATATCTATATTTAATATAATATATAGTTTTTAAAATATTAATTATAAAAAAATTATATTTCTCATGTAAGCCATGAAATAAAATATTAGTTATATAAAAACTCTAAGATGCTTTGTCATTGTTCAAATAGTTAAGAAATAATATGATGAAAAAAATTACAAACAAAAAATGGAATTAGAGACGGAATTATTCCGTCTCAAACTTTTGTCCCCAAAATTAATAGTTTGAGACGGATTTAGAGACGGATTTCATATCATTGACTTATTTTCGTCTCTAAATTCCGTCTCTAAAATTTTTATTGGTGTTAATATTACTAGGTTTGGAATTAAAGACGGGAATTACCAGACACGGATCATTGTCGTCTCAGAAATAACTTTTACAACTTAGAGACAAACTTAGAGACGGAATTTGTCTGAGACGTAAATGCCGTCTCTAAATTCCGTCTCTGAAATGAAAATTTGTGACTCCGTGTCAACTTCAGATATTCCGTCTCTGAATCCGTCACAAATAGAGACGGAAAAGTTTTCATCTCTAAAATCCATAGGTATTTTCAACTTTTCTAGTAGTGATTATAGATAGATGTAAATCTAACATATTTTGATATAATACTACATCCAAACTTCGATATTAACCTCAACAAATTTATCTGTGCTTATTTGTATCAATGTCTACATCTTAAACAATTTTCCTTTAAATAAAAAAGTTAGCACGACTTTTGATAACAAAAAGTGATAATAATAATAATAAAACAACTAATGAAATATTGTAATAAGTTGAATGAATAGTAAAAAAATATTAAAAAAACCTATAGGGTCGTATAATTATAGATTATAGATAGATAAATGTAAATCAACGTACTACATCGAAACTTTGATATTAATCTCAACAAATTTATCTGTATCAATGTCTGCATCTTAAACAATTTTACTTTATATAAAAAAAATTGCACGATTTTTTATAACAAAAAGTAGTAATAATAATAATAAAATAATTAATAAAATATTAAAATAAATTGAATGAATAGTTAAAAAATATTAAAAAACCTATAGATTGTATAATTATAAATTTAATGATCATGATTTTGAGTTTTATAAGGTATCACGAATCAAATCATATAAATAATATTAAATAGTTTATATAAAATTATACTTTTTATATTATGAAAAATAAAGTTCAAACTTGAAACCATATAAGACTCGTCAATGTGAACAGCTGAACATTATTTAAACACAGGAGATATTTCAAGAAACTCAACTAATTTTGCCCCCTCTTTCTAAGAACTACTCCGCACCGCACATTGACTTATCTAACAATCATCTATGTTTCCACACGCTCAAGTCACTTGTGCATTGACTCACAAATCTAACCACTTCATACGCCATTGATATTCATTCATCTTAACTCCCGTTCTTTTTCCTCTACCCCTGGCCTGGCCTGCAGTGCTCCTTCTTCCAAGTAGCACTTGATTGATCTCTGTTTTTTCTTTCCTCATCACTATTTAATCCAAGTATAGTGCAAACGACTAGCTAATTTAATTTAGATGGCCAAGCTTTCCCTAATAGTATTAGGGGTACTGTCCTTAGTTTGTGTTCTTGCATTGGCCTCTGCTCAGAGCGCTGGCAATGTGAGGGCTACCTATCACTTGTACCAACCTGCAAAACATAACTGGGACTTAAACGCCACTTTGCTCAACTTGGGATGCTAATATGGTTGGACAGCCTTCTGTGGACCCGTTGGGCCTCACGGCCGAGATGCTTGAGGGTACGTACGGATCTATCTATATACATTATTGTAGATGTATATATGTATGCTACCTGCAGGATTTTGATTAACTTTTGACGGGGTACCGTGTTAATTGGTTGCAGGTAACAAACAACCAAACAGGGTCTCCGGTCTCCCAAACAGTAAGAATTGTTGATGAGTGCAGCAACGGGGGCCTGGACTTGGATATTGATGCGTTTCGAAATCTGGATTCCTCGGGGGAAGGGAATGATCAAGGCCATCTCACGGTAGACTACGAATTCGTCGACTGTGGTGGTGAGTATTACTGACTAAACTCTACTTGTCTCCGTTAAGGTGTTAGTTTTTTTTTTTTTTGGTAAACAATAATGAATTAAAGAAAAGAAAAACAAAGAAAACATAATCCAGTCAAGATCTAGGGAAAACCTTACCCCTAGCATCTGCTGAAACATAATCAACAAATTCACTATCAGAGTCTAAAATTACAATAGAAGAGAACTTAAAACTAGCCATTCCTAGCAATTGCATTCGCACATTGATTACTCTCCCTATAAATGTGATCAATGTTTATACTCCAATCCTTCTGAAGCATAATTTTGATGTTGTGGATCAATCCAACATGTTCATGGTATAAACGCAAATCTCCTTTGACTAAAGAAATAGCAAAAAGTGAATCTGACCAAACTTGAACTCTTCTATAACCTTCATTCCAAGTTAGTTGTAGACCTTCTAAAATAGCTACCAACTCTGCCTTAATAATATTTGAACAATCAATTGATTCACAAAATCCTTTAAGCCAATTACCTCTAGAATCGAGGATTAATCCCCCAAAACCATCAAAATTATTATCCAGTAGCTTACTACCATCCACATTCAAAGCAACCGTATCATATGGAGGAGGTAACCACTTGACCCATTTACCAGTAGCCCCATCATTACTTTGATTAGAATTGAAAACTGAATTAAAGACTTGTGTTAGTGAAGTCATCTTCTAGTAGAGAACATCTACAGATAAATTCTGACCTTGAAAGACCTTCAAATTCCTAGCCTTCCACAGTTCCCAAATGGCTGCCAAAAATTGCGATCCAAGTTTATTGCTTGACCAATGTAACCAAAATGCAATATTGTTAATTGCTAGGAATGAACTATGGTTAGAGTACCCAAGCTTATTCCATAAGCTGATAGCATAAGAACAGGATCGAAGACAATGAAGAATGTCCTCATTACACTGCTGACAGAATAGACAGAGAGGTGACGCAGTGATTTTCCTATGATGCAGAAGGGATTTAGTAGGCAAACTCTCATGTGCAGCCAGCCACACGAAAAACCTGACCGACTCACTACAAGGTAACTTCCAAATCCAGGACCATAATTCATCTTCATCTGCATTTTGATTATGTTGTTTCCAAAGCCAATTATATCATTCCCTTGCTGTATAAATTCCATTACTATAACTGCCCCAGGAAATCACATCAGAGATACCCTGAGTTAGTCTAGGCTTCAAGGAATATAACTGTTGACAAATATGTTCAGGCAAGGAAGTCCAAAGTTGTTGCAGGTTCCAATTCAAACCATCCCAAATATCACAAATTCTAAGAGCTAAGTCATGTGTGTTGACAAAGTTCACCTCATCAGCAATTGGTCGTGTTGGAAGCCAATGATCAAATAAGAAATTAGAATCTCCAGCCCCAACTCTAGCTGTTAAACCCTCCTTCAAGATGCAAGCTGACTTTTGAATTGATTTCCAAATATAAGATGATCCCTTAGATGATTTGAAAATTGAATGACCACCCCCATAGTTAGCAATTAAAATCTGAACCCAGAGCTTGGATTCATCCTTTTGCATTACACTCCATGCCAGCTTACCTAGTAGTGAAACATTTTGAAGTGTTGCTGATCTGACTCCCAAACCACCCAGCCTCTTTGGTCTTGAAACAGTTTTCCAATTTACTAGATTTGTTCCAAAAGAATTGTTACCCTTCCACAAGAAATCCCTTGCTGATCTTTCCAATGCATCACAAATACTTTGAGGGTACCAATGAATCTGCATGGTATATGTTGGGATGGAATTAAGAACAGAGTTAACAAGTGTAAGTCTCCCTGCTTTATTCAGTAACTTTCCTTTCCAAGTTGCTAGCTACTTAGATACCTTATCTAAAATTTCCTGGAAATCAGATTTAGTTGGTCTGTCCATGAAAATCTTGAAACCCAGATATTTATCAATAAAACCAGTTAATCTAATTCCTGTCAAATTAGAGAGTTGTTGTTGTTTACTCATAGGAATTGCAGGTGAACAGAAAGCTCTTGATTTTTCAATATTCACTTTGAAGCCTGAGAAGTTACAAAAGTTTTGTACTATTTGAGACATTAATCTGACCTGGGACTTTGTTGCCTTTGTGAACAACAATACGTCATCAGCAAAAAACAGATGTGAAATTCCAGGTGCCTGAGGAGAAACCCTGACAGAACTTAAAGAACCTTCCAAGACAGCATCTGAAATCATCTGGCCTAATTTCTCCATACACAACACAAATAGATAGGGTGAGAGAGGATCTCCCTGCCTCAAACCCCTCTTTGGAGAGAAAGCTGAGCATTTCCTACCATTCCACATAATTGAAATTGATGTGGCTGAAATTCCACTCATGATTAAAGAGATGATATTAGGTGGAAATTCAAATTCCTGTAAACTTTTCCTCAAAAAACACCAATCCACCCTGTCATATGTTTTTTCTAAGTCTAATTTAAAGATCATGCCCCCATTCTTCCTTTTAGATTTCTTCATTTGGTGGACCACTTCTTGCAAAATTACAGCATTGTCAGAGGTACTTCTCCCAGGTATATAAATTGCTTAAAAAGGGCTGACCACATCCTGCAAAATAGGTCTAAGTCTGTTAACAAGTACTTTAGATATTAATTTATATAGACAATTGCACAAACTAATAGGCCTGAACTCTTTAAAAGAATTTGGCCTATCAATTTTAGGTATCAAAATAATTAGTGTTTCAGCAGCTGCTGTAGGAATATAACCAGTACCGAAAGCATTCTTAACAAACTGCCAAACATCATCCCCCACCCTATCCCAATATAATTTAAAAAATATAGCTTGAAATCCATCAGGACCAGGGGCCTTATAGGATTTCATAGAAGAAAGAGTTTTGAAAACTTCATCCTTAGTCACAGGAGCCATAAGGCCAATCTTATCTGAATGGGATAACTTGGGAAGGTTAGGAGATGATGGATATTCTCCAATATCATATGTATTACAGAAAAGATTCTGAAAAAAGGATACAACTTCTCTATGAAAGATATCATCATCTGTACACCACTCTCCATTAGGACGAAATAGACCATTAATATGATTTTTAGCTCTCCTAATTATAGTTTGAGCATGAAAGAATGAGGTATTATTGTTTCCAAACTTAACCTAATTCTCTCTTGATTTTTGAAACCATAAAACTTCTTCCTAAAATAGAACAACATTATATTCTTGTAATAGTTTCCCTTGCAGCTGAAGTAAACTGCTAGGATTCCCATCTTCAAGAGCTCTCTCAATACATTTCAACCTTTTTTCAAGTGTTTTTTCCTTTCAAATATAGAACCAAAAATCTCTTTATTGAATTTAATTGATGCCTCTCTCACATCAGCTAGACATTTGATAGCATCATGTTCTGAAATACTCCAAGTTTCATTGACTAAAGAAGCATATTGAGGATGTGTGCACCATGCAGCTTGGAATCTAAATGGTCTATCTCCTTTAAAATGAATTTTTGCTTCCACATCTCAACAGAATTGGATGATGATCATAATGTAGTCTACATAAATTCTCATTTGAACCATTAGGGAATGCAAATATCCAAGGTTGATTAGATAATCCTCTGTCTAATTTCTTATGCACCCATTACATACCCCTGCAAACTCTGCTTCAGGTGTATTTGGAACCAAAACTGCCTATATCCATAAGGTTACATGAGTCCGGTTGATTAGCAAAATTAGCAGATCTTGAAAATGAGAAAGAACCACCCTTTTGTTCATTTGAAAGTAGTGTATCATTAAAGTCTCCCAAAAGTAGTCAAGGTGATGTAATTGATCGACTCAAATGTTCTAAATGTCTCCACATAAGGTTTCTATTTATAAAAACAGGACTTGCATAAATTCCAGACATAATCCAACTTGAGGATCCAACTGAAATTTCAATACTAATAGCTTGAGGGTGAGAATCAATAACATAAAAATTGTAGATAGAGCCCACTTGCTTCATAATCCAAATTCCCCCATGTGACCTTGGGATTCTTCAATAGCAATTGGCACATAACCAATACTACTCCAAAAGGATTGTGTATTTTGAAACAGTGTGTGGGTTTCCAAAATAATAACCACATTTGGTTGAAATTTCCTGACAATAATATCTCTTATATGTCTCTGACTCATTTTGCTGGTTGCTCCTCTTATATTCCAAGAGAGAGCTATAAAATTCTTAAAGGCATACATTATAAACACAAAAGATAGAAAAGAATAAAGGATGTATATAACCTGACTAATCATTAAGAGATTAATGATTGTGATCCACGGATGCATTTTCAGAATCCATAACAGTGTCATCCTCCCTATCCTTACCTTGATCCTTCTATCCATAGAATTTTTTGTAAAAGAGGAATCAGGTGGATCATCATCATCCCTGAATCGCATCCTATTTGCAGCAAGGACCTCCACATTCATGTTAGTCTTTATTCCAAAGGGATTTGTTGTTGAAGACAACATATTATTATGAGGATCCTTGCACACTTCCTTGAATTTAATTCCTGATGTGGAAATCCCAACATCATTCTTTACTTCAGGTTGGGGAATAGATCTTACTGAAGAACCCGTCCTCAACCTCCTTTTCTTAGTATTTTGATTTGTAGCAGATGTCATTGCTGAACTTTTGAAGACCACTTGATCCTTTTGTGTCGAGCTACCACCATTTTGATTGAAAACAAATTCAGGTTGGATAGAGGTCTTCTTAGGAACTTTACTTTGATCACGTACTAGACCAGATTAAATAATCCCCTTATTTTGGACCTTTCCTTTCCCATTCTGTTTAGCAGTCTTCTTGGATCTAGTAACTACCATGCAATGATTCTGAAGGATTGTCCATATTTCCAGGATTAGATTTATCAGAATCAAGATTCATTATCTTTAATTCTGTAGATAAATCTTTTGTAACACTAGAGCTTTCTTGGACCTTGGATGCTAATGAAGCTTTTGGACATGATCTAGTCACATGACCATATAGCCCACAATTACCACAAATCAAGTGTAGACTCCCATACTCAACATGATACCAGTGACCTTGTAACCATACCTTTCCAAACACAGGTTCATGCAGATCAATTTCAACACACACTCTTGCAAATCTTCCTCTAGCAATATCGAGAGTGGTCCTGTCTACTTTTATCGGTCTTCCCACAGCAACTGCCATCGCCATCAATACACTTTCATAATAATATTCCAAGCCAAGGTTAGGGAATCTAATCCAAACCATAGTACTATCAATAGGTGCATCGGACGATACAAAATCCGGGGTCTATACTCTGACAAAGAGATAGTGATCAAAGAGCATTCATGGCCCCCCATTGATCACATTACATCTATCCACATCCTGATCAAACTTGCAAACAAAATAACCATGTCCAACGTCTAGCAGTTCAAATTCCCCCACTAGATTCCACAACTTCCGTAATCTTGAATGCATAGTAATATATCCTACATCCTTCCCCCAACAATTTAATAATGATTGCATCCCGCCAAGAACTCCTCGAACTGTCCAGAACTGAGTCTGCTACATAACATCAGGGTTTAAATCTATTACTTTCTTCATGCTTTATCCGAAAGAGGTTATTACCGATCAAATCGACCCTTTCACGCTGAATTTTTCCTTTCTGAGAGCCAAGGAGAGTGTCAAGAAAAGATGCCTTGTCCTTTGTCTAAAGTGTTAGTTTGCTAATTGAATTATATTAACTTTAATAAAAAAAGTCAATCCCTCTAATTCAATTATTTTTTCTTTTAATATCGTTTTAATGGGTTTGCTTCAGAATTTAAGGCCTCTTTTAGGTGCCGCTGAGTTTTCAATTTTTAATTTTTAAAATATTTATTTTAAAAATTATAAAAAGTAATTTTTAATTTTCAAATTCAAGTTATAAAAATTTGATTAAAAAAATTAAAATAAAAATTGACTCGCAATCACATGCAAAAACCCATAAACTAAATATTTATGTGATTCCAGTCATGTATATTTAAACGATAGGAGATAACCAATGAGGGTTGGGTTCAAGTGGTACATATGTTTGATTCCCTTTAAAGGTCTTGAGTTCAAGTCTTGCGGATGGGAAAAAATCCCGTTAGAGAGCTAGTTCCACCATGATGTGGATCTTCCCGGCTCGAACAGAATTACCTTCTGTGGAGGATATCTGTAGTTAAAAAAATCGATAGCAAATGGGCTGTTTTGGGATTGGAACGGATTGCCTCTTATGGAAAGAAAATATCTGATTAAAAAAAATCCCTTCATTGTCCTTGTCCGAACTCAATTCTTTCTTGCTTATTTGATGAGCTACTTAAAGTCGGGAACTGGAATAGGTGGAAGTGGAACCCACTATTTCGTATATGCCTGAAATCTTCAGAGACAATTGTTGACTATGCTTTACGAGTATATTCTTAGTAGAGGTGATAAAATGGCGAGTCCATATCTCACCTCACCTTTAAATGGTAGAATTTGATTTTTAAAAATTTAGTACGAATTAATTAATATCAAGTTTTTTAGTCCATTCTATTTTATTAAAATGACAGGTTTAACTTATAAAATTTGTTAAAATATCGTGTTTAGTCAATATTTTACAGAATTTTAGCACAACATTTTGAATCCTAATTAAATTTGTATTTTTTTTGTTGGGCTTGTTTTAGTCTGTTATTGCCCATATCGGGCGGGTAGACCCTTTTAACATCTCTAGCTAATTGATAATCATCTTCTGTCGAGATGAATTTTGGTTAGCAAATACATTAACACCTAAAAATTGGGCTGTAAGAGATATAGAGTAAAGAAATAGAAGAGAAAAAATAAGGAATAAAAAGATAGTGAGGAAACAAATTGAGCTGTCAGATATGTAGAGTAGAGAAATAGACGGAAAAAAGGAATGAAAAGAGAGTGAGAAAATAAATAAGTACATATAAGAATATGAGTGTGAAAAAATTAAAACTAATTTGAAAATTTATTTTTTAAAACTGTAAATTTTTTACACCATATCATCATCTTCTTTTAAGGATAGAAAAATGTTCATTTCACTGTAAAAGAAAAGGTGTGAAAATAGTGTAAAAATTAAGTTAGTCATAAAATTAGATAATCAGTAAATATTTTTGAAAATGTTCAGTCAATATTTGGGTATAGAACATTGTTCATCTGACCTTTTTAAAATAGTTTCCAAAGTCTTAGTTAATAGAATCAGACCTTTTTTGAATGATATTGTTAGTCCTTTACAATCTAGTTTCATACCAGGTAGAAACACATCTGACAATGTTATTATTCTTCAAGAATTAGTTCATCAAATGAAACAATCTAAGAAAAAAAAGGAGATGTGGTTTTTAAACTAGATCAGGAGAAAGCGTATGATAGGGTTGATTGGAGTTTTCTTAAGAATGTTCTGGTAGAATTTGATTTTCCTCAAAGCATTATTTCATTAATTCTTAGTGGTATAACTTCTACTACTGTTTCACTTCTTTGGAATGGAAACAGATGCCCCTCTTTTTCTCCAGAGAGAGGTTTGAGGCAAGGGGATCCTTTATCCCCATACCTTTTTGTTTTTTGTATGGAGAAGTCAGGTCAAATGCTTTCAGATGCTGTTATTAACCAGTCTTTGTTACCTGTTAAGATTTCTCCTCAAGGCCCTAGCCCCTCCTTTCTTTTCTTTGCTGATGATGTCTTACTATTTTCAAAAGCTAGTCTCACAAGTGAGGCTGCTATCTGACATTGTTCAAAAATTTTGTAGGATTTCTGGTTTTAAGGTTAATTTTGATAAGTCAAGAGCTTTTTGCTCCTCTGGCACCCCAATGCAAAAACAACAGAAAATTTCAGAGTTGGCTGGCTTAAGACTCACTGGCTCATTGGAAAGATATCTGGGCTTCAAGATATTTACTGATAGGCCTACAACATCATATTTCAAAAATATAGTTGATAAGGTGAACCAGAGATTAGCGTCTTGGAAAGGAAAGCTTCTCAACAAAGCTGGGAGACTTACACTGGTGAATTCAGTATTAAATTCTATACCAACCTACATAATGCAAATACATTGGCTGCCTGCTAGTGTGCGTGATGAATTGGATAGAAAAGCTAGAAATTTCCTCTGGAAGGGTGCCTCATCTTCTGGTGTAAATTTAGTAAAATGGGAGACTGTTTGCATGCCAAGGAAGGAGGGGGTCTTGGAGTGAGGCCTGCTAGGCTCCAGAATACATCTTTGTTAGGCAAGCTTGTTTGGGAGATTTTGCACAACAATGACTCAAAGTCATGGGTTGAAGTTCTAAATGCTAAGTATGGGGTGGTTCAAAAATCTTTAAAAAGAATAGGAGGGCTTCTTTTGTATGGAGATCAATTCAGAAGGCAACAGAGGCTCTGAAAGAGGGTTTTGTAACAAGACTGGGTGAAGGAAACTCAAATTTCCTGTTTGATTCTTGGCTTCCTACAGGGCCAATAAGTGATGAGGTAGAATTTATAAATACTTATGATTTACATATCAGAATTAAGGATATTTATGATGGTCAGAATTGGAACTTGAATGCTCTATGGACTAGGATTCCTCCTCAAATCAGTCATTTGGTATCTACTATCAAATCCCCTTTATTCCCTGGATCCTTAGAAGTTATATCCTGGGGAGGTGCTGCAAGTGGAATCTATACAGCTAAGGATGGTTTCAGATGGCTTTGGAGTCAGATTTCTATTTAGAGCCCTATGCAGAATTGGGGTTGGATCTAGAAATTGAAATGTAGTGAATCAGTGAAATTTCTAGTGTGTAGGGATGGCAATGGGTAGGGTTTGGGTAAGGTACTATAGTACCCGTCCCCATACCCGCGTTTTAAAAAAATACCCGTACCCGGACCCATACCCGCGTGGGTAATTATTCTAGTACTCGTACCCTTACCCGTTGGGTACTCAAGTACCCATACCCGTACCCATTACCCGCACTTTTGTTAACTATAAGAAAATAAATTGATTAGAAAATAAAAAATAATTAAAAAGTAAATGAAAAATAATCCAAAGATCATCCAAGTTTAACCTATAAAACAACTATCATATGTGGAAGTAGATGAGAGATTAAAATAATGGGAGGGGAAATGGAAATTAGTTCGTGTTTTTCTATTTTTAGTGTGTAGAAAAAAATTATAACATTTAAATTTATTAAATTAGTAATATATATTAATGTTTTTTGGTGACTATAATATATATTAACATTAATTATTTTTTTGAAAAAATACTAATTAATAATATAAACATATATATATATAATTAATTATATGTATATAAATTACATTAATTATATATACTATATAAGTGCGGGTATGGGTAGGGTAGGGTACCATAGTACCCATACCCGCACCCGTACCCATTAAAACGTGCGGGTAATTACCCATACCCATTTGATGGGTAATTACCCTACCCATTGTGGGTAATTTTTGCGGGTACCCACTGGGTATGGGTCCAATTGCCATCCCTACTAGTGTGGCTTGCTGCTCATGACAAGCTTCCTACAAGAGTCTTGCTACTTCATAGAAATATTATAAACTCTTCTTTGTGCTTGTGTTGTAATTCAGAAGAGGAAACTGTGCTACACTGTTTGAGAGACTGCATCCATATTAGACAATTATGGGATAGCATTGGAGTAAAACCTCAATCTGATTCTGATTTCTGGAATCTAACTAGTACCTTTGACTGGTTATTCTGGTCCTGCAATAAATTCGGTTCCTTTTTCCTTGCTGCTATTTGGGTGATTTGGTTAGCTAGGAACAAAAAAGTATTTAATGGAACAATAACATCTTTGACTCAACTGCAGTGGAATGTTCATAACCTGCATCAGGATTTCAGCTCTGCTTTTGGTGATTCTATTTCTCAGTCAGATCAAAGCAGGTGTTGGATTCAGTGGATTGCTCCTCCCCAAAGCTGGGTTGCTGTCAATGTGGATGGAAGTTTTTCTACTATCAAGCATGCTGCTGGCATAGGTGGTATTATTAGAGACCCTACTGGCTCCTGGTTGAAAGGATTTCCGGGGTATCAATGCAAATGATATTCTTGAAGCTGAATTGTGTGCAGTTCTTCATGGGCTCAAACTTGCTTGGACAGAAGGCTACAAGAATGTTATTCTCTGGACTGACTCCTCCACTGCTTTAAACTTATGCAGGGATATCATCACTTGTATGTGGGCATTATTAAGGAAATCAAGAGTCTGCTTAGCCTAAATTGGTCTGTCACTCTTAATTTCATTCATAGAGAAGGCAACAAATGTGCCGATGCTTTAGCTAAGAAGGGGGTTTCTACTCAAAACTCTTCCTTTGTAGTCTTAGATTCTCCAGAGTCTATTCATGACTTAGTTATTAATGATTCTAGAGGAATCCTCTTTCCTAGAGGTAGTGGTTGAGGATTCCTTGTGATGTTTGTATTGATTCTTCTTTTTTAATTCATATCCTTTACAATAAAAAAACTATTTTTATTGAACATTAAATTCTTTCATGTTTCACATGTATGTACATAAAAATAAAATAAAAAACAAAATGGCTTTTTTCTCTCCTTAATTTGTTTCGTATTCTCTCTATATATTTGTATATGAGTCTTCAAAAAATATTTGTTCGCAAGAAAATTTATATCAGCATATATTAATAATTTTTTAACCAAAATCTGATGAGCAGATTGCAAGGCTCAAAATTGTGTCAATCGGTCATCCCCAGATTATGCGCGAACATCATCAACACAGACACCGACTAGTCATTCCGTCACAGCAGAGATAATATCTGCAAATGCTACCATTACTAGTACCGGTGTGTATTCTTTCTTGTCCTGATTTAATTAGATTAGATTCCGATAATAGTAAACACTTGATTTATTTTGGGAAGCTCGATAACCTCTTAAAGTCTTTCTCACATCAACAGTTACCGTTTGTGTGATCGTGTCGATTTAAGAAATAAAACTTAACTTCTGTTTGGTAGAAAAATTTAAAATTATTAAAATTCATGTGTTAAAATGGTTTAAGAAAGAATTTCAAATAATAAATAGAAGAATTTTTTATGATAAATAGGGGAATTTCAAATGACAAATATTGAGAGAGAATTTCAACATTTCTCTTTTATGTTCAAACTTTTTATATTGTTATTGTCAATTTCTCTCATTTTAACAATTCACTCAACACTGTCTATTATAATTTTGAGAATTATAAAATTCTCCATCCAAACACTACTTTATATTTATATTTAAATAAAATTGATTTTAATAAAATTATATAATAAATATGGTTGAATCATCCATAATTTATGTATAGGAATAAAAGTGATTTAAAATTCATTTTAATCTTATTACACTGTCAGTATACAATCCTTTTTCTCAAACAAATAAACACTTAAATTTAAAAAAATATTTTTACCCATGTCAATTATTAATGATTAACTAGTATTTATGCTAAATAAATATTTAATGATAAATCCCTTGTTAAATATATAAGACGTAAGAATATTGATTATCTCCCACACTAAAAATGGGGCGTGAAAGGTGTAACAATAAAAGATAATAAAAAAATATAAGAAAAGAGGAAGGAAGAGTGAAATATATGATAATGAGAAAAAAGAGAGATAAAAGTAGAAAAATGAAGTGTAGAAGGAGATATAAGAGAATAAAGTGTAAAATAAAATAATTAAGATTAAAGAGGTAATGGCTTTTATTTATATATGAAATAAAACTTTTATACTCCATTTTTAAGGTATGAGAAGTGTGAATAAGAGAGATATATAAAGAAAAAAAATAAGAGAGAGAAAGTGAAAATATAAAAATTAATGTGATAAATAGGGAGGAGAGAAATAAAAAAATAAAAAAATGTAAAAGAAAATGTGAAAAATGAGAGTGTGAAAAAAATCATGATTATATATTTATAAACGTTTAATTTAACTTCAAATTAAAACATGTTATCCTATATAGAATCATCAACTGTTCAGTGCTAGAATATAATATTCTAATTTTCTAATAAAATGATTAGAATATAAAATTTTGTCATTTGTAAGTGATTAAGTGATATTTATATAGTTTCTTAACTTTAATTTATTATCCTAGCTATATTATGTTTAAGATATTAATTTCTTTCACATGTGACAATAAATCACTCCTCTCATTTTTTAAGTTTAATTATACTATACATTATTAATATAAAAAGAAATTACACAGTCATCTAATGATATCCTGCCACGTTATTTAATAAATTTAATATACGGAAACTTGATAAACAGTTTGCCGTAATGGTGGAAGTTGTAAAAGGTCAGCGCCACCAGAATTTTCTCCCCTTAGTCCTTTGGCAAACATCTCAGATGCCCCATCCCTCAGTCCTTTGCCATACTTCCCATATCAAATTCATCCCCTTAGTCCTCCTTTGTCAGACTTCCCATATCAATTTCATCGTGCTACAAGTATGTATATCTATCCTTCTCTTGATTTATGTTAATTAGTTTCTTTCTCCTAATCATAAATAAATTAAACATTGAATTTTGTTTGAGAGGCAGAAGCCAAATAACCACATGCACTCTAGAAGGTAAAAGAGCAACTCTATTTCCCTGCTATTTGGTTTGTCTATACATAAAGCACTATATGTAGTTTGAATCCATTGATATAGTTCTTTAGTCTGAGCAGAAATTTTATAAAAAAAATATGGGGACTAAAATGTGATAATTTCATATTTGTCATTCTCCTTTCAATGTCAAGTAATTTCTATATTAGCATAATATTTTTTTAAGAGAAATGCTAGGAACACACTCTTTTGAACACTCTTTCTAACACACTCCATGTGATTGGTTAAAATTCACATGGGTCCCACCACTTGGGAGTGAGACCCACGAATTTGGTGGGACCCATGTGAATTTTAACCAATACATGGAGTGTGTTTGAAAGAGTGTACAAAAGAGTGTGTTGCTAGCACTCCTCTTTTTTTAATATAATTCAAATCTAAATAATCATCCAAAAGACGTAAGTCACAATAGTCAATAACAAACTCTCTTTTTTGCTCTAATGGCTTATTGTTGCAGGTAATCACCTTGGATGGAAAAGGAAAGTCATTATAGGTAATACCTCAAATTTCCTTTTATATTTGGTTTAACTGTTTCCATGGTTATGTTAAATCTTTAATCCATCCACATTTGTGAAGACCAAACACATTGTAAGTGCATTGATCGGTTCAACTTTAACAGACACTATTATGCATTTATAGGTGGAGGTTAATAAGGGATTTTATCATTAACGCCCCCAATAATTTTCATAGGAAATTAAAGGCACAACGTTGTACCTCTTATTTAGGTTTTGTTTCTCCTGCACATATTAAACTGATAAGTAATAACTTTTGTAAATACTCTAGAAGAAGAATTAACATGTATATATGGAATGTCATTTAATGATGCATTCAATAAATAATGTGAAAATAACATTATTGGATATACTCATTATAGTCATAAAAAAATATCAAATATTTATTTTCCCCCTAATTACATTATTATATCAATAGGTGTTGGAAGTGCGGCAATGGCAGGATTGTTGATATGCAGCATAATGTGCTTTATCAGAGGTAAATCAGCAGTACTACAAGTAAAATTTTGGTTGATGCCTAAGAGTGACCTAGATATTGAAGCATTCTTAAAAACTCATGGAGCTCTAGCACAAAAAAGATATAAATTTTCTGAAGTCAAGAAAATGACTAACTCATTCAAAGAAAAGTTGGGTCAAGGTGGTTTTGGTGCTGTATACAAAGGAAAGCTAGTAAGTGGTTGCCCTGTCGCAGTAAAGATACTGAATGCATCCAAAGGAAATGGTGAAGAGTTTATCAATGAGGTTGCTAGCATTAGTAGAACCTCTCATGTCAATGTTGTCACCCTTCTTGGATTTTGTTTTGATGGTGGCAAGAAAGCACTCATCTATGAATTTATGTCTAACGGTTCTCTTGACAAGTTTATTCACAAAAAGGGACATGAAACTATTGCATCTTTGAGTTGGGTTAATTTGTATCAAATTGCTATAGGGATAGCTCAAGGGCTGGAGTATTTGCATAAAGGATGCAAAACTCGAATTTTACATTTTGACATAAAACCACATAATATTCTTTTGGATGAGAATTTATGTCCAAAGATATCAGATTTTGGGCTTGCAAAGCTTTGTCCCAAGAAAGAAAGTATTATTTCCATGTCAGATGCTAGAGGGACAATGGGGTATGTAGCTCCAGAAGTGTGGAACAGACATTTTGGAGGAGTTTCACACAAGTCTGATGTTTATAGTTATGGAATGATGCTGCTAGAAATGGTGGGAGGGAGGAATAACATTAATGTTGAAGCCAGTCACACAAGTGAGATATACTTCCCTCATTGGGTATATAACAGACTTGAGATGAACAATGATTTGAGACCTGATGAGGTGATGACGACCGAAGAAAATGTCATCGCAAGGAGAATGACTATAGTTGGTTTATGGTGCATTCAAACATTTCCAAGTGATAGACCTACAATTAGTAAAGTGATAGATATGTTGGAAGACAACAATGATCCCTTGGAAATACCACCCAAGCCTATGCATTCTTCTCCAACTAGATCAATACCAGAATCTTCCACTTCTTGAAATTAATTTCACTGTCTTTTGTGGGTAAATCTTTCATGTTACACTTTTAACATGATTATTTTGTACATTTTCATAATCTTGAAAAGCTATTAGATTTCATGTGCCTTGAACAGTTAATATATGTATTGAAGGCAAAAGCTAGAAAAGTTGGTCAAATAAACTCTATGCTATGCATATTGCTGCCTACTGAATTAAATGTTAAGTCAGATGAATATATATGTTGTTGTGTTTGATATAGTTTCAACACAAATACAAGTGGCAGATAACTAAGAAGGAATTTTTTGACTGTTTTTATAGGATTTAATTAAAACATGAAGAAAAGAATTGTGTTTATCAACTTCCTCTATTTCCCTTCTAATGAATTGTGTTTGTCCCCGGTTCGAGAGTTCTTCTACTTTCATTTTGGCTTGACCTTTGAATTTGATAAACCTCGATCAAGTGTTTTATCCAGTGTGGATTTTCTCATACTTGTGATTGAGAACTGAGGTATTGCATTGATTGATCGAAATCTTGTGGTTGTCAACTAATTAATGTCATTACGCTGTAATTAATATCGTATAAAGTAATCACTTTTCTTACACATAAAGTTGCTATCAGTTAGGTTTAGATTTTAAAAGATTTTTAATCAAATAGTAGCGCTAAGCTTTGATTTTATGATCTAATTTAATTTATATATATATTCTCCAAATATTCCCAACAGCAGATGCAGTGGTCGGCAAATGACAAACGGTAATTGTGAAAAGTTTTTTACCATGCTACCTTAAAATTAAGCTATCATAAAGGTATAAAATATCAATTTAGTTCCTAAAAATAACTAAATTGAATGAATTTTTCGTCTTTCAAAAATGAAAATGCAGTTTCCATCTTTTATGACTAATGTAACCGACCCTATATCTTTTAGTCTTAAAAGATGGAAATTGCATTTTTGTTGTTGAAAGGTGAAAAATTCATTCAATTTAGTTATTTTTAGGAACTAAATTAACATTTAAAAAAAATCTTTCATGGACTAAAGTGAATGATTTTTCATTTTTTAAGAACTAAATTGAATAACTTTTCATCTTTCAAAGATAAAAATACAATTTCATTTTTTTCAGGGATTAATATGACTGATTCCAAATCTTTCAGGGTATCAAAATGAGGGGTTAGTCCAAAAATTGTATTTTAATATTTTTGTTTTGGTCTAAAAAAATCTATTGTCAATTTGGAGGATAGATTTCTTTTGTTTGAATTTGGGAGCACTATGCCAAAAAAGGCCTTAGAGGGCGCTCCCGTGCGCACTAATAGAATCTGCTCTTGTTTGATCAATAAAACGAGGACGCTCATGGAGCGCCCTGATAGAAGGGCAAAGAGGGCGCTCCCGTGCAGACTAATAAGGCGCACAGTGGAGCGCCCTCTTTGGTTTTTTTTTTTTTCAAAACAAGGGCGCTCCTTGGAGCGCCCTCTTTTTCCTTTTTTTTTCATTTTTTAATTTTTAAAGTATAATAACCTGCATATTTATTTCAGTCTGATCCCAATGACTTAATCCTAAATCATGCATATTAATTCCTTAAAATTCAAACACTTAGTCATACTATGAACAACACTTAGTAAAAACACACATATCAACTTGAAACAATAATTCAAACTTGTCATAATATGAATAGTTTCCTATGCAAGATATAACTTAGTGGTGTAAATATGAAGTACCTATACAACTATACATCAGTTGGTTTTGATCAATGATCTCCTTCATGTAACGCATTACGAAGAGCCCACAATCCGAGTCATTTTTTTGGACAAGAGACTACAAGTATAATGAATTTAAAAATAAGTGATGCTTATGCGCTTAGTAATGAAGAAACAAAATGTCCAGAAGAGATCAATATTACCTTAATGCGGTATCATGTGGGATCTGGTAAAATACTATGGAAGGAGGAACAATTTGTCTTGTCCGCGTCTATTATACAACAAACTTCCCACCAACTTATGTTGCATTGTGTTCGTGTCGAATAAAGTGGTGGTTTGCGGAGATATGAAAACATATCGATCAGCCATACTTACAATGCCTGAAGCTATCGTACAATTAATCACGTCAGCTTCCTCTTGCATGTTTTCAGAATAGTAAGTTTATATAATTAAAACAAGTATAATTAACACAAGTATTCAACTATAGGGATAATTAGGGAAAATAAAAACATAACTGTATTATACTTAGATTTCCTCAAAAATTCATGCATTCAAAATGTCATCTATCTCTTCTTTTCCTGTTATTGCTTAATCCAACGTTTACTTTGATTTCCTCAAAATTCATGCATTCAAAATTCTCATGCCAATTCTAACTTAACAATCAGGAAAAGAACCAACACATTTAAGTGTTAAGGTTCAGAAACTTCTACCGAAAATCCGGCAGAGTTTCCCCTGTAAACTGGACATTTCCAATTTTTAGAACTTCACCTGAAACCCAGAAAATACCAGTGCAGTTTATAATATCCAAAGCACTAATACAATTCAATAACAATAGGCCTCCGTGGCCAAACCAAAGACTACAATATCCTGTATCAGTGTCTAATCTCAAATACATCTTTATATAAATATACATTATCAACTTGAAATAATTCCAACTTGTCATAATAATATATATTTATAAAACATTACTAAATGCATAATAAAGCACCACCAAACAAATTTATAAAACAATTTTATAGCTCAAACCAACAACAATACATTAACCAAAAGGGTTCAATAAAACCAATAATGTTCAATAATAATAATATGTTCATAGTGATCAGATAGCAAAACAGTAGGTGCAGATAGCAAAAAAAATTATAACCAGAATAAAAAAGGACAAAAATGGAGGTTTAGGGTTTCCTTACCCTAACGCTTGCGGCGGCCGAACTGTGTGTGTGGGGGAAGGGGACGAACAGCTGCGCCGGAGAAGAAGAAGACAGCTGCGCCGGAGAAGATAGCTCCCTCGACCGGAACCGCGCCGGAGAAGAAGAAGACAACACCTTCGACGGTGGAAACCGCGCCGGAGAAGAGAACTAGAGCTTGTGCACGAACGGGAGAAGACGGGTGACGGAGAGGGCGGAGGAGCGGCCGTGGGAAGGCGGAGGAGCGCGACGGAGACAGCCGGAGGAGTTAGAGAGAGAGAGGGAAGAGCTTAGAGAGAGAGAGAGAGACGAACGGAATGCGCGCTGTACTGGCAACTGGTTTTATTAGATCTCCGGGAAAAGAGGGCGCTCCGGTGGAGCGCCCTCTATTCCTCATAATAAAAAAAATTTAATCATGTAACAAGGGCGCTCCAGGGAGCGCCCTGTAAAACAGGCAAATAGGGCGCTCCTTGGAGCGCCCTCTAATCTAGACAAATAAAAATTAATTAAATAAAAGAAAAAAGAAAAGAGGGCGCTCATAAGAGCGCCCTCTATTTCACAGAAATAAAAAATTTTGAAGAAAAATAACGAGGACGCTCCTGTGAGCGCCCTCTGTTTTAGGGATATAAAAAAAATATTAAAAAAGAAAAATGAAAGGAGGGCGCTCCCAGGAGCGCCCTCTATTTCAGGGAAATAAAAAATTGCTGCTATACGAGGGCACTCCTTGTGAGCGCCCTCTATTTCACCTTTACAGGGCGCTCCCGTCCAAATTTTGGAGCGCCCTCAATTTAAAACGATCATTGTTAACACAACCTAACACGGGAGCGCCCTAAAGACAGTGCTCTAATATCCCAAAATTGTTGTAGTGGAGGAATGTGTTGTTAAAGATAAATGTAAAATGATGGATGAAAATGAAATAATTAACATTAATGAGGGGCTAAATTAATGAACTATTTTATTAATGAGAGACTAAAATAAATAATTTTATTGATACATTATTATGTACACATGTCACTTAACGTGCCATGTTAGCGTCTCCGTTAATGTTAACTGACGGCGGATGGTAACAGAGAGACTAAATTGTAAGACTAAAAGTACATTCAAGATATAAATTGACAATTTCTTTCTTTAAAGACTGCAATGAAGTTCCTTCAATCTTCACCAAATTGATAGTTTATTCTATTAAATAAGAAACAAAGGTAAAGTAGAACCTACCAAATTGAAAACGGATAGGTGAAAAGATTTCGTACCTTAATTAATATTAAACAACGGTTTTCCAGCATAACAGGAGCTGTTTTTGTTGGGTAAAAACGACCAATCGAAAGCTTAAAAGAAAAAGAATCAAAGAACACGAAGAGAGAGAAGGAAATAGAATATGCAAGAGAAAAACACGTTTCTCTTATTTCAGACAATCAGCTTCATACAGTTACACAAAGTCTCTGAAGGTTACACCTTCAGCTTCAGACAGGTTCTCCGCAATCGTTCTTGCTTACACTCGCACCACCTTTTTCCCTATACAGCAAGGTACTATATATATAGGCAGTTTAGAGAGCAACGACTAACTAACCTAACTGAAATAACAACCTAACAGAATAACAAACTCATTCCTAAGTCATAACTAACAATCTCCACCTTGACTTTGGAATAACATCATTCAGACGAAGCCCACCAAGTTTAAGCATCTCTCAAACTTGCATCTTGGTAGTGTTTTGGTCAACATATCAGCAGGATTATCTTCAGAAGCAATCTTCACAATCCTTACTGCTCCTGTTTCAACCACTTCTCTGATAAAGTGAAACTTCACATCAATGTGCTTGGTCCTTTCATGGTACATCTGATGATTGGCCAAGTGAATAGCACTCTGACTATCACAATGAATCTGAGCACACTCCTGTTCGATTCCCAACTCATTCAACATGCCTTTCAACCACAGACCTTCCTTCACTCCTTCAGACAACGCAATATACTCAGCCTCTATTGTAGACAGTGCTACCACTGGTTGAAGGTTTGCCTTCCAACTCACTGCAGTTCCAAATAGAGTAAACACATACCCTGATAAGGATTTTCATGTGTCCACACACCCTGCATAGTCTGCATCAACGAACCCTTCAATTGCAGCTCCACCTTTTGAGAGGTGACGTTTCTTCTGATATAGCAATCCTGAATCCAGAGTTCCATTCAGGTATCTGAGGATCCACTTCAGAGACTCCCAATGTGCTTGTCCAGGGTCTCCCATGAACCTGCTGACAACACTCACAGCATGAGCCAAGTCTGGTCTAGTACAGACCATCCCATACATGATGCTTCCAACTCCACTAGAATAAGGAACATCATTCATCTTCCTCCTTTCATCTTCTGAATCAGGAGCTTGACTCCTTGAGAGCTTCATGTGGTGTCCTAAGGGTGTGCCCACAGGTTTAGATTTATGCATCCTAAACCTCTTCACAACCTTCCTTAGATATGCTTGCTGAGTTAGACGCAGTACACCCTTTGACTCATCTCTTTCTATATCAACGCCAAGTATGCATTTGGCCACTCCAAGATCCTTCATCTCAAATTCTGAATTTAACCTTGTCTTGAGCTGATTGATCATGTGCTTGTTACGGCTAGCCACCAGGATATCATCTACATACAAGAGCAGGTACAAAATGTCTTGTTCTTCTCTTAAAATGTAGACACAGTTGTCATAACTACACCTGCTGAAGTCCATTCTCATCAGAAAATCATCAAACTTCTTATACCACTGCCTTGGGCTCTGTTTCAGACCATACAATGATTTTTGAAGTAGACACACTCTCTGATCCTCAGCAAACCCCTCTGGTTGTTCCATGTAAATGGTTTCATCCATATCTCCGTGCAGGAAGGCTGTCTTGACATCCAATTGCTCCAGGTGCAAATCAAACTGGTTTACAATTGACATCAAGATCCTGATAGAACAGTGCTTTACAACTGGCGAGAAAATCTCATTATAATCTACACCCTCAACCTGTGTAAATCCCTTAGCCACAAGCCTTGCCTTGAACCTCGCTTTCTCAACACCAAGAATCTCGTCTTTCTTCTTAAAGACTCACTTGCATCTGATTACCTTCTGTGCCTCAGGTAAGTCTACAAGTCTCCATGTGTTGTTCTTCTTCAGCGAATCAAGTTCCTCCTCCATGGCACGTTGCCATTGCTGCCTCTCTGAACTCTCCTGTGCCTCTCTGAAGTTTCTTATTCATTTGAACCTTCTATCTCTTCAGCCATACTAAGAGCATAGCAGATAAGGTCAGCATGTCCAAACCTTTTGGTAGGTTTTGGAACCCTCCTTTCTCTATCACGAGCTAGCTGATAGTCATTCACAGTGCGTTCTGACCTTCTGAAGTCTTCAGACCTTCTGAAGTCTTCAGACCTTCTCAAGTCTTTAGACCTTCTGAAGTTTTTAGACCTTCTGAAGTCTTCAGACCTTCTGAAGTTTTCAGACCTTCTAAAGTCTGAACCTGTTGAAGTATCTTCTGAAGTAGCACCTTCTGAAGTCTTCAGATGATCCTCCCTGAGTTTGCTCGTAGATGCCTCCATCTCAATGTGAGCTTTCTCCCTCCCATTTTCAGAGTCTCCACCAAGCATTCCCATTCTCGTCTCATCAAATGTTACATCCCTGCTGATAATAAGCTTTGAAGGTTTAGGTTCTAACCTCCATAGCCTTTATCCCTTGACTCCTTCAGCGTATCCAAGGAAGATACACTTCTCAGCTCGTGCCTCCAGCTTATCCTGCTTGACATGTGCATATGCCAAAGCCCCAAACACCCTCAGATTAGAGTAATCAGCTGGTTTTCCACTCCAAACTTCCATAGGTGTCTTGTACCCCAAAGCAGACGAAGGACACCTGTTAATCAGGTACACAGCAGTGTTTACAGCTTCTCCCCAGAAGATCTTAGGCATCCCTGCTCCCAAAAGCATGCATCTGACTCTCTCCAGAATGGTCCTGTTCATCCTTTCAGCAAGTCCATTTTGTTGAGGAGTCCCTGCCACAGTTTTATGCCTTTTGATTCCCTGGTTCCTGCAAAAACTGTTAAACTCATCTGAAACAAATTCTAACCCATTGTCTGTTCTCAGTACCTTCAGCTTGGTCCCCTGCTGATTAGCTATTTGAGTATGTCATTCTCTGAACTTCTGAAATGTCTTAGTCTTGTTTCTCAGAATGTAAGTTCATACCCTCCTTGAGAAGTCATCAATAATGCTCAGAAAGTAAGACCCTCCACCATGTGTCTGAGTCCTTGATGGACCCCACAGATCTACATGTGCATATTCAAAAGGTCTGCTGGAAGTGTGTTTACCTGTCCCAAACTGCACTCTATGAGACTTACCTAAAACACACTGGTCACAGAAATCCAGCTTCTGAAGCTTATTACCCATCAGCAGTTGTTGCTTCTCCAACTCCACCAAGCCTTTCTCACTAACATGGCCCAAACGTAGGTGCCATAGTTTAGTCTTGTCTACCATTGACTGACTTGCAACTGATGCATGTGCAATGACAGTTGATCCTTCCAGAATGTACAACCCATTACTTCTTCTCCCCTTAGCAACTATGGATGCTCCATTGGACACCTTCATCATTCCACGTGGAATACCCCATAACATCAAACGTGCTAATGGGCATAAGGTTCCTTTTGAGCTCTGGAACATACCACACATCCTGCAGCAACATCTCTCTGTTATCAAACATCCTCAGTCTGATTGCCCCAATGCCCTACACCTTGCAAGCTTTGTTGTTCCCAAGAAGTACAGATCCATACTCCTTCAGTTCTAAGGTCTCAAAGTAATCTTTCACAGGACACATGTGATAGGTACACCCTGAATCCATGACCCAACTCTTCAGAGAGTCTTCAGACGAAGCTACCAAAACACCTGCAGATTCATGTCCTTCAAAAGCCTCTGCAACACCTGCAGTTTCCTGTATCCTAGGCTCCTGTGCATCTTTCTCAGGACAATGCTTCTTGATATGACCCAACTTCTGACACTTGTAACATTTGATCTGCTTCTTGCCTTCAGTCTTTGCCTTCTTCCCTTTGTTTTCTGACTTCTTTCCCTTGCCCTTCACTGTAACTAGACCAGAGGGAACCTCCTCTACACCTTTCGAATCTTGAAGTTTCTGCAACTCTTTGGTTCGAACTGAGGTCACAACCTCCTCTAGAGTAATCATCTGATCTTTCCCATACAGTAAAGCATCTCTGAAATGTTCAAAGGTCTTAGGTAAAGAATTAAGAAGAATAACGACCTTGTCCTCATCTTCAAGCTTCACACCAATGTTTTTAAGATCATCAACAATCTTGCTGAAAACTGCCAACTGCTCTTCAATCGTTCTTGACTCCACCATTTTGAACGAGTAAAGTTGTTGCTTCAGACATAGTCTATGAGCCAAAGACTTTGTCATGTATAAAGATTCCAGCTTTGTCCACATACCTGCAACTGTTTTCTCCTTCGCCACCTCTCTGAGTGCCTTATCACCAAGACACAGAACGATTGCACTCCTTGCCTTGTCTACCATCTTCTTTTTCTCTGCCTGCGTTAAAGATGATGACATGTTCACCTCCCCCTTCAATGCTTCCTCGCATCCTTGTTGTATCAAGATAGCCTCCATCTTGATTTTCCACAGCCCAAAGTCATTTGCTCCAGAGAACTTCTCAATATCAAACTTCGTTGCCATTCTTGATTATCTTTCCTTTTCACTTCCCACAGACGGCGCCACTTGTTGGGTCAGAACGACCAATCGAAAGCTTAAAGAAAAAGAATCAAAGAACACGAAGAGAGATAAGGAAATAGAATATGCAATAGAAAAACACGTTTCTCTTATTTCAGACAATCAGCTTCAGACAGTTACACAAAGTCTCTGAAGGTTACACCTTCAGCTTCAGACAGGTTCTCCGCAATCGTTCTTGCTTACACTCACACGACCTTTTTCCTATACAGCAAGGTACTATATATATAGGCAGTTTAGAGAGCAACGACTAACTAACCTCACTGAAATAACAACCTAACAGAATAACAAACTCATTCCTAAGTCATAACTAACGGTTTTTGTAATGCTCCATCCAAACTTGCTTGTATTCTGCATTTTCCCCTTTCTTTCTAGCTTCTAACACCCTTCCAATTTCATCCTATTTTTTTTTTTTCATTTTCTGCTATTGCTTTTATCATTCCCGCCTTAATGAAGTTTGTCTCGGTGTCATTAAATAGAATAAGAAAACTGCCAGTCAACGAATCCCTTATGTGAAACAAAACACACTAATTCCTTGAATAAAACATTATCTGATACTAGTACTATATATGTAAATGCTTGCAAAACCAAAATTTTATTGAGCTTAGGCTGCTCCTTTATAATGTCCCTCTAAAAGGTCAATACCATTTTTATGAAGCTACCAAACTATTAATCTCCTAATTAATTGATCAAATTAAATTCCATCACCATATACCTTAATTTCATCACCCTCAAACATGCCTCCTCTTCCTTTTCCTCTGCCACCTCCTTATTCCTTCATCAACACATTTTTCTTTCTCTCACTCTTATTCCCAACGAATCTCGCTAGTGATGCTAAAGGGTACACAGCTTGTGCACCTTTTAGTTGTGGGAATTTCAGTGACATTAGTTACCCCTTCTGGAGTAGCAACCAACCAGATTATTGTGGGCACCCAAAGTTCAAGCTTGATTACCAGCAAGGTAACGTGACTATTAACATCAAGTCCCAGAAGTTCCACATCGTTGATATAAATGAAAAATCTCAACTTTTGAAGATTGCAAGGTTGGATTTATTGGGTTTGGGTGAGAGTAGGAAATGGGACTTGTCCTAGGCAAATCAGTGTCAGTTTGGATTTGGATTTCTTCAGCTACACTTCCAATGATGAAAACTACACTATATTATATGACTGCAGTTCTGATTCATATGGGTCTCCTGTGAATATCGATCCTTCTAAGCATTTTACTTGCTTCAAAGATGGTAATCCTCTTCATACATACATAGTGTTAAGTACAGATGTGGGGAATTTCAATGGTATTGGGTGCATGAATAACATCACAGTTCCTGTCCAGAGTTCCACCTCGGATTCCTCCTCTGTGGTGAATGTTTTAGGTGAAGGATTTGAGGTTAAGTGGTGTGAATGGAAACTGATCTTTGGAGAACTTCTAGGTTGATCGGTGAGGCAGAGAGTGGCTTCGACGGTGATGACGGAGGCAATTCCGCGGCGGGGCAGGGTGTACCTGCAGGGACTCCGACGCTCAACGTAAGATATGGGTTAAACAGAGTAATAATATGTTAAGATCAAAAGCGTACCTGGAATGTAAAATCTGGAGTATATATAGAGTAAATTAGGCGGGAAAATCCGTTATCGGCGTAATGGTCACTCATAAGTGTCGGAGTGACGCGTTGTGCGGAGCGTGTTCGCACGCGCGAGGTAACGCGGCAATGTCGTGGTGTCGGGGTCGTGACAACGTATCGGAGCGACGCATAAATGTATCGATCATATGACCTCGACTATCAATATGAATTACCTCCACAAGCATGATGTCGGAATCCCCTGGTAGGTGTGGTGCCCTTATTGTCCATATGCTCATGTCGGATCTTGCAGTCATGCTGGAACGTCGGGTATTATTGTACCCCAGAACAGTTGCCCCCCAAGTCGATCATTCTAAGTTAGAATGGTCGAGTTATTGTTCCGATCCGAGATGAAGATCCGTCATGATGAACCCGTGCTAGATTTCATCGCCAGAGTTTTCATAGCCTCCGGGGTTTGGTATTTCAAAAGTAACTGTTACTTTTAAATTAAAATCGTGACTCTTCCTTTTCTTGCCACGTGTCTGGATCTGATGGTAATGGGCCTGTGGGCCTTGCCAGCTGGTTTGATCTGAGCCGTTCAGTGAGATACTTGAAAGGAGTGAGAGGGAAATGTTTCCCACTTTCCCTCTTCGTCTCTTTCGTGCCAAAACTCCCGCAAGTTTTTGCTCCTTCCATTATCTTCTGCTAACGGTCCCTTCCCTCGTTGAGGCTTGCAAGTCCCTTCCTTTCTTCATCCTGCTGTGTTCTGTGCGTTGTATGAGCTTTGGGGTAGCAGATTTCTTCGAATAATTCAAAAAAGTTTCTGCAATAGTCTTCAAAGGTATTCTTCTTCTCCTTTTGATCTTCTGCTATTTTAGTAATGGTGCTCACGAGGGCTGGGGTCAAAGCACTCGTTGTCCAAAGCAGACGGCAGTGTATTACTGTAAGTGAAGAGGCTGAGGATCCATCCATCTAGGATTTGATTCTGAGGCGTAAAACTGCCTGTATTCTGTGGAAATGGGGTTATCCCGAGGTGTTTCCTGCCAGGTCCTCCGGGGTAGACCCCAGTTGTCTCGGGGTGGAACCTCCATCTCATTCTATTGACTTTGTTAGCGGACTTTTGGACAGGTCCGAGATGGGTAGGCGGAACGTGCACACCTCGTCGGCTTCTAACTTCCCTGTGCCGAAAGCCCTCGAATCTATGGACTGGGTGGACAAGGAAGCTCTTGGGACCTCGAGCATGTATAGTTCGGCTGCCGCCTTGGAGCTGGGTTTCCGTGACGTCGAATGGGTGGAACCGAGCAAGGAAAAAGAGTGGGAGTTGACGTGCCCGGCGGAAGACGACAGAATCTGTAGTCAGGGGGACCTGGACGAGGATTTTTTCATTCCTATGTACAAAACTATTTTTGACGACTTGGGAGTTTGGATGTCGTTCATGTGGTTCGAACTCGAGGTGCTAGGGCACCTGGAGGTGGCTCCTTCGCAGTTACATCCCAATGGCTGGGCCTTTATAAGAAGCTTCGCTTATGTCATGCCCTCGGTCTGGAACTTAGTAGCAGTGTTTTCTTTTACTTTTTTTGGCCCCTGGTGGTCAAGGAATCGTCAGACCGATATTCTTGGCTCGCTCTTCGTGTTGGAGCCGGAGAAAAAATCTTCGAGGCCTTCCGGGAGTAATACCGCAATTTCAAGGACAAGTATGTCTTCGTAGTCCCCAAGGGGAAGGGGAGAGATTCGGTGTACCATGAAGATGGGAGACTGATAATTAACCCATACTGGAATACTGGTCATTTTGAGAGGACTTCGAACGCCTATACCGTGGAGTATAAGTCCTTATCCGGGGGTGAGAAGAATACGGCAGATGCCATCAAGAAATTCATAGAAAAACACGGTATTTTGGATTGTCAATCCGTGATAAAGAATGGCGGCCTGGAATAGTTCATTTTGCTTTCAAATAGTCTTGTGCTAACTGTCTTATGTATTTTCGCAGTTGTAATGACAGCCCGACAGCACGAGAAGTTGGCGGAGCGAAAGGCAAGGATGGCCCTTCGGGAAGCCCAGGAGAAACCTGAGGTGTCGGAACCTGAGGTTGACACCTCGGATCTACAGAAACCCAAGCGTATAAGGGTTGATATCCCGGTTCCGCCGCAAAATAAACCATTAGTTGAAGGTCTTTCGAAAGGATCTTCCTCGACATCACTGCTCGGCGACAGAGGGAAGAAGCCCTTGATTTTTTGTGCCGGGTTACTGATGGGTTTCTAGCAAGCGAACCACAAATCCAGCAGTATAATAGTAAGTAAGATATCGTCTCCACAGGGAACGACAATTTATGTAAACCGAAATCGTATTTATCAAGAGAATTAACAGTTTAGAGTGAATATGGTTGCGAAAATATAAATAGCAGGTAAGATTAATGGGAATTAGAAAGGTAGAGTCAGAGATACTTTATTGGATTAGGATTGAACTTCATCTAATCGCACCCTTCATGTATGTAAAGACTGTCTATTATTTTAGGTTTACTCTATAATACTGTAGACAAATTCTATTGCTAAGACCCCGAGTTACCAACGACCTCACACACTCAAAGGTAAACTATGCGGGCTCTCCCAGGCGACAGACTTACCCTCGGCTTATTTTGCTCTATTTGTTCAGTTTGTAAAGGATTATTTGAAATATGTGGCCTACCAAATGAATGTATACATTCGCTAGAATATTGTCACTACCCATCGTTCATTAGATATACCCATCTCTCGCTTCCAGGATTGACAATCAACTAACCCTTTGCTATCGGATTACCAAGCCTATTGGTCGGATGCCCCTTCAAATAGAGTACTCACACTACCCCTCAATCATTAGCAAAACACCCCTTTTCGGTACAGTAGTAACCGAGTCCTCTTATTCAATCAGAGAGTGAGTTTTTTCAGAATCCGCTCCCCCACTCTCGCTCCTAGCCAGAACTGACCCAGTTAAGACTAGCCTATAACTCTAGGCGTAAACCGCGGGAATTAGGAATAAACACGGAATAAGATTACCAATATTATAGACAGAGAGCTCAGAAATAATAAAATAGAATTTACATACACTTGGGGATAGAATCGATTACATTCAATCCTACTGGAGAGTTAACTACTTGGAGTAGTCATACACACCACCGAAGATGTTGTCACCATCTTCAATCCTTGTGAAGCACTCCTCCTCTCCTAATCTAAACTTAGTTACAGTACATAATCACTAGATGAGATTACAATACTATATTCCACACTGTCTAACCCCCCCTTTTGGACTGACGCAAGAGGTTCCTATTTATACATTAGGAAAGACAAAGCAAATTTGGAAAGAGATCCTCTTAAAAACGGCAACTGGGAAGCAATCTGCGTGTTCTGCGCTTAAAGTTGCGCTACAGCGCAGGCTGTAGCGCAGGTTAGAGAGAGTTGCGCTTCACCTGCACTATAGCGCGGGGGTAAAGCGCAGCTAACGCCCTGCAGCTTCAACTTTCCTCTTTTAATTGTTGATCTCTCCCCGAGATTGGTTTTCGCGCGTTTGTCTTTCCTTGTTTCCCTTTATTTTATGAGATATTTGTATTTATTGTGCAATCCTTGTTTATTTGGGAAGCTTGTCTGCAATATCTGTGATTGATTGGCTCTGATCTCCTCATTAATGATTCAAATATGCTTCAAATCTTTAATTAATTATCTTCAATCAATCTACATTCTTGCGTAAATCCTCCTCATTTAATGCCATTTAATCTCTGAATTAAATCTTTGCAAGAATCCTGCAAAAATCAGCAATAAATCTATTAAAATAGCATCAAATTCAAAACTAGGATTAATAAATACAAATTATTAAATATTAAATAAAAAGGGATAAAATGGGGTAAAATTATCATTTTGTCCTTGATAAGTGAAATAAAATATATACTAATTTATCAACTATTTTTCACTTATCAGTTACCCCCTTCCGACATGACTACTGAGGAGGTAAACAAGCACCTGGAGGCCCAAGGTCGTGCTATGTTTGAGGGGAAATCCGAGGAAGAGACTAATCAAATCCTTGGTGCCGCCTCCGAGTGGGGTATGAGGTTCGCGATGATGTCGAGGTATTTTATGGGGGCATCCCGAGATCTTGCCGCCTTCGTTCCTATGAGGGCGGAACTGGAGAAGATGACGGCCAAGCTGGAGGCCGACGAGGTGAAAATGCAAAAGGCTCTTTCTTCGGTGAAACTCTTGACCAAGGAAAGGGATGAACTGCTGACGACTAATGCAAATCTGACGAAGCAGGTTGAGACCCTTACCTCGATTAAGAAGAGTGCCGAAGAGGCGGCATCGACTTCCCAATTAAAACTGAAAGATTCTGCGGAGGCGCGATAGGCCCTCGAGGGCGAAGTCGAGGAGCTAAAGCAGAAAGTTGAGGAGACTGAAACTCTCTGGGAAGATGCCACTGATATGTATTTCTATATTGCTATTAAACAGATGAAGTTCCTGAATCCAGAGGTCGAGCTGAATACTAGGGGAATGTCGACACTTTGTACTGTTGAGGATGAGAAGTGGTATGATGTTACGCCCACCGGGAAGGTGGAAAGCGCCCTTGGGGACGTGGTGCCGAAATCCCCACCATTGCATGATGAAGAGGATCCAACCGCCAATGCCGAGAAGGGACCTGACGGTGCGCTGACCTCGGAGCAGGTCGACCCGACTTCGAATGTCGAGCGAGGACCAGATGAGGCGCTTACCTCAGAAAAGATAGATCCGGCCTCCAAGGTCGACATGGGTTCCAAGGAGTGAAGGGTCGGAATGCCGATTTATGTTGTAACCTTTCAATTTTATTTTGGATTTTAGCCGCATTTTGACGACTTTGTAGTTGACTGCCATTTACACTTATCATTTAAACTCTTTGTCCCTGTATGTCGTCTGCTTAAGTTTGCGCCTTGTTTGATTACGTTCGGGGTTGTACCCGATTCAAATAATGTTGGGAGTGTATCCTTCTCAAAGCATGTTCGGGGTTGTACCCGACTCCGAAGCACGTTTGAGGGCGTATCCCACTGAAAGCGCGTTCGGGAGTGTATCCCGTTCAAAACACGTTCGGGGTTGTACCCGACTCAGGTGCGCGTTCGGGAGTGTATCCCGTTCAAAACACGTTCGAGGTTGTACCCGACTCAGGTTATGCTTGGGATGATCCTGCTCAAAGCACGTTCGGGGTTGTGCCCGACTCGGAGTATGCTTCGGGGTTGTACCCACTTGTTTGCAATGCGAGATGCATGTGGTCGTAGGATTAATTTGCTTAATAGACGTTTATTTCTGCAAAACAATGTTATATGGTGGTAGATGGTTACAAATAGAATTAGCTAAAGTACCTGCGGAGTTTATCCGCGTTCCAGGTCCGGGGTATGGATTCCCCGGGAAGTGTTTCTAGGCGATAAGCCCCGGTTCCCGTGCTGGCAGTGATCCGATATGGTCCTTCCCAGTTTTCTGCCAGCTTTCCCTAAGCGGCATTCTTGTTGCCGACGTCTTCTCTTCTTAAGACCAGATCTCCGACATTAAAAGTTCGCGGCACAACCATCTTTTCGGGTCGTCTTGTCGACCGTGATTTGATTGCCGCTTCACGAATTGAGGCCCTTTCACGGATTTCTTCAATGAAGTCTAACTCCTCGCGAAGTCTTTGGTCGTTGGTTTGTGGGTCATGCGCTTGGAGTCTGAGGCTTTGTTCGCCGACTTCTACCGAAATGACCGCATCAACGCCGTAGGCTAACCTGAACGGGGTTTCCCCAGTTGTAGAGTGGGGAGTGGTGTGATAGGCCCACAAGACGTTGGGTAGCTACTCTGCCCTGAGTCCCTTAGCAGTGTCGAGGAATTTCTTAAGCCCTTTAAGGATTAATTTATTCGCGGCCTCGGCTTGGCCGTTAGTTTGAGGGTGCTCTACGGATGAGAACCTGTGGGTTATGTGGAAATCCGACATGAGCTCCCGAAACCCCTTGTCGGTAAACTGGGTGCCATTGTCTGTAACCACGGTGTTCGGGATTCCTAATCTACATATCACGAACCGATATATGAACTTGGAGAGATTTTTCCCTGTGATCTTAGCAAGTGGCAGGGCCTCGATCCACTTGGTAAAGTAATCGACTGCCACCGCGAGGTACTTCAGCTGTCCTGGGGCTTGGGGGAATGGCCCCAAAATGTCTACGCCCCACCAGGAGAATGGGTAGGGAACCAATATCGACGTCAATGTTTCGGCGGGAGCTCGGTGTATGTCGGCGTGTTTCTGACATTGGGAACACTTCTTGACGTACTCCAGTAAGTCTGCTTCCATGGTCGGCCAATAATAACCTGCGCAAAGGATCTTTTGAGCTAGGGAGTATCCTCCGGGATGATGACCACAGACCCCTTCGTGAACCTCCGCCATAACGTACTCGAGTGTGTCGCCCGAGATGCACTTCATCAAGGGTTGTGCGAGTCCCTGTCTATAAAGGCTTCCGTCGTTAGGCAATACCGAGCTGCCTGCCTTTGTACATGACGAGCTTTATCGGAATCGCTGGGGTGTGAGTTGTTCCCCAAGTAGTTCTGAATGTCGGAGTACCAACACTCGTCAGTTTCGATGGCTAGCATCACGGTGGGTGCGGGTACGACTTCTTGGATGACGGATTTATTGTTCCCAGATGACCTTGTACTTGCAAGTTTGGAGAGAACGTCGGCCCTGGCGTTCCGTTGTCTCAGTATATGATGGATCTCGACTGATGAGAAATTGGGAATGATGTGTCTCACCACTTCGAGATATTTGAGGAGCAGTGGATCTTTGACCTGATAGTCGCCATTCACCTGAGATACCACGAGTTGAGAATCGCTGTGGACCCTGACCCGTGCTGCTCCTACTTCAGATGCCATCCGCAAGCCGGCAATCACTGCCTTGTACTCGACTTGATTGTTCGAGGTTGGAAACGAGAAACTTAGAGAGTGTTCCAACACGACTCCCTGTGGGCTCTCCAATAGAATCCCGACGCCACTTTCTTTGGGGTTTGAAGAACCGTCGACATACAGCTCCCACCATTCATCGGTAATCAGGTGCGCCGGGGTCAGTTCCACAATGAAGTCCGATAAGGCCTGAGCTTTGATCGCTTGTTGTGGCTTGTAAGTTATCACAAACTCTGAGAGTTCCACGGCCCAAGATACCATCCTACCGGCCAGGTCTGGTCGATGGAGTACCTGTCTGATTTGTTGATTCGTTCGGACTATAATATGATGTGCCTGAAAGTATTGTCGCAGCCGTCGTGTTGTGATGACGAGGCTTAAAGCGGTTTTTTCGACCTTTGGGTATCGGAGCTCTAGGCCTTGTAATGCCTTGCTAACGAAGAAAAAAGGGTGTTGTATCCTTCCTGGTTCACGGACCAAGATAGTGGCTATGGCCTCATCTGTGATTGAAAGGTAGAGGTACAGGACCTCGCCCAGACTAGGCTTAGAAAAGACGGGGGGATGCCCGTATCACTCTTATCTGCTGGAATGCGTCTTCACACTCTCGGTCCCACTCAAAAAGCTTTCCTTTCTTCAGAAGTCGGAAGAATGAGAGTGCTCGAGATGCGGATCTTGAGATGAATCTCGTCAAGGCGGCAATCCTCCCGGTTAATTGCTGGACTTCTTTGACTGTCGTAGGACTTTTCATCTCGAGCACTGCTCGACACTTGTCGGAGTTAGCTTTAACTCCTCGCTCCGTAAGCATTACACCAAGGAATTTGCCGGCTCGGACCCCGAAGGTGCATTTCTTCGGATTGAGGCGTATGTTGTACTTTCGAAGCTGGTCGAAGATTGCGCCGAGGTCATGAAGATGGTCGCTATCTGTGGTGCTTTTCGCGATCATGTCGTCAACATATACCTCGACAATTTTCCCAATCTGGTCACGGAAGACGGTATTCATCATTCGTTGGTATGTGGCACCGGCGTTCTTCAGGCGAAAAGGCATCATCCGATAACAGTAGTTCGCCTTGTCGGTCATGAATGTCGTTTTCTCTTGATCGGGGGGATACATGGGAATCTGATTGTAGCCGGAGTATGCATCCATAAATGACAAAAGGCGATAACCAGAAGACTGGTCGACCAATCGGTCGATATTAGGCAACGGATACGAATCTTTAGGGCAAGCTTTATTCAAATTTGTATAATCTACACACATACGCCATTTTCTGTTAGGCTTCTTTACAAGCACTACATTAGACAACCAGGTGGTATATTTAACTTCCCTAATAAATCTGGCATCCAGTAGCTCGGAGACCTGTTGCGCGGTTGCTTCAGCTCTATCTGCTGACATCTTGCGGCGTTTCTGCTCCACGGGCTTGATTCTGGGATCTACCGAGAGTCGGTGGCATATGATGTCGAGGTCAAGGCCTGACATGTCGGCTGCAGTCCATGCGAGTAGATATGAGTTTTGGCGAATGGGTGCGCAGAGTGCTTCTTCATCATGGGGAGCCATCCTAGAACCCACCATAACGACCTGATCCGGGGAGGATCGAATCTACAGGGGCTTGCAGTCTCCTTCTGGAACGGGTCGCATCTCGGTGAAGTCTTCTCGAACGTCGAGATCCGCCAACATCACCCCTGCCGATGCTGGATTGTCTTCTGTTTTCTCTGGTTTTCCGATGCCTTTGTCCGGCCTAGTGATCTTCAGGGATTCCTTGTAACAAGATCTTGCCATCACTTGATCACCACGAAGACTGATGACCTCACCCAAATAACTCCAAAACTTCATTATTAGGTGATTTGTGGAGATGATTGCCTCAATGGCATTCAGAGTCAGCCTGCCAAGGATGGCGTTGTAGGTTGTGGGACAGTCCACCACGAGAAAATGAACCTTTTTCGGTTTTTTAGAGGGGCGGTTGACCAAAGGTAACGAGGAACTCTACGTATCCATTGGGGCGAATCTTGTCCCCTGTAAAGCCAATCAGGTCGGCACCCTGGTATGGCAGGAGGGCTTCCTTGGTGAACCTGCTGATATAGTCCCGAAGAGATTCCGAGGTTCCATGCCGAATCTGCTTCAGCGAAGCCTCCGTTTTCGATTGGACTTTGTTGGTGGTGAAACTGGTGATGAATTTTCTCCTCAAATCTGCCCACGTATTGATGGAGCGAGGTGGCAGGGTCTGGAACCACCTTAGGGCCGTTTTCTTTAGGGAAAGTGGGAACACCTTGCACATAATGGGTCCGAAAGCGTTGCGGATGGACATAACCGACTCGTAGATGTCGAGATGCTCCAAAGGGTCGCCCATCCCGTCATAAAGCTCCGGAACGGGGATCTTCTCGAATCGTTTGTCGACGGGGAAAAGCATAATTCGCTCCGAGAACGGTAACACAACTTGTATTACTTCGTCATTCGTAGCATTTCGAGATTCCTCTTCCGCATGATGGGTTCTGTCCCTGGGGCGGGAGTTCGAATGTACGGATTGAGCCGAGGCTTGTGGTGATGGCGGTGCATGGCGAGCCAACGACGGAGGTTGATTGCGCTGTGGCAAAGCGCGATTTTCATTATTTGGCTGGTCGCCGCCGGCGCGTCGTGGTGACTGGCGGCGCTCAGCGAGGATTCGCTGGTGCATTGCTTCGGCGTGGCGGTCGGTTTCAAGCGCTTCAAGGCGGCGCACATATTGACCAAGAAGCTCCTCTAGACGGCGGATGACTTCCATGAGATCTCCACGAGCAGGTGGATCCTGAGGAGATGAAGGCGAGGCTGTTCCAGTGTGCGGCGTTGGGATGGCTGTCCTGGCACGTGTTGTTCCTGGGTGTGGAGGAGGCATTCCTACCGTGGCGGAAACGACCCCAGTGGCAGTGGAGGCGAGGGTTGGACCCGTCGCTGAGGTTACTACAGGAGCTGAGTTGTCAGCAGTAGCGGCTGGGATCGAGGAGGTGCTTCTGGTTCCCACCATGGCTGAGTCTTCGAGGAGCGTCGAAGGTTGAAAAAGATATCCAAAGATCCAAGAACGGGAATCTTGACCAAGATATCGATTCCCACAGACGGCACCAATGATCTTCGGAGAACTTCTAGGTTGATCAGTGAGGCAGAGAGTGGCTTCGACGGCGATGACAGAGGCAATTCCGCGGCGGGGCAGGTTGTACCTGCAGGGACTTCGACGCTCAACGTAAGATATGGGTTCAACAGAGTAACAGTATGATAAGATCAAAAGCGTACCTGGAATGTAAAATCCGGGGTATATATAGAGTAAATTAGGCGGGAAAATCCGTTATGGGCGTAACGGTCACTCATAAGTGTCGGGGTGACGCACTGTGCGGAGCGTGTTCGCACACGCGAGGTAACGCGGCAATGCCGTGGTGTCGGGGTCGTGACAACGTATCGGAGCGGCGCATAAATGCATCGATCATATGGCCTCGACTATCAATGTGAATTACATCGACAAGCATGATGTCAAAATCCCCTGGTAGGTGTGGTGCCCTTATTATCGATATGCTCATGTCGAATCTTGCAGTCATGTTGGAACGTCGGGTATTATTGTACCCCAGAACAGAAACAAATGTGATAGTTGTATACAACTGGTGGGAGATGTGGATACAATTCATCTATAAATGCATTTATGTGTCTATGTCCTAATCAACAATCTTTTGGTGGAATTTGTTATGAAAGCGCCTCAGCACCAAAATATCCGGAACGAAATCATCTTGCTAAAAGTACGCATTCTTTTCTTCTCCAGCTTCAGAATTTGATCGAATGTCATTAAATTACGAGATATAAATATATACTAGTTTTTTAAGCATTCCGTATTAACATTTTTAACATAAATTTAAGTCGTCTTAGGTTTAGAGTTTATGGTTTAATATTCGTTAAGTTAAATGACTTTAATTTTAAATAAATGTTTAAATCGTCTTAAATTAAGGTTTTTTGTCTAAAGATTCAGATAAATTTTCACGACTTTATAATATTAGGTTTAATTGCATTTTTTGTTCCCCTATTATCATTCATCCGTGATTTTGGTCTCCTACTTCTTTTTCGCGATTTTGGACCTCTTATTATTCCAAATTTGCGATTTTGGTTCCTCTAACACATACTTGGGAGGTATATATAGAGGGACCAAGATTTTGAACTACATCGCGAATTTGAAATAATAGGGGGACCAAAATCGCGGATTGATGATAATAGGGGGACCAAAAGTGCAATTAAGTCAAAATTTTAAAAGCTAAGTTTATAATAGATTGAGAATAAACTCTTATTTTCGTCCCTAAAAGTTTGAGACAACCATATTAGTCCCTAAAAGAAGAAAATTGAATTTTTTGTCCCTGAAAAATGAAAAGTATTCAATTTAGTTCATAAAAGATGAAAAGTCATTCATTTTAGTCCTTAAAAGATTTTTTAAATTTCAATTTAATCCCTAAAAAGTCCTAAATTGAATGATTTTTCATCTTTTAAGGACTAATGTGACCGATTTCGAATCTTTCAAGGACTAAATTAAAGGTTATACTCCCATATTAATTATACAAAAAATTTATAATTTAAACCCTAAAAATAAGAGAAGAAATATGAAAATGAGTATGATGTCGATTGGTTTAGTATTTATTAATTAGAGAGTAACTAACGATGAATGAAACCATCACACTGGTTCAATGGGGTGAGCATGGGACGGGTTAATTTATTTGTTTGTCTCCTACCCGACCCTAATTTTTTATTAGCCCAAATTTTAGGTGCTCTTACCTTTGATTGTGCCAATAATATAATAAAAAAGTCAACTATTATCATGTAAATGTTATTTGTTATTCGCTTATGCATAAAGTATAATATTCTCCCATGAATCTGAAATCATTCCTTTAAGATTGATACTTAAACAACTGTCATTTAACTTTTGAAAATATGTTCAGAAAAGATGTCCCAAATATGTTCTAATTAAACAATAATTCTATTATTTCAAAAGCTTAGGGGTTGTTCGAGGTGGTTGCGAGTTTTTAGTTTTTGGTTTTTAAAAATTTTCAATCAAGTTTTTACAACTCAAAACCAAAAATTGAAAACTTGTTTTTGTGATTTTCAACAAACATTTTGAAAACCACAAAAAGTGGTTTTCAGTTTTTGGTTTTGAGTTGTAAAAACTTGATTGAAAATTTTTAAAAATCAAAAACTGAAAACTCGCAACCACCCCGAACGACCCCTTAGTTAATTACCATACTCTAGCAGGCGCTTCTTTAATTTTCTCTCACTAAATACTACTATTACTACTGCAGGTAATCAATGGGACTGGCAAAAGAAAGTCATTATAGGTAATAGATCAAATTTTTATTATATTTCTCCTTACATGCATGTTTGTGTAATGTTTATGAGAAATTAATGTTTAATCCATCCATGCATGACATTGTCTCTCTTCATTAATGCCACCCACGACAAACTTGTTTGGACTTCAAATTTCAATAAAAAATAAGAGTGAAACCCTAAATTGATCCCTAAAAGATAAGGGGGTTGGTCATAGTGGTTCCTAAAAGAAAGGAAATTGCAAAAAGGTCCCTCACAAATTGTAACCTCAATCAAAATGGTCCTTCTGTTAGTCAAAGTCTGTTAAAGTTAACCGAGTTGATGATGTGGCATGTTTTATGCACAATCAGCATGGAACTCTTCATAATGGTCCATGCACAGTCACACAAAAAGATTGAAAACCCCATCAAATTAGCCCCCTTCCTCTCTCTCTCTCGACTTCAACCTTCTTTTTCTTCCCTGACTCTACTCACTCTGTTTTACATTTTACGTTTATAATGTCCAGCAGCATTAACCCTTCCTGTATGAAAAGTATCCTTCTGAGATGCTATCTCAGTTTCCATATCCCTTTTATCACTATCAACTTTATGTTCATCTGTGCGCCTTTTTTTCCTTGACCCATCTCCTTTCAGAACAGAATTTGAACCAAAATAAGAGGCATGATTTGCTGAACCAGCAACAGCTCTCTCAACAGCATGAGTTTTCACAAAATGCATCCCCTCCCTCATGACAGGCTGTGAATCTTCATGCTTTCTCTTCAAATTCTCGGATGACATCCTAAAAAAACCAGGAGATTCAGCAGCAGCAGAAGCTGATGTCAGTCCACTGGAAATACCACTGGGAATAGAGAAAGGGCCTGACCCGAGTGATGAGTTGACAGCAGACATGGGTGTCCTTCCTGAAACATGGTAGTTTCTCTCCATTCTGGTTGGGTTGAAGTTATGTTGCTTCATCTAAGAAATTCTTGAAGTGGAGGAAGCATTTCCGAATGCAGATGGGGTGGGGCCTCAAAAGCAAAAAAATGGTTTATTGCAACTGGTGCAGACAAGATGGAGGTTGAAATAAACAAGTTCATACTCAAACTGTGTCCTGCAGGAACTGCACATAGTCCAGAATGTCCGTTTCAATGACAAAGGAGATCCTGAAGTAAGATTGGGATGACCAGCACTCCTATGACCTCTGTCCTTCCAATTAGCAGTATTGAGGTTAAAGAAACCATTCTGATTAGCTGGAACATAAGCCTTTCCACCTGGAACTCCCTGATATATACCCCATAAATTGTAATGTTGGTCAAAGCTGGCTCTCTTGGCTTTATCAGATAATAAATTCCAAGCTTGTGTTATAAGATTAAATGCCCCATCTGCACCTACTGATTTATTTTTATCAGGGTGCAGAGTGAGAGCCAATTTTCTATACCCTCTTCGAATTGTTTCGTCATCGGCCAAGGGTTGCACACCGAGGACCCTGTACCAATCTACTTGCCCATTGACTTTTTTTCAGCAGAGATATACACATCAATGGTTGCCAGCATTTGAGGGAGGCCATCAAGATTGGGGTATAAGTCTCGAGCCTTCATTGCAAGTATTCTTGCGCCACCAAACAACTTCTCTGCAAGCTCTTTAGCCCGTAAGGCTTCATCTTTATTACATTCCATTCTAGCTAAGTTGTTTCTCCAAATGGCTGCTAATACACCAGGGTGATATCAATGAGGAGTGTGGACCAGTCAATAAAATATTTACATCCACAACCTGACAAGTGAACTCGATGCGTTTAGTGAAGATGATTCCTTTAATTCCAAAAGCCTAAGAAACCTTGAAGAAATAGGAATGAAGCGCAACAAGAAATTGAGATGAGGAAGTTCCTTGTGTTTTAGGTATGATTTTGGAACCAAAAGTTGACAGAATTGGGCACCGATCAGAGTTGCAAACCAAGCAAAGAGAGAAGAGGAAGAATGTAAAACAGAGTAGAGTCAGGTAAGAAAAAGAAGGTTGAAGCCGAGAGAGAGAGGATGGGGAGTAATTTGATGGGGTTTCCAATCTTTTTGTGTGACTGTACATGGACCATTACGAAGAGTTCCAGTCTTTTGATGCTGATTGTGCATAAAACATGTCACATCATCAGCTATGTTAACTTTAACAGACTTTGACCAACAGAATGACCATTTTGATTGAGGCTACAATCTGTGAGGGACCTTTTTGCAATTTCCTTTCTTTCAGGGACCACTCTAACCGACCCCATATCTTTCGAGGACCAATTTGGGATTTCACTCCGAAAATAACTTCCACGTATGAATATCATGGTAAAATAAAAGCATAGCATTTGTTATGGAAAATACATAATTAAGAATCTGAAACGCATCGTTTCACTTTTTATTTAAAAAACAAAAACCATTTATAAAGAAAAAGGGGAGGGGAAGCTTCTCGACTTTAAGAAGCAGACCCCCACCCCCATTTGCTATAACTCGTCGCCCCTCCCCCTCTCTTTCATTTTTCTCCCATTTTCATCTCCTCTCATTCTTTTGTGTTCCGTTTCCTCTCAATCCCTTACATCCAGTGAAAGGTAATGAAACCCAAAATTCCTACTCATTCCCTTTTTCTTTCCGAAACTAAGTTTGGTAATTTTTGGGGTTAGGGATAGTGCTCTGAGGAAGGAGGAGAGTACCCACATCGTATAGGTTGTTCGTTTTCGACTCTCTAAGGTAAATCCACAACTCGTAAATAGGCTATTGGTATGCGTTAACTTTAGGTAGAATTATTTTTAGAGCTTTGGGCACTAGTTTTAGGGATTTTATGGTTACCCATAAATAGGTAGAGCTTCAAAAAAATTTCTAAATGTTGGAATTGTTTGTTGGTGCTCAGATCTGTTGATTTCTACCTCGCACAATACTCTTGGAGTTGTTGGGAAGCAGTTTGGTTGACTCTCCATAGTTGTGAGTGGTTTAACGGTCATCGTGACCTATTTTAATATTTTTATAATTACTATTTTAATGTATCTTGTTCTATTTTAATGTTGTTTATTTAATAAATTTGGGAAACATACGCTTTTATTAATTTTATTCTCTATGAAATTTATTTCAAAGGTTAAAATCTTTATATATTTAAATTGATTATGTTTGATGAAATTGGAGATTTAGTTTTGGAAGAGACTTTGAGAAAATAGAATAAATTTGATATTTATATTATTGGGATCCATGTTAGAACCCCGTATGTCGTTAGCGGATGATAACGGCCTAGGTGCACCTAGTTGTATGATTCCGGGAGGAGAGGGCTATCCGTTAGATGGAGCCGCCACTCTGTGGAAAGGACTATCAACGAGATGGAGCTGCCCCTGATGATATGAGATGATGGATATGGTATGCTATGATATGACATTGAGACGTGATATGATTCCGGGAGGAGGGGGCTATCCGTTAGATGGAGCCGCCACTCTATGGAGAGGGCTATCAACAAGATGGAGCCGCCCCCGATGACATGATATGATTCCGGGAGGACAGGGCTATCCGTTAGATGGAGCCGCCCCAAGAGAGAGGCCACTCTTGGAGGAGAGGGCTATCAGCGAGATGTAGTTTCCCCCAGTTGATATTGAGATATGGACATGGTTCTGGAGAGGAGAGGGCTATTCGCTAGATGGAGCCTCCACATGGGAAAGGCCACCCTTCGGAGGAGAGGGCTATTAGCGAGATGGAGTCGCCTCTCGGTTCTATCATGAGTAATCCTTGATGTATTTACATTTCATATGATTTGTGTTTTACTCAATTAATTTCATTTCAGATTTAATTATTAAATTTATACATGATAAATTTATATTGCTTTGGAAATGAAAAACTTATCTTTTGGATATTGGAAACAAGTTATTTTAGATTGTGGGATTTATCAAACTCATGTGCTTAGCCAGTTTTATGTTGAGAAATAAATTTTATACTGCCAATTGTTTCTATCGAACAACTCGTGCGTTGGTATGTTTACCTTCTAGTTCATGGTGGTTGTTAGGCCCTTACTAAGTCTTTGTGACTTACCCCTTTCCATTGTTTTTCATCTAGATTCCCAGGCAGCTGAGTACCAGGCTGCTGGCAGATTCATTTGTTCCAGTTCTACTGCTATTTCATTTTGGTAGGCCTCCTTTGTATTGGTGGCCATTTGATATTATTTTGGGATTATTTGTCCATTCTGCAACTATAGGGAGTCTAGTTATGAGATTTGTGTTTAGATGTATATTTTGATGTTGATTGGATAAATATTATGTTGTTGGAAACTCTGGTTGGTGATATTTGTTCATAACAGGATTTTCTGAAAATTTTGGAATGTCCAAAATATAGGGGAGACCCTGTCAAAATTTCTGTAAAATCCTGGAAGTATGTTTATTTTTGGAAATCAAGTAATGTACTATTGTCTTAGGCTTGCCAGGCTAAGGGTATTAGTCTGTGCGCCGGTCACGGCCTTGGATTTGGGTCGTGACAGAATCGGCGTTGGTATAAGTGGTACATGCACCTTAAGCAAGGATTCGGCTTCAAATTTTGTGAATGGAAAAAATAATGTTAGAAGAGTTGGCTCTACATTGCCACCCAAAAAGTATACATGAGATTTACCCAAAAAAAAATAGAATTAAGAACATGATATTTATTCTTAATACTTAACGGTTGCATTTTAACTATTTTTGTCTATTCTTCAACTTTTCTAAGGGATCATAATTTAGCAACAGGGTCAGGAAGCTATGAATGGTTTCAGCTGTCATTAACAAGCCAAACATAACTTCCATGGGAAAGATCCCAGACCTATACCTCTTTTTTTTTTGTTAATTTAGATCTGATTTGTTTCCCCAACACATATTAATTAATTTATGAAAAATAAAATGATATCATATTTTATTAAATACTAATTCACTGACACCTCTTTGCTCACAGGTGCTACCAGTGCAACGGTTGTAGTATTGTTGATATGTATCACTATTTTTTATTTTAGATACAATTCATCAACATGGCAAATCAAATTTTGGTTGACAGCAAAGAGTAACCAAGATATTGAAGTGTACTTAAATAACAAAGGAGCCCTGCCTCTAAAAAGGTATAAATTCTCAGATGTTAAAAAAATGACCAACTCCTTCAAAGTTAAACTAGGACAAGGTGGATTTGGTGCAGTATACAAAGGAAATCTACTCATTGGTTCCCCTGTGGCTGTAAAGATAATGAATCCATCCAAAAGAAATGATGAAGAATTTATCAATGAGGTTGCTAGCATCAGTAAAACCTCTCATGTTAATGTAGTCACCCTTCTTGGATTTTGTTTGGAAGGCTACAAGAAATCTCTCATCTATGAGTTTATGCCTAATTGTTCCCTTGAAAAATTTATCCATAGAAAAGGACATGAAACTATTATGTCTTTGACTTGGGACAATTTGTATCAAATTGTTGTAGGGATAGCTAGAGGGCTGGAGTACTTGCATAGAGGATGCAACACTAGGATTTTACATTTTGACATAAAATCACATAATATCCTTTTGGATGAGAATTTCTGTCCCAAGATATCAGATTTTGGGCTTGCAAAGCTCTGTCCCAGGACAGAGAGCATTATTTCAATGTCAGATGCTAGAGGAACAATGGGATATGTAGCCCCAGAAGTGTTGAATAAACATTTTGTAGGAGTTTCACACAAGTCTGATGTTTATAGCTATGGAATGATGTTGCTAGAAATGGTGGGAGGGAGGAAGAACATTAATGCTGAAGCTAGTTACACAAGTGAGATATACTTTCAACATTGGGTATACAAGAGGCTTGAGCAAGGTAGTGAATTGAGAACAGATGAGGTGATGATCACAGAGGAAAATGAGATTGCAAAGAGAATGACCATTGTGGGCTTATGGTGCATTCAAACGTTTCCAAATGATAGACCTACAATGAGTAGAGTTATTGATATGTTGGAAGGCAACATGAATTCCCTTGAAGTGTCTCCAAAACCTTTGTTTTCTTCTCCTACTAGATCAGTACCAGAATCTTCCACTTCTTGAAATTAATTTAATTTCACTTTTATAGGTGAGTCTTAATTTCATGTTATATTGTAATATGAATTATTAAACTTAGCTATTTTGTACTTTTCATTTTGTCATGACATTACTTGACAAATGGTTTGAATTTCATATTCAATATATATATTTGCCATTATTAAGACTCACAAGATCAACTATAGGTTATGCATGATGAATAAAACGTTGAGTTGGATAAATCTGTTGCTATTAAAGAAGGCCAAACTATGGTAGCTATTCCTGATCAAATAATTCCAAAGTTAATTTCAACATAAGAAGTGGCAGATATGACTTAAAACGATGAAAAAAGTTGAGAAGGAATTAAGGCTCTTGATTGATAGGTTTAACGCATGAACAGGAGGAGGCAAAGACTGAGAATTATTTTCCCTTTAGACAATTTCATTTTCTTTCGTAAACTTCTATTCTTATCTACTATCTAGTAACTTGTATTTATTGTCTATTCAAATGTTATAGAAAATAATATATCTCTTCGAGGAAGCTTGCAACAAACATAAAGTTAAATGCAGTAGTAGACTCATTCTTTGCAGCAAACATGCTATACGTCATTTAGTTTGACCAATCCACAAAGCCTCTCTCCCTATCCTATTTGCTTCTCAGAAGCATGATTTACTCAGCCAATCCACAAAGGGCCTATGCAATCCTATCATATGGGATGCTTCTCACAAAGATTTTCAGAATGTACAATGTGCCTCTTGAGAATGAGGAATGTGAAGACAACTCCTCCTTCTTCAATAAAAGAAATATCAAGAAGATGAAAATAGTTCACCCCACACCTCCTGAACTATTTTCAAGGAGCAACAATGAAGAAGAAGAGACCACAAAAGGAGCAAGGGCTCCTAGGACCAAGAAGAAGAAAGAAGTGCTGAAGACCTTCTCCAGAAAAAAAAGGAAAGGTTCAACAGCATCTTCTGGAGATGGAGAGCCTAGCAAAATTCAAAAGACAACTTCTTCTGGAGTTGAAAGAGACAATCCAGAATGTTTCACTCCTTCCTCATCATTTGAAACTATTGAGCCATCACCTGTTGAGGAAGAAGAAGTTGCTTCTCCAGTAGAATCTGCTCCAGTAGAAGAGGTGTCTGCAGAAGAAGATAGGGAACCATCACTTGCTTCTACAGAAGGGTTACCTATAAATACACTAGCTATGCTTGCCACTACCCAGCCTATTCCTCCAACCATTCAACTTCCCTCTCCTACTGCTATTGCAGTTGCTACAGAAGAAGGGGCTGCTAAGGAATCAATGCAGAAGGAAGAAAATCAATCATCTCCTTCTGCAGGTACTTTTGGGACTGATTTGGTGAATCAATTTCTTGCATCCCCAATCCTGGATTCTTCTGTTCCTACTGTTGTTCCTCTCAAAGATAGCATTCCAGCTGTGTCTGCTCATCTCTCATCTATGGAAACATTTCTTCAACAACTAAGTGCTGAAAGGGAAGAAATCCCTTCTGAACCTCTGCAGAAGGAAGAGGCTGCTGGACCTGAAGATGCTTCACCCACTGCAAAACCTGAACCCTCCTCTTCCCAAGCACTTGAGAGACAAGTGAGGAAAATAAAGGCAGACATCAAGAAGTTGTTTTCCAATGTTAATATCCTCTAAAATTCAGTGAATGAGATGATTGAGAGGTTCACACAGCACCAATTTTGGTTCAACACCTTTGTTCTACCTGTTATAGCCCCTCAAGCACCACAGATGCCTTTCAATTAATACCAGCCTCCTCAGAACATCCTCCCACCAACTACCTCATCATCTTCTGATCATTCTTCACCCTCCAAGTAGAAGAAGTTGATGATTCTGCTTCTCCTAGGACTTATTAGTTTCTTTTTGATAGATGACAAAGGGGGAGAAGTAGTAAGTGTAGTAGGATGTTTGACATTGACATTATTATGGTTTAATTTCTGTTTGACTTTTTGTATGACATTCTTGAATGTCCCTTATAATTAATGAAATGATCTTTTGATGCTCAATTACTTTATGCTTTCTTCTGCTGCAATGAGTGCATTGAAATTGATCAATTAACAAAAAGACTGCTCAATACATTCTTTAATCAACTAACAACCATGCAAGTAACAGTAAACTAAATGCCAAAATATTGATCAATCTATCACATCCCCCAAAAATTACATGCATACATTCAGGGGGAGTATTTTTCAAAATTATAACAATGTAAAACTAGATAGGTTGTCATCATCAAAAAGGGGGAGATTGTAAGGTCCAAGAATCCCTTAAAAGTGTTTTAATAATGACAATCAATCAAGGTTTACTTGGAACAATTCTGAACTTTAAGGACTAATGATTTTGTTCAAGTGAGTGTTCAGAAGATACAGGAAAGCATTTGCAGAAGGTACATTTGAGCAGCAAAAGAAAGGAATAAATATCATTCATTCAAGAAGATAAGTCTCAGATTTGACAAGAATGACAAATCTGTGAAAAAGAGACATAATGCATACTGAGAAATCATGAGAATGATATTGTAAAGTCAAATGAATCCTCCAGAAGATAAGAACAACTCTCTAGAAGAAGAAATTATAATGAAATTCCTTTAGAAGGAAGATTCATTTTTGAAAAAGAAAGGAGAAGCTTATCTCAAGTTTCCAAGCATCCAGATATATTTAAACTATCCTCTCTAAGATGGAAACTTGATTGTCATAAGATAGAAGAAGAAGAACATGAGCTTAACAGTTCTGCAGAAGATACAGAACATATAAGAGAAAGTGAGTTTTTCACTTTCTAAGGTCACAACTGCAAAATAAACTCAAAATATTCTCCATCAAGCAAATTAAAAATTTCAAAAGGATTTGCAAGAAGAATGTCATTCCAGACATCTTGCAGAAGGAAAGAAGTGTTGTAGAAGGTGCAAATAAGTCAAAATTTAAGTTAATCCTCTTCTTCTCATCTTCTCATAGTTCCAATGTGGGCCAGCTGGCCCTAAAATAAGAGAAAATACTATACTGGAAAGGTTCATCATGTCTACAGAAGAAAAACCTTGAGAAATAGCCCAAAACAGCTTGTAGAAGATACTCTGCAAAAGATAGAAGCTGGTCAAACTTGACAGCTGTAAAGCCTGCACTTGCTGCAACAGAGAAAGAGACATTTCCTTCAGGCCAACTGAATGTCCAACGGCTATTTCACTCCAGCCTTCTATAAAAGGAGAGTTCCTCCACACTTTGAAGGCACCTCACTCCAGAAGATACATATAATTATGTTGTTTCACTTCTCCAATCTTCTGGAAAATTTCTCTCTCCTTCATATTTGTGATTTCTGATCTGAAAAGCTTTGGAAAGAGTCTAGGCTCATCATTTTGCTTCTGCTGTGCAAGGAATGTATTGATTGGAGCCTTGTATGTTTTTATTCTTTCTCATTTTCATTGTAAAATTCTCAAAAGAGGTGTGCAGGTGTATTTCCTTCTTCTGAGCATTTAGTAAAAGTGATTTCAGTGAGGTTTACTGAGATTTGGTGATCTCAGTTGGTTTACAGAATCTGCAGAAGGTACTTGCAGTATTCTGGGTACTGAATCTTCTGCAGAAGGTTCTGCAGTTGGTATTCAGTTAAAAATCTGAGTTGGTTAGGTTGTTGTTAGCCTGAAGAGGCAGGTAAAGAATACTAGTGGTAAGGTTACCCAAGAAGATTGTAATTTGATTAAAAGAGTGAGAAAATCCTACAGGTGTAGGGACTGGACGTAGCCTCAGGTTGGAAGAGGTGAACCAGTATAAAATTTTTGTGTCATCTTCTTTACTATTATTTATTACTGTCATATCACTTAACTCGATATACATCTTCTATAAAATTAAAACCAGCTAACCATTACCTTCTGAGAGCTTATTTCTTTGTATTGAGCCAAGGCAAACCCTTGAGCAGAAAAAGTATACAAAGAAATTACAGATATTTTAATCAATCACAATTCAACCCCCTTCTTGTGATTGAAGCCACAACTTCACAAGTATTGTCCCACAGAGATTAATTAACAATATTAAATTAAATCCTTAATAATGAGATAAGAAAAAATTATTATAATTTGAATTGTTGGTTAAGATTAATAATAATTAAACGAGGAAAGAGAGAAAATTAATCAGAAGGCAAGCAAGTACAATTAGGATTCAATTATGGTAGTGCCTAAGGAATCTGGTTTCACTTTAGGTGCTTACTAGAATTTCCCCCAATTTCCCTTATAATTTATGCCCAATTAATTGCCAATAACTTGTTCTAATACTATCAATACCCAATAATCATGCAATATTGATAATCTTCCTCTTAAAACACTATCCCCAAAGATCATGCAAGATAATGAATTAAGAAAAGCATAAAGAACCAATAAGTTATTTAATTTAATAACTGATTGAAAACCTAGAATTAAGATTGATTCTGTAAAATCCTAGATTCAATTGACCTTATAGATCCCTTAATTGAGAATGGTACGATCGTCTATTACTCAAATAACTAAGATTTACCAAGGGTGGTCAAATCGTGATATAATAAAATAATAAGGCAAACACAATTATAAAAGAGAAATCAATAATTTATAAAGAAAAAAATGGTTCAAATCAAGTTCACAATTTACGATCCACCATAGCCCTTTGGCTAGGTAATTAGTTACTCATAATAAAACATAAATCAAAACTAAAATTCCTATGAATTTCATAACTACTAGGAAAAACTCAAAGAGAAAACCTCATTTGATAGAATTGATTTACTCTAAGAGTTGCTCCGAATCCTAATGCAAAATGCTACCGCTCTTGAAGATCAAAATGTAGGAAGATGGTGAATGAATCTGATTCCTCTACTCAGTTATAGATGGTATCCTTATATAAGAATTACAATTATCCCATTTTGATTCTAAATTTATTTCCTCTTTTATTAACTTTCTAAATTTGGAAACTAGATGTGTAACTTAAGATAGCCCAAAAATCATCATCAAAACTTTTTCCAAATCTTGTCCAGGATTATCCTTTTATTTTGTTCAATCTCCTTTCTTTTTTGACCAATTTTCACTGAAGATTCTCCCATTATTTCATCAAATCTATTTTTCTTAGCCAAATCTTAATAAAGATTCTCATTTTATTTCTATGACAAAATAAAGGGAAATAAATGAGATATCAAATAATAATAATGACCATATATGTCAAATAACCCACTTAAATACTCAAAATACACATATAAAATAACAGTTTATCACTACCTAATAATATTAAAAAATATTTTATTGACTAAGAAAGTAATCATTTCAACCATGTTGTCTTAAAAGTTTTAGGAAATCTAATTTTTAATATATTAGTTTAGAGGTTAATTCTTACCCAGGATAATATGGGGTTGGAACAAGTATAGCATATCCTTGGTTTGCAAGGATGAGGGTTAAGGCCATCTCCAACAAGGCTTGCTTAGGAGAGTTTTTAAGGTGGAAGGATTTTGGAAAGTAACTTGGATGCATTGGAGGAAGATGATGTGGCAATTGGAATTCTTAATTTTAAGCATCTAATACTTGGCCAAACGACCGTATATACTTCCCTCCCAAGTTCTTAACATAAAAAAACAATAAAAATAACAACTTTGGGTGGATGAAACACATAATCAGTTGAGAAAAAATAAAACCCAAAATCATAAAAAAATTAAAAATAAAGATCAGATTACAGAAAATTGATTCAAAAAAATAAAAATAAAGCAATAAATTGCAAAAAAAAAAATACATAAAATTACATAATAATTGTGAAAAATTACAAAATAATTATAGAATATTATAGAAAATAAGTATTTGAAATATTTAATCTTTGTATAAAGTAAAATAAAAATATTAATTTTATTTTAAAAATTTACTGAAATTATAAAAAATAAAAACTTAAATTTTTAATGATTGTATGTATATCATGTTTTAAAATTAGAAAATATAGTAGTATTTTAAGTTGAACTAAAATATTAAAATAATAAAGTGGGGTAGTTTGTGGGGTCCATTTTAGAGTTTTTATAAAGTTGCTTTTTTGGAGCATAGAGTTTCAATTGTAAAAGTTGCTTAAAAAGTAAAAAAAAATTATGGTACAAGTAGGACTTACATAAAAATTAATATAATAACTTTTAGGCTTAAATATTATTTTGGTCCCTACATTTTTTCGTGTTTTTTATTTTAGTCCCTGCCAACTTTTTTTTTTAAATTTAGTCCTCATTTTTTCAAATGTATGTTATTTTAGTTCCTTCCAACTTTTTTTTTAAATTTAGTGCCCACTTTTTCAAATGTATGTTATTTTTAGTCACTGACACTTTTGGTTTTATTCCATGCCAACATTTTGTGTTTTTGGTTTTAGTCTCTGCCAACTTTTTGTGTTTTTTGTTTTAGTCCCTGCCAACTTTTTATGTTTTTTGTTTTTTGTTTTAGTCCCTGCCAACTTTTTTTTTAAAAAATTTAGTCGAGTAAATCATCAATTTGGTCCCTGAATGTGTTGTTCGCTGTCAAGTCAATCCCTGAATTGGCAGAAACTAAAAATTAGTCCCTGGAACTGTATTTCATCCGTCAAATTAACAAAACTATAATTTAGTCCTTGTAAATTGATACTTACTGTCATTTTAATCCTTCAAATTTTAGTACGTAAATTCAAATAAGTCCCTAAAACTAACAAATCACTATCAAAGTAGTCCTTGAAAGATTTGTTTTTGTTAACAGATGGACTGCTTTAATGTACAAAATACAATTTCAGGGATTAATTTTTAGTTTATGCCAATTCAGGGACTAATTTGACAGTGAGTAACTTTTTCAAGGACCAAATTGACGATTTACTCAATTTAGTCCCTGCCAAAAACACGAAAAGTTGGCAGGGACTAAGACCAAAAGTTTGCAGGGACTAAAATGACATATATTTGAAAAAGTGGAGACTAAATTTAAAAAAAAAAAAAGTTAGCGGGAACTAAAAGCAAAAGCACGAAAAATATAGGGTCCAAAATGATATTTAAGCCTAACTTTTAAGTAACTTGGGAAGAATTCTCTATTCGAGATGATTTAAAAACTCATTTGCTAAAGTACCACCAACAGTGAGAAAATTACTTTATCTATATTTGCTTTTTCAATTTTTTATTTATTAAATAATTTTTTTATCTTTTAAAAATGAAAAATGTAATTTTTATCTTTTAAAGATTAATGAAATCGTTCAATGACTTAAGGGTGATTATATCGATGTAAAGTTACATGTGAGATTGCATCAACATCAAGCAATCACTGGATGACACGTTCTTTCTTTGCTTGTTATTTATAAAGGGTGATTATATGGTGGACACTTTGAGTTTGGGTCCACCATAGATCACTAATTTTTTACTATAAAAAGTAATTTTAATTTTATAATATGTATTAATATATATTTTAGTATTAAATTTATACTATTTATGGTAAAGATCTACCATGGATCCAAACTCAAAGGATCCACAGCATGATTACCGTATTTCCAATTCTAGTTTCTAGGGATACTGTTCTTACTTCTTAGTCATCGGACTGAAGATATGTATGTCAGTATGTGAGGCTAATCAATGCAGATGACAATTGACATAGTCGTCATGGTTGACTCTTCCGTATCTCACTTTTTTTTTGTGACAAAATGTTTTTATTTTGTGACATCCCGTATCTCACTTCCACAGTAGTTTCCCTAGCGCAGAAAAGAAGAAACAGCGGCCGCCTCCTTCGCAAGCCTCCCCGAGGGGTTCTTCCTCTTTGTGAGAGTTTTCTTTTATTTTAGATGGATTATCTCTCATTTTAGATGGATTTTTTCTTTTCAATGGTAAGAGTTATTTCTTTTTATTTGTCTTTTCTTTATCTCCTTCTTCCATCTTTTCCTGCTCCTCTTCCTCTCTGTCTTCCATTTTTAAGCTTCATCACTTCTAATTTCTTCTCACCTCTCCTTTATTTTCGTTTTCACTTCTACCACCGTTTGTTTTTTTTTCTGTTTTATTTTCTATTCTTCTCTATAGTTGTGTTAACTTGACATTTTTGGAGGTTAGTTTGCATATGAGATATCAAGAGGTTCTTCTGGTTAGTTATTGCAGAGCCATATATTGTGAACAGAGGAAAAAAACAAAGGAAAGAAATGAAGAAAAAATGATTCATCCATCAAGCAACCTCCATGTCACTAATGACCAACTTGGGAGATTCATTACTTTCTTTTATTGTCTTGGTTTAACTTATTTGTGAGCGAGCATACTTATTGTAAGGTTTATGTGTTTAGTATTGCAATATCGCTCTGTTCTTTGCAATCTATTGTAGTTGTAGATGCCGTATGGCTGCCCATAAGACTTAATGAATTACTCCCTTCAGTCCTATTTATAAGAACATTTTAACCACTTCACACGAATTAAGGAAGTTGGTTAATTTAGTTGATTACAATAAATTTGTCATGAATGTGTATCACATTTACTAAACTACCCATTAATTTATTGAGACTCATTATCTTTCTCTTTCTATTTAACTACTCAATTGTGTCATACTCTCTCTACTAATTAATTACTCACTACCTCCACTAATGGGGTATTTTTGTCAAATAATAATTAATGCATGAGACAATCTGAAAAAGTTCTTATAGAAAGGACCAAGGCTCACCTTCAAAAAGGTTCTTATAAATAGTACAGGAGGGAGTATAATCTTTCGACAAAAAAAAAATTAATTTTATGCATAAGGTTGATTCGGATAAGGTTGATTCCATTCACATAAAATACCCGGTAAGAAATGATTAAATAGTCTTAATCATGACTAAACATTCTCTCTATTTTTCTACTCTCACCAAACATAGCATTAGGGATATTTATTATTAATAAAAAATACAAAAAAAACTACTCCTAATTATATAAAAAATATATATGAATAACAAAAAAATATAAGAATAAGAACATCACGGGGCTATTATTTCACCTAGAAATCATGATAAAAAATATAATTTTCTTTTTTCAGGATGAACCTGAACTATTCCATATTTTTTAGGGACTAATTTGAGAGTTCACTCAAATAAAATGAACTATAATTCTTTGATAATTAAAAAAAAGTGATGGAAAGAGATAAAAAAAAAAGAGAGAGTGAAAAGATCAATTTTATAAATGATCGAGGTAAGAAAAGAGAAAAAAAAGGAAAAATTGTCTTAATCATAATTGAGCTAAGAAGACCCTCCTTGAGGAGAAAATTCAAAAAGCTATGCCTATCATAAACGTGTAGCAAGCATAATGACTGGGAATAGGATTATAGGAAGAAATAATGGAAGAGCAAACCCATATCCATATCCATATCCTCATGCTTCTTTCGTCCATCTCTTTGTGGTTGCTAACCACTTTGCCACAATTTTCTCATTGTCAACCACCACCACCACAGGGTTACAATTATTCAGTTTGTAAGGAGGAGTCATACAACTGCGGAGAACTGTCCAACATTTCCTATCCTTTCTGGGGACAGAACCGACCTTCTTACTGTGGCGGCGGCGACTCATTCAAACTCAATTGCCAGCAGGAGGAGGAGGATCACAATACTACTACCATTCGAATTGGTTCACAAGATTTCACAGTGCTGAATATTCACACTACCAGTTATTCCATGAGATTGGTGCGAACAGACCTTGCCCGCAACGTTTGTTATCCGCAATTTAACAATACTTACTTAAGCCCCAGTGTGTTAATAGGTGTCATACCCATCTTCCTTAATTTCCTCCTGTTCATTTTCCCTCATCTAGGAGAGTATTACTATCCTAGGAGAGTATTACTATCCTATCTAGGATCACATGCACATGCATTTATGTCAATTCCCTGTTCTTAGTTAGTCATTTCAAAATAAATTTTGATACAAAAATTGAACATGAATTAATCATCTCTTTCTATCCCAGTTGCAATTAGAAACTCGATCTCCGGTTAAACAAATCAGAGGTATATATTGACCTTGTCAAAACTCTATTCTTCCAACAAATTACAGTTTTTTTTTTCACCAACAAATTACAGTTTAATAAATTAAATTACGGTTAGGAATTACGTACAAATTAAACTGTAATTGGCCGAACCCACTATCAGGCTGATGCTGAAATCTTCATCCTATTGCATGATTGAATGTTTTTTTATATTTTGAAACTAATACTAAAACCCCAAAAGTTAATTTTTATATATAATGAGGATTGTTCAAGATTTATATATATACTTTTAGTTGGACTAATCTCTAGATAGTGTCGGACTCTAACACTTTTTAGTGGTGTTGAATTAATTAATAAGTATCTCACCCAAAATTTCACCCGTGTGAAAATAATTTTGTATTTATCTTATCTTATCTTTATCTTTATCTTTATATATATATAAGCAAGGTAGTGAAAGTGGCCAATAAAATCTAAAGTAAGGGCACAACAGTAAATTTTCTTAAGCAAAACTTCTAAAAATAGAAAGTATCTTTTACATTTGAAATGATTAATATTATACATCACCATTAATTAACTATAGTAATTATATTAAAGTAAATATCACTATAAAAATAAAAAATTAAAATAATAAATATAAATATAAATAATTTAAAACATATCTAATATTTTAAAAAAAATAAAAAAATAAGAAATTTAAAAAATTCTCAAACACTTAAAAAAACTAATTTATAATTATGTTGATAGTAATTATAGTAATTATTTAATTATAGTTATTTTTATATTAAAAAGAAAGGTTTATTTTTTGGTAAAAAAAAAGAATAAAACTAATAATAAAAACATAATATGAAATTTAATAAAAAATAATTTTAAAAAGTAAAACTTAATTTTAAAAAAATAAAATTATAATATGAAATTTGAAACATGCTCAAAACTTAAAAATTATTTAATAATTATAATAACAATAATTATATTAATTATTTCATTAAAGCCAATTTTAACAATCAATATTAAAAAAAGTTTATAACATAAATAAAAAATATAGTATAAAATTTAAAACATATTAAAATAATTTAGAAAATTATTTCATAAAATAAAAAATGTAATACGAAATTTGAAACATGCTCAGACACTTAAAAAATGTATAAATTTTCTTATGATATTTATAGTAAATTATTATATCAAAATATCAAATATTAGTATTAAAGGTCATTTCAATATTTTAAATATATTAAAAAAAGTTTTATAAGATAAATAAAAATATACTGTGAAATTTAAAATAATATTAAAAGTATTTTATAATTAAATTAATAGTAATTATAATAATTATTTAATTATGGGTAAAATTAAACTTAGTTATATTGCAACATTTAACTTGATAGGAAAATTAAAATTTAATTTAGTTATGAGTAAAACTAGCTAGCAAAGTTTTTAAGTGGTTGATGAACTGAGCAATGCCTATAACCCATAAAATTTTAGTTCTAATCAATTGTATTGCCAAGCGGGCATATATAAACTGACAAGAAAATTATTGGTGTTTGAAAAGAAATACTATAGTATAGTTTGGTCTATTTGAAATTAAACCTTAAAATAAAATAATGAACGTTACATCTGAAAGCAATTCCAATAATCTTAAAGTTTTATCCTATACAAGAAACATTCTTGGAGCACTAGAAAGAATTCTCTAAATGGTCATTCATGTGTTTTTTACATCATGTACTAGAGGCATTCCATAAACAATAGAAAAAAACTCACAAAAGGGTCATTCCATAAGCATTAAGGATAACGAATTATATATTGGATTGTATGATTTTTTTTATTATAGATCAGATAAAAAATCAAATAAAATAAAATCTTTTCAAATAAATAAAAGGCTTAATTACACTTTTGGTCCCCAAGTTTAGTGTTTAGGCAATTTTGGTCCCCATACTTTTTTTTGCTCGAATTCAGTCTCTTAATTTTTAATTTGTGACAAATATAGTCATCCGTTAACTTTCCATCCAATTACTAGCAAATTAATCTGATGTGTCAGCCAGCGTGTGACCTTAGTTATTTATTATTTGATAAATGAGAATGGGAAATATTAATCATAAGTGAATCCCTTTTGAGAAAATTTCTTTCTGTATTAAAGGGGTATGAGAGGGAAAGTTTCAAAAATTGATCAATTTCATGGGTACGTATAAAAAATTTAAATATGATTTTCATGGAAAGAGAGTTGGTACAGAGTATGATTGAAAATGATGATCACATATTTTTTGTTAGATAAATGGGTTAGGGGGAGCAATTATAGGACAAATAGTTATCAACCTTAAAAAAAGTTAGTTATCCCATTAAAAATGTAATATATGAAAATTCCTTTGACAAACTACAAAAAAGAATAATAGTTCCTTTTTTAAAAATGTACTTTTGAAACTTTTAGAATGTTTAGATAATCATGTTTTTGGAAAATATTATGTAATCAATAAATTAAAATAATTTTAAAAGTTACTATAGTTTTAACTTCTTTTATAAATATAATTTAAATAGGATTTAATGGATATACATGGACAATATAAAAAAAGTTTACATGTTGGGGTGGAATAAAGGAAAAAAGGAAGTATTTTGAGTTAGTTAGGATATATTGTGCAAAATGAAAAATTGAGGCAGGGATAAAAATAAAAGATGAATAGAGAAAAATAATCATTCACGACAATATATAATTTTTAACTTTCATATGTTATGAATTCTATTTATTAAAAAATTATTGTGTGTTTTTTTGTCAAATTATTATTATATGTCTAATATGATAAAAATGCCTCGTGCATAGCACGGGTACACGACTAGTTTTAATTAAGGGAAATGCTAACTTGGTTATGGTTAAGGTTCCAAAATTAAAAAGTTTTTATAGAACTTTGCAATATTTAACTTTATAAATGCAATTAATACTGTGACTTCTGGTTCCTTAACGGGTGCCCTGAAAACATTCATTAACTAGTTGTTAGCAGGGACCCTTTAACTAATATTTTGTTGGGAAAAAAAGGATATTTTGTAAAGAAGATTACAGAGAGAATATTTCAGAGAGTAAAAGTAATCTGAAATTTTATTCACACACACATTCTATACATGTGTACTTCTATTTATAGTACAAGTTAGTAACTCACCATTAACTGCATTGTAACTAACAATAACCAATTAGCTAACACTAACCACCATCTTGAATTAATGTCACAAAACACCTCCTATAATTCAAAATACTTAGAGATACAACTTTCAAAATCTGCAAAAAAAAAATTAATTCAAGTCTCCCTTTGTTTACTTGATCTCGTAGAAAATGGAACCTTGTCTCAAAGTGTTTGCTTCTTCCATGTGCTACTAGATTTTTGGCTAAATTGATGCTTGATTTGTTGTCAAACATTAAACACATAGGCTTCCTTAACTGAATTTGTATTTCAATCATCAAGGATTCTAATCAAGCTGCTTGACATGCTGCATAAGAAGCAACTAGTTCTTCTATCCTCTTTATCTCCACACCAGTCCGAGTCTAAATAACTTTTTCTTCACATTGACTTATCCTCCTTGGAAACATTATTCCAAATTTGAAGTGTCATTTAACTACCTCATAAGTCTCTTAACTGCTAAACAATCACTATAAGAAAACTTGATTTTAGACACGACAAAGTAGCAACGGCAGACCGTCACAAATTGCGATGGCTAGCTGTCGCTGCAGATTTTTATATATTTTTTAAATTAGTTAGAAAAAGCATAGTGACGGCTTGGCTAAGTCGTCGCTAGCTCCGATGACTGTAGCGACGACTCGATCGTCTCTTAGCTGAAAATAGTGCTTTGTGACGGCCTGAATTAAGATTTGCATCCGCCTGGTGGTCACTATTTGAAAAATGAAATTAGCGACGACTTGGCCGTCGCTAAGGCTGACACTAAATTTGAATTTTAAATATATTCGTAATTTTAAAATTAATTGTTTGAGACGACCATTTTTTAATTAGCATCAGCCTGGTCGTCGCTATTTAAAATTAATATTAGCGACAACTGTCACTAAAGTCGACGCTAATTCTAAATTAAAATTATACGCAAACCGGTTTCCCCTTTCTTCTCCCTCCTTTCTTCTTACCTTCTCCTCTTCTCTCTTCTGTCGCTTTTCACCACCATTGCACAGTCTATCAAGCTCTCCTCACTGTCCCTCAAGCTCTCTTTCTCCTTCATCCTCTCCCTTTTCCTAAACTCTTCAATCTCACCGATTATTTTGTGAGACAAGCCCTTATTTGGTTAAAAGGGACGAGGACAACGCCCAACACCATGGGATGTCATTGCCAGCCATTAAGCTCCTTCGTGGGCATCCAACCAGTACTGTGTTCACCCTTATGTGTAATGAAATTGTTCCAATTTGCATTTCTTTGTATATTGTATGAATTTTTTGTTAGTGGAGAGCTGAGCTCAATAGGTGAGACTCTAAGGGTGCTGGTTGTGTGCTGATAATATAGAATTTTGCATGTGTTTGTAATTTTTGTTGTTTGTTAGTGGAAAGCTAAGTTCAATAAGTGAGACCCTATGAAGGGTGTTGGTTGTATGCTGATAATATATAATTATGCATGTGTTTGTGTTGTGGTATGTGAAGTTGTTATGCTAAATTTATATAATTGTTGAATTTTAGACAAATGGATCATTGATGGATGTATAATAAGATTGATTCTTCTAGGAGATTGAGCTATGAGTATATCAATGGGGTTTTTGAATTTGTTAAGAATGCTATGAAATTGAATAAACTTCATTTTTGTATGAAAGAGAGATTAGGTGTCCATGTGTGAATTGTAATTGTGAGAAGATTCTGAGACCACCATTAGTTAGAGCTCATTTGTTGAAGTCTGGATCGGATTTAAACCAAACTATTGTGTATATGGACTGAACACGGAGAAGAAGAGTCTAATAATGTTGACTTGGGGGATGATGAAAATAATGGTGTTGAATATATGAATTATGAACCTCAGTTTGCCTCAGTGACTTAGATAGTGTATGACGCGTTTAGGCCTATACATGATGAACCACATGATAATGACCATGAGACACCTAACCCAGATGTGTGAAAAAAAAGGCACATTACATTCCTTGAATAAAACATTATATTATCTGATATACTACTATATATGTAAATACTTTCAAAACCAAAATAAATCTGATCTTAGGCCGCTCCTTTATAATGTCCCTCCAAATGGTCAATACCATTTTTATGAAGCCACGAAACAATTCATCTCCTAATTAATTGATCAAATTAAATTCCATCATCACATACCTTAATTTCATCACCCCCAAACATGTCTCCTCTTCCTCTGCCACCTCCTTATTCCTTCAACGCATTCTTCTTTCTCTCACTCTTTTTCTTCTTCCCAATATATGTCGCTAGTACTGATGCTGAAGGGTACATAGCTTGTGCACCTTTTAGGTGTGGGAATTTCAGTGACATTAGTTACCCCTTCTGGAGTCGCAACCAACCAGATTATTGTGGGGACCCAAAGTTCAAGCTTGATTGTCAGCAAGGCAATGTGACTACTAACATCAAGTCCCAAAAGTTCCACATCGTTGACATAAATGAAAAATCTCAAATTTTGAAGATTGCAAGGTTGGATTTATTAGGCTTGGGTGAGAGTGGGCCTTGTCCTGAGAAAATCAATGTGAGCTTGGATTTGGATTTCTTCAGCTACACCTCCCATGATGATAACTACACTATATTATATGACTGTTGTTTTGATTCATACGGGTCTCCTGTGAATATCGATCCTTCTAAGCATTTTACTTGCTTCAAAGATGGTAATCCTCTTGATGCATACATAGTGTTAAGTACAGATGTGGGAATTTCATTGGTCTTGGGTGCATGAATAATATCACTGTCCAGAGTTCCAACAAGGGTTCCTCCTCTGTGGTGAATGTTTTAGATGAGGGATTTGAGGTTAAGTGGAGTGGTGTGAATGGAAACAAATGTGATAGTTGTAGAAATTCTGGTGGGAGATGTGGATACAATGCATCTGCAAATGCATTCATGTGTCTCTGTCCTAATCGGCAATCTTATGGTGGGATTTGTTACAAAAGCGCCTCAGCACCAAAACATCCAGAACAGGGTCATTTCGCTACAAGTACACATTCTTCCTTCTGATCTTGAATAGAATATACTATAGTTTGAATTAAATGGATATTCTTTCAATTTGACTCGCATTAGCGTGAGTTGAATTTCATTAATTATTATGAGTTATATATAGCAGAGTGTGCCTACATAAAAAGATACCATTCATGTTCGAGTAAACCATCAAAATGATCCCTGAAATATATGGGGTCGGTCAAGTTGGTCCATGAAAGAAACTGTTTGCCCTAAAATTTAACATAAACAAATGTGTCTCAGAACAATCTAGGACGAGATACGGGCCCTCTTAATTTGAGTGGGTTCTACCTAGTGTAAAATCTATGGAAGAGTGTAGCAGGACATAAAACACTCATGAACTGGCCCTTGAACGGGACTTAAATTGCATTAAAGGTGCAAATGTACAACGCATAGGAGAAGTCACTGAAAGTTACAATTACAACGCCATTGATTCCTAATCTATAAAAGCATAAGCAAGTAAATGAAGACAAAACAAGTGAAGAAGAGATGAACATAAAAGAAAAGGGTGGTCTGCGTTGTCCCTACTTTCTCTCAACGTACTGTGCGCCTTTGATCATTGTGGTGGATGCTGCGACTTTTAGGGTGCTATTGAGTGTTCAGGTTGCAGACCCTAGTTTCTTCATATTTTCTCCTATTTATAGTTGTCCCTGGTAACCGTCTTTGGGCTGCCATAACTTCCCAAGTTCTTTACGTAACTCCTCATGAACCCACGTCATCTGCATGCGCTCTGGTGGGCTCGTGCTTGATAACTTTCGTTGATGACGTGGAAAACGTCTAAGATAAACTTAACTGAATCAAAGGGGATGACCTATGCTCGAACTAATGGAGAAAGGTTCTTTCGAACCAAGGTAAAGGAGATGGTTCGAACCATCTAACAACTCTTCCTTTTCGAACCATCGTTCCTTTCGAATCTGCCTAGACCCTCTCTTGATCTTCTCTTTGCTTCTTCGAACCCAGACCTTTATTATGCTTTTCGAAGCCACTTACTTGTCGTCCAACTTAATTGTCTTGACTACCGCCCACTTTGGTCAATGTGAACAAGAATTCTTCTGATTGGCTCGTCGGAGTAGTATTCTTAATTCTTTCATTGCATTCCACCCCTATAAAGGGGAAAAATACTCCATTTGGGTTCCATCATTCTTCCCTGTGGCCATGGAGAGATCCCTGATATTGGCTGCCATGTACGACCTGATCTTGCCATTATATTTAGACTCCAGGTCGACAGAGTGTCCAACATTAGTGGTCACTTCAAAGTGGGCCTTGACCTCAGGTCGAACAGCGCAACCAACATCCAAGGCCTTAGCCCCATGCATGGCCTGGTACTACTTCCACCTCCTTGGTGCCAGGAGGATGCTCAGGGCAATGAGTTATCTCAAAGCCCAATGCCTAATCTTCTGATTCTCGGGGGAGGAGGAGGAGGGCAAAGGAAGATGATGGGGGTGAGGCCCTTAGCCCTTGGATTATTTGGAAGGTCCAAGGCTGAGAACCAACCCCTTTTTGAAGCTCGCAGTGAGGTGTTGTTCCTCCTCCGAAGACATGACACTGACACCTAGGTCGAAGGGTCTACTTCCTCCATTCGAAGCTTCGGTTCGAAGGTCAACATGCCTGTAAAAATGTAATAGGAAATAAAAGTTAGGTTCGAATAGCGAACCCTTAGACTTTAGTTCGATCCTATTGTAATTTCTATTAGAATCCCTTAATAAAAATATTCTTTTTGGCTCTCTGATAGCCACTTCGAACTATATTTTTATTTTTTTTACGAGTAACAGAAACAAAATTGTAAATTAGTCCCCGACAAATACAAACATCAATCAATTTAGTCCTTCTGTTAACCTCCGTCAATTGGACTTGAACTTAACAGAGGCGCTGATATGGCATGTTAACTGTTTAGTCAGCATGAAAGATGGAAATTCTTCAAAATGGTCTCGGTATGTCAATGTCTAATGTGGCTCTCATAAAAGATTAAAATCATTCAAAATAGTCCCTGTAGACAATTTCCTTCAAAATAATCCATTTCCCTTCCAACCTCGTTCCCACGCCCTTTACCGCATCTCCTCCCAATTCTCTGACCACCTCACTGACGCCCTCCTTCGCCGCCACACCATCGCCTCTCTCTCCTTCTTCCGCCTCGCCACCCAACAACCCACTACCAAAAAAATCATTTCATGAAGGTGAATAAATTTCCTTGTGGCCAAACAATCCCAGCCAGAGATAATTCGGAGCATATATTAAAAAAGTATGATGTAACCTGTGAGCGGGGCTGGCCCAACGTTTCTTTGGGCCTAAGTGAAATTTTTTATAAGGCCTTATTAAATGAATAAAAATAATTTATTAAAATATTGTAACTTTGTTTAAAATTTATCTTTTGAGCTAGAAAATTATTCATTAAATTATTATAATCAATTTCATTTAACATTTCTTTTTCTATCGATAATAAACTCACTTCATTTAATCTTTTTTGAGATATTGTTAAAAGGATTAATATTTAGAATCATTAATTAATAATTATTATTTACGAGAAGAGAAAGTCATGATAAAATGGAGCCATTTTTTCATAAAAAATAGTGTTTAATTACTTTTAATAATTTAATATTATTTATAAAATAATTATCATTTATTTTTTAAGAAATATTAGTAACAAATAATTTTTTTAGGCCTAAAATAAGAGTATTTTTTTGGGGGCTCTAAAACGATGGCTTGGGAAGTTTGAGGGTTGAGCCACCCCTGCCTGTGAGTAAACAATTAAAATCAAGAAGAAAATCTCAAGTTGATCTTTCAAAATTTAAATATATATGTTATCATATTAATTATACAAAAGAAAATTGATAATTTAGTTCCTTTGTTACATCTTTTTTTTAGGAGTGTTGTTACCTTTAAATGTGCCAATAAATAATATAATAAAAAAATAATTATTTGTACAACAAACAATATCACAACAAAAAAGAATACAGAAAAATATGGGATATGATGTAATGGAGAGGGATAAAAATGTGTTAAATTAATTATTGTAAGTTGTGATTATATGAGTTTATCTGATATAAAAGTCAACTATATATTATCATGCAAATATTATCAGTTATTAGCTTTTGGATCAAGTATAATATTCTCCTATGAATCTGAAAATTAAACCTTCCTTTAAGATTGATAGTTTCATTTAACTTTGGAAAATCTGTTCAGAAAAGGTGCATGTCCCCAAATGTTCTAATTAAACAATAATTCTATTATTTCAAAATTAAGCAAGTTAATTACCACACTGTAGCAGGTGCTTCTTTAATTTTCTCTCACTAGATACTACTACAACTGCAGGTAATCAATGGAACTGGCAAAAGAAAGTCATTATAGGTAATAGATTTAATTTTTTTATTATACTTTTCTTCTTACATGTTGATGTAATGTTTATGAGAAATGTTTAATCCATCCATGGTAAAAAAATCATTATTATCCTTCATTGGACAGACAAGCATAAACCATGCATCACATTACCTCTCTTTCATTAATGCCTACCCATGACAAACTTGTTTGGACTTCAACTTTCAATCGAAAATAACTTCCGCATATATGAATATCAATTAAGTACTGTGAAGTGTGAAATAGCATAACATTCATTATGGTAAATACATAATTAAGAACATTATCTTCATTCTTAAGACTTCAATAGTTGCATTAATTTTAACTATTTTTGTCTATTCTCTTCAACTTTTCTAAGGGATCGTAATTTAGCCATAGCAACCCTATTGCTATGAATGGTTTCTGTCATTAAAAAGCCAAACATAATAACTCTCATGGGAAAGATCCCAGAACTATACCTCTTCTTTATTTAGATTTGATTTGTTTCTTCCACACGTTTTAACTAATTAATTTATGAAAAAATAAAAGGATGTCAAATTTTATTAAATATTAATTCACTGACACCTTGCTCACAGGTGTTACCAGTGCAACAGTTGCAGTATTGTTGATATGTATCACTATTTTTTATTTTAGATACAAGTCATCAACATGGCAAAAGAAATTTTGGTTGACAACAAAAAGCAACCAACATATTGAAGTGTACTTAAAAAACCAAGGAGCCTTGCCTCTAACAAGATATAAATTCTCAGATGTCAAAAAAATGACAAACTCCTTCAAAATTAAATTAGGACAAGGTGGTTTTGGTTCTGTATACAAAGGAAATCTACTCACTGGTTCCCTTGTGGCTGTAAAGATATTGAATCCATCCAAAAGAAATGATGAAGAATTTATCAATGAGGTTGCTAGCATAAGTAAAACCTCTCATGTTAATGTTGTAACCCTTCTTGGATTTTGTTTGGAAGGCCCCAAGAAAGCTCTCATCTATGAGTTTATGCCTAATGGTTCCCTTGAAAAATTTATCCATAGAAAAGGACATGAAACTATTATGTCTTTGACTTGGGAGAATTTATATCAAATTGCTATAGGGATAGCTAGAGGGCTGGAGTACTTGCATAGAGGATGCAACACTAGGATTTTACATTTTGACATAAAACCACATAATATCCTTTTGGATGAGAATTTTTGTCCCAAGATATCAGATTTTGGGCTTGCAAAACTCTGTCCCAGGACAGAGAGCATTATTTCAATTTCTAATGCTAGAGGAACAATGGGATATGTAGCCCCAGAAGTGTTGAATAAACATTTTGCAGGAGTTTCACACAAGTCTGATGTTTATAGCTATGGAATGATGTTGCTAGAAATGGTGGGAGGGAGGAAGAACATTAATGCTGAAGCTAGTCACACAAGTGAGATATACTTTCCACATTGGGTATACAAGAGGCTTGAGCAAGGTAGTGAATTAAGACCAGATGAGGTGATGATCACAGAAGAAAATGAAATTGCAAAGAGAATGACCATTGTGGGCTTATGGTGCATTCAAACGTTTCCAAATGATAGACCTACAATGAGTAGAGTGATTGATATGTTGGAAGGCAACATGAATTCCCTTGAAGTTCCTCCAAAACCTTTGCTTTCTTCTCCTACTAGATCAGTACCAGAATCTTCCACTTCTTGAAATTAATTTAATTGCACTTTTGTAGGTAAATGTTGCATGTTATAGTGTAATATGGATTACTAAACCTAGGTATTCTGTACTTTTCATTTGTCATGAAATTACTCTACAAATGGTTTGAATTTCATATTCAATATATATATATTAGCCATTATTAAGACTCACAAGATCAACTATAGGTTATGTTTGGTGAATAAAACGTTGAGTTGGATAAATCTGTTGCTATTGCAGAAGGCCAAATTATGGTAGCTATTCCTGATCAAATAATTCCAAAGTCAATTTCAATATAAGAAGTGGCAGATATGACTTAAAACGATGAAAAAGGTTGAGAAGGAATTAAGGCTCTTGATTGATAGGTATAACACATGAAGAGAAGGAGGCAAAGACTGAGAATTATTTTCCCTTTGGACAATTTCATTTTATTTCCTAAACCTTTTTTTTTGGGGTACAAAAGAATTTAGGGTGTACAGAGGTACAGAGGTACTTACATTTATCTCACCCCAAGAGGACAAGTGGAAGCAGGCCGGCCCAACCCCAAGCCGGTGAAGCAACCGCTTTAGGCCCCCAAAAAATACCCTTATTTTAGGCCCCAAAAAATATTTGTTACCAATATTTTTTAAGAAAATAATTAATAATTATTTAGTAAATAATACTAAATTATTAAGAGTAATTAAGTATTATTTTTTTTCTAAAAAAAAGGTCCCAATTTATCGTGACTTTCTCTCTTCTCATAAATAATAATTATTAATAATTGATTTTAATATTATTTCAATAACAATGTCTCAAGAAAGATTAAATGAATTGACTTTATTATCGATAGAAAAATAAATATTAAATGAAATACTTATAATAATTGAATAAATAATTTTTCATTTTAAAAGGATCAAAAGATAAATAAAGTTATAATATTTTAAAAAAATATTTTTATTCATTTAAAAAGGCCTCATAAAAAAATTCGCTTTAGGTCTAGAGAAACATTGGGCCGGCCCTGAGTGGAAGTTCGACTTACAACATGCGAGACTCTGTCTTGCTCCACTTGAACAACCGTTTGGGGTTATTTTCTTTCTTAAACTTGTTATCTTATCTATTTAGTAACTTGTATATATTTATCCTTTATTCAAATGTTATAGAAAATAATATATCTCTTCGAGGAAGCTTGCAACAAACATAAAGGCAAATGCAGTAGAAGACTCATTCTTTGCAGCAAACAAGCTATACGTCATTTAATTAGTTTGACTTTAATATATAGATTGTGATACCGCACATACATAATTATTCAGCTCCCAACAGTATTCATCTGCTAAATAATTAGCCCCCCTCAGAATTCTGTCATAGCAGGCTTTTTATCACACATATATGTCTCCTCTTCTTCTTCCATCTTCTTTTTCCTTGTCAACGCCTTTTTCTTCCTCACACTCTTCTTCTTCTTCTTTCCAATATATGTCACTAGTACTGATGCTGAAGGGTACATACACAGCTTGTGCACCTTTCAGATGTGGGAAATTCAGTGACATTAGTTACCCATTCTGGAGTAGCAACCAACCAGATTATTGTGGGCACCCAATGTTCAAGCTTGATTGCCAGCAAGACAACACGACTATTGTCATCAAGTCCCAGAAGTTCCTGGTTGTTGATATGTACAAAAAATCTCAAATTTTGAAAATTGCAAGGTTGGATTTATTGGGTCAGACTTGTCCCACACAGTATAAGAATGTTAGCGTTGATTCAGCTTTCTTAAGCTACGCGCTTAGTGATGTTAATTGTACTATATTATATGACTGTCCTGTTTCAAACATATCTACTCTGAATTCGTCGGATTCTTCCATGCCCTTTACATGCCTCATGGATGGTAATCCTCATCGTGCATGCTTACTGTTTAATTTATTTAATATGTTTCAACTATAATATACCATATTAAAAAATTTAATTAGATCATTTTTTGTTATAACTATTAATATACATAATATGATATATATTATTAAATAATAATTATAAATTAACCAACGAGCACATGCATTAGCTAACGTGAGAATGTTTAGTGATTTCGAGTTCAAACTCTAAATAGAGTTCAAACTCTAAATATGCTTCCATTAGAGATATACTTGTTACCTCCCACAGAAAAAATGTTATGATAAGAATTTGATTTTGAATTTGAATTAAAAAAGATTTGGAATATAATAGGAATAGTTGAAGGATAGAATCATAAACAAAAAATAGGGCATGTTTTATTTATAGTTTTTAAAAATAATTTTGAAAAAGTGTGCCTATTTTTTTTCAAAAAATAAAATTAAGAAAATACTCCGTTTAGTTTGATTTTTTTTGTTTTCTTGTTTATGTGGTAAATAAATTATTTTATTTTTTTCAAAAATAATTATTAAAAAATGTTCTCTAAAACAATTTGTAAAACTAAAAAACTAAAATCAAACACACCCTTTAAATTTAAAATATTAATTATTAAAGAAATTGAGAGTATTTGAGAAATTATTTAATTAAAAACTTTTGCAAGAGGGTGTGTGTAAAAGACACTCTCAAAGAAAAGTAGTTAACCAACATGGGTTGGTTCAAGTGGTACATACTTATTTTTTCTTAAATAAAGTCTTGAGTTCAATTCTTGTTTATGGAAAAAAAATTCCCCAATGCAGGAGAGCTCCCTCCAGACTCTTTTGAAATTTTTACTTTGTCCTTTTTTAGATCCTTTACTAATTTTAAAAGCATTAATTATTTGTTTTTATCTTTACCCTTTATAATATTCAACATTTATAATTTTTAAGTTTATTAATGTGGAGGAACTAAATAGAATTTGTCTTAAAATAGGAGTAAATTTGGAAGTTCCAGAAATATTTAAAAAAGAAATACATTAAAACATTTTTCTTTAATACATATTATATTATGTTATACTAATTTAAATGAAATCAAGATAAGGGTTCTTTTTATTTTTTATATTTTTATTTTTTATCATGTAGTTATAAAAAGTACATTATCTTTTCCTAAGCATCTAAAATTCACATTTTTAAAAAATAAAACCTTATTTTAATTTAAATGTCACTTTATTATCTTTAAATAAGGGAAAATAATTAATAAAAATAATATAAAAAGTAGAAATAAGGAAAAACTAAACATTAAATTTTTTAAAAAATTATAAAAGTAAGCAATAAAAGAGTCATAAAGAGGTAATAATACAAAATTTATAAATATTTGAAAGGATCAAATTAATAGTTAATAAAAAATTAAAAAAATATTTGGTGGGTCGTGGCTCTTGCTTGCCTCTTAACTACTGCCCTGTTTGTTACGACAGAGACACGGAAAAGAGAGTAAGGAGAGAGAGAGATAGCAAAGAAAATCTCAAACCACCGCATTTGGATTGAGAGAAAGAGAGAGTTTAAGTGCATAAAAATAGTGGGGTCCACAAAAAGTAACTCTCCCCTTGGCAACGGAGAAAACGAGGGTGAGAAGGGGATTGATGGATCCAAAGTCCAATTTAACCCTCTATAAATCGATTAAAATTGCTAAAATCGATTAAAATCAATAAAATTGAATTATTTAATGTTTTTTATTTAAAGGGTAGTTTCGTATTTGTACCTTTTTATACATCTCTCTTTATCTCATTTCTCCACAATCAAACAATTATCATAATTAATTTCTCTTCTATCTCTCTCATATTTCTCTAATACCAAACAACCTCTATTTCTACTTAATTTCTCTACTATTTCTCTCTTCCTTATCTCTCTCTTCCCTATTTCTCTCTTTAAACCAAACAAAGGGTACGTCTTTGATGTGGATATTCCAAACTTAAAAGTGAAAGATAGAGTAAATTAGCAAATCAGTCCCTGACTTTTTTAACGTCATGCAATTTAGTCCTTGAGAAATAGAAAACTCCCAATATAGTCCCTGACTTTTTACTTTTTCTTTCACTATAGTCCAACTGTGTTTCCCGTTAATTTTTTTACAACGTGTCACGTTTAGTGATACTCTGTCATACTGTTTGTCACTAAAGTGTCCACAGTGACACAAAAAATATGTGATTTCATCAAATTTCTTGAAAGACTTCAACTCCACCAGTCATGTGCTTCCATATTCTCCGTTATTCTCTCTTCTTCCCTCTTTTCATTGGAAGGTTTCAACCTCAATGAGGTTATTTTTGTGCCCCGATGACAAACAGTGTGATAGAGTGTCACTAAACGTGACACGTCGTTAAAAAATTAACGAAAAATACACGGTTGGACTATAGCGAAAGAAAAAGTAAAAAGTTAGGGACTATATTGAAATTTTCTATTTCTTAAGGACTAAATTGCATGACCCTAAAAGAGTCACGAACCGATTTGCTAGTTTACTCCCGAAAGATACCTATAATTTATACAAAAAAAAAAAAGGAAAAATAACAATAAAATAAAACGAAATGAATATGTCACTCTGAAAACGAGATCTCAAAATTAGTATAGAGAATTTATGTATTCATTCAATTTGACCCGCATTATATATATAAGCCTGCCTACGTAATAAGATAAGGTGTTCGAGGTTTCTATTTCTAATGTGGTTTGATGTGTTCCTATCACTGGGCTTAGAACATTGACTTAGATTAAGGATTCCGCGTTTTGTGGGTGTTTTTAAATTTATATAAAATTAAAAAAATGTAAATGAAAAGAAAATCACTAATTTAAAAGAAAGAGTATATAGTTAAGGTCATTACTAGTTTTCTGGGGTGCACTTTAGTGAGTAAGGGCATGTATATGTCCTCTTTTAGTTGACCAACCAGGAATTTATAAGTGGAAAAATTACTCTCTTTGTCACCTCCTCACTGTATTTTCATTGTTTTTTAACGTGTTTTAGCCATTTGTGGTTGTTATGGCCCGCTAGTAATTTGGATTCAATGATCGATTTTCTTTCTTAACCAACATTAATAGGAAATAAATACTAATTTCCATGACTCGGATCTATGAGCAAGAACTGATTAACAGTTATACAATATAATGTATTTTCTCCACCAACACCTCTTGCAATTACTTCGGCCCCGTTCGGGGAGGTTGCGAGTTTCAGTTTTTGGTTTTTAAAAATTTTCAATCAAGTTTTTACGACTCAAAACCAAAAATTGAAAATCACTTTTTATAGTTTTCAAAATATGTGTTTTGAGCTCAAGTGTCTTGCTAATCACCACTATGTACTTCACTCAAGTCTTGTTTGTTTCTATGATGGTCCAATATTATATACATTAGGTTACATTCTTCATAGCTTCACTAATTTTTGACCCAATAATTTTACTTTGAATGTCTAGATGATGTAATTAATAAAAAAAAGATTAACTGAAAAACTATCAAGTCATGATTTTTTTCCCATTTACATGGAGTAGAATATTCTCCTCTGAATCTTAAAGCATGCCAAAAAGAATGAGACACCAATGCTCTAACAGACTCTCCTTCGCACTATTGCAGGTAATCAATGGGACTTCAAAAGGAAAATCCTTATAGGTAATAAAGCAAATTTCCTATAATATTTTCTCTTTCATTATTTCATGCAATATCTATGAGATTTCTTTAATCCATAAGTAAAATAAGAATCATTACCATTCATGATATAGGTAAGCGTAGACCATACATATCATTACCTAATTCTTTTGTTAATGAAATCTTAATTTTTGCTTACTTTTGTTGACACTCTTTTGGATTTTAATAGAAAATAACTCCAAAATAAGAATATCAAGTACTCTGAAATAAAAGCATAACATTCAGGATCCATTGACAAACATAATTCAAAACAATATTTTATTCTAAGAACTTCAAATGTTTCTTAACCATGATTCATTGACTCTACATGCTAACAGGTAGTGCAGGCATAGTGTTTGTAGGATTGTTGATGTGTATCACTATGTTTTGTTTCAAACACAAGTCATCCGCATGGAATGGAAAGTTTTGGTTGGTGCCAAAAAGTAACCAAGACATTGAAGCATTCTTAAAAAATCAAGGGGCCTTTACTTTAAAAAGATACAAATTCTCAGATAGAGAAAATGACCAATTCCTTCAAAGTTAAATTAGGACAAGGTGGTTTTGGTGCTGTATTCAAAGGAAAGTTACTTACAGGTAGTACTCCTGTGGCTGTTAAGATATTGAATCCATCCAAAGAAAAAGGAGAAGAATTTATCAATGAGGTTGCTAGTATCAGTAGAACCTCTCACATTAATGTTGTCACCCTTCTTGGATTTTGTTTGGAAGGTTGCAAGAAAGCTCTCATCTATGAGTTCATGCCCAATGGTTCCCTTGACAAGTTTATTTACAAAAAAGGGCCTGAAACCATTGCATCTTTGAGGTGGGATAATTTGTATGAAATCTCAATTGGGATAGCTCGTGGGTTAGAGTACCTGCATAAAGGGTGCAACACTAGAATTTTACATTTTGACATAAAACCACATAATATTCTCTTGGATGAGAATTTGTGCCCCAAGATATCAGATTTTGGGCTTGCAAAGCTTTGTCCTGGGAAAAAGAGCTTTATTTCCATGTCAGATGCTAGGGGGACAATGGGGTATGTAGCTCCAGAAGTGTGGAATAGAAATTTTGGGGGAGTTTCACATAAGTCTGATGTTTATAGCTATGGAATGATGTTGCTAGAAATGGTTGGAGGGAGAAACAACATTAATGCTGAAGCCAATCATACAAGTGAGATATACTTCCCTTACTGGGTATACAAAAGGCTTGAGCTAGGCACTGATTTGGGACTTGATGGGCTCATGACCTCTGAAGAAAATGTGGTTGCAAAGAAAATGACTATGGTTGGTTTATGGTGCATTCAAACAATTCCAAATGATAGACCCACAATCAGTAAAGTGATAGATATGCTGGAAGGTGACATAAATTCCTTGGAAATGCCACCAAAACCTTTTTTATCTTCTCCTCCAAGATCAGAAGCAGAATCTTCAGTCCTTGAAAGTTAATTTCATCACAAGTCAAGAAAGTCATATCTATTGTCTCAAACTTAAATTGTAAATTAGCTTTTTCAACGTCGTATTAGTTATTGTTGTTGTTATTATTGGTATATTGTAAAACTTGAGCTTTTCCATGGGAATTCATGATTTTTAGACAGTATGTGTGTCTCTTGTTTAATGTTATTAACTAGAATTTACTTATTCTTTTAAATATGGCATTTATGACTTTTGATGTACTGCAATATTTCTACTGCCTAGCATGCTTTGGATGCATCTTTTCTTTTCTCTTTTTTTTAGTGAATATCCGGTACATCTTAAGAAAAAAGATTACACCTATAAAGGCTTAATTTATTGACATATCAAACCTTCTTTCCTTTCTTATGAATATGAAATTTCAGTTGTAAAAGCTAAAATTTTAATCTGATAAATCTGTCATATAGTCTTCCCTACTGCAAATGAATACTTTAAAAGTTCATGATTAGATGGTTGCAATTTTTCTGTCAAAATACTTTTTTCTCTGCTGATAATTTTCATAGAAATGCGGTAGGAGCATAACACCAGGTACTAAAATTTTGATTTCATGATCTATGTTTCAACAGAATTAAAGAGGCATGCATGTTTTATACAACTTAATTTATTTGAAGGTGCTATCTGTGTTAATCCATCATTGTTTCTAATCTAACATATTTACTTAATGCAAGTTTATGTTTTTCCACTAAACGATTCATATTAAAGGGAAAAGAAAAAAGAATAGCTACTTGGGAATTTCTGGTAGTTGAGATTACAGGTTTGAGTGAAGCTCACAATTCAATTTCTAATATCACCCAAAAAAAAATTATTAAAAGAAGAAAGAAATAGAAAAAGTCATCTTATCTGAACTTGTAACTGGTTGAAAAAAAATAATATCTAAACAAAATTATTAAAAAGATGTAATATCATAACCAAGGCACCTTTATCATCTATATATACATCTCAATCTCAAAAGTTAACCGCATCAGTAGATTACAGAACTCAGGCTGTAACTGGGTGGATGCTACCAGTTTGATGCTATCTATGCTTATATGAACTCAGATAAGGTTAACTTGTTGAAATGAAAAAAGAAGGTACACTTATCCGCTAGCATTTGGTGTTGTAGACTTGCTTACAACATTTGAATCCGGTGATGGTGGAGGTGGGTCATCCTTCAGCAACACAACATCATCAGCTGAGCTTGTGATATCCATTACCTCAGGTTGGCTTTTATATTTTCCATCACTCTGTATATCCTTGAGAGTATCCAACACTTCATCCATAGAAGGTCTCATATCTTTGGAACTCTGCAAGCACTGAAATGCTAACTCAGCCACAGCATTTATCATTTTCCTTACCTTGAAATCTGAGTCAAACCCAAGGGATTTGTCCACAAGCTCATGCAGTGCTTGATTCTGAATCTTGTTAATAGCCATGTTGGCCAAATTGATTTCATGCCTATGCCTTGTGATATCAACAGCAGGCAAGGAAGATATCAGCTCAATCAGAACAACTCCAAAGCTATAGACATCACTTTTGCTAGTAAGCTGGTAGCACTCATGGTACTCTGGATCCACATAACCTGGAGTCCCTTGTGGAGCTGTTGAAACATGAGTAACATGATCTGGAAAAAGACGTGAAAGTCCAAAATCTGCTACTTTGACACGAAAGTGATTATCAAGAAGAATGTTGTTGGTTTTTATATCTCTGTGGATGATGTCAGAGATATGCAGATATTTCAATGCACTTGCTGTCTCCACAGCAATGTTCATTCTAATATGCCAAGGGAGTTTTCCAGGTTTGGCTTGTTTACCATGAAGATGATCAGCAACTGTTCCATTAGGAACATACTCATATACAAGCAGAAGTTCACGGCTGTGGCGAGAAGTGCATCCATATAGTGAAACAAGATTTGGATGGACTAACCGAGTTAGGATCCCAACTTCATTCATGAATTGCTCAACTCTCCTATAATTGTTCTCATACAACCTTTTCACTGCAACACCTCGGCCATCCCGCAGTTTTCCTAGACAAGAAACATTAGATGACAGAAATCTTAGTTAATGATCATTGAGAACACAAAAATGCCGTTACACACAACAAAGGATGCTTGATTTTTACCATAATACACTGTCCCAAAGCCCCCTTCTCCTAGTTCTTTAGATGGGTCAAAGTAGTTTGTGGCAACTTCAAGTTCAGTATAAGTGAAGAGGTGCACTCCAACTCCAAAGTGTTGGCTTCCTTTCTCAGGGTCTTTTGAAGATAGATCAGAAGAGAGGCTCCGAGATTGCATATATGATATTGAATAATTATTCTTTCGGCGCCTATAGAAAAAGATGGCAGCGATCACTGCAAGTGCTCCTAACACAGCAGAAGCAACACCTAAAAAGACCAGCAGGAAATTTCAGTTAATATATAATTATTAATAAAATAAATACATGACAAATAATATATCAAGGAAAATTGGATTTATTACCTATAATGAGTTTCCTCTCCCAATTCACTTTGCCTGTAACAGTTAGAAGTGAAAGCAAAGATGAGTTAGCAATGTGCCAATTCAAGGAGAATTTTGTACTTGAAGCCAACAAACATAAACATGTATATTTATGTACTTTAACCAAAGGATTCATAAAGAAAGTAAGCAACAACAGCTATGACTTTATGTACTAAAACTTGCATGACACCCTGAACAGAGGCAGAATGGGAAACAAAAATAACTCTATGCTGCACTAATATCAGAGAATTTAAAATTTAACCATACCATATTCGTTTTCTATTTCAAATTAATGATATGACTAGTTTCTGAATGGAGATCATTTGGGTTGTTTCCTTTTTAAAATCTAAACATAAAGATTATACAATTTCAGCAATTTTCTGCATATTTAGAAGGTAAACATATAATGCCTGACAATGAGAAAGATGTCATCACATTGAGAGAAGAACAAATGTTATAGGTAGCTCAATTTGTTCACTGGACAATTGATGATTATCAGTGAACTACATAGCCGATTTTGGTACCATTACCATGTCTATAAAAATACAAATAGTTCTCATGGCTATAACCGTGGATGCACATTAAGTTAATGGTATACACTTTGAAATAGTGAATCCATAATCATCCTACCTAAAGTTATACTTTAAGGCATGTCAGAGAGGTCAAAAGGAAAAGGTAAAATCGGGCATACTTATTTGGTTAGCATATTCTGAAATGGAATATATTGGAATAGAAACTACATTTGTAGTTCCTAGCATTTTTCAAAAGAGAAAAAGAAGAAAAAGAAACTGCATACAAAACTATGATCAGAATATTTCCAAACGTGTTACCATCACCACAACTTTTTAGGTAGGACTTATCCTTGCAGAAGCAGAGGAACTTATAATCATCAAATCCACAGCGTCCACCACTTTTCTCACAGTGCTGGCAATCAGGTGCAGTCCAATTCAAAAGAAACCCCATCTTCAAAATCTCAGAGTAATTCATTCGCAACAAGCTAGTGAAATTAACAGCAGCATTCATGTTCAATGGGGCATTAACCATAAACTGACACTCATTCAAGGAGTAGTTTTTGTGCTCCAGTGCCTCCTTATGAAAAACAGCAAAAGAATAATGTGTAGCATTTTTAGCACAGTTTACTTCATAAGTGGGGTAATCAATAGGTTCTGTGGTACAATTGTAGAAGAAAGAGAGATTGGAATTTTCAGAACTGTAGGCAAATGGAGTTTGATCAAGGCTGTAATTGTACATGGGAGCAGGACACTTGTCCTCATAGACAGCAATGTTGGCTGCAGTAAATGAAGAGTTAGAGTAAGAGATATCTTTTACTAAAAGGTCATAATTAGAAGTTCTGAGAATTGGATTGTTGTCACTGCAGGTGATCTCAAAGTGAGGATAGCCACAAAATGATTCCTGTTCATAAGGAATCCAGAAAGGATACTTTATGGTTGGGCCAGCTCCACAGCTTCGAGGTGTGCAAGCCTCAAATTTTGGATTATCAGATAGAACAGTGGTAACCAAGAAGAAGATGATATTAATAATATATAGTTGAGGTTTGTTGTAATGGAAGGAGATTTGAAGCATCATTTGGTGCTTGAGATTTTAAAAGGTATAGAAGAAAAGAAGAGAGCAGTAGAGAGCTTGAATAGGGTCCTAGGGAAGCATTTAGAGGAAATTTCAAGGGGGTTGGTAGGTGTGTATTGTGGAAAATCTTTTAAGAAAATATGCCACTCTTCAACAATGGGGTTTATGATTGGTGTTTGAAAAATTAGAAGAGAAGACAAAAGTTCAAGCAAACAGATAACCAAAGATTGGCTCATTTACAAAGATGAGAAGTAGGCCAACTCCCAATCTTTGTTTTCTGAACTATTAAGTAGCAGTTTTATCAACTTGTTAAGGGTGTTTTTTGTAGTTTCATAGGTGGGTGCCCATAATAACTAGTCAAAAGTTGAAGCTCCACAATGGAAAGTAGGTGAAGAGCCTTGCAACAGAAGTATGCATGCAGACTCCATTTTTGTAGTTATATAATGAGTATATACTATAGACACAAAACCTATACTGATGAGAATGAAACTACCATCATCCCTGGTAATGGTGACATCACAATGATACTCCGCAGGCAATACGTGACTTCAATCATTAATTTAAGTGTAATAAATTAATATATCAATCAGTGAGCAATTGTAACTTAGGGGTGTCGTACATTACAATACAAATCAACAGCAAAAAATTATTTGTCTTTTGATTGGCCCCATTACTTCCATACCTACAGAACAAATTAAAGAAGCCACAATGGGATGCAATTACATAGATGTTGCTGTGTCATCTGCAACCAATTGTATGTTTTGCTTCATTTGAATATTGCTGGCTGCACTTATTTAAATTTAGATAAAGTCATGTATGTAAATTTTGCAGTCATGACTAAAATTTATTCAAATATATAGTAATATTTTCTGTGAGGAAAATAAAAAAATAATGAGTGGGTGGTTTGAATTTGTAATGGAAAGTGGAGAAAGAAAGTTTGTTTCTCAACATCACCAATACTCCAAAAATATCAAAAAGTAAAAGAAAGCAGAAAATGAAGTCCATGATGGTGAAAGACGTGTTGGACCAAAATGAGGGAAAGTGAAGACGTGTTACACTTCCATACAAATGCGATTCAACAACTCTGTTGACAAAGAAAATCACCAATATACCCTTATATATATGTCACTTATCTGAGACAAGATTCAGTTGATTGATTGCTTTACCCCACACAAACATGTGCAAAATTTCAATGAACCAAATCCTAAACAAATAAGTTTATACTAGTGGCCTAGCAAAAAAAACTAGTGGCAGTGAGATGGTTGATTAATGGTTGTAAGTATAGAAACAAGTGAAATGAAAGGAAAATGATTGATCATGCTTTTCAGCCTTGTATTATTATTTTTATATAAAGGACTTTGTTCATAATTTTGTATTAATAAGAAGACAAAAGGGTGACAACAAACTATAGCTTATGTCCCTGGAAAATGTTATACAGTAAAAGAAGTAAACATAAATATTTATCTATCCTAGAACTGTAAATTATATATCAACAATAATTTCAAGCATAGATAATAGTTTGCCCTCTTAAAAGGATTCACTGAAAATTTCGTCTTGAAGCATTCTGTGTTCCATGTCTTTGTTCGCAATTATATATATTATTATTATTATTATAATAATAATATATGCAGGTAAGAAAAGAAAAGAAAAAGGACCTACCTAAATTAATAGACATGGATAAATTTAGATGCACAGACAGAGGAGGGAGAACAGAAAATCAAATCATGAATAGTTGTAGAAAATTTACCGGGACCTTTTAATTGGATCATTGACCCGTTCAAAGATATATAGCGAAGCTGTGAAGAAAGAACCATAGAATACGTAGGGGACCAGCAGAGAAGAACACAACAAGACTTTTAGAAAAAATTACCAGTCAACGATTCTGGCGTTTCTCAAAGCTCGGGTCAACAAACGTAATCGTCGCTTAAACCTTATAGAGATTATTGATTATTAGTATAATATGGATTATTACTTTACTATATATTATTAATTATTTCCATTTTAATTATACAATTTAATTATTTTTTTTTTGTTATTCACACTATCAACAAGATAATATGATATGAAAATCTTATCTTATACCAAAGCTAAGAATTTATTTTGGTGTCCTAAAGATTTATCAGAACAAATTTTTTTTGTTTTTTGTACAACAAAGACAATAATGAGGTTTAAATTTAAGAACTCACGTTAAAGTACCCAAATAGTGTGTTTATTAGAACAATTTAAGTATGAGTATAGTAATTTAAAAAATATTAAACCAGTACTAATTAAAAAGTAACACAAAGTCCTAAAAGTATATTAACTTTATGTTGAAATTTGAATTAGCTGCCAATACCAAAACCAATAGCTATGCTGCCGAAGAAATTGGGGAGATAGAAAGTCTGAATTAGAAGTTAGAACAAGGAATGGGAAGATATATAGTGAGTGGAGACATGATATATGGGAGGATTTCAGCATGGGCCCATGCATCCAATTACAGCTGTTCCCAAAGTGGAAGGAATTGAGTGGAGTACTCCTTGTGAGTGCCTCTGATAATTAAGTTGAATTGGAAACTGAAATAGTATAATCCTAAGAGATGCCTCCTCATCTTGATTTCAACTATTTCATGAAAATCTAATTTTCAAATGATATATAGCTAAAGTAGCATGATAATCTTAAACTTAACTCAGAAGAGGAGTTTCATATATATGAGATGAAGGGAAGGGAATAATTGAAGAAATTAAAAGAGGAAGGGTAGGTAGCTAGCTTACTTTTATGACAGTGTAGCGCATTAGATCCATCTGGGCAATAGCAAGAAAATTGAAGTTCTTTGATATTCCCACAAACTCCTCCACTTTGTAAACATGTTGTGCATCCTTTATCAACGCTATATTTCACCTCAAACCCCTTACCAACAATTCCCTGCAGAACAGTCAATCCACCATCACTATAATAAGATTCCGGAGGAGCGTCAACCGGCACTTGTATGTATCGCTGGCATCCATATTTCTGTTGAATTTCTTCCAACAACGACACATTTTCACGCGGAAGCCACATAACATTCTGATTTCCACACTCAAATCCAGAGGAACAACCGTAGAATATGGTGAGGTTATACACATTTGCAGTGTACTGGAACGGAGTGTGGCTCAAGCTCAAATAATTATCGTAAAATTGCGGAGAACAAACATCGTGTGTTAGCACCAATCTCATGGTGTAAGATGTGGTGTCAATCTCCCTGACTTGGAAATTTTGTGATTCAATTTCAATTGTAGTAATATTTCGATCATCCTCGCAATTGAGCTTGAACTGCTCCCCGCCGCCACATTGAGCGGGTCGGTTGTGTCCCGAGAAAGGATACAAGATGTTGGAAAGTTTTCCGCAGTCGTATTGCTTATTCATACAAATTGAATAATTGTAACCCTGTGGCGGTGGTTGACAATGAGAAGATTGTGGCAAAGTGGTTATTAACAAGAAAAAGAGATGGTGAAGAGCATGGAGATATGGATATGCTCACTCATTCTTACACACATACTAATTAGCTAAGGTTCTCTTTTCAGGGAGTGATCGAGGAAGGAGAAAGAGGAGTTATATTATAGAAGCAGTGATCATCATCTCAAGAAAATGATGGCTGTGATTCTCACGACCATATAATCAACGGAAGAGTCACCCGCGAAATTACCACTCTCTTTCCTCTTTCTCTTTCTCACTCTCTATTCTAAGGCCTTCACGGACCAAAACCAAATGGAACTCATAACTCGGTCAATGGATTTTAAATACTTACTCTACTCTATAATTAATTTCTTATTATATATTAAATATATCTATCAATAAGTACAACATCATGTTCATTTATTTCTAATGCAACGAGATTCATTAAACTGCTAATAAATTAACTGTAATTTCTGTTTTAATTACTTGAGTTCAAACCTCAGTTATAAGGGAAAAGAAAAACTAAAAATCTTTCCTTGTAAATTCACACCTATGTTTTATTGTTTTTATTTATCTAGTTTAATGTAATTCAAATAGTATTGTCATAAGTTTAGAGAAACAATCAAGGGTCTATTATCTTAATTCTTAAGTTTTTCTTTTTTTTTTTTCAGCAAAATGTTATTTTGAGTGGGTGACAACTATATAAATGTATCAACAATTGCTGACTTCTAAGTCAACTAACTACTACATGACATGTGAACTTCATTCAAAAACTTTAGTACCGCAAAAGTAACACAGCTTATGCAGCAATGGCACGTTTCATATTTTTCAATTCATGTATGGCCATGGTTAACGCGTCATTCCTGTCCTGCACTATTTGTTTCCCTGTCCATTTCCTAAATAATCCAAAATATTTTAAACTTGTAACCTAACCTAAATAACTATTACAATTACAGCTGCTTTTTTTTTGTTTATGTAAAAATATTTACCAGATGTTGGCTATGTTGACTTCCAAGGAGACTCTTATCTCTCTTCATTCCAAAACTCTAGTATGACTAAACTCACAGAGTTTATGCAGCAATAGCATATTTCATAGTGCAATTTGGTTTTTTATTTGCCTAGGTACTGCATCAACATCAACCTACTACTCAATAATTGTTTAGATTAGCATATACCTAGTGATAATAACATTCTGATGATCTGATCTATTAAGTTAATCACCTCAATGTCAAATTTCTGAAATAAAGAGTAGCTAGGACCTCAACATTACAGGAAGAAGGAAGTTGAAAGAGTTATAACGTGTTTGGTTTAAAGTTGAAACGTGATAAACTCACGTTTCCAACGCTAGAAATAGTTGCGTTGAGAAATCTAAACTTGAGTTTGACCAATTTCAACGCTAATCCAAACACACACTTAGCTGAGGAGTGAGTATAACATCTTGGGAGTTTTCAACACCAATCCAAAAGTGGGTTCTGATGGTCCCAATTGTACATGTGCTTGTAACCCTAAACCCTAAACCCTAAACCCTAAACCCTAAACTCTAGTGTATTAGCAAGCAAGTTGCTCCATTCTATTTGTTAAAGACCAAGTCTCCTAAAAGTTGAAGTTGTGAGGCTAAGATTGATTAATGGTTTTAAATCCCTAATACTTTTGATGGAAGGAAGGGAATTGACTCTGTTCTTTCTAACTGAAACTTCATCTTTGTCCTGTTAGAGAGGACACTTGTAGTTATATACATGCTCAAGAGCAATTCAAGGAAAATGAGAATGAGAACAGAGGAAAAAGGGAAGAAGCCACACATTCCTCTAGATTTTCTGCACTTCCAGCAGACATCATAGCATTGTTAAAATCTGAGGAACTATCATCTTGATGATATCAGTCGGCACCAATTCATGTTGGCTCACAAAATTTGTGTAAATTGATGATATTAAATCCAATTCTTTACCACATGAAGAAGGTGACTTTGAATGTGAGTAAAGGAATATAGATATAGGTAGACATATATGGTCATGGATGGAAGAGTTATATATATGTTGGAGAAAATTCTGTTAGTAAAATAGCTGCATGAGGTGGTGTTGATGGAGAAAAGATGTTGTATGTTGTTCTTCAGTTCATGTTCATAGATCTGAGTTAAGGAAAGTATTTATTGCCTATGAAATATGAATGTTGTTGGGTAAGGAAGAAAAATTGATCATTGAATGCAAATTATTGGCAGCCAACAGAAATCACAACAAAATGGCTAAAACCACATTAAAAAATAATATGAAGGTGGAAGAATACCCAAAGGTATAGAAATCCCTAAGCTCCACTTCAAACAGAGGAAAGCACCATTAAGATAATCCCTTGCTCTTTGTTAGTATTTTAACAAGTTATTTATTTCAGTGTTGATTTATAATGCCCCACTTTACTATAGGTGTCGCCCCCACAATGGATCATCCAAACCATATGCAACAAAGCAATGATATCAGTCATTTGGGATCAATGCTACATGTGAAGCAGTTTTTTATTTGAAAAATTATAATAATGATAATAAATTAGTACTTCAAGTTTGGTAACTGTTGCTGTCATCTATTATTAATGAAATTCTAATTTTTAACATCTAATCACCAAAGTGACAATATCATACTCAGTATACAGCCTTTATAAATATCTATGCTTATTATTACTTGTGTATTTTTAATTTTCAAAAGTCAAAGTAAGCCAACATAGCCAGACACACCAATCCTATATATGTCATTAGAAAACTCAAACACGTTATCTTAAACAGTTCCATCCTATATTTTTAGAAAGCTTCTACACAGAATGAAGCAAAAGATCAAAAGGAATTATTCTAAAGCCAATGAGCACTTTTGAACACGCAACCCAAACTATTTCCATGTGTAGAAAATTGGGCTCTACCTAACCTGCTAGAGTGGATCCAAGTCCTAACCTATTTGTATCACTAAAGAATAGTAAGATTATGTAGCAGAAGAACACAGTGTTCGTTTGATTTACAGTTGAGTGAAATTGATTTTAGAAATCAATAGTTGACATGAGCAATACGACATTGGACATGAAAGTGATTTAAAATCAATCCCATAAAACATGGTTTCATTGTGTTCAAACGCGGAAACAAACGGGCTACTAATCAAAATCAGGAGAAGGAAGAATACATACTCTTCCGATGAGGCTGTTCTGATTCTGAATATGGAGCAATAGGTGGTGGTGGTACTATTGCCAGTGTTGGTGTTGGTCTAGATGTTGTTGTTGTTGGTAATGGTGAGGGTGCAGGGCTTTTGCTACAAATTCCACCAAAAGATTGTTGATTAAGACAGAGACACATAAATGCATTTATAGATGCATTGTATCCACATCTCCCACCAGATTGTATGCAACTATCACATTTTTCTCCATTCACACCACTCCACTTAACCTCAAATCCTTTATCTAAAACATTCCCCACAGAGGAGGAATCTGAGGTGGGACTCTGAACAGGAACTGTGATGACATTCTTACACCCAACATCATTGAAATTCACCACCTCTGAACTTAATACTAAGTATGCAGCATGAAGAGCACCATCTATGAGACAAGTAAAAGGTATAGAAGATCCCAAATTCAGAGGAAGTGGTGTGTATGGATCAGGACAGTCATATAATATAGTGTAGTTCTGATCATTGGAGGTGTAACTGAAGAAATCCAAATCAAAACTGACATTGATTTGGTCAGGACAAGGCTCACTTTCACCCAAACCCAATAAATCCAACCTTGCAATCTTCAAAATTTGAGATTTTTCATTTATATCAACCACTTGGAACTTCTGGGACTTGATGTCAATAGTCAAGTTATCTTGCTGGCAATCAAGCTTGAACTTTGGATGCCCACAATACTCTGGTTGGTTGCTACTCCAAAAAGGGTATCTAATGTCATTGAAATTCCCACAACTAAAAGGTGCACAAGCTGTGTACCCTTCAGCATCACTAGCCAGATATGTTGGGAATAAGAAGAAGAGGGAGAAGGAGAAAAAGGTGTTGATGAAGGGAAGAGGAAGAGGAGGCATGTTTGAGGGCATAATTAGTTACTAGGAGATGAATATTGTGTTGTTAGGCCTTGTGGAAGAGGCGAATGATTAAGTGCGCTACCACAATCTATATATGATATAGCAAAGTCAAACTAAATCACATATATAACTTGTTTGGTGGCTTCTTCATAAAAATGGTTTTGACCATTTGGAAGGACATACAAAGGAGAGGTCTAAGAGATAAATTTTGGTTTTGCAAGCATAACATAAACATAGTAATAAGAGAATGTAATGTGTGTTTTTTTGTCACATAAAGGATTCGGTGACTGGAATTTTCCAACTCTATTTAATGACTTCAAGACAAGCTTCATTAAGGCGAATGATACTAAATTACTAATAAAGTAGTAATAAGAGAAAATGAAAATGAAAATGTAAAATATATACTATGAAATTTCGAAGAGTGTTAGAAGCTAGAAAGAAAGGGAAAATGCACTGCAAAGCAAGTTTGGATTGACTATTACATAAACAACTCATGTGCTGTGCTGGAAAACCGTTGTCCAAAACTAATTGCGCAATATTAATTTAGATACATATCTCTCCACCTACCAATTTTTATTATTTCTTAAAACAGAATATTTGTTTTGTACTTCTATTTTGAAATAAAGGAATGAGTCTTCTACTACTTTTACCCTTCTGATGTTAGGTGTTTGGTTATATTATATATGTGTGATTAAAAAAAAGAGATTTTATATAGTAAGCATCGTGAAAAATTCTGATGCAAACTTAGGTTAAGGGGATTTGAAAAATAATATTTCTTGTGTGTACTCCTTTTTTTATTAGTATGCGTGACTAAATAATTCATTCAGTAGTTCTCATTCAACAAACATGGTTGTCTTTCTTTTATTTTTCCCTTGGCTATCCTCTGACCAGTACAACCAGTCAACCACAAGAAAAAAAGAAAGAAAGAAATATTTCTTATGTTTCTATTGTTTTTTTTGGTAAACTCTATGTTTCTAATTGGGCTAGTAAGTTTTCTTTTGGGTCCAAAGTTTTCCAATGCAACTTTGGGCTACTCGATTTTATCTACTTAATCATCATAGATGGGCAACCCAGTAGTCATGTGACTCATGTCCTAAGCCTAAGCCCCAAATCAGTTTCTCATTGGGGACCAACATACCCATAACCCAATTCTCTATAAATAGATATGAATATAAAATTAAAAAAATATTAATGATACAATTTTGATTGTAAAAAAATTATCACTCAATTGATTAATCAAATTTATGAATATATTTACTAATATTTTTAAATATTAATATTAAGTTATACAATTTAACTATTCACAACTTTTTTAAAAAAGTAACTTTCATGATTATTTTCTGAAATTTTTCATTAGACAAACATATATGGAGACACAAAATTGAACCAAAGTCTAGACTCTAGAGTATAAAAGTCTCCCGTGTGCTTATTGAACCTACTCAAGAGACGAGATGATGGTGCATATATATTGGGGATAGTTTTGATTGGAGGGTAAAAATAAAAGTCTTGAGAACAAAGTCTTAGAAAGTTAGAAATTCAAAGACAAGATATGAAAACACATAACTTTCACTTAAAGTAAAAATAAAATAAAATATATAGAATATAAGTTATAGTAGAAGATATATAATTTTATCTTTGAAATAAAAATTAAATACACATCTCATATAATTTTGTCTTTTGCCTCCTTTTTTATCCAAAAAAATAAGATTCAAGGAGTGTGGGTGAAATGAATGAATATTTTGTGTGATTTGTGCAGGAAAAAGTACTATTTTATTTTTTATTTAACCACAGATATCCTCTACGGGAGGCAATTTATGAGAAAAAGCATTGTTTTTAAAACCGGACCGGCCGGTTCGACCGGTCCGACCGGGAACCGGCCTGGTGACCGGTCCGTTCAACCCAAAAAATCGGAGGAGCTCAGAATCGGTGAGAACCGGTCAAGAATCGGTCAAACCGGTGAAAACTGATATAAAACTCGTACTAAAAAACTGATTGAACTGGTCCTTTTAAAAAAATCAATTTTTTTATTTTTTATTTTTTATTTAATCTAAAATATTTTTAAGACAAATAAAGACATATTTAAGGATTACACACATATATCTATTATTTTACTAATCATTATTAATTTTTTCTTTTATAATAAGGTCATTTATACTGATTTACAACTTTATATATCTTAATTTCTTATAATTTTTGTGTTACTTTATTAATTAAAATATTATATAATATTAAAAAAAATATTTAATTAAAATCGGTTCAACCACGGTTGAACCATTGAACTGTGAACCAGTGCCTTCACCAGTTCAATTACCGGTCCGATTTTTAAAACATTGAGAAAAAGTATCAGTTGAACCACAAGACTCGAATCCGAGACCTTTGTTTAAGACCTTGCTTAAGGAAAATTAAATATGTACCACTTGAACCAATTCTCGTTGATAGAAAAATTACGGGAAAGTATAACACATATCTATAAGATTTATAATGTGTGATGGGTAAAGAATTGACAAAAAAAAAAGCCAAAGTTTTGTGTGATGGGTAAAGAATTGACAAAAAAAAAAAAAAAAGCCAAGTTTGATGTTTTAGAGATGAGAATATTATGATGAACAAATAGGTACACAAGACAAAATAGAATTACAAATAAAATCATTAATAACTTCTCTTGTACAGAGCTCATTTATGTTATTTTGACATATATGAAGTGCCTGTTTGCTTTAGATTTTTAACTAGCCAGAATCAATTCTACATAATTGATTTTAAATCACTTCCGTCCAACGTGTTTCGTAAAGCGTGTATCATCCATCTCAACCCTTCATTTTTAGAATCAATTCTACCCAACTGTAAATCAAACGGACCAGAAAAAGATTTGAAAGCACTAAGAAGAGAGTATATAATAAAATAGTTTGAAATAAGGGAAATGAAGGAAATAAGTCAAATCATTAAAAAATATATTTAAATTAAATTATTTATAATTAGACTTGATTCATGATAGTACATTATGATAGTAAACTCATGATAGTACATTTTGACATTATTTTATCCACGTAATAACTAATCCCATATAATAAAAAAGACTTTGATTTATTATTTTTGTTTTATTCAATTTCTTCTGTGAGAAAATTCTACGATAGAATAATAAATTAATTTAAAATATGTAAACATTCCAGCTTGTTACTTATAATAATTTAGATAATATACAGTGATGTGACAATTAATTGCTATATTTAATTTTATGTAATCTATGATGGATTAAACAATCTTGACCGTTCCTTTCTCTAACATTTTTTAACATTTCTTTTTTTTTCTTATTATATCACTTATTACATCATTTTTTTCCTCATTTATTTTTTCTTTCTTTTTTTGAGTATGTTTATGAATTAAATTTTAGAGGAGAAGGGAGGGAAATGAAAGGTTTATTAAAAGTCTTTCCCCCTTTGTGTTTGTGAGTTTGAGTATTTTATAAAATCTTTCAATCCTCTTTTCCCCTCCATTTTCCCTCTTCTCTGAACTCACAAACACACCCTTACCCTTTTTTTTAAAGTGTGAAAGAAGTATTTTTCTCCAATAAAATGATAAATTAATTTAAAAGTACGTTAACATCCCGGCATATTTCTAATAATTTAGGGAATGAACACTTACGCGACAATTAATTGTTATAATTTATGCAATATATAATAGACTAAATAATCTTAATTTTTTCTAGAAATTAGTCTCTCACTTATGGGTAAGAGGATAATTTAAGAAAAAAAAAACAATCTTAATTTTTCCCTCTAATATCTTTTTCCACCTTATTTCCTTTTTTAAATATAGCACTTATCATTCACATCTTTTGCTTTTTTTTTCTTTCTTTTCTTAAATCTTTGTGTCCCCAACTAAATTTCAATAAATTAAAATCAAAAACCAACAAAGATATAATAATATGAAATATCTTAGGAAGATATTGTAGAAGTAAACTTGGATCCAATGCAAAATCATCTGTTATAAATAATAAATTAATTTAAAAACTTGTAAACCTTCCAGCCTGTCACTAACTGTAAAGAAAGATATCAATCAAACCAAGCGTTCAACGTACGAAACACAAAAACCAGCCACGCAACCACGCAGTTACAAGAACAAGGCCATGAACATTAAATAAGCAACTTCTAACAAATTAAAACCACTTGAACTGGGCATTTGCAGCAAATATATGCTTGTGGTTATCGATAGTTTGGATAAATTTGTATAGAACTACTTATAGAAAAAATAATAATAAATTAAAGGGGTAAAATATATTTAATTTTTTTATAATGTAAAATTAGTCTATATAACTTATCTTATTCAGAAACTCCTCTCTTAATTATTTTATCAACAACTAATTTCAACTAATTCATCTCATTAACTCATTCTATTTTCTTCAATGTGATGGTGATCAGCAGAGATTATGCAAAAAAAGTCTAAACATTTTTGAACAAGTTAAAAAGAGTGTACCTTTTCTCTTGCAACTTTTAGCAGCAAATCTGCCATCTCTGCATTGGCACATTGATTGCCTAGTAGCTTCATTGTATACACAATTTCCGCCAGACTGCTCACAATCAGCACAATCCACAGCCCTCCTCCAATCAAGCACAAACCCTTTCTTCATAGCGTCACCAAATCCAGTTAGCAAACCAGTGGTAGTACTAATATCAATCTCACTATGCTTCACAGCAACCACAACATGATCCCCACAGCTCCAATCAGAGCCATGATCAGATTCATCCCCCTCTGGAAACACATAAGACTTCCTCTTGTCATTACTGAGTTCCCAGCACCCTATAGGCTCCACAGATGAAGGGGCAGAACTGCAGTTGAAGTAGAAATTGAGATTCAAGTCTAATGATGAGTTGAAATCCAAAGGGAGGTTGTCTAAGGTAACATTGTGTCGTGCCCTTGGACATGATTGGCTCAATACATCTATGTCAATAAGTGTAATTGAATGAATCTCATAGTTTATATCTGTCACATAGTATTTGTCTTTTGGCAAATTGATGATGGCCTTGTTGCCTTCAGAGCATTCAATCCCAAATTCAGGATAACCGCAATATTCTCCGGCAACGGTGGTGTTAGATCGCATCCAAAAGGGGTAGCGAATGGAAACGTTACCACAAACCGAAGGAGCACATAGTGATGATGTGTTAGAGCTATCAGCATAACATGTCACAAGGATGATGAATAGTGCAAACAGGGAGTACAGGGGTTTTGACATGGCTTAGTGCATTCAGAGATGTAAAGATAGTAACTTTACTTTGGCTATTGAATTTGAGTGAGATGAGATGACACTTGCATATATATATATATATAGCTGTCAATTTTCTTCTATGTGATGAAGCAGTCAAAGGGAAATATTTTAATATTAATTCTTTTGTTAATTATGTTTTTAACAACAAAATATCATGATTTTTTATTAGATCCCCATTTCTGTTTTTTCCAAAATTATCCTTTAAAAATGGTTTTTTCTAAATGATCTCTCCTTTTTTATAATTATTTTTTTAAATAATCTTTAAAAATATCATAATTTATAAACTAATCCCTATAAAATATCATAATTTTTAAATTAATTCCTTAAAATATCACGATTTTCTTAAATAATCTCTTTTATTCTCAGTGCCATGTTTATATTGTATGCTAAAAAAATCAGAATGACCATTTGTAAAAATATGACCACTTAAGAAAAAATAAAAATAACAGAATTATGAAATCTTAGGAAGATTAAACCTTAATTGTTTTAGTAGACAAACTGTAAGAGGGCCCTTTAGGACTTAGGAGTGGGAAAGGAATCAATCTCCTCAAGTGGCACATAGTAAAGTGACAAATTATACCTCTTTTGCTGCTCTATAAAGTTAATTAATTGTTTAACTTCTTTGTTACGTGTAATACTGTAATACTTATATGGCAAGCGTTATGGGGAATTTCTGTGTGCATGAAATGATGATTCAGAAGACCTCTGGGGCTTGGTTTCCAAGTTTCAGAAGAAGTCAAACTGGAAATTTTAAAGTTATGGTGGATGATGACTTAAGACGCGGTTCAATGGGTTATTTTAATTTTGAAGTCCTAATAGCTTTTGAAAAATGGAAAATCTTTAGAGGGGGTGATTATTAAATTCATGTTGTGAGAATATAAAATTCAGGAACGCGTGCCTGCCACATGCCTTTGAAATACTATAAACCTTCTCCATTGCATCTGTGCACTGCTTTGAGTCAAGTGGAACTAAAATGTATTAGGCTGTCATCTGCATGTCAGAAAAAGCAGAAACACCATGTATATATGATATGATAAAATTTTGCAATTTGTGGTATATGGCATTAAATAAATTAATCATTCTATGGGCGGGGTAACATGAACCACCCCGTTAGTCAAAGTTTTGATGTCTTATATTGGTCATATCTTTTCTCTGGCGGGCTTGTTCTATTTTTTTAAGTTTAAAATAATATCTATTTTCTCATTTAATTGTTCATTGAGATTAAAAAAATACACAAATTAAGAAATATAATTATTATTCTTTTTTTTCATGAAAATAAATTTTAAACTTTCTATTTTATTTTCTATCTCTCTTACTATTGAGTCTCATTATTTTTAATAGTGGGTCATTTATTAATATAAAAGTAAAATGGAGGAGAGTGTAATTATTATACATTGAGTTTATAAGTGAACAATTAAATAATAAAAATCAACGGGGGTTGGTTCAAGTGGTACATGCATGCTTGTTTCCCCTTAAGCAAGGTCTCGGGTTCGAGTCTTGTGGATGGAAAAAATCCCCGCTGGGAGAGCTAGCCCCACCATGATGTGAATCCCCACTGGGAGAGCTAGCCCCACCATGATGTGAATCCCCACTGGGAGAGCTAGCCCCACCATGATGTGAATCCCCACTGGGAGAGAGCTAGCCTCACCATGATGTGGATGTTCCCACTGGGAGAGCTAGCCCCACCATGATGTGAATCCCCACTGGGAGAGCTAGCCCTAGCCCCACCATGATGTGAATCCCCGCTGGGAGAGCTAGCCTCACCATGATGTGGATGTTCCCGGCTCGAACAGGATTGCCTCCCGTGGAGGAGACCTTTGGTTAAACCAAAAAAAAATAATAAAAAAAATTCAAAAGTGGACGGGACCAGATTTTTTATCGGTGTTCATTCGACTATTAATTTTTTTGATTGGTAACATTTTCTTGGGCCATTGACCATAGCAAAGTGGATTGGGCCAAAAGTACATGTAGGGGTGTTCATGGGACGGGTTTTACCTATCCCTAACCCGACCCTAATTTTTTATCAGTCCAATTCTATGGACCCGAACCCGTCCATAGACCCGAAGAGACCCGATGATGTGCGGGTCTAAGTAAGACCGGGTTTGAGTAGGACAGGACCGGGTTGGTCCGATATATAAGCTAAATATAATCATGAAATGATCATATAACAATGTTCAAAAGAAAATAGTTCATACAATTAATAAATATATTGTATACAATAAAATATCTCTTAATGTATGCAATATTTCCTACTTTTTTATTACTAAACCAAGAATAACATTATATCACTATAATTTTATGTAAAAAATGTATTTTTAAAGGTAAACAGAGGAAACTTAGACTCAGAAACCTCATCTAAAATAAAAAATAATAAGGTTAGGACTTTGCATATTAGAAAATCATAAGTAATAAATATTATATTTATATATAAAGGACGGGTCGGTTAACCCGAAGGTTAACCCGAACTCGTCCTCAACCCGATGTCGGGTTAAAAAATGAGACTTGATTTGGTTCTATCCTTTCTTGTAGGATAGGAACAGACCCGACCTGAGTAGGACGGGTTGGGACGGATCAAAGGGACGAGCCGAGTCTTTAACACCCCTAAGTATATGTCAATCCAAATAAAGGCAGTCTTTTGCTCTGTCTTTTTTTTTTGTTTCTTTTTTCTTTCACAATTTTATTTATTTATTTATTATTATTATTTTAAAATATTTTCTCTCATTATCCGTTCATGTTAATTTATTTCATTATAAAAGTGATTTTTTTATAAACCATATCCTCCATGTGAAGCATTTTTGTTCCTACAATTTTTTTCCTTTTATATCACACTTTAAATTTATTTTGTTTTATTACTATATTAAATTAATTTATCTCATTATTCATTCCTATTTATATTTTCATTACATAAAAACCCACATTAATTAATATAATAAATGTGTTCATTTACATTAAGTTTAACGTGATTTTTTTAATATACCATATATCCCTCTATTTTATTCACTAATGTTTTCACTTATAATAAATGTGTTCATTCACTAATGTTTTCACTTTAGTAAAGAGGATTTTTTATGAATCCAATTACTCTCCACAGAAGGCAGAGTCGTGTTCCTTCCGTGAACATCCACACAATAGTGAGACTAACGCTCCCAACAAGGGTTTTGTGCATATACTTTATATAGGTTTTAAGTGAATGAGATGAGGGATCTCAAATATCAATATAATTTAAATTTATAAATATATGTATGATGTATTGATTAAAATTTTCTATGAATAAATTTTTTAATTAGAATCATAAAAATTATAATTAAGTTATTTTATTCTACTTGAATAAAATTATTATTTTATATTTTGATTTATTATATATATTCAGTATAATACGTTCAAAGGTTAAGCCAATTTTTCAATTATAAGTTCAAAGTGATTTTTTTAATAAACTATAGATACCCTCCACGGGAGTTAGTTTAGCTCTTGTTGTGAACATCAACATCATGGTGGGGTTAACTCTCCTAGCAAGGGTTTTTTTTCATACACTTTATACAGGTTTAAATATTTGATTGGGTTGTGGGATCTCAAATCTCAATATATTTTAAATTTATTATATTAATGATGTATTTGTTACTATTTTCTATAAACATGACAACAATATGATATTCATATTTTACTAATTGATGTATATGACTATATCATAAGTGCACCCAAAAAAAATATGATTAGAGTTTAATTACTATGCACTGTCAGTGTAAAAAAGTTTTACACTGACATCCAATTATGTGTTGTCACGTCAATTAATGAATATGACACCTCATATATATTAAATTCATTAATTGATGTGTCAATACATCATTGGATGACAGTGTAAAATATTTTTACACTAGCAGTGTATAGTTATTAAATTCATATGGATAGAGTTTAATTACTATGCACTATCAGTGTAAAAAAGTTTTACATTGACATCCAATTATGTGTTGTCACGTCAATTAATAAATATGACACCTCATATATTTTAAATTCATTATTAATTTTATTATAAAAAATTAGTAATATATGTAAAAATGAACATAATCTGCAACTCAATGTTAAGGGTTATGATTACAGTGTATTAAAAGTATAAGGATATAAAACAAAAGCTTTAAAAGTCAGGGATAAAGACTAAAGTTGACCAAAAATACTAGGACGAAAAATATATTTTATCCAATTTAAAAACATAATATTTTTTAAGACAAAATATATTTAGTTTTAATCTATTTTTCTTACAATTCCATTATTTTATAAAAATAATTAATCTAATATTTAAATTATATATGAAAATTAAAAAATCGTGTTACCGTGCAACAAAAGTCAATAGATCTATTTGTGTTAATATGATTTTAAAAATAATACATGTGTTAATATTTATAGATCTTGTAACAATGTTCTATTTTGGTTTTTTCTTGTTTTATTTTTCTTCATCCTATAAGATTTTGTGATACAGTTTTTCAATCTTTTTTTTCTCTAATGTCATTTTTTATTTTGTAAATAATAATTTTCATACAAGCTTTAACTTGAAATGGATAAGTCGGATTTAGTGTCAAACATTTACAGTTGTGGTCACAATTAAAAACCATTTATATACATATCAAGCAAGAGACATGTTAGATGATAAATTAACAACAGGATTGCTTCCCAATTATTTGTATTTATTTATTATTGGGATATAATTTTTTTGTTCTTTTAGTCACCACAATAAATTCTAATTACTTAAAATGGATAAATATCCTATTTCTATATTAAAATAATTTTGAAATGTAATACATGAAATAAACCTTTAATTTTACATATATATATATATATGTAGTATTAAATACGTACTGAACAAGATTACATGTCATATTAATATAGATTATTGACAATAAATAAAAAATATTATGAAATAGGATAATAAGTCTCATGTATCGCTGTTTGTGGTGATTTTTAGTTTAAAATCAAGTTAAAGATTCCTATGAACAATCTGGGACTGGAATCAAGTCCTCTTGGTGGATTCTATGAATAATGTGATGTGATCAAGAAGTAAGAAGTAGAAAAAGTAAATGGCAAAACATTGTAAATGTAAAGTAAAAGAAAATGCAAGAAAGTAAAAGAAAGTTTAAGAAAATGTATTGAAAAGGTTTGACGAATTCTCAAACTGACATACTTTTCGAGTGTTCTCGGATGAGCAAGTAGTCGTGATAATGTTAGACAATATGTTTTTTCCGAGTAGGTCTAAAGTATGTAGAATGGAGAAAAATCCGTCTCTAGGACCTATGACTTTGCCCTATTTATAGACTTTTGACCCTAACGGTCAACTAATTTACAACAGACACGTAAGACAGAATCTTAACAGCCTAATCTATGACCACACAAGTGTCTTGTCTTCATTAGATGTCTTCCACGTGCCTTCTCTTGTTTGAATTCTAACTCGAAATCTTTATCTGATTTGTCTTATTCATCATTCGAAATCTTCATGGCTTTCATCTTTCTCTTGACTCGAAATCTTTAGGAAATCTTGCTGAGTCTGAACTTGAATTCTTTAGTAAATTTGGTTAAGTCTTCATTTTGAAATCTTCAAGCAACTTGACCAGGGTTTTGATTCAAAATCTTCAGATATTATGACTAAGTCTGAATTTCGAAATTTTGAGTCATTCTAGTCATGCAGGATTCGAACTCTTCAATGATTCTGATCATGTAACATTCGAAATCTTCAGCTAAAATGTCTGAGTCCAAATTCGAATTTCTTGAGGATTCTGTCTATATCAAATTCGAATTTTTATTAGTTCTAAAACCTTAGAAAATATTCTAAGTTTGAGAGTTCTTGTACTTGATTAACCCAGTAAATTCGAAATCTACTTTAGAAAACGTATATCATATTTTGTATGTTTTCTTCATATGCCACGTGTCAACCTGTGATTGGCTCTCTTGCTTCACACTTTTGATCAGAAATTGATTCATCAGTTAAAACTTACTGGTAATTTTAGTCAGTTTTCACTGATTTCCATGTTTAAGCATTTATGTCACGACTTATGAATTTTCCTTATAAATAGTTACCTTCTCCTTTCATTTTCATTCACTTCGGAAGTAAACTTTCTTCCAAATTACTTCTCTTCTCTTCTAAGAAAGTAAAAAACTTTCTTCCTTAATCTTTCGAGTTTTGTTCACTCGAATTTTTCCTCCTTTACTTCTGTTTTTGTTTCGAAATCTAGAGATATTTCTGATATTGGCTATTACGTTTGACCTAAGTTTCAAGTGATTTCATTCGATTTTAGGTCGACGTAATGGCCAATGTTAGAAATGTTTCTAAGTTTTTTGGCCTTTGGGTTGAACGTTGTAGCCAAAAGTAGGCATTTAATTGGTATTTTTACCTAATAATGCCTTAGATTTCTCCTCTTCTAAGGGAGTACCTATGTCTTTTGTGGCACTTCCATCTCCCTCCTCATCATAGCTTAATGCCCAAATCTTGGGAAGAAAGGGGAGAAATAGGAGAATCAACACATAGGGGATGACCTCTTTTGTGTAAATTGTTAGGTGGTAATGTTTGTGTCTTCTTTGAATTTTCCTGGAAGATCTCTACCTAATTTTTACCTTCTATTCGATATATAGGGGATACTTGTCTTTTTGCCTTCTACTTGATTAATTCCCCTATTCGAAATAGAAAAGAGGTATTTTGTATAAGAAGGTTAGTGAAAAATAATGCTCACTCTGAAGCTTTATCCTCCACAGAGTTTTCTTCCTTTTCGAAGACCAAGAGGTTCGAAGAAACAGGAGTTTGATTATTTCAGAATTTCCAGAATTTCAACAGATGAAGGCTTCCGTTTCGAATTACTTTCCTTCTTGTAATTCATTATAATCTCATTTGTAACTTTTATGTAATTCGAATTTTCTCTTGTAATCTGTAAGCATTCTATTGTAATTCGAATTTTACCTTGTAACTTTCTATATGGAATGGAATCCAATTTCGAATTACTTTCTCTTTTGCACAAGTTTCTGTCCTTTATCCCTGTATTAATAAAATTTGAAATCTCTAATTAATTTTCATTTTTTTAAATAAAAATGAATGAATCTTTATATGGGAATTTCAAAGTTAACACCTGATGACATTCCAGACCCTGAAATGCGTCAAACAGCAAAAGAAAAAATTGGGGAACCATAACAGAATCTACGATGAATTCATTTCAACATAGTATGATTCAAATGGCTTAAGCAGTAAGTCGAACATTTAAAAGGAGCAATAGAGCATGATCGAAATGGTTCTGAAGAGTAGCAAAGCAGTAGATCGGACATTCAAAAGGGACAACAGAGCATGATCGAAATAGTTTAAGCAATAGATCGAACATGCAAAAGGGGAAACAAATTATTTGTGCAAGAAAATTAGAAATTTTCAGGTTCAACACCAAAAAATCATGAAGAGATAAAGGGGCAAAACCTCTTCTAATTGCGACCAGCAGCGCGCGACCCCCAACAGAAGCCTCAATCGCGACCAACAGAGCTTCTAATCAACAGATGCGCAGTGTGGAGACTCAGCGAACAGCAGAGGCGAGACTCTGCCACCAACAACAGCGCAGCAAGACTCAGCCACCAACAGCAGCGTGACGAGACAGCGGCAGCGCGGAGAGAAAAAGCAAAAAGAAAGATGAAGGGTTTGGGTGGCCTAGCTTTCTGAATGTCTCTCTCACAAAGAGATTTATAAAAAGATAAACAAATCTGAAGAGTTTTAATGGAAATTCTAGGAGCCTTTTCATTTTCTATGTGAAACAATATGGGGAATGGGTTCAGATATAACTTTTCTGAATGTTCCAAGAAATTCACAAATACCAAACCCACTAAATAATATTTAAAATTTGAAATCAGCTAATTTGAATTTTTTAAAAATGACTGAAATATAAATTGATAAAAATAACCTCAGTTTTGGTGGGAAAAATTTGTATCTCACTCATCTCTATTCATATATATATATATATAAAGATATTTTTTATAGTTTATGAAAAAATTATGGTATGAAATAACTTAAAAGGTTCGCAAGTAAAAATTTCAATAAAAATTTAATAAAATTTTAAGGATTTTGTAGAGGTGAAATTATGGTTTAAAGAGGGCGCAAATTTGAGATTTTTTGGTTTTAGATGAATTTTGAGGTTTTGATTAGTGAGTTTAGAAAATAATATTCAAAATAATTTAATCAAAGATATTAAGTATAAGGTAATAATTTGAGGGTTTTAGATAAAAAAAAATTGTCAGAGGGACCAAATTTGCTTAATTATGAAAGTAGCGAAATTTAATTTACTCAAAAATACTTGAGGGACAAAAATTATACATAATATAAACTAAAGGGATCAAAATTGTAATTAAGCCTAATAGAATAATATTAAAATAAAATTAACCATTGAAATAATATTTATACAGATAAAATTATCCCTAATTAAATAAATATTAAAGAATAACTTTAAAAATTATATTAAATATTATGAGAAATTTCATTATAGAAAATTAAGAATATAAGTATTTATTATAATTATATAAATCATTTTTAACATGTGCAATGTTGAACCATACTCTTATCCGTATCCGCTACTATATCTGTCCAACATAGTCCTTAGCTCGAAAGCTCAGCAGCTCGAATTGCATCAGCTTCGTCCATTTGAACCTTGCACCTGAATTCGCTGGAATGTTCTCCAACGTGTCATGCCACTAACGGCTGACACTTGATGCATCTTATTGACCATCGGCCAAACCCATGCATTCATTGTGCCATAGACCAGGATTGGGCAGCTAAGGTTGGCGCATGTCTTCCAATACTCTCCTCCTCCCTATAAATAGCAGCTTGCTGGAAATTTCCTCCTCATTGAATCTCCATCGAAGAGCTACTGATTGGCTACCCCGTTTGACCTCATCAGGTTGAACTGGGTAGCCCAACGTCATGACGTCTTCAAATGCCATCTGATGCAGCCTTTAGGTTGAACGTCGACGTAGCCAAAGCCTGGAGTCAATAGGTTTCTTGATGACTCTCTGTGTTTCTTCTCCCCGCAGACCATGTTGGCGAAATTAACCTCTGCAAACAAAAGTAAAGACTTGAGGCACGTAGATATACGCTGCCCTTAAGGATTCATTCGCCCGATGCGATGATCCCCAGGATTCAACAGGCCCTTCCCGGAAAATCCGAGGTCTCAGAACTAGCCGGAATGATTCCATTAAACCCAAGGATAAACTAAGAGAATTTTTGAGGAAGAAAAGAGAGTGGAGGCTCTACATACTTTTTAGGTTAAGAGAAAATGAGTTTATATAATAAATAATTAGGGTTTAGAAAAATAAAAAGATAGGTTTTGACCAAGTCATATAAGGTTTTGACCAGTTTTGACCAAATCAAAAATGTTTTTCAAAAAATAAAAAATAACGTTAATTTATTCCACTCTCTTAAAGAAACTTTTGAAATAAATAAATAGAATAAAAAATCCAACAGACCAATCATTATGGAGCCTCCAAGCTGGAAGAATCCACTGACAACATCTGAGTGTGTGGTGTTTATGAAGAAGAAGTGGGAGAGGAAGGACAAAGAAGCAGAAGAAGCCCGAGGATCAACTTTTGGAAGATAGATTTTGCATCCTCTATTCGTGCTTTACTGATTCTATTTATGTCTTCTCTGTAGTCCTTGTAGTCTTTGTCATTCCTGCAATTATTGTGACCTTAATAAAAGTTGTTCGAACTGTCATTTTGTACTTGCTTTGCTATTCGAAATATATATAACCAAAGAAAACTTCTATACTTTTTCTTTTGAGACTACTACTCTACGATAAGGGCAATCTCATTATCTTAGCTGTAGCAGGGTAAGGGCAATCTCATTTTCAACTATGATAAATTATAGGCTTAAATAATTTTTTGGTCATTGTAAAATATTCGGTTTTTGCCTTTGGTCCTTATAAAATTATTTTTATTCTTTTAGTCCTCATAAAATTTGAAAATTTTGAAAATAGTCCTTATTATCATTTTTTGATGATATGTCATGCATTTAGACACGCCACATCATATGCCACCTCAACATGATTACTTATGTGGCATGGTTGGATGCATGACAAGTGGCAATAAGGACTTTTTTCAAAGTTTCTGAATTTTAAGAGGACCAAAAGAATAAAAATAATTTTATAAGGACCAAAAGCAAAAACCATATATTTTACAGGGACTAAAAAGTTATTTAAGCCTAAATTATAATATTTAATTATAAATTAATTATTACAATTATTTACTAAATAATGTTTGCAGAGTGCATGCAAAGTATTTGTAATGTTTCAACGGTGTTATTATGTGAAGAAGTAATCTAATCTAGGAACAAATCAAACAAAGTAAACAACAAGAGAATCATTATTCATACAACAATTCATACAACATATTTTTCTCTCTCCATCATATTACCTATCACATCTCACACTTCTCTCTCTTCTATTTCTATCTATATCTCAAACAACAATGGTTGGGTGAGACTAGGTAGAGGTGGAATATCGTTATCAACATGCAGGTTCCTGTCTTGCAAATACACCTTTAACATGACACAAAAAGTCATCATATATGCTATAAAACATTTTTGATGAATCAGTAATCACAACCCCGTCACTAAACATCAATGGCCCCTTCAATTTTCCTTCTAATCCTTCCTTTTTGTTACCATATGTGTGTTGGGAACCAAAAGGGGAAATCTTCACCTGTGGAAGAAGCACACTCTTAAAAGAAATAGACAAATAAAGAAACAAACTCATAAATTTAGGGGTTCGGGTGGTTGCGAGTTTAACGTTTTTTATTTTTAAAAATTTTAAATCAAGTTTTTACAACTCAAAACTAACAATTAAAAACTTGTTTTTGTGATTTTCAAAACAAGAATTTTGAAAACAAAAAGTGGTTTTCATCTTTTCCTCAACATATTTACGGTATAGAAACGACATTGGCCCTTCCTCGGCATTGGCACTTCATAGTATGGTATGTGTACCGTCATAGAAGTATGGACCAATGCCGAGCTCAGGGGCCCATGCCGACCTCCGCCTTGGGCCTCACCTAGGTGGCCTGCACCGTCATAGAAGTATGGACCCATGCCGACCTCAGGGGCCCATGTCGACCTCCGCCGTGGGCCTCGCCTAGGTGGCATGCACCGTCATAGGTGGCCTGTACTCTCATTTCTTGCGCCTCCAACTAGGTCTATTTAATATTCAACCAGGACCCGAGTTAGGCCTAACCTAGGTGGCCCATCAGTAGACTCTATAAATAAGAGGGTCACATCCTTAACCTAGGTATCTAACACATTCTCACTCTAAAGACTAGGTTCAACGCCGCCTAGGTACTTGAGCTCGGTCCCTAAAGGCTTTTTGAGAACAGATTGGCGCCCACCATGGGGCGACGGTAAAACTCTTCCCGTCGACCACTTGACAGCGACGACTAGTATGACGATGACGAGGAACACCCGCAGTAATGGAACAGGAGGAGAGGGAGCAGGAGATGGAGACGCTGTGCTGTTACGCCAGCTAATGGAGGAGATGTGCGAGTTGAGGAGACAGAATGATGACTTGTGAGAAACGATGGCTACCATCAACCAGGATAGGCAAGAGGATGAAATCAAAAAGAAGAGCAGGGAACGGGAGATGAGAGAGCTACGACAACAAAACCAAACCCTACAACAGAGGATGACTGCGATTGACCATGGGAGATCGGCGGAGGAGGAAACTGATAGAGTCAGGGCGGATTTTTAACCTTTCTCGGAGGACATTCTGATGTCCCCTATCCTGACAACTTTAAAGATCCGATCTTGGCAACGTATGATGGGACAACTGACCCAGCCATGCACGTGGATTCTTTCCGAACTCAGATGATAGGAAGAGGATGGGATGAGGCATTGCATTGCAAGTTGTTCGCTAGGACTATGGCTGGATCGACATTGATATGGTTTACGGTGAAGCCAACCAGATCAATCATCAGTTTCAACGATTTCACTAAGAAACTGATGGCTCAGTTCTCAGCTCGGCGACAGAAGAAGTGGACCACAGGGAGGTTGTTTAGGGCCTGTTTGATTTGCATTTTCATTTCCTATTTCCATTTTCTGTTTCCCATTTTCTGAAATTTTACAAAGGAAAAACTGGAAATGCTGGAAACAAAAATTTTCTGTTTCCAGCATTTCCAGTTTTTCCTTTGTAAAATCTCAGAAAATAGGAAACAGAATGAAAATAGGAAATGGAAACAGGAAGTGAAAATGTAAACCAAACAGGCCCTTAGTGTTCGGCAACGAGCAGAGGAATCATTGAAAGAGTATCTGGGTAGGTTTAATAAAGCTACACTTCTGGTCACTAATCCTAATCCAGAGGTGTTCGTATCGGCATTCGTGGAAGGTTTAAAGGCTGGACCTTTTAATGAGTCGTTGGCACAACGTCCTCCAACAACCATCAAAGAGATTTGATTGCGTGTTGTGTGTTATGTTAAGGGGGAGAAGAGTAATGCTAATAAAAGAGAGAAGCTGGCGGAGAATAAGACGATCAGGAAATTTGGCCCTCAGGTAGGTAATGAGGAGGGTGATCAGAGATAGTTCGGCGAATAAATTAACTCCCAATTGGAATGGTCCTTTTCATCTGCATGAAGAGATCGACAGAGGTGCTTTCAAGTTGGAGGAGCTTAATGGAAGGGTGATTCCCAGCACCTGAAATTTAAGTAATTTGCGTTTTTATTACAGTTAGGAATCATTAGGAGTCTATGATTAAGTATGTTGTTAAGAATTTTATACTACTTACTAAATTTGTTAGCACTCTTTTCTCTTCCGAGGTGGAAGAGTTTTAACGAAGCCCGGAATTATAAGAATTTTGCAGGTTGATCATGTTGAAGCCGCCAACGAATTGGTGGGGATCGAGATGAACTTGTCCTTATATTTTGAAGTCGCCAACGAATTGGTGGGGACCGAGATGAACTCGGCCTTATATTTTGAAGCCGCCAATGAATTGGTGGGGACCGAGATGAACTCGACTGATTTTGTTGAAGCCGTCAATGAACTGGTGGGGACCAAGATGAACTCGGCCTTATATTTTGAAGCCGCCAATGAATTGGTGGGGACCGAGATGAACTCGGCCGATCATGTTGAAGCCGCCAACGAATTGGTGGGGATCGAGATGAACTCGGCCTTATATTTTGAAGCCGCCAATGAATTGGTGGGGATCGAGATGAACTCGTCCGATCATGAGTTACGAGCTCAAAGAATTCAACAAAGCATCCAATAAGGTATTCCTTTACTTAAACTTAAGTAATTCTTTCAATTGTGTACAAGGTATTATTTCCATTCGGTATATGGTGTTTTTTCATTAGCATAATCAGCACAGATCTTCTCTTTTAGGAATACAATCAAGTTGAATTGATGAAGTATTGTTAGTATAAGTGTAAAGGCGCTCATTTTAGTAGGGACATAAGCTATTAACTTGTTTGAGTTACCTAGGTGCATTAGCTTTAGTAGGGACATTTGGGGTAAAGAAGAAAAGAGGGCACAAGCAGAATTTACTCAAAAAGGGATAGAATCCATTTAAACATATACAATTCTGTTACATAAAAGTCCTACGTAGATAAAATTTAAACAAGTACGAAGTACGTTTGCCTTCCATTTTCCTAAAAGCGTATGTATATAGATAATATATATACACATTCGTACAAAATCAAAATAAAAGAATAAAAGGATATTTATTTCTTATCACCTAGGTGTAATCACGATTAGACGGTCTCAGACGTAAGGGTATTAGGCTTTTCAGGTGGTAGGCTTTTCAGCTTCTTTTTCAAAGTTATGTAATTGGTATACTTCACCTAGGTAAGGGATCACTTAAAACTCTTCACCTAGTGATAAAGGGCCCACGCCGACCTTAATAGCATAAGACTTTGGGCGTACAATTTTTCAAATGGGTATGTTCATGCCACGTAGGAGAGAGGTTAGTTAGGTGGAGGTGAGAGATCGTTGTCTTCCACTTTCTTAAAAGCATGTATGTCTATATATATTTGTTCAAAAACCAAAATAAAAGGCTATTTATTGATATCACCTAGGTGATACATGTATATCTACCTAGGTGACGATCTTAGCAGGGAGGTCTCACTTCGAGCTTTTCGCCTAAGCAAGCTCGGACTCGAGCTCGGGGGCTGTGTACCGTTATAGACACATGGTACCTGGGTGATATTCTCAACAGGGAGGTTTCACTTCGAGCTCTTCGCCTAAGCAAGCTTAGACTCGAGCTCGGGGGGTTGTGTACCATTATAGACACATGGTACCTAGGTGATATTCTCAACAGGGAGGTCTCACTTCGAGCTCTTCGCCTAAGCAAGCTCGGACTCAAGCTCGGGGGCTGTGTACCGTTATAGACATGGTACCTAGGTGATATTCTTAACAGGGAGGTCTAACTTCGAGCTCTTCGCCTAAGCAAGCTTGGACTCGAGCTCGGGGGCTGTGTACCGTTATAGACACATGGTACCTAGGTGATATTCTCAACAGGGCGGTGTCACTTCGAGCTCTTCGCCTAAGCAAGCTTGGACTCGAGCTCGGAGGGCTGTGTACCGTCATAGAAGTATGGACCCATGCCGAGCTCAGGGGCCCATGCCGACCTCTGCCTTGGGCCTCACCTAGGTGGCCTGCACCGTCATAGAAGTATGGACCCATGCCGACCTCAGGGGCCCATGCCGACCTCCGCCTTAGGCCTCGCCTAGGTGGCATGCACCGTCATAGGTGGCCTGTACCCTCTTTTCTTGCGCCTCCAACTAGGTCTATTTAATATTCAACCAGGACCCGAGTTGGGCCTACCTAGGTGGCCCATCAGTAGACTCTATAAATAAGAGGGTCACATCCTTAACCTAGGTATCCGACACATTCTCATTCTAAGGACTAGGTTTAACGCCGCCTAGGTACTTGAGCTCGGTCCCTAGAGGCTTTTTGCGAACAGTATGCAAAAGCAGAACAAAGTCCAGCTTTTCCTGCAGGATCCACAGTGAATCTGACAAGCAAAGGAATTATTGTATATGATCTAAAAGGCAATGATATGTGACATCGTCCAGAAAATAATGTTGCTGATGCCATAGTGTCTTGTGCTTCTATGCTAGATAATGGAAGTTTTGCTTCTGTTCTGTAGCCATAAATAATGATGCTGGACAGTGTTGGAAGAAAAGATAGCATTTGAGTAATGGAAGGAAACACCCTAGCATCAATGAAACAATAGCTCTTGTCAAGGTACCTAAAACCAGTTTGACAAAGAACAATCTAAACTGGTGCTTGTCATATCAATACTTTTTGGGAGCTCTGTGCTCCTCAATTTCATTCTAGCTATTTGTTGCTTTTTTTGTAGCCTTTTTTTGTTCTACCACAGGAAGCATTTGAATCCAGCTGCAACAACAACAATAGCAACAAGGTGTTTTACATACAAGGAGCTTGAAGAAGCAACTACAGGCTTCCAACAAATATTAAAGGGGTAATAACATCAGATACCAGCAGATTTGTTGTTGTCAAAAAGCTAGATAAGGTCTTGCAAGAAGGTGAAAAGGAATTCAAAACAGAAGTGAGTGTGATAAGGCCTCATTGGAATCAAAGAGTGCAAATTGCTTTAGGAATTGCAAGAGGTCTCACATATTTGCATGAAGAGTGCAACACTCAGATCATTCATTGTGACATAAAGCCTCAGAACATACTCATTGATGAGTTATTCACTCCAAGAATTTCTGATTGTGGGTTAGAAAAGCTTTTGTTGTCTGAGCAAACTAGAGCTGCTAAGACAGGTTTGAGAGGGACAATTGGTTACTTTGCATATGAAGTAGCTAGATGTTTACAGTTTTGGAGTGCAACTGCTAGAGATCATATGCAGCAAATCAAGTGTTGCTTTTTCAATGGCAATGAAGAAGAGACTCCTTGATTGGGCATGTCATTGTTATTGCCAAGGAAAAGTACCTAAGTTGGTGGAAAATGATGTGGAGGCAAAGGATGACATAAAGAGGGTAGAAAAACATGTGATGGTAGCAATTTGGTGCATTCAATAGGATCCTTCACTAAGACCTTCCATGAAGAATTAAGGTCACCCAAATGCTTGAGGAAGTTACTGCAGTTTATATGCCACCTCGCCCATCCATGTTCAGTGTATAAGTTGAAACTTCATATTTTCTATGAAATAGTTCCAAGTTGTCTTTTTAATTTGTCAATCTATGAACACTTGTTCTATAATGAGAGATTGTTTACATATTAGTTGCCTGTATAGTTTTTGTTAATTGAGTTGTAAACCCTGTTATTCAATAATAATAATAATAATAATAATAATAATAATAATAATTATTATTATTATTATTATTATAATCTTCATTCAATTTTCATCATCCTAATCCTAATAACTTGCATTTTCAATAAGTTGTTTGAAAATAATACTTGTATATTTAATTTGATGTTGAAAATTAATTAAAATCAAGTTTAGATCTCTCTATAAAATATATAACTATAAGCAACTTTGTGGCATCCCAAGACAAATCCGACAAAAAGTTAAATTTGCTAAACATAGATTTGACTCATCTTAATGTTTATACAAACATACAATAAACACACTTTATTCAACAGAAAAAATATATATATAGCTTCTCTTATAATGTGAAAAAACATAAAATCAAACACATACTAAATAATTTCTTGGTACATCGAACACCTGAATAATGACAGCACATACTAATGACTAAAATTGAATTTTCCTAATTAAAGACTAAATAAGTTCTATGTACGTTTTCTAATAATATTCGTTTTCCGAGTTTTTTAAACAAAGGTCATTCTTTTGGATGCAATGATCAAGCTCGAATTATACACATTTTTCACTTTTGTTTTTGGGAGCGTGTGTCTTTTGCAAGTTATTGGCTGTGATTCTTCAGTTAATCAATTATAATTAATTCATGTAATGTAAATATGTAATGTGAATAAATAATCTATTTTGACTTATGTAAAAAATAATAATTAATTGTTTGGATTAGCTAAAGTAAAGGGGGAAAAGTAACAGGGAACACATGTTCTGTTTCGGATCTTCCACCAATAATTTAGGATCTGAAACACAGACTTCATCATCCCCATATGCAAAAAAAAAGAAAAAAGAAAGAAAAATTGTTAGAACTTTGGAATTCGTATGAATATCTTCTCCAAACATTTGATTTCTCCTAATTTTTGAATTTTGACAAACACGGGAAGCTCAATGGATGCCACTCACACCATGTTTTGTAACAATGATTTGATTAACCCTCTAAGCTCAATGGGCATGCAAGTGTCCTGCATTCTTGTCGTCTCACATTTCTTCAATGTTGTGCTTAGAACTGTAGGTCAACCTGGACCCATTGCACAAATTCTGGTAATCAATCAATCAAATTAATTTTTTTTCTATAAATTTTTTGAATTGAAATGAAGTTTCTTTATGGTTAGAATTGAGACTTTCCTTGATATTTTTGAAGTTAAATATGTTATTTTATATTTTCTGGTATGGAAACAGAGTCAACCTGCAATAGGTAAAAATTGGGTGATAACCCATGTTTTGAGGGAGTGGTTCTGCCAAGTCAGTGTTACCCATGTTTTTTTGCTTGTAACATTGTATTTTCATTTAAAAGACATGTCTATGTATGTATGAAATATTATCAGAACATGAATGAATGTTTTTTAATCCACCTTAGAAGTCGTTGTTCTATTTTTTCTTCTTCTTTATGCTCTCTCTTTTTTACATGGTATCAAGAGCTTTATTGATCTTTTAGGGTCTGTGAGTGAGAGAAAACCAGCAAGAAAACCCGTACTAGAAAACCCACCAAAACCAGAATGGCTTCCAGCAGCAGCTCTTTACCTCCACCTCTAGTTTTTGTAGGAGAAAATTAGATTTATGGGCTGCAAAAATGACAACTTATCTTAGAGCTCAAAATCTGTGGGAAGTGGTGGAAAATGGAAGTAATCCATCTCCTATGCCAAACAACCTGACAGCGGCTCAGATAAGCTTCCACAATGAAGAAGTGGCTAAGGAAGGCAGAGCACTTGCCATCATTCATGCAACAGTACATGATGATGTTTTTATCAAGATCTTGAAACTACAAAAGAGGCTTGGGACAAGCTCAAGGAGGAGTTCCAAGGTAGTGAAAGAACAAGGAGGATGAAGGTGTTAAATTTGAGAAGAGAATTCAAAGCTATTAAAATGAAAAAAGTTGAAATAGTGAAGGAGTTTTTTGACAGACTTTCTAAGGTGGTTACACAAATTAGATTGCTAGGTGAAGAGCTTAGTGATCAAAGAGTTGTGGAGAAAATCCTTGTTTGTCTTCCAGAGAGATTTGAGTCTAAAATTTCCTCCCTTGAAGAAAATAAGGATTTTTCTCAAATATCTCTTGCAGAGTTTGTGAATGCTTTGCAAGCTACTGAACAAAGAAGATCTTTGAGGATGGAAGAAAATGTTGAAGGTGATTTTGTGGCTAACACCAAAGGCAAAGCTCAAGGCTGCAGTAGTTCTTATAAAAGGCCATTTGGTGGAAAGAAAGGCAAAGGGAAAAGGGAAGAAGATAGCAACAAAGGATGAGGTTGAAAAGAAAAGTATCCACCTTGTCCTCACTGTAAGAAGAAAAATCATACAGAAAATTATTGTTGGTTCAGTCCAGGAGTCAAATGCAGGGCCTGCAACTAGCTTGGTCATGTGGAGAAAGTTTAAAAAAAACAAAGTAAAGCAACAAGGACAACAAGCTCAAGTTACTGAACATCAAGAACAGATTGAGGAGCAGTTATTTGTTGCTTCTTGTTATTCAGCAAGTAGTAGAAAAGAAGATTGGCTCAATGATAGTGGATGCACAAATCATATGACTCATTATGCTAACATTTTCAAGGACCTTGACCAGTCTTACTTCTCCAAAGTCACCATTGGCAATGGGGAAAGTGTTGATGTCAAAGCCAAAGGAGTTGTGGCTATTGAAACTCCCTCAGGTACCAAGTATATTTCTGATGTTTTATTTGTGCCTAAGATAAATCAAAATCTTTTGAGTGTAGGACAAATGCTTGAAAGGTATTATAGCTTGCATTTTGAAGATATGAGTTGCACCATACTGGATCCTTCAAGGTGTGAACTAATGACTATAAGAATAAGAGACAAAAGTTTTCCAATAGAATGAAAACAAGCTGCATTACATTCTTTTCCAAGTGCAGTAGATGATTTTTCTTTATGGCATAAAAGGCTTGGTCATTTTAGTTATTCCACTTTAAAGCAAATGCATTCCAATGATTTGGTTCATAACATGCCTCCCATACAAGAAATGTTGGTGTGTGTGAAGTATTTCAGTATGGAAAGCAAAGTAAATTGCCATTCCCTACTGAAGCTAGATGGAGAGCCACTGAAAAATTGCAGCTTATACACACTGATGTGTGTGGTCCAATGAGTACAACATCCTTAAATGGCAGCAAATACTTTTTACTATTTATAGATGATTTTACAAGGATGAGTTAGGTGTTTTTTCTAAGACAGAAATAAGATGTGTTAGTAGCATTTCATAAATTCAAGACTATGGTTTAAAATGAGGCTGAATGTCAAATTAAAAAGCTTAGATCTGATAATGGAACTGAGTACGCAGCAGGAAAGTTAAAAAAATTATGTGAACAGGCTAGAATCCAACATCAATTGACTGTTCTTTATACTCCTCAACAGAATGGAGAGAGTGAAAGGAAGAACAGGACAGTAATGGAGATGGCAAGGTGTTTTCTCTTTGAAAAAGTTCTTCCAAAAACCTTTTAGGCTGAGGCTGTCAACACCTCAGTATACTTGCTGAATTTGTTATCTGCCTTGAAAGGAAAAACTCCTTTTGAAGCATGGCATGGAAGGAAGCCTTCATTGGAGCATCTCAAAATATTTGGATGTGTTTGTTATGCTCTTGTTCCAGAAGTAAAGAGAAACAAGCTTGATCACATGTCGGAAGTTGGCATTTTTTTGGGGTTAAGCGGCAACTCCAAAGGATACAGGATATATAATCCAACAACAAAAAGATTCTTGTGAGCAGAAATGTTAAGTTTGATGAGGTTTCTAAATGGAATTGGGAGAAATGAAAAGTAAAAGCCTCAAGCAAAAGGCAGCTTGGAGTAGACAATCTCCAAGAATAAAATTCAGAAATTGAAGAAGAAGATTTAGATGATGATGCTGATTTTTCATTTAGAGGCACCAGAACTCTAACTGAAATTTATGAAAGATGCAATGTTGTTTCATTAGAACCTACAAGATTTGTTGAAGCTGCTGAATTTGAAGGTTGGAGAACTGCCATGCAGGAGGAGATGAAAATGATAGAGAAAAATAAAACTTGGCAACTTGTAGATAGACCAAGTAATCAAAAGGTGATTGGTGTTAAGTGGGTTTACAGAACTAAACTCAATCCTGATGGTTCTGTAAACAAACTTAAGGCCAGATTGGCGGTAAAGGGTTATTATCAATAACATGGAGTTGATGTTTCAGATACTTTTGCTCGTGTGGCTAGGCATGATGCAATTAGATTGCTAGCAGCTTTGGCAACAAATTTGGGTTGGAGAATACTTCTCTTTGATGTGAAGTCAGCGTTCTTGAATGGTCTGCTTGAAAAAGACATTTTTGTTGAGCAACCAAAAGGTTTTCAGGTTCCAGGAAATGAAGATAAAGTCTACAAGCTTCATAAAGCCCTTTATGGTTTAAAACAGGCACCAAGGGCTTGGTACAACATAATTGATAATTATTTTTTGCAAAATGGCTTTAAAAGAAGTGAAAATGAAGCCACTTTGTATGTGAAAAATTTAAGTGATGAAGTGCAGCTCATTGTGTCCTTATATGTTGATGACTTATTGGTTATAGAAAATAACTCAAGTTCCTTAGAGAAATTCAAGCTTGATATGGAGAATGAATTCGAAATGACTGATTTGGGGGAAATGAAGTATTTTCTTGGAATGTAGATTCACCAGTCAAATGCTGGAATCTTCATTTCACAAAAGAAATATTCTTTGGAGATATTAAGGAAATTTCACATGGAGAGATGCAAGCCTGTTTCCACACCTTTGGTTGTAAATAAAAAATTATCAAGAAATGATGGTGAAAGCAAGGTAGATGCTTCCATTTATAGAAGCTTAATTGGATATTGCTTGTTGTATTTATCAGCAACCAGACCAGATATAATGTTTGTTGTAAGCTTGCTTTCTAGATTCATGCATTCACCTAGTCAAATTCACTACAGTGCAACAAAGAGAGTTTTAAGATACATCAAGGGTACAACTGACTATGGTTTGTGTCTTTTAAAATCTGAAAATGGTGATCTCCAAGGACATGCATATAGTGACTGGTCCGGAAGTTCTGATGATTCCAAGAGTACTTTTGGTTATGTTTTCTCATTTGGCAGTGTTATTTTCTCATGGAATTCAAGGAAATAAGATGTAGTGGCTCAATCCTCAGTAGAAGCTAAGTACATTTTAGTAGCAACAACAACAAATCAAGCCATATGACTTAGAAAGATTTTAAAAGATGTGGGCCAAATTCAAGATGAAGCTACTGTCATATGGGTGGACAACAAGTCAACAATTGCTATAGCAAAGAATCATGTCCAGAATGGAAGGACCAAGCATATTAATGTCAAATATCATGTTATTAGAGAAGTTGTGAAGTCTAAAGAAGTTAATTTGATGCATTGCAATTCTGAAAACCAGATTGCAGATTTCATGACCAAGGCACTTTCCAGGGGCAAGTTTGAGGTGCTTAGATCAAGACCCAGAGTACTCAAGAAAACTCTCAAGGAGGAGTGTTAGAATTGGGACTTTCCTTGATATTTTGGAAGTTAAATATGTTATTTTATATCTTCTGGTATGGAAACAGATTAGTCAACCTGCAGTAGGTAAAAATTGGGTGATAACCCATGTTTTGAGGGAGTGGTTATGCCAAGTCAGTGTTACCCATGCTTTTTTGCTTGTAACATTGTATTTTCATTAAAAAGACATGTCTATGTATGTATGAAATATTATCAGAACGTGAATGAATGTTTTTTAATCCACCTTAGAAGTTGTTGTTCTGTCTTTTCTTCTTTCTGCTCTCTTTTTTTAGAATTATTAATTCTTAGTGGGTGCATTGTTTAACAGGCTGGTTTGGTGCTAGGTCCAATGTCTCATATTAAGTATATAAAAGATACGTTCTTTCCTCCAAGTTCGATAAATTACTATGTAGTTGTGAGCTTCTTCTGTCGCATACATTTCATGTTCTTATTTGGGTTAGAGATGAATATTCACTATACCATGCGCAATCTACGTTTGGTCAGCTTGGTAGCATGTGGTGGTGCACTAATGGGTGGTGTTTTTGGTCTTTCTGTCTCTTTTTATTTGTATCAAGATTTAGAAAGCACTTGCCCCCTTTATTATTTTTGCATGATCATTATGTTAGTAGTATCATACACAAGCTCCCCTATAGTGATTCGTTTGGCAGCTGAATTGAGGTTCACTGCATCAGATGTTGGGAGAATTGCAGTGTCTTCTGCATTGGTTATAGAAATAGGTTGCTTGTTGTTCTTTAATGTGATGGTTAATTGGAAAAGGGAAAACAACATTTCTACTGGTATAGGTTGCATTGTAGTCAATGCCCTTGTGGTTGTTATAAATAGGTACTTAGCTGTTTGGTTAAATGTAAGACATAGGAACCAGAAGTACCTCAAGGCTCCTGAGCTCTTATTCAGTTTGTTTTTGCTTGTAACTAGCTCAATGATTATAGAAATTTGGGGTTACAACAGTGTTATTAGTTGTTTTATCATTGGCTTGTTGTTTCTTAAGGAAGGAAAAACAGCTAGAACATTGCTACATAAACTTGGTTATTCTATTTACAACTTTGTTCTTCCAGTATATTTTGGGTACTTGGGTTTGCAATGTGATGTAGTAACTGTCTTCAAGAGCTTGTCTCAGACAAAAATTGCGGCAATCTTGATTTTGTTAAGCATTGGTGGCAAGCTTGGTGGTACTCTTATAGTTTGTCGTTACCTTCAAATTCCTACAAGTGAAGGAATTTTTCTTGGCTTCATATTAAACACAAGAGGTTATTCTGATATGCTATTCATTGGTGCAGCAGCAAAGCAAGTAATTGTGAGTATATAATTTCTTTATTTGAATGAATTAATCAGAATTAGAATATCAAATTTGTGTATTAATTGTTTGGCTCTTGTGTTGATTCACAGACTTTTAATTCAGATGCTTACAATGTGTTGCTAGTGGCAATAGTACTTAACACAGTCATATCAGGAATAATTGTGTCTTTTCTAGCAAGAGGAGAAGAGAAAATGTTTGCAAATAACCATACTGCAATTGAGCCTCAGCAATTGGAGGATGAGCTTCGAATTCTTGCTTGTGTATATGATCCTCGTCAAGTATCTGCCATACTTGCCACAATATTATCAATACATGGCTCTAGACAAGCACCATCTACTATTTATTTAACGCACTTAATAGAGCTTGTGAAGAAAATCAAGTCTAACTTGTTATACCATGAAAAAGAAAATGCAGACCTTAGTGATGATGAGGACTATGGTGGCAATGATGTTGTGGAAATTAATAATGCTTTAGATGCCTTCACTGCTGACACAAAGATTTTGGTCCACCAAAGAAGGGAAGTTTCTTCTTTCTCTAGTTTGTATGAAGATGTTTGCAATGAAGCAGAAGATCTTCAAGTATCCATTATTCTACTTCCCTTTCACAAGCATCAGAGGATTGATGGAAAATTGGAAAGTGGGAAGGAAGGTATAAGGATTACTAATCAAAAGGTTCTTAGACATGCCCCTTGTTCTGTTGGTGTCATTGTAGAAAGAGGACTTTCTAAGGTCCCTTGTTTTGCACAACTAGTTGGATCTGAAGCCATACAAAATGTTGCAACACTTTTCTTTGGAGGTCCAGATGATCGTGAAGCTATTGCTTGGAGCCTACGCATGTCCACAAGCCCTCGAATTAACTTGACAATCATTAGATTTTTGTTGTCTTCTTCATCACAGAATGAACATATCGAAAGTGGAAAATCTGAGGACAAAGAGATTTTAATGTCATTGTCTGGGGAAGAGACTGTGAATGAGATTGACAATACCTTTATGGTTGATTTCTATAATAGGCATGTGACTTCTGGTCAAATTGGATATGTGGAGAAGTTTGTGAAGGATGGAACAAAAACAGTGGAATCTTTGAAAGAGATAGGGGACATGTACTCTTTGTTTATAGTAGGAAAGGGTGGTAGAGGAAATAGTTCATTAACAATAGGTATGAGTGACTGGGAGGAATGTCCAGAACTTGGAACAGTTGGTGATGTCTTGGCCTCTTCAGACTTTGATATTCATGGCTCAGTTTTGGTCATTCAACAACATAGAGATGCCAAGAAAGGCCTAATGCACGATTAGCTATTTGAGATACAATAACATTAGACTTATTCATGTACTTCGCTTTATGAACATACTGTGTACAAAGGGAACAAGTCTTGTTTTTTTGGTACCAAAAAATTTAGGGTAATGGAATATCTCCATTTCAAGGCAGAGAAAGCCTCCTATATCAAAGAGTGCTTACAAAAGACTTACATTTACGTCATCCCCAAAAAACGAGTTAAGACTCACTAGCAACGTGCTAGATGCAAATTTTCATCTTGCTTTATTCAACCAACTTCTTGGGGTTAGAAAGGGAACAACTCTTGTTTTTCAACATTGTATTAATGAAAAAATGCTAAGCATTTTTTTAAACTTCATAATTTTCCTCAGTTACTTTTAGTTTGAGCTCTCTAGTTGGTGATGGAGAAATTATTGAATTAATAGGAATTGTTAAAATGATGGGATCTTCACCAAATTTAAGCTTTGCTCTAAATCTTATTTTTCCAGCCTTCAAATGAGTTTGCATCAATAAAAGCTCTTGCAGAAGTGAGTTATTAACAAAAAATACTAAACTATGTACTTAGATTTACTATAGCAATGAGTGACATTTGGTTGAGGAAGACTGATGTCAAATATGAAGGAGCAAAGCATTAAAGCTCAAGAGTAGAATATTCTTCGCGATTACATATATAGAAGGCAATAGCTTGGCTAACATTAACAAGTTTGTTTGGTTTTTACATGAATATATATACAAGTTCTAATTACTTAGGCAGTAGTATGTACCTATCTTGTGAATTATGTGCGGAAATGGAATGATAATTTAGCTTTGGGTAAGAAATGCTCTTTTTTTAGTTCAATAACTTTTTGTGATGCAATAATTGATGCAGAATATCGTTTCAATTAGATGAAGTAGCCTCATGTCAGGTTCATATGGGAAACTGGAAAATGATTAAAGGTTAATTATGGAGATGTACTACTTTTTCTTATTTACTTATAAAACTCCTTCACATATAGTAATTTGAAAATAAAACCTTATTTTTAAATTTTAAAAATATATTAGAAAAGAGAAATGTATATAGTAAAAGAAAATTAAATTAATTCCACCAAGAAGGTGAATTAATCACTTTATGTTCTCTCATTGAATTCGGATATGTAGTCCCTTTGGTGGGTGGGTTTGGTGATAGAGGAATAATGTTCTCATGGATGAAGACAAGTGGTCGTTCAACTCCGTCTCTGCAATGCTATCTACTCTAGCATGTAATTCATCCCATCTTTTCTTTTATTAATAAAATAATTTGTGCATCTGTACAAAATAGTTCATTTTTTTTCTTCTTTTACTCTATCAAAACTTAACGGGATTCTCATCAAATAAAATGAAAAGAAAGCTACCCACCCCGATACTTGTCTATCATTATTTTCATTTATTAATGCAATAATTTGTGCATGTACCATATATGTAGACAAAATAGTCTTATTTTCTCTTCTATAAATAATAGCTAGCTTTGATCCATTCTCATGCTAATCACTACCACCAAAAGTACTTTGCACTAAATGGCTTTAGCAAATTTCATAGAAAACCAATCAAGGGACATGCAACAAGAAATTGAAGAAAACAAGTTAAGCCAAGAATGTAAGGAACTAATTCTTTCTCTTCCTAGAGAGAAAGGTTGGCATACCGGTTATCTCTATCAAATTTAAGATTTTTGGTTTCCATTACATGTAATCCAAGCTATAAAACACTTTTCAGAAGCATTTTCAAGCCAAAGACAGTGATGTTATTGTTGCCACCCTTCCAAAATCTGGTACCACTTGGTTAAAACCCCTTACCTTTGCCATTGTCAACCACCAACATTTTCATCATCAGAGAACCATCAATTACTTACTTTCAATCCCCATCAACTTGTGCCTTTCTTTGAGCTTGCCATTATGGTGATATCCATGACCAAATTCCTCACCTATCCAATATGACTGAGAGAAGACTTTTTGGAACTCATATTCCATTTCCTTTATCGAACAAGTTAATTAAAGAGTCCAATTGTAAGATAATTTATATATGCAGGAACCCATTTGACCATTTTGTGTCTAGTTGGATGTTTGTGAACAAAGTTATGAATGGAATCAAGCATGTGGTCAGGGTGCAGCGGAATAAATGGATTCCCTCCCTTGTTAAAATCATTAATGCGAAAACACGAATCAAGGCATAAAAGACATGAAACATAATGACATACCTTTGACGGATTGCGAACGAGGCAATAACAACCACGTCTCTACTGGTGTCCACACCAACAGCCAAACTAGGAAACCCTCTTCAACTCTGCTAGTAGCGTTTAGAGAGTAAGAGAGACTGCTCATGTGTATAGGGTAATGCATTTTATGCTATATTTATAGAGTGGTGGCTAGGATTTTATCCCCTCACTCTATTAACCCTAACATATATGGGCCTGGCCGATTATGTTATAATTTTAATCAAATTAGAATTATTATCTTTCCTAGCGGCTTGTTGTATGCGTGTGACCCAATAGGCTTTTAATATTTGGTTATGATATTAAAATAAAACCCTTTTATATTTAATATCATAAATAGTGAGCGGTATCTAGCAATACATCACTACTACCCAAATATTGAGATTGTCAACAACTTTGACGAATCCTATTTTATGATAATAATTTATATGATTTGTCCCTTTGTCCATATATCTAATTGAACACAAGGGCATGAAATGTGTCATCCTTGTATAGTTCAATTTATGTTTTTCTTGATCCCCAAGTAGACTATACAGAAAATAAACATCTCATGTTTATCCTCCTGAGCATGGCCATGCATTTTGTAGTCTAACTCTATCAAGAGGCCTACAGATATAACTCATGTTACATAGGAGGGACAAATCCCATCTAGGGCACTCACATTCCACCACATAATTTATTATATCTCCAAATACCAACTTTACGTGTTGGAACCGCAGGAAACACTAGAAGTGGGGTTGAATAGTGTTTTATAATTCTTTACAGATTTTTCTGAAAACCTTTTAACAAGAAAACTGATTTGGAAATATTCAAGCAACCTTCCGAAACTGGGAAGTTCAGCAACTTGCTGATGCAACTCAGAAGGTGGAATGATAAACTTTTGAAACGTTTTTGTGCAAAGAAAAGATTGTTTTCTGCGTGGATTTATAAAACAACTTTTCTTAAACCCTCCTTGGTTAGTTACAACAGAATATAAAGAGTAAAGGGTTGAGAGAACTTAGCCACAGAAATTTATCCTGGTTCACCCACTAACTCAGTGAGCTACGTCTAGTCCCAGGGCAAACACTCCACTGGATTTTCCACTATCTGATCAGATACAAGTATTTTTTGAACCCAACCTCTGTAGGCTAAAACTACCCAAGTATTATTTAAACACATAGCCTCCCCAGGCTAAAAACCCAAGTATTCTTTGAACACAGCCTCTTCAGGCTAGAAACCAAGTATTCTTTGAACACAGCCTCTTCAGGCTAACCCAGTAAAAACTGTTTGAAAGAAAATGCTCAAACTCTGAAACTACACAAGTTTAGAGCTCGAACTGGGAAACTTGTACATATAACTGAGTAAGACTCAGGATATAGAAGTGTTGTACAATAATGAAACAGATGAATATGAAATTCTGCAGCGTTTCACCAAGTTAAAATCTCTGTGTTCTGTTCTCTATTTTGCTTTTGTATGGAGTCTAGTATTTATAGTGAGGAAAGCTTCCGTCCGTTGATCTCCAATCGATTTATCGTTGAGAGATAGCATTTAATGCAAATGCTCCCGTTGTGACACATAGCCTGAACCCTCTGCAATAGCAGGTAGTAGAGTCAGTTGTACAATCTTCACTTTTTCTGAGTAGCGTAAACTTTACTGCAAACTTTGCCTTTTTGGTGAGAGAAATTTGAAATATGCCAAAAAGTACTTTCTCTAACTTTCCAGAAGAATGAGAGGCACAAGTAATCTGAGGCAGTTATGGTTGACTTGAGTCTTCTGATAAATCCACTTTAGTAGTAGATTTATAGGTTTATTTTAGGTAGTTTTTAGTTGTTTAGATTGATAATTTTGTAAATTTATAGCTAAAATTTGTATATAATTGAATTGTTTGTGTTTTGAGTGATTTTAGTAAATAATAGTATTTTTCTCTAATTTTTCTTTGTCTTGTTGTTTTTAGGAATTTTTTGAAAAATAACAAAGAAAGAAGTAAAGAGAAGCTTTTTTGGAATGGTGAAGAAAAGTCAAACAGTGAAATTTTGAGGCAATTAAGGTGCAAATTGAAGAATTTTCATGCTGTCAGCATCGTGTGGGGACATAACTCTCGCGTGTGAGGACACGATGACTCCAGAAGCTACAGACTTGAAGAATTGCATTCTGTTATGGTCGTGTGGGAACACGGCAAGCGTCATGTGGGGACACGATTTCTGCAGAATTAGTATAAATGTTGTCAGTTAGGGATTAATTGGGACGGTTACTCATTTTTAGATTCTTTTCCTTTTTCTCTCAAATTCTCTCTTATTTTCTCTCTTTTCTCTCTGAGGATCCAACTTCAAGGTGGAATCTAGAGCTATTCTCCATGGAATTTCTCATTGAGTTTGCATCTTTCTCCATCCTCTTCTTCTCTTTTGTAATGGATTTCTAGATTTTCTTAGGTTAGGAGTTGATGGAACTTAATCGGAATTTTGTGTAAGGAATTCACTCATTCAATTCTATTTTCGTTTGCAATTCAATTGCTTCCTTCTGTCTTTAATGCTTCATTTGAATTGGCCACTCAATTGCATGAACTTAAAGCTTTTCTCACAATTGGAAAATTGGGGAAAAGCTTGGATCTGAAGTAAGCAACATTAAATTCTGATTGCCTAGGAATAGGATTCGGTTTTTATGTGATCTTTAACAATTTTTGATGATAATGCATGCCTCAATCAGATTTACCTAAGGAATTAGGAAATTTAGTTGAAGACATAGGGTCAATATACCAAGGAATTGGATTTTGACTAATTTTGTGAATTGGATCATTGAATCATCTTTAATAATTGAATTGAATGATGTGGATACTTGCATGAAAGGAAGATTAGGTGAAATCAACCCTAACTATTTCGTCAAATTCGTATTCCAAAATTTGCTGAATTTTTGTTGATTGTTCAACACTTAATATAGCTTTCTGGTTTAGTTTCTGGTTTAATTTTCTGCATAGCTTAGAATTCCTCATTCACATTCATAAATCTCTATTCAACTAGTTAAACTCTCTGTTAATTGGTACTTGAACTTCAATCTCTGTGGGATGATATTCTACTTTCATTATATTACTTGTTCCGATTCGGTACACTTGCCGAAATTTGCATCATCTTCAAAGAAAATAACAGAGAATACGAACAGATTTTAGTACGACGTTTCACAACTTCGGGAGGTTCCCAACCTTCAGCAGGTCGTGATCTCTCAACATGTTTCTTTACTTCGGAAGGTTTCACTATTTCAGAGAATTGGATTACTTCAGCTGATACCTTCTGAAATATTAAACAGATACCTTCAGGAGAAACTGATCTTTCTTATAAGAATAATATTCAAATTTGTTATCCATTAAAACTTGGGGTTAAGAGACTTAAAATATTATTAACCTTTTAATAACATTTTGAAACTCAACATTCTCCCCCTTTTTAATGATGACAAATTTTCTTAAGAACTAAATCAAATATCTGAAGCGAAGAGATAGTAAGATATTAGAGTATTGCTCCCCCAAAATCAGATACTGATGCAGAGCTTCTTGCTAAAAATAGTTTGAAACTTTTTTGAAAACCTTTGTTTCATTTGCTCTTAATTTGCTCCCCCTGAATCTGAGAATCCTTCTTAAAGTAACTTCAGATTTTGTTAGTTTCTTAATACTCCCCCTTTTGTCATCGGTCAAAAGGGCAAACAGAGCTTTCTGAAGAAGTGAAAGATAAGTAGAAAAACGATTCAGGATACCACTTGTGCATATCAACACTTTCTATGTAAAACAATTCAATGAAAAATTCAGTTTTCAGAAAGTGTGAGAATGTTCAAATTCTCTCTGATAAATTTGAATCTATCTTCAGCAAGTGATTTAGTGAATATATCAGCCCGTTGATGTTCTGTATCAATAAATTGTATATCAATAATCCCTTTCTGAACATAGTCTCTTATAAAATGATGTTTGATTTCAATGTGTTTTGCTCTAGAGTGCTGAATTGGATTTTTGGAAAGGTTGATTGCACTCGTGTTATCATAGAAGACTGGAATAGATTTAATAATAATATTAAAGTTATAACGTCCTAATTTCTCAATTCAGGAATAATGTCTGTTGGAAACACTATTCCGAATTTCTGAAATTATTTCGCGTATTTCGAGTATCGACATACATTCACGTAACGCTTAAGCAATTCAACGCTTTCTTAGGCTTCTACAAAATTCATGCATCGAAAGTTCAATATTAATTCCAAACAAAAACATAGGGAACGAACCTACAATTGAGTGTTATGGTCCATAAAACTCCTACCGGAAATCCGGCAGAGTTTCCCCTGAAAATTCGACATTTCCCAATTTTACAAATTGACCTGAAACTCAGAAAAATACCAATACAATTGATAACAACACAAATACAATTTAAATTCTCATCTAAGCTTCCATGGCCAAACTAAGTCTCAACTATAATACATCAATCCTCTAAGTGTTAATCTACAATTACAAATCTTATCCTCTACTCCACTTGAGTCCTTAACTGCTCCGCCAAGAATATGACATCGACCTGCACAACTGAAATATAATCACCACAACATGGGATAAGACTACGTCCCAGTGAGTGAGGTAATAGTGGGTGCAGTGTGGGGAGGCAATACAGCAGACACAGTGATGTACAAAGCTAAATCAATTCAGGAAAATATTCGTGTTGGCAATCCATTACATATAACGTTAATCATGCAATAGTAATTATAAGTGTAACAATGATCATGCAACAAATATTCAGTCATATATGTCATGCCACGTAATTCAATCAAAATCTCCCACAAGGAGCAATCAAGTGTGTAACCCACACCCAGGTGTCTTTTCACCGTTACCATCTTTTGAGCACTCGGCCATGTGGCCAAGGACCGTCATTCAGGGCCACCCTCATTAAGTTTTAATTAGCCAAACAAGGATGCCATGCATGAAATTCATTATTAATGGAGGAATCCCATGTACCCCTTGGCCTAGAGGTAAATGTGATTGCCTCCCTTGTAACATGAATCCAAGGACCGGAGACAAAGTCTCAGAATCATGAGTCCAGGGATCAACCTCATTAATCCACATGAGTCCAAGGACCAGAGACAAAGTCTCAAGAACATGAGTCCAGGGACCAAAAGTCCGAGTGTGTAACATGATCAATTTAACATGAAATCCAAGGACCCAAAATAATTCTTTTCAAAACGTGAAGTTCAGGGAATCAAAGTCATTAAGTTCATCATGAGGTCAGAGATCCAAAAGCTTTTTGTACAATAAAACATGAGATCCTAAGACCCAATTTCCTTCCTTTCAAAACATGCATAAATAGGGACATGAAAAATGATAATAGTTCCGTGAACATGAGTGTATGCATGAATGAACAATATTTCCAAGCTTACAACATCAACAATCAACAATTTTACAAAAATCCCCAAATCCTCTAACCTAGGGTTTGAGCCAAAAGTCACACATTCAACCAAACCAATAATCCACCCTAGGTTTTCATAAAATTAACTCTAATCAACAATAATAGCAAGGGGAGGAAGAATAAGGAGCATACATAGGAGAACAATCAAGGAAGCAAGTGAGTGAGAACCACACTCACCACAAATGGAGAAATGGAGAAATGGAGGGGAAGAGGATGAAGACCAGGCTCCAAGGGGTGGTGGAGAAGCCTCCCAACCGAGATCTCCTTCTTCTCCCAGCTCCCTAAACCCTAAACCCTAAATAATAAGAATTAAAAAAATGGAGTCGCCACCAATAATTATTTAAGGAAAATAATTGGAAAAACCTTTTGATTTTGCAATACTAGCCTTTGAAAAGAGCTTGAGTTCGGGAGTCTATTTATGCACAGGGAAGGGTGGAAACTTAATTCCACTGCACCCCTGATACATCCATTCAAAGAATGGTTACCCTTATTTAATTGTGCAAATTACTCATAAATTTTAGAATATTTATTTCCCCTTAAAATAACATAAATTAGGTGGAAGAAGACAAACTAAAAAATATATAATGAAAGAATTCAAATAAGATGATTATTTACAGAGTAAAAACAAATGTAAAGAGTTAATTTCAATTTAGGATCACCAAGTTGTCGCAACTCAGATGTCCTAAAAATATATTTTTTTCATAGTGATTAATTTTAGGGTAAAATATGTTTTTGGTCCCTGTAAAATAGGTGAGTTTTGCTTTTAGTCCCTATAAAATTTTTCTTTAGTAAAGCGTCCTCCCAAATTTTTTTTTCAATTAGTCCCTCCCTTCAATTGGCGTGTGCCGGGTGCTGATGTGGCATGTTTTCTCTCTCCTAGGTGTCTATTATTGTATTTCTGGCGGTCTTAAACCGCCAGAAACATACACCCCTACCATTTACACTCCTTCTTCTCCCCCTTCCCCTTCTCCCTTTCGACAAAAACTACCCACCCACCCACCATTTTTTCCTTCACAAAGAAATAAATAACCCCATTTCTCCTCCCATCCCAATCCCCAACCCATAACTCAACATTTGAAGGGAGAGGAGAAGCTCGACAGAGAGAGGAAGAGAAGGAACACGATAACAAGCTTCATCACTCAAAGCCTTTTCTCCTTCTTTTTTAATAAAAAATATGTTATTTGGTTTTGCGAGGCTCTGTTCTATGCTCTCAAATGTGTGAGGTGGTTGCAATTTATAGCACGCAAGTAATGGGAAATTCTTGCGAGTAATTCAAATTTTCGCTGAGTAATTCAAGAATTTCAAATATACCATGAATACTCTCCCAATGTTGCACCACCTTCAACCCATGTTGTCTTTGTCTCCATATCCACCTAAACATGGTTTAAATTCATCATGTCAATAATGGCAAAAAGAGTGCCATTATCAACAACAGAGGAAGTTCCTTCATAGCTATGTCCACCACATCTTACTCTGTTTTCCATGGAGCCTTCCCTACAACATGCTATACTATTTTGTAGCTACTCCAAACTCTGGCAGTACAATGGGTATTGGCTTAGGAATCAAAGGTTCTGCAAACCGAAGGTTCTGAATTGAAAAATTGAGAATCTTGAAGTAATTATAAGCAGAGGAGTGATCGTGTTCTTTGTAAGGGAATGTGGTGAAGCTTTTTATTTTGTGATTATCCAAATAATAAGTGAAGTCTCTTAGGGAAGTAGATAAACACAGAGAAACATCAAAGGATAGCAAGAGGAAACATAGAAGGCATAATCTTTTGATAAAGTTGAACATGGCTTAAGCTTGTGAACACGAGAAGCAAGCTGGTCTGTAATTGGTGCAAGACAAATTTATGTTTATGGGCCATTGGAAAATGACTTCCATTGTTCAAGACAAGAGGATGGAGAAACGTAGCAACCATGAATTGGCCGGCCATAGTATAATATTAGAATTTGGAAGGTTAGAAGAGTGAACTTGAACACTGCCATGGAATCGATCTCCCAATGAATCTGGAAGGTTAGAAGAGTGAACTTGTTATCGTGTTCCTTCTTTTCCTCTCTCTGTCAAGCTTCCCCACTCCCTTCAATTGTTGAGTTATGGGTTGAGGGATTGGGATGGGAAGAGAAATGAGGTTATTCATTTATCTGTGAAGGAAAAATGGTGGGTGGGTGGGTAGTTTTTGTGGGAAGGGAGAAGGGGAGGGGGAGAAGAAGGAGTGGGGGAAATGGTTAGGGTGTATGTTTCTGGCGGTTTAAGACCGCCAGAAATACAATAATAGACACCTAGGAGAGAGAAAACATGCCACATCAGCACCCGACACACGCCAATTGAAGGGAGGGACTAATGGCAAAAAAAAAATTTTGGGAGGACGCTTTACTAAAGAAAAATTTTATAGGGACTAAAAACAAAACTCGCCTATTTTATAGGGATCAAAAACATATTTTACCCTTAATTTTATAAAAAAACATTTAAGAATCATCAAGTTGTCACAACTCAGATGTTCCAAAATTTACAATTTAAAAAGGCATTTTGCCTGAAATATACAATTTTATTTAAAGTAAATTAATATTAAAATTAAATTAGGATCACCAAGTTGTCACAACTCAGGTGTCCTAAAATATTCAATTTAAATTACGCTTGCCTACAATCATTTTGTTTAAAGTAAATTAAATTAACCTTTTGAAAAAAACTAGATTAAGATCACCAAATTGTCACAGTTCAGGTGTCCCAAGATATATCATTTATTGACTCTAAAAATGATCATTTTTATTTATATTAAAACATTTTGGAATCACCAAATTGTCACAAATCAGATGTCCCAACGTTTAGAATTTAAAGAGACACTTTGACTAAAATAAATAATTATATTTAAATAAATAAATTAATTAATTTTAATTTCTTCTAAAATTAGGATCACCAAGTTGTCTCAACTCAAATGCCCTAATAAGATTAAGATTAATTTAAATTGTGCGTACACATAGTAAAACTTGACAAATTAGCACAGACATATATTCTTTTAATCTTTTTTATTTATTTATTTTCTTTTAACATTTCTTGTAGATACCAAAAACCAAATTGCATTAAAAGCATGCTTAATCTGAAACTAACAATGATACAGATATAATAACTTTCAAGTTAATAAAAAATAAAGGAAAGAAAAAATGAAAAAAAAAATATAACAATAAATATAATAACATAAAAGAAACGGACCCAAAACAAATTGCAATGTCACACAATCTAAATTAAAAGCTTGATTCCAAAACAAATGACATGATGGCATACAGGTGCGGACAATAATAAAAAAAAATTAGTGAAACAATAAAGAAGAAAGGAAATGTTGTCATGAAACAGAGACAGGACCCATGACTTGGCTTTGGGCATATGTTTGAACGGCCATGTTGGCTTGAGATAATGAGAGACTTGCGCAGGGGCTGTTAGGTGCTTCGATGATGAAGGAAGGAGACCCTGTGGTGCTGAAGCGGTACGAGGTTGTGCAGGAGAATAGGTGGTTCGATAGTGGTGGTGGTTGTTGGAGTGGTTGGAAGGAAGCTTGGTGGGGTGCTATGGAAGTGAGGTGGGGGCTGGTCTTGATGTGGGAGCTGAAGTGATGATGAAGGGCCCAAGTTTATGGTTATGTGTGAGAAACAAGAAGAGGATCGGTGGTGTAAGGTGGCTCTGTGTGAGAGGAAAATTGGGTCTTGGTTGGATGAGTTTGTGAGGAAGAAGATAGCCTCCCCCTTCCTCCAGGAAAAATCCGGGGCTTTAACAGTAGAAAAAGGTCTTCATAGCAGAAGAGCACAGGGTCTAGTCCCTATCACTTTTCCTTCTTCATCACCTTTCTTTTTGCTTTGGTTCTTCTTCTCTTCTCAAGACCTGCTACTTTGCCACTTTTATAACCTGTAGCTTTTCATAAACCAACACAAGCTTTGACTCTATTTTCTTGTTTTATATTTTTTTTTGCTATATATTTTAATAAAATGCATAATAATTAAAAACAACAACAATTTTATATTATTGAGATAAAATAAATGAGAGAAGAAACAAAATAATTAAAATAAATAGGATAAATTTATGACATTTAAATACCAAAGCAAAGAAATATATATCTAAAAAATGCAAGAAATTGAAATTCAAAATTTTATTATTTTTATCCTTTTTTTAAATGTCCCGGTCAAAATTGGGTGTTCACAACCAAGCTCCAAGGGGTGGTGGAGAAGCCTCCCAACCGAGATATCCTTCTTCTCCCAGCTCCCTCTCTCTCTAGAATCGACCCTCACTCTCTCTAAAACCCTAGAAGTGAAGAAAATGAAAAAGAAGCTTAAATGCGTTTAAAACGGACCAGAACGCGTTCCTGCGCTCAGGTTGCGCTCAGCGCAGTTGGAGCGTGATTTTCCTAAATTCCTCTCTGTTTCCTGCGCTCAGCGTAACTGGAGCGCAGAAAACGGATTGGAATTCCTGAATTTCTTGACAGCTTTCTCGCCTAAGCAAGAATGCATCGGTTTGGGGTGCAAACGAGCTTGGAATACTATCGTATAGCAAATCAAATTGAAGCCCCGGATCTTAGCTTTCTAATGCAAGTGGAATCACCTTAATTGGACACCTATAACTCTAGATATTTGCAAATTAGTGCACCAAGTTCATTTAGCTTAAAGCCCAAAATTAAGCAACAACCTCGGTTTTGCCCTTCTTTGATTCCAATTCAATTCTCTCCTTCTCAAACCCAATTCCTCTCCACGGAAACCTTCTCCTAGCTTAGTTCTTTTCATCCAAACCCTTCCTCACTCTAATTCTTTATAAATCAATTCCCTTGACCACAAAGCTTATTCTTCCACACTTAATGGCTAAGATCTATGGTGTTAATCTTCTCCTTAACTCCTCCTCATGAGACTTCCTTCCAACTTAATTCTTCTTTATCTAACCTCATTTCCTTACTCTTAACCATCCTATATTTCCCTCTAACTCCGGGTGTGATTCCTTCCAGGTCCAAATCTTTAATTGTTTGACTTACCATTCGGCTATTCCTCCATAATCTCTTACTACCCAATCTTCTTAGTTTAGATATCCAATCGTTACTTAATTCCCCATTCCACTCTGATTTCCCTTTCTACCCTCGTCCTAGTTCTCCTGGTTGGAATTCATACCCTAAGGTTTTCGTTACGTCCTTTAGGTATAAATCTTGGCATGTTACAAAGTCTTCTAGTTGATACTTTACCCATAGCTGCTGTGAACAACGGCATGTAGCAGCAATGTATTCAGCTTCAGCAGTTAAAAGAGCTATCGTGCTTTGTCTCTTGCTTGACCAGCTTATCAGATTTCCTCCAATGAAGTGACATCCTCCACTGGTTGATTTTCTATCAACTTTGTCTCCAGCGAAATCAGCATCACAGAATCCTACTAACCTGCAGTCCTCACTCCTCTTATAGCACAGACCAAGATTAGTAGTACCTTTCAAATATCTGAAAATCCTCTTTACAGCTTGGTAATGAGTTACTTTTGGATCTGATTGAAATCTTGCACACAAGCATACACTGAACATAATGCCAGGCCTACTTGCTGTAAGATACAGTAAGGATCCAATCATACCTCTATACATGGTTGGGTCAACAGATTCTTCTCCTTCATCTTTATTTAAAATAGATGAGGGATGCATAGGAGTTGTCATAGGCTTGCAACCATGCATATTAAACTTTTTAAGCATTTCCTTTGTATACTTCTCTTGATGGATCCATATACAAGCAAAATTTTAATTTGAAGTCCCAAGAAAAATTTTAGTTCTTCCATTAAACTCATTTCAAACTCTGATTTCATAAGCCTAGAGAACTTAGTGCATAGAGAGGAATTTGTTGATCCAAAGATAATATCATCAACATATATCTAGACCAAAATCAGGTCTTTGTTAGACATTTTTGTGAAAAGAGTTGTATCAACTTCTCCTCTTTCAAAACCATTTTTGAGTAAGAAATTCCTCAGTCTTTCATACCAAGCTATGGGAGCTTGTTTCAATCCATACAAAGCCTTTTTCAGTTTAAAGACATGATCAGGAAAAGTCAAATTTTCGAAACCAGGGGGTTGTCTAACAAATACCTCTTCCTCAATGAAACCATTTAGGAAGGCACTCTTAACATCCATCTGATATAATTTGATGCCATTATTTGCTGCATAGGAAAGTAAAATCCTAATGGCTTCAAGCCTAGCTACTAGAGCAAAGGTTTCAGTGAAATCAATACCTTCTTGTTGAATGTAGCTTTGTGCAACCAGTCTGGCCTTGTTTCTGACGACTCGACCATCTTCGGAGAGTTTGTTTCTAAACACACATTTGGTTCCTGTGATAGTTTTCCCATGGGGTTTAGGAACAAGAGTCCACATCACTCCTGGCAAACTGATTAAGCTCTTCTTGCATGGCTAGGATCCACCCTTAATCACGCAGAGCTTCCTCAATATCCTTTGGTTCGATTTCAGAGAGAAAGGCAAGATTGTTGACTTCTCTTAGTCTTGATCTTGTTCTCACTCCTTCTGAAGTGTCACCAATGATTTGCTCTCAAGGATGATGAGTTATGTATCTCCACTCACGCCAGCGAGGGAAGATTTGCTCATTTTGAGACTCAGTGTCAACTCTCTGATGAGTATTAGTTTCAGCCGGTTGAAGAGTTGTCTTTTCAGCAAGTACTTCAGAGGGTCCTTCAGCAGGAGCTTCATCCTTAGCCCATGAAATCTCTGAAGTATTATTCAGCTCCATTCCTGCAAAATCCTCTTCTAGATCTGATAGTTCCCTATTAGTCTCTTTAGCATCATTAAATCTAACATGTGTGGTTTCTTCAACAGATTGGGTTCTAGAGTTCTAAACTCTATATGCCTTAGAGGTTTCTGAATAACCAATGAAGAATCCCTTGTCAGATTTGGAATCAAATTTTCTTAGATCATCTTTGGTGTTAAGTATGAAACACTCACAACAAAAAATGTGAAAATATGAAATGTTGGGCTTTCTTCCTCTCCACAATTCATAGGGAGTTTTATTGAGAATAGGTCTTACCAAAATTCTGTTTTGGATATAACAAGCTGTGTGAACAGACTCTGCCCAAAAAGACCTTGGAAGATTGCTTGAAATGGGCATGGTTCTTCCCATCTCCTGCAAGCTTATGTTCTTTCTCTCAACAACCCCATTTTGCTGAGGTGTTCTTGCCACGGAGAAATTGTGAGAGATACTATTCTCATCACAGAACATACTGAAGCTTGAGTTTTCAAACTCAACTCCATGATCCCTTCTGATGGTAGATATGCAAAATCCTTTTTCATTTTGCACCCTCTTACAGAATTTGACAAAGTTCTCAAAAGTCTCATCCTTGCTTTTAAGGAATATCACCCATGTAAATCTAGAATAGTCGTCAACGATGACCAAACCATACTTTTACCAGCAAGAATTTCAGTTCTTGTAGGACCAAACAAATCAATGTGAAGTAATTCTGAGGGTCTAACAGTTGAAACAACATGTATACTTTTAAAAGAACTTCTGGTTTGCTTTCCCTTCAGACAGTTTTCACACAAAATATCATATTTGAAAGAAATTTTGGGTAAACCTTTCACAAGATTGTGTTTTGTGAGCTTTGAGATTAATCTCAAGCTGGCATGCCCAAGTTTCTGATGCCAAATCTATTTTTCATCTTTCATAGAAATAAGACAAGTTACATTTTGATATGCTAGGTCCTCTAGATCAATCTTGTACACATTACTATGTCTCTTGGCAGTAAAAATGATTTTATCAGAGGAGTTTCTGACTATACAGCCATCCCTTGTGAAGGATACAACAAAACCACTATTACATAATTGACTTATGCTCAGCAGGTTATGTTGGAGACCTTTAACCAAGAGAACATTGTGGATAACAGATAAATGAGATATACCTACTGAACCAACGCCAATGATTTTGCCTTTCTGATCTCCTCCAAAAGTCACCACACGACCATCCTTGGGTCTAAGGCTTTAGAACAAAGACTTTTCTCCTGTCATGTGTCGCGAGCAGCCACTGTCCAGGTACCATTTGTGGCGTCTCCTTTGTCCTGTTAAACACATTTTTAATAGGAACAATTAAAGCTTTAGGTACCCACATCTTTCTGGGTCCTTTCTTGTTAGCAGTAGGTCTGCCTTTCTTTTTGTGTCGGCACTGAGACATATTGTGTCCAGGCTTGCCACCGTGAAGACATCCCTTACCTTTCTTAGCCTTATTAGCATTTTTAATTTCAACATCATGTAGAGAGGAAGTGTCTGAGGGACCAAGACCACTTTTGTCTTTGGGATTCATTTGAACTCCCACATGCATATTCAAGTTTTTGGTTCCGTTGACAAAAGCAGCCAGGTCCTTTGTGAGTTCAGCAACTTGTTTTTTAAGATTTTCATTTTTCTTTTTCAAACTTGCTGAATCACAAATCTCAGAGCTAAGAAGCTTTTCCTTGAGTGACAAATTTTCAACTTCAAGAGCTTCATTTTTGGTTGCCACTTCAGTGAAGGCTCTTGATAGCTCTTTGTACTCATGAAAAAGTTCCTTAGAACTTTCCACCAGATCATCATACATTTCTTGCAGGGTTTGAGGGATTACCTCTGATTCAGAGTTGTCTGATGAAGGAAGGCTAGCCATCAGACACAGGTTGGCTTCTTCAGCATCTTTATCATCCTCTTCAGAGGTGGAATCATCAAGATCTTCCCATGTTGCCATGAAGCCTTTCTTTTTCTTTGGAAATTTCTTCTTCTTTGATGAAAACTTCTTTAGCTTAGGGCAGTCGACTTTCATGTGACCGGGTTGTCTGCATTCATAGTAGATTATTTTATCAGAAGTAAAGGTTTCTTTACCTGACTTACCTATTTTATTGTCAGATGAGGATGACTTTCTAAACTTGGCCTTCTTCTGAAGCATCCTCTTGATCCTCCTACTCAGCAGAGCAAGGTCATCATCATCATCAGAACCACTTTCTGAGCCTTCATATTCTTCTGAGGATTCCTCTACCTTCAAGGCCTTTTGAGCACCAGACCTAGCCAGCTTAGACTTGGTGTTCAGAGCAAGTGACTTCTTCTTAGGAGCATCTTCTCCTAGTTCTAGCTCATGGAACTTGAGAGATCCCAAAAGTTCCTCCATTCTCAAAGAGTTGAGGTCTTTTTCCTCTTCAATGGCAGTTACCTTGGGCCTCCAAATCTTTGGTAGACTCCTCAGGATTTTGCGATTATTATCGCCTGAATCATAGGTCTTTCCCAGAGATTTGAGTCCATTGGTGATGGTCTGGAACCTTCCGAACATCTGATCACTGGATTCAGATTCATGCATCTTGAACATCTCATATCGATGCACCAACATGCTGATTTTAGACTGTTTCACACTGTCATTTCTCTCATGAGCCGCAGCCAGAGTGTCCCATATATCTTTAGTAGAAGAACAATCGTGAACTTTCTCATATTCTGATTTACTCAAGGAACAAATCAGATAGAGTTTCGCCTTTGCATTGAGTTGAACATGTGCCTTCTAATCACCCGTCCATTCTGACTTCGGAATGGTTACACCATTGTTGGTAGGAATATAATCACCATTGGTGATTACATCCCACAGATCTATGTTACTGCTTTCGATGAAGAGCTTCATACGATCTCTCCAATAATGGTAATCAGAGTCGTTGAAGGCAGGGGGCCTGGAGACAGAGGCACCTTCAGCGATGTAATGAGAGTTGCTTGTTGAGGTTTCCATCTGGATCTTTTTCCTCAACACTTGTAAGATGCTCAACCCGAGGTTGAGCTCCGATACCAACTGTTGGAACCACAGGAAACACTAGAAGGGGGTTGAATAATGTTTTATAAATCTTTACAAATTTTTCTGAAAACCTTTTAACAAGCAAACTGATTTGGAAATATTCAAGCAACCTTCCGAAACTGGGAAGTTCAGCAACTTGCTGATGCAACTCAGAAGGTTGAATGATAAACTTTTGAAATGTTTTTGTGCAAAGAAAATATTATTTTTTGCGTGGATTTATAAAATAACTTTTCTTAAACCCTCATTGGTTAGTTAAAACAGAATATAAAGAGTAAAGGGTTGATAGAACTTAGCTACAAAAATTTATCCTGGTTCACCCACTAACTCAGTGAGCTACGTCCAGTCCCAGGGCAAACACTCCACTGGATTTTCCACTATCTGATCAGATACAAGTATTCTTTGAACCCATCCTCTTCAGGCTAAAGCTACCCAAGTATTCTTTGAACACACAGCCTCTCCAGGCTAAAAACCCAAGTATTCTGTGAACATAACCTCTTCAGGCTAGAAACCAAGTATTCTTTGAACACAACCTCTTCAGGCTAACCCAGTAAATCTGTATGAAAGAAAATGCTCAAACTCTGAAACTACACAAGTTTAGAGTTCGAACTGGGAAACTTGTACAGATAACTGAGTAAGACTCAAGATATAGAAGTGTTGTACAATAATGAAATAGATGAATATGAAATTCTGCAGCGTTTTAGCAAGTTAAAATCTTTGTGTTCTGTTCTCTATTTTGCTTTTGCATGGAGTCTAGTATTTATAGTGAGGAAAGCTTCCATTCGTTGATCTCCAATCGATTTCCCATTGAGAGATAGCATTTAATGCAAATGCTCCCGTTGTGACACATAGCTTGAACCCTCAGCAGTAGCAGGTAGTAGAGTCGGCTGTATAGTCTTCGCTTTTTCTAAGCAGCGTGTACTTTACTGCAGACTTTGCCTTTTTGGTGAGAGAAATTCGAAATATGCCAAAAAGCACTTTCTCTGACTTTCCAAAAGAATGAGAGGCACAAGTAATCTGAGGCAGCTATGGTTGACTTGAGTCTTCAAAGAAAATAGCAAAGAATACGAACAGACTTTAGTACGACATTTCACAACTTCGGGAGGTTCTTCACCTTCAGCAGGTCGTGATCTCTCAGCAGGTTTCTTTACTTCGGAAGGTTTCACTATTTCAGAGAATTGGATTACTTCAGCTTATACCTTCTGAAATATTGAACAGATACCTTCAGCAGAAACTGATCTTTCTTATAAGAATAATATTCAAATTTGTTATCCATTAAAGCTTAGGGTTAATAGACTTTAAATATCATTAACCTTTTAATAACATTTTGAGACTTAACATTATGATCACCTTGTTACAGGAAATGTTTGATGATATTTAAAACACATAATTCTTTATGTAGGAATCGTAGTGATTTCAGGTCAAAGGACTTCATATAACATTTATCAATTTAAGAAACGCTCATGACACTTATGTAACAATCCATGCAACGTTCTTAAGGTGGGTCAGTCCAGTATACTATTACTCTTAATATGTACTTATGTGAGCACATGATGTCTCATATCCATGATTCGTGAGATGTGATCATCAACGAACTCACATACTAGTCTAAATGCATCTTTTGTCCTAAGATGATACTTGACCAGAGACTATTTTAAGAATAGTTCTTCATAAGATCTCACGATCAAGTCATCTACTTGATTTCTTATGAAGTTTAAGCTTACTATTCTAAGGACATTAATTATATTCTAAAAGAATGAATTGACTTTATAAAATAATATGATACAAGTGATGGATGTTTCAAAAACATATAAGTCTCTAGTGCATATACTAACAAGTTAAGCCAGAGTCTTTACCACCAATAAGACTAGAAAATGCTTTTGAAAGGTATTGCATGAGAATAACTGGGTTTGGTCCATTTTGAAATCATATGTTGAGTTATTGGAATGAGTGCATAGCTAGACCAAACAAGGTTCTTTTCTTGAAGTATGAGGATCTTAAAGAAGATATTAATTTTCATGTGAAAAGAATAACAGAGTTTTTGGGTTGTCCTTTCACTCAAAAGAGGAATGTAGTGGAGTGGTTGAAAACATAATCAAGATGTGTAGCTTTGAAAAGATGAAAGAATTGGAGGTAAATAAATCTGGAACTATGAATTTGAACAAGAGCATTGGGAACAATTACTTCTTTCGTAAGGGTAAAATCGGGGATTGGGTAAATTACCTTTCCCCTTCAATGGTAGAAAAATTATCCAAAATTATAGAAGAAAAGTTAGGATCATGCATATCAATAAAAGTCCTATGTGTCAACTCAATATTGTGTCTCTCTCCTTACAAATCTATTGAAACCTCCCACAATATAATTGACAATCCATTCTCCAAACTCAACCCCACAGCCATATGATCTTTTGAATACTAAATGTTACATTTGTTACCCAAAATGATGAGCCTATTTGATTTCCTTTTCCTTCTATTAATCGTTCATCTAAATTGCTTTGGTTTTGTTTCTCAAAATTAATGGGAGTTGACTGTTACATTTGCTATCCAAAATGATGAGTAACTCACATATTATGCTAGCAACTATTTCATAATTTTTTGGTAATTTCAAACCCATTCTTCCAACTACTCACCTCACCCAAAATAGAGTCTCACTTATAGCCACCATAGATCATTCTTCCCAACAACCACCGCCATAAAAGATAAACCTTTCAAAAACCTCCATCTATGTGCCAACAGTCTGCATGTGTCCCAACCTTCATAGCAACAAGTAACCATACCATCTTGTTGCGAAACCTATGTTATCATCCCAAGTCACTACTGCACAAAGTTACTCTTTCTCAACCACTTCTTGGATCCAAGTAGCCACATCATGATTGCATTAGACTTGAACATATCAACAATTTTTTTATAATGTGTTTCAGTCATATATAAAGAGGATAGTTACAACTATTTTTTCACCTTCAGTTGATAAAATAGTTTTGACTATATATGTAACTATTAGACACATGTGTATATTTGATATGACTTACGTGAGGATGATTTAAATCTCATAATATTTGATAACATGTTTGAATTTCAAACAAGTTAAAAAAATAGTTTCTACTTATATGTTGGTAAATAGTATGAAACAATTTTCAAACACACAAAATTATTCTAAATTCACGCAACGCGTGGGTCTACATCTAGTTTCCCCTTAATTTCTTCTCTACCAAACTAACGTTGCGTTTGGTACTGCTGAGATAGTGAAGAAATAGAAAGTGAGAGAGAGAGAGAGGTACTGCAGAAATGGAATAAGCTTTGGAACAGGAAAGAAATAATGGAGAAATGAAAAGATTAAGTGGGATCCATGCTTTTTTTATTTCTATGCTATTTAGACGAGAATTGGCAAAGAGATTGTGACATTCGAGACAAGGTATTGAACTAGAATAGTGTCACTGCAATCATTAAATGGTAGTCATCTAATAAAGATCAGATGACTTAAATACCGAAATTAATTTTAAATCCGGGTGTGATATTTTTATTTCTTTGTATTGGACTTTATGCAACATTCCAATAATTATAGTTTGGAGGACATATGTTGAAAAGGTCAAAGAAAATCGATTTTAAATAAAAAACAATTGCAATATACCTTTGTTAAAAAGATAGTTGTAAAAGTAATAAAAAAAGTAATCTTTATGCTATCTCTTTTATCCAATCAAATAATTAATATTATTTATGTTTCTTATATTTCACACTTATTTCTCTTATACCAAACAATTTAAAAATAATTTCTATTTCATTCTTATTTTCTCTTTTCATTTTTTCTTCCTTGTTTTTCTTTCTCTATTTTTTATTTTACCAAATTTAGTATGAGTGTTATTGTGTTAAGAGTGAGAATAAGGGTCCGTTTGGTTTACAGTTGAGTAAAATTGATTCTGGAAATGAATGGTTGAGATGAATTATGCACACTTTACGAAGTACTTTGGACGGAAGTGATTTAAAATCAATTCTGCAAAATCATGGTTTTGTTACTTGAAAATTTAAAACAAACATGGGCTAAATACTTTGGGGCGAAGGGAAAATGGAAGGGGAATTGAGGAATGTGTTGAAGTGAGAACTTTTGCATCAAATCAAAGATTTGTCATCTCATACTCAGAGATTCCTCTTGACTGTTAATTTTCTCCTACTTTCTCTTCACTTCTCTGGCGGGTACTCTCTTTCACCCTTTCTTTTCATTTCTTTTTTAATCAAAGGAATCAAAATTAACAGTGACCCTCAACTACTTTGATCATTTCCAATTCGTTTCACTTCACGCCCTAGCTACCATCAATCCTGCACCAGAATTTTCACAACCACACTTGCAGAGAGCTTGTTAAAACCAAAATTCACATGCTCCTTCAATCAAAGCCATGGGAACAGACTTAGGGCACCCTTCTCGAGAACAAAATAGTTTCAACGACAAAGAGAATGTCGAGTTCAATTCAAAGGAGGAAGCTTTCTCATATTACAGAGAATATGCCAAATCAATGGGATTCTCTGCCATCATTAAAACTAGTCGTCGATCTCGAATCTCTGGAAACTTCATTGATGCCAAATTCGCATGCACCAGATACGAAAACAAGCCAAAGCCACAATCTTTTTCAACCCCATCGAGCAATGACATGGTAAAAAAGAAACGGGGTAGAGTGAATTCGTCTTAGGCCAAAACGGATTGCAAGAGATGACGATTTTGATGCAGTACTTGATTCAATACGTATAGAGCACAAAGTCAAACTCGCAGGCATTCTTCTAATAGATTACTAAATGCCTGCGAGTTTGAATTGATTTTTTTTTTGTGAAGCAATGGAGCGACAAATTGGTGCCATTAGGGCAGTTCGGGACGTGAAGATCGAGCACTTGCTTACCGAATTGCGATTGCTGCGTTCATGTTTCAGCAACGAACAGCTCCAGAAGCCCGTGTTAGAGGTTTTCAAAGAAACTCTACCAAACCTTTCGATTGTGAATGACGAAGGGAGCAAAAAAATTGAAGTCATAGGGAAAGAGAAAGCAAAGATAGTAGATTATCGGTGAGCATGAGCTGTGCTGATGTGCATGCTTCGTTGTTGCAAAGGTTGTCCATGGCTTATCCCTTTGAATATTCTAGCAATGCAGCAGGTACTATTTACTATTTACTTCATCTTATACATAACCTTGATAACTGACAAGTTCCTTTTCTTATTATTATGAGTGTGTTTGGTAAAACTAGCTGAAAAGCTAACTGAAAGTTGAAAAGCTCGCTGAAAGCTTAAAGCTAGCTGAAAACTGAAAAACTATTGAATGTGTTTGGTAAAATTCGTTGAAAATGGTAAAATGACATTTATAGACAACATTAATTATTAAATAATGATAAGTAGGGGTGGTTAAGGGCTAAACTTGTAATTAATTTTCAGCTAGTAGCTGAAAATTGGAGCTTTTTTAAAAAAGCTACCCCACGTAGCTTTTTAAGAAAAGCTTGTAGCTACCCAAAGAAGCTACATTTCCAAAAACTGCTGAAATGGTTTCAGCTACTATTTTCAACAGCTGAAATGGCAAGCCAAACACACTCTATATTGATTCAGGATAATAAATTAACAGTGGAGAGTTTTTATTGAAGAATCTAACATTTAATCTTACCAATGGATTGAATGTTAAGATAGTTGTAATTTCCAATAAAAACTTTCCAGTTTTGATTTATTATTCTGTGTAAGCATAAGTTAGATAGATATCAAACATTTTATGTCCTAGTGCTGAGAGACGACATAGCTTATTAGTTAGTTAGCTAATTAGTTATTTTAGTTAGTCTGTTATTTCAGTTCCTGTTAATTAGGGGGTTACAGGTTTGTTAATTTGTTAAGAGTTCTCTATTAGTTCTTTCATTTTTCCCAGATGCACTAGGCTGCATGTTATATATATTTTTGCTGCAATCCAGATTCATAATAGGGAATGATGACTCAGTTTGTAGAGAATTAACAGCAGCAAGAAAATCGTAAAGAAACTCAATGTAGAACCCCGAGAGTGATTGAGAGAGCAAGAGGGAGAGAAAGATAGATCACACACAAATTTAGGTGGTTCACCCTAAGTGCAATGGGCTACATCCACGGGAGGAGCAGATCATAGGTATATTCAATCTGAAAAAGTCAGTCAGTACATGTACAGAGAGCCTAGGAACCCTTTATATAGATAAAGGGACTAAGACAAGCTAGTGGCTAACTAACTTAACCACCCTAACAGACTAAACAACTAACTAACAGAAAAGAATAAAACTGGTTCTAAGTCATTCTAATAATTCTCCACCTTGAATTAGAACCATTACAAAAAAATCTGCATCCTCCAAATACAGGGAAATTATTTCCAACAGTCAACATTGAGCAAGTCCAAGCAGTGCATGAACTTGCTCCTAGGAACAGGTTTAGTGAACATGTCAGCTGGATTGTGCAAGGTGTTGATTTTCTGAACTTTGATTCTGTTTTCAGATCTGATGAAGTGATACCTCACATCTATATGCTTGGTTCTATCATGATGAACTTGATCTTTGGCTAAGCATATAGCACTGAGACTGTCACAGAAGATGAGAGCATGTTCTTGATGGATTCCAAGGTCACTAACCAGCCCCTTTAACCAGATTCCTTCCTTGGCAGCTTCAGTAAGAGTCATGTACTCAGCCTCTGTTGTTGATAGAGCAACAGAAGGTTGAAGTGTAGCCTTCCAGCTAACTAAACAGCTTCCAATAGTGAAGGCATAGTCTGTGATAGACCTTCTTCCATCCAAATCTGCAGCATAATCCGAATCAGAGTATCCTGACAAGAGGCAACTTGATTTTGAGCAGTAGATCAGTCCAATATCAACAGTTCCTCTTAGATATCTGAAAATCCTTTTTGTAGCTTGCCAGTGCTCCCTTTGAGGTTGCTTAAGGTATCTGCTAACCACACTGACAGCATATGCAAGGTCAGGTCTTGTGCATATCATAGCATACATGAGACTGCCAACAGCACTAGCATAGGGAACTTTAGACATATAATCTAAGTCATCTTGAGTTTGAGCCTTAAGGGTAAGAGATAGCTTTTCCTTTGCTGATAATGGAGTGTTGAGAGGTTTAGCATTGAGCATTCCAAAACGAGATAGGATCTTCAGGATATAATCCTTTTGTGATAGGAAAAGCTTCTTCTGAGATCTGTCCCTTTAGATTTCCATCCCAAGTATTTTCCTAGCAGCACCGAGATCCTTCATGTCAAATTCACCACTTAGGAGAAGTTTCAGGTTCTGAATATCTGTGATGCTTCTTGCTGCTATGAGCATGTCATCAACATAGAGAAGAAGGTATATCATGGAATCATCCTCCACCTTTTTATGGTAAACACAACAATCATAGGGACTTCTGTTAAAGCCATGACTGATGATGAAGCAGTCAAATCTTTTGTACCACTGCCTTGGGGAATGTTTTAAGCCATACAAAGACCTATGGAGTTGACAAACATAATCCTCTTTGCCTTGAACTACAAAACCTTCAGGTTGCTTCATCAAAATGTCTTCTTCCAACCTTCCATGGAGAAAAGTTGTCTTGACATCTAACTGTTCGAGCTCCAAGTCCTGGGTTGCAACAAGAGCAAGCAGAATTCTGATAGAGGTGTGTCTAACCACAGGTGAGAAGATTTCATTGTAGTCTACTCCTTCTTTCTGACTGAATCCCTTGGCAACTAACCGAGCCTTGTACCTAATTCCTTCAGCTTTTGAAATTCCACACTTCCTTTTGAATATCCATTTACAGCCAACCACATGTCTTCCTTTTGGCAGCTTGATGAGCTTCCAGGTCTGATTTTTGTGCAGGGACTCCATTTCCTCTCTCATGGCAAGGATCCATTTGTCTAAATCAGTGTTGTTTATAGCTTCTTTGTAGGTGGCAGGTTCACATGACTCAATGTCTTCTGCTGGAAGCAAAGCATAAGCTGCCATGTCTTCAAAGCCATATCTCTCAGGGGGTCTCCTATTTCTCTGTGGTCTCTGATGAATTTCTGATTCTGATTTGGTGTATTCAGAGGTATCATTCTGCTGAGACAGATCTGAGTTGACCACTTCAGATTGTCCTCCATCTTGAGATGCTTCTGAAGCTTTGTCTGACTTATCCTCTTCATTTGCTTTGCCTGTAGAGGTCTCATTCTCCACCTGTTCTTGGCTTTTGCTTTCTTTACCTGAAACTGTAACCTCCAATCTCGGGTGAAACAAGTGTGATTCATAAAAAATAACATCCATACTATGAATTACCTTCCTTTCAGAAGGTGACCAGATCCTATACCCTTTCACCCCATCACCACATCCCATGAACAACCCTTTCTTAGATCTAGGATCTAACTTCCCTTCATTAACATGATAGTATGCATTGCAGCCAAAAATTCTAAGAATAGAGTAGTTTGCAGGTTTATTAGACCATACCTCTATAGGGGTTTTAAGCCCTATGGCAGTGGATGGTGATCTGTTGATTAGAAAGCAAGTTGTATTGATGGCTTCAGCCCAGAAGTTTCTGTTCAGACTGGCATTGGACAGTAGGCATCTTGCTCTTTCTAGGAGGGTTCTGTTCATTCTTTCAGCTACCCCATTCTGCTGAGGAGTGTTCCTAACAGTGTGTTGCCTAGCAATACCTTCCTCTTTGCAGAATTTATTGAATTCAGCAGAGCAAAATTCCAAACCATTATCTGTTCTTAGCCTCTTGACTTTCTTTCCAGTTTGATTTTCCATCAGAACCTTTCATTCCTTGAAGTACTTGAATGCTTGATTCTTGTGACTCATGATGTAGATCCATGTCATTCTGGAGTACTCATCAATGATGGAGAGGAAGTATCTTCCTCCTCCAAGGGAGGGAACTCTTGAAGGTCCCCAACAATCAGAGTGAACATAGTCCAGGGTACCCTTGGTGGTGTGAATTGCCTTAGGGAATTTGATCCTATGCTGCTTGCCATAGACACAGTGCTCACAGAATCTTAATTCTTCTAGATTTTGATCACCCAGCAGCTTCTGTTTGGGCAGAATCATCATACCCTTCTCACTCATGTGGCCAAGCCTCATGTGCCAAAGATAAGTCAAATCTGGTACACTTTTATCAGTCTTAGAAGCAACAGAAACTGATTCAGAACCAACACAAGTTGAACCCTGAAGCATGTAGAGATTTCCTTTCTTGATACCCTTCATCACAACAATTGATCCTTTCTTGACTTCCATGACACCCTTTTCAGAACTGCATGTGAATCCTTTTCCATCCATAACTCCAACTGAAATAAGATTTTTCTTCAAATCTGGAACATGTCTAACTTCTGTTAGAGTCCTAACAACTCCATCATGCATCTTTATCTGAATTGTGCCAATTCCTATAGTCTTGCAGGCGACATCATTTCCCATGTAGACATTTCCACCATGCTTCTCTTCATATGTATGAAACCAGCTTCTATTTGGACACATATGGAAAGAACAACCAGAGTCAAGAATCCACTGTTCTGCAGATTGTTGATGATGGTCAACAATAGAGAGCACAAGCTCATTTTCTGATGAAGATTCCTCTTTAACTACTGCTGCAGATGGTTTCTTTCCCTTCTTCTTGGGACAATCTTTCTTCCAATGCCCTGGCTCCTTACAATAGTTGCAGATGTCTTTCGGATTGACATTGGTCTTCTTGTTTTTATCCTTCTTCTTCTTGCCATTCTTGGTAGAATTTAAGACTACAAGCCCCGAACCACTTGTCTCTTCAGTATTTCCAGATGCCTTGCAGTGAAGTTCCCTTGAATGCAGGCTGGATTTTACCTCCTCCATGGTGATGCAATCCTTTCCAACACTTCTTTCATGTGGAGACCAAACAAGCGACGTTTTAGTAGGAGCTTGTTGCATATAGACTTGGTCATATAAAGTTTCTCCAATTTCAGCCACAATCCACTTGCTGTTTCCTCATCAGCAACCTCATGAAGAACCTCATCTGACAGGGATAAAAGAATCAGAGAATGTGCTTTTTCTTCTTGTTCTGCAAGGTCTTGAGTCTTAGGATCAGTTTTGACTTTCTCCTCAGCTGCATCTCCTTTCTTGACAGTAGCAGAAGCAAGAGGCCCCCAAACACGTTGTTCTTTCAGCAAGGCGCGCATCTTGATCCTCCATAGGTTGAAGCTATTTTTCCCATTAAATTTCTCAATCCCGATTGTGTTCGACATTGTTTCTTGAACGTTTTCTTTGCACGGAATGCAACGGACAGAGGAATCCCTTGGAACGAGACACAGAGCTCTTAATACCAGTTTGTAGAGAATTAATAGCAGCAAGAAAACCGTAAAGAAACTCAATGTAGAACCCCGAGAGTGATTGAGAGAGCAAGAGGGAGAGAAAGAGAGATCACACACAGATTTACGTGGTTCACCCTAAGTGCAATGGGCTACATCCACGGGAGGAGCAGATCATAGGTATATTCAATCTGAAAAAGCCAGTCAGTACATGTACAGAGAGCCTAGGAACTCTTTATATAGATAAAGGGACTAAGACAAGCTAGTGGCTAACTAACTTAACCACCCTAACAGACTAAACACAACTAACTAAAAGAATAAAACTGGTTCTAAGTCATTCTAACACAGTTTTCCTCTCATTTCAAAATTATATTAATAGATAGATATATGTTTTTTTATTGACCTCAGTTACTTCCATGGTGGCAGGGAGAGCAGACTTTCTTGGAGCTGATAATCTGCATTTGAAGGATTTTGTATGTTCTCATTCTTCTCTTAGCACTTTGATTAGCGACGCTCACACCTTTTGCAGTGTCCTTTCCTTTGGATCACTTGAAAAAGGATGCTAGAAGCACATATACATGAGTATGACATTTAGATTATATAAAATAAAGACATTAATGTTTCATTCGTTAGCATTGATCATTGTAGAAAGAGTCGGTTTCTGTGACAAAAATAGGGGGGTAGCATGATTCATGCTCATCTGATCTCATTTGTAACATGATTTAAAGTATCTATGAATTTAAAAGGATCACTGTTTGCTTCTTTTATGACCAAATGTCTATTGTATAGGTTTTTGAGGAGCCATCTAAAACTCAGACTATAGCAATGCAAGAAGGTTTTCAGACTCCCGGTGTCAGTATATTCTTCCTACTTTGTTTTTAATGAACTTTGACATTTATTGCTAAGGGTAAAGGATGCTTAGATGGCTTTGAACTCATAATTCAACAGCTGAAGAGATTAATTTGGCTCTATGTGTTTTGCAGGTGAGTAGTCAGAGATTGTCTGTTGGGATGACACCCAAAACACTTAGATTGCCCAAACCTGGCGAGATGCTTCTCTCTGTCCATGGATCACCCCTAGGTGTTTACAAGGAAAATAACATGGAAGCCATACACGGTATGAAAAATGTTTGGGGTGAAAGTTGAATGAAACTATTTCTGTATCATGTTCATGGTATTGTTTTCCATATTGCATAAAAGGGTGGTAACTTCATTTTGTCTAACATATGCACACTTCCCTGATGAAACTTCAAAAGTACCTACCTAACCTTAATGCTTTACTTATGAGTATGCATTTCTGTTCTTCCACACCTGACACCAGATGAAATATTGCAAAATTTATCTAGTTCTAATATATGATATCTATTCTGATGTGCAGAAACAGAGGAGGGTTGTTCTGGCTAAATCTGTTCTGTCATCACTCTAGGCGGGAGTTACCAAAGAATTAGGCCCGTGTGTTCATATTCACTTTTCAGTTAGCATTCCAGAGTTTCATTGTTGTCCATGTTGGGCAATTAGATCAGACTAAATGTGGGTTGGCCTTCCAGCTTTCAAATGCTTTTTGAATGGGATGCAATTGGAAGTCCTACAAAGTTGTCCGACAGGCTACTGCCATATTTTATTTACGATTTTTTAAAAATGGAAATGTTTTATTGAAAAATGTAACATTTGATATTATTAATTCATTGAATGTCGTGTTAATAACATTTTCCAATAAAACCTTTTTACTTTTGATTTATTATCATGTGTAATATTGCAGAGGTTTCAGTTTACTTATTATTTGTATTTGCATGATTAGTTTGTGTCCTGAGAACACAAATGTTGTAAAAGTTCTTTGTAGAGACTCTCCTTTTATATGCAATGAAAATTATTGAGATTTAATTCAGGCTCATTGGAGTTTCCAAAAATGTCACCATTTGCTTTCAACATTGATTCGTGCTTTCTTATAGTCTGAAATTATCGAACTAAGGGCAGTGATGTTTCTACATGAAGCATAACAAACTCTCACAAAAAAGAAGCATAAACACTCTTACATACTTATTCCATCTTATCAAATTTCACATGAAGCTAAGTTAGATAGTCAGGTGGGAGTTTCTGAAATTCGTGCTGTTTCATTGGCAAATGAGAACGCCAATTATGCACTTAGGATATGTTTGATTTAGCGTTAGAAACTCTAACGTTATAAATAGTTACTTTGAGAGATTCAAATTTAAGTTTGATCATTTCTCAACGCCAAACTAAATATGCACTTAGATTCAAATCGTTTGAAAATCATGCAGTTAGAACAAAAGCATAGAAATAAGTCAATTTGTTCTTTTGTATCATTCATTTCTTTTGGTCATCCTCACTGCATTTACCATTTGATTCTGTATTAATCTTCCACCAATTTTGTACACACTGGTCTGAATGAATTAGGAAGAGGCAAAAACGCAGAATTTTCGTGAACAAGAGTTCATATTGAACCAAGAGAAATGCTTGCTTACCATACGTGATACGTACAAAGACTTTAGAGGGGAAAAAACGATGGACAATAGTGTATTTATTATAAATCATAAATAAATTGCTTAATCTAACTATATTAACAATTTATCTCTTATACATCAATGAACTCATAAGTGCACATTATTTTTTAATGCCGTTAGTATAAAAAAAATAAAAAAATTAAAGGATGTATCACAGGGACATAAAAATTTGGCCCCAAGAAATGAAATCCGTAAATATATAGAACATAAATGCTCAATTATACAAATCCCTAAAAGGGAAAAAATATGACTAAATGAGGGCTTGGATGCCTTGCTGTTGCATCTCTCTCAGTCTCCACATTAGGTAAATACCATCTTCTCCATGATCTTCTTGGTCCATTTGTTGTAAAGCCCAAAAATAGTATACAGTGTGGATTGTATCCTAGTAAAAAATCAAGATTAGTTAGAAACTAGACAAGAAAGTTTGCATTCACTTCATGAAAATGGCATTACATACATGCCCCAGCATGATCAAGATAAACCTTGAACAAAACTCACAGCTAAAGCCTTAAATGTGAGAGCTGACTGCAGTGAGTCATGATGAATGCCAGAAGGGGGGAATTGTTAAGCCCATTTGTATGTCTTTCTTTTTAACAGAAAAAACCATTTTATATGTAGTGCAACTATGAAATGGAACCAAGCATTTCCACATTGTATATATTGAAATTTAAAAAGGAAAAGTCAAAAGTACAAACATCATTCAACACCGCAGCATGAAATTGAATGGACTCAAATTACATCAACATTATTGAAAGGGGAAAGATGAAGAAAAAATTGCATTTACCTTGCCTCCTTCTGTGATTGACCCGTTCCTATCACGTACACAATGGATTTGCTGTGTTTGAAACTGAAAATTCATTGAACAAAATCATCAGGATAAGTTTTTATTTCTTCTGCATGAGAATAAATTTCATAAATTACTAATGAACTTCTAGAAGTAATAATTTATAATACCATTACAATAATAACCGGAGAAGATCCCATCATCTTGGTCTCTCTTACTTCCACCTCAGATACATGCAGGATCTACATGAAAAGTTAAATATTATAAATAACACTAGACATCATAAAGTTACAACCGTACAAGCACCTTAATCAAGCCTAGATTGTACAAATAATTGTTCAAGATTCACAAAAGGAGTACTGAATAGAACTCTGTATTTCTGATTGATTAAAACTGTACAGACTTGATACATGTATATAGGCCTGTGGGCTTTAATCCCATTAATGTCTAATCCTAGAATTAAGGAAAGAAATCTGTCCTAAAAATAGAGAGAATATTATAGCTGTACAAATCTCTACAAATCTCCTACACAATATTTACAATAAAGGGTAACAAGGAAATAAATAAAAGAATAAAGGAAACAAGTAAAGAATCAGATAAATCAGGTAATTCAACAGGAGTTGGACAAGCTTAACTAAGATAAATTCTAAAAAATTCACGAAAAGTATTTAACATAGAATTGCATCATTATGTAAAACTATATTACCTTAGAAGTCTGTTTATTTCATATGCATGATGACAAATAAATGTAGAAGTGATAAAGGAGAAAACTGTTGGAAAGCAACTACAATTTGTAAAAGTATGAGATAAGATACAACAGTAAATTGCAGTACAAGATGGACCATGTTTTTTACACTAATCTAAGTGATTCTTGGAGCAATCCTACTTCTCCCTTTACTCCCATCTCTTTAGTAATCAACAAAATATTTGTGCCATACTCCCACCTTCCACTCTATGTTTAGCTACAACTACTAGCTAATTATATTATCTCTTCTGCACATTGAAGCCATGTTACCTATGTTACATTTATCTAGATCAGAATTGAATCTTGGGTCAAGCAAAGAAGACATTAAAGATATTTTCATTATAAGAATTTTTTTAACCATATCAAATCTGCTACAAAAAGTCAAAACAACAGGAAAGCGAATACTTCCTTTTTTTTGGGGGGGGGGGGGGGGACGGGGGTATAGGAAGGCAAACACATTAATGTGTTCAATATGTGATATGGTACTTTCAACCACATTCAAAACAACAGAGAGCAATAAGAAAGATTCAAAAAGTTTGTAATCTCACCTTGTTATCAAAAAAGATACCATGACTTTGGTAAGCATTATGCTCTGCTTTACAACGTTCAATCAGCTCAGGGCTGCAGTACTTCTTCAGTGTTTCAACATCTCCCTGTAATATAATTAAAAACAGATTCATAAATCAAAGATGCGCCTGACTGGACAACAAATAAATTTAGGATGAAACTTAGTCATAGTAACCCTTGATATCAGGTTTTGCATTTAACAAGTGACATACGTAACATTTTTTAACAACTTCCACTTACCCAGCATCACCTGACAAATGCAACTGTATTCTTCAAATCTACGAAATCCAAATCCTTAAACTATTGTTTCATGATAATGAGACCCACCCACCCCCAACACCTGACCAGCATAAGACCATTTTCTTAGATCTTAGGCTATAATGGAAATGTTATCAATAGTGGATGGCAGTTCATGGCAGCAAGCCAAAATTGTGTTGCGCCAAAAAGTATATTGAAAACTGTAGAATATATAATACAATAAAATAAGCAGAGTGTCCAAAATCTAAGATGGTATCAGAGCCTATCCTAGATGATCCGTTGTTATTGGGCCGCCACTCGTATAGTTGTCCACGTTCTAGATGTCCAGCCCTGGGCGTGAGGGGGTGTGTTAGAGTCCCACATTGCCTAGAGATAAGGCCAAATTGTGGTATATAAGTCTTGGGCAATCCTCATCCTACAAGCTAGCTTTTGGGGTTGAGTTAGGCCCAGGTCCAAAATCTAAGACAAAGAACCACCAAACAGAGGAGAGTCACAGAATAGAGACTCAAAACAGAGAGAAAAAGAAATAGGAAGAGATATAAAAAACAAAACAGGAGGAAGAGAAAGGAATGGAGAGACTTAGAAAACAGGGAAAACCAACCAAAAAGGAGGAAGAGAAAACCCAGTTTGCTGGTGAAAGGATATACGTGAGGAAACTGGTCGTTCACCAGAGATGTGTGGTAAGAGATAACAGATATGTACACAGAGAGCCGGGCATAAAATGGGGTTTTAGAGTTAAAATGGGTTGAGCCTATGTTACCTGCCCTTTTTTAAAAGAAAAATGATTTTGGAGTTCCTTCCACAAAATTGCCACACCATACTGCCATGGCATCACCATCGCTACAATTTAACGATGCTGACATTTGATAACAATACTTCCCTCCTTTTTCACTCAAATAAACACAGCATTATATAAAAAAATTAACATAACAATTGTTTATTTTCTTTCGAAGTGATTACTAATAAGAAAGTGCTTCTGTCTAATGATTGAACATTTATGACAATGAGTGAGCATGTGTGTGTGTATAATATACTTGCCCACTTATGTCCAATACAAAAAAGTTATCATTATCCCTCTCTTATTGGGAGGGAAAGGATTCAGCTCTTGGCTGGGAGAAAATTATTTTTGTTACAAATGGTGATGATTTTGAGGATTTGTTTTGAAGGAAAGACACCATGCTAAGAGATGAACTAATGATGAGATGTAAAAGTGACTCAAGAGTCAACTGTTAGAACATGATAGCAAATGAGTGAAGCATTATACATAAATTTTTCCCGTAGATTTATATCTTGTTCATAAAGGAACCATGATACAAATGCAAATGAGAACACATATCCAGCATTCTGGCTCAAGCTTAGCACTAACCTTGATGTAAGCATTAAGCACTGGTTTTATTGCCTCCTGTACTTCCCCCACAAATTCAGGTAAGGAAAATAACTGGCTCATGTTATTAAAAAAAGAAAAAAGATGTTAGCAAGTAAAATAATAATAAAATGTTAAGACCAAGACAAAAACAAAAGGCACATGAGCCTACGGATCCCGTTGACGTATTTCCTTGTATGAAATTGCAGCATCTGTCTCTTGAAACATACTATCATTGATACTGTAAAAGAAGTGTGGTGAATTAGCACTTTGTATCATATATTACAACTATTTAGAGTCTATGAACAGACAAATACTTACTGAACCATGAATTAACATTTACAATAGCCAGTCACTTGGTAATTATAAGAACAAGGAGCACAAAGAGAAACTCAGAGACATACTCCTGTATTTTGTGAATAAGGGGGTTGTCACTGGTCTCATATCTTTCCCGCAAGTCCTCTGCTATCTGTCAATTTCATTAGGCATGTAAAATATCAAGCCAATATAACTATAGAAGGCGATTTGGAAGCTAAATATGGAATATATTTTCTCTATCCACAATCATGGATTATCACACAGGACACTAGCATTCTTTAATGCAAGTGAGTCAAGCTGTAGTGCAGATGCAGAATACATAATTATAGTATGTCTCCCAGGGCTTCTAGCCCCCTTAAGTCACCAAAAAGAATACATAATTATAGAACAAATTGCAGGATAAAAAGAATTATTTGCATAGAATAAAGAACCTCAGGAGTAGAACATACCTCCTGGCCCTTTGTCTTCACTGGGTCACTAAACTTAATGAATCGCTTGGATACAGGATGACCTTTCACCTAAATGAAAGTAGAGAAGATAATTTAATGGAGAAATTTTGTAGACCATCCAATTACAAAAGAACTGCAACTCAGTTACCTTCTCCCTGAACTCGTCAAACTTCTTACTCCACCAAGATTGTTTAGAGGGCATAACAACAAGTTCGGTTCTTGTACTTGTTTCACCACTTGATGTGAATGGAACACGGCGTCTCTTCGTTGGTTTACTACTTAACTCCTCTTTTATTATGTCGTAACCTTTCTTGGTTACATTGACTAATTTTGCCTCCTTTAATTTTTGGAAGGCAGTAGATACATTTGAAGAGGAAATGGTTGACTTAAATTTGCCAAACAATGACTCTGCAGCATTACTAGACTCAAATTTCTGGTTTTGCTCTTCCTCAGGTAATGTTTGACTTCCTTGCTTTGCATTAGCATCCTGTTTTGCTGAAGAATCCTGCTTTCCTATCCCAAAAGTTTCTTTCACCTAATTTACACATGAGTAATATGAATAAGCCATCATTTGCCAATCACATCTACTGAAGGATTTGTAAATTGAGAACAGACCTCCTCAGTTGCAGCTGAAATTTTCTCTTTTACATTGTGAGAAACCTGCAAAAAGGTACAACTACTGATCAAATTCCACAAATCATTTCAGCTTATTCACAATAGATAAGGAGATCGCAAGTTCCCAATCACAAGTGCAATAACAAGGCAATATAGAAGAATCAAAAGCTTTAGCCACACAAACAAGCAAGGTAAGAATAATAATCACACCATTTTTATACCTCTAAATTTGTGTCTCGATTAGTGTAAGGTTATGTTAGACTTATAAGTGTATAGTATATATGCTGTATAAAGCCTATAATTAAAGCTCGAGTTGACTCATGAGACAATTATGATTAACTAAGTCAATAAATAGACCTTACCTCTTTGTAATCCTTAGGTTTCACTCTGAGTAATAAAATTCAGTTTCTTCAGATTCAATTCTCTCTCTTTTCTCTCTGAGTTTTGAACTCTTTCTCAATTTCTCAGATTATCAAATCCTAGTAAGACTTTTCTACACAATTAAACATGCTATCCAATGGCTTTGCACATTAGTTGTGCTTTGATGTATAACCTAGAGTTGTTCATCTAGCATTTTTCAAACAAGAATATAGTCATTAGAAGTGTGCTTCCTGCCTTTCTCATAAGTCATAACTAATTTCCTTTACTAATCTAGAGCAGAACTTGAAGATAACCTTTGATGTGATTGTACCTTCTTCGCAGCAGCTTCAGCTTCTGTCCACACCTCATCAACATGTTTGTACAGCTGCTCAGTTTTCTGCTTTGTTCTGCATTCCCCATTTAACCATCTCAGGCCCTCTATTGAAGTATCAAGCCAGCCTTGACATACAAGGTATGTCTCAGCCTATTAATAACTTAAGATTTTAACGTTACATTATGGTCACCACAAAACAAGACTTACTTTTCTTTCAGCTCTTCTTTAACACCTTTCAGCTCATCTGCCTTTTCCTTCAGCTCCTTGACAGACTGTTGGAATTCTGGGTTTCTGCAACCATCGCCAACAAGAAACAAAAAGAGCAAACAGTAACACCCATAAGAGAAAGAAAGAAAACCTTGGAAAAAACCAACAGAACAAGATATACAAGGTCATGAATGCATAAACAGGCATTTTAAGCTCAAGTTTTGTCAATTGTTATCTTCAAATATGAAAGGTCAGCTCTATTCTTTCGTTTTATTTAGGAAGGTGGTTTAAGTACTTAATCTTCATAATTCAAATTAAAGGGTGGCCCAGTGTACATGTAACATCCCTATTATCCTAACAAACACTACGAAAGAAATAAATAGAACAAATTGAATAATAAAAATATACACATATAATAAGATTACGTGAACAATATCATTGCCTATTATGTATAATCACAAACTGAGTTATTTAAAGTACAGAAAGTATCTCAAGTACATATTTTTATTTCTCTTGTTGTACCTGTCAGGTATCAGGTATGTACGTTGGGGTTGGGGTCAAGATTGGTATGAAAATACATGGTGAGAACATAAGACTTTCCTATAACTATAGGACTGCAACAAACTATGAAGTTAGAATTTTTATTGGTTCAGTTTCGAGTCTGATATCTTGATTCTGTTTAGTGTTCCATAATTTTCTGAAATAAACTGTGAAATATAGTTGATGTTTTGCAGTATTAATCTGCTGAATTCTGTTCCTTGAAACCACAAATTATGGTATTCAAATTATAACTTTGATAATCCCACAAAAAGATCATTTTGATGAATGGACTGAGAGTTATGATTAATTTTTAAAAGTCAGATTTTATTCCTGGTTGGAGGAAACATCTAAATTAGTCTCTTCCTTTTTATTAAAAAAAAAAAACTCAAATATTTGATGGATACATACAAATACATGTTGAGTAGGGCGGTTGAATCCTAGGAACTTCAACCCCTAGATAGTTGCATTGTTGGTGTTAGAACTGAGACAATTTGATTAATCTGTGTACAAATAGTTGTACAACTTATATGATATGTAGAACTTTAGGTTTTAATTATAGCAAGAAATGAGGTATCTTTAAGTTTAGATGCATGCTCTAAAATTTAGACTATCTGCTGAACCTTTATTTCATTGTGGCTATGTCCCTTTAACTAATAGATAGAGAAGTCATATCTCAATGCATTGAGAAGGTATGGTTGATTGAAGGGAATCAACAATCTTCAATAACTGTTCTGCATGTTTTTAGTCTTCTATACTTAGAAGTTATATCTCTTAATGGGCTGTGAAAATTAAGAACAGGAGCAACATGTTTTAATGTACTTTGAAATATGTAAATAGTTTCTTAAAATTATAAGAATCTAAACTACTGGATCATGATAAACATACCATATATAATGTGTTAAAATATGAAATTCGCTGTTAATATTGGTAAATTATGTTTAAACAAAATTAAGAATATTACTCTAGTTATTATATCAACATTAAAGTCTCTACTAAAGTGCTGAGCACATTTTCGCATTGAGGTAAGCATCTATATGTTTAATATAGTTTGGAAGGACTACATAGAAAATGGTTTGGAAATTGAATCCTAAGGTAGAAGAAAAATTTACATAATGCTCATTGATGAATTATTTAAAACAGTAGGAACTAACCTAAGTAAGATTAATAAGTTATGTTTCCGCACTTTTTCTTGGCCTTGTATTGTATCACTGGTAACCAAGTTACAGCTTTTAACTAGCTCACTTGATATTTCTTTTAAAGTCTATAGACTAAGGTTGCCATCCATTGTACCTAACATCCTTACATAATCTAATAGTTAGACTATTATAATTCATGAAATTTTACATACAGAAACAGAACCCTGTGGTATTAAAATACTGAGAGAAAGTTAGTGCAATATAGTGTGAGGAAATGTGTTGGTCCAGAACAGAACCAACCTCAATAGGGGTTTCAATTTTATAACAGAGAGCAAGAGAGGGAGAGAGAGTGCAATACTTATCAGCTTCGCCTTTAATCTTCTTAGAGAACTCATTGAAGACACTGTATCTACGCCTATCCGCCGAAACCAAATGCAACCTCGTCCTCGTACTCGTACTCCAACCCTGTCACATCGCAGCAATAAAAAAAGAGAAAAATTTTGGGTGAAAGAAGGAAATGAAAGGGAAGAGAGGAACCTGCTGAGGAAGATATAGAGATCGTTTGGATAGTAACAAATCGCGAATCAGTTTTCTGGTTGCCATTCAAACAAATATGGGGTGGGAATGGGAAGTGTAACGTAATATTTATGGTTATGTTCCAATCCAATGCTTGAGGAAGAAGAAATAAGGGAGGGCTCCAAAAAGTGGAGCATCTGCAAATTGCCTATTGTCTCACCTATCTCTTCTTCTTCTTTGTTTCTTTTTAACTTGCAGTTTGTTTGTTTTATAGTTGGAAAAGTAAAACAATAACGTGTTTCGTAAAATTTAGATCATTCATCTCAACTATTTATTTCTAAAATTAATTCTACTTAACTGTAAATTAAATGGACACTTGCACTTATGCAATGCACCACATTGAAATTAGGAAATGCTCCTCATTGCATTAATCAATTCTACTTAACTGTAAATCAAACTAACACTTGCACCTATGCAATGCACCACATACGAATTAGGATATGCTCCTCATTGCATTTTGCGGTTTGGGCAAAGGTTCCTTTAAACCCAGGCCATTGTTTTTCTCACCCCTTTTACTATTCCCACCCCCTATTTTGTTTTATTAAATATATTTCTTCTCTAACTACCCCATCTCTTCCTCTTCCCCTTCCCCTTTCCATTCCCTTCACCACCTCCCCATCCTCACCCAAAGTCACCGCCGCTGCAACCCCGCTCCCTATTCCCCTTATCTGAAAGTCATTTTTTCTAAAAGTAAATAGCTTTCAAACATGTGTTCATAAGCCAATTTTTCATTTGGCTCATGTTAGTCCGAAAGCCATTTTTAAAAAGAAATTGAATTTTATATTAAAAGAATAAAATATTTTTTATTTATTTTGGCTCGACGAGATAATCTCGCTCATATGTATCATCAGGTGCAATGAGGAAATCAAAGCCACGTAGTTCTTGGGTAACAAGTGATTGGGAAATCGATTGATTTTAATTTTGAAACAGAGATCTGGAAAACATTTTAATTTTGAAAGCAAATTTTTAGAAAGATATTTTTGTTTCGATTTTTTATTTTTGATTTTTTTTTGGAAATATATTTTTTTGGGATTTTGGAAAGAGAAGTTTGTTGAAAGGAATTTCACTTACTGATTAAAACATATTGCACAGAAATAAATAAAAATTTACAAATTGAGTAAGGTGCGTTTTCAAATTGAGTTTGAATGAAGTTTATAAGTGATTTTTGTGGTGATCTAATTTATATCTTTTCTCTCAAAAGGAAGTTTGTATGTATGAATGTGTGAGAATAGAGAGCAAAAATAAATCATGAGAAAGAAGTAGAAGAAGGAGAAAAAGTAAAAGATTCATCTGCAATTAGTGTGCGTTTGAGTGAGCATTTGTAAACTTTAGTCTGAATTAACTTGATTTTGTTTATAACTGAGTTTAGAGTGATGTGATTTATATTTGGAAATTTTTCTCTTAAAAGTAAGTTTGTACAATATAAAATTTTTCAACTCAACAGCTTGTTTTAGAGAATAATTGCTTCTATTAGAGTGAACTTTTTGGAACATGGTTGATAGGATTTCTTATTTTCTTTGTTTTACAAATCCATATTATTTTGAACTAATTGGGCTTTTTATTGGCCAAGGAACATTGTCAAGGAATGGAATGTTCAAAGTTTTCTGAAGGAGTTGGTGTGGATATGAAAGATAGAACTTCAGGTGCCGTTTGGGGTGGTTGTCAGTTTTCGGTTTTTGGTTTCGAAATCCAAATTTGAAAATAAAACGTGTTTGGATAAAATGGGGTTAAAATGGTTTTTACACAAGTTTCAAAACCAACTCCCCTTACTTTTCAAAACTAAAAAAAAAAAGGTTTTATGTTTTTCTGTTTTCAGTTTCATTTTTTCCCTCCCCTCTGTTTCTCTTTCCTTTCTCCCCTGTTTCTATATTATTTCTCTCTCCTCTCTCTTTCTCTCCTGTTTCTCTCTCCTCTCTCTATTTCTCTCTCCTCTCTCTCCTTTGTTTCTCTCTCATCCCTCTCTCCTCTATTTTTCTCCTGTTTCTCTCACCTCTATTTCTCTCTCCTCTCTCTGTTTCTCTTTCCTTTATTTCTCTCATGTATCTCTCTCCTTTGTTTCTCTCTCCTCTCTTTCTCTCTCCTCCCTACTCTGTTTCTCTCTCCCCTCTCTCCTCTCTCCTTTATTTCTCTAATGTTTCTCTCTCCTATCTCTCCTTTGATTCTCTCTTGTTTCTCTCTCCTCAATCTGTTTTTATCTCCTCTCTCCTATCTTTTTCTCTCCTCTATCATTTGATTCTCTATTGTTTCTCTCTCCTCTATTCTCTCCTGTTTCTCTCACATCTATTTCTCTCTCCCCATGTTTATCTCTCCTCTCTCTGTTTCTATTTCCTTTGTTTTTCTCCTGTTTCTCTCTCCTCTCTCTCCTTTGTCTCTCTCCTCTGTACCTATGTTTCTCTCTCCTCTCTCCTATCTCTCCTCTGTCTCTCTCTCCTCTGTAGATAACAGTAGTAGAAACAGAGGAGAGAGGAGAAAGAAACAAGAGAGGGAGATGAGAGAGAAATAATAGAGAAATAAAGGAGAGAGGAGAGAGAAAAGAGGAGAGATAAATAGAAGAGAAACAAAGGAGAGATGAGAGAGAGACAGTAAAGAAACAGATGAAAGAAGAGAGAGAGAGGAGAAGAAGAGAGAAACAGTGGATGAGAGAAACAAAGGAGAGAGGAGAGAGGAACAACGGGAGAGAGAGAGGAGAGAGAATTATTCCTGTAATGTATAGAACTGAAAACCGATATTAAAAAAATGAAACTGGAAACCATAAAACTGAAACTGAAAAACTGGTTTTTAGTTTTAAAATTTTTGAAACTGAAAATTGGTTTTGGTTTTTATAATTTTCAAAACTGGAAACTGAAAACCACCCCAAACGGGCCCTCATTCTTTTCATTGTAAAATTCATCTCTTATTCATGTGGGATATTATATTGTTGATTTAAGCAATATTGACTATTTCAGTCTTTCATTTATCATTTCATATTTTGTAATTTATATTTGTGTCAAAGCAATTTTGAATACTGCAACATTTTCACATTAAATTATTGCTCTTATAAATTAATTTTTCTTTATTTCGTTTTAGTATACATGCTATTATTTATTTTATTTCAGTTGTTTCCCTCTTCACTCACATGGTTGTTCTGAATTGAGTAAGATATTGAAACCTGGTTGAGTTACTTTTTATATTTATTTTATTTTTTCGGTGTACAAGGAAAATAATGAGGTTTGAACCTAGAACCTCATGTTAAACTACCCAAATCCCAATCACTAGGCGACCCTAATGAGTTACTTTTATATTTATCTGCAGAAAATGTATGAATTGGGATGTATGTTTGAAATTTATGGCAAGGAAGATAAATTTTTCTTGCTATCACCAAGTAAAAGGAGAAAGCCCAAATTAATGGTAAGAATTTATGTGGATCATAAGGCTTGTTTCTTATCTTCCCAATTATTCACTACCAATATCATAAGGCACTCTGGAAGTTATGGCACTGCTTTTTACCTGGATCATAAGGATGATTTTCTTTCTCTCATAATCAAGTCTACATTCTTATCTGGAACAACAATACTAATATATATTGGCGATAGGGTGTTTTGGTTTCCACTTTTTCTTTACAATTTTACCTCTACTTTATTTTTTCTAAAAAAATCACAATAAAAAAGGCAGGGGTAAGCAGAGGTAAAAATCACCCACTCATTCTATCGAAATAAACTGCTGAATCTCACCCCTACCCACTCCATACACATTGGGTAATAGGATAAGCACGATTCTACCTAAGGATGTAAAAAGGAAAAAAAAAAACATACCCGTAGATACGGGTGAATATACCCACAATGGGTACTCGCACATTTATATAATGGGTGGAGATAAATATTATACTATCCGCCCAGCGAGTATTGCATAATCATTAAAACATATTTTTCTATTAAATATATTTAAATATTATGTTTTTTTATTATTTTATGATGATATTTTTAATATATTAACACGTAATGATATTATATAATGATTATTTATGTATATAATATATTATATAATATTTCTTTTTTTTATAAAATTTAAGTTCTTAAACATTAATAGGTACCTGTGAAATTACCTCTATTTAAAAAAGGTTGTAGTCTGTTTTCTAGGATTAAAATATAAGGAGAGGTCTAATTTTGTGTTGTTTTTGTCATTTTTTTTTATAATTCTGTTGGGATTTTGTTCTTTTCATTGTGTTGATGATACGTGAATATAGGAGAAGTTAGGTATTTGCTCAGATAGGGTAGCTAATTTTTTTTTGGTACTTGACCAGGGTAGCTAATTCAGTCAGTGTGTGGGTTAGTTTTTTTTTTTTTTGTCAGTTGAAGGAATTTTAGGATTTGGAGGAAATTTTCTCTTTTGAGTCATGACTTCCGTAAACTTAGAACTCTTAAGTATTGCAAATTAAGGCAGGGGCTATCTTATGTGTTTGTTTGCAAATTCAATTAATTAATTTTTATGAAAAGTTTATATCACTTAATAATCTTTATATTCAAGTTTTGTTTGCAATTTTAGTCGTTTTCTAACTTTAAACTTTTTAAATGAATAACATTTTCTAGGAGTGTTGTGATATATAGAGAGAAGAGGGTTCAAATTACACGTGTAAGTTATATTTGGAGACAAGATAAGGAAGGGGAAAGATGGAAGAGAAGAAGATGAGGAGGGGGGAGAGGCAGAAGAGAAGAAGTTAACATCTATCTATAATATTCTATAACAATATATAATTGCTATAACCTCATTTTAGTTTCAATTTTCACTTTCCCAATATACTCCTAATAATTTATTATATTTGATATAATTTTAATTAATTCATAAAAATTAGTTATATTTATATTTAAATGTATATAAATGAATTTTATGTTTTCTCAAAATAAAAAGAGAAAGAAATGCAGATAGACAGGCACGGCAGTGCTTGTCTTTCAGCTAGTACGAATAAAAGTAATTCTAAAAATAATAAAAATAATTTTTTTTTTATGTTTTTGAAAATTTTAAAAATTAAATTTGAATAATAAAAAAATATGTTAAAGATGATTTGTTTCACATTAATTTTTAACAATTTATTTCATTTTCTTTTTGAAGCAACATTAACAAGTATTCCATGTCTTATATTGATGTTTTTGAGAAATATAAAAATTGAAAAACATTGTACAAAATTAATTTAATAAAAATATAATAGGAAACAAAAAAAATATATGTATACTTAAAATTTAATGATTTTTTGAAAATTTTTAAAAAATAATATAATAATAAGAATTATTTTAATCGTGATTTGGATCATGTGTTATTTTTTATATTTATTCTTTTATTTCAGTCTCTTTGAATTTTAAATTAAATAAGCCCATAACTTGTGTATTGCATATGGATTATATAAAATATAAAAATCATATAAAAAATATCAAATTTACTTGAATGCTAAATTATTTTCATGGTAAAAAATGTTAACAAGTGTATATTTAATTTTTTTATTTTTAGAATTTGAAAATTGATTTAATTAACAGAAAATTATTATTGATCATTTGTGTCATGAGTTATTCTTCTTTTATATTATTTTATATTTGTTCTTTCTCTTGAATTGTGAATGTAAACTAATAAATATTCTATGTATTGTGCGAATATTTTTTGAAACATAAATATTATATTATAAAATGTTAAGGTTTAATTTGATAGAGAAAATAATTTTGATAATAATTAAAAGTAGAAAATAAACAATATATAAATTTGAAATTATGTTCTTTTATAAAATTTAAAAACTAAGTTGATGAATAGAAATTTAATTTAATGAAAATTTATGTCACGTAATTTTTTCTTATTCATTTCTATTTTTTTAGCTTTTCTTTGAATATTTAGAAAAACTAATAAATACATGTGCATTACATGAGTACTTTTATGAAATACAAAAATACTTTATAAAATGATTTTAATTTTTAAAAATTTATTTAATGGCAATATAAATAAATTAAAATATAAGAATATATAATTTTGAAATTTAATATTTTATAAAAAATTAAAATGTAATAATTAATAAAATTTAGAGTAAATGTTATTTATACAATGTATTTTTTTCTTCATTTTCTGACGGTTTTCTCTCTTCTTTCCCCTTTATGGGGTCCTCCTTATGCTGAGTGTCGTGTTCCTTCCTTGAGTTCCTTCGTTCTTCCTTTCACATTAACAGTCTTCTATCTTTGACTCTTCTTAATTGTTTCTAACTTATTTCTTTACGCGTTTTAGCACTGAGAGAACGAAATGCCAGCCATACGTTTTTCCAGTGATCATCCTCAAAGTCAGTTTCTTAGTTCCATGGAACAACATTCACTATCGGAGAACTTCTTGATTACTTGGTTCCCAAGGTGAGACTTAATTTCTCAGTGATTCGGTGTCTATAGTTGAGTAGAATTGATTCTGAAAATCAATGGTTTAGAAGATTTCATAAAACACGTTAAACGAGAGTGATTTAAAATCAATTTCACATTATCATGATTTTGATTGGCTGGGTTTTTTCACTTAAACCTGTTCCTGACCAAAATTAGTCCATCAGAATGCTGCTCAAGTTTGTTAATGTTAATTATTCTTAGAACGTGGAAATATCAATATGTGATTTTTATTCAATTAATAATTTATTCGAATTCTTCATATTTTTCATCTATTTATTTCCACATGAATTTTCTTTGATCTTATTTGAACATGACTAAGATTTCATAGAACTTACTCAATATACATAGAAAATTTGCAATTCTTATCAGCCATTTCCTCACTCAGCAAGCATCCAAGCGGACGTGTAACACATATTAATGACCCTATGAGATTGGAGTAATGGGGTGGGATCTCTTTGAGTGCTGCTTCACTAGAACTTCTTCTAACACATTTTCAAATCACAGTAAGTTGAAGTGGCAAATCTTCCCCTATAGGCAACTTACAAAAGCCACAAAAAATTTTCATGAATGTCATCTTCTTGAAAAGAGAGGCTTAGCCATAGTATATTATGGTAAGAGACTAGACCATAGCCTTTTATATGAATAATTATATTTATTTTTTCTTCTGATGATTTACTCTATTCAGGAAAACTTGAGAATGGGCATGAGATTGCAATCCAGCGCATTAAGGAAGACAAGCGCCACATATTGCAACGGTTTCATTGATGAACCTGTTATCCTAAATTACTTGCCCCACAAAAACCTTGTGTCAATTTATGGGAAAGCCATTCATCAAAAGGAATCCCTGTTAGTACAAGAATACCTATCCAATGGAAACTCTTGCTGCTCATCTTCAAGGCAAAATAGCAGAAAGCAGGACATTGCCTTGGCTTACCCGATTGGATATTGCCATTGATACTGCAAATGCATTGGACTATCTTCACTATAATGGCATCATCCATCGTGATGTGAAGTCCAGAAATATTTTCCTTGACATGAATTTTTGTGCTAAAATTGCTAACCTTCATTTATCGCAGAAACTTCCAGAAGGAGTTCCTGTAGATGCTACCCATGTTGCAAGGGATATAATAGGAACATGTGGTTATATAGACCCAGAGTATGTGTCAAAAGGTTTCCTTAATGTCAAAAATGATGTTTATAGCTTTGGGGTGGTGTTGTGTGAGATTGTATCATCTATGCTTGCAGAATACTGGATTCAGAATGAGGTTGATAGTCTTGCTACCATTTTAAGCACAAAAGTTGAAGACCAAGCTTTGTTGGAGTTCTTCGATCCTGGACTTGGCTTCCAATCCGACCTTAAGATCAAGCAGATGATGATTGCTACTGCTGAGCTTGCGTCTCAGTGCTTGCGATGTCCACTAGAATTAAGGCCAAGCATGGAACAGGTGCTAGAGACTCTTAATGGCATAAAGCAAGGGAAATATGAAACAAGTCCGATGAAAGGTATAAGACCATCCATCTTTTGTCCCTTTTACTCTTTAATGACTTTCTACCTTCTTAGTGATATGGTGTTAACTTAATAGATTATGGATTGTTAATGTCTTATTGTAATCCATATATGTCAGCTTTCAAAATCTTCCACCATGCTGAACTTGAAGAAGCTACTAATCATTTTGACACTTTCCTTGGAAAGGGAGGGTTTGGCACAGTCTACTATGGTAAGTACCTTTGTGCATATGTTAAAGAACACAAAGATAACTGCACACCTTATTTTTATTGTAAAATATACACTAGCTTCAGTCTCTGAATAGAGATTGTTTCTGTTCTTTCACAAGAAACGTGTATGAACCTTATGTATGTTCTGATGGTGTGACATTGTGCTTAGGAAAACTTAAAGATGGGCGAGAGGTTGCAATAAAACGTTTCTATGGGGAGACAGACAAAACCATTAAGCAATTCATGAAAGAAATTGAGATCTTATGTCTCTTGCAACATCAAAATCTGGTTTCACTCTATGGCTGTAGTTCTCGTCATAGCGACAAATACATGCTAGTGTATGAGTACATCTCCAATGGCACTCTTTCTGAGCATCTTCGTGAATCTTCTTGTGGTAAACTAGCATGGCCTACTAGACTGAATATTGCCATTGAAACTGCAACCTGCCTTGGTATACCTTCATGACTCAGGGATCATCCACCGTGACATAAAAGGGAGCAACATTCTGTTGGATGAAAATTTTACAGTCAAAGTGGCAGATTTTGGACTCTCACGGTTTCTTCCAGATTATGTTACTCACGTTTCAACTATTGCAGTTGGAACTCGTGCTTACATAGATCCAGACTATTATTTATCTGGAAGGGTCAGTGACAAAAGTGATGTCTATAGCTTTGGGGTGGTCTTGTTTGAGCTCATATCATCCAAACCCCCAAGTTAATATATGGCACAGAGGATGTTACTTTTGCCCAATTCGCAATGAGTAAAATCTTAAACAAGGCATTAGAGGAGCTGGTGGATCCAAGTCTTGGATTTGATTCTGACAAAATATAATGGAAATGATAACAGCAGTGGCAGAGTTAGCATTTCAGTGCGTGCAGTGCCCCAAGGATCTTAGACCATCCATGAAACAGGTGTTAGAGACCTTAGAGGGCATAAGAAAGGGGACATGGGGATTCAACCAGATTACTTAGTCTTAATATGATACCACCAAACAAGATAGGAAGCCATCTACCAAACCATTCATTTGGTTTTCTTTCTGTGTTTTTTTTCTTCTTTTATTGGATTATAAATTCTGAGTGTGAAAACTAAATTTCTTGTGTGTTAATAATATTTCTTTAAAATATATGATAATCTCTAATTGATTGATTTAGATTATGTACCTACTTCGGATGTAAACTCTTTAGAATTTTATCTTAGGAGAAGCTTTTCTCCCTATAATTCCCTGTTTTCTTCCTTTAGGTTAATAGGAATAAGATACTAGACTTGTTTATATTCTTAGGATTGTATTATGAAAAATATAGAAAGTAGGAAAAGATCATCAATAAATATAGGAAATCAGAATATATAATTAATTATGATGCCAAAACTTGGCGTTGGATGTCAATTTAAATACGCTATTAGACTAATTCCATCACCATGTCATCAAGATTGAAATTTGGCTAAATATGAGCCGATGCTTAGTTTACATATCTTTTTAATTTTCATTATTAAACTAATATTAATACACAAATTCATCAAACGAAAATAGAAAAGAAATCACACAATGTGTTGTTTTCTTCATGGGTCCTTTACTGTCATTTTCTTCCTTTGATTTTCTCCTTTTGTTACACTGAGCTTCCTTCTTTCTTCCTTTCATTTTCTCCTCTTGTTACATTGCTGCTTCTTCCTTCCTTCCTTTCACTTTCGCATAATGTGTCTCACTCTCATGTGCTGTTTACGACTTACTTTCTTTACGCGTTTTTTCAGCACAATTAAATAAATGTGTTTATCTTCCACAAGTTTAAATTAAATGCCACCCTTTTGTTTATCTGTTCATCATCCTTAAAATTCTTAGTATCATGCCGCTGAATTTCTAGATTACTTAGTTCCCATTCCCAAGGTGAGACTTTCTTAGTGACTCTTAATCATACACTTCTATCACTTTGGTTGCTTTGCATGTCCTATGCTTCTTTGGACTCATCAATAACTTCAGGGGTACCTTGATCTTTATCTTTTACACCTTTTCCATGTTCTACAATAGTTAAGAAACATTGTCTTAACCAATTTTGATTATCTGAATTAATGTTGCTCATGCTCGTTAACTAATCAATAATTAATAAACTTAGAAATAATGCTGCTTCCATCTATGTTTAAATTATATATGATGAACAAATGTTGGTTTTCTTAATCATATAAACTATCGCTGTATTTCATCTTACATTACATGCTGGTGATATGTACCAACTATTCTTAAACCCTTGGCTCATCCATGAATATTGATGCTATATAATTAATAATTGTGATAAATTCTTTGTATAATTGACCCAATTCAACCAAAAAAAAGAAAAGTGAGCACAATGATATGCATAAAAGGCTACTGCAATATTAGAGTAGTTTCTTGTTTAGTTAGTCATAATTGTATTGATTTAGTTTCTTTTTATGTATGCTTATAGTGTGTTTGGTTTATTTCAAAACCACGTTTCAAACGTGAATCTGGGCCAACACTTGCCTCGATCCACGTTTGAAACGTGAATTTAGGGTAAACCAAACATACACTTTAGTACCTCACAGGGACTGATTACCTGTAGTATTCTGATTTCACTTTAGATGCTCTCCTTATCCAAGACACCATACCACAAATACTTGCAATTACAATATTCTTGATTGAAAATATATTCAACAAAGTTTGCACTTCTAATCAACCCTTTCCTCTCTAAGCATAACAGTGGTTGCGGAGCACTAACTGTAGTAGTGACCTTATGACGTTGGGGTGTGATATGTTGCAATGCTTCTTCACTAGCACTTCTTCTGATTCTGATACATTTCCAGAGAATGAGGATGGCGTTGAGTTAAAGTGGAAAATCTTTGCCTATAATGAACTTGCCAAAGCCACAAACAATTTTGATCCACGCAATTGTTGTGGATGGGGAGACAAGGCCACAGTATATTATGGTAATAGACTTGGCCATAGCTCAATTGTTTGTTATTCTTTAATATAAGAAATGTGATTAGATTTAATTTCTTCTTATAGTATACTCTTCTTTTAGGCAAACTTGACAATGGTTGTGAGATTGCAATCCAACACTTTCATGAAGAAAAGCACCAAACTTTTCAAAAGTTCATCAAGGAAACTTTGATCCTAAATTACTTGCCCCATAAAAATCTTGTGACAATTTATGGGCGATCCTCTGATGAAGAACCAATGCTAGTACATGAATACCTCTCCAATGGCACTCTTGCTGGTCGTCTTCAAGGTGACATAGCAGAAAGCAACATGGTACCTTGGCTTACCAGATTGAATATTGCCATTGATATTGCAAATGCATTGGACTATCTTCATGGTTATGGCATCATCCACTCTGATGTAAAGTCCAGCAATATTCTCCTAGATAAGAATTTTTGTGCTAAAGTTTCTAACTTTCTGTTATCACAGAAACTTCAAGAGGGAGTTTCTGCTAATGCTACACATGTTACAAGTGATATAACAGGAATATTTGGTTATATAGATCCAGAGTATGAGCAATATGGCTGTCTTAGTGTGAAAAATGATGTTTATAGCTTTGGGGTGGTATTTTTGAGCTTATATCATCAAAGCTTGTTAAACATTGGGAAGGGGGTGGTGGTGGTGATAGTCTTGCTACTATGTTAAGCAGAAAAAATCCAAAACCAATCACTGGAGGAGCTAGTGGATCCAAGACTTGGCTTCCATTCAGATCCTATCATCAAGAAGATGATAACTGATGTAGCTGAGCTTGCTAGTCGGTGCTTGAAATCTCCACAAGAACTAAGGCCATACATGGGACAGGTACTAGAGACTCTTCATTACATAAGACAAGAGGGAAATGAAAAAAAAACCCAAAAAAGGTGTAACTGTAAGACCATCTTTTCTGCTCCTTTCTCACATTCAAAACTTTATACCTTTGTAATTTTGGTGTTAACCAAAGGTTACATCTTTTTCTAATTGTCTTATTATAATGGCATTTATCTCAGGTTTCAAATTCTTCAACCTTGCTGAACTTGAAGAAGCCACTAAAGGTTTTAAGACTTGTCTTGGAAAGGGTGGGTTTGGCACTGTATATTATGGTAAGATGCTAAAAAAATCTTTGTTTCCAATTGCTCTCTTGCAATATGGTTTTAATTGTGATTGTGCTGCAATTCTTATGTGGGAAAATACAGTTAATGTGGCCACAATCACAATTGTAATGATAATGATTCACCTTGATTTTGGTGTAGAAGTTAAACTAACTACATTGATATGATCCTAGCACATGAAACACATTATGTGAAAGAAATAGCCAAAACATGTGTTAAGAACTATATGTATATAGCCTGTTTGTTTTACCATTACAACAGGGCAAAACCATGGTTTTGCAGAATTGATTTTAAATCACCTCCATCCAACGTGTTTAGTAAAACGTGTATCACCCATCTCAACCATTGATTTCTAGAATCAATTCTACTCAACTGTGAACCAAACGGACACTATATTCTGAATCTGATGACATGCTCTTGTATTCAGGAAGACTTAGAGATGGGCGTAAGATTGCAGTTAAACGTTTCCATGAAGAGACTGACAAGACCCCTAAGCAATTCAAGAATGAAATTGACATGTTAAGTGATTTGTGCCATCAAAACCTGGTTTCACTCTATGGATGCAGTCCCCTAGACAGCAAAGAACACCTTCTAGTATATGAGTATGTCTCATGTGGCTCTCTTTCAAAGCATCTAAATGGATCTTCTAGCACCAAACTACCATGGCTTACTAGATTGAACATAGCCATTGAAACTGCAACTGCATTGGTGTATCTTCACAATTCAGGTATCATCCACCGTGATGTAAAAGCTAGCAATATTCTCTTGGATGAGAATTTGATGGTTAAAGTTGCAGATTTTGGACTCTCAAGATATTTTCCAGATTTTGTTACCCATGTTTCAACCCTTCCAGTAGGAACTCTTGCTTATATAGATCCTGAATATTATCAATCAGGCAGGGTTAGTGACAGAAGTGATGTGTATAGCTTTGGGGTGGTTTTGTTTCAGCTTATATCATCTAAGCCTCCAAATGTCACGGAAGGCACAGAGTGTGTTACTCTTGCACACTTTGCAATGGATAAAATATTAAACAAGGCATTGGAGGAGGTAGTGGATCCAAATCTTGGGTTTGATTCAGATAAAAACATAATGGAAACAGTAACAGCAGTGGCAGAGTTAGCATTTCAGTGTGTCCAGTGTCCCAAGGAACTTAGGCCATCCATGAAGCAGGTGCTAGAGACCCTGGAAGGCATAAAGAAAGGGATGTGGTTGTTTAAACCAGCTAACATAGTTTTAATTTTGATGTCAGCTTCGGAGGCCATGTATCAAAACCATTCAATGTTAATACATTATTATATAAATCTGAGTGTGAAAACTATAATGTCTTATCAATTATCATAGCCATCTTGCATTTATATCATTTATATATATATATATATATATATATATATTAAACAATATCATGATATATTATCTTTTCATCTACTGTAAATTTATCATTCAATTTTTTAACTTGAAAACCCGTGTGCAATATATTCATCTCGCATTTTAGTTTCTATTTTTTCATTAAACTCAATAATATAATGCAAATATCATAATTAATGCTTTTAATATGATTTTATTACTATATTTATAATCAGACTTAATTAAATATTTAATACATACCTTAAAAATATGGGTAAGGGATAAGCTTATTCGAGTAACTCATAAAGTTACTCCGCCTAATAACTTTTTATAAACATTAAATTTCAACAATCTAACCATCATATTAAGAGTGTGTTTGGTAAGTCATTTCAGCTAACTAAAAGCTGAAATTAGTAGCTGAAACAATTTCAGCTGTATTTGGTAAAGTAACATTTTTAGGTAGTTACTAGCTTTTCTTGGAAAGCTACTTGAGGTAGCTTTTTTAAAAAGGCTCTCATTTTCAACTACTAGCTGAAAATTTATTACAAGTTTATCCCCCAACTATCCTAACTCATCATTATTTAATAATTAATTATGTCATTGTGTGTCGTTTTACCATTTTAGGTAGTTTTACCAAACACATTCAATCAAATCAGTTAGCTTTTCAGCTTTCAATTAACTTTTAACTTTCATCCAGCTTTTCAACTTTCAACTAGTTTTTTATCTAGTTTTATTTTACCAAACACACTCTAAAAGTTTTTATTAACTAGTTCAAGCCTACCAAGTTTCATAAAATTTAAAGAATATTTGATATTTCATCAAATCACTTCAGTTTAACGTGCATATACAAGCAAATGTATGCTCTAAGATTATATATTTATTGATGTCCAATTGATCTAAAACTTGGTGTGCATAATCATCATATTAGTATCACATGATTCAACGGTTGGATATGTTAAATTCATCTTTTAAAAAAATTATTAAAAGGAATAACTTTACCCGAGTTATTCATGAAGTAAGTTCCCCACCCTAAAAATATTCTTCTTGTTAATATTAACGTACCAATAAAATTAGGCTCGTGAGTATCACGGTAGTACTAATTCATCTATCTATCTATCTATTATCTATTATATATATTAAAGTTGAACTGCGAAATATGACGTTGCCATTTGTAGATTATTGTTGCCACCTTACTATTTTATCCTATGTGTCACAATTTCAATCTTGCACCCTTTTACTTTCTCAACTTGCAATAATCTCTCCACTTGTTATTCTCTTACAGTAATTAAAATTCACATGATTTATCATGTAGTTTCCTTTATCCCTTAAAATAAGGGAAGTCGAAAAGCTTTACTCAGCTTAAAATAAAAATATCAATTATATTATCATTATATTTTATATGTTTAATGTTATATTTTTATTTGAAAATATTTATAACACTATTTATTCATCTGCATAAATCTGTGTACATTTTATCTATTATCTATTTTTCTTTTTTTACAACATCTATTTATCTATTATTATCTATAATCTATCTATTTATTATATATATTAAAGCTAAATCGCAGGCTATAGATTTTCCAGATCAACTCTGAAATCACCGTCTATGTCTAACTTAGATACAACAACAATAGTATGAGAGGAGACCTCTACATTTTGACTTTCCTTGCAATATATTATCTATTATAATATATAATATACCCACTTATAATTCTTAATATTCTTTTAATATTCTACAATTGTCATTCTTAATCATTATTTTATCATTATCCATCATTATGTCAATGTAAGTTATAAATGAAATTTATTACTTTATATATAACTCAGTGAAGAAAATCAAACCACCACCAATTTTTAAATCACCTCTAAATTATATGAAATTAAAAATTATTTTTATGATCATCATTTCATACTTTTTCTCCTTTTATTAAAAATAAATTATAATCTAGTATGTATATATAACCAGGTTGATGTTAAAAAAAATTATAATAAAATTGGGGGTTTACTCTTTTGGCAGTCGTTTTCGTTACTATTCCTCTTTTCCTTTCATTTTCTCCTCTTGTTAGAGGAGTGTTACAATTGCTGACTACTTAATTAACTAAGTAGATGTTACTTCCTCTCATTTTCTCGTTTGACAATATAGTGTGTGTCGTTGACTCTCCTGTGCTGTTTACGACTTACGCGTTTCAGCACATTGAGGCAGAGTAGAGTGTGTGTTTATCTTTCACCAGTTTAAACTTCTCAATTTCAACGAGCAACATTCATTCCCGTGAATTTCTAGATTACTTTCTTCGTAAGACTTTCTCACTGAATCTTAATTAACTCTTTCACTACACTTGTGTTGTATTGTATTCTATTGTATCACTTTGGTTCCTTTCCTTTGCATGCGTTATGCTCATTTTGGTTTCTCAGCATGTATTGACATCTTTCCTGTGACATTTGCATGTTCTACAATAGTCAATAAACTTAGAAGAGTGAATGCTTCTTCTATCACTGTTTAATAAGTTGTATAACCTACAAATGTTGGCTTATTTCTTAATCATTTCAATTATTTTTTGTATTTCATCTTATATACTTCTGATCTGTACCAATGTTGCTGCTATATTCTTAATAATTTTGATGAACTCTTTGAATAGATGACATTGTTGATCTAATTCAAAAGAAAAAAAAATGAGCACAATGATATGAATAAATACTACTGAAATACTAGAGTTGTTAATTTCTTTTTTAATTAATTGTGATCATATTCAAAATATATTCACAGTTATGAGATTGAAAAACAATGTTTGATTGAAAATATATTCAACAATATCTGCACTTCTCATAAACCATTTCTTCTCACAGTAGTGCCCTTATGAGATTGGGGTGTGATCTGTTGCAATGCTGCTTCACTAGCACTTCTTCTGATACAATTCCAGAGGATGGTATTATTCAGATGAAGTGGCAAATCTTCCCCTATAGTGAACTTGCCAGAGCCACAAACAATTTTGATCAATGTAATTGTTGTGGATGGGGTGACATGGCCAAAGTATATTATGGTAAGAGACTTTGACATAGCTCACCTGCTGCCTAATCTTTTTAATATAAGAAATGTGATTAGATTCAATTTCTTCTGATGGCTTAACTCTTCTTTTAGGCAAACTTGACAATGGGTGTGAGATTGCAATCCAATGTTTTAATGAAGAAAAGCACCAAATATTTCAACAGTTCATCAATGAAACTGTGATCCTAAATTACTTGCCCCATAAAAATCTAGTCTCAATTTATGGATGTGCCTCTGATGAGGAACCCATGCTAGTACATGAATACCTCTCTAATGGCACTCTTGCTGGTCGTCTTCAATGTGACATAGATGAAAGCAGCATGGTACCTTGGTATACCCGATTGGATATTGCCATTGATACTGCAAATGCTTTGGACTATCTTCACTATAATGGCATCATCCACTCTGATGTAAAGTCCAGCAATATTCTTCTAGATAAAAACTTCTGTGCTAAAGTTTCTAACTTTCTATTGTCAATGAAACTTCCAGAGGGAGTTTCTGCCAATGCTAGACATGTTACAACTGATATAATAGGAACATGTGGTTGTATAGATCCAGAGCATGAGCAATATGGCTGTCTTAGTGTGAAAAATGATGTTTACAGCTTTGGGGTCGTATTGTTTGAGCTTATATCATCAAAACTTGTTAAATATTGGGAAGGGAGTGATGGTGATAGTCTTGCTACTATGTTAAGCAGAAAAATCCAAAACCAATTATTGGAGGAGCTAGTGGATCCAAGACTTGGCTTCCAATCAGATCCTATTGTCAAGCAGATGATAATTGCTGTAGCAGAGCTTGCAACTCAGTGTTTGCAGTGTCCACAAGAGCTAAGGCCAACCATGGGACAGGTGCTAGAGACTCTCCATTGCATAAGACAAAAGGGATATGAAGAAAACTCAAATAAAGGTGTAAAGCCATCTTTTTGCTCATTTCCCATTTTCAAAATTTTATACCTTCTTTGTTGTTGTTTTGGTGTTAACAGACAGGAGAGTGAAGGTTTCATTTGTGTCTTGTTACAATGGCATCTATCTCAGGTTTCAAATTCTTTGGCCTAGCTGAACTTGATGAAGCCACTGAAGGTTTTAAGACTTGTCTTGGAAAGGGTGGGTTTGGCACTGTATATTATGGTAAGAGGCTAAAACATCTTTTTCTACTATTGCTATCTTGCACTATGGTTTTAAATTACTATTAAGGTTTCAATTACCTGCTATTATTATGAAGACAAATACAACTGATGCAGCTACAATTGCAATTGTAATGATAAATGCACATCTTGATTTTTGTATAAAAGTTAAACTAACTACATTGATATGATCCTTGGACAAGAAACACACAATGTGAAAGAAATAGCCAGAAGACATGTTAAGAAATATTTCTTCTGATGACATGCTCTTGTATTCAGGAAAACTTAGAGATGGCCGTGAGGTTGCAATTAAACGTTTCCATGAAGAGACAGACAAGACTGTTAAGCATTTCATGAATGAAATTGACATCCTAAGTGACTTGTGCCATCAAAACCTTGTTTCACTCTATGGCTGCAGTCCCCAAGACAGCAATGAACACCTTCTAGTGTATGAGTATGTCTCATGTGGCACTCTTTCTTTTCATCTTCATGGATCTTCTGGCACCAAACTTCAATGGTTTACTAGATTGAATATTGCCATTGAAACTGCAACTGCATTGGTATATCTTCATGATTCCGGTATCATCCACCGTGATGTAAAAGCAAGCAACATTCTCTTGGATGAGAGTTTCATGGTTAAAGTTGCAGATTTTGGACTCTCACGGTATTTTCCAGACATTGTTACTCATATTTCAACCATTCCAGTAGGTACTCGTCCTTACATAGATCCAGAATACTATAGATATGGAAGGGTTTGTGACAGAAGTGATGTCTATAGCTTTGGGGTGGTCTTGTTTCAGCTTATATCATCCAATCCCCCAAGTGTCATGAAGGGCACAGAGTGTGTTACTCCTCTTGCTCTCTTTGCAATGAATAAAATCTTAAACAAGGCATTGGAGGAGCTAGTGGATCCAAATCTTGGGTTTGATTCAGACAAAAACATTATGGAAACAATAACAGCAGTGGCAGAGTTAGCATTTCAATGCGTGCAGTGTCCCAAGGAATTCAGGCCATCCATGAAACAAGTGCTAGAGACACTGGAGGGCATAAAGAAAGGGATATGGTTATTCAACCAGCTAACATAGTCTTAATTTCTGATATTTTAGTCCTCTAAAGTGAGGAATTCAAAACATTCAATGTTACTTCTATCCTATTAGTTATATAAATCTGAGTGTGAAAAGCATAATTTCTTATCAACTATCTTGAGTATCATCTAGCATTTGTGTATCTAGAATTCTATTGCTCCTATCTTTTACTTGCAATGATGCTGTATTCATCTTCTATCTTTAGATCCATCCTAGTTTGCACTGACGATAGACTAGTTCAGCATTATGTGGAATTGAGGACGTGTGGGGTAACATAGGTGGATTAAAGAGAAGCCTAAAATTATGTTGTTATCTATTGATGGACATTTTTAATTGATGAATTCAGAAATTTAAGCACATAATTGAAATTGTATATGATCCGGACCCAGCCGAGATCCACCTGACTACAACAGGCCGACGTGACACGCTCTTAGCTGAGGAGAATCCCGGACCTAAGCATGGACCGACGTCGCACCCCTAACAGGGTAGAGGTTACTTCGAGTGGAATCCACAAACAAGCCTCGGTTACCCTTGGTAAGGCTCAAACGGCTACCCCGGCCACCTCGGCTACCTACTGCTGACTAGCCCTAAGGCTAGTACCACCTACCCTATCCCATCGCATTAAATGCGATGGGAGGCGCCTCTGATAAAGGAGGCTGCCACTGACACACGCCTCCAGGATTTACGGCCGGAACAGAGGGATTACAGCATGGGCATACCTGCGCCGCCTGCACTTGCCTCCCTCTGACACGACATGGCACCCCTATATAAGAAGAACCCCACTCACAGGGCAAAAGGTAAAACATTCATCCCTAAGAACTCCCTCACTTTCTCCTTGAACTAACTTGGGCGTCGGAGTGCCATCGCAGGTACCCCCGCCGCGCGCCTCCGCGTCGGAGCCTCAGCCTGTCCCCTGTTCACCGTCACCAAACACCTCGGACCACCTTGCATGATCTCGGCCACGATCATTTGGCGCCGTCTGTGGGGAACCGTAAAGGAAATCCCATCATCTCTACCCCTCTGCTGAGAACGCAAGGATTTGCATGACCAAAAGGAGACTAAAGATGGAAGAAGTAACCAACACCCAACAGCCAACGCCCACCGGAGCCACCCTTCCTGTCGGAGGTACAGAAAGAGGCACAGACCCTCAACAGGTGCTGAGGACTACCCCACGGAGGACGTCTCCGTCAGGCCGTACGGCCACGCCATCCTCACAAGAGTACTACCTCCCTCCTCCCGGTAGCATCGCTAAACGGAGAAAGAAATCTGCATCCAGCTCCAGGCGACGGAGAGACACCACCACCACCAATAGCGACGAAGAGGAACCCTCATCACCCCCACCCAGAACGAAAAGGAAGAGAAAGAGTAAAACAGTGAAGGAGTTGGAGTACAGGATTCGATACCTCGAATCCTTGATCTCGGCCTCACCACGGCGAAGGTCGAGACGAGCAGGAGAAGTGCATCATCCAAAAGGTCCATCCGCACTCGAGACCTCCCATCCAAGGAACAAACTTTCCAGTCAGAAGAAAGCACCACCCCAGTGTAAGGTTCAAATATCCCCTCAAAGTGGTTTTAATCATGACAACCAAATCAAATGCAACTTAGCATAATTCTGATTTCAAAGAAGACTAATCATTTCATTTGAGTATGTATTCAGAAGCAACAGGTCTAATCTTGAAGAAGGAGAAACATGAGAAACATGAGAAGCATGAGATACATGAGAGATTTCATTCCAATAACTAACAGAAGCAGCAAACTAAATAGGAATGACAAATCTGTGAAGGACAACTTGAAATTAAAATAAGTAAATTCAGAATAACTCATTCAAAACAATCAGAATCTGTCAAGCACTTCTCATATCCTGCAGAAGCATGAAGAAGCTTCTAAAGAACTTCAAATGAAGATATATTAGAAGGGAGATTCGCTTTAAGAGAAGATTTCAAGAACAAAGCAATAATAACCTTTTATTCTCAAGACATATCAATTGTGGAACCTCAAATAGGTTACAGAAGCATGAGAAACAAACTACAATACATCAGAAGCAGAATTCTGCAGAAGCAGCATATACACAGAATTCTGCAGAAGCAGCCTATACACATGAACTTTGCAGAAGCAGCAGATTAAGGCAAAAGAAGGAAATGATTCTTCTGATGAATTAGCTAATGAATACAAGCTTGAAAACATTTAAGAGAATCCTTTGAACATCCTCAAAGCATTCACAGAAGCATAGGTGAAAAAATGAGCAAGTTACACTGTCTGCAGAAGCAAGTTCTGCAGAAGCATGAAGGCAGTCAACTGGACAGCTGTACCTGTCAGCTTTTACAGCTGTACCTGAAAGGGATTGATCAATACATCACAGCTGGACCTTTTGAACTGATCTCCAACGGCTACAAGGCCCCTCACCTATAAAAGGAAGTGCTCTCTTCACATTGAGACACACCTCTCATCTCCAGAAGCATAAGAAAGCCTCTGTTCATACATTGCAAGCTTCTGGAACATTTTCTCTCTCCTCAGATTCTTTTTCATCAGTTCATATAAGTTGTTAAGGGGGAGCTTTGCTCACTAGAAGCTGCTGCTGCTCTGATTATAATTTAGTGAGCTTTGTGAGCTTTGTGTACTTTACCTTATTAGTTTTGTGCTTCTACTTAGTCAGAGAGATTGGTTGGCTGTAAAATCTCTTGTGACTGTTTAGGTGAAGTATTTGAGAGGTTGTAAAGGCTTAGGTGTGAGCATGTGAGAGGTTGAAGTCTGCAGAAGCAAGTTCTGCAGATTTCTGATTCTGTGCTTCTGCAGGAGGTGCTGCAAGGAGACAGAATCTGTTTCTAAGTGTTTGGTGTTTCTGTAAGAAGCCTGAAGAGGCTGTGGGAAAAGAATACTAGTGGTAGTGTGTACCCAAGGTTATAACTGAGTTTGGATAGTGAGAAAATCCTACTTGAGGTAGGGACTGGATGTAGCCTTTGGTTGGAAAAGGTGAACCAGTATAAATCCTTTGTGTTCTCTTCTTTTCCCTACACTCTTGATTATTGCATGATCATACAAAGATTTTAAAACTACTTAATACCTAAGTAAGTGTTAACTAAATTGATTCCATCAAAGGGATCCTACTTTCAGCATAATAAGCATTATACTTACAAGTAATCCTTTGGGAATCCATCTTCTAATAAAAGCCAAGAACTCATCTTGAGCAGAATTTTATTAGAAGATAAATTGCAGAATTTAAAAAGAAATCACAATTCAACCCCCCTTCTTGTGATCCAACCATTTACTTCACCCAGAAGAATCTTCCTCCTCCTCGAGTTTCCAGACGGAGCAGATGAGCCGAACGAGGGGAAGAAGTCGGCCCCACACTCCTTCGGTCAACGAGGATGTGCAGCAAACCACGGTCAAACCCGTGAACGGGGACACCCCCAGAGCCGAAGTAGTAATCGCATGAGCAATCCCTCAGAAGGACCCAGAAACCCCGATCGGCAACCAGACACCAGCGGCAGTAGCCAATCCGATAACACCTGCCACCATAGCTGCAACAACACCGGTTGTCACCTCGGCCGTGCTTACCTCAGCCGGGCTAGCCCCACTCAACGTCCTGCATCGACCATTCACACATCCGTTCACACCACGGCTAGCCCAGGTCGAAATACCAGATCGATTCCTCAAACCTTTCAGTAACATCAGCCTCTACACCGGCGAGACAGATCCCGGACGCCACCTCGACCGTTTCTTCAATGAGATGATGTTCCTGGGGGCACAAGAGGATGTTATGTGCAGAAGTTTCTCCAGAACCCTAGACGAGGAGGCCCTCACCTGGTTCCGAACGCTGGCCCAGAACTCAGTCGACAAACGGGACGACCTTGCCGCGGCCTTCGCAAAGTGATTCAGCATGGCCAATCAGGTCCCACGGGACTCTCACACTCTGGCCAAGATCAAGCAGGGGGAGACTGAAACCCTCTGAGATTTCCTGGCCCGATTCTACAAAAAGGTGGCCCTCACCCCAAACGTAGCAGACGAAGTCCAGTTGCATTGTGCAGTAGAGGCACTCCGCACAGGAACACCCCTGGACATCTCGTTGAGAAGAATCAAGGTGCACAACATGACGGCCTTCAGAGAGCGGGCCGCTCAGTTCATCAATGAAGAAATCCACCTCGAGGGCACCAACAAGACATCGGCCAAGAAAGAAACACCGACACAGGAAAGGGAAGACAAAAGCAGGAAAGAGCGAAGGGAGGAAAAGAAGAAGTTCAGAGGGCGCTGTGAGGGAAGTTATACCCCTCTTAACAACACCCTCTCCAAAATCTAGCAAGAAGTACATAACGCTGAGTTGGCGCATGTAAAGAGGCCATCCCCCATCAAATCGCCCCAGGGGGACAAGAACCGGTATTGTGCATTTCACAAAGGCCATGGCCACGACACCGACGACTGCTACCAGCTCAAGGATGCCATTGAGCAGCTAATCCGTGAGGGAAACCTCGGACGCTATGTATAAAGGGCCGGCATGGGAAAGCAGGAGCCGAGACCACCACCGGAGCGACCGACGCTCACCCATTAAGCATGAGAGGCGAAAGCAATGATCCCAGTCACCCCGGCACAAGGATACGACGGACAAAAGGTCCAGAGATCGTTCACCAAGGAAAGACATAGAGCAGCCGAGGATCACCATCAACATGATCGCAGGAGGATTTGACGGAGGAGGACCCTCCTCCAATTCCAGGAAGAGAGCCCTGAAAGACATCCTCAGCGTAAAAGATGAGCAAGGACGACCACGCCGACACAGCAGCCCTGCGCCAACACCAGCCATCACCTTCGACCACAAAGACTTCGCAGACACCCTCCCAGGCCATGATGACCCAATGGTTGTAACCGCAGTCATTGCCAACGTCGAGGTTAAGAGAGTGCTAGTGGATCAGGGCAGCTCGACAGACATAATCTATGAGAACTGCTTCGACCAGATGGGAATCAGCCGAGATGACCTCATTCCCTACGACAACGACCTGGTCAGCTTCTCCGGGGACCGAATCCAGCCCCTCGGATACGTGGATACGTTGGTCACTTTGGCAGGGAGAGAAGAAGGAAGTAAAACGGTCAAGGCAAAGTTCCTAGTGGTCCCATGCAAGAGCTCGTATAACGCCATCATGGGAAGATCAAGTCTAAACGCAATAGGAGCTGTGGTTTCTACACTTCACCTGGCAATGAAGTTTCCCACCAGAGAAGGCAAAGTGGCAACCGCACGAGGAGATCAACAGGCAGCCAGGAGCTGCTATAACTTGAGTCTAAGAAAGAGTACCACCTCCACGGCACCAACCCCGGCCCCCAGAACAAGACACAACGTCTCATTGGTAGACCTTGACCCCAGGATGCATGCGGAAGAAGAAGGTCGGGGTCAACAAAGGATCACCCCAGATGGAGAAACAATACCCCTGAAAGTGGGCCATGAAACCGAGCAGACGACGAAAGTGGGGGCTCATCTCCCCCCAGACCTACTCAAACGAATGCAAGATCTCCTCCTCAAGAATTTCGACCTTTTTGCATGGACAGCCGCCGACATGCCGGGAATAGACCCAGAATTCTGCTGTCACAAGCTGGCTATTGACCCCCGTCTAAGGCTGGTAGCCTAGAAAAAGAGGAAGATAGGACCAGAAAAGCAGCAGGCAATCAAAGAGCAAACAGCCGAGCTCCTGAAAGCCGGCTTCATCCGGGAGATCCGATATGCGACTTGGCTAGCCAACGTAGTCTTGGTCAAAAAATCTAGCGGGAAGTGGAGGATGTGTGTGGACTACACCGATCTGAACATAGCATGCCCAAATGACCCTTTTCCTTTGCCAAATATTGACAGGTTAGTAGACAACTCCTCTGGCTATCAGTTCCTCTCCTTCATGGATGCTTATTCCGGTTATAACCAAATACCCATGTTTGCCATGGATGAGGAAAAAACTGCCTTCGTGACCGATCAAGGCTCGTTCTGCTACACCATGATGTCGTTCGGCCTCAAGAACGCCGGAGCTACTTACCAAAGAATGATGACTAGAGTTTTTGAAGGACTGATCGGGGACGTGGTGGAAGTCTATGTGGATGACATCATCGTCAAAACCCCAGAAGGAGGCGACCCTGTAGCCGACCTGGAGAAAGTGTTCAGCAGACTCAGAATATGAGGTTAAATCCTCTAAAATGCACCTTTGGTGTACCAGCAGGCCATTTCCTCGGCTACATGTTAAGCAGTAGAGGCATAGAAGCCAATCCTGAAAAATGCAAAGTAATCTTGGACATGAAGAGCCCAACATCGGTGAAAGAAGTGCAGCAACTAACGGGCATGATAACGGCCCTAACCCGTTTCCTCGCCAGATCGGCCCACAAGTCTCTACCACTTTACCAACTGCTAAGGAAAGGACGGACCTTCGAGTGGAATGAAGAATGCGAACAAGCATTCCAGGAGTTTAAAAAAGCTTTGACTAATCCACCGATACTAGTGAAGCCAGACCCCGGCGAAAGACTATTCTTGTACCTCTCAGTAGGGGATGAAGTGGTTAGCTCGGTCCTAATAAGAGAAAGAGACGGCAACCAAGGACCGATATATTTCATAAGTAGATCCTTGCAGGGCCCAGAACAGAGATACCAAAGGTTGGAGAAGGAAACTTTTGTAATTGTCACATCAGCCAGACGGTTGAGGCCCTATTTTCAAGCACACCCAATCACAGTCCGAACTAACCTTCCCATTCGGTCGGTCCTCCATAAGCCAGATCTCGCTGGCCGGATGGTCACATGGGCAGTAGAACTGTCAGAGCATGACATCTCGTACGAACCTCGAACTGCAATAAAAGCACAAGTGCTGGCCGACTTTATCCTGGAGATGACGGACTCACAGCTACCTCGGACAGCTAACACTTGGACGATCTATGTGGATGGTTCTTCCAACACGAAAGGGGCCGGTGCAGGAGTGGTACTCAAAGATAACTTCGGACTAACCATAGAGAAATCATTAAAATTTGAGTTCAAAACTTCGAACAACCAGGCGGAATATGAAGCATGCCTGGCCGGACTAGCTTTAGCAGTAGATCTCGGCGCGGAGGTTGTTACACTATGCAGCGACTCCCTGCTAATGATTTCCCAAATCAACGGTGAGTACCAGGCCAGAGAACCAGTGCTACAGCAATATTTAAGCAAAGTCAAAGAAATTTTTGGGAAGTTGAAAAAGGCAGAATTCCACCATGTACCGAGAGAGCAAAACACCAGAGCCGACGTCCTCTCCCGGATGGCAAGCACCAAAAAACCAGGAAACAACAAATCGGTCATCCAAGAAACACTTAGTTCACCAAGTATCACCCAACAGGAGAAGATCATGGAGGTCGGCCAAGAACCATGCTGGATGACCCCCATCCAGAAGTACCTCCGAGATGGGGTTTTACCGCCTGAGAAAAAAAAAAGCCAAAAAATGAAGCGCACATCGGCTTGGTATACCCTGGTTGGGGATCAGTTATACAAAAAGGGATTCTCTTGCCCGATGCTCAAATGCCTGCCCCCAACCGGAGTTCCCTATGTCCTGGCCGAGATTCATGAAGGAAGTTGCGGCCAACATCTCGGCGGACATGCACTAGCTAAGAAAGCATTAAGGGTCGGCTATTACTGGCCGACCATGGAGAGAGATGTCGCGGCCTACGTCAAGAAATGAGACCCATGTCAAAGACACGCAGATTTTCACTGCGCACCAGCTGAGGAAATGTCAACCACCTCTACACCATGGCCATTCTTCAGATGGGGGATGGATATCCTAGGGCCTTTCCCACTAGCTCCCGGACAAGTTAAGTTTTTGATTGTGGCCATAGATCACTTCACCAAATGGATCGAAGCCAAGGCCCTGGCCACCATCACCTCAGCTAAGATCCAAAGGTTCTTCTACAGAAACGTCGTCAGCCGATATGGTATCCCCAAAGCCGTAGTCACCGACAACGGCACACAATTCACTGACAAAGGCTTCAAAAACTTGTGCGACGGCTTACAAATCACACAACACTTCACATCGGTAGAACACCCCCAGACCAACGGGCAAGCCGAGGTAGCCAACCGAGTTATCCTAAGGGGCCTTCGCAGAAGATTGGAAGAAGCAAAGGGGGAATGGGCAGAACAACTGGATCACGTCTTGTGGGCTTACAGGACGACACCACACTCTTCAACTGGGGAGACACCATTCCGACTCACCTTCGGAACAGAGGTCGTCATCCTAGTCGAGATTGGTGAACCTAATTGGCGAGCTGATACCTTCAATGAAGAAAGGAACGACGGTCTGATGCGAGAAGAACTGGACTTCTTAGAAAAAAGAAGAGCAATCGCTCACGTCAGGGAAGAGGCGGCCAAACGTAGAGCAGCAGCAAGACACAACAAGAAAGTAGTAAGCAGAAAACTCCAAGTAGGATATCTCGTCCTCCGACGTGCCGATATAGGAGGGAAAAACGCGCAGCAAGGAAAGCTAGCCCCAAACTGGGAAGGCCCTTACCGGGTGACATCCACCACAGGAAAAGGAGCCTATCGGCTAGAAACTTTCAACGGGGACGAGATCCCCAAACACTAGAACATGCACAACTTAAGGAAATACTACAGTTAGAAGGATCTAGCATCCCTGTATCTTTCGTTTAAGTCAGAAGCAATGAAATTATCCTAGTGTTCTCAAATATTGCTAAGTTAAAAGCGTCGGTAAACATCTTCTTCCGAAGCAACAAGTACCGAGATAAATTAAAATCCGGTCTAAAAAGAAATCAACCAAGGCTACTCGATAAGCGAAAAACCGACGATCACAACCATAAAGTATATAACTAACAACAAGCGCGACACTAAAAAAGATTGCAAACACCGAGATCAAGAGTTCGGAAAAAAGGAAAGCATAAACACCGAGGTAAAAGGACTTAGCAAATTAAAACATTTCAATAACAAGACCATAAAAGGTCAAAATTGTCAATGATTACAATAAAGTCAAGGCAAAAAGCCGACAAAAGCAACTAAAATAGTAAGAAATCATTGCTCCGTGCGAGTAGGAACCTCAGAGGCAGCAGGCATCGTCTCAGCAGGGACCTCGACCTTCCCCCTTGTCCATCATCTTTCACCACGGTCCCATCCACGACCTCATAAGTATAGGACAGGTTGCGAAGGTCCAGGCTGTAAGCCGGGTTGCGAGCCTTCACCTGCTCAATGGCAAGATCAAAAGTCTTTTCTAATAAACCCAAGGTCTCGCCTAGCAAATTCGTCCTCGCCGATTCCGCTGCCTCAAGTTTCCGTTTCAGCTCAGCAACCTCGGTCTCATAATCAGACTTCAACTCCTTCACCTCTGCGGCATGATCGATCTTTAGCTTCTCCAGCTCAGTCTTATGATTACTCTTCAGAGTGCCCATCTCAGTCTGAGCATCTTCCAAGTCCTTCTTCAACTTTTTCGCCTCAGTCTCGGCATCCTGCTGAGCCTTACCTGCTTGCCCGAGCTTATCCCTCTCCTCGGCCGCAATCTTGGACGCCTTCAATGCCTTGTTATAACCAGCAGTCGCATTCTCGGCAGCAGGCAAAACCTCCTTGTCCAAATACTTCAAGAAGGACACCTGCTGAAGGGCTGATATCTCGGCATCCCGGATCATACCAGACAGACCCGATTTCCCCTTTTTCAGGAAATCAAACACAACCGGGGAGAGGAAGTAAGCATCCAAAGGCCCGGTGTTGGGATCAAAATTAGTAGCAAAAGGATTCGGGACAGCAAGGCCAGAACCCCCAGACGAGGATGCACCAGCACCAGACTTCCCAGAGTCTTTCCCTTCGACGTTCTTACCTTCGCCATTTTTTCCCTTCTCCTTGTGAGGCTTCTTGGCGCTAGGAACCTCCTTTTCGGTAGAAGGAACGTCGGGTAGTGGTTGCGGATCAGGAACCTTTAAAGTTTCAACCACATGAGGGACCATGGCCGACGCCTGACTCTGGCTATTAGCAAGAGAGGCCGACGAAGCATTCCCACTGGCACCTTTCCGCTTCTTGTCCTGGCCCGAGGTGGGCAACCCAGCTGCAGCGGCCTGTCTCAACAATTCTTGGATGTTCATTCTCTCTTCCTCTGCAAAACAAAAATAAGACCGAGATTAAAATCAAGATAAAAGTAAACACAACAAAGCATACCTCAGACCATCTTAAACGTACCAAGAACCGCGGGCAACTGGTCCTCCGGGGTATCTATCAACACCCGAGACGAAAAGCGCTCGTTATTCCTATTCTCCACAGCCTTTTCCAGAATATCCAAGTCATTTTTCTCGACCGGAGACAGGTGTTTCTTCTCATAACTGTACGACTTCGGACTCCGGTCATAATGACAGCTGCACCAATAGACCGTAAAAAGGGGCTCATCCTCGGCCCAGGATAACCTCCAAAAGGGCAATACCCCGTCCTTAGGCACTATCTTAAAAAAATCATGCTTGAACGAGACCCCGGACGTCTTCGCCGACTCAGTATATAAATTCAGCAAATGCCTCTTCTGACGACCCCTAAGACTGACCAAACACGATGATCGGAGCAGAATTGCCACCGGAAGCTCACACGCGGCGGAGGAAGCACAGTGGGCAGCGGAGAAGAAGAAGGAGAAGAAATGACAGAAAACGATTCTCTAGAAAATGAAATCGAGAAGTGGAGGGAATGGTTACACCCCACCCCCACTTAGCACCAAAGGCAGGGGCAAAATCGTCCTTCCCCTCGAATTCGAAAAGGTTTGTTCAATTCTTAGGGGCACCGACGTCTTTTCAAAAGAGGGCAATAAAGGAAATCCGTTAAATTCAAGGGCAAAAATGAGTTTTCGTAAAGGACAAACCGGGGTAAAAATGGAAACCCATAAACCCACGATCTCAGCAATTATGACCATTTAAGATCACGCGTCCCAAAGGCTGCAAGCGAAGCACGGAACGCCACGCGTCCCGCAAGCAGAAATGAACTGTCCGAAAAAGCCTGCAACAATAAGACAGACGTAGACGAAAAGACAACACACTGAGTCGACACGTCAACAACGGTCAGATCATATCGGCCAACCATATTGAATCCTAACCAAGCCTCACAGGTCAAGACCGACATAACATCAGCCCAATGGATAAACACAAGTTCACCATCACGCCGGGGGGCAACTGATCCGGACCCAACCGAGACTCAAGTAGCAGCACCTAACCGAGGTAACGTACCCCTAACCAACATGAGGATCTCGGATGGAACAGGACCGACATAACATCAGCCCAATGATTAAACACAAGTTCACCATCACGCTGGGGGGCAACTGATCCGGACCCAGCCGAGATCCACCTGACTACAACAGGCCGACGTGACACGCTCTTAGCTGAGGAGAATCCTGGACCTAAGCATGGACCGACGTCACACCCCTAACAGGGTAGAGGTTACTTCGAGTGGAATCCACAAACAAGCCTCGGTTACCCTTGGTAAGGCTCAGACGGCTACCCCGGCCACCTCGGCTACCTACTGCTGACTAGCCCTAAGGCTAGTACCACCTACCCTAACCCATCGCATTAAATGCGATGGGAGGCGCCTCTGATAAAGGAGGCTGCCACTGACACACGCCTCCGGGATTTACGGCCAGAACAGAGGGATTACGGCATGGGCATACCTGCGCCACCTGCACTTGCCTCCCTCTGACACGACATGACACCCCTATGTAAGAAGAACCCCCCTCACAGGGCAAAAGGTAACACATTCATCCCTAAGAACTCCCTCACTTTCTCCCTGAACTAACTTGGGCGTCGGAGTGCCATCGTAGGTACCCCGCCGCGCGCCTCCGCATCGGAGCCTCAGCCTGTCCCCTGTTCACCGTCACCAAACACCTCGTACCACCTTGCATGATCTCGGTCACGATCAGTATACTTGAAATTTGATAGTGCAATAGATCATATACTTGGCAGAGCTGTCTGGATTGAAGTGAAGACCTGACCATATATATTTGTAATTCCTATGCTAAATAATGAAAGTGTATAAGTGCAAAAGAAATTTGTAAAACAAAATTTTGAAATTACACTGACCAGATTTTTTATAAAATGAAATAAAAGAGAGGAATTCTGCATATAATAATTCCAGCTTACAAAAAATCAGAACTCACAGCTAAGATATGAAACAGGACAAATACTTAAAATATGACAACCATGAAACCATCATTAAATAGAGATCCACACATATGTTGCAAAATTAATTTCAAATTTATGCAGTATTTAAAGTAAAATAGGAATAAAAGTTTGCAATACCTGGTACAATAAATGAAAAATATTTTTGAAATAGTAAATTTATAAATGAAAGTTAAAAAATTTATTCTCATCTTAATATTTGGAAATAAAACTTTTTGTGGGAATGATAAAATTATAGCTTGTAAAGTTACAGAGTTATCCTTTTTTAAACTTATAAAAAATTCATAAAAAAATTCTTTCAATTATGCACATTTTTTTCAAAAAAATAATTATATTTTGGAGAATATTTCACTTAAATTAAACATTAGATTAATTTTTTTAAAGTGGTAGCATATAAAACTATTAAAGTATACATAGTTATGGGTCGTAATGAAAGTAGATTGTGACTCAAGCAGCCAGACTTCCTATAAGGAGAATCAAACATATATGGGAACCCAAGACCTTAAGGGCAAATGTATATCACTTGAACCAATCCCTATTGATAAAACCACAATTATGACAATGGAGATTTTGGATTTCAGAAATTTCATCCTTAAGAATAAATTCACACAAATTAATTTAGTTAAAAACAAAAGATTTATTTGAACCTAAAAAAGCTACTCAATGCTCCGGCCATTAGGCAACTCATCTATTCTATCTATCTATTTACTAACATTAAAGGTGATTACACTTGCACACTTGTCAGCTTGTTGTGAAAAACAATTCCCCCAAATTTTGTACTTCTCCCTTTCTTTCTCTTTTTTTACTTTAACGTTTTTTCTTCTTTTTTTTACTTATGATTTCTTTTTTATCTTTGTTTTCTTTTTCTATTTATTTTATCTCACTTTCAATTTCTTTTTTTATTATGACATTAAAATATTTTCTCTTATTATTCGTTTTTGTAAATATGTTTTTTTATAAAAGATTTTTTTATAAACAGCAGGCATTTCCAACGAAGACAGTCATGTTCCTACCATTTTTTTCCTAAAAAAACACATCATCCTTTTTAATTTCTTTTTATCTTTTTATCAAAATTATAACTCCATTTATTTAGCTTATATTATGGTGTTTTATTTGAAACAGCCCGGTTCCTACCATTTTTTCCCTAAAAAAAACACATCATCCTTTTAAATTTATTTTTATTTTTTTATCAAAATTATATCTCCATTTATTTAGCTTATATTATGATGTTTTATTGTTATGAATCACGGGTATCCTACAGGGGAGGCAGTCTTAATCATGTCATTTTTTTTTATCTCACTTTCATTTTTTTAGTATGATATTAAAATATTTTACCTCATTATTCATTTTTATTAATATATTTCTTTATAAAAGAATTTTTTTATGGACTGCGGGTATTCTCCACCGGAGACAGTCCTGTTCCTGCCATTTATTTTTTTTTCTCCCAAAAACATTGCATCATCATTTTTTTTTTATTTTTTTTTAACAAAATTATATCTTCATTTATTTAGCTTCTATTATAGTGTTTTTTTTATGAATCATGGGTATACTCCACGGGAAACAGTCTTAATCCCGTTGTTTTCTTTTTTCTTTTATTTTTCATCTCACTTTCATTTTCTTTTTGTTAGGATATTAAAATATTTTCTCTCATTATTCATTTTTATTGATATGTTTCATGGGTATCCTCCAAGGGAAGCAGTCTTAATTCTGTCGTTTTCTTTTTTCTTTTATTTTTTTATCTCACTTTCGTTTTCTTTTTTTATTATGATATTAAAATATTTTATCTCATTATTCGTTTTACTTAATATATTTCTTTATAAATTTTTTTTATGAACCGAGGGTATTCTCCACGAGAGACAGTCCTGTTCCTACCATTTTATTTTTTCTCCCAAAAATATCACATCATCCTTTTTTACATTCTTTTTTATTTTTTATCAAAATTATATCTCCATTTATTTAGCTTCTATTGTAGTATTTTTTTATGAATCATGGCTATCCTCCACGGGAGGTAGTCTTACTCCTGTTTTTTTTCTTTTATTTTTTATCTCACTTTCATTTTCTTTTTTATTATGATATTCAAATATTTTCTCTCATTATTCGTTTTTATTAATATGTTTCATTATAAAAGAATGTCTTTACGAATTGCGGGTATTTTTCACGGGAAACAGTTCTGTTCGTATTATTTTATTTTTTCTTAGGCATTAATTTTCTTTCTATTAATAATAATAATATTATTATTATTATTAATATATTACATTTAATATACATCAACAAATTTATTATGTTTCCTAATGTGTGTTTTTATGTAATTAAAAAACAGAAATGGACGATAACAAAAACTGTATTATTCTTTTACTTTCTTTTCATTTTTTTATCAAAATCATATTTTCATTTATTTAGCTTCTATTGCAGTATTTTTCTCCTTTTAATTTGTTTTTAATTAATCATTCACTTATAATATCATTTTTCTTCATTTTCACGTTAGTAAAGTAATCCTCCACGGGAGACAGTCTTAATCATGTCGTTTTCTTCCCTCTACAGAGCATCACAACATCCTTTTTACTTTCTTTTTATCAAAGTTATATCTCCATTTATTTAGCTTCTATTGTAGTGTTTTTTTATGAATCACGGGTATCATCCACGAGAGGCAGTCTTAATCTTGTCGTTTTTTGTTTTCGTTCATTTTTTATCTTTCATTTTTTTATTATGATATTAAAACATTTTCTCTCATTATTCGTTTTTATTAATATGTTTCATTATAAAAGAATTTTTTTATGAACCGCAGGTATTCTGCACAGGAGACAGTCATGTACCTACCATTTTATTTTCTTTTCTTATTATTATTATTATATTATATTTAATGTACATCAACACATTTATTATATTTCCTAATTTGTGTTTTTATGTAATAAAAAATCAGAAATGGATGATGACAAAAATTGTATCATCCTTTGTACTTTCTTTTCATTTTTCATCAAAATCGTATCTTCATTTATTTAGCATCTATTATAGTGTTTTTTTTCCTTTTTGTTGTTTTTAATCAATCATTAACTTATAATATCATTTTTCTTCATTCTCAAGTTAGTAAAGTGATGTTTTTATCAATCACATGTATTATCCACGGGAGACAGTTTTAATCTTGTCATTTTTCTTTTTCTTTTTTATCACACTTTCATTTTTTTTATTATGATATTAAAACATTTTCTCTCATTATTTATTTTTATTAATACGTTTATTATGAAAGAATTTTTTTATGAATTGTGGGTATTCTCCACGGGAGACAACCCTGTTCATACCATTAATTTTATCTATTCTATCTCTTTACTATATTAAAATTGTTCCCACAGTACATGTGTCGACTTTTCAAACTTCCATTTTATTTTTCTTTTTTTGGTTTTTTTATTCTCAAATTTACTCTATATTTAAATTGTTCCCCAGTACATGTGTCATGTTTTCAAACTTCTTTTTTTTTTGTTTTTTTATTTTCTATTTAGTAATGATTTTTTATGTAATAAAAAACATGTATCCTCCATGAGAGAGTCTTGTTTTTATCATTTTCTTTTATTTCTATCGCACTTTTGTTTTCTTTTTTATTATATTAAATCATTTTCACTAATTATTCGTTCCTATAATTTGTTTTATTATAAGAGTAATTTTTTAATGAACCACGAGAGATCATCTTGCTCTTACCATTTTTTTTCTTTTTTCTCATACATTAATTTTTTTATTATATTAAAACATATTTTCTTAATATATAAGTATTTGTGATAGCTAATATTTTATCCCGTATGAAGTACGAATAATATAAATCATACTATTAATTTACCCGTGCGAAGGCACGGATCACCTACTAGTTCATAATTAAAAACCTTGCGTAGTATTTTTATGATCTTAATATGTTTTTTTGAACAATATCATAATACTCTAACTAAATAAAAAACCTTGCGTAGTATTTTTATGATCTTAATATGTTTTTTTGAACAATATCATAATATACAACTCTAACTAAATAAAAAAATCTTAATTGATTTTTATTATTTAGCTGTGAACGCGCAATTCATTTCTGGTTCTTCCAGCTTCTTTCCTCCTTCCATCTTCTCCTCTTGCCGCATTGCTTCTTCTTCCTTCCGTCTTTTCCTTCCACTCATAATGTTAATCTAATTTTCTTTCTCCTTTTTGCTGGTATTGTTTAGTCCCTAATGCTTTACGCGTTTCTTTCAGCATAGAGGGCCACTCTAGTAGCAGTGTGAGTGTGTAACAGATCTTCCATATTTTCTGAAGAATAAAACTTTAGATGCTACCCTTTTGTTTACCCTGATCGAACCTCCCATAAAATTAGCATCCTTCCCTCTTGATCCTCAAAAGTTCTCAACTTTATAGAACACCACACAAGAAAGATGCCTTTTTGGTAAACTTAAAATTGCTTAGTTCCCCAAGGTGAGATTGTCTCTAACACTGTCACAATACTTAGGTCACTATGTTTTCTATGTAACAGTTAAGAAAAGGAGGGAAATTTTCTGTGAAATTGGCTTTTGGGAGTTTTTTTTTATTTTATTTTCACTTGCCCATTTACTGAAATGGATTCTAACCCCTTGAGATCATGATTTCCAAATCTGTAAATTTAGAGGCTTGAATCTTGGGGGCACTGATCATAGATCATAAGGGGTGTTAGTGATGCCAATCTTCTCGTTTTTATCTCACTGTTTCGTCCCTAATGGAAGTAGAAACCACCCTTCCATATCAATTGGTTCTGAGGTGAAGGGTAGCCAGTTGATGCCTGTGAATTCTGAGGATCCAAGCATCGCTGATCAAATGGTGTCTATGGATTCTAAGGTTCCAAGCAGATGGAGTGAACCAGTGCCTGTGATCTCTGAACTACCTAGCAGCCATGGTCAATCAATGTCGGTTGGTTCTGAGGTGCTTAACGGTCAGAGCCACATAAGTGAGATCTTCAAGTATTCTGAACTTGAAGAAGCCACCAACAATTTTGACCCTAGCAAAATACTTGGAAGTGGAGGCTATGGGACAGTATACTCTGGTAAGAACATCTCCTTTATTTCAATTTTCAAAGTTAGTTGTTAGATTCTGTTTTATATGGTGATATAGGTAGGGACTTCAATATTGTATTCATGCCTGTTAGAGTTCTAGAATTCGTTTTTATCTTGAATATGTAACTATTGCATGTTTGGTTTGGCATTGAGAAGTGGCCAAACTCAAGTTTGAACCTCTCAACGCAACTATTTATCACCTTCCAACGCTAAACCAAACATACCCTTAATCTTTTCAATCATTTTGAAAAAGACCACCCTCAAAGATCATTTCTTGTTAATGGTACCAATCAGTATGAACATGTTTAAGAGTAAACTGAAACTGCAATGTTAAAACCAGATGTAAATCACATTAATTCAATAAAATGTTCAGGAAGAATGAATAAATGAAATTTAAATATAGAATAGAGTAAATGCTTGCATGGGAAATGTATCATGATGGCAATTACTTGTCACATACCAGTAAAGCTGATGGTAAAAGTGATGAGAAGCATGTATCAGTGAGACTTTAATTTTGGCATGTTGTTGAAGTGATGAAGATGTATGAGACATGTTAATGTTAACTCAAAATCTAAACAGCTTCTTACTTACAGAATAGGAAAAGGAGAATTGGATAATGGAGATACTTACTTAGTTACTTAATTTTGTTATTATCATAGGAATACTTAAAGATGGACGTTGCGTTGCAATAAAGCGCTTGCATGAAGACAAGTTCAAGATCATAAGGTTCCATGATAAGAAGCTTGAGGGGGAGAGACACAGAGTATTCATGAATGAAGTTTCAATGTTAACTTGCTTGAGGCATGAAAATCTTGTCCAACTGTATGGCTGCACCTCACCTCAGAGCCGTGAACTGCTTCTTGTGCAAGAATACATTCCCAATGGAACCGTTGCTAGTCATCTTCGTGGTAAAAAAAGAACCTTCCCATGGTCTACTCGACTAAACATCGCCATACAAACTGCAAGTGCATTGGCTTATCTTCATGCTTCCAACATTATCCACCGCGATGTGAAAACCAGTAATATTCTGCTTGATAGAAGTTTGAATGCCAAAGTTGCAGACTTTGGATTGTCACGCCTTATCCCACATGGTGTTACTCATATTACTACTGATCCTGCTGGGACTCCAGGTTATATTGATCCAGAATATTATGAACATTGTCATCTTTCTGATAAGAGTGATGTATATAGCTTTGGGGTGATATTGGTTGAGCTGATTTCATCTTTGCCTGCATTTAGTGAGAATGATAAACAACAGCCTTTTCTTTCAGACTTTGCCATGGATAAAATCATTTGTGGACAAGTCCAGAAGCTTGTTGACCCACATCTTGGATTTGAATCAAACAGCTGGACAAGTGAAACAATTACTGCAGTGTCTGAGTTGGCATTTAGCTGTCTACAACCTCAAAGAGACATGAGACCTTCCATGGGAGAGGTGTTAAATACTCTTGAGAGCATTAGAAGTGGAAGCTCTCAAAATGATCTTGCATGGGGTTCAAATAGTTGTTACAATGCCACCAAAGTTCATGTTGTGTCTCGCTTGCCTGATGATTATTTTGAGAAGAAATAGCATGAAAACAATGTAATACTCTCAGCTTATATATATGATTTCAGCATTTGTATACTATAAATACCAATTACTTTATGCTTTCATTTCTTCCATGATTCTATAAAAAATCAAACTGTCAAATGTTCCGTGTAGGAAAAGAACTTGATTAAGCACTTATTTAAGAGTTTGTCATAAATTCTATGGCATAAAGTGGTTTTTGTAAGCTTATATGAGAAACTTATTGAGAGTGTGTTTAGTTTATCCTAAAATCACGTTTCAAACGTGAATCTGGGCAAACGTTATTCCCTGTAGTGTTGAACTGGATTCTCGCTTGAAACGTGAAAGTAAACCAAATATACACTTAAATAAGACCAGAAGAGGTTATAAGTAGGTCATAAGCTATTACTTTAATTAAACACTTGTTTAAATGCTTATATTATAAGATAGATAACTCTAAATGAACTTCAGCAAAACTCTTTCAAACACTACCAAAATGAAAATGCAAAAAAACTGGCGGTACTAGAATTCTATTTTCACCTGTAAATGGGTTTGTCATTTGTAGTAATGGAGGCCAATAAATAACCTTACTTTAGTAAATTTGTCTTCCAGGTTGAGTCCCATGATATTACCTAAATCTTTGGACATTGATATGCCAAGCCAAAATTGAAATAAATTGCTTGCACGTGTTTAATAGCCAAGTGCGTGAATAAGTTGTTTTTGAAGCTTGAACTATCCATAGATAATTTTATTTCCCTTTTGCTGAAAATTAAGAAAGATAGAAAGTTGTAATCCACAATGATACTTATTAAGCGATTAATAAAGGATTACCAAAATTCCTACTATAATTCTTTTTTTTATGGACAACAATTCCTACTATAGACTATCACATTATAAATTTACAAGGGAAAATTATTATAAACTACAAAGCATCTTTGATCCACCATGGGGAACCCTCAGCTTGATTATTGTTCACGGCCCATTTTGATGGGCTGAAACTATTTTTTTGGACAAATGGGCTGAAACTATGAGTTTTAATGTTTGTTACTTAAGAAATACTTATAGGGGGTTGCTTTTAACACCCTTTTTCTATTCGCACCTCATTATTGTTTGAAACTTTTAAAATTTCTATTTTATCCCTCCTCCACTCCATCGTCACCTCTACCTCCACCTCCCAACACCCCTATCACCACTCCATTCAAATTTTCCAGGAAAAAAACACTTCTGAAAATTAATTTCCAAAAACCAAGCTTTCGCATATTAATTTCTGGAAAAAATGGCTTCTGGAAATATTTTTTATAATTTTTTAACTTTTAGGGATAGACACAATCCGTCGCTAAAATTCATCTCTAAATCAGAAAGAAATATGCATCAGGAACAATTTTCGTTTCTGATTTAGAGGTGGATTAGCGCGGCAGATTTTATTTGTCGCTAAAAGTTAAAAATTGTAAAAAATATATATATTTCTGAAAAATTTTGGAAATTAATTCTTATATGCCATTTTTTTCGGAAATTTCTAGAAATTAATATTCGAAAGCCATTTTTATCATTTGATTTTCGAAAACTAATTTCCGAAGTATTTTTTTCCGGAAATTATTTCTAGAAAGAAAAAAAATTGAATGGAGTGGTGGTGGGGGTGTCGGGAGGTGGAGGTGGATCAGGGAGGTAGCGGTGGCCTTGGGGTGTGTTTCAGTCTTAATTCTAAAAGATAATAAACTGGTTCGTTTACACAATGGAGGTGTCCTGGCTCTCATTAATCCTCTTCTCCCTTATATATCTGTGACCCCTTTTTGTCCTAAGGGCTACCCTGCATACTAAGACGCCCTTTTCTTGTTTGACTAAAACTATTTTCTCAGAGACACCTTCTATTTTCATGCTAACACTGCTTGTCCGTTTTACGTGCGGCGATGGCGTTTCCTTTTGGTTTAAGACATTCTGCTCTGCGGCTTGTCTCCCTGCTACAACTCTGTAAAGGCGCTCTGCAGCGTTTGCAGAACTATTCGTTTTGTCTTCTTACTATTTTCTCTTTCGCGCCTTCACCCCAGATTATCTCGCTGCTTCCACCTTCTTTGGGCCTCCATCTGATTACATGGCCCAATGCCTAGACCTGGTTCATAACATTAGCCCCCTTGTGCGTCGAGGAGTGCTAAACCCGATGAGGCACAACCCTTCTATCATAGGTGGGACTCTTTGATTGCTATAAATGTGGGTTGTTGGCGCGCTTTCCGATCTTCTTTCTTCCTCTTCATAATGACAACATCTCTTATTTCAAAATTTGAATCAATGGGAATAAATAAAGGATAACCCCCCTTTGAAACCTCACAACTTCCCCTCTTCACATTTCCTTCCCTATTTTCTCCTGCTAGCGATCATGGTGAAGGTTCGCGTCCTCACCTCCGACTCTCATCGGAGCGACTCCTCCTCTTCCTTGTCTTCAGAATCATCTGTAGAGCCTATTCCTCGCTCAGTGACTTTCATGGTGTGGACACAGTTTCCCCCTCCGCGGGCTAATCCCCTAGACACCACCGGCCGCAAGTGGATGGACAACGTTAAGCCCCCTGTACGCCCTTTCCCTGCGCCTCCCTCTTCTGGTGATGACTTTTTAAAGGACTCGTTGATTTCGCCCGTGGTTCGGCTGGAAGAAGCTCTACTTTTTCATGACGCTCCTAAAACCCCAACCCACACCGTGGGTCCATCGCTCCATCGTTCACGACTGATCCGTGGTGAGTTTCCTTGGTCTCCTTGCAATTATGTAACGCGTGCCTCCTTTACCAGCTGTTGGGCTGAATGGGTGAGCCATGTCTTTGCCAATGATCTCCCCTTTGTGAAGGTAACGGTGAAGGCGGGCATAGCAGGTGCAGTGAGGGCGTCTCCTCGCTTTGGTGTTTTTCTTCGCGTGGAGGACTTGAACTGCGTTGTTCAGAGGTGGTCTCGCGTTACTCACACCTTCTTCACGTCCTGGGGGGAGTTTACCCCTACCCTTGAAGATGTTCACATCTTGATGCGGCTTCCGTTGTTTAGGGACCATGACGCTTCCTCAGGTCCCGTGGATAGTCATATAATTGACAGGGCCAAGGAATTGAAGGCGACGACTATCGAGAGCGCCAAATATTCCCGTGAATTCTTGGCTAGGTTGAGCGTTGGTCCTTCTTCTGTTTCTGACACGCCTCACCGGAAGGTACGGGGGACTGGTAATATGCTACTTCCTGGGCAGAGGAAGGTAGCTCGTGAATCTCTGAAGTATACATACGCTACTTGGATCAGGTATTTCTTTGGTGATTTTGACTTGGATAAAAAGAACTTTCTTCCTGGACCCTCATTGCCCCAACCTTTGAAACACGCTGCTTTCCTTGCATTATGGCTTTCAAAATATGTGTTCCCGGGTCCTTCATGGGAGTCGGTGAGCTCAAGCGTTTTTATCATGGCCTGTCTGCTAGCTGAAGGTGTCCGTCTTCCTTTAACGTCTTTCTACCTGGGCAGCCTTTATGGCCGTTTGGTCCAAATCCAGGAACAATTGTTTTCCTCTTATGGTCGCTTCCCTATAAACTCCTTCGTAGATTTGGTCTTTCTGCAAAGTTTTTGGTTTGAACGTTTCCCAGAATACGCCCCTGTTCGTTCGATCCCTGATCCTTCTCGTTATGAGAAAGCACCTGAACCAGAGCCTCGAGTGTAGGGTTGGTTCATGGGGCGTCCCCGTTGCTTTTTGATCGATCTGATAGATGAGGAGGATCACTTTCTGCATCGTCCTTATACTCAGAACTTCTTTCCTGGTGTTGAAACCTTGCATCGTTTGTACCAAAAAGAAGAATTTGCCACTCGTAATGTCCGCTCCTCTCGCACCGAAGGTGTATACGACATGTGGCAACTCATCCTTTCCCCACAGGTAATGATATTTCTTTTTCCCTCTTTTTTCTTCTTTGTATCTGTTGACAAGGAGTCATCTTGATTTTTCTGACGTTGTGGTTATTGACAGGTTCTTCCTGGCTTTATAATTACAGACACAGTGTCAATATCTGGGGGTGCATTTTGGCCCTATGCTTATTGTCCAGGCCGCGTTTGTCGCCAATTTGACATAGATCAGCCCCATTGTTCTGTGGATTTGGGCTTTTGCAGTTTTTCTGAGGCCATGAAGGTTGTTCTGTTTCAGACCTCTGACCCAGCAACTCCCTTTGACGCTGCTAAATTTGTTCCTCCCGACAGATCAGGACGCGTTCTAGACCTCTGGGTGGCGTATCATGCACGCCTCAGGAACTCAGTTAGGCGCTATGAGCAGCAGGATTCCATGCAAGTGTTCCCAAATGTTAAGATTATGTGCAAGGATCCTTATTTCGTTACAACCGCTTTGAAGAAAACAACAAAGACAGGTAAATTGTCAAAAGACGAAGAATTTTATGGACGCTCTTCTTACTTTGCATGCCTCCTTATTACTCGTGTTTACTCCTTCTTCCTTTCTTCTATGTATTTTTTTGTAGCTGCCGCTGCTTCTCAGCCCAAAGGAAAGAAACGTAAACCAACTACTTCCAAGAAGCCCTCTACTATATCCTCTATCCCTGAAAAGGTTTATGAGTCGCTTGACCGAAGTGCCAAGAAATGAAAACTTTCTCAATCAGAACCCGTTCAGACTACTGCGCATAAGCCTCTGAGTCATTCATCCAAACCAAAGAAAAAGGTAATTGATCCAACTCTCCCTAGGCGATCTTCCAATCGTTTAAGAGCAAAACTCCAACCAGGGCGTATGCCTCCCCCGCCTAGCTCGCCATCACATCCCATAGAGGTTCGTGTTGGGGACACACCTTCTGGTGATAAACCCAGGAGTCCTATCAACACCCATGATTGTATTGTGCAGGATTCCCCACCTTTGTTGGTACCTCAAACTGAATCTCCAAAAGCTTCTGCTGATAAGGCTGCTTCTGGTGAAGCTGCAGCTTCTGATCAGGTCTCTTCTTCTGATGAGAGGGTCATTGAGAATGAGCAAGGTTACATTGCTACCCCATCCTCTTGGGTCTGAATAATCATTTGTTACTACTTCATTTTATTCCTGCATTTGCAGTACTAATTTATGTATATTTCCCTTTTCCAGAATCCAATCACGAAGGCCAATCTTCTGCGGCTGCTGATGATTGCACTGTTGAAAGATCTAAGGAAAGTACTCACAAAGAGATAATTTTTTCTAAGGGTGCCAATTCGCCTAGTGCTTCTTCTGTTCAAACAAACGCCCCTCAGTTAGTCACCCCCTTTTCATTTGTGCCTCCTCCTTCCACGGGTAAGATTACTAGGCCTCTGATGGTAACTTCTATTGATTTATTTATTATTTTTTTGTAATGAATGGGCTTTGTATTTCTCACGCTCGCCCTTTTTTTTGTCTCTCTTTATTTCTTCTCTCTCTCTTTTGTTTTTTTAGCTCATTCCCTACTCACAAGTGGAATGACTCATGTATCTGCGCTGATGTCTGAGGAAGACGCCCGCATGCTTAGCGAATTTTTTGAACGCCATCCCGGGTTCCTTGTTTCTGATTCTAATCTACCATCCGCTTTTCTGAGACCTGCATATGCTTTGTTCTCTGAGCTGCTTCGTGCCCTGCAATCCCATAGCATGATTGAGCTCATAGGGGTTTTAAAGGAACGCTTGCTTAGCGATCTGAACGCTCTTTCACTGTTTGGTTTCAAAGGGGATTGGCTCAACAAATTGTCTTGTCATCTGGCCCAACCTGTTCCTCCAGCTGCATTCGAAGATTTAAGTAAGGTTACACAGGATGTGCATCTCCTTGAGCAGCGTGTTGCTGAGCTGCAACAGCATATGGAAGCAGTAAAGGCCGAACTTGACCAAAAGGTAGCAGAGCTTGACCGGCTAAGGATCAGGGAGAAAGAGATTCGAGGCGCTCGGGCAAGCTTGGATGCTATGCTTGACTTTTTATGTTTGCTTTCTAGTTCCTACGAATCAAAGGGTTTTTTTGCAAGAAACATTGACAACGTTATATATCAACCAATCTCCTTCTTTTATGTTTGCCTTTAGGTGTATTGTTTTTTCTCTTGTAAGCAACGTGTTTCAACTATGTTTCATGCTTTTCATTAATTGGACATTTCTGTTTTCATGGGTGCTTTGCCTAGGCCCTGCAGATGTCTTTTCTCTCTTTTTTTTTGGTATTTTCAAGGGCAACACCCCTTTTTGACGTTGTTTATTTAAAGCTATTGAGCGTTATAGGCCTTGAACGTTCCTTAGGAGGGTAACACTAACAACCCATCACTAGGTTATTCGTGAAATTCCTTAGATTTGTTGGCATTATGAGCTTTGGACGTTGCTGAGAAGGGTAATGCCTACGAACCCCTTTTCAGGTTGATCACCCAAGGCTCTTTCAAGCGTTCTAGGAATCGTATGTTCCTCAGGGGAGTAACGCTGACAATCTCGCCCCAGGTTGCTCATACAAAACCTCTATTTCTCTTGTCTTGCTTTGATGATTTGCCACATATTTCCTTTATTATTACATATCTATATATGTATGGTTCGTATATTTACCTACCACTATTATTGTTATTGTTTTGGGTTTTATTATTACTACTTCTTATTATTATACATGTATTTATTTATTATTACCCATTTTGAATGCAGAAGTTAGTACTTTGGGTTAGTTTCTTCCATACATCAAGCAAGTAATTCAGCGAAAATAAGAAGAAAGGAAAACATCATAACCTTGACATGCGAGCACAATGACTAATATGACAAAATGGAATCTCATGCCCTTGACAGTAAGTGTAGCACTGCATCATCATCTTTGAATATGACTAAAGGAATTAACTTGACTCAAGATATTATGCAAACGCAATAACAAAACGAAATTTCCTATTCTTTAAAATTAGGCATAGTACTTTTTCACATACTTGAAGTTTATGGGCCCAATTTCACGCTGATCCTCTGGGTCCAGCAGCATGCACCACCCGTTGTCTCGCGCCTCTTTGATGACGTAGGGCCCTTCCCAATTTGGTGCCCACTTTGAAGTGTGCTGCTTCCTCATCACGGCGTCCGTAGTCTTAAGCACCAATTCCCCTTCGCGAAACATCCTTGGTTTCACCATTTTCTCGTATGCTAATGCAAGGCGTCTGTGGTGTCTCAGCAACTCATCCTCAGCTTTTGCTCGAACTTCTTCTATCACTTCAGCTGTAGCTTCTCTTGGAATTCCTTCTCCGACCACTGATAAGTGTAAATTAGGCGTTATTTTCCTATGTTTTTATTACACTTATCAAGTCTAAAATATTAATTTATGCCCCAAAATAATCCGTTTTTGTGAATAATTGTGATAATTGTAATTATTTGGTTTAAATTTGAATTTGATGCTATTTTGATTAGAAATCTGTTAATTTATGCAGATTTATGGAAGATTTGAATTAGGAGAGAAAATAGCATTAAATGGGAAGATTGTTTGCAGATTTGAAGTTTAAATGAGGACAAAATAAAGATGACATCAGCAACCATTTAAACAAAGGATCTTGTGGATAACTTTCCCCAATTTGAATTCAAGCTCAAATAAATACAAGCTCAAGCCAGAAAAGGGAAACAAAGGAAACCAATCAAGCAAAGGCAAGATCAGAAAGAGATCAAGTGGATAAAAGAGGAATTGAAGAAAGTTCACAGCGTGTTTCACGCTTCACCTGCGCTTAGCACAGGTGAAGCGCAGCTCACAGAAGGACACGCTTCATCTGCGCTTAGTGCAGGTGAAGGCCAGCACGCGAACCATCTTTTTAAATTCAAATAACAGATTGATCTCTTCCAGATTTAGACTAGGTTTTCCCAGTCTATAAATAGGACCTTTTTGCACAGATCAAAGGGAGCGTAGAATTGAGGATAGAAGCGTAAGGATTTGAAGAAGGTGACAGATTCTTCAGTGGTTTGTAATGGCTACCATGAGTAGCTAAGCTCTCCAGTATGATTGGATGTAGTGGATTCAATCCCCAAGTGTATGTGAATTCTCTTGTTTTTAATTATAAATCCCTGTTTTTATTTATATCGGTACTTTTATGTTGTTCTTAATACATTACTTCCGCGCGTGCGCCGGAGTCATAGGCTAGTGATCAGGATACAGCGAGAATGAGATTTTCGGCTAGTATTAGAGTTTAGGGGAGCCTAGACATAGGAAACCTAACCTCTGATTGCTAAAAGTACTCATTTAATCATAAAGGAATATAGTTTTGTCCCGAGGATTGAAGTGTTTTGGTGAGTGACAGCCCCTTCATAGGCATTCTATAGGAAAGTATGATTAAACGGATAGCCCAATTATAGTTATGTAGGAGATTGTCTTGGGTAATGGCTACCAATGGATACCTGTAAATAATATGATTGGCGCCTAGTTATAGTAATATAGGGGAATATCCTGGGCAATGGCTACCAATGAATGCCTTATAGATAATATAATTAAGCAAAAGCTAAGGTATAAATATTAATAAGTTTATAATTAAAAAGAGAGATTCACATACAGGAGGGGTGCGAAGAAGCGAAATCCAATCCTAGTCCAAGTAATTCTATCTCATCTCAATTTTATTGTTCAGTGTTTACTTTTATTAGTCTGCACCACAATCATTCTCTTAAAAAGCAATTGCTCATTTGCTAATTCGATCACTAAAATCATACGAAGTGAACCGCTCCCTGCGGATACGATATCTTTTACTTACTATTATACTGCTGATATTTTGGTACGCTTGCCAGAACGTCATCAAGTATTTTTGGCGCCGTTGCCGGGGAGCGGTGTTTCAATTCGTATAACCTTGGAAGGTTGAATTATCAAATTTTTCTTTTTTTAATATGTATATAAAAAATAAAAAAAAATTCTTATTTGTTACACTTATCCTTTTCAAGTTCTTTTCTTTTATGCTTTTAAGAAGCCAGGTGTCCACAAGCCAATTAAATTTCGATCCAGAGATAGAAAGGACGACCAGGAAAAATAGAAGCAGGAATAAAATAAGGAGGAGAAGGAGATTATCTGAGGAACCAAAAGACATGGCAGAGGAACCACCTAGAAGACGGACTCTGGGAGATTATGTTACTCAACAAGGCCCTCGCCATCATTCCAGCATTGTAATACCTGCAACTGCAAGGACCTTGGAGCTAAAAGCTGCTCATCTCAACCTCATAAATGCTCATCAATTCGCAGGATTGGATCACGAGGATCCACACTCTCACTTAGCTAACTTTTATGAATTGATAGGAACTATGGGATTTGAAAAGGGAGATTTAGAATCTGTCTACTTACGTCTTTTTCCTTTTTCTTTGATAGGTAAAGCGAAGAAATGGTTGCAGTCCCATCCAAATCAAAGTTTGAATGCATGGGGAATTGTTGAAGACAAGTTTCTGAATAGGTTTTTCCCAGCATGGAAACATATCCAAGCAAAAGCAGACATATCCACCTTCAAGCAAGGAGCTGATGAACCACTTTGTGAAGCCTGGGAAAGATACAAAACCTTGCTGCGGAAGTGTCCTAATCATGGGTATGAAGACATTGCCCAGTTGAACATCTTTTGCAAAGGACTCAGACCGGACTCCAAGTCCTTTATTGATGCCGCAGCAGGAGGACCTATCTTGTCCGTGGATGCTGAAAGGGCTGTTGCAATTATTGATAATTTTGCTCAAAACGATCAACAAGCCCAATGTGGAAGGCAACCATCTCAGGTTCAGAAAAAGGGAATGTTAGAACTCAATTCAAGTGATGTCATCTTGGCTGAAAATAAATTGATTAAGAGGCAAATGGAGGCACTCACAGAAGCATTGGAAGCACTTCCTCAACAACTCAAAGCTGTCCAATCTCAACCAGTCTAATCCCAACCATTGGTATGTGACTTCTGTGGAGGAGATCATTCAAATGGTCAACGTTCTATCCAAGACACACAAGCAGAGCAAGTCAACTTTATGGGAAATCAGAGAGGGCAAGGAAGTTTCTCCAACAACAATAACCAGTATTCGCAAGGATGGAGGAACAACTAGACCAACTCTGGTTGGGGGCAGAATGGTGGAAATAGACAGACTCCTTACCAGCAGCAACAACCATCAGTTCATGACAAACTCGCGAGGTTGGAAGAAAAGATTGATACATTCATCTCAGGATTTGAAGGTTTTAAGAAGAATAATGATGCATCAATCAAAACGTTGGAAAATCAAGTGGGCCATCTAGCACAAGAAATGGGAGAATTCAGAAAAGGCCAGTTTTCAGCAAATACTCTTACCAACCCCAAGGAACAATGTAACGTGATTTCTACTGATGGCAACAAGTCAGAAGACAGTGAGATAGAGGAAGATTTTATTTTTGAAGAGCAGTTACCCCAAGAAGAAAGAGTCCAAGAATATTTTGAGGAAGAAAAGGATCAAGAGGTAGCACAAGAAAAAGAAGAGCAAGAGGAACCCAAGGAGGTCTTTATTACAGGAAAGTCTCATGACCCAGGTAAGTTTACGATACCCTTATCTATTGAAAACTTACCTACCACTCATGCTTTACTAGATCTTGGAGCGAGCATCAACTTGATGCTGCTATCGTATTTTAATAAGTTGAGTGTTTTGAAGGTCAAGCCTGTTAATGTACGGTTATCTCTTGCAAACAAGTCTACTCAAGACCTTTATGGGATAATTGAGGATCTACCAGTAAGAGTGGATAAGTTTGTGTATGCGGTGGACTTTTATGTTGTAGAGACAGCAGAGGAAGATACTGATGTCCCCCTCATATTAGGGAGACCATTTATGAAGGCTGCCAAGATAATTATTGATGTTGATAAAGGGGAATACCAAGTAAGCTCATATAATGAAAGTATCATCTTTCATATTGACAGAGGAAGCCCCAGGATCTTGAAAACTCCAGAAAAAAATTAAATAGATCCTACTGATGGGATCTATCAATTCCAAGCAAAGCTGCAGAAAGACAAGAAGAAAGGAGTGCTCATTGCTGATAATGGGCCAAAGAAGAAGAAGAAGGTTTCCGGATTTCTGAAGAAACTAAGAATGAGAGTAAAGCATCCTGAATCCATTTGGGAGTTCAAGTATAAAAAGAGAAAAGGATCAACATCAGACATTGAAGAAGGAAGTAGTGAAGAAAGTGAAGGAAGAATGAACCATTGGCATGGAGGATGGGAACTTAAGGGAAGGACAGGAACAGAATCAACCCTTATCCTTCAATTGAGGCCACCATAAATTTCTGAGTAACCAGGCGTCGAGCTAGAAGACGTTAAACAAGCGCTTTCTGGGAGGCAACCCAATAATTTTTAATTTGCTTTCATTTTTCTTCTCTTTTGTTTTTGTTTTTGTTTTTGTTGTTTCTGTTTTTTTTATTAAGTCTATACCTGTATAGATTAGGAAGAGGTTAAGTAAAGGATGAATTTCTTAAAAGGAATGCATGAAGAACAGTAAAAGGTAGGAAGAGAATGTAAAAATTAGCTTTCTGCGCTTAGCGCACTTAAAGCGCAGATTGTGATCGTGCTCTCTGTTTTTCACGCTTCATATGCGCTAAGCGCATAATGAAGCGTGAGCGCAACGCTTCATCTCCCAGGGGATGCGCCACACATGCGCTAAGCGCATATGCAGCGCACCTGCACGCGTCCAGAATTTCTTTAAATTCTGGACGAGGGAAGGTTTTCCATAACCTTCCCTCTTCAAACTCCTTCTTTGTCCCTGTGATTCTTACCTTCCTTTTTGCTCTTATTGCTTCCATACCCTTGCTTTTCCCAGTTCTGAGGCTATATCAGGTATGTTTTTATAGTTTTGGTTAGTTTGCATCGATTAAAATTTTTATTTTTGTTCTTATTTGAGCAGAAACATTAGGGTAGGAAACTTAGGCTTTTAGAACAACTTAGGATAGAAATAATTGTTTATAAAGCCTTAAGTTTAGTATATATGCTGTTAGGACTTATTTATAACATGTTTGCTTGCTTAGGTGGTAGTTTTTGAAGTGCTCAATGAATGTTTGCAAGTTACTCTGTTTGGTGCATGTATGCTTCGTTGTTCCATATTTTTGCATGACCATGCATGAATAACTGTGTCTTATTGCATGTTACTGATGACATGATTTCTGAGCATAATTTTTATTACCAACCTGTTATGCCATATTCTTAGAAAGTAATTGGGACTGGTTTAGTTGATCACTTTAGTATGTCTTAATACATTAATTAATTGGCATTGGGTAACTTTAAAATAAAATTAATTGTGCAAATTTTTAACTTGAGAATTGTTCTAAATGTTGATTTAAATTGGCCATTTATTTCAATAATTTTGAACAATCATTTATCTTGCATAAATAATTTTGGTTTGATTTTTTTTGCAGATGGCTCGCACTAAGACCGTTAAGGCAATAGGATCTACCAGTAGGGGCAGAGGGGGTGCCAAGAGAGCTAGGCAGGCAGCCCAACAAGAGCCTGAGTTTGATGCCCACAGATTCAAAGATGCCAAAGCTTCTGAATCTTACAGTGACATCAGGTACTGTAACTTCATTATAGAGAGGCTAGTGATACTAGAGCCAGACGAGCATGAGGAGATTTATGCAGATTTATGGAAGATTTGAATTAGGAGAGAAAATAGCATTAAATGGGAAGATTGTTTGCAGATTTGAAGTTTAAATGAGGATAAAATAAAGATGAGATCAGCAACCATTTAAACAAAGGATCTTGTGGATAACTTTCCCCAATTTGAATTCAAGCTCAAATAAATACAAAATCAAGCTAGAAAAGGGAAACAAAGGAAACCAATCAAGCAAAGGCAAGATCAGAAAGAGATCAAGTGGATAAAAGAGGAATTGAAGAAAGTTCACAACGTGTTTCACGCTTCACCTGCGCTTAGCACAGGTGAAGCGCAACTCACAGAAGGACACGCTTCATCTGCGCTTAGCGCAGGTGAAGCCCAGCACGCGAACCATCTTTTTAAATTCAAATAACAGATTGATCTCTTCCAGATTTAGATTAGGTTTTCCCAGTCTATAAATAAGACCTTTTTGCACAGATCAAAGGGAGCGTAGAATTGAGGATAGAAGCATAAGGATTTGAAGAAGGTGACAGATTCTTCAGTGGTTTGTAATGGCTACCATGAGTAGCTAAGCTCTCCAATAGGATTGGATGTAGTGGATTCAATCCCCAAGTGTATGTGAATTCTTGTTTTTAATTATATATCCCTGTTTTTATTTATATCGGTACTTTTATGCTGTTCTTAATGCATTACTTCCGCGCGTGCGCCGGAGTCATAGGCTAGTGATCAGGATACAACGAGAATGAGATTTTCGGCTAGTATCAGAGTTTAGGGGAGCCTAGACATAGGAAACCTAACCTCCGATTGCTAAAAGTACTCATTTAATCATAAAGGAATATAGTTATGTCCCGAGGATTGAAGTGTTTTGGTGAGTGACAGCCCCTTCATAGGCATTCCATAGGAAAGTATGATTAAACTGATAGCCCAATTATAGTTATGTAGGAGATTGTCCTTGGTAATGGCTACCAATGGATACTTGTAAATAATATGATTGGCGCCTAGTTATAGTAATATAGGGGAATGTCTTGGGTAATGGCTACCAATGGATGCCTTATAGATAATATAATTAAGCAAAAGCTAAGGTATAAATATTAATAAGTTTATAATTAAAAAGAGAGATTCACATACAGGAGGGGTGCGAAGAAGCGAAATCCAATCCTAGTCCAAGTAATTCTATCTCATCTCAATTTTATTGTTCAGTGTTTACTTTTATTAGTCTGCACCACAATCATTCTCTTAAAAAACAATTGCTCATTTGCTAATTCGATCACTAAAATGATACAAAGTGAACCGCTCCCTGCGGATACGATATCTTTTACTTACTATTATACTGCTGATATTTTGGTACGCTTTCCAAAACGTCATCAACCACCATCCTTGCTGAAGGGACCAGGACTTCTACTGGCAAAACTTCTTATGCACCGTAGACTAGTAGTGAGAACGGTGTTGCCTTAGTGCTACCATGTTTTGTTGTCCTGTAAGCCCACAAGGCGAGGTGCAAGTAGTCCGTCCATTCTTTAGGAGCGTCCTTCACCATTCTCCCTAAGATATGAATGAGTTTCTTGTTCGAAGACTTCGCCTGCCCGTTTGATTGGGGGGTAATATGGTGAAGACTTATCATGTCTTATCCCATACTTCTCCAATATCCTCCGGACTTTTGCATTGATGAAGTGCGTCCCGTTATCTGAGACAATACGCTTAGGCAACCCGAAATGGCACACTATGTTTTCTTTAATGAAGGAAGTGACCACTTCTGCCTTTGCCTCTTTGGTTGCTACGGCTTCCACCCACCTTGTGTAGTGTTTAGTGGCCACTAAGATCCACTTCTTTCCTCGGGAGGATGGGGAGATGGGCCCAATGAAGTCCATTACCCAAGTGTGAAAAGGGTATGGTGACATTACTCCTCCCATGCTCACGGCTGAGGCATGTATCAAGTTCCCCTTTCGTTGGCACTGTTCACACTTACGTGCAAACTCCATGGCGTTTTCTTTTATGCTTGGCCAGTAATATCCTAGCCTCAAGATTTCGACCCATAAACTGCGCCCTCCCTAATGCCTTCCACATACGCCCTAATGCGTTTCTCTCATGATCATCTCTTGTTCCTCTTTGCCTACGCACCTCAAGGCTTCACCTGTGAAGCTATTTTTGAACAACTCATTTCCCCTGCAGAAGTACCTTTCTGACTTTTTCTTTAGCTTCACAGCCTCCCTGGGCTCTATTGGTAATTCCCCTTCGTTTAAGTATTTTCTCAACGGGGCTCTCCAATCCTCGTCCACCAGGTTAACCTCTATTTCTTCCTTGGTTGCGCAACATCTTTTGCACATCCTCTGCACAGCGTCACAGTGCATTTTCATTGTCGGCCAGAACATTCCTACACGTTGCATCCTTCTATACAAACTTGGCCCAGCGTCACCACATGTTGCGTGGTGTAGGTTGTCCATCTTTCGCACTCCTTCCTCTTCTGGCACGCACTTCATCAGGAGGCCATCTTCCGTTCTTCTGTATAATTCTCCATGTAGTTTCTGATACTCTATGGTGGTCTTTGAGCAGATTCTCGACTCCAGCTGTTCAATTATTGCAGCCCTCCAATCTTCTGGGCGCTCTTGATGAGGCACCATTGCTAGACTAGGTCACTCTATTCTCCTGAATATGACAATTTCCTCTCCAGATTCTCGAGTTTCTTTACTTCCTATTGTAGCCAAAGCGTCCGCGTACCTATTGTCAGCCCGAGGCGTGTGCATAGCCTCTATTTCCTCAAAGGCATTCATCAGTCTTAATACCTCATCACGACATGCAACCAGTGATGATTGCTTGGTCCCATACTCCCCTTTTTTTTGTCTGATAATCAAATTGGAGTCACCCTTTATCTTCAACCTGATCACTCCCAGGTCCTTAGACATGTGTAGCCCCAAGATAAGCGCTTCATATTCGGCTTCGTTGTTTGTGCAAGGGAAATTTAAGTGATGGGAGAAAGCGAACACCCTGCCTTTCTCATTCGTTAAGACCACTCCCGCACCTCCGGCCGGGTTTGCTGGGGTTCCATCAAACTGCAAGGTCCACCAACTTTGGTCACTAACGCCTTCACACATATTTACCTCAAGCATCTCTCCCTTGATTTCTTCTGTCACATGTTCTTCACATACCTCAGATGAAATGACCAGCATGTCGGCTAATGCTTGACTCCTCAATCTTTGAGGATGTACTACCCTCAAGTCGTATTCACTTAACATTAGCGCCCATCTGCTGACACGCCCTGTGGGTGAGGGGTTTTGTAACATATATTTGATCCCTTCAGACTTTGTCATTACCTCCATAGTATGTGCTTGGAAGTAATGTCTATACTTCTGTGTCGCGTAGACTAGCGCCAAACAGTGTCTCTCTTGTTGGGGGTACCTCGTTTCAACATCCTTTAGTACCCTGCTTAGATAGCATACAGGGCGCTCCACCCCTTCGATTTCCCGCGCTATAAGTCCACTGATGGACTTGTCCGTAACAGCAATGTATATCCTCAAGGGGTGTTGAGTCAGTGGTGGGGACATCACTTGTGGGGACGTGATTATTTGCTTAATCTTGTCAAAGCTGTCCAGCTGCGCTCTTCCCCATATGAAAGGCGTCCTCTCCTTCAGCAGTCCACGCAGAGGATTGATAAGCTCTCCCAAGGCTGGTATAAAACGTCGTATGTACCCCAATTTTCCCAACAACTGTTGCGTCTCTTTTGCATTCGAAGGTGGCCTCATTGTCTTTATAGCTTCAATCTTGCTCTCTTCTGCGGATATGCCTTCCTTGTGCACTTTAAATCCTAGGAACTTCCCCATGTGGACCCTAAAAGCACACTTCTTAGGGTTCATCTTAAGGCGGAACTTCTTGTATCTCTCGAACATGCTTCTTAAATGTGTCTCATGGTCTTCCTTGTGTTTGGATTTCACAACTAAGTCGTCCACATAATCCTCCACTATATCATGCATCATGTCATGGAAGATTGCAGTCATGGCCCTTTGGTACGTTGCGCCCGCGTTCTTTAACCCAAAAGGCATTACTGTATAATATAAATTACCCACCGGGGTTCTAAAAGTGGTCTTCTCCTCATCTCCGGGGTGCATTCTGATATGATTGTATCCACTGAAGCTGTCCATCAAAGAGAAGCGCTCGTGAGCTATTGTGGCATCCACCAAGGCGTCAATGTGGGGCAAAGGGAAATCATCCTTTGGACACGCCCTATTCAGGTCCCTGAAATCGACACAACATCTTATTTGCCCATTCTTCTTTCTTACAAGCACAATGTTTGCCAACCAAGAAGGATACTGAATCGTCTTGATGAAACCCGCCTTCAACAACTTTTCAACCTCTTTCTTTATCTCCTTTTCTATGTTTGATGCGTACTTCATTGGCGCCTGCTTTACTGGTCAGGCGTCATCGTATATAGCCAAGTTGTGAGTTACCAGTGTCGTGCATAGCCCTGACATTTCATCATAATCCCACGCAAACACATCCTTGAACTCTCTCAACAGCAGTGTCATCCTTTCTCTTTCGTCTTTGCTTAACGCCCTACTCACAAATAATGGCCTCTTCCTGGTGACGTCATCGCTAACGTCAATCTCATCAAGCTCTTCCTCACCCCACTTCGGTGTGTCTTGCAATTCTTGTGGAGCGTCTTTTACTACCACTTCACATACATGTGACGCCTCTCCCTTCTTCAGCGTTATTTCGGGGTTGAAGGAGTGCCTTTGAAATTTCTCCTTCAGGCCCTCACCTTCCTATAAAATCCTCCATCTCACCTGCCCATTTGGCAGATATTCCCTTTCTACCCCACTCCCATGCCTTCTTCGAAACATTTTCACAGTCGTTGCCGAGGGGTGCGCTCTGCTTTGGCTTAACACGACTCGTGGCTCATATCCAATGCATCCACTCCGAGGCGGCGCCCATTCGTCAAATAAAGATGCGTCAATTAAATGTGCCTCTGAGGCTTCAAACGGCGTTGCTACACCGGGGATTTCTATCTCCTTGCCTCTAAAGTTGCTTTTCACACATTGGTGCAGTGTAGAAGGTACACATTGATGTAGATGTATCCAGGGTCGCCCAAGCAATAGATGGTAACTAGGATCACCCTCCACTACCTGAAACATGTTTACGGTCTTGATGGGGCCTACCTCCAGAACTGCATTAACGCACCCCTGAGACTCTACAGGCTCCCCTTGGAAGGTGTTTAGCGTTATGTTTTACATGCGCATCTTCTGCTTAGGGATGTTGAGTAATCGGAACAATTGCGTGGGCATGATGTTGACGCCGGACCCATTGTCTACCAGAGTGCACCTTACTCTTACACCTTCAACGCAGGCTTCCACATACAACGGCTTGTTGTGGCAGAATTCAGTCCCGTGAAAGGAAGGCTCTTTAAACAGGATAGCATTAGCGTGAGAACGAGCGAGCCTGGTGAGCGGCGCGTTAGCAGCGCCTAACTCTCATCCCCTTTCCTTGACAATCCTTGTAAGAGCCCTGATTGCTTCCTTCTGAGCTTCTTGATCCAAACCCAGTTGACTAAACAAGACTCTGAAACCCCTGGTTTTTGCTAGCCCGATTGACAACAACATTTCCTCGTTATCGTCATCTTCTTTGACCTCCTCTATCTGAATTTCCTTACTCGCCGCTGTGATGGCATTCACCCCATGATCAGGTAGGCGCCGTCTGTGGAGATCTCCTATGTCTCCACCCTCTTCAGACAGTAATATCTTCCCAACTTTGAGTTGCCTTTGAAAGGTTCTCCTTACCGTCCAGCAGTCCATGGTGGTGTGGTAGCGCATCTTATGCAAGACACAGTACAAGGGGTCGTCATATTGCTCCTTTGTGAGTGGGGTCCTGTTGCCTTTCAGCTGTATTGTTCCGTCTTTCAACCACTCTTCAACCAGCTGGCATGCTTGCGCCCTGCTTATGGGCATGGGCGAGAGATCTTCAGGATTGGTCTGAGCCTACCCCTTTGAGGGTTGAGGGCTTCGGAAACTCCTTTTACGCCCTTTATTCTCCAGCGCGCGCACGTCAAAAGCGCTATCTGTCTCCTTGGACCGCTTCCCTGTCTTTTCATGGCCTCATCCACATCAGTTCCTCGCCTCATCAGCTCTACGAATGTTGTTATTCCTCCAAGTCTGAAGAATATCTGAGACCCGTCCTCTATGTTCTTTATGCATCCGTACACCAGATCCACTTCAAGCAGCGTCTCCTTACACTGTAGGGCGCGGTCTCTGTAATGCTTTATGAATGATATTATGCTTTCTCCGCCTTTTTGTTTTACTCTTCCCAGATCCATTATATGTAAAGCGCCTTCTTCTTCTAAGAACTTCCCACATAACTCTGTGGCAAGCTCTTCCCATGACCTTATGGACCCGGGTCTCAGTTTAGCGTACCAGGTGAACGCTCTTCCCGCTAAGGACTTGGAGAACTCCTTCAACCTCAGAGACTTGTTATCTCTATAGACCCCTAGATCGTCCAGAAAACACATGAGGTGTTCCCGGGCGCTGCCTGTGCCATCAAACTTTCTAAACGACGAAGGTTGATACCCTGCGGGATAAGGCGTAGACAAAACTTCGTCCGTCAGAGGTGGTTCCGGTTCGAAGAGCGTGTTAGGGCTCCCTCGTTCGGTCTGCAGCAACCTACGCAGCTCTGTCTGCATGACTGGTGCATCGTCATGTTGCATAATGGGTGAGGCCCATTGTTTTCTATTATTGTCTTTCCCAGTGGCCCCTTCATCTCCTTTTGCTTGGGTCCTCAAATCGCTTACCAAGTGGGCGAGGCTCTCCTGGCTAGCCATTATATTCTGGAGAACAGCTACTGGAACGACGACATGGGGAGCACCACTCCCTTCGCTGACTAGCGTCGCGGGTGTCTCTAGAGCCCCTATTAAATTCAGCTCCTCACGGCCGCCGCCTCTGGTTCCTCCTGGCGTGACAAGGGTGACATTGTCTAAACCACCACTTGTTTGACTCTTTCGAGCGTTACCACCATGGTCCTCTCCTTCACCCTCCATCTCGGGGAAATCCTCTAAGTTGAAAGAGAGGTGTCGTGGCACTATTCTCTGTGCGCGATTTGTCATGGCACCTCCCCAGTGGAGTCGCCAAATGTTTCAGTCTTAATTCTAAAAGATAATAAACTGGTTCGTTTACACAATGGAGGTGCCCTGGCTCTCATTAATCCTCTTCTCCCTTATATATCCGTGACCTATTTTTGTCCTAAGGGCTACCCTGCACACTAAGACGCCCTTTCTTGTTTGACTAAAACTATTTTCTCAGAGACACCTTCTATTTTCATGCTAACACTGCTTGTCCGTTTTACGTGCGGTGATGGCGTTTCCTTTTTGGTTTAAGACATTATGCTCTGCGGCTTGTCTCTCTGCTACAACTCTGCAACGACGCTCTGCAACATTTGCAGAACTATCCGTTTTGTCTTCTTACTCTTTTCTCTTTCACGCCTTCACCCCAGATTATCTCGCTGCTTCCACCTTTTTTGGGCCTCCATCTGATTACATGGCCCAATTCCTAGACCTGGTTCGTAACAGGGTGGAAGGAGGGCGATTTAGGAAAAAATTCAAAAAGAATAGGAGTGGTGTGAATAGCAAAAGAAGGTGCTAAAAGCAACTCCCATACTTGTAGGCCCTCTACCTCGGTTGGTGGTGAATCTTTATTCTCCTCTCCATAAATAGAGGAATTAAAAATTGGGGATTGCAATTCACACCACCCTTTTTTGCTAACCGCATAATTTCCCTTTCTAAAATGTTGTCACAAAAATATTTCTATTTTTCACTTTAATTTCAATAATATAATTTTGGAAAAAAGTATTTTGAAATTCTGAAATTAGAGACGAAATTTAGATTTCTTCCATCTGTAAATTATATCTCTAAACGGTAATAGAAGAGTAATTTAGAGATAGAAAAAATTTCATCTCTTATTTAAAATTTTTCTATTCCAAAAATTGAATTTCTAAAATATATATTTTTTAAATTGTACTTTTAAAATTTAATTTCCATAATGCAAAGTAACACATGTATTCCAGAAATTGAATTTATAGAACATTTTTTAAAAAAGGTGGTGTAATTAGTAAAATGAGTGGTGCCAATAACAATTCCTAGATATTGTACATTATGTATGGACCCCGAAAAAAAGGTGCAATATGCATCATATGAAAGTTCAATTTATATATTTAAAAGTAAATGCTAATTCTCAAAAACCAAATGCCAATTCTCAAAGATATCATGCTTAAATGACTTATGGCACACTAACGGGGGTTGATTCAAATGGTATATGCTTGATTCCCCTTAAGCAAGGTCTCGGGTTCGAGTCTTATGGATGGAAAAATCTCCGAAACCAAAAAATGAATTATGGGCACCTACAACTTAGGAGTAATGACTAATAGGGTTGGGTAAAAAATTTTAAACATTGTAGGAGTAAATGAAAGTTATTGTAAAAATTGGCCAATAAGGTTGATGTGTGTGAATTTTTGTCTTAATTATTTAGCATTTTTGTTTGATATATTGAGAATTTAGAAAGTTTTATTTTTAAATACTAAACAAATATATTCAGTACACTGATTAACATTTATCTTAAATTAAATAAAATCAATTTCAATTTTAATAATTTTGAACATGTCTTTTTTTGCTTGCACAAACTCAAACTTGTATTTAGTTTGAGATGCACAGGGTGTTGGATGTTGACAATGGAAAACTTGGGTAAGTAAAATGTTTTATTGTACTTCAATCTTTTTATAAGTTGTGGTCCCTGAAGTAATTAGCTAGGGTGCCATAATTGTCAACATGACGAATTATCTTTCACAATCAACCCAAGTTTTTATGTATTAAGTTTATAATTGTCATTTTTTTATCAGAATATAGGTTTCTTGCTATATGATAAAAAGTTTAAAGTAGCTTTGGCATATGCTGTCTTCTTTCTCTTTCTTGTTTTTAAGCCAAGGTTCACTATAAAATTAACCCTCTGCTGAGTTGTCTCCGAAGCAACTTGTATTATGTTTTCCAATAATAATAATTGACCAAAAAAATATATTTATACTAATAATATGGTGGGTGCATGGGTGGATGGATGGACAGAAGGGAGGTGAGTTGCCAGAGTACACTATTTAATTACCCAATTGTTGGATGTTTAGGATGAACTATAAAATGTTCTGAAAAATAGTGGAAATACTACTCATTACAAGATCTCAACTTCTTTAGTTGTGTGAAAATTATGCAATTACATTATATCTTATAAGTAATTGTTTGATTTAGATTTCGCACAGTCTAAAATCAATTTCATAGAATTAATTTAACACGTTTCATAAAATATGTATAACTTATTTTTAATTATTAATTCTATAATCAATTCTACTCGATTGTAAATTAAATGGACACTATTAATTAACAATTTTTGTATAGTTATCTTGAGTTCTTATTTTATTTTTCTTAAAGTGAGATAATCTCTATAACTCGTCTCTTTTATTTTCTAAATTATATCTTTTTAGTTTTTATATAAGATCAAAGGCCTTGAATTACAAATTTTGATATAATTAATTTCTAAATCAATATAGCTAAGAAAAGAATTGGGTATTGGGTAGGTAGGAGTGCATATTCAAATGAGTTAATTTTATTTCAATTTATTGAAATTGATTATTTAATTGTAGTATCACATTTCCGAAAATCAATAGCTAAAAAGAGAATTGGGTAGGTAGGAGTTACCATGCATATTCAAATGAATTAATTTTATTTCAATTTCTTGAAATTGATTATTTAACTGTACGTAGTATCATATTTCCGAAAATCAATAACTAAAAAAAGAATTGGGTAGGTAGGAGTTACCATGCATATTCAAATGAGTTAATTTTATTTCAATTTCTTGAAATTGAATATTAAACTAAAGTATCAGATTTCCAAACAAGCTGCAAATAAACTTTTTTTAATTAATTATTCAATTAAATTATTTTTTAATTAATAATCAAATTTCTTCAACAAGCAGTAACTAATTACTAATAAAATAATATATACTATCAATCAAAATAATTTTTTAAATTTTATTAAAATAAAAGAAAATTTAAATGGATATCGTGGGTAGCCTAGGAGGATGTATGTAGGAATAAAAAAAATGGAGGGTTGAGAATTAGGGATTTGAGGGCATTTAATTTTGCACTGTTAGAGAAGTGGAGGTGGAGATTGTTAGTGGAGAAAGGTAGACTTTGGCATAGGGTTTTATCTTCCATTTATGGTGAGAGGTTTGTACAGGAGGGTGGTGATAAGTGAAAAATAGTTGATAAATTAGTATATATTTTATTTCACTTATAAAGGATAAAATGGTAATTTTACCCCAAATTAATCCCTTTTTATTTAATATTTAATAATTTGTATTTATTAATCCTAGTTTTGAATTTGATGCTATTTTAATAGATTTATTGCTGATTTGTGCAGGATATTGCAAAGATTTAATTCAAGGATTAAATAGCATTAAATGTGGAGGATTTATGCAAGATTGAAGATTGATTGAAAACCATTAATTAAAGATTTGAAGCAGATTTGAATCATTAATGAGGATATTAGAGCCAATCAATCAAAGATATTGCAGACAAGCTTCCCAAATAAACAAGGATTGCACAAATAAATACAAAGATATTAGAGAATAAAGGGAAAAAAGGAAGGACAAACGCGAGAAAACCAGTCTCGGGGAGAGATCAAATAAAAGAGGAAAGTTGAAGCTGCAGGACGCTAGCTGCGCTTCACCTGCGCTATAGCGCAGGGTGAAGCGCAACTCTCTGGATCCTGCGCTACAGCGCAGGCTATAGCGCAGCATGAAGCGCAGAACACGCAAATTACGTCCCTGTTGCTGTATTTAGTCAGATCTCTTCCCAAATTTGCTTTGTCTTTCCTAATCTATAAATAGGAACCTCTTGCATCAGTCCCAGGGGATGATCGATTGTAATTTAGTCTATAGTACAGAGATAATGTACCGTAACTAAGTTTAGAGTAGGAGAGGAGGAGTACTTCACGAGGATTGGAGATGGTGACAACATCTTCGGTGGTTTGTATGCCTACTCCAAGTAGTTAGACTCTCCAGTAGGATTGAATGTAATCGATTCTATCCCCAAGTGTATGTAAATTCTATTTTATTATTTACGAGCTCTCTATCTATAGTATTGGTAATCTTATTCTGTGTTTATTCCTAATTCCCGCGGTTTACGCCTGGAGTTATAGGCTAGTCTTAACTGGGTCAGTTCTGGCTAGGAGCGAGAGTGGGGGAGCGGATTCTGAAGAAACTCATTCTCTGATTGAATAAGAGGACTCAGTTATCACTTGTACCGAAAATGGGTGTTTTGCTAATGATTGAGGGGTAGTGTGAGTACTCTAATTGAAGGGGCATCCGACCAATAGGCTTGGTAATCCGATAGCAAAGGGTTAGTTGATTGTCAATCCTGGAAGCGAGAGATGGGTATATCTAATGAGCGATGGGTAGTGACAGTATTCTAGCGAAGGTATACATTCATTTGGTAAGCCATGTGTTTCAATTAATCCTTAACAAACTGAACAAATAGAGCAAGATAAGCCGAGGGTAAGTTTATCGCCTGGGAGAACCCGCATAGTTTACCTTTGAGTGTGTGAGGCCGCTGGTAACTCGGGGTCTTAGCAATAGCGTTTGTCTATAGTACTATAGAGTAAACCTAAATAATAGATAGTCTTTACATACATGAAGGGTGTGATGAGATGAAGTTCAATCCTAATCCAAGTATCTCTAACTCTACCTTTCTAATTTCCATTGATCATACCTTCTATTTTCTATTTTCGCACCATAATTACTCTAAACCGTTACTTCCCTTGATAAATACGATTTCAGTTTACATAAATTGTCGTTCCTTGTGGAGAAGATATCTTACTTACTATTATACTGCTGGATTTGTGGTTCGCTTGCCAGAAACCCATCAGGTGGGGAGAGAGTTAAGGGTTCTAATTGGTGGGCGGATCTGTGGTCCATAGATACTTGTAGTAATATCACTATAGATTGGTTCCTGAGTAGGTGTGTCAAGGTAGTGAGGAATGGATGTGATACTTTCTTTTGGAGGGATGTGTGGTGTGGTGGTCAGCCATTGTGTGTTCGTTATGCTAGACTGTTCTATTGATTGCTTGTAATAAAGATATCTCCGTAGCTAATATGGCTACTACACATAGTAATAGTCTAGTATGGAATTGGCATTGGCGTAGAAATCTTTTTCAGTGGGAGGAGGATCAGCTGGAGCAGCTTAAATGTGAGTTACAATAGGTTGTGTTGTCTGAAGTTCAATCAGATTCCTGGCGATGGATTACGGATTCAGAAGGTTATTTTACCGTTAAATCAGCCTACAAAGTCATTGTAAATGAGGATATCTTTGCAGCTTTCCCAATGCATAATTTCTTGTGGTCTAAATTTGTACCGGCCAAAGTTTCTGGTTTTGTTTGGAAAGCTTTGTTAGATATAATTCCGTCAAAGCAAAATTTAATTAAAAGGAATGTGCTTCGAGAATATGTAGGGGGTTGTGTGTGGTGTGACCAATCAATTGAAACAACTTCTCATCTATTCTTTGAGTGTACATTTTCTTATAGTGTTTGGATGCAGTGTGTCGAATGGTGTGGTTTTTACTCTGCCCTGCATAATATTTGTCTTGAGAATTCCATACACTTTGTGGGGTTACCAACATGCAGTGCCAAAAATAGGGTGCGGTGGTCTTTGATATGGATGGTGGTGATATGGTCTATCTGGTTAGCCAGAAATGAAGTCATTTTTTTTTCAACAAACGGTTGTCTTCTGCTGACATTGCGGAATTAATCAAACTCAGGTCGTGGAGATGGTTAAGAGCTAAGGACTCCTTGTTCAAGTACCCTTTTGCTTTGTGGTGTGCAAACCCATGGGTGTGTATGAACCTTTATACTACTGTTGGGGAGTGAACCAATTCTGGAGCTTTCTAGAGATGGTTGTTCTTTTTATTTGTTATTGTTGCTGATAATTGTTGCTTGGAAAGGTGGTGATCAAGTCTGTTTTGACCGAGTGTCCCTGTGGGTGGTTAATTCTTTTTTTTTAGGCTTTGGTTTGTTTTTTAGGGGTTGGTGGTGCGTTAGCTACCATCATTCAGTGTTTATTATTTTATTTCCTTGTTGTTGGTAGAGTTTTTCATGTAGTTTTTTTTGTAAGGGATTTGGTGTTTTTAGTCTAGGAGTTGTATCTTTTAATTTGTTCTGGGTTTGAGCACCCCTAGTGCTCCTTTAAATGAAATTTTGTTTATAAAAAAAAAAGAAAATTTAAATGTCTGTTTTTATATATTTTTACTTATATATTTTATCATTAATAACATAACCTTTATCAATAAAATTAATATTTTCTTTATATTTTTATTTTTTATGTTTTATTTGTGTTTAATTAAAATATGTGTATAATGTACTGAATATTTGTTTGTCAAACTTTTTTTTTTTTTGGTTCATATGTATTCTTAATAATTAATTGAGAAGATTATGAATATGGACTGGCTTTCCATGAGGGGAATATTTCTTAAGCAGCCTCTAGAATATGCTGTATAAATGTTGTCATTATAGCTTTAGCATGACAATGATATACTAAAGTTCAACAACCCCAAACCATTGAGGGCTCCATATATTTGATAATCTCAGTGCAGAACGTCACATGTCCTATCCAAGTTAATTTTCACCATGTAGTGTACCCCCTTTCATAACATAATTGTCCTTTCTTTAGTAATTTTGTGAGAAACCTGGATGTACTAAAGGGGTTGGGACCACCATACAATTGTTCTCTGCCACCCGTTATCTAGCATCCCTCTTGATTGAGACATAGCATATGGTATATTTTTTCCCAACCAAGTCTTTGTGTTATAAGTGAAGATGTTAGCGGATTTGTAGGTTTTGGCATGGTAGCATATTTTGGGAAAACAACCTAATACTAGGAGGTATTTAATGAAAACTAATTAATGCTCGTATTATACTTTTTTTCCTTTGGTATAATATTAAGGTTATGTTTGGTTCAAACAAGGGAAAGGGAAAGGGAGGGGAGGGGAGGGGAGGGGAGGAGAGGTGAGATAATATTTTATCTTGTTTGGTTCGAGGAGGGAAGGTGAGGGGAGATGAGACATTTCTTGTTTGGTTCACAAGGGGAGGGGAGGGAAAATAAAACCAATTTACTTTTATATCCTTGTACTTTTATAACATCAAACTTTATTAATTTGAGTGGAGAGATATTTAAGTAATTTTGATTGTTTTATTTTAAACCTCCCCCCTCCCCTCCGAATCCCCCCATTTTTGGAGGGGAGACAAAATGCTATTAGGAGGGATTTTGGCCCTGTCTCCTCACCTCCCCTCCTAAAAAATTAAACCAAACAAAACAACCCTTTTAAAATCCCTCCCCTCCCCTCCAAATCCCTCAAACCAAACAATACCTAAAATTTCTTTTCTAACAAAAATACATTGTAAGATTCGCCAAATGAAATCTACACATGTGAAAAAATGAAAGTTACGTTCATATAGGGATAATAAAAATTAAGATCTTGGAATTAATATTTACTAGACCGTTTAGGAAGATCCTTAAAATTGGATACTACTGCAAATAACAATTATATCTTGACCCCATAATTGGGATACCGAATCTTTTATGTTGCTACCATGTTACTTAATCTTACAATTCCAATGGTTACTTGGGTTTGACCATGGACTTGCCTTGAAGCTTCAAAAACTCTTGTCTATTCCTGGTTGGCATAGTTGTCCAATTCACATTTGAGCAGTATGCAAGATATTGTAAGTCACCTGTTATTCCTTTTTTATCTCTCAAGTAAGGGCATAATGTTGAAAATTACCTTCTGAAGTGAGGTTCTCCTTCTGACTAATCCAAAATGCAGAGTTGTTGTTCTTAAATCTTAGAGAGTGTGTCTTAGCTTAGATTTGTAAAGATTAATTGACTCCATGAGTTTTTTGTTTAGCCATTTATAAAACATTTCATCTCTTGTTAAAGAGTGTTGGTGATCTTCCAACCTAACTAGAGAGAGTTAGTGTTGGTTGAGAGTGTGTAGAGCCTGAAGAGGCTGAGCAAAAAATAATTGTGTTAGATCCTGAAGAGGTTGCAAAAGAATACTTGACTAAGCCCGAGGAAGATGTGGGAAAAGAATACCTTGTAATCAAACTTGGTTAGTGGAAAATCCTACTGAAATAGTTATGAGACATAACCTAAAGATTGTGAGGGTGAACTGACATAAAAAATCACCGTGCAACATCTCTTACCTTTACTCTCCTTATTTTTTTTGCACTTAATTACATTGATTGATTTGCTAGTTATTGTTCATATTTTGAATATTTTGTAAGTTGTAAACTAGATTTTGATAAACTTGTTTTTGAACTGATATATTCGCATAAGTCACATCCATATCAGTTCAAATAATGATCTGGAAAGTTTCATTAAATTCTGAAATTGTTTGGTGCTCTATAAACACATTTTGAAATATGTTCATAGACTTGTACATAAAAAAATCAGATATGTGGAAACATGTTTTGAACTTATATTTTGCATAAATCATATCCATATCAGTTCATATACTAATTTGGAAAGTTTCATTAAATTATGAAACAGTTTGGTGCTCAAAAAGCACTAAAAATCAAACAATTAAACTCACTAAATTTTGTAACCGAAACCAATACAAATTTAAAGTTTTAAATTAAATAAAATAATTTTTATAACTTTTGAAGTATATTAAAATGACAACACTTATCAAAGGCTATGTCGAAACTCTGCTTCAGCAGAGACTCGCCACCCGTGTTAAAAAAAGAAGCGAGGAATAGAAGACAATACTAACTTTAAGAGGCACACACATAAGTCACGAAGGTATTAATGTAAATTTTTAATGAAAAAATAAAAACACTACAACAAATCAACGATTTAAATGCGAACGGGTAGCGTCGGCCACGACACTATCACTAGTAGCGTCGGTTAGGCCGATCGATGCTAAGTTGGATTTTTATTTTCTTTTCATTTTTTTTACGTAGCGTCGGCCTGGCGGACACTAACTTAATATATTAAATAGCGTCGACTTAGCCGACGCTAATGGTAAAATAAACTTTTTTTTTATATTTTTTATTTAGCGTAGGTCAGGCCGACGTTAAAGGCCAATGCTAAAGGCAAAAAAAATTTCAGCATCGACCTTCGTATAAAGTTAGGCCCTGTTTGGAAAAACAACTTAATTAAGTGCTTATAACATAAGCTCTTATTTGATATGCACTTAATGAAAAAGCTCTTAAAAAAATGGATGAAAATTGAAGAGGGCACAATGTATTTAAATTTTCCATAAGCTATTCTCATGAGCTTATTGAAATAATTAAGTTGAAAATAGCTTATGAGCATGTCATAAGCTTTTTTCATAAGGTTACCTAAATATTTACACAAGTGTTTATGTCATAAGATAAGCTCAAATAAGCTATTTCAAACACCACTTTAGTATTGGTCTGACCGACGCTAATTTCTTGTTATTTTTTCACTATGTATATAATATTTTGCACTATATATTTCAATAAACAAATATAATGTAACGATAATGTTCCTTCTTTGGTATCATGGAGGTTGCAAGTTCAATCCTCATAATTGATAAGTCTGGTAAGAAAAGATTTTCTTTTGAAAAAATTATTAGGCCGTCGCTTTTAGCCATCATTAAAAACCAATTTTTTTTTGTAGTGAAATTAAATATCAGCGTTGAAGTTGGAGTTTAATTTGGAAAAGGTAATTTTATACAGTATCAGACACATAAAATCAAGCAGAACATAATTGCAGTTTGGAGGACCCAGTCTCCTTTTGCCAAGCAATGAACAAGACTCATAACAAGGACAGATACAAGCTACAGCAACAAGATCGTGAGACGCGGTGCAATGATATGGACCAATTCACCTTAATTTAGATTTAATTCAAATCTAGTTTTATGACGAGGATGTTTTTGATTTGGTACAATAACTCCAATAATTGTTTTTTGTGCGTCTTTGAAAATTCTACCAACCATAATTTTTATTTATCGTAATCTTGTATTGCGATTCTAGGGTAGATCTAAGAAAATTCGGTCTACTTAATCCAATCTATATTTTACCTTCTAACTTCTATTAAAGTAAATGATTTTGAGTTTAATTAGTATACACCGATATAGTAAAAGAGTTTTAGATTGATGTTTAATCATGATTCTTCATTTATATGACCTTTAAAATATTAATTAGTAAAGTCAACAAACTTACCATAAATAGAGGGTTGTGATTAAATATCAGTGTAAAACTTTTTACACCGTTAGTGCACAATCCTTTTTCTCAATAATTTTTTTAATGAATTATTTTTACGGTTTTTCTAATGTGTGTCTGGTGCACACTTTAACAATCATTACAATCCACTGTCCAATACCTTTTTTTAGTACATTTATTATGTGAGAGAGTAAATAATAATTGCATAGCATTAACTCTGATTTTTTAAATTAATTTGATGCCATTTTTAACCTTGCTCATTCATTTGCCTTTTTTCACTCTCAATCAAAACAATAATGAAACATATTTTTACCAATTTAATTTAAAGGGAAACATAAATTTACAATACAATATATGCTAGTTTAATTTATTGAGGATCTAACAATTTAAAATTGAAGAAAAAACTTCTATAATACATGATATTATCGATTTGAGTTTTTATTATTTTCAACTAATAATTCATAAAAGTAACTAGAAATCGATTCAACACATCAATCATTAATAAAATAAGTATTGAATCTGGTGGTCAAAAAATTAAATCACTATATTTTTACATTTCATACCATGTGTAGAGACCACCTTAGACGGACCCAATCTTTTATATAAAACCAAACAATACCGTTTAATTAAATTTTAAAAGAGCCTAATTAATATACATTGTTAGTGTACGTAAAGAAGTTTTACACTATCAACCAATAATATTTTTTCCCATCTAATTAATGAATATGACATCTCACACACGTCATTAAATGATGTGTCAACATATTAATTATTGGATGGCTGTGTAAAACTATTTTACACTGATAGTGTATATATATTAAATCCTTTTAAAAAAGACTTTTAGAAAAGAATTAATAAATATGTTATAATCGCAATTGATTATAAGAAGAAATCATGAATAAAATTTTGTATATTTGAGATGACGCATATATACAAATTTCTTGCAGTTTTAATAAATATATGTATATATGGGTTAGTTCTTTTATTACATAAAATTTATCATAATATGATTCAACATATAATTCATATAAGTGTTTATAATAGTCTAATAGTTAATAAAAGTAATCATAGATGATGTATAGAATTGCGCACTCAATTAATTTAAGTTTTAAGACTTAATTAGCAACTATATGCAAGTTTATTTAAGATCAAATCCTTTATAATAAAATAAATTCCTTTAAAGTGAGTTTATAAGGTGCATAATATATATTTCTTATTTTTTAATGAGTTATGATGATAATATACTTCAAAGTAAATTACCGATTAAAAATCTTATTATACACTTTTCAAACAATGTTAATTTTTTTTAAAAAAAAACTTTTGAAAGAAGTCCAACATGTTTCTCTTCAAATGCCAAATTAATTGGGAGACAACAAGCCTCACGGTTCCTGACAATGCAATAGTCAGTTAGCAGTTTCTATTAAATCGAATGGGTATTTGATTAATAATTAAAAAGTAAAAAACAGTTATGTAAATATTATTTAAATGTAATAATTTTAATTTTAATTTAATTTATGTTTAATATAAGTCCGTAAAAATTAAATGTAAATATAACTTAATTTCTACACACAGCCAAATTATTTCATTTTACAAAACGACCTCGTAATTTTACTACAATAATAATTTAGAAGTTTTTGGGATATTTACAAAATTTAATAAAATTTAGGCTTAAATACATTTTTGGTCCCTATACTTTTGTAAATGGGTGATTTTGGTCCCCCTGGTTTTAATTGCTCAATTTTGGTCCCTATATTTTTGTAAATGGGTGATTTTGATTCCTTTAGTTTTAATTGCTCAATCTTGTCTTTCTTCTTTAAAAATTAAACAAATCTAATCCTACCGTTAGCCTCTTATTAAATATTTAGCAGAGTTTGTTGACATGGATTTATTTTTGTGACGTGTAAACTATCACATGACAAATATTATTATTTAATTTTATATCTTAATTTTTTTAAACAAAAAAATCAAAATATAAAATCAGATTCTACATAATTTAATACAACGAGAAAACAAAATCATAAAACAAAATCTCACTATTACACTCCAATTTTCTCAAAAACAATAAAGCGAATACAAGTCCCAAAACTAAAACAATTGCGGGTCTCCTTCTGTTGTAGTTAATAAATAATTCAGATTGAAGTTAGTTGAGAAGTTAGTTTGAGTTAGTTAGTATAAGTCTATATGATTGTTTCTTATGGACTATAAATGCATCTGTATGAATGATTTTTGAATAACAGAGAGACTTTTCTATTCCTTGTTCCTTTCAGTTTTCTGCAGCTGAGTTACATTTGAGTGAATTAGAGATAATTTCTCTAACAAATTGGTATCAAGAGCTTGAAGATCTTGGGGCCAAGAATATAGTTTTAAAGTTTCATAGCGAACACCATGACAGGTCTCAATGGTCACATCCCTGGAAATTTGCCCGTTCTCGATGGCAAGAATTGGGACAAATGGACTGTGCAGATGAATGCGTTGTTTGGTTTCCAGGACGTTCTTGAAATTGTCAAGAATGGTTATGCACCACTTGTTGAACCCGCAACTGAAGTCCAGAGACAGACTTTCAAGGAGAATCGAAAGAAATATTGTAAGGCTTTGTTTTTCCTCCACCAATGTGTTGATGGTTCTCACTTTGAGAAGATTGCTTCCGCTGAAACCTCAAAAGCTGCGTGGGATGCCCTGGCTAAAGCTTGTTCCAGTGATGACAAGTTAAAGAAAGTGAAGTTGCAGACACTGACATGAAAATTTGAGCTGCTCCAAATGGAAAACAATGAGAAGATCGCGGATTATTTTTCAAGAATGCAAGTTCTTGTGAATCAAATGAAAGCGTGTGGTGCTACTGTTTCAAATCAGTTAATGGTGGAGAAAGTGATGCGGACTTTGAGTGCAAAGTTTGATTACATAGTTGTAGCTATTGAAGAATCCAAAGATCTCTCAATAATGAAGGTGGAGGAGTTGCAAGGAACTCTTGAAGCACATGAACAACGTTTGGTTGAAAGAGACCAACAACGAGAGTCTGACCGTGCATTGCAAGCCAAGGTTGGTTTCAAGAGAGATGCTGGCAAGAAACGGTGGAAGGGTAAAGAGAAAGTGCAGTATCACAAGGGTAGTGGCAGAGGAAATACCTCTAATAATGGTCATTCTGATGGTGATGAAGCTGAAACTTCAAAGAAGGGTGGTGGAAAGAAAATATGGAAAGGAAAAGGGAAGAAAAAATTTGATAAGTCCAAAGTTGAGTGTTATAATTGTGGCAAACGTGGGCACTTTGCTGATGAGTATTGGTCTGGCAAAGTCAAGCAGGGAAATGATGAGGCACATGTAGCAGAAGAAAAGGAGAGTTCAGATTCTGAGAATGTCATGCTTATGGCCACTACAGGATCAGAACCTGAGGATGACTCTTGGTATATTGACACAGGATGTTCCAATCATATGACCGGACATAAGGAGTGGCTCATTGATCTCGATTCAAGCATCAGGAGTAAGGTTAGATTTGCTGATAATAGTTTTGTAATGGCTGAAGGACTTGGAAAAGTGTTAATCAAAGGGAAGAGTGGTAACACTGCAGTAATTCATGATGTCTTGTATATTCCCTCTATGAAGAATAATCTGTTAAGTGTCGGACAGTTAGTTGAAAAAGGGTTTTCATTCAAAGTTAATGATGCTGGATTGAATTTATATGATCTACAACATAGACTTGAAGGCTCTAATTGCTAAGAATAGGACTTTCAAGACAAGCCTATCAACTGCCTCTGTTTCTAATTGTCTTACAGCTTCAGTGGATGATGTGAGGTGGTTGTGGCACCAGAGATATGGTCATCTGAACTTTAAAAGTTTAAAGCTGCTCAGTTCAAAGAAAATGGTGGTTGGATTGCCTAATATTCAGATACCTACAACACTGTGTGAAGAATGTGTCATAAGTAAACAACCAAGGAAGCCTTTCAAATCTATTGCATTCCATAGAGCATGCTGTCCATTGGAGGTCATCTACTCAAATATTTATGGGCCAATTGAGGTACCTACTATAGGTGGTTGCAAGTACTTCATTTCGTTTGTTGATGAGTTTACAAGGAAAATTTGGGTGTTTGTCATTGAAAGGAAGAGTGCTGCTTTCATAGTGTTTCAAAAGTGGAAGAAGCAGGTAGAGAAGGAAAGTGATAAGTGTATCAAGTTCCTAAGAACTGATGGAGGTGGTGAGTTTACATCTGCTGAGTTTGAAGATTTTTGCAGTGAAAATGGTATCAAACATGAGGTTACACCTCCATATACTCCTCAACATAATGGGCTTGCTGAAAGGAGGAATAGGTCACTGCTCAACATGGTAAGAAGCATGCTGAAAGGGAAGTCAGTTCCATCTGAATTTTGGGGTGAAGCTATAGTGACTGCAACTTATATTTTAAATAGATGTCCTACCAAGAAGCTTAGTGGCATGCCACCTGAAGAGAAGTGGTCTGGGAAGAAGCCTAGTGTTGATCATTTCAGGATATTTGGTTCACTTTGTTATGTGCATGTGCCAGATCAAAGGAGAAAGAAACTGGATGACAAAGCTCAACCAATGCTATTGGTTGGTTATCACTCAACTGGTGGATACAAGCTGTACAATCCTGATACTAAAAAAGTAGTAGTGAGCAGAGATGTGACTTGTATTGAGAATGAAAGCTGGAAGTGGAAAGGTGCTGAAGAAAGTGTTAGAATTGCAAATAATTTTCCTCTGATTGATGAACTTGAGGATGAATTGTTTAATGAAATTGAAGTTGTAGGAACAACTCATGCAGTTCCTAATAGAAGGTCTCAGAGAACTAGAACTGAAAATGTCAGACTTGGTGATTATGTGAGGTTCTCTGATAATGCAGTAAATGAGGAAGGAGATTTGGTTCACCTAGCACTTGCTGCAGAAGCTGAGCCATTAGATTTCAATGAAGCAATGAAGAGTGAAGTGTGGAGAAGAGCTATGAAAGAAGAGTTACAAGCCATAGAGAAAAACCAGACTTGGGAGTTGGTGGATTTGCCTCCAAAGAAACAACCCATTGCTGTCAAATGGGTGTTCAAAGTGAAACTGCTTCCTGATGGATCAATCTTGAGGTACAAGGCAAGGTTAGTGGCAAAAGGTTTTCTACAAAAGACTGGTGTTGACTATTCTGATGTGTTTGCACCAGTAGCCAGATTGGAAACAATAAGGTTAGTAGTTGCAGCTGCTGTTTCAAGAGGTTGGAAGTCTTTCCAGCTAGATGTAAAATCTGCCTTTCTCAATGGAGATTTGGAAGAGGAGGTATATGTAGAACAACCACCTGGTTTTACTCTTAAAGGGAAAGAGGATAAGGTATACAAGTTAAAGAAGGCATTGTATGGATTAAGGCAGGCTCCTAGAGCTTGGAATAAGAGAATTGACTCTTATCTGTTGCTGCTTGGTTTCAAAAAGGCTCGAATGGAGTATGGTGTTTATGTGAGAAAGAGCAGCATTGGCAACTTGTTGATAGTCTGTCTTTATGTTGATGACCTATTGGTCACTGGTTCTGATATTGCTGAGATTAATAAATTCAAGCTCACTATGAATTCAGAGTTTGAAATGACAGACTTGGGGACTCTATCCTACTTTTTAGGCATGGAGTTTGTGCATTGTCAGAGTGGTATCTTTCTTCATCAAGGAAGGTACATTACATAAGTGTTGAAGAGGTTTGGAATGCTTGATTGTAATGTTGCAGCTACACCAGCTGAAGTAAACCTGAAAGTAGTGAAGGATGAAAACTCTAAGCAGACTGATAGTACACTTTACAAACAAATTGTAGGTTCTCTGAGGTTTATTTGCAATAGCAGACCAGACATTTGCTTTTCTGTTGGAGTTGCTAGCAGATTTATGGCTGATCCGAGGGTGACTCATATGGCTTTGGTCAAGAGAATTTTGAGATACTTGAAGGGAACTACAAATTATGGAATTCTCTTTCCTAAAGAATGCAAAGAAAAACTGGTTGGTTTCTGTGATAGTGACTGGTGTGGAGACAAGGAAGATAGAAAGAGCACCACTGATTATCTTTTCATGTTTCAAGGTGCACCTATATCTTGGTGTTCTAAGAAACAACCAATAGTGGCTCTATCTAGCTGTGAAGCAGAATATGTAGCAGCTGCTTACTGTGCCTGTCAAGGAATTTGGTTGAAATCTTTGGTAGCAGAACTGGGTTTGGATGATGAAGAGAAGGTGCAACTGTTTATTGATAATAAATCAGCAATTGAGCTAGCTAAGAATCCAGTAGCTCATGGGAGGTCAAAACATATTGAGGTCAGATTTCATTATCTTAGAGATCAAGTTTACAAAAGAAAGATTGAGCTGATTCATTGTAGAAGTGAAGTGCAACCAGCTGATGCTCTTACCAAGTCTATGAAGATTGAAAGATTTCTGGAGCTAAGGAAAATGCTTGGAGTTATTTCAGTGATTGAATCTGAATTAAAGGGGGTGTGTTGTAGTTAATAAATAATTCAGATTGAAGTTAGTTGAGAAGTTAGTTTGAGTTAGTTAGTATAAGTCTATATGATTGTTTCTTATGGACTATAAATGCATCTGTATGAATGATTTTTGAATAACAGAGAGACTTTTCTATTCCTTGTTCCTTTCAGTTTTCTGCAGCTGAGTTACATTTGAGTGAATTAGAGATAATTTCTCTAACACCTTCAACCATCAATTAAGCGAACTGAAATCTCATTGGGCATGGAATGAAATTTAAAATGAAATCGAAAGCGAACTGAAATCTGCAAAATCTGATTATACGTTTAAAAAAATTAAGAGATAAAATTAAATAATAATCTTTGTCGTGTGTTTACATGTCACAAAATTAAATCCATGTCAGTAAACTCTGCTAAATATTTAATGGGAGGCTAACGGTGAGATTAAATTTGTTCAATTTTTAAAGAAGAGGGACCAAAATTGAGCAATTAAAACTAGGGGGACCAAAATCACCCATTTACAAAAATATAGAGACCAAAATTAAGCAATTAAAACTAGGGGACCAAAATCACCCATTTAGAAAAGTATGGGGACCAAAAATGTATTTAAGCCTAAAATTTATATGTTCGAAACACTAATTAATGAAACTCTGTAGTTAATTTGAATGAAAAAAAAATATAATCTATACTATTATAAATTCAACTTGATTAAAACTATAATTTATATAAATTAAATTTAATTAAGATGATTTTAATGGTGGTGGTATGGAGGACCTCTCAACACGATGAGTTTTGGTGAAACGATTTTTCATAAATTAAAATATATTAAACAATAGCACATATTTAAAATGAATCATGATTAAAAATCCACTATTTTCAAAAGGTATATCTCTCTCTATATATGTACAATTCATTAAATTATATATACATAAAATAACCATATCGATTTTTAATTAATGTATTTTTTTATTAATTGCATTTTACTATGGCTATAACATTCAAATAATGGTTTCATCAAATCAATTAAATTTAATGTAAAATCAATATCCATTCAGTTCACACTTCACACAGACACAAATATACATGTACTATCAAACATAAGAAAAAAAAAGAAAAGAAAACAAATTGTACTAATAATTGAGTTTGCAACAAGTGGCACTGGCAAATAATTGGCACGTTTCTTGTAAAAGCACAAAGTGAACAACTCAGTGGCAGGCATAATGGGATGGGACTTGGGAGATGGTATTCAGTGCCCTCTACTTACTTTGCATGCTGCACGTGTCTGTCCCACCTACTTCTCTTTGCACGTGTCAACTGCTTTGCCATTTTTCTAACCAAACTAACCCTCACCTAACTATTTTCTAGACCCCTCCATTCCTCATTAACCCCCTGTTTGATGCCTATAGAAATGGGAAAATGGAGGTGAGTGGATTGAAGTGGGTAGAAATGCACCTCCTAATCCTGTTTAATGAGTCTGTGAAAATGAAGAGAAATAACAAAAATTGGTGGGTCCCATACAAAAAACATTTCTCTCCTCTTTACTAGAGTAAAGGAGAGAAATAGTTGTTGTCCCATAATAATCGATTATTGACTACAAAAAAAATCAATTCTTGACAAAAATAATCGATTTCTCTTCTATTTCTGGCAAAAAAAATTGATTTTTGACAAAAAAAAATCTATTTCTCTTTTATTCCATCTATCACACCAAACAACTTACTTTCACAATTCTCTTCTATTTCTCATCTATTTCACTCACACCAAACAACCTTTATTTCTCCTCTATTTCACATCTATTTCTCTTTTTCCCACTTCTCTTCTACTCATTTCTTTTCTCTCCATTTCTCTACTATTTCAAATTAATCTTAAGTTTTTTTTATGTTACAAATATCTCTATATATTTTATGTGGTTGAATTTGATTAGTGAGCTTAAATGGTTAAACTGATTAACATTTAATTAAAATGTACATTAATTCCAATTGCAATTACATTATAGAGTTATTGCATCACCCCTTAAAAAATAATGGGATTATTATTACTACACAAGCGGAAAAAATTAGCAAATGAAGACGCATATACTTGACAATATATTAAGAAATGTGTTAAAAACATAAATGAGACAAGTTAATACTGATGCTATCATTAATGATGATACATGTCAAACGATCAATTAAGTAGAGTTTTTATTGACAAAGATATTATAAAGAGTCGTGATTATGAAATATATAGTGCATATGACAATATAAAAGGTCTTTGTAGCAATCATATATGCTTAAAGAATGGATAAAAATTGTATAGCGACAAATATACCAATATGTTGTAGATAAAGTTTTAAGGGAGTTTTTTTATTGTAATAAGTTTTAAGGGAATTAACTCAAGTTGGTAGATATATATACAGTAATTTTTAAAAGAAATAACTGAATTACTGCTTTTACCTCACGTACGAAGACAAGGGACAATTATCTCCAATATTAGTTACCTTGTATTTATGCACGCACTATCTTAACACATGGGCCTATTTGAGAATGGATTGTGTGCAAAATGGATAAAAACAAACAATTACAAAGAACACGTGACATAATAGATATACAGATTATGAGCAATTAATATAAGAAACAAGGTATAAATAAATAAAATTCTAATGTAATAAAGGGTCTGAAATATGCTTTTCACCTAATTAATGCAGAAAACAAGTCACCAGATGTACCGCCCTCAAACTTTTTTTTTATAAATTTCTTAATTAGATTTTTCAGTTTTCACAACTATTCATAATGTATAATCCTGGGGATTGGTTCAGCGGAGGGGGCTGATCCAAGCTTAACCAAGGTTGGGGGTTCGAATCCCGCCTTGGGCATGCAGCTCCTTTAAAATTTAGGGCCAGCTGTCCCACCCATCGAGGTGCCTACAAACCAGCGAGGGGATTAGTCACTGCTGTCGGCGGTGGATACACTGGTCAACTACCAAAAAAAACTATTCATAATGTATAGCACTTGGACATAGGGGTGGCAACAGGGATGACAATGGGTAGGGTTTGGGTAGGGTACTATAGTACTCATCCCCATATCCGCGTTTTAAAAAAATACCCGTACCCGATCGTACCCTTACCCGCTGGGTACTCAAGTACCCGTACCCATTACCTGCACTTTTGTTAACTATACAAATAATAAATTGATTACAAAATGAAAATTAATTAAAAAATAAATGAAAAATAATCCACAGATCATCCAAGTTTAACCTATAAAACAACTATGGTATGTGGAAGTGGATGAAAGATTAAAACAATGGAAGGGGAAATGAAAATTAATTCATGTTTTGCTATTTTATTGTTTAGGACAAAATTATAACATTTAAATTAATTAAATTAGTAACATATATTAATTTTTTTGGTGACTATAATATATATTAGCATTATTTTTTTTTTGCAAAAAATAGTAATTAATAATATAAATATATATATATATATATATATACATTAAATTAATCATATGTATATAAATTACATTAATTATATATATTATATAAGTGCGGGTATGGGTAGGGTAGGGTATCATAGTACCCGTACCCACACCCGTACCCATTAAAAAGTGCGGGTAATTACCCATACCCGGACCCAGGCCCATTTGGTGGGTAATTACCCTACCCATTGTGGATAATTTTTGCGGGTACCCACTGAGTCTGGGTCCAATTGCCATCCCTAGGTGGGAACAGGTCAGACCGCTCTTCAGGGGTCTACTACCCGGTCTACATCATGCACAAACCAAGCTAAACCAATTTATTAAATAGAGCAGGTCAAGGCTTTTTTCAAAAGCCTATAGAGCAAAATAGGTCAGGTTTCATGCCTATATAACAATATATAAGTTAATTAATTTCAATATCAGTATTACTTCAATACTCATATTTATATGTCTATCTTCGCTTACTGAGTTATCATTATAATTTAATTATTTTAACAATATTCTATTAAGTCAAAGGAAATTGGTAATATTGAGGATCTCAAACATGTCTAATTTTACATTAATTTGGGATAAGAATTAAAAAGTGTGTCCTAAATAAAATAGTTAATATACGCTCCCCATTCTAAATAAAGTAATCTAAATCCAATATCTCATTATCTCATTCATTGTCCTGTATAATTTTGAAACCATTAATTTTTACTGGTTATCTTGATTGTTTGGACTTTGATTTGATATTCTACTAAATCCCGTGGGATTGGATTAATAGTGAGAAATTTGAGTAATTTCAATAAGGTGATGAGTGATGAGTTTATCCTACATGCATCATTATATATAAAGAGTTTAATATATATACATTGTTGGTGTAAAGAACTTTTACATAGATATCCAATGATGTGCTACCATATCATTTAATGAATGTGACAACTCATGTGTTATTAAATTCATTAGACGATGTGGCAACATATCATTGGATGTCTGTGTAAAATTTCTTTACACTGATAGTGTATATTAATTAAATCCATATAAAAAGAAAAAAAGAAACAACTTCCATGTATATTACTGTCAATGAAAAATGTCACTCGTTTACAATTGCATGAGTAAAGAATAAAGCATGCATACTTAACCATCACTGTCCAACCCATAGAGTCAAAGCTATGTTCGTGGGGGATTTCTGACTAAAAAAACACCTCATAAACTTATAGCTATGTTCGTGGAAAATAAATAAATAAATAAATAAATAAATAAATAAATAAATAAATAAATAAATAAATAATGCATGAGATTATTGATACTCTTATTATATTTACCGCTATTTACATGATTGGTTAAAGCTGTGATTTTGTAAAAAAATAATCTCATCAAGTTTTCTATTAATTCTATTTTTACTTATACTTAAGTTAATTATTTGCAAAATTATATTTAAAATATTTATTTAAATTATTAATTAATTATTTTTTATCCTAACTTTAAAATGAGGTAAGGTATATCTCACAAACTTTTAAATACAAAATGAGGTTGTTATAAAAAAATTTCAATCTCCTTGTTCTTTATAAATTCAATACTTAGTTTGCTATTTTGTGAATATGTCTGCTTTGAGCTGAATTATTTTTCATGAAGAAGATCTAGAGCCGGTAAAATGGGTTAATTCGATTTGGTAGACAAAAGCATGTAAAAATGTAGAGTTTACACTCTTTATGTTATAAGTCCGAATAATTCCAGAGTTTTTTTAGCCCAGTCCGATAAAGTCATACTTGCAAAAATTGCTAGGTAGCTCACAGAAAGATCCAAAAAAATGTAGGACTCGGGTCTTTATTTTAGAAACTCGAATAATTTCTAGTTTTTTTTATCCCGATCCGCGAGAATCCACTGTATGTATCTGATTGGACTGAATAGGCCAAATTGCCAACTCTACCTGTGGTTAAGAAAAGAGAAAATATCATTACATAATTTAGAATATGATTTATATAAACAAAAAATTAACATTAATAATGATTATAAATATAAATAATGAATAATCAAATATAAGTCAAAAAATTAACTTGTGAATATAATCAATTAATAAAGAATATTTGAAATAATTATAAATATCATCAATAAAAAGAAAACGTGAATAAAAATAAAAATACTTATAGTTTTTTCACTTAAAATAAATGCTCAATAATAATTAATATTACTTATAGAACACAATTTTAATTTTTAAGCCAAATTTATTTTTTATTAATATAATATTATATTATAGGGAAAATTACACTCACCTCCCCTAAAGTTTGTCTAAATGATAAAGACCTCTCCTCTAGTTTTTGAAATGCAGAAATCTCCCTTCTCATTGACACCTTGAGGATTATCTAGGGATATTAACGGGGCAGAATGAATTATACACTATATCTATCCATACCAACTAAAATTAATAGCTACCCATGCAGGTGACGGGTATTCACGAGTATCTGTTAATATTTAAGAACTCAAAATTTATAGAAAAAATAAAGAAAAAATGACATATAATATATTACGATATCATATTATATTAATTTTATATAATACAAATTAAAATTATATAATATTGATTAATACAAGTTAATGTACTGAAAATATTATTATAAAATAATAAAATAAATTTTATCTCATCATAAAATAATAAAAATTTTTAACATTTTAAAATATTTAATAAAAAATATATTTTAATGAGTATGCGGGTACTCGCAGGGCGAGTGGTATAATATTCGTCCCCGCTAATTTAATAAATATGCGGGTACATTGCTAATATATCTATGAATATCCTTAAGTACGAGTTTTTTTATCATTCCGCTTTAGATAAGGGAGGTGAGTGCATTTCAAAAACTAAAGGGGGTGTCTTTGTCATTTAGACAAACCTCGGGGGCATAAGAAAAATCTTATCTAATCACCACTTGAAAAACTAGTCTTATGTAGCTATGCACATGGGACTGCCCTTAAAAAAAAAAGAAATATTTATCTTCCAACCAAATTCTATAAAATTACCCTCAAAGTATTTTCATAAATAAAATATTGCCCATGAAAACCACATTGCATAACCCCACCAAAGCCAAAGGCGAAAGAGAAATATGATATTGTCCCCCTGGAGGCACGAAAATTTCTATGCATTCATTCTCCTCTGTTCTTGTAACACAGTGTGGTTGAAGAAGAAGCTTTTCATCCTTTCTCTCTATTCATTTCTTCACGCATTTATTCCTTCAAATTCATTCACTTTCTCTCACCCAATCAATCAACGCCCCCTTCATCTCTTCCCCTTCACACATTCTCTGCAGCACAGTGTTCTTTGATCCCCTTTTTCTTCACCCCAACTCTCTCAATTCTTTTCTGGGTTTTTTCATCTTTGGAATCTCATCATCACTACGCTTCGATCGTATTCTAATGTGTAATTGGTGTTTGGTTGCTGAGAAACTCTGAGAAAATCAGAGTGGTCCCCTGCACCCTTATTGATCCTCTGTTTACTCAGAACATTTTTCTTTTCTTTTGTGTTTTGGAGTTTTGAGGCTCAGAAAACTTGACCCAGTTGTGATTTTTCTGGGTTCTTTTCGTTCTTCATTGGAATAACGAAAAAAAGAGAATATTTTTGAATTTGGGTCTTGTCTCTCTGTTTTTTTTTTTCTCCCTCAATCATACGATATTTTCCTTCGTTTTCTCGGTAACCAAACGGGGGAGAATTAACTTTGTTGTCAGGTTTGTAAAATGCTGGGGACTGCCCTTCAATTTAGGGGTGTTCGTGGTGAGGATCGGTTTTACATTCCGGTGAAGGCAAGGAAGAATCAGAATCAGCGTAAGCAAGTTCAGAGAGACAAGAGTGGTGAAACTGAGAGTGCAGATTCAACTTCAAAGAGTCAACTTGTTGCTCCTGAGAATAAGAATCCCAATGAATCTTCATACTCGTTGAACAAACCATCTTCTTGTCCTTCTGTAGAGCCTGCTAGTAACATTGATAGGTTCTTGGAGTCCACAACACCTTTAGTCCCAGCTCAGTATTTCTCTAAGGTTGATCTCATCTGTCTTTTATGCAATTATGCAAATTGGTTTTCTTTTGAGTGTTGATTTTTGCTTTGTTAGAATTGGAGGGTACAATACAATAACCTTCATTTACTGTATTTGGTCTGTTTTTCAGTATGTAACTGTTGATGGAATTGGAATTCTAACTCTCACCGGAATAGCTAACTAGATTAGGACACAGAATCGGTGTATCTCACTTTTTCTCATCCTGCTACTTACTTAGAACTTGTTTTTATTATGTTGTGGGTGTAGACAACAATGAGAGGTTGGAAGACTTGTGATGTGGAGTATCAATCTTACTTTGCCCTGAATGATCTCTGGGAATCGTTTAAGGAGTGGAGTGCATATGGAGCAGGAGTCCCCTTGCTACTTGATCAAAGAGAATCTGTTGTACAATATTATGTTCCTTATTTGTCAGCTATACAACTATATGGTCAATCAGCTAAAAAGTCAAATGCTAAGCCAAGGTATTGGCATTTCATATGTAGATCCATGCTTTTGTATATGTACATAAGAATTCAGAACTATGAGCTACATTGACCCCTGGAAACATGGTACTATTATTGTTGATAGATGAAATGAAACTCTTTTTCTCTGCCTGTTATTTGTTTGTTTTGTATTATGGTTAAATTAATTTTATGGAGTATTGGATTATATGTGCTGGTAACCTTGAAAAATGAGAGTGGAAATTGGTCATGAAACTAACTAATAGAGTTAGATGGGTTTAATTCTGATTTTTGGTTTCCCTTGGAATTTAGTTATGTTTGCATTGTAAATGTCTGTTTGGTTTATAGTTGAATAAAATGATTTTAAAATTAATGGTTGAAAATGAGTTATATACGAGTTATGATGTACGTTTAATGGAATTGATTTGATTTGATTTCAATTCTTTGAAAATTAATTATACACTGTTGCGACAGTATTCCAAACAAAGCATAGGAGAGATCACATAAACCTTTGTGATCACTGCAATCTATGTTTATACATATGGTTCCTCGGATTTTGTTTGCTTCCTTTTTAATTCTCTTTTCATCCCTGGAAAAAGACTTTTTATAAGCTGCAAAATGAATTAAATGGTTGTTGGGTGTGAGGTACTTGCAGACAGGCAGTGTTTGAGGGAACTAGAGTTCTCTTATATTTCACACGATGCATATCCGATTAATACATAATTTGCTTCCTTGTAGTGCTTCATGGATTCCTTTTGTACTGTGTTGAGTAGAAGTGAAAAAAGTTGAATAGAACCAGAAGTGTGCAGATGAGCGATGTTTCTAAATGCTTGTTTTGTCTGATGTCTTGTCAATTTTCATTTCTTCCTCTTCATTCTATCTGTTTTCACACTTACCACTTACATGCTAAAATTCAAAATCTAATGTTATTTTATTCATTTAATTTTGTCACTTTGTGCTACCAATTGATTTGACTTTTGATGGACTATAACAACCATTCTTTTTAGTACAACTATATTTTAAACTTATTAAACCTTGTATTCTTTCTTTGTTCTCCTTTCTCTCTTTGGCTACTGATTCCTGCATCCTGTCAAGGTGGATCTGTATTTGTGAATTTACTTTTACCATTTTAATAGTATGTTAATTTGATGTGCCTGCTTCTATGCAATTATAAGTTTTACTGAAGAGTGTGCTATTGTGCTTTAGTTTGTAACCATATCTTATTTTCTCTGTCATTAGATACACTGGTGAAGACAGTGACAGTGATTACTACAGAGATTCGAGTAGTGATGGAAGCAGTGATTGTGAATTTGGAAAAAGGACTGAACATTTTATAGCGCAACAAAATGGTCAATATCGGAAAGGCGATGCATCTTTTCAAATGAGCAGGTTATCTGTACATGATAAACACTATACAATGCAAGAGGGATTTTCTAGTGATGACAGTGAATCTGGGAATCCTCAACATCTTCTTTTTGAGTATTTTGATCAAGATCCTCCATATAGCCGTGAACCATTGGCTGACAAGGCCAGTACTGGTCTTAACTGCTCTGTAGCTTATTTGCAGTTATTTTGAACAGTCCATCTTATATTTTGTTATATTTGGACAGATACTAGATCTTGCACGCCACTATCCTAGCCTCAAATCATTGAGAAGTTGTGATTTATTGCCAACCAGTTGGTTGTCTGTGGCATGGTGAGAATATTTTGATCTATTGCTTTAGTGCTGATTTTTCTGTCAACTAACATTCTGTAATGGCATCTTTTAGGTATCCTATATATCGAATACCTACAGGTCCAACATTAAAAGATTTAGATGCATGCTTTCTTACATACCATACACTCCATACACCCTTGACAGGTGAGCATCGAACCTTAATCCTATGTTTGACCTGCTGTGGCATTGTAGCTTTTGCTTATCAATGACCACTCTTCTGGGGTCATTGTTATCAGATGTACTCATTCATTTTACACTTATTTCCTCTTTTGACCTATAGTATATCTCAGGAACAGAAAGTTTACCCAAAACATAAGTTCTTTTATTTTTGGTTATCAAATATGAAAGATGGGCATCTACTCTAATGGCATGCATTCACTGAAGAATGTTTTTATTTTTTGTTCCTTTCATTTGACCTTCTTAATATTAAGAGGAGTGTTAGCAACACACTCTTTTCAACACACTCCTTGTGATTGGTTAAAATTCACATGGGTCCCATCAAATTATGTAGGTCTCACTCCCAATATGGTGGGATCCATGTGACTTTCAACCAATCACACAAAGTGTATTGGAAAGAGTTTCTTAAAAATATATATCATCTTCTGCTTTATTTGCCTGTAGCATCATTATTTAAGATGGAGAACATATGATTGATTATGATTACATAGTAAGAGATGAGGAAACAAAGAAATAGTGATTGTGTTAATCATTATTCTTCAGTCTGGTTAAAGCGTGAAGGGGAGATTGGTACTAGATTCAATTTTTCTTCTTCCTTATTTAGAGCATGTTTTGTTTTGGCGTTAAAACGTGGTAAACTCACGTTTTCAACGCTAGAAATAATTGCATTGGAGAATCCAAATTTGAGTTTGGCCAGTTTCAACGCCAAACCAAACACACATTTAGATAGTAGATACCTTACTTTTGGCTTTCTAGTTTTTATCTGTCATTTCCCCTGTTACATATTATAATTATCTGGAGTCCTTCATCATTAATTCCTTTCATGTATAAAATCTCCATTGTGGAAAAATCTAGATACACGTGACTTTACAATCACATTGCTCACCCCTGCTAAGGTGCCAGCTTCTGAGTACATTTGTGTGGAACTTTGGGTGGGACTGACTAGTTGTACTCATGCTGCAAATTGTGCAGTTGTGAGCATATATTTACTGCAATTGATATGTATTCTCGTCTTTCATCTTTTAGAAAGCAACAATTTGTTAGAAGCATGGCACTCTGAGAAAAGGCATATTGTAATTTGAATTGTTAAATAAGAGCAAGAAAATTGATTCTAGTACTTTCTGATTGATGTTGTCTCAGCTGTTATGTAAAAGTAATGCTTTCTTGCTAAAATATAAAGGTGATTTCAGTTTGTGTGCAATGTTCACCATTTTTTAAAAAACTTCCTTTTTTATTACTTTTTGTAGGAAATGGAGGTACTCAAGCTCCAATTTTGGTTTATCCCAATGACATGGATGGTGTACCAAAGATTTCCTTACCAACTTTTGCAATGGCATCCTATAAATTAAAAGGATCCATTTGGATGCAAAGTGGAGTTAGTGAGAGTCAATTAGCAAATTCTCTCTTGCAGGCTGCTGATAACTGGTTAAGGCTCCTTCAGGTGAATCACCCAGATTATCAGTTCTTTGTATCACATGGCACATTCTACAGGTGAACTGAATGAGTTGACATGTCATTACATTCTCATGGCTAAATCCTAAAGCTATTAGCCTTAAATTTCTATGTTCATTGCTCTTGAACTTGGTAGAGTCTATCCATCTATAGAGACTCTGATGGTGTTGGGACTACTAATGTGGGTTCTTGTTACACGCATAAGAAGCACAAAAGATGAGCTGATCTCAACCGGAGAATGAAATAGAGATTGCTAAAGTGAAAATAAAAAAGAAAAAGAAATGTTGTTTTGTATGGGGAAAAAAAAACTGTCACATAAGTGGAAGGCCCTAATGGAAAGGGAGAAAGAGCAAAATATACAGCAAAACTGGCTAGGCTACTGGTTCACAGAAATATATGTGGGATTCAGCTAGATCATCCTAGCCTTTTCAGTTCAATAATGGTTGAGTTCTTAGACTTAAATATTTACTGATAGTTATGTTGTGATTTAGAAAAGAATGGGTGAAATCTGTAGATTTTTCTGTAAAACAAAGGTACAATTTTGGCTATACATCAGTATATCTCTGATGAACATCTTGTTACATTGGTGTGAGGAAAGAGAGAGAGGAAATTAGATGGTACTGTACATTATTATACTATTTGAAAATAAGTTGTTGTACTCTTTTAAGATGTTAATAATTAGCTAAATTGAGGTGTAATATTTGGAAGTGTACGTGTGAATGACATGACTACTAGCTATACATTGCTGGAGATTTGTTTTGCAGTGGAGGTCGATTGGACCACCTGAAGAAAAGGAGATATTGTGGTTTTAATGAAATTAAGGACGTGTTTGATTTAGTTTTATTTTTTAGTTTTTAAAAATTATTTTTTATAAATGGAATGATTTATTTATAATATTTTTAACACAAAAATAGAAAAATTAAGAGCATATTTGTTTACAATTTTTAAAAATTGGTTTTTGTTTTTTTAAAACACAGCATTGAAAAACTCAACCATTAGATGTTTTGGAACTAAATTTTTTTGTTTTTTAAAGTATGACTTTTTTAGTTTTTAAAAACTAAAATTTTGAAACTAATGTCTTGGAAAATTGTTTATTTATTTATTTATTTATTTATTTATTTATTCTGTTTTTGTGTTCAAAATGTTGTAAATAAATAATTTTATTTATTAAAAACAGTTTTGTAAAATAATTTTCAAAAATTAAAAAAAAATTGGAGAGTGTGTTGGTAGTACTCTTCATTTAATTTATTAAAAACACTTGGAGTGTGTTGAAAAGGATGTATTAGAGAGTGTGTTAGTAGCACTCTTCATCTAATAAAGATGTGTTGAGGAATAGTGTGAAACTTATTGCGTGTTGGATTTAGCGTTAAAACTTAAATTTGTATCTACCAATCAAAAATCATAAACCAAAGGAAAATGCTAAACTGTACATAGTATAGTATGTTTAGCATCTGTATCACACCCCCTTTTTTTAGCCCCTTTTTGTTGAAGACAGTTTTTTTAGCCCCCTCCCCATTTTTTTGCCTTTTGTTTTTAAAAAAATAGTTTTTATTTTTTATTTTATTTTTATATATTTTTTATTTATTTATCTCATTAAATAAAAATATAGATACAAAAATACAATAAATGATCATATAAAATTTGTGTTAATCATTCATCTTAACACGAGATTAATTATGTGTACCAAATGTGAACATATTTAAAAATGAGGTTAATGGTGTGTATCCATTTATGGTTAACAGAATACGACTTTTGGTTAATTAATGTTGTGAGGTTAATTGCAACTCTCGTTAACACGAGGTTAATTATATGTCTAGAAACAAACTGTGAACATATTTAATAAAGAGGTTAATGGTGTATCCATTTGTGGTTAACACAATACGACTTTTGGTTAATACGACTTTTGATTAATTGATGTTGTGAGGTTAATTGCAATTATGTGTCCAGAAACGATTAATTAATTATGTGTCCAGAAACGATTAACATATATTTAAAAATGAGGTTAATGGTGTATACATTGGCGGTTAACAAAGTGAGATTTTTGGTTAATTGAATTTGTGGAGTTAATTGTGTGCACAGAAACGGTGAACGAAAAAGTATATTTAGTTATTAGCATAAAAATAGAATAATGATGATAAGAAACTTATGTCAACCCTTCAAAAAATACACATTTATTGTATTTCTTGGTTTATATTTTTATTTAATAACATAAATAATAATAAATATATTAATAAATTAAAAAATAAAAATTTAAAAAAAAAAGGAAAAAAAGGAAAAGAAAAAAAAAAGGAACGTGGGAATGGGAAGGGATGGAGACCACAAACAGTGTGTCGCATATCATAGTTTTAAACCAAACGTGCTATTAATCCAGAATATGTATTGATTTGGTGATTAGTGGCGGAACTTAGCTTTGACAGAGAGGAGGCATGACTCCCCCAATTTTTTGTTAAATTTTTATAGAATAAACTCTCAAATTCGTCCCCAAATTAGTTATCTCTTTTCTAATTAGTCCTCAAATTAAATTAATTGCATAAATAGTTCTCAAACATTTAAATATCTATAGCATTCCTGTCACATTGATCCCTATTGGAAGACTAATGTGATGAATATTTGAAAGTTAGAGTACTATCTTCTATTTTTGTTTACTTTAGGGACTAATTAGGAGAGATGGAGTGATACTTCGAGGATAAATTAAGTAGTGGTTTATTCAATTTTTATATATAAACTAATATATATTTTATATTAATATATATTAGTTAATTTTATTGGAGTTTTAAAAAATAATTTAACTTTCTAGTTTTACCCTTATTTAATGTCATTTAGTACTTTTACCATCATTTAATAGTTAGAAAGACACTAAAGTTAATAAAGGCAAATAAGTATAATGATAATAAATGTTTTATTGAAATTGTAAAGTGACTTATAAAAAGTAATGCGAAAAACTTCTAAATGGTGTCTTATAAATAGGAACGAAAGGAGTACTATAATTTACTCCCTCCGGTCCTATTTATAAGAACTTTTTGAAGGTGGGTCTTGGTCCTTTTTATAAGAACTTTTTCAGATTGTCTCATGCATTAATTATTTTTTGACAAAAATACCCCATTAGTGGAGGTAGGTGTGTAATTAATTAGTAGAGAGAGTACGACACAATTGAGTAGTTAATTGGAAAGAGAAAGATAATGAGTCTTAATAAATTCAAGGGTAGTTTAGGAAATATCATACACATTCTTGACAAATTTATTGCAATCAACTAAATTAACCAACTTCCTTAATCCGTGTGATATAGTTAAAAGGTTCTTATAAATAGGACCGGAGGGAGTAACTTTCTAGTTTTACTCTTATTTAATATCATTAATTGATTCCACTATCATTCGATACTCCCTCGTTCCTATTTATAAGACATATTTTAGAAGTTTCTTGTGTTCATTTTTATAAGTCATTTTACAATTTCAAGGAAACATGTATTACTATTTGCCTTATTTACTCTTATTAACTTTAATATCTTTTAAACTATCAAATGATAGTGAAGTTAGTTAATGATATATATTAAATAAAGGTAAAACTAGAAAGTTAAATTGTTTTTAAAAATCCCAATAAAATTAACTAGTTTTAACCATTTTCATTGGTTTGTGTAATTTGGTCAATGGTGCCTTATAAATAGGAATGGAGAAAGTAATTGGAAAGATATTAAAGTTAATAAGGATAAATAAGAAAAATGGTAATAAACGCTTTCTTGAAATTATAAAGTGACTTATAAAAGGAACACAAATTTTTTTTTTTCTAAAATGTGCCTTATAAATAGGAATTGAGGGAGTATTATTGTTTGGCTAAGAATTTAAAACTTCGGTCACTCTCTCTGTGTTGCCTATCTATTTAATTAGAATTTAATAACTCTACACTGTCAATGTAAACAAGTTTTACACCGACATCCAATGGTGTGTTGTTACGTCAGTTAATGATTTTAATGATATATATATATATATATATATATATATATATAAAAAGTGACATACTTATTAAAAGATGCAACAACACATAATAAGATGTCTGGGTAAAAGTTTTTACATTGACAATATATAGTAATTAAACTCATTTAACTATTGCTATGTGAGTTTTGGTATGTTTGAATTGTGATGAATGTGAATATTGTTTTTTTTTATTTTCCTATGTAGGTGATGTGATAAATTTATATTTGAAAAAATATGATAAAAAGTAAAAAAATTAATTTTTTTAATAGGAAGACTTGTGAAAAAGATTGAAAAAATTTTAGTTTGGCACCCCCAATATTTTTATCCAAGTTCCGCCAGCGTTGGTGATGCTGCATTTTCATTTTGACATGCGTGAAGACTTGGAATTTCATTCCTACAGTCTAAAAGGCGATGTCTTGTGATTGTTGGTTCGTTGGGATGAGATTTTGGACTATGAAAGATTGATATCCTGTATCAGTGTTCACGTGTGAAATTGGTACTATTATAATTTTAGAATTTAAAACAAACACCTGCATGCTAAGAAAACGGAAGTTGGAAGAAAATACAAGACAGCATTATAATTTGATGATTGAAGTTGGTCGTGTTTGTTAAGGTGATGGCTAAGGCTAAACCTCAAGAACTCGTGTCCTTCTACGCAACTTTACTCGACGCTTGCTCTTCCTCAAAGCGCTTGAAGAATCTGAAAAGAATCCATGCGCGCACCATCACACTAGGCATTTCACGCCATGACTTCATTCGAGTCAAGCTTGTATCTTGCTATGCTTCTTGTGGCCAATTGCACGAAGCCAATATCCTCTTCTCCTTCACCAATCGCCAACCCACTTTCCTCTTCAACTCTCTCATCAGAGCCTATTCCTCTCTCAACTTGTTCTCCCATTCCCTCTCCCTCTTCCGCCAAATGCTTCGCGCCTATAAACGCTTTGATCGCCATACCTTACCTGTGGTGCTCAAATCTTGCGCTGGGTTAGCGGCTCTACGGCTTGGGCAGCAAGTCCATGGAGCTATTGTGGTTAATGGGTTTGGTTTAGATTTGGCAAATTCCAATGCTTTGATATACATGTATGCCAAGTGTGGCCATTTACCTTGTGCACGCAAAGTGTTTGATAGAATGTCGCAGAGGAATGAGATCACGTGGTCGGCGATGATGGCGGGTTATGGAATCCATGGCTCGTTTCAAGAGGTGTTTGAGCTGTTTGATAGAATGGTGAAGGCTGGAGAGAAGCCAGATGATGTGACTTTTACTGTAGTTTTAGCTGCATGTAGTCATGGAGGTTTTGTAGACAAGGGAAGGGAATATTTTCAGATGATGGAGGTGAGGTTTGGGGTGAAACCTGGCCTGCGACATTATACTTGTATGGTGGATATGTTGGGGAGGGTTGGGCAGGTGGAGGAAGCAGAGAAGTTGATTTTGAGAATGGAGGTTGAGCCTGATGAAGCTTTGTGGGGTGCCTTGTTGGGGGCTTGTAAAACACATGGGAAGGTTGAGGTGGCTGAGAGAGTAGCAGAGAGGGTATATGGGTGGGAACTCAGCGTTGCATCCTCTTCAAGAGAAAACATTTCCTCCCTGTTTTGACTCTCTTTAACTTTTAAGTTCTGTGTTTTTCATTCCCAAGGAGGTGGAACAAGTTGTGGAGGTAAAAATGCTCATTTTGACTATCAAATAGGAATCTAAGGTCGTAGCATTCTTAAATTCTGTCTTTCAATCTCTGAGATTGTCACCCACGCTTGCATTGTGTTCAATTATTAGGAATGTTATTGTGCCTATCAGCCTATGCTACTTGTCATTTGCTTAAAAACTTTCAAAGCCTTACTAGTTGTTGCTTGTAGAAACTCCAGGACTGCAATGCTGAGGCTAAAGAAATCGATGAATGTTGTGTTGACTGTTGACTAGTGATCACCATGGATAGTATGTAAATACCTCACCCATGCCCTCATTAGAAACATGAATCAGATATGAACATTATTTCTTTGCGGTATACTTGGCCAGACATGCTTTGATTTGATCATATGTTTTCTTAATGTGGTACTGATATTCTTTCCACAGTTTGGATGCTTAATTATGTTGACTTTTGAAGCTTGTGGTGTAGTTACATGCATTGTTATTTAGAGCTCATTTAAATGTTATTATTTGTTTTGGCGGTATTTGTTTCATGAATATGTGTGCTACATTGCTAATCATCACTCAACATCTAAACTTTTCTTTTCAAATAAAATAAACAAAACGAAATATTAGAAATGGGAATAAGTGCTTCCTCAACTCACTTTCATAAATGAAAATATCATATTCTGCTTTATATGCCTGTAGGCTGTAGCACTATAATTTAAGATGGGCAGCATGTAATTGATTATCATTACATACTAAGAGATGAGGAAACAAAGAAATAGAGATTGTGTGTTAATCATAATTCTTCTCTATGGTTAAAGCATGAAGGGGAGAATTATTTTCTTTTTCCCCATCTCCTGATGCTTAGGTCAATTTGAGAATATCTAAAATATGTTCGAGTCTGACCTTTGTAGTTTGTACTGGTCACTTCCACTACATTCTATTTCTCTTCCTTATTTAGATAGCAAACACTTGGAGCTAGTATTCAGCTTGTACCTTTAACTTTCTATCTCTCATTTCCCCCCTTAATATTATCATTATCTGGAGTTCTTCATTATTAATTCCTTTCCTGGATATAATATCTTTTTATGGAAAAATCTCGATACACATGACTTTACAATCACATTGCTCGCAAGTCACACCTGCTCAGGTGCCAGCTTCTGAATGCATTTGAGTGGAATTTTTGGTGGGACTAGCTGTACTCATGCTGCAAATTGGGCAGTTGTGAATATATATTTACTGCAAGTGATCTGTATTTCCCATTTTACTTGTCTTTTAATAAGGAACAATTTGTTAAAGTATTGCACTAGGAGAAAAGCATGTTGTGATTTGAATTGTTAAATAAGAATAGGAAATTAAAAGTAATTTCAGTTTGCGTGCAATGTTCACCATTTTCTAAAAACATTCTTTTGATTACTTTTTGCAGGAAATCTCCAATTTTGGTTTGTCCAAGTGACATGGATGGCGTACCAAATATTTCCTTGCCAACTTATGCAATGGCATCCTATCAGTTAAAGGGATCTATTTGAATGCAAAATGGAGTTAATGAGAGTCAAATAGCAAATTCTCTCTTGCAGGCTACAGATAACCGGTTAAGGCTGCCTCAGGTGAATCACCCAGATTATCAGTTCTTTGTATAACATGACACACACTACAGGTGAACTGAATATGCTCACAACCTTAAATTTCTATATTCATTGCTTGCGAACTTGGTAGAGTCCATCCATCTATAGAGACTGAAGGACTGATGGTGTTGGGACTACTAATGTGGGTTCCTGCTACAGGCATAAGCAGCTGCAGCATGAAAGATGAGCTGATCTCAATCAGAGATGAAATAAGAGTTTGCTAAAGTGAAAATAAAGAAGAAAATAAAAGTTCTTTTGTATGGAAAAAAATTGTCACATAAGTGGAAGGCCCTTATGGAAAGGGGGGAAAGAGCTGAATATACAGAAAAACTGGCTATGGCTACTGGTTCATAGGGAATGTATGTGGAATTCAGCTAGATCCTCCAAACCTTTTCAGTTCAATAATGGTTAAATTATAGATTTAAAAATATTTACTGATAGTTATGTTGTGATTTAAAAAAGAATGGGTGAAATATGTAGATTTTTCTGTATAACAAGGTGCAAGTTTGGCTTTACATCGGTATATTTCTGATGAAGTTCTTAGATGGTACTGTATATTATTCTACCATTTCACAATAAGTGTCGAATTGTTTTTAAGATGTTAATATTCATTAGCTAAATTGAGGTGTAATATTTGGAAGACTATGAATGGAGCTGGTGGCAGACTGGCAGTGTCAACAGTATTAGAAGGGTTGGTGATGACATGATGCCTAGCTGTATAACCGTTTGCTTTTAAAAAATATTGTTTTTATTTTCTATTTTTTAGTTTGATTATAAAAAATGTCAGCCTAAATTTATACTACTCCGGTCTCAAATATAAGCAAAAAAAACTAACTCACGCTAATTAAGAAATGTTAGTTAATTTCATTAAATTTTTTTGATGTCATCTAAAAATGAATTGTATTCTTTAAATTGCCCTTAATAGGAGACTCCAATTTTATTGATACTTGGTCCAAGTGGAAACACTATCTCTACATGGTTCATTAAATAGGGTCATTGGATAGAACAATTTGAATTTAAGTAAAGGATATTTTAGTCCGAGGTCATTAAATAAAGCAAAGTTAGTTGGAATTTGCTTATATTTTAGACCAAGAGGATTTTTTGTTGCTTATATTTGAGACCGGAGGGAGTATAGTGAATATATATTTACTGCAAAATGTCAGTAGGTCTTTATTAGATTTTTATGGTTTTAAAAAATCACCATATTTTCAAGAAAATAACTAAAAACATGTATAATTCTAAAAACCAGTTACACTCTTCATTTTGCTTGACATTGGGATAAATTTAAAACAAACACACTAACTGAATTAGACAAACAAAATTTAAAACAAACACACTGGGATGTTCTAGCTTAACCCGTGGTCTCGAGTTTGAGTCATGAGTATGGGATGTTCTAGCTTAACCCGTAATCTCGAGTTTGAGTTATGAGTATGCAATTGTGTTAAATACTCGGAGGGAGAGTTTTGCTATTCATAAATGTCATTTTTCACAAAAAAAGATTGATATCTAAACGTATTTTCATCAAATTGACCCAATTGATACTTTCAAACAAAAACTTCAAAATAGTTACTAATCTACTACAGTTATTACATTTCTCTTTATATAAATAGTTAAAAATATGTCATTTCAAAACAAATACATATCCCTGGATTTACTACGGGGCCGTTCGGGGTGGTTGTGAGTTTTCAGTTTTTGGTTTTTAAAAACTTTCAATCAAGTTTTTACAACTCAAAACCAAAAACTGGAAACCACTTTTTGTGGTTTTCAAAATGTTTGTTTTGAAAACCACAAAAACAAGTTTTCAGTTTTTGATTTTGAGTTGTAAAAAGTTGATTGAAAAATTTTAAAAACCAAAAACTGAAAACTCGCAACCACCCCAAACGACCCCTAATCTAGTACGATGGTGCCCATTCCAAGCCTTTGGGATTTTATTTACTGGATTCTCCTACTTTTAGGATTAAATGTTTATTTGGTTTACCATAAAATTATATTTTAAACGTGGATCACGACTAACGTCATAGTAGCGTTTTTCTGGATTCACGTTTGAAACGTGATTCTGAACTAAATCAAATACACTATAAAAATTTTCTGTTTAACAATATTGTTGATGTTTCTTTTATTCGTAGCCTTTGCGTTTAGTGGGGCTTAGTCCCCTCCCTATTACATAAAAAAAATATTTATTTTAAATACTATTTATTTTAATTTTTTAATATAAATTGATCTACGACTTTAAATATATATTAATTAACTAAATTATATAAAATTAATATTTTAAAACTCTGTTAATAAAAATAAAAAAATGTGAACCAGTAAGTCAATCTAAGTAATTGATTACTACAATACAAATTAAATTAGCTCCAACTTGATGCTGATTATTGGCATCTGTCCTTGTTCAAGTCTGGTTTTTGACATCGACAGTCCATGCTCCTAATAAATAAATATTATATTCAACACAAATAATATAAAATTTTTGTAATTTCAAAATATTATATTATCCAAAAGTTATACTGAAATATTAAACGGAAGAAAATACAAAAAAATTAGCAATAATCTCTTTTTCTTTTTGACCTTTTCTGTCGGAGAAAAAGCAGTTTAAATTTCATAAAAGTGAGAAAAGAAACGATGGATGTACATACAAAACGTTAGAATTTGTCAATTTGAAACAGGGCCCCACTACTATCTGTGTCTGTCGATGATTAAACTGCGAATGAAAACGTTAGACGAAAGCATAATTAATTATTAATGAAAACTTTGTAAATTAATTAATTATTAAATAAACTGAGAAAATTAAAAAAAAAAATGAAAACTAGCCGTTAGAGTTCTCCCAAATTCAAATGAAGTGGTCGCGTTGCGCACACAAACCAATGTCCTTTCGTTCATTTGAATCACCATCACCACGCACACAGCGATTGCTCTTCAAACCCTAATTTGCCAGCTTCGACGCTCTGCTTTCTTTGCCTGGATCTGAGTTGAAGAGATTTCTCAACTTGTGATCGAACAGAGGTTGATGTGAGTTTCTGCTTCCATTTCCATTTTAATTTTCTCGATTTCGCTTTGAACTTTCTAATCTGTTGATAAGGTTTCCATTTGGGGATTTTGACTCTATAATATATGCTCTTATATTTTCACTTTCCTTTTTTATGGTTTTCCCCAGTTTATTGCTTAAAATTAGCGTCGAAGTTGAATTAACAGTGTGATTAAAATCTTTCCTTTTTTTTCTAAAGTTTAGTATCTTAAAATGAAACACTACTTCTAGCTTTTTTTTTCTCTTCTTCTAGACATTTCCCCCCTTAATTTATGCTATTCCTCAATTAATCAGTACTATATCATCATTCATCACCTAAATCCTTTGAATTTTTCGAATCTATCAATTTCTCTTTTCTTAATATGAAACTCCACAGAATCTGTTTTATATATATATATATTTTAAGAGTTGAAAATTTATGTTTGGTAGTTTATTGAGCAAAATTCATTTCACTTTGGAAATTGAATCAATGTTCGAAGAATTGCCCCAGGGTTGAATTATTCAATTAATGTTCTATTTTTCCATTTATTAAAGTTGAAATTAGGTCCATTTTGTTGACTATTTCGTCACTATGACTTGTCTAGAAGATGACTGTGAGAACACCTGGAACACCAGCTTCAAAGATAGATAGGACACCAGTATCAACCCCAGGAGGGCCAAGAGCTAGGGAAGAGAAGATTGTGGTTACAGTGAGGTTAAGGCCTTTAAACAGAAAGGAGCAATTGGCTAAAGATCAGGTGGCATGGGATTGTATCGATGATTATACCATCGTGTATAAACCACCAACACATGAACGTGCTTCTCAACCAGCAACATTTACTTTTGGTATCAAATGAACTTGTTCACATTGCTTTAATTTTCTTACTCATTATTAGTTCAATGTTCCTTTTAATGTCATCACTTTTTGTTTTTGGTGAGATTATGACATATCACATTTTAAATATTTGTCTGATCTGACATTGCTTTTCACCCTGCAGACAAAGTGTTTGGTCCTGCTTCTTTAACTGAGGCAGTATATGAAGAAGGAGTAAAGAATGTTGCATTATCTGCACTCATGGGCATAAATGGTATTTTATTATTTATTTGTATCTTTAATTCTTTTTGTCCTTACCTCCCTTATGATTTGTGCATCTGCTAGAGACTCTCTGCATTAAATAATGCTTGCATGCTTATTTTATTGCAGCAACTGTTTTTGCTTATGGACAAACGAGCAGTGGAAAGACATATACAATGAGAGGAATAACAGAGAAGGCAGTTAAAGATATCTACAACCATATAATGAATGTGAGTTTGTTCAAAGCTCCTATCTAGACTTGGACTCTGATTACTTTTGAAGACACTTTTCTCTGTGCAGTTCTAATTTATGCAATGAAAGAGTAGATAGGATTTAGAAGGTTGCCAAATTGACTAATCTTTTTCAATTGGCATGATTGCAGACCCCTGAAAGAAATTTCACTATAAAAATATCTGGACTAGAAATATACAATGAGAATGTTAGGGATTTGTTGAATTCAGATTCTGGTCGCAATTTGAAGCTACTAGATGATCCTGAGGTAATCTCTGAAAATCTTTTTCATTTTCTATTTAACGAGCATGCAGTTCTATAGCTTCCTTGTCCTGAATTTGGAATTTCATATTTCATTATCTCGCATAATTTTTGAAAATCTTTTTACTTTTTTATTTAATGAGCTAGAAAATCAGTAGCTTACTTTTAAAGATTTTGGTGTTTTGTATTTTGATATCCTGCATGTAATGTAGAAAGGTACTGTGGTTGAGAAATTAGTTGAAGAAACAGCAAAAGATGATAATCATTTGAGACATTTGATCTCCATTTGTGAAGGTAGGAAACTCTTGGCTTGCAGTGAGTTATTACCTGTTTCCTTATTCAAACAAATTAATATATTAATTTTCTTCTGTTTGGCAGCTCAAAGACAAGTTGGTGAAACTGCTCTAAATGACACCAGCTCGCGGTCTCACCAGATAATAAGACTGGTCAGTGATAATGAAATTCCTTGCTGTAACCTGCAGAAGACAAAAGATTATCCTCTTCTCCTCCTTTCGCTCTCATAACTAATATGTAAACATTTTTTCTCTTCCTTTTGGTGTATATTTTCAGACAATTCAAAGTACTCTTCGTGAAGAGGCAGAATGTGTGAAATCTTTTGTTGCAACCCTGGTAATAGAAGTTTCCCACTGATCTACTTTTAAATGGGTGTATCAGTTCAGATTGACTAAATAACTCATGTCAATGAATGCAGAACTTTGTTGATCTGGCTGGAAGTGAGAGGGCTGCACAGACACATGCAGATGGCACTAGGCTCAAAGAAGGCTGCCACATTAACCTTAGCTTGATGACTCTGACAACTGTTATCAGAAAGTTAAGGTCAGAATCGGTGTTGTTTACTGGAAGTTGATTGGATTGTTGTAATGGCAGATATCATCTAGTAGTGCCACTAGAATTAAGTACTTCTTCAGATTTCTCCTTTATCTGATTGCTTTGTTTTCATATCATCATATGCAGTGTTGGAAAAAGAAGTGGTCATATACCTTACAGAGATTCAAAGCTCACACGTATATTGCAACACTCCCTTGGTGGGAATGCACGCACCGCCATCATATGTACTTTGAGTCCAGCACTAAGCCATGTAGAGCAATCGCGAAACACACTCTACTTTGCCACCAGGGCAAAGGAAGTAACAAATAATGCTCAAGTTAACATGGTAACTACCATTTCCTCTCAAATGGTAGTTAAAATTTTCAAATTAGTAGATCAAAATTTGACATCTTTCCTCTCAAATGTATAGGTTGTATCAGACAAGCAACTTGTTAAACATTTGCAGAAGGAAGTAGCGAGGCTGGAGGCAGAGTTGCGCACTCCTGATCCATCTAAAGAAAAGGATTGGAAAATTCAACAGGTATATTGAAAAAAAATGATTATTAGGAACAAGTATAATACCATAGTACTGAATATTGTTAGCTAATTATGTCCAGATGGAAATGGAAATAGAAGAGCTGAGACGCCAGAGAGATCTTGCACAAAATCAAGTTGATGAGTTACGCAAAAAGCTTCAGGAAGACCAGCAGGTCTCTCTCTCTTTCACACTCACACACACACCCACACAATTCATTTCAACTGACTTTAAGATCGTTTTTGCACTTCAGGTCTCAAAACCACTTGAATCACCACATTTGTCAGTCAAGAAGTGCCTGTCATTCACTGGTGCACTATCATCACTAAAACCAGAGCTAGGCTGTGAGAGAGTAAGAAACACAACATTAAGACAGTCTATGAGGCAATCGTCTACTGCTCCTTTTACCCTTATGCATGAAATTCGAAAACTTGAGCACCTCCAGGAGCAGCTGGGTGAAGAAGCCAATAGAGCTTTGGAAGTATTGCAAAAGGAAGTGGCATGTCATAGACTTGGTAACCAAGATGCAGCTGAGACAATTGCAAAGCTGCAAGCAGAAATAAGGGAAATGCGTTCTGTTAGGTCAGCGCCCAAGGAAGTTGAAGTTGGAAGCATGGTTTCTATTAACAAGAGTGTCAGTGCTAATCTCAAGGAAGAAATTACCCGACTTCATTCACAAGGAAGCACCATTGCAAATCTAGAACAGCAGCTTGAAAATGTGCAAAGGTCCATAGACAAGTTGGTAATGTCTCTTCCTAACAATTTCCAACATTTAACCAATGAATCATCCCCAAAGCATAAAAAGGAGCACAAAAGGAAAAAGTTGCTTCCTTTGTCTTCAAGTAATGTTGCCAATCGCCAAAACTTTATAAGATCTCCCTGCTCACCATTATCTACTACTCAGCAAGTTTTGGAATCTGAGATTGAAAACAAAGCCCCTGAGAATGATGATATTGTTTCAACTGAGACTCTGCCAGAGTCCGAGAAGGAGACTCCACCAAAGAGTGAAGAAGCTGGAGATGTTTCATCTAAGGAAAATACACCAGGTTATCGACGCTCTAGTTCAGTAAACATGAAGAAAATGCAAAAAATGTTTCAGAATGCAGCAGAAGAGAATGTTAGAAGTATAAGAGCATATGTCACAGAATTGAAGGAACGTGTGGCCAAGCTGCAGTATCAAAAACAGTTACTTGTTTGCCAGGTATGTGCAAAATCTTCCTGCTTGCATTGCCATTGCAAATTCTTCTTTTTTATGTATTCATGCCCTTTTTATTTGGATATCTCTAGGTGCTTGAGCTTGAAGCAAATGAAGCAAGTGGTCATAACATAGAAAATGAAGATTATACATGTGAACCAGAGGAACCCCAGGTCTCATGGCAAGTAACATTTAGAGAGCAGAGGCAGCTGATCCTTGAATTATGGGATGTATGTTATGTCTCCATTATTCACAGGACCCAGTTTTATTTGTTATTCAAGGGAGATCCAGCCGATCAAATATACATGGAAGTTGAACTAAGGCGTTTAACATGGCTGCAACAACACTTAGCAGAACTTGGGAATGCAAGCCCAGCTCCTCATCATGTTGGAGATGAACCTACTATCTCTCTGTCATCAAGGTTCCCTCTCTTTCTCTGCTTGTGTTTGTCTGTGTATACTCAATGAATTATGGATAAGAAATTTTCATTGAATATATATTTTATAATATGCAGTATGAGAGCCTTGAAACGGGAAAGAGAATTTCTTGCTAAGAGATTGACATCACGTTTTACTCCAGAGGAGAGGGAGGCCTTATATATCAAATGGGATGTCCCACTTGAAGGGAAGCAGAGGAGGATGCAATTTGTCAGCAAGCTTTGGACAGATCCTCATGATCAAAAGCATGTACAGGAGAGTGCTGAAATAGTTGCAAAACTTGTGGGTTTCTGTACAGGAGGCAACATGTCAAAGGAAATGTTTGAGCTGAATTTTGTGCTTCCATCCGATAAGAGGCCATGGTTATTGGGCTGGAATCCTATAACAAACTTTCTTAATTTGTAATTTTGTTTGTAAATTAAGTACCATTGAAATCTTGTATATGGAAATTAATTTTGGCGTCTATTCAATTCAAAATGATTGTTTTGAACAATATTTATTTCTAATAAACCAATCCAATTTCATTGGATTCCCATCTATAACAGAATGTTCAATGTTTAATTTAATATGCAGTTTGCAGCTTTTTTCTTCATTGGATTCCCATCTGTAACAGAATGTACTTTGCAGCTTTCGAGTGCGATTTGTGTTCTATATGGAGGGAGTACAAGGTTATGTTTGTGACATGCACACTCAAAACTTGAGATACAAAGATAGTTGTTGGCTAGTTGCTAGGTGTATTAGATTTGCATAGCTTCAGGGACGGATCGAGGATTGATATAAAGGGGGGCCAAGAAATTTTTTTTAATAATAAATATTAAATATTGGTCAAATTCATCAAATCTTTTAATTAAGTTATATATATGGTACATTCATGTTATAAAATTTATCAATAATAATATTTGTATCAAATAATTTTTTTGATAAAAATCACTTAAAGGGGCTAAATTTCAATAAAAAATAAATAAAATTTAGATTATAAAAATTAAATGTATCACACTCATTTTATTTATAGTACATTTTTTTTATTTGTAATGTGTATTCTAATGGTAATATAATGGGGGAGGGGGGCCAAAGCCCATGCTTGCTCCCCCTTGGATCCGTCCCTGCATAGGTTTTAAGAAAAAAAAAATCATCTGATTCAATCATTGCAATATTTATATTACATAGTCCTCAAAATTTTATATTTATATCAATTATAGTTATATTTAAATTTATATAAATATATAATAGGTCTTTGAAAATTTACTAATTACTAAGTATTTCTTTTAATTAAAACAAGAGGAGTATTACCAACACACTCTTGCCAACACACTCTTGCCAACACACTTCATGTGATTAATTAAAATTCACATGTGTCCTACCAAATTATGTGGGTCTAACGCTCAATGTAGTGGGACCCATGTGACTTTTAACCAATCACGAAGAGTTTGTTTTGAAAGAGTGTGTTGCTAGCACTTTTTTAAAAGTTAAAACAATAAGTCAATAAGTCTTATCTTACTATAATTAATAGTAAGATATCTTATTTATTTTATTAGTTGAATTTTCCTATCCTTCTAATCCTAATTAAAATACATATTCTCTAATATGTAATACAATTAATCTTGTAATATATCAAAGTTACCAAAATACTAACATAAATGTTTAATTATAATTTATTAATAAGTAATTTAAAATTTTAAAAAATTAAGAAAAAATTTCAATAAAATTATAATAAGTTTAATAAACTGTTTTAATTAATTATAAAATGCCCTCATCTCAAAATTAGTTTTAGGCCCTCAACTTTATAATTTGCTTTAGGCCTTAATAAGGTATCAAATTTATTTTTTTCAATCCGATCCAATTTAAATTAGATTAGATTGGATTGGTTTTTGATTTTTTAAAAGGACAAAAAATATTAAATAAAAGTAATAAAATTTTGAAATAATAGTAAATATTTTATAGTAACATATATTTATTAATATAAGTATAAAATTATATAAAAATGAGAACATGGGATATACAATCCAATTTAAAAGTAGTTTAAATTTGATATATTTATAGATATATTAAAATGATATTAGATAATAAAATCATAAAAGTATATTAGTATAAGTAATTTCATAAATATGTACTTATATAAATTTTATATGATTATTTTATAAATAAAATAATATATGTGTATATAAGTTTGGTTTGGATTGTATTGAAATTATTTTTAAAATAGGATCCAAAAATCAATCTAATTAAATAAAAAATGGTTTTTTTGTTGTTTTCGATATTTTGATTTTCGGTTTGATTCGATTTTTTTTATATTAGGTTTTTACGGTTTGCATTGGATTTGATTAGATATAAACACTCCTAGTTGTTGCTAGCTAAGATTTTGGCCATACCTTATTTAATAATAATAATAATAATAATAATAATAATAATAATAATAATAATAATAATAATAATAATAATAATACCTTATTTTGGCCATTTCCTTGATCATTCCCTTTAGTGAGGAGGAAGTGAAGAGCGCAGTGTGGGATTCTGAGGGTTCCAAGAGCCCAAGACCAAATGGTCTCAATTTTAACTTCATTAAACAATTTTGGGGTATATTGAAAGATGATTTTATGGCTTTTTATTCAGGAATTTCATGCACATGGCAAGCTAGTCAAAGGCTCAAATAGCTCTTTTATTGTTCTTGTGCCTAAAGTAGATACCCTCAAAAAGTGGAAGAATACCGCCCTATCTCCCTCATTGGGTGCATGTATAAGGTCTTGGCAAAACTACTGGCAAATAAATTAAGAAAGGTCATTGGAAATGTAATTTCTGAGTCCCAATCAACATTCCCTAAAGGTAGAATGATTTTTTATAGTGTTGTGGTGGCAAATGAGGTCTTAGAGGAGGCAAAGAGGAAGAAGAAGTCATGCTTATTCTTCAAGGTTGATTTTGAAAAAGCTTATGACTCCGTTAATTGGGATTTTTTACAGTTTGTGATGGAGAGAATGTGGTTCCCTTGGGTTTGGAGAAGGTGGATAGCGGAGTGTTTATCTACAGCTAGAGGGTCTCGGTTCTTGTGAATGGTAGCCCTTCAAGTGAGTTTGGTGTAGGTAGAGAATTACAACAGGGAGACCCTTTGACACCTTTTCTTTTCCTAATAGCTGCAGAAGGGCTGAACTCGTTGATGTCTAAAGCAGTGCAAGAGCATGTCTACACAGGTTATAGTGCTGGCAGTGATCAGGTTGTGGTGTCTCACCTTCAATATGTTGATGACACGATTTTTGTGGGAGAACCTTCTGTAAGTAATGTGTGGGCCATTAAATCTGTCTTACAATTATTTGAATTGGTGGCTGGCTTAAAATTCAATTTTCATAAAAGCAAACTTCTGGGAATTAATGTGTCTTTGGAGTGGTTGGAGTTGATGGCCCAATTCCTTAACTGTAAAGTTTGGTCTTTTCCATGTCACTATTTGGGGTTACCTCTTGGTTCCAATCCCAAACGTTTGTCAACTTGGCATCCTGTTATTCAAAAGGTGGAGAAGGATTGTCAAAATGGAAGTGTAAATCCTTGTCCTTTGGTGGTAGGCTTGTCCTCTTAAAATCCGTGTTACATTCAATCCCGATCTACTTCCTTTCTTTTTTCAAGGCTCCCAAAGGTATCATCTCTAAACTTCAGTCTTTATTTACAAATTTTCTTTGGGGAGGGGATGATGAGCATAGGAAAATAGCTTGAGTTGCTTGGGATGATGTTTGTAAAGATAAACAACATGGAGGGTTAGGCCTAAGGGATTTGAGGACATTTAATTTAGCTTTGTTAGGCAAATGGAGGTGGCGTCTATTAGTTGAGGGGGATAGTTTCTGGCATAGAGTTTTATCTTCTATCTATGGGGGGTCTATTGTGAGATGGGTGGGGGCGAGGGGTGCGGGATCTAGGTGGTGGTCTGACTTATTGAATATAGATGAGGGTGAAAATATATCTTGTGACTGGGAAATGGAAGGAATACATCCTTCTAGAGGGATCCTTGGTGTAGTCCAATCCCCTTTTGTGTGGCTTTTAGTAGGTTATTTACCATTGCTACTAACAAAGAGGTGTCTGTTGAGGAGATGTTTGCTAAAGATGGGGAAGAAATTAGGTGGAATTGGTGTTGGAGACGACCATTATTTGAGTGGGAGTTATCCCAATTGTTAACTCTCCTTCGGGAATTAAGTTTGATACAGGTTTGTGAGAAGGTCGACGATTCGTGGAGGTGGACAACTGACTCAACTGGATGTTACTCAGTAAAATCAGCTTACAAAGTAATTGCCAATGATTCTATCTATGCCACAATGCCTCTTCACAAGTTCATTTGGTGTTCTTTGGCTCCATCAAAGGTATCTTGTTTCACATGGAAGGTGTTGTTAGACATAATCCCTTCAAAATCAAACCTAGTTAAAAGGAGACTTTTGCAACAGAACGAGGCGGATTGTGGGTGGTGCTGACAAGGTGTAGAGTCCTCAACTCATATTTTTTTCGAGTGCCCCTTTGCCTATCAGATTTGGATGTTGTGCTTGCAATGGTGTGGTTTGCAATTAGTACTTCACCACTCCTTTTTTGACCAGTTTGAGCAGTTCTTGAGTCTCCCAAACTGTAACACAAAGATTCAATACAGATGGGCCTTAGTTTGGTTGTCTATCTTATGGAGTCTTTGGTTGGCTAGGAATGAAGTTATTTTCTCATCTAATCTGTTAACTCCAACTGAGGTGGTTGACTTGATAAAATTGAGATCTTGGAAGTGGCTTAGAGCTAAAGATCATTATTTTTCATATCCCTTTCTATGTTGGTCTGAGCAACCTTATCTATGCTTGGAATTTAGATCTTCTGGCTGATCAATCTTTCAAATTGGTTTTTCGGGAAGCATTGCTCTTGATACTTTTCCTGTGAAGATTGGTGTTGTTGTTCCCACCTAGTCTTTGGCTAGTTGCTGATCCGGCTTTGATATTTCAATGTTGTCACTTATTTGATTTGGATTGGGTATTTTTTTTTTGTTTATAGGAGGGGCTGTTCTTTATTAGTTTTTTTGTCACTCCTTTTGGGGTGGCTGACTGGGAATAGTGTTGTCTTTCAGGCGGGGTGTACTTTTTCTTGTATTATGGGTTGGAGTACCCCTTATACTCCCAATTAATTAATTCTTTTGCTTAGAAAAAAAAATAATAATAATAATAATTCCTCTGATTTTTTATCTGTTTCACTATAATTATGTTACTATATTATATGCTACCCAACGGGCACTTATCATCATCCCTATGCACAAGACAAAACATGATTAATCCAAAGCTTAACTCCAAGGAAGTTTCTCACAAAAATATGTTAGAGTATAAATGTGAAAAAGCAATTATGAACCATTTGAAAGAAAGTTGCATAGACAACGAGTTGCTCAAGGTAGATGCTGGATCTTTTAGAATCGGTGGGATCGATTTGATTATTGATATGGGCCCGCTATTATATGAATGGATAGTGATCCACCCATTGCATTTTTAAATCCACTGAATTATATAATGAAAAAGAAAAAAGTATCCATTGGATTATTATTAAATAAAAATATTAAATATTTTGTAAATTTATGGTTTTGATACACACGACACGATAATGACCTTCTTTTAACTATTAAAAAAAGATTTAATTAGTATACATTGTCAGTGTAAAATAGTTTTACACAGACATCCAATGGTGTGCTGCCACATCATTTAATGAAAATGATACCCCATGTGTTATTAAATTCAATAAATGATGTGGCAGCACAACATTGGATGTCTGTGTAAAACTTCTTTACAGTGACAGTGTACATATATTAAACTCATTAAAAAAACATAAACCAAGTTCCCAAATCACAACAATGCAAACTCTAAATCCCTAATTAAGATTTCAAATTCCAACCCACTGTTCCAATTGTTCAATTCTTACACGTTTTTTTTGGGTACATTGTGTAGTATGTGACAAGCGTTTCCTATTGGGTAAAACTAAATGGTGATAAAAGCAGGGTTATTGAGCTACACATGGGTTTAAGACAGGGAGTCCCCTTATCTCCCAACCTGTTCATACTTGCCGCTGATGCCTTGTCCCACCAGATTCATAAAGCTTTGGAAACTAGTCTTATTTCAGGGATCAAATTATCAAGATCGGGCCCTACCTTCACAGACCTCATTTTTGCATATGACATAATCCTCTTTGCAGAGGCATCTATGTCAGAACGGCTCCAAATCAATAAAATTCTTAATGCCTTTACCGCAACATCAGACGAAAGAATTAATCTACAAAAATCAAGTATCATCTTTAGCAAAAACACCCCTGCAATTAAAGACATCATATTTCACCATGCCTTTATACAGAGGCTTGGGAACACATGGGAAACACCTTGGCCTCCCAGCTGAATGGGAGAAATCTAAAATTTAGGAATTATCTTGAATCAAAGAAAAGGTCATAGCAAAATTGGATGGGTAGAAGGAAAGATTTCGGAACCAAGCTGGGAAATCAGTTCTAATCAAGGTAGTTGCTCCCGACCTTTGCAATGTCAGTAGTCAAGTTCCCCAAAGAATTTTTGTGCAAAAATGTCTAGTGGAGTTGCTAGGTTTTGGTGGAAGAAGCCGAGGAAGATTAGGGGAATACACTGGAAAAGATGGGATACTGTCACCACTCCAAAATGCAAGGGGGGATGGGATTCCGTGACTTTTTTCCATCAGAACACAACTTTACTGGCAAAACAAGCTTGGAGAATTATTTCTAATCCTAACCCTTTGTGGGTGCATGTCCTGAAAAATATATTTCACAGATGATGATTTCCTACAAGGTGTTGTCTAAGGTACTTTACCCCATGGGTCTTGTACCAAAACCAGACCCTATCATAGCCATTAAATTTAATATTATTATATTGAAGGGCTCAGATCATTTACCTGCTACCTGCTGCTTCAAGTTATGTAAAATATTAAATTGACCCAAAGTATGTATTTACAAAACATGCCCTATATTTTGTTTAATTGTATTTTCCCCCAAAGTAAATTAAGCCCAAATTTAATAATTTAAAAGTTGAAATTCATTATTTATATTTCAAAGTTTTTCTCTCTCTC